>CAXIVR010000009.1:9518021-10863855 GCA_964035755.1 Teleogryllus oceanicus
GAGCGAAAAGTGAAGGCATAAGACGCAATTTCACATTAAATCTAATAAATTTTTACAAAGTGGATAAAAGTACGATATTCGTGTCGTAACATCTTATTACAATATTCAATTGGTTACCAAACTCGGCCTATCGGCCTCGTTAGGCAATTTTTCAATCTCACGTTGTAATCAGATGCTTTAAAACACTCACATGTCGTAAATAACTATGAACCTAAAGGACTACACCTAACTACTTATGTGTATTGTAAATAATTCCATGTTTTTGTGGAAAGCGTGACTCTTTTCTGAATAACCAAAATTGCTAAAACTACATTAATTTACTGTTAATACATGTCAAAAGACTAATGAACAATGTGAGAAAAACACGCTTTATTAGGAATATTATCGGGAACTTTTGTGTTTATATTCCACAGGAGCAAAAAAAAAAAAAAAAAAAAAAAATTCCATCACATAATTTTCACACCACTATTGTAGTAAACCATGAACATTCGAATGACCGACTTTTATTTTTGTCCTTTTTGGGCAACAATAATTTTGGTGTGTCTTTGAGATCTACAAATTCAATACAGTTTCAGTGTCCTTAAGGAGGGAACACACAGCAAATCAGAGTTGTAGTCAGTAGAACATGTACACTCGAACAGTTTTCTATACTCACTTAAAAATTAATAGTTAACTACTGTTTTTAACGCGCTTACAATACTTTCATCAAGAACTCAAACAACCTTGCTTCTATAACTTCTTATTAGAGACTTAGCGATTCTGATGTGTGGTATAATCTTGTCGAAGGCCACCGGATGCTCTCTCGAGCCCTGTTGTTGGGGACGGAGTGCGATTGAAGCTGTGAGTCAACCGGGAGTAAGAGCGGACGCCAGGCGAACACCAGGCGAATGCCGGAGCAGTACCCTACCAAACGGGCCACAGACCGTTTCCCAGTCTCATCCGGTAAAGAAGAGGCGCTTGATTCTACTCGTTCATGGGATAGAAATACCAAGTTACTCATAGTACGTTTTCTGAGCACATGCGGTTCATACTTTTTCATTCTTTATTTACAATTTTTCCTCAAATTGTTAATATCTCTTTAAGATATGTAGAAAAATTGTTCATTACTTTGACCCTGAAAGGAAAAAGTACGGAGAATTTCACACCACAAAGGATAAGAAACTCTTTTAAATTACTAGAATGACCAGTGGCTGTTTTGATTAAATTTTGAATATGATCACAGAAGACATAAGAAAATCTGACACTTAAGAATCATGAAGCTATCTCACCTGTAGAAAAACTTATTGCACATATTACACGAAGTTTTAGAGGAAGTAAGTTACTACAATTTCTACACACACACACACACACACACAAACACACACAAACACACACACAAACACACACAAACACACACAAACACACACACAAACACACACACACACACACAAACACAAACACACACAAACACACACACAAACAAACACACACAAACACTCACAGATATGTATATAATCTGCGCGCGCATGTGTGTTTGTGTGGCACAAACACAAACACACACACAAACACACACACAAACAAACACACACAAACACTCACAGATATGTATATAATCTGCGCGCGCATGTGTGTTTGTGTGTGTGTGTGTGTAGAAATTGTAGTAACTTACTTCCTCTAACACTTTGTGTAGTAATAATCCACGTTTAGTGAGTCCTTGATACCGAAAATTTGATTGACAGCATAACGACAGAGTATCCATCCGCTTGTCTGTAGTTAGACGGTTTCATATTAGGGAGTGGATAGTCTGGACTGCTCACTCCCAACATTTCTCAATTAACAGCCATAACTCGCAAAGGCCGCAGTATAATCTACCCTTAAAGGGACGAAGGAGTAATTTAATCCCGTTACATCGAAAATACTCCTTTCGTAATAAAAAAATTGCTGCTTTTCTCTTGAATGTTTAACACAAACTTTGCAATAAGAATCACTGCCTATAATTATTTATCTGGGGGAAAATCACTGTACGACTTGTTACTTTCGGAAAACACATTTTTGTAAATAATTTGAAAACGATTATTCACTAAATGAAATGACAAAATTGTAGAGTTAAATAAAATTATCGGGTCCTCTGCTAGGTGTCTCCACTCGCAGCTTGAACTATGATAAACCAGACTTCCACTCGCTTCACGTACAAGTGTAAAGCCTTTTTAGGACTGACAGTTGGCGACCACATGTTGCAGTCTGCATATTGAATAACTAGCGTTCAAGTCCACAGCAAAACCCCACGAAATTATTCCAGCCAAAACCTTATTTATCCTCTCAATGTCTTATTTAAATTACGAGTACATCGCTGTGTGCTCTCTTTGGACGGTGACAGGGCGTATGCTGTGCTGACAATGTGTATACTGTTTTGATAACGAAATTTTTTCAACTCTTTGGTGATAGGCTCGATTGTTCCATACCATGGACGTGGACGTAAAGTAATTTTCTGCCTAATTGGCAATACTAAAATAATTTGAGAATGTCCGAATGTCTCATAATAACAATCCTGCTTTAATCATTTATGTTCATGCAACAGTATCCTTAGAACCATACATTTCATCTAAAATTAACAACAATGATATGTCAACGAAGAACAAGGATAAACCGAGAAAATTTAGATTAGACCAAGGAATATTCAGTGAATACACTTACAGTTTAGAGTAAATATAATTCCTTTGAGCATTAAAGTCTATTGCCGCAATTTCCGAAAATTCTTACCTGTAGCCATTGTAACCTTATCCAATTTTAAACACTATAAATGAGATCAGTTGCTTACAAAGCTGTTGTTTCATTACCGTACATCAATTATTCATACCTCTTCTGAAATTTGTTCGTTTCATCCAAGGTTCCACTTTGTGAACTTTTACATCAAAATTTTGTTTCTAAACGGTGAAAAAAATGGAATGTTTATTTATAGAGACAAGGAAGAAGCATCTACCTCTAAAGCACCATTCAATAATAATCGCGAAAGAAGTGGTTACTGTTTAGATAAATATGTCTTATTTGAAGGTTAAACTATTATTTACGTTGTCTAATTGTTGAGGAATCGGAAGTCGATTGAATATTTAGATTTTATGTATTTTCATGTAATAAAATAATTATCATTAATTTTGTCAAAGAATAACACTGTCTTAATAAATAATAATAATATAATAATAATAATAATAATAATAATAATAATAATAATAATAATATGATAAGTAGTTATGTTACATTGGCTAACAATTTTAAGAACATCGTTCTCAACACTGAACAATATCTCATCCATACATACCCAGCCATTCATATCCGTTTATAACATTGGTACTGAACAGGTCAGTATGTACTGAAGAAGATGAGTGTACTATATTGAGGTTGGTTTCGTACAATCCGGTCTGCTCCCGTTCGATAGCTCAGTTCAGTTTAGTGGCAGGAAATTTTGTCGGTAAGAACAACTACCATCTGTCAATACGTTGTAAATTCACTTTGCACAAACAATTTACTTCTTGGTTACTTATCCCTTACAGTTAGATTTACACACGTACACTTTTTATAACAGATTGATTATTAAACATGTTGCACTTCACATATTTACACTTGAAATTGTGATACCCTTCACAGACTACTGATCCTCTCGCTTACATTATTAGAATTTAATCTTAACCTAAAAGTGTTGATGTTTCTAGGAAAAGTCTCCATTAGTGCTGCAGGCAAGCTATTCCATGACTTAATAGTCCTATTTACAATAGAGTATTTTCCGACGTCAGTTCTCTGTTTCCTTGGACGTATTTTCCTAATATGGTCGTGACGTGCTAAGTAGACGGGTTCATGCATTCTTTCCTGAATTGCCCTCCACGCCGGATTTTTCCCTAACGCTTTGTAAAATATGCACAACCTTGCTTTTTCCCTACGGCTCGCCAATGATTCCCATGACGATAATTCATTGGAAATATTTCCTAACGAATTTCCCCTTTTAGAAAATTTTGCTGCTACTTTCTGAACTCTTTCGCTGGAGTTTATTTGGCCCTGTCTATAAGGATCCCAACACGCTGCTCCGTACTCTAATGCAAATAATACACTCTACTCTAATACAAAGATACTCTCCGTACTCGAATACAAAGATTTTTACGTACAAGAACTTTACACGGAGCCGAGGACGCTGGGAGCGAAGGAACAGCCCGCATCAGATCCTTTCTGACCGGGAGGTCCTAGGTTCGAGTCCTGACGACGGCAGAATTTCTGACACTAGCTTTTCAGCTAGGTCGAATTCAGTCGCTGTCTGGAGGATAATTCTAGCGGCCGGCTGCTCTGATCGGTAGTTTTCCGTGGTTTCTCCGATCAACACCAGGCGAATGCCGGAGCAGAACCCTACCAAACGGACCACGGACCGCGCGCGATCTGTCCTTCCTTTTCCTTGTCCTATCCTCTCCCCTTACACACACACTTACACAAACATGCACTGCACTACCACATATTCCGGGAGACCGGTCGGGAGCTTAGAGCTTGTTCCGGCTGGGGCGGCACCCCGCTGGTGGGAGAGTCCTGGTTAGGGGGAAACCCCACTAGCCGACGGTAGGTCGGCGCCGGATCTCGCCATCCAGCGGGGGAAGATCATCGCCATCTCCCGAGAAAAAACATGCACTACACAAAACGGGACTAATGACCAAAGCGGTTGATGCTCCCGGAAACACGAAAAAATCAATCATATATTGATTGATATCAGATCCTTTATTTCGACTAACTTTGAATACAGCGACGGTAACGTCGCAAGATTTTAGTGCGCACGGTGCATGAGAGTAGAGTAAGCCATAGCCAATCAGCTATGGTTGGTTTGTTGTTAATGATTCCGGGCGCGGCAACAGCTTAGGTCATTAGTCCCTTAAGTGTAGTGCATATTTATTTATCGTGAGATGGCGGTGTTCTTCCCCCGTTGGATGGCGAGATACCGCGCCGACCTACTGTTGGTTAGTGGGGTTTCCCCTTAACCAGGACTCTCCCACAGCGAGGCCACAGCCAGAGTCGCCCCAGCCGAGACAAGTTCAAAGTTCCCGACCGGTCTCCCGAAATATGTGGTAGTGTAGTGCATGTTACTGCAAGTGTGTGTGTGTGTGTGTGTGTGTAAGGGGAGAGGATAGGACAAGGAAGATGAAGGAAAGAGCGCGCGCGGTCCGTGGCCCGTTTAATAGAGTACTACTCCGGCATTCGCCTGGTGTTGATCGGAGAAACTACGAAAAACTACCGATCAGAGCAGCCGGCCGCTAGAATTCTCCTCCAGACTGAATTCGATCTAGCTGAGAAGCTAGTGTCGAAACTCCTGCCGCTGTCAGGAATCGAACCTACGACCTCCCAGTCTGCCTGAAGCGCTGCAGTGACATCAGTTGTTGCACTGAGCTACCGCTCCCGGTCCAATCAGCTATGAATATTTGAACTTATTCTGGTGCCTTCTAGAACGAGGGCTCGTTAGTAGCGGCTGCAAGCCGTCGGCTTGGCGTGTTTCAACACCCGTCTCGATCAGGTTTTTCGTCCAGTTTCCCTGATCTATTGAGCAAATGCTGAGATGGCCCCTTGTTTTGCTTCTGGACATAAATGTAACTTCATTTTCCGTGCACGTCTTCTAGAATTCAGTGGGAAATACAATTATTCAAATTATCGTTTCCATAGTGTAGCGGCAGGAAGTAATAAGAGCCAAAATTTATTGCTTATTTATCTTTGAAAATAGATTTTATTACATGGGAGTTTTTTTCCCTTTCAAAATTCAAAATTAATTGCTATTTATCCTTGAAAATAGATTTTATTACATGGGAGTTTTTGTTTTTTTTCTCCCTTTCAAAAAATTCAAAATTTAAGTAGTATATGAGTTAGTGTAGGGATCACAGAATTTTGAAAATGTGCACACAATTCACTTTTCCCCATAGCACGTCATACGCAGTTTTTAACTGTTTTTTTTTACGTAAAATAAATAAAAATAAATACGTCTCTAGGAATCTGCGCCGGTCGCACGTGTTCGCCGGTTAAATGGAGCCGAGGGGCGCCCACACGGCCGCCACTGGATGCTCGTCCGCTGATACTTCGAACTAACGGATTTTCTTGTGAAGCATATGAAATAGATTTATATGTGATTATTGCCTTTGCGAAGTATATTAAATTACATATAAATTTCCTGCTTTGCTATGGGCCCGAACATGTACCCGGACTATCCACCTGTACATGCACATTTTTATCATACTCATTCAAAAAGCGAGAGACAGAAAGCGATAGAAAGCGGAAAACTACCGATCAGAGCAGCCGGCCGCTAGAATTCTCCTCCAGACAGCGACTGAATTCGATCTAGCTGACAAGCCAGTGTCGAAAATCCTTCCGCCGTGGAGAGTGTGACCTAGGACCTCCCAGGCAGAGGCGCTGCAGTGACATCAGTTGGGCACTGAGCTACCGCTCCCAGTGTTCGCGTCGCATGGAAGATTCTCGAACGTTGTTTTCAAGTGATTATGTTCTAGTTTTAACTGTTATTATTTTGTTTGATGTAAGTTAAACACAATTATTATAAGATGACTAAATTAGGAGAAATCGAAAAAATGGAGAAAAACATCACTACGGCACCTGCTAAGACTATTCGAACCTTGCACAAATTGATCTTCGAGACAGCACTAACTGATCAGAATAACAGGAAACGTTTCCCTGGTTTCTCTTTTTAACGTGATATACCGACTTCAACTTGTTCTAGGCGTGGCTGAAGAAAATGGACTGGAAATGAAGTTCGAGGAGTGTCAACTTTTAAAGGAAAGGATTGAGTTCGTCGGAAACTGATGAAAATGGAAAAGTTTCTGCCTCATCTGAGAAGATTGCGGCTGTTAAACATTATCCAGAAATTATTATAAATAAATTGTCTAGGCAAATGTGGGAGCGGTCATTTAAAACTGTGTGAATTAACACTTTTCACGGGATATTACGGATTCAAAATTTCGAAAATTACATTGTTATTGTTCCTATACACTATGATAAATAAATTACGGAAAATTAAAATTTTTTAAAAGTGACGTAATTGGAAATAGCTCGAATCATTTGACTTTCAACTCAGCGAAAATAATTTCATCATTCTTGCGTTGTTATGTTGCCCTCCGTAGCTAATGCATAGTTTCTTTTTCTAAAGGAGAGATTCAAATTATTCTTTAAAGTGAAAATGATTTTAGTAAAGATTGGCACACAAAAATCTTCATTCTCAAGAATGCTATGAAATTACCAAAACTCATGTAATCTGTCTTCTATCTTTTTCTTTCTCTTATACGTACGTATATACGGAGTAATATACGTTGTATAGAAAAAGTTATGTAATGCTTCAAAAAAAAAAAAAAAAAAAAAAAAAAAACGTGATTTTTGGACAGAAAATCTCGTACTGTGGGACCCGCAGAAAAGGTGAATAAATTATGTTCTAAACTGTAGTAAATTACTGTCTTTAACACTTTATGGAGTCAGATATTTAGTAATACGAACAAGTTTTCAAATTAATATAATACTTTGGGTATATAACGAATATATTTTCTTACTCAGTGTGCAGGTACGCTAGGACCAAATTAAAATATACTTTTCAATTAGATGAAAAGTGCTCATGTTACTAAATGAGACATGTTTTGGCTGTGTCATTTGGGTTATTGAAAGTTGCTTCTTGTAACCCTGACGCTTCTTTATATTGGCCTTGAGGTCACAGAACCATGAAGCTCTCACTATACCGTGTGTCCCAACTAAGATGTTCCCTTCAATTTTCTCCTGAACCGTTGCAGATACTGAAATGCGGTTTTCACTAAAACTACTATATGCAAGGGGCACATATGCTCATGCATAATATTATTGTATTGCTTTTTATTGCAGAGATAGTGACCCAACTTCGATTTTTGAAATGGAACCCTACAGATGTTTTTAGCTCATCATAAGAAGACGAGTTCATAAATACGCATATCGCAATATGTTACGTAACAAACTTTTCCTGAAATTAAGAGTTTTGAAGACGCACGCCGACTGCTGGTTTCCATAATCTGAACGAGAAATTCCGGGTGATATGCGGCGAGGCCATTCCCTTCCGTTGCATCGACCCTACGGTAAAGGTTGTCAGTCTTTCAAAGAGTAAACGTTGTTTCTGACAGCACACGCATTTATTAATTCAGAACATGTTCACTCTTCAATATTTCCTTGCTGTCTCTACGGTTAATAATTCAAATATTTTCTCAAATCTTGTAGTATTTCATTAATTAAAAAATAGTTCCTTGTGGCATACAGATTTGCTCAGAACATGGCTATACTGGTGAATACATTTCTCCAGGACTGAGAGGGTGTAGTCTTAAAGAGCAAATCGTGGGTTTTCATGAGCTCCTTTGCACATTGCACCACTACATTTACCGCAGGGTCGACACTACGGAAGGGAATGGCCTCGCCGCATATCACCCGGAATTTCTCGTTCAGATTACGGAAACCACCAGTCGGCGTGCGTCTTTAAAACTCTTAATTTCTCGAAACTTTTGTTATGTAATATATGGCGATATGCATATTTATGAACTCGTCTCTTCACGCTTGTTATGATGAGCTAAAAACATCTATAGGATTCCATTTAAAAAATCGAAGTTGTGTCAATATCTCTGCAATAAAAAATGTATTACAATAATAGTATGCATGACCGTATGTGCCCCTTGCATATAGTAGTTTAAGTGAAAACCGCATCTCAGTATCTGGAACGATTCAGGAGAAAATTGAAGGGAACATCTTAGGTGGGCCACACGGTATATTTTTATTGATGCGTAAATAATAATCTTTGAATAGTAAGATAAAAGCACTTCAAAGTGCCAATTTACAAGGGAAATACCCACTACTCGTCGCGTATGGACACAACACGCTTGTCAGTACCTGCCACGGAACTAATTGCTACAATATGGCAGCCTTCAATTTGTAATGCTACACTAGCGCAAAACGTGCATGTAGGTGCAATACTATCCAATATCTTTGGTATGGATCAGTGTTGTTATAGCAACTTCCGACAACGACAGGCTCCATCCGGTACATTATATGAGTAAGTATGAAGACGAAGCTTGAAGAGGAAAAGTACAGTGGTTATGAGCTTGAAATGCTAGCTGTATTTGCTGCTCTGAAGAAATTCCGAACGTATTTACTTAGTAGTCCGATTCACAAATTAATTTCCATATATTTTGCTCTTTCAAATCTTATGCTTTTTAAATGGACATCACTCAAAATGAAGAAAAATCCCTATTGTTTATGAAGTAAGGAGAGAGGAAGATAAGATTTTTGATGTCAAAAAGAAATTAGGAATGACACCAGTGACATTTTTAAACATGTGGCTCAATATACCATAATGAAAAAATATATTACATTTTAATTTATTCATATTTTATTACTAACTGATGTACACGTATACTGCATGGCCTGGGTATTCATTAATCATAATAATCTATGAGACAGGAAAAATAATGAATTCTTTGTATGTTGTAACCACCCAACCCTGCCCTTCCAGTAATAATTTTGATTTTTGCTTTAATTACAATTAACTTTAATTACTCCAAGCCTAATTATGCTATTTGAATGAATCAAAATGCAATTTATAGGAAATTATTTTGACTTTAAGAAATGTTGAATTAATTTTGGGGTATTTGCCTCACTGTCTAAGGTACTTGCAAAAAGGGAAAGACTACACACTTACATTTTGCTGTAAAGGGTGGAGATAGTAAATTTTATGAAATCTCATGTAGAAACAAATAGAAACACAACTTATCTGTCCTTTTTCTGGTGTTAAATGTACAACGTTTCATTAAGATAGGAATAAAACTATTTGTATGAGGAAAAAAACAAAAAAACATTCTGATGAATTAAGAGAAAATAGTAATTTGAAAGAAGTTGCCAAAGTTATATCTGACACATTCCCCAATACATCCACCTCTCAGTGAAAACTGTATTGATATCGATTCAGCCATTCCAGACACACATCCTTGACAAAAAGACCTTGATGAAAAATCGTAAAAACAATTGAATTGGTATTTAGTATATCACCAAATAAATATACGAGATTTTAAAATGCATTTATGTTGCCTTTATTATGTATTTATTAAATCACCGACAGACACTCTGGTTTTATATTCTTCCTTCTGGCAATGGGCTGGTGCCTGTTGTGGCTTCATCTTCATTGTTGCACCCATCCAGTTTTATTATTCAGATTGACACATACACACAGTGAGGAACCAAACAACTGTTCTAACACCTTATTAATTTGACAAACTATCAGAACCAGATCTACAATATGCTACACGAAACTTGTTGTGCCACAGGCATAATATATTTGGCAATATATCACAATAACATTTCTGCTGGAGAGATAGATAATCAAGACAAACTAGATGCTTAGTGTTCAAGTCATTTGCTTTATTTAAACACTGAATAACATACTTTAAATGAATTGATGAGTTTTTACATGAAAATTGCATATAAAATTACAAGAAAATTACATTTTTAGGATATCAGAGGTATCAATCACATCTGTTATCATGGAAATTTTAATCATGGATTATCACAAGATCTCTGCTGCCACTACAGAATTACATGAAAATTGCAAACCATCTAAAACTAGTTTGTTTTTTTATCAATTAACTTAAAAAACAATATGTATTAAGAAATGAACTTTTAATAACTCATTCTTCAACAATTGAGATTGAGAATAGATTTCACCACAAGTACTGAAGAGAAGTGTCGAGTGGAGTGCCTGAAACATCCTCAACTACCATTCCTAAACATAATATACTAAACATATTATGAAATGAAGTGACATATGTAGGGAAACAAAGTGAAATGAGAGTTAGGGGACCATTTACTTTAACCACACGCAGCACATGCACCTTTCTGTAACGTTGGTGCACGTACCTGGTCTCATAGACCCTTCTGCTTGCATTTTCCTTCAATTTGCTCTTATAATTTTGATCCAAGGAGTGTGTCAGAAAACAGATGGATATTATTTTCAATAATGAGTTACAGTTTTAAATAATTGATTACTGTATTTAATAGTTTGTATGCAAATTAACAAAACTGAAAAAATGTAATAAGCTGAAATATTATTTTCATTGTATTTGGTATATTTTACATATCTGATAACTTTCCTTTATTGCATGATTTACAAACTGTTAATGAAGACTTCAAACAAATAAACTTTTGGCATCTTTGGCACTAATATTTTGTTAAGTCGCATAAAGTACTGAATGAAAACCGTTTCAAGAGTGCATGCGGGTGGTCTCTGAGACCCATGCAATGTTTTGGAATGTGTCACCGCTAGAAAGGATAGCAATACTCACTTTCTTCAAAAAAGTGTGACTCATATCTGCGCAAGGAAAAGGTACTTGGAAGCAGTGGTCACAGGTGGCTAAACTGCAATCATAATAATAGAATAAAGGCTCCCCCAGGTCTCTCAGACCATCTGAATTGTTAGCCATTTTTGATGAGTGATTACAACAAATATGTCATGCCAAATATGTCATATTTTGAAACAGTAGGCCTACATAGGTTCATTTATTACATGGACTAATTAATGCCCTGGCTATTAAAGATATATTTGCCCATTAGTGTACATATCTCAATGTAAGTCATACTTACAATTTCCTAATATTTTAGATATCAAGAATAAAATAAATGTAGTGTAAGAATTGAATACTAAAAACACAGTTCAGATTCATGTATTTGGCCACATTAAAATTTTTGAAAGATAGAATATTACAAAGATCCTATTATTCATTTATTATATTCATTACATATTTACAGAATTTGTCTGGAAATTGCATAGCGATGTTTTGGGAAACTCATTTTTCCCCATCCTCAGGCTTAACAAAGAAATTATGAAATGATTAATAGAACAAAGAAATAAGAACATTACAAAGAAAAACATATATAGCACTCAATATAGTAAACACACAAGGACTCACCAAATTAAAACAAACAAAAACATCAAAAAGAAACCAAAGTAATATGCATATTTTCAACAGGGCGTGCTAACGCAGGGTTCTAATCATGTTTTAATGCCATGCCAAACGTGCGTTTGCATGCCCTGTTGAAAATATGTATATTACTTTGGTTTCTTTTTTATGTTGACTACTTTGGGGTATCTGTGCTTGATTAGATGCCTCCACTTATCACAATAAGATTTTATCAATCCTTGTAATATATAGACCTTTAGAAGGAAAAAAATTGTTTAATTATTGATTTTTTAAACATATTCTTTACCTATTCAGCAGCTTATTATAGTTACCGCTACATTATATTTCCCTGTTGAGGAAAGCATAAAGGACTCAGGAGTTTTGAGAAAGATTTGAGTTTGTCAACACTATTATTCTTTTTTGTATTTTTTATTATTACCTATGCTTCTGGTGTGTGTGTATTTTGCCAAAATATTACTGCTCATTTCAATACAGAGTTAATATTAATACAATATGTCTTCATTCCGAGCATACAATATGAATTCACTTCGAGCCAAGGGATGTGACACATGGGGTCCCGCAAGGATCCACACTAGGCCCGATTTTATTTCTTATGTTTGTAAATGACCTGCCATCAATAATGGAAAACAACACAACCGTACTTTTTGCTGATGACACTAATATAATATTCAAAGAAAGAACAACCAAAGCTTTGCAAGACAAAGCCAATAACAAATAACACAACAAATTTAACAAAAAAACCAAAAAAACAAAATTTCTCGGAATCACCATACAGTCCAACCTCAAATGGAACTCACACCTAGAAGATATTAATTCAAAATTGAGCAAACTTAATTATGCTCTTAGAATAATAATAAGAAACAGCACCATTGAGACAGCACGAACAGTGTACTTTGCAAATGTGCACTCTATTCTCAAATACGGGATAATAATATGGGGCCAAGCACCAGAGGCTAAACAAACATTCAAAATACAAAGAGAATCATTTGAACAATGACAAATACAAAAAGAACAGAGTCCTGCAGACCTCAATTCAAAAAACTTAACATATTACCACTGCCTTGTATATTCATTTATGAAGTTATCATGTTTGTAAAGAAAAATCTACTAAACAATGCTTTACAAATTTAACTCAAGTTTACATTCCAAAAGGAAAACCTTCAACCAATGTGTACAAGCCATTATACCAAAAGGGTACATTCTCTTCAGGTATACAGTTCTTCAACAAATTACCAATACATCTGAGAAACACAACAGGCTTACACAACTTCAAGAATAAACTCAAACACTTCCTTGTGGAAAAACTTTTTTATAGCGTTCAGGAATACCTCAATGACTAATATGTCCAATGTGATTTCAGGTGCTGCAGTAGGACTAGGTGTAGAAATAGAAAAAACCTGGCCATAACCTGCCTCCTCCTCCCCACCTTTTCAAGATTTAATCAAGGAATATGCTAATACTGTTAAATGATATGTAGCTGTTACCATAATTAATACCATGTACTGTTATTATTACTATTAGCATTGCCATTACTATTATTAATTTATAAGAAATGTTATCTATTATTATTATTAATATAATTATTATTGTTATTATTATAAGTAGTAGCAGTAAAATCATTATTCCAAGTAAGTGTTATTTTGAACAATGAAACTACAAATCTTGAAATGTTAAATTATTTTAAATTAAATTAAGTTAAATGTTTATCTACTTTGCTGTTAAAAATAATTATCTACTATGTAATATCTTAATATATCTGTAACAAGTATTGTAGCATAGTCTTTAGGCCAAAGACCCCATCTTGATCAGGTTTTTTGTCCGTTTTCCCTGGTCCTTTGAGCAAATGCTGAGATGGCCCCTTGTTTTGCATCTGGACAATAAATGTAACTTCACTCGCTGCACCCAGAAGATGCATGCAATTGTACTCCCTCCATATACAACATATTTGACTCGTCATACACGATTGTAATTGTATTTGTGACTCAATAAATATTATTATTATTATTATTATTATTATTATTATTATTATTATTATTATTATCATCATCATCATCATCATCATCGTCATCATCATCATCATCATCATCATCATCATCTTCTTCTTCTGTAGAATTTGTAAAAATGATTTGTAAAGCAAAACACATTTTGAAAAGTTTTGGTTGATATTTCCTATATGGATGTTTATTTTTAATTTATTCTCTGTTAATAATATGTATAAGAAAGCTTTTGTACAAGAATTAATACTTTTATCACCAAGCCAAAAGTTGGAGAGGGCAAAGAATCTGTCATGTGGATTGTGAAAACAACAGTGACAACGACTACCAGGTTTTTCAATACTCATTTTTAATACACATGACCAACTCATTTCAATGCATCAACAATATCTTTATCAATTAATTTAACTGACAAGAACATAGCATCCTGAACTTTTTAAGACATTTGCTGTTTTTCATGTATACAGTAGAAAAACAAGAAGCCTTTGAGTTGAGACATCTGAGAATCTGGCCTCAAAGATTGGTGAACCTAGCTCATATTGGAACTCACAGAGGCATCCTTAATAAACTTGATTCTTGCCTGCAAAAGATAATTTTTATTTTCAAACCCCATCTAACTTGCAAAGAACTATAATGAAAATAACAGATGTGGGATTTCATGTTATAAAAAAAGCCATGCTGTAATTAACTAATTTGTCTAATTTTGAATATCTTGCCACCTTCATTTTTCTGGCTTTATTCTTTTTTTATGTACATGTGATAATACCCAACTATCACATCTATGGGAGCTCATGCTGTTCTATAAAATTTCAGGAGGGTATCTGTATTTAATTTCTTTCTGAATATTTATTGAGAAGACCATTAACGTAATTGTATCTTTCTATTTTCTTTTGCTTATTATTCTCTTTAAGGCTCATAACATTACTTCCAAGATATTCAAAATTTGGCAGTTTAAATGATTATTTGTAAGGTAATCATTCTCTTTCCTTTGAATGCTATAAATTTGGTTTCTTCTTTAGATATTTTAGACACATTTTTTTATTAATTTTGGCTTTGAAACGGTCTAATTGTAGCATTTATTAATAATGTAACTGAAATAGAAGTTCTATTGTTCTCATGAAGTGAATGAGGTATGTGCAATTCTCATGGCTCTGGGAGAAATTATTATTTTTTTTTTGCTCTGACATTTTTTATTGTATAAAGCACGCTAGCATTCACAGGATTGGAAAACCTATAACATTTCTGTTTCTTCAAAGCTGTCTAATGCCTGTGAAAATTGGCTTCCATTTGTTAACATTTTATATTGAATATAAGTGGCTGAACTTAGTCCTGCAACAGTATGCTATTACAGTGTTTTTTTAAAAAGTGGGTTACAGTATACAGTCATTCTGTGGTACTATTAAAAACAAAAAATGAATTTACACAAAATAAAACAAATAAACACAGCATACTCTAGCTAACTAAAAAAAGAAAAAGAAAACAACTATTTTAGCTTTTCATGGGATAAATATTGAAAATTGTGTCCTAATTACATATGTTATAATTGGAAACAGCATTCCAAATTTCGTGTTTTAGCCTTGAATAGTTTTGGATTTGCATTAACATGTCAGTCAGCATGTTCTCTTTTATGTATAAAAATATTAATGAAAAACTGTAATAAAACTACCCATCACACATGTAAGTTATTTGCAATATTTACATAGTGTGTCAATGAAATAGTAATGTACTTAAGAATGTAATATTTATAAACTTATTTTCTTTCATTATTACTACTTATAAATATAGGTTTCTTTGTGTAAAAATAATTTGTTGAATGTGATTTAATGATAGTTTACTCACAATTTTGTAAGCTTTTATCCATTCCTTGATTCCGACAGATTTTTGTATGCCAACAAGGATTTATCCCAAGGACCATCTTCAAAATAACCTCTGTGTAAGAGCATGCTTCTGTGAATTACCAATGCACCATGCAGCTCCAAAGGAAATGGCTTACCAGAGTTGTAAAAACTTCAGATGGCCGTGTGGCAATAACACTATATGAGTTATATATAACTCACATGGCAGATACTGTGTTAATTTCTTCATTCCATTTTCATGTATGCCTTTTCTTCTTGGAAGTGATTAGTTTTTGCTCTAAGGCTTCTTTGGCTGTTTCATGAAGTATTCTTTTTGTGTTTTCCCATTCAGCCTCCAGGTGATAGAGGCATTGGTTTTCCTGCATTCATTTCTGGTAGAATTATCTAATAGAAATCTGTTCTAAAACATGTAGTTTATTGACTACTTTCTTTTGAATTTTTGGTTTAGCTTTTATCCATCTCTCTTTCAACCCTTTTTTCCCTTCTAATACGTAATGGTCAATTCCATTGTCACATTTTTTCTGAATATTCTCATATTTTCAAATAGTTTCATGGCTTTCTGGTTAGCTATGATGTAATCTACACTTGAGCACTGTCCACTTCAGCCTTTGTAAATTTGTAATTTTTTTATGTCTGAAAAAAGAGATTGTGATTCAGAAATTTTTATAGTTGAAGTCTGTCAGCTTCATAACATTTGTTTTCAATGATTTCTTGCCACAAATTTCCACAATGTCTTGTATGGTTATGTTTCCAAGTCTGGAATTAAAATCTTCTCATAAGGTAATATAATCATTTTTTGGTTGTCTGAGTTATTACATTTTGTATTTTTTTGTAAAATTCATTTGATTATTCTTTTTTGCCCTCTTCTGGAGTGTACACTGCAATAAAAGTCATCTCTCTTAATTCTAAATGCAATGAATCTTTCATTATGCCAGTTACTGCATGATCTTGACCATAATCTTTTATTATGCCGGTTACAGCATGAAAGTCTTTCTTTCTGTTTTAAGTTAAGTAGTACAGCTATCCCTATTTTAACTATAATTTTGTGAAACACCACTGTAAATGATATTGCATTTATCTCAATCTGTGTTCTTTGGCTTTTTCTCTTGCCTGGGAGAAATAGTAGATCAATTTTGCACTTTTGCATTATTTGTTCAATTTGTGATTTTTTCAGATGAATGCCTCTCACGTTCCACACTTCAGTTTTTAAATATTCCACAACTCCTTTGTTTGGGCCTTTATGTATTTCTTGGTCATCATAAAATCCATTTGCTCTTGATTAATATTAGGATTGAAAGCGGACATGAGTGTCTGGGAGGGTTATTAGGCCCCTGCAGGTTTGATTGGTGATGGGGCTACCACCTTGAACCCTTCAACTTTGCTTTCCTTTGTGCTAGCCCCGTAGTAAACGTAGCTCTTCTACGTTGGGGTCTTCATCTTGTTACCCTAGGTATGTGCCTTCTTTCTTTTGATCCCTGAAGAGAAGGGATTGGGATTTGCAGGAGAAGTTTGAGAAGGAAATATTTTTGATTGGTACTTGAAGCTTCCAAGCTGCTCGGTTCACATGGTAACTCCCAGATATGAAGAAGGATAAATAGATATTTAAAGAAAGGATTTACTTGGAACGGTGAAGAATTAGTCACCTCTTATGAGAGGGGAGATTTCCTATTCTACTAATCTCTTAAAATCCCTGGAAAACATAAGAGGTAAAAGGAAATTAAACATTAAGTAAAATATTACATTAAAAAAGTAATACTCTAACATAAAACGTGTTTCAAGTTAGAGTGTTTTTAAAGTAAGGACTGAAAATTAACTTTTTACACAAGATATCTTTTTTTAGCAGATGGGACATAAGTTTATAGTATAAGTACACTTCGTTCTTGCAGCTTTCAAGTGACTCATCACTTATCTCTCTTGCGTGAAACCTGTTTGATAAGTTTCCTGGCCCTAATCATTCCTTGAGATGTTTAATAACAAGAAAGTATTTTAAATGCCCTGTAACACAGCACCAGTATTTAAAAAACGTCAGTCACTTGAAACTCATTGTTTTTCTTCCTGACATTTTAATTGTAAGGGAGAAAACTAAAAAATAAAAATAAACCACATATTATGAGTAGTATTTGGAAATCTAGGAGAAAATAAAAACTAATGAAAAACTGAATAATTTTCAAGAAGGAAACTGGGATAAACAAAGGAAATTCAGAATAGTCAAATCAATTTTCCTCAAAATAATGTAGTAGCCTACGGATAAAAAGCAGTAACATTTAAAATTGTTTGCAAAATTGGAATAAAGAAGTGACAAATAAAAAAAATAGTGTGCAGATGTTTCTATAAGAATACTAGTAATTACATAAATTATGAAGAATTTGTTTGGAAAGTAAACTAGTGAAGCTACAATGGTTTATTCTTTCTTGAACTATTTGTAGTGGTTTAGTAATACTATTTTAATACCACAACTTGTATCCTATAAATTTTCTAGTCATCCCTTAAAAACTATCTTCAGCAAAAGAAGCATGTGAGAATGTGTGAATTCAAATTTGCAATTGTCTAAATTTTCAAGATTTAAGTGAAAATTGGACTCATACCATACCTTGGATATCTCTTGGAGCCTCTTCCTCTTCTTGGCAGGTCAAGATCTAAATTACTCACATGTCACGGTTGCTATCACAGATAACCATCTTATTATGTGCTAATAAAAAGAAATATTTACATTGAAACTTTTGAGATTTCAAGAAACTTCCCTATAAGAGGTTAATAAGAAATTAGTAGATTGCAGTATATGTGTCCATAAAGTTCATTAAATTATGAACTACAGTTTCAATATAAATATTAACATTTAAAATCATTGAAAAATATACAAATGTTTAATTCTAGAAAATTCAAAAGCTTTTTTGAAAATAGTACTTGTGCCAAATGGTTTAGTATGTTGTTCTTTATTCTTACAAAAAGTTGAATAAAAAAACTTGAGCCGTTTTTGACAGTTCAGTTTGCTTGTGTTGTTGTCAGACAGACAGACTGGCAGATTTTCTTACTTGTTTAGAGATTTTTTTGAAAATCATGATTTCTTTCAAACTTATACAAAAACTACTCTTATTTTGAAAACCAAATGTACATGCATCATTTAAAGATTTAATTTTGAAGAACAGATTTGATTAAAACAATATCTCTATCTTCAATAATATAGTTGAAAGAGTATATTTTAAAATTTCAGAAGTTTTAATAAAAATCCCTGATAAATGCACTAACCTCTATTTGAGCAAGAAATTTAAAGAAAAAAAATTGGAGCTACTTTTGATAAATTTTTGAAACAACTGTCTTATAAATTTCCCCCCAAAATTAAAAGGTCTGTTTTAAGTTCACAGGGTCTCAAGTTGAGCCATACTGATTTAAGAATATCCGTATTGAAAAATACCCTGCAAACTGTAAAGCCACTATTGTACTTAATCACATGAACACAGAAACTTTTTGAAGGGGAAAAAGTCCAACACATTTTCTGTGTTAGGATCTTTCAAAATGTGTATTTTTGTTAAAATCTTGCAGTATTACATAACTCTTCACATATATTGTAGGTTGTGTATGAGAAAGTAAATGTTTTTAAAAGACCTGAAAAAGAAATCTGAATTGTTGGTAATATATCTAATTGCTCTCATTACTGACTGTCAACTTGAACTACTAATAGAGTAGATGATAATATGAGAAATGGGTGATGTGACAGCTACTATGTAGAAGCAAAATTGTACTCATAGTGCTAAATAAACAATCCCAGCAAATGAATATGTGCTAGAAGGATTGTTGCAAACTATCAATAATAATAATAATAATAATAATAATAATATGATAATAATAATAATAATAATAATAATAATAATAATGATAATAATAAAAAGAACAAGAAGAACAAGAAGAACAAGAAGAACAAGAAGAACAAGAAGAACAAGAAGAACAAGAAGAACAAGAAGAACAAGAAGAACAAGAAGAACAAGAAGAACAAGAAGAACAAGAAGAACAAGAAGAACAAGAAGAACAAGAAGAACAAGAAGAACAAGAAGAACAAGAAGAACAAGAAGAACAAGAAGAACAAGAAGAACAAGAAGAACAAGAAGAACAAGAAGAACAAGAAGAACAAGAAGAACAAGAAGAACAAGAAGAACAAGAAGAACAAGAAGAACAAGAAGAACAAGAAGAACAAAAGAACAAAGAACAAGAAAAACAAGAAAAACAAGAGGAGGAGGAGGAGGAGGAGGAGGAGGAGGTGGACGAGACGACGAAGGGGCGAGCCATATCCACGTCCCTGCCATGCCCCCGGGGACCTTCCATACAGATAATATGGACGCTAACAATACTCATACTATGGACGCTAATAACAGAGAAAATATAAGATGCTAACGGACCTCTGAGGAGACCAACGAGCCAAGAAGCGGAAGAGGATCCCTCGATTTCAACTGTTCCTGGTGCGGAGTCATCCTCAGCAGAGCATACCTCTGTAAAATAACCTGGGTTCAGCTGGCCCGGCTTTGTCAGTACCCAGCAAGGGCCTCTGCCTAGGGTCAGAGGCGAAGATCTAGCGAGGGCGGAGTCGCACCCATGGTAAAGGCTACTCGCTAAGGGAGAAAACCCAACAGAAAACCCCCCTGGCTGTGGGGATAAAATGCAAATCTTAAAGACACCCATTTTTTGCACCCTCATTCCGAAACGAGAGGGAACCTGAGTCTGGGGTTTGCACCCCGTCACTCAGAGAAGCTCTGAAAAGCACTCACTGGGTATAAGGAAGCCTCGGCCTCATCTGGTAATGATGTTGCTCTAGATGGAGAAAGAAGAAGGGCTCCATTGTGATGACATTTGCTACGAACCATCAGAAGAAGCAGAACGAATCGAACAGAGAGACAACGACCATCAAGAGTCAACTGCTCGAAATGTTTCCACTGCAGCGCCTCTGCCCGGGAGGTCCTAGGTTCGAGTCCTGACGGTGGCAGGATTTTCGACACTACCTTTTCAGCTGGGTCGAATTCAGTCGCTGCCTGGAGGAGAATTCTAGCGGCCGGCTGCTCTGATCGGTAGTTTTCCATGGTTTCGCCGATAAACACCAGGCGAATGCCGGAGCAGTACCCTACCAAACGGGCCACGGACCGTGCACGATCTGTCCTTCCTCTTTCTTGTCCTCTCCTCTCCCCTTACACACACACACACACACACACACACACACACACACACACACACTAACATGCACTACACTACCACATATTCCAGGAGACCGGTCGGGAGCTTAGAGCTTGTCCTGGCTGGGGCGGTGCCCCACTGGTGGGAGAGTCCTGGTTAGGGAGAACCCCGCTAGCCGACGGTAGGTCGGCGCCGGATCTCGCCATCCAGCGGGGGAAGATCACCGCCATCTCCCAAAAAACATGCACTACACTAACGGGACTAATGACCAAAGCAGTTGACGCGCCAGGAAACACGATAAAACCAAACCAAACCAAACCAATCTAAATGTTTCTGTGGCAGCACAGCCGTTGACCACCGGAGCAGGACTGGTTAGTCAGCGAATACAATGGAATGTGGAGATGAACAAATTCCTACTGCACACGTATTATAGAGTGACCCGTCGTGAAAGAGAATTCACTGGATGTAGGCAGCTCCTCCAATCGATATTCATACAACAGTTTCCCAATCTACCTGTTAATGAACAGGGTCTAGCTAGTCAAAGAGCTTCAATTGTGCGTAGTAACCTGGTACCATTGGCTATACGAGAGTGTATATTGCAAGAAGTTGCAGGAGAGATATAACAACTCTCCGAAGATCTAAATGCCAAAATGGTGACAGAAGACGCACAAGAAAATACCAGCAGTCCAGAGAGACCACGCATTTCACATCAGAATGATGTAATAAAACAGCAGATTGATTTTGAGTTAAATAGTATGCTGTCCAAATTCAATGGGTTAATGCCAGAAAAGAGGCCAGGTATACCCAAACAATTAATGTCATCCAAACTGAGAGATCTGATGAATATCATCAACAACTATGTTCTTCCATTAAAGATTGATAACAATGTCACCTATTCAAATCTAAATTTCTATTTATACAGTTCAGCAGCAGCAGCAAACGGGAGTAACCTGAAAGAAACATATGCGAATTTTCAGCAGCCAAAATTAAAAAGGAGACCAGTCCGGAGTTTACCGCTGAGTGAAAATACCTGGAGAGCGAAACCCCAAGTTGGCTTTTAGGTTGACACCGGATCTCACGGGAAGGTCGACCACACACATCATGTGGGAGAGACGCCTCGTTCCAGGATATAATATGCACCGCACAAATGGGACTCATGACCATAGCAGTTGAGCGTCTCGAAACACAAAATAATTAATGATCTAACCACAAATAAATCTTGAAATCTCTACTTTTTTGTTACTTATTTTAAAAACAATTATTCAGTATCTTCCAAATAGTTTGTCATTTTCACTTTCAGATGAAAATATGTCTAACATTTTTATAAATGTAAACACCTGAAGAGGCGTATAACAATCACGCAAAACATCGTGTATGCAAAATAAATGCTTTTTGACGAATAAACTTATTGATTATCAAAAATAAAAAGATGTTTGTGTTTTATTGTGAATTAATGATATAATTTCATATTTACCACTAATATAATCGGCGAATTAAAAAGAGTAAATCTATTCCTCAGTTTGTTATGGAACAAGTGTAGAATCTTATAGCGGAACTGAAGCTCCCATCAAAGAATGATATACTGAGGAAACAATCCAATAATACATTTCATTTTACTCTTTATTATTACTACTTAAGTTACCTATTATTAATATTATGAACAGAAGTCAAAATAAAATTATTTATTCTTTGAATGGCAACTTCCAGTAATTAATCAAAAAACTTTATTTTGTGGGGTAGTTTCCATTTTGTGTTTGCAACGCATGTACATAAAACACGTAAGAGAACCAAAATGTTTCATTATTATATTTGAGAAAAGTTGAAAGCATTCCATTCAATGAAGCGATTGTCAGCCAATAAAATCATTCTCTGTTCATAATAGGCTTGTTTTAACTCAATTAATTTTTATTGGTTCTAGAATTGAAATGATTGATGACATCATCATGATGGTTAAGCCATCAAAAGCTGCTATTATTGAAATAAATAGTATTGTTTACAATGACAACACCTTCAATAATTTCAATCATTTCAATTTTGTGAATGTCAACTTACCACTAAACCAATTGATTCTAGAAATTCTAAAGAAAATCAAGAACAATGTAAGAAGGAAAGATTTGTATACTAAACACTACCAACTCATAATCAATTACAATATACGAGGTATACCCGCTCATTAAATGAGCAGCTTATTTTTTCCTTTTTGGTACGTAATCAAGTAAAGAAAAGAAACTTAAAGTAAAGAATAGTAAACAAAATAATTTAATTTACTGAGTAAAACATTGTAATCTATACAATAGTCTATGCATTATAAATATGAGTTCAAAATTAACGATCGGGAAAATTCTGAGATTCTACTTTTTTTCAGTACAACTTGGATTAAATACTGTCAGTGACCACAAATATTCTGTTAGGAAGCCCTTCAGCACGTCTCTCTGGAGGGGTGGAAAGTTATGTTGTCTCTCGCGATTGTAAATGACTGCATTTAAAACACCAAAAATAAAAGAAATATACTGCTTGAGCATATAAAAAGTATAATAATGTTGTTATGAAATAGTATGAAAATAATATGTATTATGGAATATTCATTTGTTTTCTTCCTGGACGGAGAGTAACCAATGAGGAGTCGCGAAGGGAAGCGACGGGGGGGGGAGATGGGGAGTTCGTAGGAGTTAGTAGAATGGCATAATGCGCGACTCTGTGTTGTTTAGTGGAGGGAGCGCTGGTGTTGGAGTGCTGTTCGTCGTCGGGCGGTTGAGCGAGCGGAGTGTGCAGCGGAGGGGTGAAGGTCTGTAGCAATGGGGAGCACTGGGCAGGGCCGTCGCCACCTCTGTGGTCTCTCGCAGCCGAAGCCTTGAGCCTAGGGTACGCTGAGCTCCACCTTTCCTCCCTTTTGGCTGTACTTAGGGAGCGCGTAAATGTCAAAGCAAGGGCTGATATTCCGATTCAATGCCGGGGTATTAGATAGTCATTAATTATTTATAATTACAAATAACTTCAAATACTAACTTGTATTGTACAGATATAATTTGACTTTTGATTTCTCAATTTACGAAGTTTTTTAAGTTTTTTCATTTTGTTTTAAACAATATAACATTGCTCCTTAGTTGCATTTCATTAAATTTTCATTTGATTTGTAAAAGGAAATTCATGAAGAATACGAATAAGAGAACTGGTGTATCAGCTCTTCTCTTGCAGACTCAGATATTTTGGGGCGGGATGTACAGCCATTGCCCTGCTCAGGTAGATGTAACGGGGCTCCTCGTGTCATATTAGTCTAATGCAATTTTCTCCGTCGCGTAGTTTGTGATTGTATTGCAGGCTCGTAGGTACAAAACACACAGACTGAGCTTGTAGTAGGAGCTTAAGCTTAATCTTAATCTTATTCTTCGCTGGACTGTGAGGGCAATGTTGGGACCTTTGCGAATTGCCCTTGCGGTCCGGTCAGCTCAGGGCTCGTCGTTGAAAATGCCCTTCACGGGTATTGGAGGAGTTTTGAAAGGTTTTCCTCAGAGGTGTGATGTACCTTATAACAATTTTCGAATGCACTTTACCTCGGAGAAAAACGTTCTAGAAGAACCTTCCACCGAGGAAAATCCTTTGAGATATCTCGAGACGATGTTCTCGCATCGAGGGAATTACGCCCAGGGAAGTGATTAGTTGTAGGTAGACATGACACAGGAGGCAGGGAAAGTCGTAACATGTTCCTTTATTCTTGTAGTATCCAATCAAATACAAGAATTCTTAAAATGATTTTTTATTCAAGATCAGGTACAATTGCTGAAGTGCGGGATCACAAGAAGAATGTACAAAAAGCGAAGCCGTGTTGTTGTAGTCCAGAAGTAGTCCCAAAACAGCTAAGTCGTCGAATATCCACAAGAGTGTTCCACGTCAGTAGCATAGGTCGTCGTCGTAGTTGCTTTCCACACCTCTCTCGCCGATTCCCTCGCCAGGACACAATCGCTAACACAGCCGCTCGCTATCTGCCCTGACGTCGAGTCTTCGTTTTCTGTCCAAGAATCGATTTCCGGCCGAAATTTGAAAAATTCAACAGGGGGGGGGGTCGATTAAATTTTACGAATTTGACCAGAATCTTTAAATGCTCATATCTTCTAAACAAATTCGAATTTTGCAATTCTAAAAGCACAGGCGGTTTCAGCATATTGTCAACTTTCAGAAAAACCTTCGTTGACTTCATTCAAACGAAAAATGCGGCTTCAAGACTCTTTCTTGTTTCGGTATATTTTTTCAACATTTTTACAACACTGTCATCTTTGACTGGCTGTATCTCCTAAACTATTCGCTCTACGACGCTGCAATTTTCACTGCAGATGAGGAGTACTGTTCTCTTTGTTTTGATTTTGACGACCGGTACATTAAGCACGGAGGTCATAAATAAACGGCGACAGTATAGACTGCATTTTGGTCTAAAATGGCGTATTTTTGCAGTCTATATTGTCGCCGTTTTTTATGTGCTCCGTGCTTAAAGTACCAGTCATCAACAACAGAACAAAGAGAACAGTACTCCCCATCTGCTGTGCAAATTTCAGCGTCGTAGAGCGAATAGTTTATGAGATACAGCCAGTCAAAGATGACAGTGTTATAAAAATGTTGAAAAAATATACCGAAACGCAAAAGCGTCTGGAAGCCGCATTTTTCGCCCGAATGACTAAAACGAGGCTTTTTCTGAAAGCTGACATATTGCTGAAACCGGCTGTGCTTTCAGAATTGCAAACTTCAAATTGGTTTAGAAGATATGAGCATTTAAAGATAATCCTGATTTATGTCCAAAATCGCAAAATTTAATCGACCCCCCCTGTTGAATTTTTCAAATTTCGGCCGGAAATCGATTCTTCTGAAAAGTAGCGTCTTAACTCGAAATTTTATAACGAATTTAATGGTAATGATCATTTTTCTATCCAAGTCTTCGTTTTCGGCAAATTTGCGAAAATGTTCGAAAATTACCCAATTTTAGACCAAAATGCAGTCTATATTGTCGCCGTTATTTATGTCGTCCGTCCTTAAAGTACCAGTCATCAAAAACAAAACAAAGAAAACAGTACTCCTCATCTGCAGTGCAAATTTCAGCGTCGTAGAGCGAATAGTTTAGGAGATACAGCCACATACAAAACAAATCAAATCAACAGCCACTAGGTCGGTAAGGAAGGGTCTCGGAGGCCCGAGGCAATCTAAATACTCGTAAGTAACGACTTATCAACAAATAAAGAATTAGCTGTGGGGGAAGGGGAGACTATTCTTGAAAGGTTGACAGCGGTAGGTGGAAAACACTTATTCAAACATTAATAAAAGGAACGGGCGGGGCGTGGCGGGAATGGGGGAGGGGGGGGAGGGGCGGGGAGGGCGAGGGGGGCGGTGCGTGGCGGGGCGGTGCGTGGCGGGGCGGTGCGTGGCGGGGCGGTGCGTGGCGGGGCGGTGCGTGGCGGGGCGGTGCGTGGCGGGGCGGTGCGTGGCGGGGCCGGAGCGTGGCGGGGCGGTGCGTGGCGGGGCGGAGCGTGGCGGGGCGGAGCGTGGCGGGGCGGGCGGGGCGGGAGCGGAGCGTGGCGGTGGCGGAGCGTGGCGGTGGCGGAGCGTGGCGGTGGCGGAGCGTGGCGGGGCGGAACGTGGCGTGGGCGGCGCGTGGCGTGGGCGGCGCGTGGCGGGGACGGAGCGTGGCGGTTGCGGAGCGTGGCGTGGGCGGCGCGTGGCGTGGCGGACCGTGGCGGTGGCGGAGCGTGACGGGGACGGAGCGTGGCGGAGCGTGGCGGGGCGGAGCGTGGCGGTGGCGGGCGTGGCGGGGCGGAGCGTGGCGTGGGCGGAACGTGGCGTGGGCGGCGCGTGGCGTGGGCGGCGCGTGGCGGGGGCGGAGCGTGGCGGGGGCGGAGCGTGGCGGGGGCGGAGCGTGGCGGGGGCGGAGCGTGGCGGGGGAGGGCGGGCGGGGGCGGGGCGGGGCTGGGCGGGGCGGGGCGGGGCAGGGTGGCAGCCGCAAAGATAAGCAGCCACCGCGGCTCGTAACACTGTTAGTGCTGCTCGTGGCCACTGCTCCCTCCCCCTCCACTCGCACGCCCCCCCCACCCCGCACTGGCTGCAGCGGGCGCGCCTCGCCCATTTCACATGCACGCGCTGTTTATGCATGCGCCCGCCCCGCCCCCGCCCAACTCTCAGGTAAATGTGCGCTATTAAAGTGTGATGAGGCAACGTCCTGGGTACCTCGGCCGCGCTGATACCGCCCACGTGAACGTTGTTCATTCGCGACGCGGCGCATTCTCTATGAAGGCAAGGGAGGGCCTGTGCTTCCTCCGCGACAGCACTTGCTCTGCTTTTATTCTGTGGTCGCTATCGAAGGTTACCTACAGGGCAGCATTGCCACAATGTCGTTTTGTAAATCTAAATGCCAAAAGAATTACATATAAAGAAACGTTTAAGGTGGAAGTTCTAGTTCTCATTTTTTATGGCCGGATCAGGGCGTCAATTAATTGCAGTGCCTTTGACCAAGCGATCCTAAGGCTCTAGTGTCGACGGTGGCTGGATTTTAGCACCAGCGAGGTTGAATTCAGCCGCTGTCTGAAGGAGACTTCTAGCGACCGGCTGCTCTGATCGGTAGTTTTCCGTGTTTTCTTCGATCAAAAACAGACGAAGGCCAAGCAGCGCCCTAACAAACCGGCAACGGACCGCGCGATCTTGCCTTCTACGCTGCTACAGATGCCGGGATACAAGTCGCCGGCTTAGATCTTGTCTCGGGTGAGGTGTAGCTCTGCTGGAGGGAGATATTCGGTGGGGAAATCCCCGCAATAATGAAGACACGTAGTATAATGATATATTTCGCTTGAAAAATCTCCAGTTTGTGGCAGTCACGCTCAAAAGCTACGTGGTTTCTGGTTCAGACCTTTAGTTCCATCGTTAACTTCAGACACTTGTAGCGTTTTCCATTCGCCGCCCTGGTGCGCACCCAGTGCGCACTCAGGGCAGCTTTCGTGTTCCATTCGACCGCTAGGGCGCACCAGTGCAAAGACGCACATGTTTCATTCGCACAATGACACGGAACCAGGGCGCACTTGGGGCGCCCTAAACTGCACTCACGATCGGTGCACCGGGCAATTGTGAAGTTAGGTACGGAAGTCATGCATGCTGATTTGGATTCGTGGTGAAATTGTAAAGGCAATTGAGGATCTGTTAGGCAGGGATACTTCAAACGATGGAGTATATTATGTTTTGCAAGAAATGTCTAAAATAATTTTTGACTTACGCGAAGTGCGGAAAAACAGTTTGTGTTTTCCTAAAATTTAACCTTGAATAACTTCATGTTACCAAATCCAGTGGTATTTGGAAGCCAAAGAGTAGGTGCGTCTCATTCTGGAAATGCTAATAAAGTGAAAATAAAAATAGTGACCCTTTCAAAATCATTCAAATATTTGTGTTAAGAAATGTTTATCACACGCCCATACATATACCAGCGGAAATGCTCATGTTAATATTTGTATAGTTTTCAATAATCAAACATTTCTGAAGAAGCCTTTCGGTTCAAAATCTTGTATACTATATCGATCACTGGCCAATCTCGAAAAATGAAATTTCGACACATACACATTTGAAATTTCGTAGTTTTTAAATAAAAAAATCACTCGTTAACAGATTTATGAATTAAGGAGTAAAAATTACCGAAATATTTCATAAAAATTATATCGTTCATAATTCAAAATTTTTATTTTCAAGTTCCATCAGTATGACAGACTAATCATAACTATCTATAATCTCACTGCGTAGAGCACACGCACTGACTCAGTTCCGGAATCCGTTTCATTCGTAGCTGTTCTTCACGCGTGTGGGGCAGCACTGTTCTGGAGCGATGACGTTTTTTGCCCTGCCCTAGGGTGCGTTGCAGTGCTACGAATGGAACACGCTATTAGGGAATCACTGACGTGTACGCTAGTAATGTTCCTCCATGAAGCGTGGCGGCGATGGAGTAGCGGTTAACGTATCGGACTCCTATACCCAAGTTTGCGGGATCAAGCCCGATCGAAGCCGTGTATTCTTAAGGGCGAAAAAATCCTTCGTACGCCTTCCTTCGGAGGGGAAGTAAAGCCGGCTGTCCCATGTTAGTGCATTTACTGCATGTAAAAGATCCTCAAGCCTAAATGATGCCTCTGAGCTAAATTGAAATCGCCTGTTTCGTCGGCCAAGTAATACCTTCTTTCTCCTATGGTTGGTGAAAGGAGTGTAACGAAATTTGCGAGGTCAGACGGAAGAGCAGGCCTCATGGCCTGAGTCTCGCCACGTAAAATAAGGCACATTCAATTCAATTGAATGAAACTAACATTCGTGCAATGACAGCTCTGTTTAAAAGCTCTATAGTAGCTCTACAGTAGCTCTACAGTAAATGGACTCGATATTCAAAAAGCATTGATTGATTGATTGATTTTTTCGTGTTTCCGGGCACGTCAACTGTTTTTGGTCATTAGTCTCGTTAGTGTAGTTCATGCTTTTTTCTCGGGAGATGGCAGTGATCATCCCACGCTGGATGGCGAAATCCGGCGCCTACCTACCGTCGACTACTGGGTTTTCCCCCCTAACCAGGACTCTCCCACCAGCGGGGCACTACTCCAGCCGGGCCAAGCTTTATCTCCCGACCGATCTTCCGGAATATGTGGTAGTGTAGTGCATGTGTGTGTAAGGGGAGAGGATAGGACAAGGGTGAGGAAGGAAAGATCGCGCGCGTTCCGTGGCCCGTTTGATAGGGTACTGCTCCGGCATTCGCCTGGTGTTGTTGATCGGAGAAACCACGGAGAACTACCGATCAGAGCAGCCGGCCGCTAGAATTGTTCTCCAGACAGCGACTGAATTCGACCTAGCTGAAAAGCTAGTGTCGCAAATCCTGACACCGTCAGGACTCGAACCTAGGACCTCCCGGTCAGAGGCGGTGCAGTGACATCAGTTGATGCTCTGAGCTATCGCTCCCGGTCCATGGCTTCATCCTACTTCTGTACCACTCACGTGAAGCTCGTGATCATGAATCGTTCATTTAACATACAGTCCCCGCATTATTTATATTTCTACATTGAGAAAATCATTTTACTTGTACCTCGTAGACTGACCGACGAGAATATGATTCTAATTTACAGATATCTCCATTCATTGGTTGATTACTGAACTTGGGACTTGATGTTAAATACAGTGCCGGTGTAATTTAAGTGATTATAAAGTAATAAATAAACCTAATAATTGCTAGTTTAATCCATTTTCTCGACGTTTCGTGTCGTCAAACACATTAGTATGTTCTTACAAGGATTTATTTTTATAGTAAAATGCAAGCAATAGAATATGAAGGAATTTATACCTGGTAATTGCTTGAAACTGTCTTACGTAGCTTTTTCTCTTATAATTCCAATAAACACCAGCATTGCCAACAATTATTAAGGGAAGTCTTTTTCTAAGAATTGTGTACCTAGGATAGCGTAGACAGCTACGCCGTATTCGTTAGTCTTATGAATACGAGCACCTGTTACAGTTGATTATAGCGGGAAATGTGAAGGGAAAATACCACGTGTTTACTACAAGTTCCAGTGTAGAGTTTTAGATAACTAGCGACGTAGTATGAAATCGAACACTTCGCGGCACGACCGGGCGGTGTTTATTGCAGAGCTCGATATTTGATGCTATTACAGCTGCTAAATCTACTTTTTAAGAAATTGGAAAAGCGATGAAAACAACCGAGTAGATATGAGTCTAAAACATTCACAATTACGTTATAAGCATCATATTTTATGTTTACTTCTCCACAAAATAATTTTACCTTCTTCAGAGCAAGCTTTAGGAGATTAACTATCGTGAATATCATAATTTTATTATGTTTTTCAGTAACAAGGGTTATTGATATTGAATAAAATTAGAGTGTATAAATAACACACATGATAATACGTAGATGTTTAGATAAAGATAGAAATGTTAGAAGTGATTCAAGAGGGTTTTTTTTTCGAAACGTTGTTTCGGAAAATGATACCAACTGAACAATGAATGATTTAGGCATCAGACATCTATTGATCTATTCCATCCCTTCTTCAATTTATTACAAAGTTCATTGCCAATCCGTTCTCGTTATTCCGGAATCGTCTGTAAACTGGAAGCTGTACTGTAATAATCCTCTTCCTGGCTTGTAAAACAAATAACAACTATTTTGCGTTAGAATATCTATCAAGGGCAAAAAATTATTGCCTTTTAATCCTTGAAAATAGATTTTATTACATGGTTTTTTTCTCTTTTTTTTTCTCCCTTTCAAAATTCAATATTTAAGCAGTATATGACTTAGTGTAGGGATCACAGAATTTTGAAAATGTGCACACAATTCACTTTTCCCCATAGCACGTCATAAGCAGTTTTTTACTGTTTTTTTTACGTAAAATAAATAAATAAATAAATAAATAAAAGGGAGCTCATTCCTACATCAGTTGCTGGCTTCGATGATTCGGCCGACGAAGGCGCCAGAGCATCCTGTCACCGCGCCAGGTTCCCTCTCCTCCGCCGGCGACCGACGCCTCATTTGCTTCTCTGCCGTGTTCGACCAGTCTCCGCGCGCTAACAAAGGGCTTCATTCAGATGTTTCGGAGCGCGCGTTGGCGGGAGATGGAGCGACGGTGGTGCTGCAGGCGGACGATTGGGGAGGGCTGGTGACGGCCGAGAAGATGAGCCGGAAGGCGATAGAGGGAGGTGAGAATGGTGATACTTGAGATTTATTTTTTTTCGTGTTTCAGGGCGCGCGTGTCAACTGATTTGTCCCATAAGTGTAGTGTATGTTTTTTCTCGGGAGATGGCGGTGGCCTTCCCCCAATGGATGACGTGATGCGGCACCGATAGATTGATTGATTTTTTTCGTATTTCCGGGCGCGTCAACTGCTTCGGTCATTAGTCCCGTTAGTGTAGTGCATGTTTTTTCTCGGGAGATGGCAGTGATCTTCCCCCGCCGCATGGCGAGATCCGGCGCCGACCTACCATCGGCTAGTAGGGTTTCCCCCTAACCAGGACTCTCCCACCAGCTGGGCACCGCCCTAGCCGGGACAAGCTCTAAGTTCCCGACCGGTCTCCCGGAATATGTGATAGTGTAGTGCATGTTAGAGTAAGTGCGTTTGTGTGTAAGGGAAGAGGATAGGACAAGGAAGAGGAAGAACAGATCGTGCGTGGTCCATGGCCCGTGTGTTAGGGTACTGTTTCGGCATTCGCTTAGTGGCGATGGGAGCAACCACGGAAAACTACCGATCAGAGCAGCCGGACGCTACAATTCTCCTCTAGACAGCGATTGAATTCGACCTAGCTGAAAAGCTAGTGTCGAAAATCCTGCCGCCGTCAGGACTCGAACCTAGGACCTTCCGGGTGACACTTGTGATGACAGCGATGGAATGTGTTAGTACTCGGTAGGTGATGCTGGGGATGTAAAGTGATGATATGCTGTAAAAAAACGGCTGTGATAATGATGGATATAGTGATGGTCTTAGAAAAGTTTGTGAGTGAGATTTCTGGAGAAGTATTAAGGACGCTACGATAGTGAGAAGGGAGACAGGTAACTTTAATGAGAAGAACTCAAAGTTTAAATGACTTGCATTTGTATTTTTCATTACATGCTTTTATTAATTGAAATATATAAAAGTCTACAATCATAATAGCAATACAGTACCTTCATCACCATTTCGGTTTTAACTTCTAACTACTCATTTATTATCTACATCTTGCGACATAGTTCACGGCTCACACTAACCTTTCTCTATAGTTATATTTGCCCCATCCCCCTGGCCTATTCAGCGCGTCTTCAGCTCGGCGCGCGTCAGCGTGCACAGCGCATGCCAACCGCCCCCAACCCCGCATCCGGCTTAAGCATGGGGGAGGACGGTTTTCCCGGCACGGCTCGCAAGGAAGCGATGCGCGGCGCCACAGCGCTTGCTGTGGCCGGTAGACGGGGAAATTTATATATTTATTTTATTTATTTATTTTACGTCAAAAAAGCAGTGATTTGGTTAGTGGTGACGGCGGCTGCAGCGACGGAGGTTGTGGAGGTAATGTCAGTTGTGGTGATGGTTGCGGCAGTGGTGGTGGTGGCGGTGGCGCTTGAAGTGGTAGATGATTGGCGGTTACATCGCGGTGAATCGCAATGAATGGCGGGGCGGGGTGAGGTTGTAGAGAAAGTGGTGGTGTCAGATCTGGTGATAGTGGCGGCGGCGGTTGTTTTGGAAGTTGATTGATTGATTGAATTTTTCTTCTTTCCATGCACGTCAACTGCTTTGGTTATTAGTCCCCTAAGTGTAATGCATATTTTTTTCTCGGGAGATGGCGGAGATCTCCCGCTTGATGGCGAGATGCGGCGCCGACCTACCGTCGACGAGTGGGGTTTCCCCCTAACAGGACTCTCCCACCAGCGGGTCATCGCCCCAGACGGGTCAAGCTCTAAGCTCCCGACCGGTCTTCCGGAATATGTGGTAGTGTAGTGCATGTTGTGTAGTGTGTGTGTGTGTGTGTGTGTGTGTGTGTGTGACGGGAAAGGATAGGACAAGGAAGAGGAAGGAAAGATCGCGCGCGGTCCGTGACCCGTTTGTTAGGGTAGTGCTCCGTCATTCGTCTAGTGTTGATCGGAGAAACCACGGAAAACTACCGATCAGAGCAGCCGGACGCTACAATCCTCCTCCAGACAGTGACTGAATTCGACCTAGCTGAAAAGTTAGTGTCCGGACTCCAAATTAGGACTTCCCTGTCAGAGGCGCTGCAGTGACGTCAGTTGATGCACTGAGCTACCGCTCCCGGTTTGTTTTGTCGTGGTGATGGCGTTTGTAGTGCAGGTGGAGGTGTAGGCGATGGCCGCGGATGGGAGGGGGGTGTCTGGCGCGTGGGCGCCTGGCAGCGGGGCGGGGGTGTTAAAAGCGATGGCGTGTTCGCGCCACTGCTCCTGGACACGCCCATGATTACCATACAAATGAACGGCGCTTTGCGCGTCGCGAGCGGCGGCGGCGCGGAGGCGTCTGTTTGACGCGTGGCGCGCGCTGGCGCCCTTTTGAAGCGTTTGTCGCGGGCCCGGCGCCCACACCGCCGCCGCTCGCTGCGGGTTCCTCAGCAGGGCAAAGTCGTAGGCTTCCGCGGCCGGAGTTATATAGGTCTGGGGTCCCCAGACCTATAGAATTCCGAGCGCTCACCACTCTAGCGCAGATCAGCCCTGAGGAAGACCACGACAAGATGGTCGAAACGTCGGCAACAGCCTTCGACACGGCGTCACCCGGACAGCCAAGATCATCCACGTGCAGCAGGGCAGCTTTTGCTGAGAAGGTGTTGTTTGTGACATGGGGGAATGGATTAAAGCAATGCTGAAATGAATTTGTTTCTTTTCCGACTCAATAATCTTCAAGTATCATTAGGGATGAAATATATGAATATGTATTTCAGTAGGGTAGTAGTACACTTACTGGATTTCGTATCTATGGTTTCTAATAAACAGTACAAAACCGTCATCGGAATTATGTAGAGGAGCTGAATATTCATTTACAAACGAACCAGAAATAATCAGCTAAAAGAAAGGAGAAAAGGTGTAAATAGAAGAAGAAAATTGAGGAAGAACAAGAAACAAACAGTTAGAAACAATATGAACAAGAGTACAAAATCGAGAAAGGAATATAACAAATGTAAATGAACCAAAGCTGATATCATTATTCGAAACCTGGTGTTTTAGATTCATTCGTAGCTTTTAGTATTGCGAAATAGTAACATTTTCTTTATCAGATTCCTAGTAAAGGAAATGTTTATCAAAATACTGCTGATAGTTAAATCATTGTGTAGAAGTGAAAATGCTGTATATTCTTTCAATGTCTTTGAAAAATGTATTTTCACTGAATCGTGAACTATTCAGATCGCACGAATTTTCGTAAAATTTAAAGATAGTGTTTTCTCATTTGGCTCTAAACGATATTTCACGACATACAAGTGTACATTTGCCCATCCAATTTTTTACAGAACATATTGCTCTATTATCAGAAAGAATACTTCAGAAACATTCTCAAGCAGTTGTTCTATTGCCAGATGTTGACGTACTATAATTATAATTGTAAAATATTGCTTGTTAGACGAGAATTTGTCATACTAGTTAGATTTTACGATTTTCTAGTGAACATTTGCAAATATTAATTAAATAATGGCCATTGAAATATACATTATTAAATATATATAAGCTCATACTACAAGATTTTGAGTCGTTAACTAAAAGTAACGTAACGTAATTTCTTAGAGCAGTAAAAGAATGCACTAGATGACAAAATTAGAAGTGAAGAAATATGTAAAGAGTTACCGATATTTAGTCTTGAGAATAAGATCAGTGACACTAAAATGAACTGGTGCAGTCATCTGGAGCAGAAGCCAAATTCCTCGACTGGCAAGAGACAACAAACCAGCCGGCAGAATCGATCGTCCGAGAAGATGGGTTTCCGGAATAGGCTGCCCTGCCTCATCCGTGAAATGAAGATGATGATAAATAATAATAATAATAATAATAATAATAATAATAGTAATAATAATAGTAATAATAATAGTAATAATAATAGTAATAATAATAGTAATAATAATAGTAATAATAATAGTAATAATAATAGTAATAATAATAGTAATAATAATAGTAATAATAATAGTAATAATAATAGTAATAATAATAGTAATAATAATAGTAATAATAATAGTAATAATAATAGTAATAATAATAGTAATAATAATAGTAATAATAATAGTAATAATAATAGTAATAATAATAGTAATAATAATAGTAATAATAGTAGTAATTATAGTAATAAAAAATAAATACGAAATAATATACACGTTCTAACTTACGTGGCATCCAACTACCTCAAAACCTTTCTAAAAATAAGATCACGGAGCATAGGATTTTCAGAGCGGGTGATTAAGTTTGCACCCAATTACTCAAAAAATACTCATATATTCGAAAACTTCAACGTGAACTTATTTGAAGATCTGTTTTTGATGAACACATTTCATTAAGAAAAAAATGTATCTTCATAATTCTAACTGTAGGAAGACCCCGAAAAAAGTTTGATTTTTTTCAAATCCGAGGGGCTTCATCTACCGTTTCAAATTCAAGAGACCGCGTCATCTGCCAGATCGAATGAGGAATGCGAGTTTTGGAGAAAATTGGCTGAATTGAAAATAGGCCGCTTGCGTTGTTCAAAGACGGACGGAGAGACAGACGTTTTGCCGTCAATTGATTTTTCGGTTCCAAGGATCCACTAAACAGGAATTCTGGCTGCACCACGTGATTGAGGATTTTTTTCTAAATTTAGCAACTAGATTTATCCACTTTTTCGTTACCAGGGCCCTGTAAAAAGAGTTTTTATGCCGAAAATTCGCCGTTTTATCGCGCAGCATTACATAATTTTATCTTTTTATGAAGTTCCTTCTTTTGCACGAGAAAGTAAAAATATACTGGATTTATGATTATGAAGTTGTAGATTTATATTTCATTTTACATTGAAACTCCTTGCATTACCGCAGAACAAGATATTAAAGCGTTTTTTACTGTATTGAAAATTGAATTTTTAGTTTCTCGTACTTACTTCGTAAGAAGAGAAAGTAGTGTAATTTTCGGCAGGAAAAGTCGTCATAAAAAACTCGATAAACCTCGTTCCTATATAGAATAAATTACTTTCTTGAGCACGTTGAGTAGACAGAATCCATGTTTTGTGCGCCGTTAACGAAAAATCCATTGACGGCTAAACGTTTATCAGTCCGTTCGCCTATCTATCTGTGGTCAAAGCTAGCGGCTAACCCGTTCAGCCAATTTTCTGCAACATTGATATTACCCAATCGATTTATATGGACTCAAGGCACTTTGAGTTGTTTACAAACTCTGAGCACTCTGCAAATAAAAGTATCCAAAGTTTTTTTATGACAATCATTTATTCAGTAATTTCACAACGTTTCGTAACTCGTTTTGTTACATCTTCAGGTGCTAAACTTAGTGAGAGAACGCTATCCCTTTGAATTACCACGTCAGCAGAACATTCAAGGAGACATTACGAAATACCTCACTCTCACACAGTTGATACCACATAACTATTCACATAACTAACTTCAATGGGATAGCGTTCCCTCACTAAGTTTAGCACCTGAAGATGTAACAAAACGAGTTACGAAACGTTGTGAAATTACTGAATAAATGATTGTCATAAAAAACTTTGGATACTTTTATTTGTAAACATATATTAACAATCAAGAAGAAATATTGATTTTGTGAGCACTCTGACTTTGTAATTTTGATTTTTAATCTACGTTTTATGAATCCTCAACAACAATTTTAAAACTTTCTCAAAAATTCCTCCATTTTTTAAAATTAAACTTTGTAGTCGAACTGAGCCATCATATTGAGAATGGTGATTTCATGAAAGAAATCTCTTAATAAAAGTTGCAATAAAGTAATGTACGATTTTCTGTAAATATGAGTAGTTTTTGCGTAGTTCTATGTGAAATATAGACAATTTTCATTTTTGTAAACAAATTTTTCTTTAAAAAATGCTCCAATTTTTTTCTTTTTGCATTTTCTCCTCGTATGCATCACAGGACGCTAAAATATCGATGCTACCTTCATTTTCGGCGAACTGTCTGTATAGGTCTCTAAAAAAGGAAAATGTACAATTTAAAAAAAGTAGTTTTTGAGTAGTTTGTGCTTGAAATGTTTGTAATAAAAAAATCTTTTCTCAAACACCGCTTTAAATCTTTTCCACAAGTAGAAAAAAGAAAGTTTAAAAGAATGGCACAGGCCTCATTTTCGTTGATCACTTTCATTTCCAAAAATTGCAATTTTAGAAATAATGCGAGAAAGTACGTGTTGTTTAGCTAGAAGATTCACAAGGATCATAAATTAATTGATCATAGATCCTATTTCAGCAAGTGTATGCAGGTTTTGGTGTTCTTAAAACGGTCAATAAAAGTAAAGCAATTCATTTAAAACTGATTTTAAAAACACATTGGAACGAAATTTATTCAAGGATTCGAACGAGTAGTTGGACTGCCTGGAACGCTGTTGCCAATGGGCAGGAGACACAGTTGATGATCACGTGTAGAGCTTACATCGCCTGGGAAGAAGTTGAAGGTAATGTGGCGGTGGGAAACAGGTTACAGCCGTGGGCTACCAATGGGTAGTAGGGAGCAATGGTGACTGTGAGGACTTCGACACAGTTATTTGACCTTTGTTGGTCACTGTTAGATGTCCTTTGCAATGTGACAAAAAAATCCACAAAACGTGAATTCTGACCAAGTTTTGGAAGAAGGAATGTACAAAGGAGCAAGAATTATGTAATTTTCAGTTTCAGAGACCAACAATACAAGTCTTTAGTCGAAAAAAATTTTGCTGCAGCATTACAATATGTTTTCCTTACTATGTGAGAAAGTAGTAGGCACGAAAGTAGTAAATAAGTAACTACAACGAATCTAACCATCCGAAAAGGATCAAGGATCGTAAAGGTAGAGGGTCCGAGGGCAATTACACAACAAAAGAATCACAGGTGATTCGCGAATTTCTAATAGCGTTTTCCATTCGTTGCACTGAAGCCCACCCTACTGCAGGGCAAAAACGTCATCGCTCCGCAACAGTGCTACCCCACACGCGTGAAGGGCAGGTACGAATGAAACGGATTCCGGAACTAAGTCAGAGCGTGTGCACTACGCAGTGAGATTATAGCTGTTCTTGGTCTGTCACACTGATGGAACTTGAAAAATAATAATTTTGCATTATGATCGTTATAATTTTTATGAAGTCTTTTGGTAAATTTTACTCCTTCATTCATAACTTATTAACGGGTGATTTCTTTATTTGAAAACTACGAAAACTTTAAATGTGTATGTGTCGAAATTTCATTTTTCGAGATTTGCCAGTGATCGATATAGTACAGAAGATTTTGAACCGAAAGGCTTCTTCAGAAATGTTTGATTATTGAAAACTATACAAATATTAACATGAGCATTTCCGCTGGTATATGTATGGGCGTGCGATAAACATGTCTTAACACATATATTTGAAAGATTTTGTAAGGGTCACTATTTTTATTTTCATACTTTATTAGCATTTCGAGATTGAGACGCACCTACTCTTTGGCTTCTAAATAGCACTGGATTTGGTAACACGAAGTTATTCAAGGTTAAATTTTAGGAAAACACAAACTGTTTTTCCGCACTTCGCGTAAGTCATAAAAATTATTTTAGACATTTCTTGCAAAACATAATATACTCCATCGTTTGAAGTATCCCTGCCTAACAGAACCTCAATTGTCTTCACAATTTCACCACGAATCTAAATCAGCATGGATAACTTCCGTACATAACCTCACAATTGCCCGGTGCACCGATTGTGAGTGCAGGTTAGAGCGCCCCTAGTTCCGTGTCATTGTGCGAATGAAACATGCGCGTCTTTGCACAGGTGCGCCGTAGCGGTCGAATGAGACACGAAAGCTGCCCTGAGTGCGCACTAGTGCGACGAATGGAAAACGCTGAGAGAACATTCGTTCGGCCGCTTGTACCACCGTCCCGAGCGGACTCACACCGGTAGCGGTAGCTCAGTGTATCAACTGATGTCACTGCAGCGCCTCTGACCGGGAGGTCCTAGGTTCTAGTCCTGACGGCAGCAGGATTTTCGACACTAGCTTTTCAGCTAGGTCGAATTCAGTCGCTGTCTGGAGGACAATTCTAGCGGCCGGCTGCTCTGATCGGTAGTTTTCCGTGGTTTATCCGATCAACACCAGGCGTATGCCGGAGCAGTACCCTACCAAACGGGCCACGGACCGCGCGCGATCTTTCTTTCCTCTTCCTTGTCCTATCCTCTCCTCTTACACACACACACTTACACTAATATGCACTACACTACCACATATTGCGGGAGACCGGTCGGGAGCTTAGAGCTTGTCACGACTGGGGCGGTGCCCCGCTGGTGGGAGAGTCCTGGTAGAGGGAAACCCCACTAGCCGACGGTAGGTCGGCGCCGTATCTCGCCATCCAGCGGGGGTAGATCACCGCCATCTCCCGAGAAAAACTCATGCACTACACTAACGGTACTAATGACGAAAGCAGTTGACCCGCCCGGAAACACGAAAAAATCAATCAATCAATCCGAGCGGACTCGCCCCTAACACTGAGCGTCTGCCTGTCCGCGCCGTCGTCGCTGGCCTGGAGCGCGACGCGCGCGGGTCCGCGAGCGCGTAAGAAGCGCGTGTTGACGCTGTCCTAAATATACATATGGAGATGGAGCCGTTTGTGTGCGAACAGGCGCACGTGCGCGGCTGCGATAACGGCCCCTCCGGGCATTGAACACAATGGCCGCGTCCGCGCCGTCCGGCCGCGCCACCGCCTCACGGCCAGCCCACGACTCCGGGTGGCGCCGCGAAGCTGCTTTCGGGAGGCCGTGCTTTAAACGGAATGACTCCTTTCATACCCTTCATCTGTGAATGTGCGGTCAAACCTCATTTTACCTTGTAACTAGTGGTGCAACAGCACCACACGCTTTCTTGCATTATTTGTATCGGCACCGCTATATTATTGATTTTTTTAGCGTTTCCGGGCGCGTCAACTGCTTTGGTCATTAGTACCGTAAGTGTAGTGCATGCTTTTTTCCTCGGAAGATGGCGGTGATCTTCCCCCACGGGATGGCGAGATCCGGCGTCGACCTACCGTCGGCTAGCGGGGTTTCCCCCTAACCAGGTCTCTCCCACTAGCAGGGCACCGCCCCAGCCGGGTCGAGCTCTAAGCTCCCGACAGGTCTCTCGGAATATGTGGTAGTGTAGTGCATGTTAGTGTAAGTGTGTGTGTAAAGGGAGAGGATAGGACAAGGAAGAGGAAGGACAGATCGCGCGCGGTCCGTGGCCCGTTTTGTAGGGTACTGCTCCGGAATTCGCCTGGTGTTGATCGGAGAAACCACGGAAAACTACTGATCAGAGCGGCCGGCTTCTAGAATTGTCCTCTAGATAGCGACTGAATTCGACCTAGCTGAAAAGCTAGTGTCGAAAATCCTGCCGGAACGAAGGACCTCCCGGTCAGAGGCGCTGCAGTGACATCAGACACTGAGCTACCGCTCCCGGTGGCTATATCATACTACTACACCAACCTACAAGTGTTTTCAACCAACAAACGTGTTTCCGCGCCGTGACTAACTCAGGACCACAGAGTTAATTCTCCCTGCGTCTTACCGCTACACCAGACAGCCGTTCTGACTAGAGCTCTTGGAGTTTTACAGGTATTTGGTCATGCAGGTACCTGGGAACTGTATATGCGGGTATTCTAACGGTTCAAACCCACCCGCATTCATACGGGTACCATATCATACGGGTCGCCCATACAATGCTGGTCAGTTGTACAATCCGCGTCGCGGACATTATTGAGATTTTTGATAGAGACGAACAAAAGGTAATCCGTCTAAGATTGTAAGATTGTCTATTTATGCTCAAGATACCACATCATAAACGGGGCAGGAAAGTAGCGACAAGTACGAGTTAGATAAGTGACCAGTAAATAATATCTATTTTTACCAAATATCTCAATTGTGTTGTACAATATTTTACAAAATTGAAATCTCAACTACTAGAATTCGGAGGACCAGGTGTTAAAAATGTTTACCCTTATAATTGTACTTTTGATTGAACGATTTGTTATTTCCGCCATCTGTTGTCAATTCACTGCGATGTAATATTATTCGAATAGCTGATTGGAGCTCCCGTGTCCTCCAGAAGTGTAATTTTTATGAAAGCCCTTAAACCAAAATGTTCACTTGCTTATATCTTGAAAGCATTTTCAAGTGGGTGTTTTAATTCGACCCCTTCATATCTAAATATATACATTTTATAGTTATGTTATTATAGACTTATATTAATAGTTCTCAGTTCTGAATTATTTAAATATAATTTCCGAATCAAAGGTGAATATATTTCTGTAGATCACAGTTGTCTCTTTTTATCTACTTTACACGATAAAAACTACTTTGAAACAAGTGTGCATTAACATGATCGAATAATCGAAAGAATTCGTGCTTAAAAAATTAAAAAAAGATAATGAATTGTGTTAGACATCTGTGAGATAATTACGTCCAACTCTTCCATGAAATCAGGAGAAAACCTCTGGTTTTTCTGGGGTCTGCGTGGAGAAAAAAGTAAAGAGTTTACATCCATTCCCGAGTTACAGTCTCATTTTCGAGGCGATGACCTGCTCTTTTAGCTACTTCTCACCTTGATTTCCCCCAAGGTTTCCGCTAATTAAGATTTATTCGACAAGGAATGTAATTAGAGAAATTGGCTGGATGAAGAGAATGGGTCAGTGCAAAGAAGTGCCATCGCCTTACGACAAAGAGAACAAGTTGGAGAAAGAAATGGTAAGGCGAATAAGCCTCTAAGAGAGAAGCAGAAAAAGAAAAATGTTGAAATCCTCGAAGCTGAGCTAATATTTCAAATGCAGCTAGAAATTAAGAATATGACGGTAAAATTATTGAATTTGCAAATTTGGAAATATGCAAGCGATTGTCTGAATATTACCGAGCGAAGTGGCTCAGTGGCGCTGACTTCGCGGTCGAGAGGTCCGGGTTCGATCTCCGGCCTGGCCATCCTAACCGGTGTTTCTCGTAGTTTTCCTGGATCATCAGGCAAATGCTGCGATGGTTTCGAAAGGCCACTATCTCCCATCATCGCATGGTTTAAATAATAATAATAATAATAATAATAATTAACAATAAAAAATAATAATAAAAATAATAAACATAATAATGATGTATTATTATTATTATTATTATTATTATTATTATTATTATTATTATTATTATTATTATATGTATGTGATTGGGGATATGAGTGCAGAGAACCGCTGCCGACTTTGCAATCAACCCGGCGAAACCCTCCAACACATAATGAGCGGGTGTTCTGCATTGGCACAAACAGAATATCTGAGTTGACACAATGACGTTGCTGCGGTTGTCCATCAGGCCGTGGCTGCAAAGTCAGAGATGGTAGAGAAAAAGGTCCCATACTACATGTTCAAACCGAATTCAGTTCTGGAGACGAAACAGTGGAAGCTCTTGCGGAATGTTGCAGTCACCACTGATCGCAGGGTTGAAGCCAACAGACCTGACATCATATGGGTCGACAAGTTTTCACGGAAAGGGATTATAGTCGACATAGCTATCCCTCTAGACCGAAATATAGCTGTTTCCATTGCCGAGAAGAAGCGAAAATATCAGGCCTTGGCTATTGAATTGAGCGACATGTGACGGTTAGTATCTGTTGAATTAGTTCCTGTGGTTATCTCTTCAAATGGACTGGTCTGTGAAGAACTAACTTCGTCTGCAAGGCTTGGCCTTAACTACTGGCACATTCATACAATGTAAAAGGCTGTTCTCCTGAGTACTGCACGCATCGTGAGGAAGTTTTTATTGATATAACATTACCCGACTTCAGCGTCGAATCCTGACAGCTCGAGTTTGCAAGCGAAGCGGGTACTTTGGTTCTCTAAAGGTCCCGCTGTCGGCTGCATGGAACCTCGCTAGGCGAGAGACTTGAAAATGGAAAAATATAATAATAATAATAATAATAATAATAATAATAATAATAATAATAATAATAATTCCCCCGAAGTCCAGGCCTACGTCGGAGCGAAGAACATCTATGCCACGTGGGGGACGAGCAACGTTACTAAGTTATAGGTAACGGCAAACAGGGCAATGGCAAACCATAGCTATATGGAGAGTCGAATTAACAGCAGAAAGGCATCGGAAAATAAGCCGCTGCCTGCGGAGCGCCAGGGCACGTTCGGAGCTAGCGCTGGTCGTGACAGTTTGCAAGCCGCTAGTGGTGTGTTGTTGAACAGGCGGGCATACACCGGGTCACCCGAAGCTACTACGCAGCACCCAAAAACCAAACCGCTGCACCTGCCAACATGGTTTCCTGGACATCGCTCGAGGCCACTCAAGCAGGCCTGCCACGACGAAGGTTACAATAGACAATAGTCTGTGAACAACGCTAGCGGCTAAACTGTGCAGCCGACTTTCTCCAAAATTGATTTTTCCCAATCGATCTGGCTGATGTCGCGACCTCTTAAATTTGAAACGGATATTTTATTTTGGAGGCTGCTCTGCATGAAGCCCATGGAACATTTTTAAAATTTTCAAAAAATGGCGTCATCGATTTTGTTTAAATTTAGTTGTTGGATAGTCAAAAGAGCAATTAAGAGAATGACGGAGGTTTCATGTTGGTTGAAAACCCTGATTTTTCGAAAATTGAAAACATACAATTTTGGAGTCTTCTCACAATTTTAAAAATACAATTTATTTCTTGATGAAATGCGTTGATGAAAAACACCTTCAAATCAGGTTATGTGGAATTTTTCTAAAATAGGTGTATTTATAGAGTAATTGGACGCCAAAATTTCCCGCTCTGAAAATCCTACCCTTCGTGATCGTTATTTTAGATATGCGTGTACAAATATGTCATTACCGTGTGTTGTGTGCCTTAATTCCCTGCAATAGTGTTTTTGTGCCCGGTTTAGCGGATCGACTATCGATCTTCTGCGCATGCGCAGATGCTCAAAAGTGAGGCGAAACTTAAAATGCGCATGCGCAAAAGATCGATAGTGCTGTAACATTCGAGTGTGCACAAACTCTCTAATATCTACGAAATTTGAAAACCTATGAGAACAGCCGAGGCCTCGGGGTACGCGAGGGGTACAAGGCTTCTCGCTTCTCCTGATTGGCTGAGAAAAACAAAGGAAACTGATCTCGTGACCTCAACCGTCAACAGAGCGAAGTTCTTAACAAGGCAAATATGCTATCTACAGAACCTTTTCTTCATGTGAAATGTTACGTTAGGTGAAAAAATAACGTCACTACGAATTTCTGTAAAAACTGTTATTGTTCATGTCTCATAATTATTATTATTATTATTATTATTATTATTATTATTATTATTATTATTATTATTATTATTATTATTATTATTATTATTATTAATATGCTTTTTACACACGCAAATGGAGTGAAGTATTACTTTCTCGTATACATACATATATACGGGAGCCCGTCTGTCCGTCGGCCCGTCTGTCCGTCGGCCCGTCTGTCCGTCGGCCCGTCTGTCCGTCGGCCCGTCTGTCCGTCGGCCCGTCTGTCCGTCGGCCCGTCTGTCCGTCGGCCCGTCTGTCCGCCGGCCCGTCTGTCCGTCGGCCCGTCTGTCCGTCGGCCCGTCTGTCCGTCGGCCCGTCTGTCCGTCGGCCCGTCTGTCCGTCGGCCCGTCTGTCCGTCGGCCCGTCTGTCCGTCGGCCCGTCTGTCCGTCGGCCCGTCTGTCCGTCGGCCCGTCTGTCCGTCGGCCCGTCTGTCCGTCGGCCCGTCTGTCCGTCGGCCCGTCGTCCGTCGGCCCGTCTGTCCGTCGGCCCGTCTGTCCGTCGGCCGTCTGTCTCGTCGGCCCGTCTGTCCGTCGGCCCGTCTGTCCGTCGGCCCGTCTGTCCGTCGGCCCGTCTGTCCGTCGGCCCGTCTCTCCGTCGGCCCGCCCGTCCGTCGGCCCGTCTGTCCGTCGGCCCGTCTGTCCGTCGGCCCGTCTGTCCGTCGGCCCGTCTGTCCGTCGGCCCGTCTGTCCGTCGGCCCGTCTGTCCGTCGGCCCGTCTGTCCGTCGGCCCGTCTGTCCGTCGGCCCGTCCGTCCGTCGGCCCGTCTGTCCGTCGGCCCGTCTGTCCGTCGGCCCGTCTGTCCGTCGGCCCGTCTGTCCGTCGGCCCGTCTGTCCGTCGGCCCGTCTTCCGTCGGCCCGTCTGTCCGTCGGCCCGTCTGTCCGTCGGCCCGTCTGTCCGTCGGCCCGTCTGTCCGTCGGCCCGTCTGTCCGTCGGCCCGTCGTCCGTCGGCCCGTCGTCCGTCGGCCCGTCTGTCCGTCGGCCCGTCTGTCCGTCGGCCCGTCTGTCCGTCGGCCCGTCTGTCCGTCGGCCCGTCTGTCCGTCGGCCCGTCTGTCCGTCGGCCCGTCTGTCCGTCGGCCCGTCTGTCCGTCCGGCCCGTCTGTCCGTCGGCCCGTCTGTCCGTCGGCCCGTCTGTCCGTCGGCCCGTCTGTCCGTCGGCCCGTCTGTCCGTCGGCCCGTCTGTCCGTCGGCCCGTCTGTCCGTCGGCCCGTCTGTCCGTCGGCCCGTCTGTCCGTCGGCCCGTCTGTCCGTCGGCCCGTCTGTCCGTCGGCCCGTCTGTCCGTCGGCCCGTCTGTCCGTCGCCGTCTGTCCGTCGACCCGTCTGTCCGTCGGCCCGTCTGTCCGTCGGCCGTCGTCCGTCGGCCCGTCTGTCCGTCGGCCCGCGTCTCGTGCCGTTTCGGCCCGTCGTCCGTCGGCCGTCTGTCCGTCGGCCGTCTGTCCGTCGGCCGTCTGTCCGTCGGCCCGTCTGTCCGTCGGCCGTCTCCGTCGGCCTGTCGTCGTCGGCCCGTCTGCCGTCGGCCCGTCTGTCCGTCGGCCCTTCGCGTCGCCGTCGTCCGTCGGCCCGTTCGTGCTCGTCTGTCCGTCGGCCTCGTCGGCCCGTTCTGTTTCTCGTTCGGCCCGTCGGCTCGTCGGCCCGTCGTCGTCGGCCGTCGGAACACTTTTGTCGGCCCGAAGACCCGCGACTGTCTGTATCTTTTCTGAAACTTAGCAAAGACTAGATTAATTGAGAAACCCGTCCATCTGACTCTAGTTGAAGCTTTGAAATTTTGAAAAACATTCTTGAAAATTTGGGCTTACTTAACATAAAGCCCCCGGACATTTTCAAATTTTTCTGAAAAACTGTCCCAAATTTTTTCTTTAAATTTCTTGTAAGAATAGGTAAGCGTATGTCTGATTGTCGCGCTTAACACTGAATTATGGAAAATTGAAAAAGTTTGAATTTTTTGACGTCTTCCTAAAACTACAAAATTAAAGATAGAGATTTTTGCTACAATCGAAATTTGTTGCTCATCAGTTCTTTTAATAAGATTAGGTAGTGTTTTTGAAAATGTTAATAGTTTTCGCGCAATATGGCATGCAATATTTACTATTTTAAAAACTACAAAAACACTATTTTCTGAAAAAGACCCCAAATTTTGACTTTAAATTTTTTGTATGAATAGTGCTAAATGCACTGTATAAGGTGACATAAACTCCATATTGCCTATTCTTTTGTTTTTTCAAAAATTACATAAGTGTAATTTTTTTGACTTGTCTCTCACGTCGGTAATATTTACAATAGAGACTATTTCTTCTTATTATTGTATTTATGAGTAGATTTGCTTTAAATAATGTAAAATAATTTTTTTCGAAAACTCAACAATTTTCTTTGAAAAGGAGCTCAAAATTTCGCATTTTCAGAAACGCTGAAACGCCATGTTCTATTTAGGACGAGGTTTTACTCTTATTTAATATTCTTGAAGTAATATTTTGGTCCTACTATTAAGAAACCGAAAAGATGAGAAAATGTCAAAAAAATGTACTTTGGGCGACGATAGACTGCAGGTGGCAAAAGGATGGGGCAACGCCGTAATGCCAGTCAGCATCAAAGAAATTAAAAAACTTTACTACGAGAAAGACTGTGTTATTCTGTAGCACCTTTAGTTTGAACTGGAAAACGCCTCTCTCTCTCTCTCTCTCTCTCTCTCTCTCTCTCTCTCTCTCTCCCGCGGGACGAAAATTGACTTCGAGAGTATCGCTCAATGGGCGGAAACAGATCAAAACATGTGCGGTTTTGGGCGGGTTTTCTGATTTCAACGAAAAAAAAACCATCCACAACGACATTGACAGTGAGTTTAATTTTTTTAGTTTTTCTCTATTTATGATATTTCATTGATCATTTGTTAATTCGTTCAAATTTACTTTGAGAAGTGAGTCATGTTAGTTTTTAGACCTCTAATATAGTATGCGTTGTAAAATAACGTGTCATAACGTGTCATAACGTGTTAGTCGGGCACACCATGAGTATGTGCCACATTGCCAGTACTATTTACAGTTAATTTTAGAACACGCCGCGCGGCATATGTACGCTGTTCTGTGGTAATCTTTTTATGAGGAGCAAGGAGAGTGAAAATGGGAAAGAGGAAGAAGTATTTAAATATTACAATCAAAATGAGAACAAAAAGAGGTGGACCCCACCAATTCATTTTGAATTCACGTTTAATTATAAGTATCCAAAAAACATTTCGAAGTGATCAATAAAATGATCTCATTTGAAAATAATTATTTTATTCCTTGAAGTAATTCCTCCGTCTGCTTTAGTCATAAGAATAGTTATAATTAATCATACATTAAAGTTGTAAAGAGGCCGATTTTGATGTCCCTCCTAATCGACTCCCAGTGAAAAGTTTTAAACGAATGAGATACAAAAAAAGAGGAAAAAAATCTTCAAAATGTTAAGTAATAGATCGATGTTTTTTGCTTTGTAATTATTACACCCAGTGCATTTCCAGGTACCTCCTAAATAATTATTTAAAATATTCATAAAGAGGGTTTGTTGAAATGGCTGATGTACACCCATCGCTTGTGCAATATCTGTGAGTGTATTGGCTTAGGATTAGCCACTTTCCATTGGCAGGTGTTACACGTTAGCAGACGGAGCGCTGCAATCTTTTTACATGGGGTCACCGCCGACTGAAAGAGAATCGCCCGCACGTCTATCGATATTGATCGTCTATAGATATTGATCGATTAGATATGATTTAGAGGGCGGTGAGCGGGATACAGGCACGTTCATTGCAGAGTAAAAGAGAGCAAGAACATAACTATTTTGAAACAGATATGTGAAATAAAAACATTATCCGTGCCTTTTATGAATAGATAAGATTGGTATACATGATGACTAATGTAACTGATTTGATAATAACATTGATAGTACATATTTGAAGTATATATTATTTTACTTTGAAATATGGTAGATGTAATAGAATGTCAAAATACTGCACCATGACAATGCGATGGGATATCAGACGCAGCAAAGCATCGGGAATTGTACACGCTGATGATATAAAACATATTCATTTATGGAAATGCAAAACTTTTTGTGGTAACACTTTTCTACAGCTCTCCTTTGCGATGTAATTGCACGAGTCCAGCTAGTATATATTTAATAGATTTGTAATTCGTAAACCCATTTCAGTTTTCAGCTCTTCTTCTCCATATAAACTTTATCTATGTCAAACCTCACACTTCTCCCGCAATGTCCTTATACAGAGATACGAAGTTTTCTCTTCACATTTTATACGAGAATATAGATTAGTAAACGAAACCGGTAGATAGATAGATTTATTAAAGTCCGCTTTGAGCTAATGCTCGGTGGCAAACATTATTACAACTAGATATACGACAATTACAAAACTATTACGAATATTTACAAATATAATTACAATTAGAATTAGAGATTTATATCCTAGTTATAATTAATTTTGAGTTATCTGTAAGTTGACTTATAGCTTAACACTTCACTCCACTTTACTTCACTTCACTTCATTTCACTGCGCTGCACTACACTGCACTCCCCGCCCTCCCGTGCCCCCACCACACTACACTTCACTGTATAAGGGACATGACCATATTATTAATAATACTAACGATTATAATAATGTAACTAAAAATAATAATAATACTAATAATAATAATGATGATGATAATAATAATGATAAAAGTCCCAGTATTATTAATGATGACCTACATAGAATTAAGTATATTTTTAAATTTCACTACATTAGAAGGAAGAGTCTCTAGTGCTTTTGCAGGTAGTTTGTTCCAATCTACTATAGTACGATTCACAAAGGAGAACTTGCCTACACTAAACTAACTCAAACTAACTAGACCTAACTAGACCAAACTAACTCAAAAAGAATAGCATTGGTCTTCCGAGTAGGCAAAGGAACATTCCAGAGCTAGGGGTCCTCAAAAATTGCAAATAAAACTTTGTGTTTACAGTTCTGGAAGTTTGTGTTTACTAAAATAGTTAATGATTCAAAGACACTTGGTCTGACACCTATTCACATGCATTCAATTATACAAGTCTGCTTTGGGAGGTAAAGTTACATCAAAACAAAACCATTTTTGAGGGATTTTGATTTATAGAAGACCAAAAGCAAATTGAAGTTGATCATAAAGAAAATAAGAAAACACTTTACGTAGACAATTTAAAAAAGCGCGTTTAGCTGACGAGGCGGAAAAAGATCTTGGAGATAAATATTTTCTTAATATGAACTATAATTATTGCAATTTAAATTGTTTATATTGAACTGAAAATAAGTTTTATGCAATTATTCAATAAGTTGAAAAAATCACGAAAAAGCCAATTTACCAAAATGCGTACATTATGTATTGCATACTTGCAAAGACAAATTTTTCCTCGTTATAAAAAGTGTTCAGGATTAGGGATTGTTGTTTCTTCTGCCAAATTAGAAGCCGCGAGTGACATAGTGACCAGTGGTGACATTCCTCTATTTTACACACCCCACTTGGCACACCGAGAAATCGTTTTTCTTTGGAGCCGGCAGCTGACCTGTCCTCTCTCCAAAAGCTCAAGTCTGTTGGCTCAAAATACTAACGGTCGACGACGGTCCCACACCAGGCGGTCTCTCAGTGCATCAACTGATGCCACTGCAGCGCCTCTGACCGAGAGGTCCTACGTTCGAGTCCTGACGGCGGCAGGATTTTCGACACTGGCTTTTCAGCTAGGTCGAATTCAGTCGCTGTCTGGAGGAGAATTCTAGTGGCCGGCTGCTCTGATCGGTAGTTTTCCGTGGTTTCTCCGATCAACACCAGTCGAATGCCGGAGCAGTACCCTACCAAACGGGCCACGGATGCGCGCGATCTTTCCTTCCCCTTCCTTATCATTTCCTCTCCCCTTACACACACTTACACTAACATGCATCACACTACCACATATTCCGGGAGACCGGTCGGGAACGGGACTCATGACCAAAGCAGTTGACGCTCCCGGAAACACGAAAAAACCAAACCAAACCAAACCAGGCGGTCTCGTGAGCTACGATAGCACAGTTCACGGTTCCCAGCAAGCGGCCCAAATTTCGAGTATTTTAAGTCGCTGTTCGGTGCATTTGCCAGATGCAACACCAGTATTTCTGCGTTGTTCCGTCAACACCGAGAGGCGATGGCGCTCGAGTTGGAACAGCCTGCTGGCACCGAGGAGCCGAGGCGTTTGCAAGTCGTAAAGCGCGAGGTGTGGTGGAGTAAGACGGCAACACGAGCGGTCTCGACTCCGTGCAGATGCCAGCGGTCCGCTTGAGACGCAGTCATAACAATAATCATAATATGCTTGCTCCAAGTTGCATACTAACAGTTCACTGCAGTAGAGATCTGCATGCAAGCGAGGTCTGAACCAGAATCAGGTTTTCTCGGAAACAAGCGTTAGTGTACAGATGAATTGTAAGTCATTTCTTTGTCATGTAATTTTGAAAAGTAATTATCCGTAATTCTTACTTTAAATGTTGTGCTTATGGAATTTATGAAAGATAATTTTCTTGACTTTTCGGAGGCAATTTATTAAAGATAATTTTTTCGACTTTTCGGGCATACATTCTTACATTTTGAACTACGTATATTTGACTCAGTCATCGTGACATTTGGAATTAATAAAGTTACTCAAATGTTTAAAAAACGAACTAACCTTTACTAATAGTTCATCGAATATATGCCCCAAGGGCGTTATAATGACTCTTATATTTAGTATATATTGTTACCGCCAGTGGTACGTACATAATTTTATTTTTTACCTAATTTTGTTGATTCATATTTACTTATTTCCTAAATAAGTAGATCTTAAATTGACTCGGATTGTCTTTTCATATTTCCCTCCCATAATTCCCTTTCTTTATTCTCTCCATAAGAGAACATGTAGCATGACTGTACTGTAACATGTCATCACTCTGTCACAGCTGTAAGTTCAACAGTTGAATGGGAATACTTATCCCTTTTTTCTTTCTCGCACTTACGTTTTAAGAAGACAAAGTTATGTAATCTTGCGCCGGAAAACTGTGAAACTTCTAATAAAACTCTTACTGTCGGGCCTTCGTAAAAAAAAGTGGATAAATCCTGTTGCAATATATAGTAAACTAGCAGAACCCAGCAGTCATTGTTCTGCTCTATTTCACTTTTCTACCTCTCTCTTTCCCCCCTCTCTTTCTCCCTCTTTCGTTTTTCTTCTCTCTTTATCTCTCGTTCTCGCTTTCCGTCTTTCTTTTTCCCTCTTTCTCTTTTTCCCCTCTTTCTCTTCCTTTCCCTTTCCTCTCTCCCTTTCCCCCTTTTTTTTCCTTTTCCCCTCTGTCTCTTCCTTCCCCTCACTCTCTTTTTCCCTCACTCTTTCTCTCCCTTTCCCTCTCCCTTCCTGTCCTCCTCCACTTCAACCTCGCCCCGCGCCCGTCACACGGCACCGTCCAGCGACAATGAAGCACAGGTGAATGGGGAATTGCATTTAACCGTGGCGCCTACCTGTCTTGCAGCACCATCTAGTGCAGTTACAACAAAATGAGCCGTATACAAAACTTTTCATTAAGATCATGTGCATATTTTTGAGAATTTGAGTAGTTATCTTGTAATAGTTAGTGCAGTATGTGCAATTTTAAAAAATAACAAAAACAAGCTTTCTCAAAAACGGTTCAAAATGTTTTCTTTAAACTTTTAGTAGGTGTAGTGTCAAATGCACCGTATAAAATGACATAATAATAATATTGCTATATCCTTTTGGCTTTTCAAAAATTGCAAAAATGTAATTTTTTTTACTTGCTTCCCACGTCGGTAATATTTACATTAGAGACGAGTTGTACACAATATTCCAGTTATGAGTAAATGTTCTTTAAATGATAAAGTGTCTCCAAAGCTCACTCTTTCTGTCAAAACAAGATCAAATTTCCGCATTTTCAAAACGCTCTAAAGCCCTCCTGTCCTCCTCCACTCCAAACGAGAAACTCTGTGCTATTCTGTAGTAGCTCTAGTTTACGTTCGTAATCCTTCTACCAAATGTTAAGACGTCAAACATTTAATTTACTTATGTGATGCACAGTTTTCTTCACGTTTCATAACCGATAGCGATACCTTAGCTACTTTTGTGATATAGTTCCTTAATTAAAATATTTCGTTCCTTTGCTGAGGTCTGATTGTTAATGTTAATTTTTAATTGCACCATTGAATTTTAATTGAACTACGCTATTAACATATTTCATACTTTTATCAACGATTTTTCATGAAATTAATGAGCATATTTAGTTCACTAAACGAAAAATAACAATTATTCTAATAAGGGAGGAATTGTTGTTGCCATCTTCCAAGAATGGAACATACATAATGAAGTGACGAAGTAGTTAAAAGGTAAAATGGTTATTTTTATGAAGAAACAAGTTGTTGGAAATTTAAAGGTCTTTGTGTGTTCATCAACGAATTCTCAAATTCTGTGTTTACATAGGTCTGATAAAGAACTTTTATTGCTTGTAATGCATGATAAATGATGTAGATAGAAGCTAGGGGTATGTAGAGCGGTGAAGGATCATGATATTCTACCCATGCCCGATCACAGACTAGTCGACAGACTGGATGCGAAGCTCCCCCCTCTTCTCCCCCCCTCCGCCGCGCTCCAGCAGCCTCTACTCGGCAGCGGCGTCTGCGTTGGCGTCGGTTGTTACGCACTTTGTGTTTGACTTCCGCTTCAAATTTCTCTCGCCCTCGCCTTGGCTGACACTTTCTCGCTCCCTCCGCTACCATCTCTTCTCCCCCGCCTCTACACCCCCCCGTTCATTGGATACAACAATACTTCCTCTTACTACGTACGTACGTAGTAGTTGAGAAAGTAAAAAATATGAGTTTTTCCCTCTTCATCATTTATATTTCACTGATGCACATCGCGACTTCACACAACACGTTTAACTTTCTCGTCTACTACATACTTACGTACGAGAGAGTACTGAAATTCTGCAAGGAAAAGCGGCGATTGCCGCATATTATTCACTAACACATACTATTCATAACGAAAAAGATGATAAATCTTGTTCCTATTTGCATTTTTTTTTATGAAAGGCCTAATTTCGAGTTCTGCGAGAAATGCACTTTCTGATTGAATCTGATTCTTCATACAATCTTACAGTATTTGGTGAAAATCTTGTTTTTGATATTGTGTATATGACACTAAAAAATGTGCAAAACTAATAATATTTTCCAAAAATGAGACTTGATTTTTTTTTTAGGCATCCTTAGTCCTGAGGAAAACTCCACAAACAACATGAGGTGTTTCTTAAATAAGCAATTCATAAGTGGTAAACCACTTTATCAAACACATTTTGTAGACATAATCCACGTTTTATGGATCTTTGAAACCTCAATTAGTTTACGACAAAAGGTATCTGCCTGTCCATCCCTCTGTGGTGAATTAGCCCCTAAACCATTTAGACGATTTTCTCCAAAATTGGCAAACCCTAAAGAATCTGGCCGAACTCGAGGCCCAATGAATTTCAAACGGATATTTTGAGATTTTGGTAGAACTCATCAAGCAGCCTCCACAGTTTCAAAAAATACAAAACAATCATATCAATTTTTTAGTTTTATTTTCGCAGGAAACAAATGATTGGACATATTGCGGAGGTCATATTTTTGTAAAACTCTCTGGATTTCGAAAATGGCAAAAGTAACAAATAAAGCGAATAACTATAGTTGTACTAGTTATGTATTAATCCGCGCGATTTTTGGGGAATTGATTTGTCATCTACGGCGAGCGAATCAAAAATGCAGGAGCATTCGATGAGATCCAAGGATGGCCAGTCGGCTGACCAGAGATGTGGCGCCAAATTAAAATCGCAAAATGTATTTTTATGAATTTTTATCGGGTAGCACCAGTGGCGGCTCGAGTACAAATGTTCAGGGCTGGCGAAACATCACTGAAATGCGGCTGATCCCGGGAAAGGTGCATGAGGGTCATGCCCTACCACAATCCAATATTTTAGTAATTTTCGAAATCAAAACGACTTGAAGAATATTTTTTAAGTTGATGATATAAAAACGAGGAAGATTTGGAATATGCGAATATAGAGGATCATGTTGGTGATGTGTAGAAAATAAATCGGGTGAATAATCGTAATGTTACTTGTGATAAAAATAATTAAAGTGCCTTTGTGTTGTTCTGTTGAATTTCTTACATTTCAAAATTTTGAGTATTTTCTAAAGGGTATATTTCTATAAATGCCAACATTGAAATTTTTAAATTTTTCAAAAATTCACAGGTTAGAGAGAAAATTGGATTGATGCCGTCATTTTAATTATTTCACTTTCTTCTATCAACAAATTAATTAATAATTGGAGACATTTTTGAAAAAAATATCTTTCGCATGACATGTAAAGTACCCACAAAAATTAAAAGATTCGTGTAAAATTTGCAGTTTTTTGAGTCTGGCAAGATGGACCGGGAAATATTCATTTTGGGAAATATCTTATGAATGGTTTAGGCTCTAGGGTTTTTCATCGACGGAAGGACGTACTGACGTTTTACAAAGACCCATTTCTCGGTAACAAGGACGCACAAATCGTGAATTCTGACAACACACTGTATTAGAGAATATGGTTTACCACGTATATGAACAAAATAATTCCACTTTTACGGTATCAGGGATCCTCACAACGAGATTTTTGGGAGCTTTCTACAAACGGCAGTTTTCACTGCAGCATTGTATAGCTTTCTCTATAGTTATCGTATTGTACTATGTTGGCAAGACGGTTAAAACATAAGCAAGTTGATAAAGCAATGCATTTTTTTTTCAAGTTGAAGCAACAAACGTATTGAAAATCCTTGATCTTATCTCTAAATATTGATATTCTGATTTGGTGTTTGTTTTGGATTACAAATAACAAGGAAAAGTCGTTTTCACAATCATTTTTAATAATTAAAATCATTAAAGAAGCCTTTGTTGGGAGAGAAGAGGGAAACGTATGTGCCCTACCTCATATTAGTTTCTCTATATCACGTATAAACAGAGTAATATACGTAGTATAGAGAACGTTATGGGCTGTGGAAAATGGATTGAAAATGGAAAGGCTGTGGAAAATGGATTTTGAGATTTCAACAGAAATACACGTTTTGTGGTTCTCTGATACCCAATCTATGTATGTCGACTCACTGAATCTGAAGCGAAAATTGCGCCACTGCTCTCATTTTTTTTAAATAGAAAAAATTACCGTGAAAATAAAAATCTACAAATTCAATTCGCGAAAACAAAAAATACAATTTTACGGTGTTTTTTCGCGATTTAAAGAGACTGAAGGTTGGTGGCGGAATGATGGCTTTAGATTCGGATTCAGCGCATTGACATCCATAGAGAAACTTGTGTGAAGTCTTTGGGATTAATAGCAACCCTCGAAAAAAAAATTCAATTTGACGGTGTTTTTTCGCATTTTTTGCAATCAAAATATTGGAAGGCGATGACGCAATTCGGGCTTCAGATTAGGATTCAGCGCCTCGAAATACACACCGAAACAAATCTTCCGGTCTAACAAGTATTTTTTTGTGTGCCTGTGTAATTAGTCTCTTAGTAATTAACATCTTCAAAAATAAATTCAGCAGTTAAAGATGCCTCGAAAATCAGTAATACAACAAAACACTACTTTATAATTTTCTCTTCTTTAGTAACGATGAGTATATATTTAAACAACAAGAGAAATTTAATTCGATTACTTATGTATATAAAAATATTAATAGTAGTTCATTAAGTGACAACATTTATTTTTTATTTTAAATTTTCATTCATTTATATTTTAATTTAATTGTTAATTTATTTGAAATTTATCTGTTTGGTAATCAGAGAGCAATGTGCATTAACACCGCCTCAATGAACAGTGGGAAATTCGAATATACTAACTGGAATATTTTTTCACTTCTCGAAAATACAGAGAGTGGACCGAAAAGGGGACCTGCACCACTTTTTTTACTGTTTTTTGTTACATACGTGAAGAAAATGTGAAGAAAACACTTGGTGCAGTTTCTGGAAAGTGGTTATTTAAAATTTAAAAATTGCCTATTTGGCGCAAAATTACGCAAAAAAAACTCGTATTTTTGAAAACTTTTAAATGATGTTATTTGCAGATGTGTTTATGATAAACACGTTTTAGTAAGAAAAAATATATACCTATAATTGTACTTGTAGAAAGACGTCAACAATTTTTTGAATGTTGGCAGTTTTCAAAAAATCAGATTTCATCGAAAATGAGACCTGCACAGTTATTTTAAGCGACATATACGCTATTCGTCAACAACATTTAATCGAAGAATGTGCTGCCTGTTTTGGTTTTGAAAATTTTAAAAATGTTCCAGGGGCTACATGTAAAGTACCCTCAAAATTAAAATATCGGTTTCAAATTTAAGGGGCAACGTCATTAGTTATATCGATTGGGGAATACCAATTTTGAAGAAAATTGGCAGAACGGTTTAAGCGGTAGCGTTGGCCACAGACGTAGAGATATAGAAGATTTCCCGTTAATCAATTTTTCGGTATTAAGGACTCACAAAACATTATTCTGACTACACAACACGTTAGAGGAAGAAATTTACTATGTATTGGGACAGGATTTATGTATGCACTGTTTGTTACCAGAGCCCGGAAATGAGAGTTTTTCTGTCGAAAATTCGCTGTTTTCCCCTACAGTATTTCAATATTTTCTCTGTACTGCCTAATCAGTAACTAAAAAGATAGAGTTCCTATTCAATAGAAAGAAGATATATTTAGTACGAGACTTCTGTTCCATTTTAGCACCACTAGTTTCTCTTGTAATTTTCTTTCTTCTTCTTCTTCTTCTTCTTCTTCTTCTTCTTCTTCTTCTTCTTCTTCTTCTTCTTCCTTTTTCCTTCCACTTCTCGATTACCTTTCTGATCTGGTTGTTCTACCCCGGTCTGGGTATTCCGCGTTTTCTCCCTTGGTTGCCATTGAAATGATATTTTGGGGAGTCTTTTCTCATCCATTCGCCGTACATGTTTAAACCAAGTGAGTTGCTTCTTTTCGATTTCCTTCTCAATATCACGTTCCAATTTCATTATCTCCTTAACCCGTTCATTTCTAATCCTTTCCCTTCTAGATATTGCTGCCGCTCTTCTAAGGAAACTATTTCCAGGGTCTCAATTTTGTTTTCTGTTGTTCTGAAAGTTGCCATATTTCTACTCCATACAGTGTCACGCTTTCAATCATACATTTTTAATTTTAGTTTTCTTGTTTATATTTGGATATCAGATCAGTGAATTTAGGGCTCCTAAAATGTTTCTTCCTTTAATGAGTCGATTTCACATTGCTTTCCATAAAAACCCTGTTTCTCTATTGTTGTTCCCAAGTACTTTAGCTCTCCTGCTGTTCTTATTATTTCTCCGTTTTCCATAGTCCATACGTCATGTGTGTTGCCTAGTGTGCAGTATACTCTTTTTTCTAGGTTGAGACTTAGTCCCCATTTCTCATAATCGTCTTTGATTTTCCAAATCTTATATTCAATATCTTCCTGTTCTTGTGCCATCAGCACCTGATCATCAGCAAATTGTAGGGAATAGAGTATTGTGTTATCATCAAGTTGTATTCCCACCCCAGCACATGTTCTTTCCCAAACTTGTAGCACCACATTAACATATATTTTAAAGAGGGTGGTTGACAAACAGCATCCTTGCCGTAGCCCTTTTGATACAGGAAATGTTTGGGTCATCTGTTTTTGTAAAGTGTAAATAACAGAAATATAATTTCTTGGTCTTTTGGCAAATGTATAATCGTACGCATTCAACCCAGTCCTTTATTTTCTACTGAAGCAGACTAAGAAATTTCTCACACGCATTGGATCTTGTGTTACTCGGAGAGTTCGTCCTAGATCTTTAAAAACATTGTTTTTGGATCCCTTAAGGAGACCTACGACTTACGTTCCTTCGACTAAAATAAACGAATTTGTGTAACTTCTTTTGAAATTTTTGGAATTGTAGGTTTTCGGCGTTCCTACATACCATGGCTCAGTTTTTGTAAGACGTGCAAATATCGCATGCAACGGAGAATTTAGCACCAAAATTCTCGGCGAAACGTCACGCATAATATAAATCACACATTCGGCAAAGAATAGAAAGTTTCTTGCGACACTAAAGATGTTAATTCGAATTTCAAATAGTAATTACCACGTATTTTTATATTTTTATTATTCTATTATAGGAATACACAATACATCTGTAATGATAAAAATACGGTTTCCCAATTTTTGGTTAATATCTTGCTCTACTCTGTAAAGTTCTTGTGAGTGGCATACGATATACAAAGGAGCGTTCTGGCTTAACTTCAGTACATAACGCAGACTCAGTGCTTTAGAAGCAAATACAATATGCAGGGGGAAGAAGACAAGCAGAAGCCGGCGCATCAACCCGCGCGCTTGGGGAGAGCACGTAGGCGCGGCAGGCTTATTAAACATTAAGCGATGCGAGGAGATCTCGCACAAGCGGCAGCGCTGGCTTCTGATGCTGCCAGCACGAGGGCCCGGCTCGCCGCCAAGAGGCGATTCGCCGCTCCTGGGAGCCACAGGGGTGCTTGTATGCCGCACGATTCCGCAATTCTATTAAAACCAAACATGGAGCGGTAGCTCAGTGCGTCAACTGATGTCACTGCAGCGCCTCTGACCGGGAGGTCCTAGGTTCCCACTCCCCACGGCGGCAGGATTTTCGACACTAGCTAGGTTGAAGTCAGTCGCTGTCTGGAGGAGAATTCTAGCGGCCGGCTGTTCTGATCGGTAGTTTCCCGTGGTTTCTCAGATCAACACCAGGCGAATGCCGGAGCAGTACACAAACAAACGGGCCACGGACCGCGCGCGATCTGTCCTTCCTCTTCCTTGTCCTATCCTCTCCCCTTACACACACACACACTCTTACACTAACATGCACTACACTACCACATATTCCGGGAGACCGGTCGGAGCTTAGAGCTTGTCGGCTGGGGCGGTGCCTCGCTGGTGGGAGAGTCCTGGTTAGGGGAAACCCCGCTAGCCGACGGTAGGTCGGCGCCGGATCTCGCCATCCAGCGGGGGAAGATCACCACCATCTCCCGATAAAAAACACTACACTACACTAACGGGACTAATGACCAAATCAGTTGACGCGCCCGGAAACACGAAAAAATCAAACTAAACTTCTAATGCTGCTAGCCGAGAAGCCCCAGCACGTGCGCCCGGCACGCCACGCCGCCAAGGGGCGATTCGCCGCTCCTGGCAGCCACAGCGAGAGAGGGTTGTTTGTACGCCGCACGATCCCGCAATTCTATTATAACCAACTTCTCCGACAGGAGTTTTATAGAGGCAGCAATTACGGTTCCGTGGCTTAGGGATTGCAGCGGCAGTCACTAGCTGCGCCGCCTGGGGGTTCGATTGATTTGGTTTGTTTTTTTCGTGTTTCCGGGCGCGTCAACTGCTTTCGTCATTAGTTCCGTTAGTGTAGTGCATGCTTTTTTCTCGGGAGATGGCGGTGGTCTTCCCCCGCTGGATGGCGAGATCCGGCGCCTACCGTCGGCTAGTGGGGTTTCCCCCTAACCAAGGACTCTCCCACCAGCGGGGCACCGCCCCAGCCGGGACAAGCTCTACGCTCCCGACCGGTCTCCCGGAATATGTGGTAGTGTAGTGCATGTTAGTGTAAGTGTGTGTGTAAGACGAGAGGATAGGACAAGGAAGAGGAAGGACAGATCGCGCGCGGTCCGTGGCCCGTTTGTTTGTGTACTGCTCCGGCATTCGCCTGGTGTTGATCTGAGAAACCACGGAAAACTATCGATCAGAGCAGCCGGCCGCTAGAATTCTCCTCCAGACAGCGACTGAATTCGACCTAGCTGAAGAGCTAGGACCTCCCGGTCAGAGGCGCTGCAGTGACATCAGTTGATGCACTGAGCTACCGCTCCCGGCGGGGGTCGATTGATTGATTGATTGATTGATTGGTGATTGCAGGCGTGTCAAATGGCTGAAGTCAGTAGTCCCGTAAGTGTAGTGCATGCCTCGGGAGGTGGCGATGAGCTTCCTCGGCTGAACGGAGACATTTGGCGCCCTACGTCGGCTTGCGGGGATTTTCCTAACCAGGTATCTCCCTCCAGTGTGGCACCGCCCCAGCTGGAACAAGCTCTACGCTCCAACTGGTCTTCCGGCGCGATTGGTAGTGTAGTGCCTGCGAGTGTAAAATGTGTAAGAAGTGAGGATAGAACAAGGAAGTGGAAGGAAAGATCGCGCGCGGTCCGTGGCCCGTTTCTTAAGGAAATGCTCTGGAAAACGCTCGGTACGGCTCCGGCATTCGACCTTCGCCGGGGGAAAATAGAAGGGGGGGGGGGCTCCAGCTTTGAGTAAGAAAGTTTGCTTTTGGGTTACGCGTGGTTGGGCCTAAACCCATACTGATGAATTACAAAAGCTATCACACACTACTATTATACACTATCGGTGGTGTCTTCTCACTCTAGATCTAGAGCGTTGGTAGTCACGGAAAGTGTTAACCCCTACACTACTCTTTTCGCTTACATATTAAGAGTAAAATAGAATTATTTAAACAAAACTCTTATTTATTTTAAATTACAATGTTGGAAGAATGAGGAGAAAAAAGTCGCAAAATAACATCAATGAGGATGTTGTATTTTATATTGCAAAGATTGGAATAATATATTTTAAATTATTTAAAATGTATTATTCCAAAAGTATTTTTTACATTCTTTGGTTCTCGTTTTAAAAACTAAATTCTGAAATATTATCGGTCGCTCATTACTCAATTACTTGTTTTTCTGCATACGGAAGGGAAGGAAAGCAATTATTTAAAACTATTGTTCCACTTTTTCACTATCCTTATCAAAAAATAACGCATACTTCTTAGATTTCTAATTTCCTTGGTCTTGGTTAGGTTATCGGCTTTGCTCCATCTTCATCCCAGCTGGAATCTATCGCCGCACAAATTACATTTTTTCAATTTTCCAGTCCCCTAATGGAAGAACAGAAACACGACTTTAAGAATGTTATAGAAGGATAAAACCTCGTCTATATGGAAACTTTGTTGAAAAACTTGAATCGGTTTTTGGGAAAATGTCGTTTGAACGTTTCTGTAAATGGATTTAGAAGCTCGTTTTCACCCAAAATGCTTGTGTTTTTGAGAAACTTTATAATCCCCTGGTACCTCCCAAATAAACCCATTAAATATTTAAGGCTCTCCAAGGCTACTAAAATGAATGGGAAACAACACATCACACCATAATAATACAAACTAAAGGCAAACGGCATCAACTAAAAACATTAATACATAGAAATCAATACCTCTCATGCAGCACTGCAATAACACTGAACAAAATATCTTACCAACTTCTATACGCTTGCCCAATAAGGATTAATGCTCTAAAAAAACTTAACAAAATCCAAATAGTCCAGAACCAGTTCCCACGCAGCACTCCTAATGCATACTGGTTCACATCAAATATCAATTACAAAATGGATTTTGCCTCGATTCTATCATTCACTACATTGCTTACGTACAAGTTACATTCATCACATACAAAGTTCATCTTCATTCAATATTTGTAAAAACCCCAGTCATTCCACTCGCATCACAAATATCCATTTCATATCTTCTCTAAAATATTTTTAGACTTCGAAGAGAACCTACAAGGTACCATCATGGCTTTCACAACCTTATTTAGTCTAAGTTTAAGTGAAGTTTTAATGTGAAGCCACTATTACATATATGTAGTTCTGTAATTGAACTGACCTGTGTTCAGCTATATCAAATAATAAACTGATAAAAAAGAGAGCTTTTTATGTTCTTGGCTGTCAGGCCCAAATGCCAACTGTGGGAATTCTGATGTGGTGTTGTTGACGTTCTTATGAGAAGAAATAAAAGAGGATAATAAATAATATGTTAACGAAGATGACCCCTTTTATTTCTTCTTCACAAATGCCAACGTTTCGGCCGTCATGCTGTGACCTTCCTCAGGCCGTGGCATATTGACTCTGTTCACGAAAGTCTATGCTTCCATTAGAGAACACTTACCACTCATTGTACTGCTGTTGTAAACTGTTTCCTTGTTACGTAACTCCGTCGTTGATCTATAGTAAACAACATGTCTTGATTTGTTGAATAATAAACACCTCAAGACAAAAAACTGTGGAGTTACGATTCCCATTGCTTCAATATTAAATGCTATTTTAAGGAGTAGAATGCCCCTTTTGATTAATATTAATGGTTCCATTCTGATAGCGCATGTGGAAGCTAAAAGTCCACGTCCAGAAATGGTTAATTAATGTCTTGAGAGTGCGAACATTAGGCAAAACAGTATGAATAGTTTTTTTTAAAAAATCGAAGGTTTTAGTTTATTAGAAAATGCTTAATTTCTGAATTTAGGAATAAGATAGAAACATTGAAAATACAGATTATTTTAAATACATTAATTTAAAACATCTTAAGAAATGAAAGAAGAAGAATTAAAGAAAGGAATTTCTTAAGATGTTTTAAATTATATAAATTATTTATATTATAAAGATCTAACTCTCCGCCCCCTTTCTTTCTTTCATTCTGTTTTTTTTCTTTAATTCTTTTCCTTTCATTTCTTAAGATGTGTTTTTAAATTAGGTAACTATGTTAATTCTAATTTTATATTTTTCTTGTACCAGAAAACTGATGATGATGGCTAAGCCATCGAAAGCTGCTATTTGTGAAATAAATACTATTGTTGACAATGACAACGCCTTCAATCATTCCAATTATGTAAATGTCAACTACATCTCACCACTGAATCAATATCTCTTCAAGAAGTTAGATTTTTAGTAAGTAATAGTTTTTTCTCAGAGAAGACGATGTACGATAAACAAGATTCAGAATGCCCAACAGATGATCAATTTTGACACTTACGAAGGTCAAAATTTAATTGAAACTTATACTTCCGTTAACATAGATTGAAAGTATAATAGAAGAAACTAGAAATTGAGACTGTGTGTACTCTTATCTAACAGCAAACGTCATGGAAGCATAACAAACGAGAGAAAATATTTGTCGATGAATAATTAGCTTTTAAATGTTTTTGTAGTACACACACACACATAATTTATCCAGCGAAACGAATGTTCCTTCTGGCTGGAACTCCAACAGTGGCTTTACTGTCAAACTGTCACTTATCGAACATGTTTATTCTCGTCGCTTTGTGACCTAGCTCTGTTTTGTTCTCGGTCGTCTATTCTCGACGCAGAACTAATTCTCTACTTCAGTTTATCATTCTCTGGAAAAATTGTTCTCCCTTCCCATGTGGTTAGCCAATGCTTAAATTTATAATTCTCTTCTCCGAGAAAAAAGATGAATAGTGACAAAACTCCGCCGAACGAAAATATTAGTTCATAATGTCAAATAAATGTTTGAACATTTTCTTTCTATCTTTAATCAAATAATGCCACTCACTTACGTTGTATTGGGTTTAGTTGTACGATGTGGTTTTTACACCAGCGCGTCCACCTAAGTACGTGTGCTTTTACCATATAATAACATCAAACAAAAGGAATTGTTTCAAAACGTTGACCACATAGTTTTGGTCGGTTGGTATTTGACGATATTTATGCATCTTTCCTGAAATGACGTTCTTAGGTCACTTCAGAGTTCTTTTATGGAATCAAATGGAGTGAATATCTTTGTACGTGAGTTTGTTTGTCGTGTAATTAATATCTTTTGGTAACATTGGTAACATTGGAAAGACTGTAGTTACAGCCATGGAGAAATACACCAAATAACTCTTCAATGTTACCAAAGGAAATCCTATGTTACCAAAAAATCTAACTTTTTGAAGAGAATTGACATTAATATCCAATAGGAAGAAGATTCTCGTATCTGTATTTTCAATATTTCTATCTTATTCCTAAATTCAGAAATTAAGCATCTTCTAATAAACTAAAGCATTCAATTTTTTTAAAAAACTATTCATACTGTTTTGCCAAATGTTCGCACTCTCAAGACATTAATTAACCCTTCCTGGATGGACTTTTAGCTTCCACATGCGCTATCAGAATGTGGAATCAGAATATCACTCTTTTGTCTTATATTTAACATTTATTGAAGGGGCACACAATGCTCGATTAAAGTTTAACTATCGTCAATCCTCAATTACCAGCGGACTGTTGCAGATTTGCCTTCTGCGTGCAGTATTCGGAATGTTTGACGAACGTCAGCTCCCTCTGTTCTTCATTATGAGAAATAAGTTTTCCCCTCAAAAAGATTGGTCGACTTACAATTTTACGAAGTACGGTTGAAAATATCATAAGAACAAACAAAACCAAAAACAAAATAGAGTACAAGTCCCGGAAAGGCCAACTCATAAAGATCACAGAGTGAGAAATACGTTCCATCTTCAAAAAAGAGTTTCCGAAAGAGAGTGATCCAAAAATTGGGGCGAGGTGCGGATGGAAACTGGGAAGAATGTTCTTTTCGAAACTGTGTGGAGGGTTTTAAGAAGTCGAGTTGAGTAATTACTGTTACCGGCCGCGTCAAATGTTAATTTCATTAGTCCCGTAAGTGCAATGAATTTTTTTAATCGCGGGAGTTGGCGATGTTCTTCCCCGGTGGATGAGAGATATGGGGCCGACCTACCCATTTGGTTTTGTGGCGTCATGGAGAAAAACACACAGAAATTTACAAGTATGTACAGGTTTATTTACACGTACGTACAATAACCAACTTCTGCTCCGAAACTACTCACTTGTGAGTATTTCCCTGTGGATACGCCACATAGCTAGGGAGGCCCCGCCTCCTCTGACACTACTCCCGCGCCACTACCGTGACCTCGTCATCCGTGCACTAGGCACGACACGCTCCAGCCTGGGCGTAAAGTTTTGCGCATCGCGCGAGGTTTCCAGAATAAAACCCCCGTGTGAGCTCGTCGGCTCGGTTTTATACCAGAGTGCAGCCGTCACGTGACCGTCCTAGGTGTAGGAGGGAGGCTCGCGTCTACCACGTGACCTTCCCGGTCAAGCTGGCGCCCCTTTGTGTAAATGTATCCCAGCGCCGGGGCGCCCAGCTATTCATGCCCGCAGGTATGCGATACTTCCGCTCCTCCTCCCACCCACGGCAGCCCACGTGACGCTACACTACCATAAGCAGTTTCTCTCCACATTCCCTGACTGAGATAAACAATAAGAGATCGTGAAGCTTTTACATTTTCGTTTCAAAGTGCAGAGTTGAAGGTTGAGGTTGCGGTATTAATAATGTTACAGAGATCGTCGAAAACAAATGATTTATAAATTAGAAGGTTTTCTTTGTAATGCTAAAATAAGGTCCCAATAGATAGATAGATGGATAGATAGATAGATAGATAGGTAGGTAGATAGGTAGGTAGATAGGTAGGTAGATAGGTAGGTAGATAGGTAGGTAGATAGGTAGGTAGATAGGTAGGTAGATAGGTAGGTAGATAGGTAGGTAGATAGGTAGGTAGATAGGTAGGCAGATAGATTGATAGAACGCGGCTCCGGTCTGGGCAGATGCTCTGGCAAATAAGTCTCTGCGACAGAAAATGCTTTCATGTCAAAGAACGTGTGTCCTCCGCATTACATCGGCATATAGGACAGTATCCGAAAGCGCGGTGCTTGTCCTGGCGAGCATCCCCCCAATAGATCTCCTGGCGCGGGAGAGACAGGAGGTATTCAATGAAATAAAAAACTTGGATCTAAATGACGACCAAGGACCATCCAAGAAGACTAAGCTAAAGACAGACGCAAGGGAAAGACTAGTACAAAGATGGCAGAGGCAATGGGACGCTGACCCCGTAGGAAGATGGACGCATTGCCTCATTCCAAATATTAAGCCGTGGCTAGAAAGAAAGCACGGCGAAGTAAATTATTTCCTTTCACAGGCTCTCACCGGTCATGGCAACTTCAGCGCACACCTCTAACGCTTTGCCATTGTAGAAAGCGCAATCTGCGCCCATTGCGAGTGCGAAAACGACGATGCAAACCATACTCTTTTCGACTACGTTGCATGGGAACGAGAAAGACACATACTAAACCAAAGATTAGGAACGGTTGTCCATAAGACAAATATAGTAGATCATATGCTTGAAACAAAGAAAAAATGGCAATTAATAGAAGGTTACATAGTATACATTTTGAAACAGAAATTACAGTTTCACACATATGACACGGCGTAAATTACGCAGAGGACCCCCTCCGTGATGTAATACCTGACGGTAGTCCCGCGGAGGTGAAATGGGTCGGAAAAAGGGTGGTGTTTTTAGTGTGGTAAGAGTCCCACATGGTACAGAGTACGGGCTCTGTAACATCTTTTGAAGATTTTCACCTTCCCACGTAAAAAAAAGATAGATAGATAGATAGATTGATAGATTGATAGATTGATAGATAGATAGATTAGATAGATAGATAGATAGATAGATAGATAGAGAGATAGAGAGATAGATAGTTAGAGAGATAGATAGTTAGAGAGATAGATAGTTAGAGAGATAGAGAGATAGATAGATAGAGAGATAGAGAGAGAGATAGATAAGAGAGTGAAGAGATAGATAGAGAGAGATAGATAGAGAAGTAGATAGAGAGAGATAGATAGAGAGAGAGAAGATAGATAGAGAGAAGATAGATAGAGAGAGAGATAGATAGATAGATAGAGAGATAGATAGATAGATAGATAGATAGATAGATAGAGAGATAGATAGATAGATGAGAGATAGATAGATAGATAGAATAGATAGATAGATAGAATAGATAGATAGATAGAGATAGATAGATAGATAGAGGATAGATAGATAGATAGTAATTGAGATAGATAGATAGATAGATAGAATAGATAGATGATATGATATGATAGATAGATAGATAGATAGATATTTATTATTCTGCAGGTAGGTATATACAACCTGGTGGCAGAACTCTACAATTTACATATTACTAATATTAACTTAAAATTTTAAAAAATTTAAATTTTTAAAATAATAATAATAATAATAATAATAATAATAATAATAATAATACAATGATTGCATAATTACATTTTATGGTTGACCTGCACAGTTATTTTAAACTATTAAATACAAGATTACACGACTTTTTAATTACACTTCACTTCACTTCACTTCACTTCACAACATTTGAAATTCGCTTCTTTTTCTACTTCTATACTGCACTACACTGCACAACACGTCACCACACTTCAATACAATACTACTTTGAATATAATTATATATATAGAACAGGAACGCATTTAATAGTAATTAACACAATAATAGCAATAAAAATATCAATAATAATCAAATAATAACTGATATAATAATCTCACTTACTAAATTAATAAAGTTTACAAATACCATTAGTACCATTAGTAAGTTTACAAATACCAATACACTAATTACTTTATGATTACTATTGATGGCTGTGCATTGTTTGTTTGATACAATTTTCTGATATGAATGAGAAAATAGGAAAAGAAATTGTTAGTGCGTAGTGTATTCTTCATTATTCAGCTCACTATGTGAAAATAAATTGTTCTTCTTATCAAGACATTGTTTTTTTCTTTTATTTATAGACAATTCTATTAATAACCCCCGATGCGCTGGAGTGTGTTTACATTATATGAGATATCAAGCATTTATTTTTAATTTAATTTTAATTTATTTCATTTAATCGTTCGTTAATTTCGTAAATGGCATCGTTCCATATATTTCCAGTCTGACTTATGACGATCTCAAAATAAAACAAGCAAGGTCGGTGCCAATAGAAATGAAGAGAGGAATGATCCTTTAAAAACACGAAGGTAAATGAAGTGATATATTTACAAATATTTTTGAACGTGTTCCAAGATGCGTGTACTAAAGTAATCCTACACGTACAGTGTTGCTGAAATAAATCTCACAAATTTCACGCTATACCCTGTGGAGAGAGTGTGTTTTTTGGCACACTCGAGTATTTGCAGTTAAGAGAGGTTGGATATATAAAAAGTAACACTTCAAAAATCATTTCATACAACGTTTATAACAGAGATATAGCATCATACCTGGAACATTTGGAGCAGTGAGTTATTAGATAGAATTTTCTACATAAAGGTGTAATGAAAATGCGTTTTCTGAAATGCCAATTTAATATCTATTGATTCAGTCAATTTATTGTTTGATAATATTAGAGATCGCAGAACAACGTAATTCTTTAGACTGCCTTCCACTACGATGGTCTAATTATGTTTTTTATTTTGTAACCTCATGGTCAACTGAGTCATAATGTTCCAGCTTTAAAGCTAGTTGCAAGAAGCGAGTGACGTGCTAATGGTGGCAACTCATCAATTTGTTCGTTTATTTGCTAAATACGAATACCTTGCATATCTTTTTTCAGAATGTCTTATTTTAGAAGAACATAATTTAGTTGATATGAAAAGGTTGCCCCATCTGATAATTGAAATTATAATATTTAATTAATTATTAAAATTACGTTTCTCTTCACTCAGTGTAAATATTTGCCACAACCAAACTCTTCGCATTATGTAACTATTCAATGCAATGGATTCAGCGGCAAAGGTGTATTAAAACTCAGTTTTTCTACTCCCATTGGGATTCTTTCTGTTTAATTCAGATTAATTCTGTGATTTGATGGCTGCAACCCATCGCATAATGATACTCATTACGATACTGAATTCATTATGATACAGATTCTTGACCAATCACAGAGAAGTTTTTACACTTAATTAATCATTGAGAATGTTTCTAATATATGTTTTGTTCGAATGTGTACATTAAAATTATATTTAATATTATATTATGCTTGTCAATTTTAATTTCTTTTATTATTAGTTATTTTTATGTAAAATATTATTTAAAATAAATTGGACCGTAATTTCCCTTTGAACCTACTTGACTAGCGCAGTGATAGTTACTGGAGCGAACATTTGACTAACGTTAAGATCTGAACGCAAGTGATTTTGTGTTACGTGTGGCTGTCGTGTGGTTATCTTTAAAAACCGGCCAATTCCTTAGTTTAAAATGTCTAGTGAATGAGAAGAAAAGTTTACACTTCCAGAAATAATAGAAAAAGCGAAAATGGTGAGTCGGAATTATTACTGCAACTTTTGTACTCTCTCGCATGCTGACTGGAACAGCAAGGCCATCTAAGGCAAGGGTAGCGAGCTGTCCGCTAGGTGGCCTTGGCTGAATCCGCCATGTCTATTCAATGTCACGCCACGATTGAATGTAAAATGTTATCTTATAAAGGTTAGCATACGTCGTAGAAAATGTACTGTATGAAACTAGATGTAATGGGTATTAATACACTCGTGTGAAGTTAACGATTCTTGCTCGTATCGTCATATTACACTCGTGTGTTAATACCCATCATTACATCATCGTTCCATAATGTACTATTATGGTATATTTAGCGAGGTGATAAATTAATATTTCTACTGATCTCAGTCATTTATCTTTTACCCACACTTCAGTTTCTCATCCGCAATCAAGTTTGCGGCAACTCGCGAAGAAAAACAGTAGCTTAGAGCGATGCAAACAACACTCCCCGCGGCGCGCAGCGGAGATAAAAACAGAAGACGCACGAGCGGCGGCTTCTCTGAGCTGAAATGGGCGAAAAGGCGCGGCTTGGAAACAGAGACGAAGAAAGGGACTGGCGTTAAGACAGGCAGATGAACTGAGAGAGACACGGAAGACCGAGAGAAAGAACCCCGAAAACTTACCTCATTTGATTCGGTTGAGATACTTGCTTACATTACTTTCCGCTATGTATACGATTAACTCAAAAATGATTAATTCCGCTGTCAAGGGGTGTTTTTCCCAAATTGCTCGCAAGTTTTGCAAAATGCATTTTTGTTATCGTTGCGATTTGAAGACTTTTTACAATGGGAAGAGAGTTGTTTTAGAACATTTCCATTCTGCTTTTTTGGGGTATTTTAGTCTCTCTTTTCTTTTTCTCTCCGAACACCGATATCGATCAAGCTGAAAACAAATGTACCTACAAACCAGAACTAAACAAAGATACTATTGCATTTTGTCTTTCTCTGCAAATGTAGACACAATACCAGGCAAAAAGTTTAATTTGTAATTATGGCCTGGAAGATATCAAGAGTCCCTCATAACATTTCATACTGACAGCATTGCGTGTGAAAGAAATTCATAACCATCATACTAAAATTTAACCAGCTACTAACAAACATTTTCAGTAGTAAAATTGAAAAATTGGTATGACTGGTGAATTGGTGGACACATTTACTGTAAATGAGTGTTGGAATATTATTTAAATTAGAATAGTGCAGGCGCTATTGACAGTTATAGTAGTCTCCCAACCACCATTGAAGGTAGCCGGCCAACGATGAATGAAGGCAGCGCTTGCGGTACGCAACAAACTATTGTCCAGGCTTACTTATACAAGGTAAGAGACGAAAGGTTATTGAAGTAACGTGTTATGATCGAGTGATGCGCTATCTATTGAACGTTACGAGGACAAAGTCAGCAGGTGCAATGCGAACGCGATCTCTAACGGCCACGAGTATTACTAGAACGAACTGTCTGCCATGAGCGAATCGTGCGCGATGTATTAAAGGTTATAAAAAACAAAGGCAACAAGAACAGCAATCGCGAACGAGTGCCACCAGATCGTGCTGCTGCCTAGGCCACCTGTGAACGCTTATTTTTGTGACTATTTCACTCTCGTGTGGTCGTGCTGTATGCAACCACTGCTAATAAAGAATATATTCAAATGAATCTAATCCCAGATGTCTATCGCCATGTAATTATCACTTTGTTTACCTTTTGCACTCCGCGGAAATCACTTTGTTTACCTTTTTAAGATAAATATGAAGCAATTGATTGAGGTCCATAATAGCTTGTGATCATTAATATAATATTAAAATGTGTCGTTTTGGTAATGTTTAAAACTCTTAAATAGAATACATTAATAAAGATTCAGTGCAGAAAAACAGCAAAAGAAACAGAGAAAGTGAATGGAAGCAATTTCAAGAATTTTATGAAGAAAGAAAATACAAATGATCAGCACAAACTACAAATGATCAAAATACACATATTTTTGGCAATTTGATCACGTGCAATCAAGATTGTAAAGAAAGAATAGTTTCCGTCGATGTAAATGGTAATATAATTTTTAGAGTTAGAATAAAAATGTATTAATTTTCATTCTTATGAATTTTGTACCACAATATCTTTTAAATTGTTATTTTTCATTATTTTCATGCCTTTTGCGCACCTAATTTAGAAACAATTAATATTTTTTGAACGCCTATTTTAGTGAAAAAAAAAAGCTTGAGCTTCCAAGACCTCTCTGATTATGTTGCCTCTCTTATTATGGGTATATACTGTGATGAGCCAGAAAACCTCGATGTTTTTTGAATAGGAAAAATGGCATCAAATATTATAGATACGACGTGAATGTATGCACATAGAACGCCAAGTCAAGAAATACACGATGTTAGGACGACCGATAAACAAATTATATTCCATGCAAGAGAACACACGCTATTCATTTGGGGAAGAAACATAATACATAGCCCCGAGGGGAAAACATAAGCAATGTAAGGAGGAGGAATTGGAAATCTGGTTCTGTGGAAATGTTGAAATAATCACTCTCTCGCGAGTCGTCGAATTGAACTGATGCAGCGTTCGAAACGTCACGAGTATTCTTGCCGCTAAGATTGGGGTAGTAGTTCAATTATAGGGAAGGGAGTAATGCATAAATAGTTTTGACGTGTTAAGTATTGCATGAATTAAGAGGTTAAAGGTATCATATTAATTCGGATTCTAAGTTGAAATTTAAATTAAAATAGGGGACTTATTTAGGGTAGATCCGTAGCCAGGAATGATATTTTAGCAATTTGGGTTGAAGATAGTCGCATGTAGATCAACTCATCCGAGGAATCATCATAGCAAGCTCATGAACTTTAAAACAGAACCGCACGGAACTATAATCATGTAAATAGGAAAGATCGGATCATATCGTTAATGAGCTCAGCATAAAGTGTAACAATGTCGTAATGGATGTTAAATTAATATTTTGAAAAAGAAAAAAGCTGATAATTTGTAGTTAGTTGCCATCAATTTAATAATTGGCTTCAATCAACAGAACTTACAGAAATCGTAATTCTGTACAATACTGCACGTTCACGTAAGCCAGGTAAGAAATATGTTGAGACCCATGAGCCACGAACCATTTTTACGTCAAGACCGATTAGCAAAGATAAAAGTAGGATCAAGAAAATAACAGTCTAAGATTGAGAAAATTTATGAGCATAGCAGGGAAAATAAATAACAGCATTGATAAAAGTAGAGAGATTCATTCTTTCATAATAATTCAAATATCAATAAAAACAAAGATCTATTGGTATTATTTATTATATATGAAAGTGAGGGTACTTCACAATAGAGCTGATTATGTGTAGTAATAATGAATTGCACATGAATTATTGATTAGAATAGTGGCCAAATGTAATGAATGCTTGCTGTATTTGAAGATAAGGGACAGTATTACCATGATGAAAGACATGAGTGAGCTATTGCACGTTGCATCCGACTTCAACCATTGAGCTTAAAGCATCAATTCGCCTCACAGTGTTACCAGGAATTTTAAATGCAGCTAGATACTAAAATATCATCTTTTTATGTCATAAAAAATTAATTTTTATTTTCATTTATTCGTTTTATATATTTAATATTTATATATTTATTTTATTAGCATTTAAAAAAATATAGCACCTTAACTACACCTTCGTGTTATTTCTGGTCGGTCACCGTTGAAAATTGTCACTTTATACCACTTTCAAAATGTTTCTCAACGCTTCTTGTTCTCCATGCAACATGGCGGCCAGCATGTGGTCTGGCTTTTCAAACGGCGTGTCCGTGTTGTGGTCACGTAGTTCGTGACATAAACTGGTGCTGCAAAATCGGTGCGCCGGACGGTTAGAGGTCGTTAGGTCTAATGACAGAAGGTCTAATGTTTAAAGTCTAATGCCAAAAGGTCTATGAAAGCACGTCTAATGAAAATTTGGTCAATTTTTTTAAAAGTCTAATAATATTTCGTGTAATTGCCGAAAATGTCTAATAAACTTCGGTCTCTCGAACACAACCATTTGGCTAATCTTTTATGCTGTAAAAGAAATACGTAATAAAATGTGGGTCACATATCTTTATATTATTGACTGAAATAAAACCACAATGGGAATGATACACTTCAATTCCGGAGGTACGTAATGTACATAAAAAGAAAAGATTTTAAAATATTCAGTCATCACTTTCGATTGATTCATTGATTGATTGGTTGATTTTTTCGTGTTTCCGGGCGCGTCAACTGCTTTGGTCATTGGTCTCGTAAGTGTAGTGACTTTTTTCTCTCGGGAGATGGCTGTGATCTTCCCCCGCTGGATGGCGAGTTCCGGCCTACCTACGGCTAGTGGAGGTTTTCCCCTAACCAGGACTCTCCCACCAGCGGGGCACCGCCGTAGCCGGGACCAGCTCTAAGCTCCCGACTGGTCTCCCGGAGTATGTGGTAGTGTAGTGCATGTTAGTGTAAGTGTGTGTGTGTGTGTGTGTGTGTGTGTGTGTGTGTGTAAGGGGAGAGGATAAGACAGGACAAAGAAGAGGAAGGAAAGATCGCGTACGGTCCCTGGCCCGTTTGTTAGGGTACTTCTCCGGCATTCGCTTGGTGTTGATCGGAGAAACCACAGAAAACTACCGATCAGAGCGGTCGGCTGCTAGAATTACCCTCCAGAAGCGACTGAAATCGACCTAGCTGACTTTCGGTCGTTGGTGGAGCATGGAATTTCAATTTGTAGCTCAGAGACCGAAGGTATAACTCGATGTCACCACGTTCTTTATAATTTTGGCAATTTGCTACCATTCGCTCCGCTTACTTTTGATTAATTTTCTATGCTTTAGTTATTGAGTGTTGAACATGTAAATGGCCCTCTAACATCTGCATGATGAGAAATTCATTATTCAGTATTGAGGTATGATGCGAGACTATCAGTTTCTTGAAGTTTGAATGCCACCCTTCAACGGTGTTAATTGTACGTTGCAAGCCATTTTCAACAAAATGAAATACATCCCAAACTGCTGGTGGAAAACGCGAAGGAACTGGTCGTCTCCTGCCCCGACCAGGCATGCCCCTTATGAAAGTGATCTCGATGTACGTGGCAATAAGTTCAACAAGATCACTAATGTCCTTGTACATATTATCAAAAATTTCTTCTACATCTTCTAGAGCAAAAGGTAGAGCTATTAGTCGAATGACATCATTTTTTACTGTTAGATTATCATCATTCTCGTAAGCTTCCTTCAGTCCTTCTACAACGATCAGGTGTTTATGTCTATTAGACCTTATTAAATTGAACCTTCTTATTGTAGACCTCGTTTGGTATTAGACCCTCTGTCGGGTAGACCTTATGTCGCATTAGACCTGGTTCTCAATAGACGTCCTGTTCATTAGACCTAATTAGAACTTGTAGTATCCAATAAAAGACCAGGATTCTTAAAATGTTTTTTTTATTCTAGAAAACAAAAAGAAATCAGCCACGAAGTCGAATATCCGCAGGAGAGTTCCAAGCCCGTAGCACAAGTCGTCGTAGTAGTAGTTCTCCACACTTCTATCACCGATACACTAGCCAGGATACACTCGCTTACATTGTCGCTCGCTGTCTGCCCTGGCGTCGAGTCGGAGCCCTCTTATAGCCCGCCAGAGCAATTGGCCCACCGACCAACTGCGGAGTAGGGGCGGTGTCGAGTCTCTACCCGCCTGCTCGGGCGTGACGGCTGCGCGCAGACGGGCCCGGCCGGCTCGCACCGGTTGCCTTCCTCTCTCGCCAGGGGCGGTAACGCTCCGCTGACGTCACTCGGCGGCGGCTGCTTTGACTGTATGCGGCCGGTCACGACAGAAATAGACTTTTTGTCCGTGGACCTAGCGTCCTGACACCCGCCGGACTAGCTTTTCTTGTTGAGCGCGCTCTCATTGAGGGTTGGGTCCACTGTGCTGCTCGCGTGTGTGGGGCGGGCGAGGGAGAGGGGAAGGGGGAGGGGGCAGCGCAGCGTTCTGGACGCGGGCCAAGGTGCAGCACCTGCACTTACCACTCGCCTGCCTTCGCAGAGAGCGCGCTCGTTCATTCGCCAGCGGGGATGGCTCAGTGGAAACATCCCTTGCCGCTGCAGAGCCGCTGAGCGGGAGGTCCTAGATCTATTTGATTTGATTTTTTCGTGTTTCCGGGCACGTCAACTGCTTTGGTCATTAGTCTCATTAGTGTAGTGCATGTTTTTTCTCGGGATATGCGCGGTTATCTTTCCCCGCTGGATGGCGAGATCCGGCGCCGACCTACCGACGGCTAGTGGAGTGTGTGTCCCCCTCACCAGGACTCTCCCACCAGCGGGGCACTGCACCAGCCGGGACAAGCTGTAAGCTCTCGACCGGCCTCCCGAATATGTGGTAGGGTAGTGCATGTCAGTGTAAGTGTGTGTGTGTGTGTGTGTGTGTGTGTAAGGGGAGAGGATAAGACAAGGAAGAGGAAGGACAGCTAGGTCGAATTCAGTCGCTGACTGGAGGAGAATTCTAGCGTCCGGCTGCTCTGGTCGGTAGTTTTCCGTGGTTTCTCCGATCAACACCAGGCGAATGCCGTAGCAGTACCCTACCAAACGGGTCACGGACCGCGCGCGATCTGTCCTTCCCTTCCTTTTCCTATCGTCTCCCCTCACACACTCACTTACACTAACATGCACTACACTACCACATATTCCGGGAGACCGGTCAGGAGCTTTGAGCTTGTTCCGGCGGGGGCGGTGCCCCGCTGGTGGGAGAGTACTGGTTAGGGGGACACCCCACTAGCCGACGGTAGGTCGGCGCCGGATCTCGCCATCCAGAGGGGGACAATCACTGCCATCTCCCGACAAAAACATGCACTACACTCACGGGACTAATGACCGAAGCAGTTGGCGCGTCCGGAAACATGAAAAAATCAATCAATCAAACCAACAGTGGGAGCGTGGATGTGGCTACAGACTCGGGGGCACCTCGTGGTTGGTGCAACACGTGGAGCGGGAAGGGGACAGCAGTGCAATACCAAACATCTCAAGTGGAGTGGAGTCGAGTAGAGTACTCGTGAGAAACATAATTAGCAATTCCGTTGTTCTAGACAAACAAAATAAAAACAAGGAAGAACTCAACATTCGTCAGCACCACGTAGTTTCAAAGTAAGGGCTGTGTTGTGTCAAATACTTGAATTAATAAAACTTGAATTTTTGTTGAATAATAAAACACAATTTTATTCCTTTTATTGCGATGATCACTACATTCAGACACAAAACACGAAAAAACATACCTTTTTAAAATAAATAATTGATCTTCATGCAAATATTTACAAAGTCTTGCTGAAAAGTAAACACTCAAGTTTTTTAATCATAGTTCTGAATTTTTTGTTTCGTGTCTTGAGCATAGAAGTGCATTACACAAATTCTACAGTGCTATTAAACAATAAAATAATAATACTGATACATTAAAATCGAACATTATCAACAAATTGCAAATTGTTTGTGTTAGGACATTTCGGTAATTACATGTAGTGATCTACAAAATTGGTATTTAAAGATTCAATTCCGTTTTTATTAATATGTCTGAGATTGTAATGTGTATGAAAATACTTTTTCGACCACGTATTTCTCCTGGTAGTGTAGCGATGGGTGACGGCAAAGGCGCACCGCCGTGTTGTGTGAGACAGCGCGAACAGGGGGACGGGGGTGGGGGCAGGGGAAGGGGTGAGGAACCGAGCGCGACCTGTGGTCGTCGGGAGCGTTGGCTCATTAGGGGCGCAAACAGGCGCGATGCCCCGGTGCAGCTGCCCGCTCCCAGCTCCCCCCCACCCCCCTCCAACCCTCCACAAGCAGCCCCTGCACCGCCTGCTTCGTTTGCTACGGAACGCACCCGCTGGCGACCGCCTCCGCCATCACCACGACCAAGCACGCCATCACCGCCGAGAGGTTGCCATTTAAGTTGTCCACTTTGGCTATCTTAAATCAAACTCCATGAGACTCACATCAGTTTTGAAATAATACATTATGAAACGATGATGTAATGATGGGTATTAATACACGAGTGTGATATTACGATACGAGCGAGTATCGTCAACTTCACACGAGTGTTTTAATACCCATTACATCCAGTTTTATACGGTACATTTTCTACGACTTTTGTAAGTTAAACTTTTACATTGAAACGTTTTGTGGCAGTTGACGTGCAGGATTCAGCCAAGGCCACCTAGCGGACAGCTACCCTACCTGCCGCAGGTGGCTTTGGTTTACCAGTGCGAGAGAATACAAAAGTTCCTCTTACAATAATTCAGAGGTCACCATTTTCTCTTGTTTCTGGAGGTGCCAACTCATCCTATGATTTTTTAGACATTTCAAACTAAAGAATCGGTCGGTTTTAAAGGACAAACCCACGGTAGCAACATATAACACCAATAACTTGCGTTCTGATTTTAACGTCAGTCAAATGTTCTCTCTACCACTACCACTGCGCTTATCAAACAGGATCAAAGTGAAATTACGATCCAATTTATTTTATATAATATTCCACGTACAAATTACTGATAGTAAAATAATACTCCGTTTGTAAGCTTCTCTGTGATTGGTCAAGAACCTGTATCGTAATAAAATCTATGTCGTAATGAGTATCATTATGCACCGGGTTGGAGCCATCAAATGACAGAACTATATACGATGGGAGTGGAAAAAGTGTTATGAGAACACAAGCATTGTAATATTCCATCGCATTGTATTAAAATTAATTTATTAATTAATTAAAAACCTTTGAACCGTTTCCTCGAAGCTTTCAATAGTTTAGGAAATTAATTTAGGTTATTACTAAGTAAATGAGGGACTTAAGACTAGTAGGTTATATAGGTACGCGAAAGTGTTAAACTGTGAAGTGAGGTACGGACCAATGTAGAGCACTGAAATAATGTGAGGAAGTGATTTAAGGGTCATAGTGAAGTGAAGTGCAGTGCAGTGTTAATTGTGCAAATATTCAGGGCAGATTTAGATTATAGAATTTTCGTTTTCTTAATATAATTTAGTGTTTTATGAATCAGTCAGTTTTATATTATTATTATTATTATTATTATTATTATTATTATTATCATTATTATTATTATATTCTTATTGTTATTATTTTGTCATTATTGCCATTATTATTATTATAAACGGTTCTATTACCTTATTTATGTAATTAGCCACCGGGTTATACCAAATTGCAGCTTAAATAAATTTATCTTTATCTTTAACAATAATAAAAAATATAAACATTGGTACCCAACCGCTGTAATAATTCATTCTCTTCCATTAACTATTATGAACATCAATCTGTCACCTTTTCCTGGACGAATAGTCAAATTTAAACGAAAATTAAATCCCACTGGAAGGTTTACCTTGTGGATATAATGTTGTTCGTCATTTGTTTCATATTTTTCAAAACAATGTAAATAGTAAGTATTATTTATTGTGAAAAAATAAAAATACTGTTGAAGTAGGGGAAACCAAGGCTGGTTGGCACCAGTTAATAGTTGTGTAAATTTTTTACACAACTCGAGCTCAGTTGTGACAAGTTCGATTATATCAATGGAAACTAAATTTATTAGATTACTTTACGGTATATTTTATTTGTGAATGTCAATCTTTCAGAGACTAAAAATCAAGTGAACACGTGCCAACCAACACACTTGTAACTCTTGTGCTAGTACTAGCAACGGGTACGCTGACAAACTACTTCTGGGAGAGGACGAAGTATAATTATTTCAAAATCAACTTTTTAAGGTTTTTTAAAAAATTTAAAAACATTAAAATTTCAAAATTAAGTTCTTTTAAAAGTGAGTCTTTCATTTGTTTTAATAAGTCTTTGTCCTCTTTTTAATATAAACGCTTCTTATCGATTTTACTACATTAAGACGGTACAGTCATTTGGGCTGTGTACTCAGCCAACTACTGTACACTCTGCTGTTTGCCGATCAAGTGGTCACTGATAGGACAGGGAAGGAGAGTGATAAGACAGTTAAACTCTCTCCTCTGGAGCAAAAACGTCACAAAACGGAAGAAAGCTCATTTCTTTAAGACCATCGTACAGAGCATAAGTACCTATGGAGCTGAAACCTGGACAGTGAACAAAAGGGATAAATGTAGGTTGATGGCCCTTGAAATGGACTACTGGAGAAGGTGCTGCCGGGTGTCCAGGATGGATCACATTAGAAATGAAACAATTAGACAAATGATGAACGTGAAGAGCAGCATCTTGGATTCAATTGGAACAAAACGATTGAATTGGTATGGACATCTCCAAAGTATAGGAAGCAATAGGTGGCCTAAGAAGATCTGGGCATGGACACCTCCAGAGCGGAAGAAGCGTGTAAGACCACTAAGAAGTTAGAGAAAGGACATCCAAGAAGAAATGGAGGCAAGAGACCTGAAGGATGGAGACTGGGAAGATTGGAAGAGGTGGAAACTGAGAAGCGAGAAGCGGCGTCAGCCGTAAAAGAAACTCGCAGCATATATATATATATATATATATATATATATATATATATATATATATATATACACACACACACACACACAGAGCCAACTTCAAGATGGCGCGCGCTGTACACTAGGAGAACAGCAATGTGCCAACCGCCGTGGTCGGCTTGTCCTAACGGGCCGGGCCCCACCAATGTTTAATAAATACACGAAAATGTATATTTATCTTTACAGTAATCTCTTTGTGATAATTGCAGTACTTTATTGGAATTGTTTATTCGTGAAGATCGACAATTCGTCCCCAGAACACAATCCAAGTCCCAATAACAAAAATTGGGGGGGGGGTCATAGTTACTTGCCGCACTCAAAGATGGCATTAGTAGTGCTCACGGGGCCCGACCTGGGTGGACCCCAAAGCTGTATCTCCACTCCCTTTACAAGGTCAGCGCCATTTCGTACTGGGCGCGACCACTGCTTGATAACTTTAGCAGTCCTAGAGGCCCGCACCAGCGGGCCCTTCTCAGAGAACGGCAGTCTGGCCGCGCCGTTTCCACAGTGCACGTGGAATTTCTGCGCGCTGTAAGATGAACACGGAGGATTCGTTACGCCTTTTTCCGTTTTCTTCACTGAGACATGAAGGAAACAATTATATTAAACGGTTAGGAGCACAACAACCGAGTGACGTTTCATTTGCACAAATTGATGGAAAGAAGGAAAGAACGCTCAGTATTCCGAAAGATAAGCTATGGTATTAGCATTTTTACAAAAATGTTTTGTTTCCGTTGACATAACACTATTTGATTAAGTCTTAATAAAAAATCCTACTTCTGATTTTGAGGAACGTTTATAGATTTAAAGGTTTAATTAATTAATAATTAATATTACTTATGCCCAACTGGATGGCCGAGGTGGCTAAGAGCGAGTACCGACTCAGCGCTTCGGTCCGAAGGGTCGCGGGTTCGAGTCCCGCCTTGGGCATGGTTGTTTGTCCCTTGTCTTTGTATGTATGTGTTGTCGGGGAGGGCCTCGAGTTCTGCTGACCCCAGATCAGAGGAGCCCGCAAGTGTGTTGATCTAGTGTAAGGATCCAATATGCGTCCTATCGTGACGTAACGGGTAACCGGCTGTTGGCTGGATAAAAGCCCTACAAAAAATAAGTTATTGATTCTGAGGTGATATTCGTGCTTTTGCACCTGGCTCCACCTGAAAAAAATGTCATGATCCACCACTGTTAATCGCCCCAGCACACATTGAGCTTCGGGAGCGAGTCTGGGGCAGCCGCGGCCGCCGATAAACAAAGGGCGGCCTGGCACCCGCAGCGGCAGAAGCGATCGGGGCTGAGTTGTTTGGTTTGGTTTGGTTTTTTCGTGTTTCCGGGCGCGTCAACTGCTTCAGTCATTAGTCCCGTTAGTGTAGTGCATGTGTTTTTCTCGGGAGATGGCGGTGTTCTTCCCCCGCTGGATGGCGAGATCCGGCGCAGACCTACCGTCGGCTAGTGAGGTTTCCCCATAACCAGGACTCTCCCATCAGCGGGGCACCGTCCCAGCCGGGACAAGCTCCAAGCTCCCGACCAGTCTCCCGGAATATGTGGTAGTGTAGTGCATGTTAGTGTAAGTGTGTGTGTGTAAGGGGAGAGGATAGGACAAGGAAGAAGAAGGACAGATCGCGCGCGGTCCGTGGCCCGTTTGGTAGGGTACTGCTCCGGCATTCGTCTGGTGTTGATTCGGAGAAACCACGGAAAACTACCGATCAGAGCAGCCGGCCGCTAGAATTCTCCTCCAGACAGCAGCTGAATTCGACCTAGCTGAAAAGCTAGTGTCGAAAATCCTGCCGCCGTCAAGACTCGAACCCAGGACCTCCCGGTTAGAGGCGCTGCAGTGACATCAGTTGATGCACTGAGCTACCGCTATCGGTGGCTGAGTTGTCAGCGTCGAAGAGTTTGTGATTGTGACACTGCTAAATGCTGTGTTGTTTCGTTAGATATTGTGAACAGAGGCGAATCCTGTTAATTTCCGGCGCACTATTACAATACTTTCTCTTTTTACGAGTAAGGCGAGAAGGTGAAACCTAGAGTTTGTACGACATTACAATCGACCAGCGCCCGAATATAGAGGACGCGGAGAAGAATTTTTGGTCTATGTTACGGCACATTATTTTTCTAGGACTTTCTTCCGCGACTTCTTCATCGGTCAATATTAAATACATATTGGTCGCAACCTTACTTTAATTGACAACGACCCTTATTTTTCTTAAAAGTCACCTTTCCTCTTCTCCTTTCTTTCTCACTTTCCCCTCTGCCAACTTATCTTAGCGACACTCTCTCCACAAAGATGCTTCTCCTTACATATGGATGAGTCCCCGTTTTAGAGGCAAAGACCAAATTTAATTAAAAGTTCTTTTTTTACTCGCTCTTGGAAAAATAATCTCGAGACACATTTCTGCTCTTGCAGTGCTCTTGACATTGTATTAAATTCTTTGCGCGGATATAAAATAAATTAGCTGAATGTGACTTATCATGAAGGTACTGATCTCTGTTGGAGGTAATTCCAAAGAGTATTAATATTTGCAGGGAAATAATAATAATAATAATAATAATAATAATAATAATAATAATAATAATAATAATAATATAACTCGAGGGGTTACAGAATGGCACAGACTTTCTCATAGTAAATTTTTCTAATTTTCTTGGTGTGGACTGCTACTGTACAGTCTTTCCCTTGTTGCTTGCCTGCTGCCAACTATCGCCGGCCAAAGTAGACTTTTCTGAAATTTTCGCAACTTTTCGGTTTCCAAATAGTAGAACCGAAATATGATTTTAAGAATTTTAGAAATGGCTAAAACTTAGTCCTAAAAATTTTTTAAAATTTGGAACCCCTTTAAAAAATTAAATGCAAAATTTAAGCTCTTTATCACAGGAATGTATTGAGTTTTCGAAAAACTTTATTTGAAATAATTTGAAGAACTTAGGGTCCGATGATACTGAAAAAAAGTTTTTTTTCAAACCGTCCGTCCGTCAGTTCGTCTGTCCGTGTGTCCGGTTTATGTGAACAACACTAGCGCCGAAAATATTGGTACAATTTTTTTCCAAACTGAATAAACCCCTGTCGATCTGCCTTGAGTGAAAGCTCAGTGATTTTGAGAAAGATTCATTAGTTTTTGAGGGTATTTTACATGAAGTCCTAGGAACATTTTCAAAATATTCTTAAAAACGGTTCCAAATTTTTCTTTAAATTTCTTCTAAAAACAGAGTAAAATAAACTTAATGTGGCATAAAGGTGGCATAAGTCCCATTTTCACGGTTAACTCTGAATTTTCGAAAATTGCAAAAGTTTGAAATTGAAGATAGAGATTTATCCTTCAAATGAAATTTGTTGTTCATAAATAAGTTCTTGCGTACAACATTTACAGCTTTAAAAAATAAAAAAAGATTTTTTTTGGGTAGCATTACTGTCAAACGAATCCTTTACGATATCATAAACCCCATATTTCTCTATTGTTTTGTTTTTCAAAAATTACAAAAATGTAATATTTTTTACTTATGTCCCACGTCGGTAATATCTACAATACACACGATTTCTTCATCTTATTCATGAGAAAACGTTCTTTAAATAATGTCGTATAAAGTTTTTTGAAAATTCAGCAGTTTTCTGATAAAATGAGCTCAAAATTCCGCATTTTCAGAAACGCTCAAACGCCATTTTCTTAAGAATGGGTGCAAATATTTTCTTCAGATTTTTCCAATGGATGGTGCTAAAAACACTGACTAAGGGACATAATCATAATTGCATTACTGTATGTAGAAAATCAACAAAATAATCGGCATTTCAAGACAATAATTTTCGCCAAACAGACACATACAAATAATTTACATTGATTAATGAACTAATGTATCTTTACAAATTATGGTATAATTTATTCCCCGAACACAAATGTAGCGTCATTAAAACTGCACAGCTTTTTATAAACATCTAGCATTGAACATTTTTCAAATGTTACTATTTTGATTCAGATAGTTTACGACGGAAAATTCAGCAGAACTTTCCTTGGGACATTTTGCAAACGGTGGAAGGTTGCAGGTCGTTCCGTTGCGACCGCGACGACCTATGTAGTGCGCGCACCCTTACGGCACCTATTCAATATTCACTATCCTAATATTTGAAATCGCTTATTTGAGTAATTACATCACATATTTAATATTCACAATAGCTCATTTTAATTTTTCCGGTATTCGCTATTTCTCGCAGTTATGCATTAACTGTTTTTTCCTAATAGATTATTCACTTCGGTCGCGGCAGTAGCGTATTGCAAAGTAATGAGATGGGATTCAACCGTGACGTTCTGTAGTCGCTAGAGAGGCATACGATTTATTATTAGTGATTAAATTAGTTGTTTATTTGTCCTGTAACTGTAGTGCATGGTTTTCATCGCGTTAGGTGGCGGTGATCTTAACTCGCTTCATGGCGAGATCCAGCACCGTGGGCTTTCCGGGTTTCCCAACCCAGATATCTACCGCGGGGCAGCGCCCCATCCGAGACAAGCACCCATCTGGTCACTCAACACAAGATTGATAGTGTAGTGCTTGCAAGAGTAAGTGTATGTAAGCGGTGAGAAAATGACAAGGAAGAGGAAGGAAAGATCGCGCGCTGCTCTTGGCCGGTTTGTTAGGGTACTGTTCTGGCGTTCACGAGTTGATCAGAGAAACCACGGAAAACTACCGATCAGTGCAGCCGGCTGCTAGAATTCTCCTCCAGAGAGCGACTGAATTCTACGTATATATGTGGTGCGTGTCCAAAATCCTCCCACCGTCGGGATTCGAACGTAGGACCATCCGATTAGAAGCACTCCAGTTACCTCCATTGATGCCCTCAGTCATCTAAGCCGTCATCGAATCAGGAAATCCAATTATAAAAATTTAAATCGTAACGAAGCTTCAGATTTGATGACTGTGTCCCCCTCTCCTAGTTCTTGACCTTTACTATGAATAAATCGTTGTATAGGCGCAGGTGCTAACGTTTAAAACTAGGCTAAATGGTCAAAGTTACTTGTTTAATGTAAAAATTGGTTACATCTTGAGATTAATGTCTTCCATCTACTTTTTCTTCTTCTCCTTTTAGGATTCAAGATGTAATATGAGTACAATATATTGCATATGTACCCTGCTTTAAAACATCTTAAAAGAGCTAGGAGAAAAGTCAGGAACATATGTAAAGGGGATAATTTTAATTAAGTAATTAACTATACGTTACTTGTCCATTGCTCAGAGAATTCATTACCTTGTCTCGTTGGTGCATACATGTAGATCGATGCCTGATCTTACCATCTAGTGGGGGCAGAATACCGCCTCTTCCAGTAATAAAAGCATTCACTATGCTAACAGGACTAAAGACCATATTAGTTGATTGCCCGGAAACATCAATTAACCCTTCAGTGGTCGCGCGGAGTACAATTGTAATCCATTTCTAAAAATATCGTATTAACAATATTTTAGAAAGAAATCGTCTTTAGATTCAAAGATGGACGAGTAATGGTATCGAAAACACTTCACATTTACAAAATACTAAATACTTTATTAGAACGTAGACATATTGCAAATTCTATGAAATGCTACATAAAAACGTATGCCTTTAAATAAATATAGTCAAATACATGCGCATAGATATTTGTTTTTGAAAAATATTGTGTTCTATATGTATGTGCACTTGTTATAGTTTGCATTATGATAATTAAATGAAGCAGTTTCACAAAATTATTTAAACATCAGGAGAATCTAACCTTAAATGTTTCAATGTCAAAATCAGTTGATTGTCACAGATTTTATGAATGTGGCACACCCATGGACACAATTTTCGCAGTGCTGTCGAGTGATCTTGTTTCGTTCACGTCCACAGAGATAACACCTCACGTTGCCCTTCGATGACTCCGCTGAACCGTCGCGGCCCCTTCTTGGATTCCCAGCAGAAGTCTTCCGCGTGTTGTTATTGCTGTCGTCACATATTTTCTCTCGATTTTCTTTTCGTTTCTAGTTTCATAAAGAACAAATCAAGATCTTTAGAAATCCCCTTTTGGTCAAACTTTCTCTACTGTAGTACTTTGTATAAAGATTCTGAGCATCGAATGCAGCGATATTCATTATGTCAGCTTAGATTAAAAACTGAAACGAGAGTGGTCGCGTGGATTACTATTGTAATCCAAACTGTTTCCGGCGTTTACCACTATTGCAGCAGTTATCACTTGAGTCATATTTCGCCATAATTCAATAGCTGAGGCTTTCTACGAAAGGTAATAAAAAGCCAGTGCCAAAAGTTTGTCAAATCTCGCTGTAAACAGCGAATGAATACGAATGAATTACAATAGTAATCCACATGACTACTGAAGGGTTAATCGACCCAGTAGACTGGCTGATTATTCTCCTTTATCCATCCGCCAGAGCTATGCGATGGGTGTTATTTGCGGCGCCTTTGGCCTGCTGTTTTTCGTTCCGAGTTGCTAGAAGCTTCATTGCGATTGAGGAAGTGAAGAGTGAGAAAAAGTCAAAATTTGAAATAAAACATTCACTACACTATAGGGATTAACGATCATAGACGTTAACGTGCCCAGAAACATCAATTAATCGACCCAGTAGACTGGCTGATTATTCTCCTTTATCCATCCGCCAGAGCTATGCGATGGGTGTTATTTGCGGCGCCTTTGGCCTGCTGTTTTTCGTTCCGAGTTGCTAGAAGCTTCATTGCGATTGAGGAAGTGAAGAGTGAGAAAAAGTCAAAATTTGAAATAAAACATTCACTACACTATAGGGATTAACGATCATAGACGTTAACGTGCCCAGAAACATCAATTAATCGACCCAGTAGACTGGCTGATTATTCTCCTTTATCCATCCGCCAGAGCTATGCGATGGGTGTTATTTGCGGCGCCTTTGGCCTGCTGTTTTTCGTTCCGAGTTGCTAGAAGCTTCATTGCGATTGAGGAAGTGAAGAGTGAGAAAAAGTCAAAATTTGAAATAAAACATTCACTACACTATAGGGATTAACGATCATAGACGTTAACGTGCCCAGAAACATCAATTAATCGACCCAGTAGACTGGCTGATTATTCTCCTTTATCCATCCGCCAGAGCTATGCGATGGGTGTTATTTGCGGCGCCTTTGGCCTGCTGTTTTTCGTTCCGAGTTGCTAGAAGCTTCATTGCGATTGAGGAAGTGAAGAGTGAGAAAAAGTCAAAATTTGAAATAAAACATTCACTACACTATGGGGATTAACGATCATAGACGTTAACGTGCCCAGAAACATCAATTAATCGACCCAGTAGACTGGCTGATTATTCTCCTTTATCCATCCGCCAGAGCTATGCGATGGGTGTTATTTGCGGCGCCTTGGCCTGCTGTTTTTCGTTCGAGTTGCTAGAAGCTTCATTGCGATTGAGGAAGTGAAGAGTGAGAAAAAGTCAAAATTTGAAATAAAACATTCACTACACTATAGGGATTAACGATCATAGACGTTAACGTGCCCAGAAACATCAATTAATCGACCCAGTAGACTGGCTGATCATTCTCCTTAATCCATCCGCCGGAACTATGCGATGGGTGTTATTTGCGGCGCCTTTAGCCTGCTGTTTTTCGTTCCGAGTTGCTAGAAGGTTCATTGCGGTTGAGGAAGTGAAGAAAGGGAAAAGGGCAAAATTTGAAATAAAACATTCCGTACACTATCGGGCCTAACGATTACAGAAGTTAGTGTCCATAAACATCAGTCCCATCTTGTCTTGTCCCTCGTCCGTGGTCCCAACCGCACCTCGCGCGTGGGCTTGGCTGGGCCAGCCGCCAGGCGTGCTTGTCGGCGGCGCCACACGTGGAGGCCCAGCCCACTCCAAGGCCAGCGCCGCCAGCGCCAGCCCCGCGGCCCACACCTGCATGTGCGGGAGCTCGTCTCGCAGGCCGAAGGGGCGCAGTTGGCGCGCCTGCACGCCGTCCCCACAGCCCTCGCGAGAAGAGCTGCACTCGCGCTGCAATGCAATCAAACTCAGTTGCGATCTAAATCAGTAAAAGAAGTCTTCATCCGTTCGCATGAAGGATATAAAAATTTGAAATAAAACATTCCGTACACTATCGGAACTAACGATTACAGACGTTAGTGCCCAATCTTGGCTTGTGCCTCGTTCGTGGTCCCAGCCACACCTCCCGCGTGGGTATTGGTGAGACAGTGAAAGATTTTTCCGGGCTGAAGGGCCGTGGTCCATTGGAAAACATATTTCCAGACGTTTCGTACGCAACTACGGCAGACATCCTCAGCCTACATTGTTTTATTAGTGGTGATACAGAACATCACAGACTTTCTAGCACTAATAGATTTCTAACCTCTTTAGTCTAGGCTTGCTTTTGGAGTTCCACCCCCCTCTTCCTAGTTGTACTTATTGGCGTCATAACCTTTTTTTTCACGTTAACATACAGTGTAGGTTTTCACGGCCGGTTTCTATATTATTTGACGTTTCAGGGTTTGTAGACCGTGCTCTAACGTGTGGACAATTTTCCGTTAGACCACGGCCTACAAACCCGGAAACGTCAAATAATTTTTTCACTTTGTTTCAATTTTTATTTCTTTTGAAATATGTCTGTAAGAATACTGCAAGAGTGGAAAACAATCCCATATTTACATTATAATTCAATTAATTGAGTCATTCTTGAGAAAACGTCTTCTAAGCGTTTTTGAAAATGAGCAGTTTTGAGCCTATTTTCACAGAGAAGTTCGGAGGTTTTGAAAAATATCATAAGAAATTAATTGATTCACTTGACTTCAAAAATTCAATAATTTGAACAAAATATATGTTATTAATATAAATATTAACGACATGAAAGATATTTCAAAACATTTCTTTTGTATAATTTTTGAAAAATCAAAAGAATGCTTCAAATTGATGTATATATCATGTAATTCAGTTTATTAAGCATTACCAGTACGAAATGATGAACGAATACTTTGGAGCCGTTTCTAAGAAAATGACGCTGTCTGTTATTTTCTTTGAAATCCTTATATTATATGTTGCTTTGTGCAGTTTCGATAGAAACGTACACTAGAAGGAAATTATTTTATTAATAAAGCATTTTATCAATAAAATAACTACGCCTTTGAAATGGACGTTGCATGGAAACTGAATCAATCAACATATAATATTAGGATTTCAAAGAAAATAACAAACTTAAAAGAATGACATGAATATACTATTCTTAATATAAGAAACATAGACAAGAAATATGGAAATAAAGTTCTTTTGGATCTAAAAACCGATACATAAGGTCAAATGTTTAGTGTATTTTACCCATTCAGTATGCTGTTTAAAAGAAAGGATAGTGTAGATCTTTCAAAATCAAAGAATTTAAGATTAGTGTAAAAAAGATTAACGGCAAAGGATATTGTTGAATTAAACATTTTACAGGATTGAATGTGGTGTAGATATGTTTGAAACTGGTACACTGTAATTTAATTAAAATATGCCTAGAAATTATTGAATTTAAAATATGGTCTAGAGATGTATTGAATTAAAATCATTATTGAATTAACATCTGGTTTAGATATAATACATGTGGTTTAACCTGTTATCATACGCATCGTGTATTGTTTACTAGCGAATCAGCGATGCAAAAATTAGCAAGTTATGGATATAATTATGAAATTAATTCTGCAACGTGCGCCATCACCAGCGGAACAAGAATCCAACATCGGGGCCATTTTGAACTGATTCGTGCTGTAAAATTCACGAGACCACGATCCACCGCTAGCACTTCTCAATACACTTCAAAAACTGCGAAATTTAAGATCACGCAGTTTCCGATCGACGCGCTTCGAAGAAAAAGGGAGTCAGAAGAAACGAGGTGGAAGCGTTTGCAACCGAGAAGTGGCGAGCTCAGCGTTGTATCCAGCCGACCGGCACCGCATTAGGTTGTTTGGGAGGAAGGTTCCGCAGCCAAGGTCGCGACGGTCGACGAAAGGGTCACAACGCCAGCGAGTCGGAGCCGTGGCCGCGCCGAGTCGGGGCATACCTGCCGCCCGCGACCTTGGGGGTCCCGCGGTAGCTGTAGAACGATTTTCCAACGATGAACCAAAGTAACAGTTCGCGAAAACAAGTGAACATCGGACTGTATAATTATAAACAATATGTAACAAATATTGTATCGCTGCTCTGGGTCAATGACCCCCATCTCGATCAGGTTTTTCGTCCAGTTTCCCTGATCCATTGAGCAAATACTGAGATGGTCCCTGGTGTTGCTTCTGGACATAAATGTAACTTCATTTTGTGTGCACGTCTTCTAGAATTCAGTGGGAAATACAATAATTCAAATTATCGCTTCCATGTTGTCGCAGCAGGAAGTATTATTCCGAAGGACAATATGGATAAGAACCCAAAATTTATTGCTTATTTATCCTTGAAAATAGATTTTATTACATGGGATTCGTTTTTAAAAATTCAAGTAGTATATGACTTAGTGTAGGGATCACAGAATTTTGAAAATGTGCTCACAATTCACTTTTCCCCATAGCACGTCATACGCAGTTTTAACTGTTTTTGACGTAAAATAAATAAATAAATAAATAAACATCACATGTATTTGAGAGAAGTATCCCTCCGCCGCGACAGCTGTCCAGTCACGCCCCTTCGTAAACTGTTTATGGCTCCTGTGAAACCATCCCTATGAAGAAGTCTAAGAGTTTAGCTTAAATATATGCACGTACACGAGTTCCGGAAATATTTAAATTTAATTACGTATGTGGAAAATATCTTTACATGCTCTCACAATCAGTAAAAGGAAACTGCCACGAATGTAAATAGAAAGAAAAATGGTTTTAAGCCGGAAACACGTGCACCGGTACGCATCTCGCATTCGAGTCTCGGTTTTGAAATAAACATAATATTTATCACACAAAAAGTAAATACAATGTAATATACAAAGAAAAAATAATTTTTACAGAAGAGTACATAACACTGGACTTCCTAATATCAATTATTTCTCGCAGCGCACTATATTTTTATCGGACACGGACACCGCAAAAGGAAGTGTCGAAGCCGTTTACAAGTTAGCCAACTGCCAACGAACGAATGCGGGAAGGGAGTCTAATGGGCTCAAAGGCACAACGACCACAGAAACTTCAGTCATGTTGCCAGCACTAGCTGTCACTTTGGCTCATTCTTAGGAAAATCGCTCTATACGGCCTGGCAGCCCCGCAGAGAACATTCATCCCTTCCGTGTTGCAGAAGCGTGAGTACCCGTGTGAACAAAGACAGGGATATTAAAAAAAATCAAGCTTGTGCAATTGTCGAAAACGCAGAGTTAACCATGAAAATCGGACCTGTGTAACATTTACAAGTGTATTTTACTCTATTGTTTCAAGAAATGTAAAGAAAAAAATTGAACCCGTTTTTGAGAAAATTTTGAGTGTTCGGGGGGCTTCATGTAAATTACCCACATATTTTAAAGAATGTTTTTCAAAATTTCAAAGCTTCAACTAGAGGCAGATCGATCGGTGATTGTGCAATTTGGAAAAGATCATACGAATGTTTTAGGTGCTACAGTCTTCACGGACGGACGTTTTGATTCTAATTGGTTTTTCAGCATCAATAACCCACAAAACAGGGATTCTGGTTTCACCACGTGTTAGAGAATTTTTTCTCTTAATTTAGTAACTGGTTTTATGCACTTTTTCGTTACCAGATCCCGGCAATTAAATTTTTTCCGCCGAAAATTCGCCATTTTTTTCGCACAGCATTACATAACCTTCTGTATACTACGTATATTACTCTGTATATACGTACTACATATACAAGAAAGTAAAAAGTCTTTATATTGAAGAGATGATATTTATCTCACAAGTAGCTAAAAGAGGCAATTATTTGCAAATTACTTGATTATTCACGAACCCAAATTTAATCGTATAATTACTAAACGAGCACATAATGGATATAATAATGATTTATTTGATATACAACAGAAATATTTATTAACATATTTTAATCAATATGTTAAAGGGACTAACGCGAATAGTATTCCACAAATACCTCATAAAACCTCAAATACCTCAGAAGTACACAAGTCAAACATCAAAACTAAAATCGGAAACTATGGGAAGTCTTATATCAGAAAATACAATAACGAATAATTAATTCCACGCCAGAGACATACGTAAACTTCATATAAAGACGATCGGATTAAATGTAAACGTGATTTGGGTTGTCCGGGTGACGCCGCGTCGAAGGCTGAGGTGTCGATGTTTCGACCGACATATCGCGGACCTCTTTAGGCCTGTACTGCCAGGGCAGTACAGCCCTGAAGAAGACCGCGATGTGTCGGTAGAAACGTCGGCACCTCAGCTTTCGACGCGGCGTCATCCGGACAACCCAGATCATGACTCTGGCCGCGGAAGCCTACGAAATCATTTAGACGTAAACGTATCTTTCAACTAAAAGCAATGTGCCTACCTCCCTGAGGACACGCTTGATCGCTGCAGCTTGGAGAGAGAAGTTTCTTGCCCAGGCGACAGTCAGCCCCGCTGCCTGCATGCGCAACACCATGGCGTTGGCGGCGTCGTTCCAAGGCCAGTTCCTGGCGAGCAGAAAAGCCACGTCGCGAAAAGCTCTTGCAACTTCTATTGCATGTATTTTCCATTAGCCTGATAAAGCCAACACTGGTACTTGGTTTCATGAATGAAGATTTAGATCATATTCACATATATTTAGTGACTTGCATGTCCATCAAACAATTACTGCGTGAAAACAAATTTTTGAAATTGTAAATTTTATGATTTAACAACTAGAGGATTACAAAAGATTGGCTAACACTACTAATAATATGCCTTAATATATTAATGATTTTAACATTATTATTCATATTATTCGTATTTTATTATTATTATTATTATTATTATTATTATTATTATTCAAGTTAGCTGCATTCAAATACTAAAAAAAACAGTCTTAGAGGAGATAAGTGACGCTTTTCAAATAGATGACTCCTCATCAGCATTGTTTCTTCACATTTTGGAAGTATACATTTCTCTTTTAACAAATGAAGAAATATAATCCAAAATTTTGAAAGTGTTGTAGAGGTTCAATGACTGTACTGCCTCGAAAAATGTAGAGATCCCTATCAAATTCTCAAGGTCTCCAGTTCAACCACATCAATCGAGGATGTCCCATTATGAGAGAAATCTTGTGTTGTTATGACGCTAAAGATATTCAGTTAGACTGTGAGAGTCATTAAAAATACTTTTTCTGTATCAAGAAACCTAAAACACATCTGTCAAAATGTCGACATTGACTTTTTTGCAGCATTACATACGTTTTTCTGTATTATGTATACAACAAAGTAACACACGCTTTCGTTAATAGAGACCCTCAAAATGGACGTCAAAAACTAGAGATATTTATGCAACATTACAAAAATTTCTCTACAGGAGTATACAAACGTATTATTAAAGCTGTGATCTGCAATTTTACATAAACGGAAATTGTAAATTCTTTTTTATCTCAAATACTTGAATATAATCATCAGGTACTTACAAACGTGTGTGTCTTATGCGGCCAATTGACTCTGTATATTCTCTCATGATACGCATATCCTTCCACTGCCATGATTCTTGACAAAAATTCTTCCAGTATTGGTGATCTATTGTGCAAGAAAAAGCTTCCTTTTCATTCAGTAATTTGAATATTTTGTCCATAGAACTCCACTGGTATTTTGATTTTTGTTTATCAATTTTCTTCAAAACCTTTTCCTCGTTTTTTCCTATTTGGGGGTTGGTATTGACGTCGAGTTCTGAGTTATAAATGATAATAGTCAGTCCAGATTCCGCCAACTGCTCTAAGGTATCGATCTCAGGATAATGCGCTGGATGCGTCATTAAAGTATACAAACGACCCTAGACAGGAAGAAAAATAGTTACTTAAAATTGTTTAAGTGTGCACTTCATGTTATCTATAACAGGAATGACTTTGTATAATACAATAGATCTGCATGATAAACATACTTCTTCTAAAATAACAGTAAATGGGACGATGAACGAGGATTTTTTATATTAGGTGCAGAATGTATCTAAGTGAACAAACACACACAGTTCGATATCATTCATTCATATTCTATCGAGTGCCCCACAAACTGTGGGCTATCCTCATTATCCTGTAAATAGTTCACGATATTGAAATGGAGTTTTCGTCCAACAATGATTGATTGATTGATTGATTTTTTCATGTTTCGGGCGCGTCAACGGCTTGGTAATTAGTCCCGTAAGTGTAGTGCATATTTTTTTCTCGGGAGATGGCGGTGATCTTCCGCCGATGGATGGCGAGATTGGCGCCGACCTACTCGGTGCATCAACTGATGTCACTGCAGCGCCTCTGACCGGGAGGTCCTAGGTTCGAGTCCTGACGGCAGGATTTTCGACACTAGCTTTCCAGCTAGGTCGAATTCAGTCGCTGTCTGGAGGAGAATTCTAGCGACCGGCTGCTCTGATCGGTAGTTTTCTGTGATTTATCCGATCAGCACCAGGGGAATGCCGGAGCAGTACCCTACCAAACGGGCCACGGACCACGCGCGATATTTCCTTCCTCTTCCTTGTCGTATCCTCTCCTCTTACACACACACTTACACTAATATGCACTACACTACCACATATCCCAGGAGACCGGTCGGGAGCTTAGACCTTGTCCCTGGTGGGGCGGTGCCCCGCTGGTGGGAGAGTCCTGGTTAGGGGGAAACCCCGCTAGCCGACGGTAGGTCGGCGCCGGTTCTCGCCATCCAGCGGGGAAGGTCATCGTCATCACCTTAGAAAAAGCATACACTACACTTACGGGACTAATGACCAAATATGTTGACGCGCCCGGAAACACGAAAAAATCAATCAATCAATCAATCAAGAGAAATTGCAGTGAGACACTACCGAGACACTACGAATTTATTGTCGAGACTGTAAAGGAAAGGAAACGAGAATGGTTTCACGTTGTACGTTACTAAGATTTACGATTCGTATTTTCTGATTTAAATCACGATGAGATTCATCATTTATGTCAGAACCGACAGAAATAACCTGGTAAACGGCCGAAACGACGACGGCGGAGGCGAGCAGCGCGGCGGCCAGCTGCAGGCGCTGCGGCGTGGCGCGCACCCTGTCCTGCGGGGCGCCCCCGCACGAGGAGAAGGCGCGCAGCGCGGCGGCGCTGGCGGCCAGCGACTCGCCCGCCACCACGCGCCACGCCAGCGCGTACGCCAACATGGCGCCCGCCAGCGCCATCCAAATGGCGGCACCCAGCGCGTGCACCAGGCGCGTCCACGGCGGCCGCGGCGGCGCTCGCGGCACCGCCACCTTCGTCTCGTGCATCTCGAACGTGCCGGCCAGCAGCGCCAGCGGCAGCGGCCGCCCGCCCCTCGCCAGGGCCACCATGTCCACGTCCAGGTGGCCGAGGCACAGCTCTTTCGTGGTCATAAGGCTCTGCCAGGCGTAGTATTTGTACAACTCCTCACGCGCAGATAGACCCTGTTAGTGATAATTCAAGAAACAGTCATTTACACTATGGTAGTTCCCAAGCGTTTAATTTGTAATGTCGACTTTGATTAAAGTAACTCGGATATAGTGAACTCGGATATAGTGAACTCGGATATAGTGAACTCGGATATAGTGAACTCGGATATAGTGAACTCGGATATAGTGAACTCGGATATAGTGAACTCGGATATAGTGAACTCGGATATAGTGAACTCGGATATAGTGAACTCGGATATAGTGAACTCGGATATAGTGAACTCGATATAGTGAACTCGGATATAGTGAACTCGATATAGTGAACTCGATATAGTGACTCGGGATATAGTGGACTCAGATATAGTGACTCAGATATAGTAGACTCAGATATAGTGGACTCAGATATAGTGACTCGATATAGTGACTCGATATAGTGGACTCAGATATAGTAGACTCAGATATAGTGGACTCAGATATAGTAGACTCAGATATAGTAGACTCAGATATAGTAGACTCAGATATAGTAGACTCAGATATAGTGACTCAGATATAGTAGACTCAGATATAGTGACTCAGATATAGTGGACTCAGATATAGTGGACTCGATATAGTGACTCAGATATAGTGAGACTCGATATAGTGAACTCGGATATAGTGAACTCGGATATAGTGAACTCGGATATAGTGAACTCGGATATAGTGAACTCGGATATAGTGAACTCGGATATAGTGAACTCGGATATAGTGAACTCGGATATAGTGAACTCGGATATAGTGAACTCGGATATAGTGAACTCGGATATAGTGAACTCGGATATAGTGAACTCGGATATAGTGAACTCGGATATAGTGACTCGGATATAGTGGACTCGGATATAGTGGACTCGATATAGTGGACTCGATATAGTGGACTCGATATAGTGACTCGGATATAGTGGACTCGGATATAGTGACTCGGATATAGTGAACTCGGATATAGTGAACTCGATATAGTGACTCAGGATATAGTGACTCAGATATAGTAGACTCAGATATAGTGAACTCAGATATAGTGAACTCAGATATAGTGAACTCAGATATAGTGAACTCAGATATAGTGAACTCAGATATAGTGAACTCAGATATAGTAGACTCAGATATAGTGACTCAGATATAGTAGACTCAGATATAGTAGACTCAGATATAGTAGACTCAGATATAGTAGACTCAGATATAGTAGACTCAGATATAGTAGACTCAGATATAGTAGACTCAGATATAGTAGACTCAGATATAGTAGACTCAGATATAGTAGACTCAGATATAGTAGACTCAGATATAGTAGACTCAGATATAGTAGACTCAGATATAGTAGACTCAGATATAGTAGACTCAGATATAGTAGACTCAGATATAGTAGACTCAGATATAGTAGACTCGATATAGTGACTCAGATATAGTAGACTCAGATATAGTAGACTCAGATATAGTAGACTCAGATGGGGGATGTAGTGAACCCGCGATTATAGTGAACCCTCGATTATAGTGTACTTAAGTCACTGGTCCCGTTTCACTTACATTACAAATAAGCATAAGAATAATCCTCATAGTGAACCTGAACCTCGACTATAGTGAACTTAGGAAGTAAGTCTTGGAAACTAATTGGATGTTATTAGGTGATTGAATGGGCGTTTGGAGAGTAAGATTGTGTTGCAACAGTGCAAGAGGCATTGAAAGATGCCAAGAGTGTATTACCATACTTAGAGACAGAAGACCATGCAGAATCAACTATGCAGAGAGTACGAACTCTTGCAAAGGATCTAATGAAAAATGTCCGAAGTACAGAATTGAAAATAATGTGTTTTTTACACAAAAATAAATACACTGAAATTTTTAGTTTGTGCAGTTAATGGATTTTGCTTATAAAATCAAATATTATGGAAAAATTCTATTTAATTTTGGCATCGGATGTAGTGAACCTCTGATATAGTGACCCGAACAAGTTGGTCCCCAGAAGTTCACTATAACCCGAGTCGACTGTACAATGCGTTTAATGAATTGATACTGCTGTTTAACTACATAGTATACATTAACTCTTTAGCACTAAAAGGGGTCTGTAGAAGAAGTGTAATTTCGGAATTCGTTAAGAAGACCGTTTCTTCTTCTTCTTCTTCTTTTTTCTTCTTGCGAGTTGTCTACAGCTCCTGCGGCCGTTTTCCCAACCCCATCGTCTTCTTCAAGGCCTCTTTTCTGCATGTCCTTCATAACTTGCTTTTTCCATTCTTCTCTGGGTCTACCTCTTTTTCTTCTGTCAAGGGGGAGCCACTCTGAGATCTTTCTGGGCCATCCGTCATACCCGAGCCTTTTCTCGTGACCAAACCATTTTAATTATGTTTCCATTTCCTCTAAAATTAATTTCTGTATTTGCATTTTTTTCAAAATTTCATCATTTCTTACATGGGCCATTTTAGACACTCTACAACAATGAGACAAAGACAACAATGAGAAGAATCTCATGAAATCCGTTTGCAGGCTTTTTAATTTGTCTTTTTCTCGTTTTCTTATTTTCCACTTTTCTGATCCATACAGCACTACATTTTGTACGATGGTTTCAAACAGCCTTTTCTTAGTTGATCTGGGTATTTCATTTCCCCGAAGTAGAGAGTTTAACTTTCGAGTGACTTGTCTCCCTTGCGTGATCTTTAAGATAGTGTCTTTTTTGGAGTCTCCTTATTTACTGATGATTTCTCCTAAATATTTAAATTCCTCACATGCTTCTATCTGCCCTCCATTTATTGGTATGCTGCAGCCTGCATTTTCTCCTACCACCAGATATTTTGTTTTGGAAAAATTTATCTTCAGTCCTGCTTGCTCGTACGTTTCCTTCAGTTTTCGCATCATATATTCTACATCAAAATCGTCATTAGCTAAAATAACCTGATCATCAGCGAATAGTAAGGTATGCAGATAATCTTCATTGATACATATACCATACCTCTGCATTTATTTTGCCAATCTTTCAGTATTTCATTCAGGTACATTTTGAACAGACTTGGTTATAAGCAACATACTTGTCTCAGGCCCTTTGTTTGTTCAAATGGTTGTGATATTTGGCCACTTACTTATCCTACTTTCTTGATTCATATACCAATCTTTTAATGTATTTATTGTCAATATTTGTATTTTCCAGAATTTGGAAGAGTTTTCCTAAAGGGACTGTGTCATAAGCTTTTTCAAGATCTATGAATACAAGATATGTTTCCTTATTTCTTGATAATCTCTTTTCTAAAACCTGCCTTATAACAAATATGTTGTCAATACAACTTTTACCAACTGTAAATCCACTTTGCTATTCTGCTGTGGTTAACTCCCTTTCAATTCTATCTTTCATAATACGTCCATACAGTCTTCCAGTAGTAGAAGTTACACTTACTCCTCTGTAATTTTTACACTCCGATTTTTTATCTTTCTTGTAAATTGACGTGAGGAAGGCTTGTTTCCATTCTGTAGGTATCTTATCGCCTGTCATACACTTATTAAAAATTATTTGTAGGATTTCCAGGACACTTATCGGAGCATTTTTAAATAGTTCTACAGGAATACCTCCAGGACCGGGAGATTTCCGGTTTTAATTTTTTTGATGGAGTTCTTTATCTCATTCAAATGTGTGTCTTCTGTACATTCGTTTGCATGTGTCCTATCAAGTGTCTTGTTTATTTCTTTTAAAACATTCTTGTATTCTGGTCTATTCTCTTCAAACATATCTGAGTAATATTTCACCCATTCGTCCATTTTTATGATTTGTATATTTGTTTGATTTCTTTTCTCAAACATTTTATTAGTTTCCATGATTCTTTACTTCGTGCCTCACCAGTGTTCTCTCCCACTTCTGCACATTTTTTTCCACCATTTCTTTTGATTTCTTCACCATTTTCTTCACCTCTCTATTTAGTATTGCATATTCCTTTCTGTCATCCAGATTTTGGGTTACCAACCATTTTTCATAACACCTTCTTTTCTCCTTTATCTTCATTGTTACTTCAGAATTCCACCAATATTGCTTAGGTGGTTCATTTCCCTCCTCACCTAAAGCTTCAAAGGCTGCTTCATGTACTGCTGTTTTAACCATTCGTACAAGTCTTCACTTGTGCCATCTGGAACTTCTCTTATTTTATTAGCTAGTCTTAACTGATACAGAAATCTGATGGATTTATGATAAGAAGACTCATGGAGTTAAAAACAACTGCAAAAATTCGAGAAAACTTTGGCAGTAACACATAATATTGTGAAGACATAACGAAAACAACTTAAATGCATTTGTTGAGAAAAGAGGTTTGCATCGGGTAAAAACCGATTTTGATTATTCTAACTAACAATTGTAATGCTAATTTGTTATATCACTGTAATAAATTAAAACCAGTGAACTCTCACTTCCGTAACAAAACAGGTAATCTAGACGTAAACGAGGTGTAAATTAACTTAACAATGATTACTAATTTTTTAACATGACTAGTTTTTAACAATGATTACTATTTCTTTTAAATTTTCAAATACTGCTCTTGCATAGTGTGTTAAAAATTGTAAAATAATATTTTTGAAACTTCAAATACCTAAACCTCACAATTACAAACTTTCTGACGTCGCCTTGGAAATGGGTGGAAATAAGATGGAAGCCTCGCCCCTCTAAACCCTTGAGTGGTTAAAGAAACTGCAGATTACTTTATCAATAAACATTCAATATTTTTTTAGAAATTAGTTACGCCGATGGCAGTTTGTCGAAAATATTCAATTAGAAATACAATTGATAAAAATGCCAAAACTATTTAAATCAATGATTAAACATTATTTAAATTATAGCAAAACGAGTTTTAAACTATTGTCCTTTCATTTCACTATTTTCAGCGTCCAAAAGTAAATAAAGAAGCAAAATTAGATCGTACATGGAACTACACAACTTTCCTGTGTAGTTGAGTACTCACGTATTTTCTTTGTTGTGCCAAAAGTTCATTCGGCGAGGCCCAATAAAAATTGAGTCGCCGCGCCAGTTCATGCATCATGGCGAACACGTGACCTGTCAAATAGCCCGACAGCCCGTACTCCCGGAGACTCGTGGACTGGAAGTGGTTCGTCAGCGGGAACAGCGCGAACACGGAGATGTTGTTGGCGTCATGCGCGCGCTCTGTCGCGAGGAAGCGGGCAGTTTCCGCCACCTGCCCCTCGGGCGGTAGGAGGAGCGAGAAGTGGCGGCCGTCGGGCCGTGGGATGCGCCTGCCCGCGCGGGTGAGCGGGTCGAAGAGCAGCGGGTGCCACGTGCCGCGGGGCGTCTCCCGGAGGAACAGGCCCCGGAAGGACTGGTGGTGCCTCCACAGCGCCTCGAGCAACTGCCCGCCTTCGCGGATGTGGTCGGAGTAGGTGCGAGCGCGCTTGTGGAGGGGGGCATCGCCTCCCACCGCCAGGACGATGGGGGCCGTGGAACTCAGTTGCAAGTCACGTTTGGGTTTTGAGGTGGCGAACTGGAAAGCAGAACAAAGGATATTGAAATATACATTATTAATAGCATTTTAATAATATAACAACAAATAAGTAGTTTTCCGTGGTTTCTCGGATCAACACCAGGTGAATGCCGGAGCAGTACCCTACCAAACGGGCCACGGACCGCACGCGATCTGCCCTTCCTCTTCCTTGTCCTATCCTCTCCCCTTACACACACTTACACTCACATACACTACACTACCACATATTTCGGGAGACCGATCGACAGCTTAGAGCTTCTCCCGGCTAGGGCGGTGCCCCGCTGGTGGGAGAGTCCTGGTTAGGAGGAAACCCCACTAGCCGACGGTAGGTCGGTGCCGGATCTCGACATCCAGCGAGGGGAAAATCACCGCCATCTCCCGAGAAAAGCATGCACTACACTAACGGGACTAATGACCGAAGCAATTGACGCGCCCAGAAACACGAAAAAATCAATCAATAACAAATAATATAATAAAATGATTCATAAAAATATTATAACATACTGTGACATACCAGATTGTCACACAATATTTTGATGGGAATTGGGGACAATAATTTATTAAATTCTTCGTAAAAAGTGTAAATGTTGAGGGTATAGGCATGCCGGCAGGGCGTTCCTTAGCAACCAGGGAAGCGGAAGTAAATAAACATAGCGCGGCAAGTAACGGACAGAAGATTGTGATATAAGGGCATGTAGGATTGGTGGTAAACTAGCAATGGGGTATGACGTAGAAGGAAACTCGAGATTGTTTTGTAAAACAAGAGACAAAAGGAAAGGTTGAACTTTTGTAATAGGAGAGAGGAACTTTAGACCGCGTACCGTGCACATCGTACTGCAGAGGTTATTGTAAATGATAGATGCGGGACTTGATGCAATTTTGCGGGAATTAATTGAGCAGTGAGGACTTGTATTTTGTGTGCGTAATTCTATTTGAAACTTTGAATAATTCTAGCACAGGGAGTGAGCAAATCGGACTTGAAGAAAATACAGACGTGAAAGCAGGGAAGAGAGGCTCGAGACATATCTTGTAGTTTAGGGGATGAACTTTATATTTTATCGCGTTTTAAGTTGGAGAAATTAATTGGAAGAAATAGACTTTCGTGTATCGCGGGTTAAGTAAAACGTGACAGTCTTGGAGTTAGTGCCCATCCGTGGCAAAGAATAGGGAAGTAAGTGAAACAATTAATACGTTGAGGAGAATATTGACACGGCAGCGGATCGAGAACAAGATACAAGAGAGAAGATTGGTCGGAGCGGTTGATTCTTCCTGGCCTCATCGTCCAAGAGCGCATGGATATCTAAATTAGTAAGAATAATAGCGCTATAGACAAATTTTTCAATCGATCATGACCAAGGTGACATTTCATGTCAAAAAGAATTAATTGTTAAATAAACTTATAACGTTCTCGTTCTGAAAAAAGAAGCTGATTATCATTTCTTTAGCATCTTGTGCAATCCACAGTTTAATAATTTCTTTCCAGAAACAAATTTCAGATTCCTCGCTTCTTCCGTATGGAGAGCGGATCGAATGATCGTTTGCTAGGAAGAAAGTAAGTACCGGCGACGATTATTTTCGTAAGAACCCAACCGGCAGAGCTAGTAGGATAATTATTTCCCTTTAGATGTGTTTGCGGAAAATTTAAAATCGCAACCTTTTCCTGGCGCTCAAAAATGATATAAATTCGGAAACCGGTTGCAGAAATATTTGACAGAAACGGAGAGCGTTTGAATACACAACAAACGACGTTGGGGATGTTACAATAAGACGATATAAAAAATACTAATATCCTTAAGCAAGGATACCTGTCACAAAATGTAATTCGAAACTAACAAATGATCGGGAGCGGTAGCACTGTGCATCAACTGATGTCACTGCAGCGTCTCTGACCGGGAGGGCCTAGGGTTATAGTTACGACATTAGCAGGATTTTCGACACTAGCCTTTGAGCTAGGTCGAATTTAATCGCTGTCTGCATGAGAATTCTAGCTGCCGGTAGTTCCGGCAGCTCTGATCGGTAGTTTCCTGTGGTTTCTCCGTTCAACACTAGGCGAATGCCGGAGCAGTACCCAACCAAACGGGCCACGGACTGCGCGCGATCTTTCCTTCCTCTTCCTTGTCTTATCCTGTCCCCTTACACACACACACACTTACACTAACATGCACTACACTACCACATATTCCGGGAGACCTGTCGAGAGCTTAGAGCTTGTCCCGGCTGGGGCGGTGCCCCGCTGGTGAGAGAGTCCTGGTTAGGGGGAAACCCCACTAGCCGACGGTAAGTCGGCGCCGGATCTCGTCATCCAGCGGGGAAAGATCACCGCCATCTCCGGAGAAAAACATTCACTGCACTAACGGGACTAATGACCAAAGCAGTTGACGTGCCCGGAAAACACGAAAAAATCAATCAATCTATTACACATGCGCAGTCTTCTTTCTCGTGTGCTTCGCTCGCTTAATGAGTACTGGGGTGCGTAGATATCTCGAGGGAACACGTCTTACAAGGAATGTTCTCCAAAATACGTGAAAATGACCTAAATCTAGATGCCAAGAAGAAAGGAACACAAGGGGAGTGATTAGGAAACAGACAGGCCCCTCAACCGCCAGGACATGGATTTTCTCCTACATGGGTTGCCATGCACGGTAAACACATGGGTGGGCGTTCAGCAAACAGGGAGGGTCAGTGAAATAGAAGGGGAAGAAGAAAAGTGACTGGGTGTCATGAAAGAACGCAAATGAATGATAGGGAGAAGAAAGATGACATGAATGAAACGGATTACCTGACAGCCCTCATTGCATCCCCCCTTCGTGACGTGGACCGACCCACTTCGACAAGAGCCAATCTGAAGCGTGTGTTCTTCGGAAATTGTTTTTGTCGTGACCGGCCGCACACAGTCAAAGCAGCCGCCACCGAGTGACGTCAGCGGAATGTTACCGCCCCTGGCGAGAGAGGGAGGCAACCGATGCGAGCCGGCCGGGTCCGTCTGCGTGCAGTCGTCACGCCCGAGCAGGCGGGTAGAGACTCGGCACCGCCCCTACTCCGCAGCTGGTCGGCGGGCCAATAGTCCCGGCGGGCTATAAGAGGGCTCTGACTCGACGCCAGGGCAGACAGCGAGCGGCAGTGTAAGCGAGTGTATCCTGGCTGGTGTATCGGTTATAGAAGTGTGGAGAACTACTACTACGACGACTTGGAACTCTCCTACGGATATTCGCCTACTTGTCAGGTTTCTTTTTGTTTTCTGGAAGAAAAAACATTTTAAGAATCCTTGTATTTTATTGGATACAACAGTTTTGTTCTTCTTTGGACTGAAATTCACGGGTTTTGAAGGAAATTAAAAATCATTTAAAGGCTACACATTCGAAATGTACCCCCTCGGCTCCACTTATTCCAAAGAGGCGTTATAATTGATTCTACTCGAGGTTAGATGCAAAATTTAATTTTTGTAGCCAATGTGTAAACAATCCATTTGTAAACTTTTTATGTTTTTTAAGCAATTTACTCAGCTGTAAAGTTCATATTAGTAATTAAGGAAAAGGTTGTTCAGTTGATTACCTTTTATTCTTAGCAATTGCGCTTTCTTAGCTTTATTTCAAATGTGATCATTAATAGACGTCAACACTACGTCAGACATATTTCACTCACTTGGCTTCGAAGTGAAGCCATGTTAGTCACGTATGGTTGACACATTTTATTACTGAAATGTGCGATTGTGAAAGAGAAAAGACAAAACCACTCTACATTTGCTTTCTGAAGACACCACCGTTGTCCCTCCGGAGAAACATATCAATACTATCGTGGCACTGAAGGCGTTAATATCGCAACATTTTCAGAGCTTTGGTTGGTTGGTTGGTTGGTTGGTTGGTTGGTAGTGATTCCGGCCGCGTCAACAGATTAGGTCAGTAGTTCCGTAAGTGTAGTGTGTGTTTTCCCTCGGGAGATCAAGGCGGTCTTCCCCCACCGGATGGCGAGACCCGGCGACGACCTGCTGAGGGCAAGCGGGGTTTCCCTCTAACCTGGACTCTTCCACCAGCGGGGCACCGCCCCAGCCGGGACAAGCTCTAAGCTCCGGAACGGTCTCCCGGAATATGTTGTAGTGTAGTGTATGTTAGTGTAAGTGTGTGTGTGTGTGTAAGGGGAGAGGATAGGACAGGTAAGAGGAAGGAGAGATCGCGCGCGGTCCGTGGCCCCTTTGGTAGGGTACTGCTCCGGCATTCGCCTGGAGTTGATCGGAGAAACCACGGAAAACTACCGCTCAGAGCAGCCGGCCGCTAGAATTCTCCTCCAGACAGCGACCTCGCTGAAAAGCTAGTGTCGAAAATCCTGCCGCCGTGGGGAGTGGGAACCTAGGACCTCCCGGTGCAGTGACACCAGTTGACGCACCGAGCGCGAGCTCACCTCGTAGGCTTCGTCGGCGACGGCGGCGCGCGTGTCGTAGGTGAGGAAGTCGAGCAGGCGCTCGGCGAGGGGCGTGGCGAGCAGGTAGGCGCGCTGGCGCTCCAGCCAGGCGGGCGCGGCGCCGGGGCGCGGTGCGGCCGGCGCGCGGCACAGCAGCAGCGGCGCGCGCGCCAGCGCGTGCAGGGCGCGTAGCCAGCGCGGGCGTCGCCGGCGGCAGGAACGCCCGCCGCCACCGCTGCGGGCATCGCCTTCCTTGACGCCGTGTCCTGCGTGAGCGACATCTTGCGACAGCTTCAAGCGACAAATTTCAAACACACAGTGTCTTATGGGCACGTCCTGCGTCGGCGACATCCGCGACGAAGCGACGAAAGCGCTACAAGCGGCGGCGTCCGAGATTCAAACATGTTTGAATCTTGTCGCCGCTTCTCGCTGTGTAGCGCGTATAGTTTCGCTGCTTCGGTCTTCAATTTTCCATTTCAGAGATGTAGAATAGTGATATAATGGAATGTTTAATGAAGATGTCAAAAATACAAGGGAATTGTGGAACAAGAGATTGAATAACTACTACAGTAGAATTGTGAGCGGCGAATTGTGAAAGGAAGTGACGAAAGCACTGAAAATCACAAATAAGTTTGTTTTTTATTGATTAAATTATGTTACTTTATATTATTCTTATTGAATTTGTCAGATGCTAATTATATTGCGTAGTACATACATCACAATGTATTATATACCAGTATTTCTGTAGACGTAAATGAGGTTATTGTAACCAAACCGGCAGGGCTATTGAAATAATTGCAAATAGTCTGTCTTATTTCACGGGCTTCTGTTGAGGGTGAATTAAACCTATTACTAACTGGCAGAGTATATATCTGTGGAGAGTTTGTTAAACATAACAAACATCTTGAACATTTCTACTGTCGCTGTCGCAGCCTCCTGTCGCTTACGTAGGACACCACGCGCTCAGTCGCGCGGCATCGCAACTTGTCGCTTGAAGCTGACGCAAGCTATCGCTTGTTGCCGCCGCCGGTTCTAGCTCACGCAGGACACGGCCTAAGGGCTCCCACAGTGCAAAGAACTTGTGAAAAAGTGTCATGAATCCTTTCAGATACTTAAAGTACGTGGCCAAATTATTACGGACGGGACTCAGCTTTCTGTGTTTTATAATTTAACGACGGCATAGACGGCAGCTGAGAAGAGTTGAGGAAAATCGAAAAGCTACCCAAGATCTGTGGCAGTTGCTTCTCGTTTTCAGGCAACTCCACAAGCACAGACGTTCGACAGGTTCAGGAAATGTCCTTGCGTAAGTCGGAACTCGTCGTATCGAACATCTGTACATAAGAAGTTGCCTAAAAATGAGGAGGAAAACGCATGTGAAAGTCCGTTGTATGAAATTTCCACTGTAGGCGTGCTTATAGTAGTTTACGAAACGATACGATATATATATATATATATATATATATATATATATATATATATATATATATCGATAAAGAAGGATATAATTGCATGAGTGGTATGTTAAGAAAAGAAGCGACCAGAGCAGCGAGTTTTCTTATTTACCACGAGTGTAATTAGATCCCTTTATCCACATGTTACGTACTTTTCTGAGCGGGTAAATACAATTGACATTTATATTTTTTATCTTATGACCAAATGTTTTACACGTAGTACATTTATGAAGAGTTCTTTACGACCATAAATTAATATTTGCTTGGCTTGCTCAGAAAAATTTTCACTGGTTGTTCGCCAACGTTTCGGAAACTTTTATTTCCATCCTCAGGGCTAATATAAAAGAAAATGAAAACAACACTGTTAAAGAATTTACAGTTTATTTACAATTTATTTATTTACAATTTCCTTATTATCTGTATATTATTATAAATATTCTGTAACTTAGCTAAAAATTGTTTCTCATACGTGTGTTTTTTGGTAACATTATTCTTGAACAGTGTTGTTTTCATTTTCTTTTATATTAGCCCTGAGGATGGAAATAAAAGTTTCCGAAACGTTGGCCAACAACCAGTGAAAATTTTTCTGACCAATCCCTGTTAACCTGCTTTCAAGTAGTACATTTATTCATGTTACATATTGTACGTTGTTCCATTAATCAGCTAATGTCAAACCAACATGCTTATTGTCAGAATTGTTTCTGTTGAAGACGTGGCATGTAAAGTAGAATGTCTATATTTTAAGTTATAAGCCATTGAATTGGTTTTGGAAAAACATTAGTTTTGCTAAAATATCTGCTCTCCTGGGCCGTCATGTTCCAAGAGATGATATAAACATATCTATGCAATTAAAATCGACTTCTGGGTTAGGATGATTGATGTCAAGTATCGGTAGGGTAACAGTTTCTAATTTAACTTAATGTAGTATAAATATTAACATGATTGTCTAAGGAGTAGTAATAATTATTCGTTTATTATTTTGTTTCATTCCTTCATTGAATATATTTTTTGACGTACGAAGTCTGTGATGTTCACTTTTGTTCATGTTTCATAGCAGTCTGGAAGTGTCATAGCTACATCTGTGTTCTAGAGACATAATTAAACGATTTTGATAATTTTTCTGAGTTCTAATTGGTAGTTACGGAGTTTTAATTGCACGGTAGAATTTTAACTGTACGCATGCACTGAACGTAGTGATTCAACAATTTTAATGGAATTCGCCCATTCGCCATTGGCCCCGCCTACACGTTCTAGAAGTTCGTAACATTTATTGTGGAACACTCTGCATGATGCAACGTACCTTAACGCGAAGCAGCCGACCTTTTGTATCTTCCTTATTTTCGGTTTGAATGATTGTTTCTGTAGATTCATCAGCTATCAGAAGTTGATGTGCAACGTCTGGTACTGGATGACCAGTAAAATTCATATTCATGGAAGAGGAAAGTAAATTAACTATGCCTTGCCCATTTGATGTCAATTTCATTATCAACATGAAGAACAAAACCGCTGATGAATTCATTTCAAATGCCCAAGTTTGGTGCCAGCGCAATACAAATGCTAAACTCCCTTGGCGCGTTCACCTTCAAATAAACACCACTTGTGACGAATCAGAAAATTGATGTGTTGTGTTTGCTTTGTGATCGTCTCTTTCTCCTTACAAGGCGGCCATTGTGTGGGTAAATGGAAAGTCTTTCAGAAGTCAAGTCTCCTGTTGCTTTTCCATTCAAAGGAACAGCAACGTTCACGGGCTATTCAAATAAATATTGAGGAACTACTTCACGCCATCATAACACATGATAAATGATTTTGGAATTGCACCACCTTTTTTATATTTTTACGGACTTTAATGAGGTTTGAAAAGAAAACTTATTCACTAAATTATCAGTTTATTGAATCATTTAGATTCATTGAATATTCTTACAATAAATGAGTGGTTTTCAAACATTTTTCGTCAGTAGCATTGCTGTAAAATTATGTATTACTCTAAACCTATTTATGCAATTTGGTTATCTAAACTCAAGCTTTACCATAAAATGTTGTGTGACATTCGTATCTCAATATCTTATTAAAATACTAGATATACGATACTCTTGAATCGTTTGAAAATATCCCTATCTCGTATTGTAGTAACATATTGCGATTCTTACTTCGTAAATACCTACACAAATCAGTTTTAAATGATGCGTTGATACAGTATAGTACCAAAGCTAAACAATTTCTGTCGCAGACAAAACTAATGCGAAGGGATCTCCTAAAATTAAATTTTTGAAAAATGTATGTCTTTTTAAAGAATATATGTTTTATTTTAATGTGATAAAATATAATAATTATGCATTACTGATTGTAAAATTGCAAATATAAGTAGCACATTTTAATTTCATATAACGTTTTAATGACGTAACTTATATAATTTGTTTTTAATAGTTAATTTAGTATGGAATGTAGAAAACAAACGTCACGGCGAGACCGTATAACATCTAAAATATGAAAAAATTGATAACATTAATGTTGGCACATAGGCGGCCAAAATTAATTCAAATTTGCCACCGTACTTAGAAATCTATCATTTGTACGAATTCCTCGGCGTTAATTAACAGCAAAGAGCATGCATTTTAAACGTCCCGCGTTGGACATATTTTTTCTCAAAAATCCGCGGGCTGGCTTCCAGAGAGAAACGCAAAGACATATTTCGTATGAAACTGTTTGGAAGGACAACATGCTTTGAAAAGTTGAACTGCTTTCATAGACGCTCGCGAGATCGCGCCAGCTACTGGAGGCGCCGTGGAGTTGTCAACATTTCGAGAATTAAATGTCTTTCAAAATAGTCACGATAGGATCGCATTGTTTGAAAAGGTGGCCGAAACAGTTTTGCGGCGATTCTCCTCGCTCGAGTAAAACACTGTTAAGATGCACGTATATATGCTACCGACTATCAATTTAATTATGTAGGGTTGGTATTGCGACCGCAACTGAGAGTTATTGGAGCGCACTCCTAGGAATCAATGCATTTCTTAATATGACGCCACCAGAGTCAATTGTAGGAGAATTTTTCAGCTGAGCTGTTTCACAAAAGATGCCTCGTGAGTTAAAAGGCGTAGTAGTAATTCACATCCTGGCTGCATTGAAAAAAAAAATAGATTTTTGACTGTTCGTATCGAGGGCTACCTTATAGTTGTGCAGATTCTGTAGAAAGAGGTTTTGCCGCTAGAAACTGTCGCTTGAAAATAGCCGAATTTGTATTATGCACGAATTACAACAGAAAATAATCTTCTGTTTGCCTAAGCCAAGGTAATATTGACAACATCTTCAAAATTAATTTTTTTTACGCTGAGATAAACTAATACTTCTTAAATAATTGCTTTTCAGAATTTTCCATTGTGGATCTGTAGCAAGCTCTTGTAGACAACCCGATTCGTTCGTCTGTGGCTCTCCCAAAACTCTGATGAAGCTATTTTGCAGCCTCAACAATTCAAGTTTCTCAGTTGGAATTCAATTAATAAAACTAACCTTAATTGTCTTATCTAACGTATGAATTCGGAACAATTTATAAAAAATAATTAAACACTGCATTTAAGATAATCAAATTTAGAGATGGAAAGTGTTGAATAAGTCTAAAGCTAAATTTGGCCGTAATTACCTTATATTTCTGGTAAGACACTGGTAGCGTTGAGACAGATACAAAAGGGTTTATTTCTAAACAACACGCAACACAAAATAAATTCAGTATAATAACCTATTTTAATACTTCCAACGTAATTTACAGAAAATAGAAGAAACGATTCTTAATATTATACATTCACGATCACACAAACTTTTACAAATTTAACTATTGAAAACTTTTTTCAGTACACTTAGCTATTATCTCACTGACTGATGTAATAACACATAATTTTGTGTATTTTAAAGCGCAAACTAAAAACAATGTATTTTTCAAATGAACGAAATTTTATAAAAAACAAATTTTGATAAATCATTTTAGGTCTGCGAGCCTTTAAGCCCTCACTTTGTTGACTGACGATTTTCGCGCCTCTGTTCTCGCACGGACGCTCACTTATTATATACCGCATTACCGTATTATATACCGTATACCGCTCATGTATTATATATTCGCTTTTAAAAATAGTTTTTTAAGGAATTGGACTTGTACCGTACTGACGTGCACTTCCACTGCCATACTTATTACAATACATTTTCATTTGAATACGATAATTTTTAGAAAATACTCATCTCCATTACTGGCCACTATTCGGGTAGTAAATTTAAGATATTGTTATAAATATAAATTATTTTACTATAAGATTACTTGAAACATTGGCGACATCTCAAGTATTCAAAAAGATAACTTTTCAATTAATTAGAAACACTATGCCAAGGCAATTGGCGTTTAATTGTTTTCTAAATACATTCAATTCAATTCAATTCAATTCAATTCAATTCAATTCAATTCAATTCAATTAGTATGTGCTCGGTTGTCCTTGAAACATGAAGTGTGCGTTCCTAAATGCTTGTAATATTTGTCTTTTAGGCAACCACAAGCCTTCCAACAGATCGATATAACTTTTTTCGCGTTTTCATTTCGTTTTGATGAAATTCCTAATAATTTCCAAAAGAATATCTTTGTTTCTGTTTCAACAACTAAAAGATAGCTTTTAGAATAATCATGTTCAACTCCACCAAATGCATACTTTCCTTTCACTCTTCTTACTCTATTAAACTTCCTTTTATAAATTTACTCTCAGTATTTCCACAATTAAACGGTTGCCAACTACCTGAACACTTTCATGCACAATAATATTCACAGAAACCTCGTGACAAAACAATTCTTCCAACCAATTAGAGTTTAAAAAACTAGTGGTGCTACAGAATGGCACAGACTTTCTTGTCGTAAAGTTTTCTTATTTCTTATAAGTGGACTGGCTATAATAATATTCACAGAAACTTCGTGACAATACAATTCTTCCAACTAGTTAGTTTAAGCATATTAAGAAAGAGTAATACTTCGTCCTAAATAGCATTTTTCCAACCGTCCACCCACCAGTTGGGCCTATGGCGCGTCGACCTTGGAGCAGAATTGGGCGAAGGATGCTTTTTGGAGTACTTCGGATCCCACTTTAAAGTTCGACGGGAAACTAGTTATCACCCGCCAGGTTGCTTCGGTACCGGCGTTACCCACGTCGTGAGCTGGCGGTAAGCAATGGGGAGACGGAATGGGGGCTCCGAGCCGCCCGGGCCTTAGTCTGGGTGGCCCCCAGTTGGGCTCTCGGATTCGTGGTGGCAGTGGCCCGATACTCTGGCCAAAGAGGAGGGAACTTGTTCCCGGCGCATGTGAGTGGCGCATTGTCGGGACTCCAGTACTAGCCTGGATAGATAGGGGCTCTGAGCTAGCAGGGCGGCCCCCACCCAGGAATTCTATGGGGAGGTTGCCGCGAGGGGAAACTGGGTTCCGGCTGGATCCGACCGTCTGCCTGTCGGCGTTAACTCGTCGGCGGGGGGTGCGGATAAAAACCCAAGAGGTATAATTGCCAACCCCGGGGGCTTGTCCACCTGATGAAGTGTGTAAGTGTGGAGATGGTAGTCCACACGGGGTAACTTACTTACTTACTGTAACGCTGGAAAAGCACAATAAACCTTTTTTTGTAGAAACATCTGTCACCTTGCTTTTTAGTACATTTCACATTTGGTACTAACGTAATTTTTCTCCTGCGTTATCTATATAACTAATTTCTAATGCGCGCGGAAATTGTAAGGAAAACTATCCATTCTCCGGCCTTTTGAAAGGTGCCTTTGGTTTCGTTGGACACCCAGAAATTCTGAAAATATACAAAAACAATGAAAAATTAGATTTTGACTGAAAATGAAAATATTTAAATGTAATTCCATCTATTCTCATATTGCGCGTACCGACTGAATTCTCATACCCCCCCGTTCAATGCGTAATTATGCAGCTACTTTAGAAATCTTAACAATGTTTCATTACCCGACAAATCTCTGTACACTGGTAATAATCCATTTACAATGCAATTACTGATTTTGTCCGATATAACTTTTAAGGTGATCACTGATTGAGTAATAATTTAGTACGTATTATATGATTCATTAATAATCACGCTATACTCACTTTAATAAAATTACTAAAATTGTGTAAATAAAAGCTATTGTCACAAGAGCTATCAATGAAGACATTTCAACAAATCCAGTTCTTTAATTTTCCGTGAGTGATGCTTGTCTTGTGTCTGGACAAATTACACCAATTTGCTGACACAACGATTTTTGAATGACTGAACACAATAAGTCTCATATATGAAAGTTTAACGAGTGAAATTGCGTAAAACACCGTGTTTGCGTCGAATGGTACGAACGATGCATCCCTTTAGTTGGCAGCTCTGCTCACGCGTCACGTGCAATCATTATCCGCGCGCGGCGCAACGACAGCCAGTGAGCGCGAGAGAGGGTACGCTCTTTCGTCAGAATAACGAGACGACGGACCGCGCGTTTTTTGTTTTTTTTAATTCGTTGCGACGTTGATGCAACGCGTCTCTTAACCCTTGTTGGGCATTGAGCGCTTTCTTCTGGAGTAATTCTCCGTTACTGAGCATACTATACTCATATACATACTCCGTTACTGAGAATAATCTCAAGTGAAGTCTCGTCACGTCGCAGTCAGTCAGTGCCTTTTATCCCTTTGACCAGGGGCTCGACGCCGTTAGATCCCAGGGTTCCTAGCCGGTCACCCAACCACGAACCCGCGAGTCTCGAATTCGCTTAAACTCCGTGACTTCACGGAGCGTAATAAACGAATTCGGCTAGCGCCGCCGGCGTTTATTTTTGCAGGCGTGGTTCGCAGGGCGTCGCGACCGGAGTAGCTGCAGCGGTGATGACAAGATATCACGGCATAGACGAAAGGGACTTACATCACTGGTACATTCGTAGTACATGACTGTGTCCTTGGGATCGTTTTACTGGCTGGGTAAATACGAGTGTGGCAAAAATCTTGTGGGTAAAACTTTTCCCTGACACCAAGCATGGAATATTACACTTTGTCGATCGGTTGTCCGAACAACGCGTATTATTTCGAGTTTGCAAACAATGCCATTATTACTGATGGATGCTCATTTTAGCATTCAAATTAAACCCAGGATTATTGGCTTATCACAGATACAAGAAAGTTTCGCGGGCTAAAAAAATTCGTATTTCCTGGAAATTTACGTTAGGGGAAGATATAATTCTATGTCGTGTTAAAGAATTTTGTCTACATGTCATGTCTTTTATGTTTCTTTTGTTTTCAAGAATTCTTGTAGGTTTAGTTTGATCAGTATATGATCTTTGCAATCTGTACAATTGATTAGATAGATTACATTGATATTGTCTAATTTTCTTCTAGTATCTTTTCAATTTCGGGCTATACACCTATTTATCGTTCTATTTACTAGTTTCAATTTTAATTTGCTTGAAATTTTTTTAAGAATGTTATTTATTTGAGAGGTATACGGTAAACATATAAATTTATTAACAAATTCTTTACCTCGAAATGGTATGGCAGTATTACTGCGGGATTTCCCATATTTAATCAACGTTAGTCCTTTAGGTATCATTTTTTCTATGAATGTGAAGGGGTAATTATTGAATTTTAATATCTCTAAACATCTACGTAAATTATAAGTATAGAACTGCGCAGACTATAATTTTACTGCTGTCGACTAAATTTCGTGTTTAAACATGTTTTTTGTATAAAATAAATGACTAAAAACAGTCTGATATATCTCGCCTCCTACATCATTACAGACCAGATAAACCATTCCATTTTTTGTATTGTTTTGCGAATGAATTTTTGCTACGCTTTTCTGGGTCGAAATTTCCATTTGACCTCTTTGATCCGTTTTTTGTCAAGGTATGTAAAAGTGCAGGTGCAAGAAATGAGGGAGTGTGTGCATGAAATGGCCTGCAGCACCGGCAGGGGTTAGCGCGCGCGGGTCGTCATCCCGCCGAGCGGCGCTAATCCTGCGCTTAATTAGATTACGCGCTACGTCCGGCGGCGCGGGCGGCGGCGCCCCGGGCGGTTGGCGCCGCAGGGCAGGTGCCGCCATCGCCCCGCACGCCCGCGGGCGCCCCGGGCGCCCTCAATTAGCGGCGCCGTAACTCCGTGCCGCCCAGCCCTGGCCGCCCCGTCCCCCCCCGCGACTCGACGCGACTCGACGCGACTCGACGCGACTCGACGCGACTCGACGCGACTCGACGCGACTCGACGCGACTCGACGCGACTCGACGCGACTCGACGCGACTCGACGCGACTCGACGCGACTCGACGCGACTCGACGCGACTCGACGCGACTCGACGCGACCCGACGCGACTCGACGCGACTCGACGCGACTCGACGCGACTCGACGCGACTCGACGCGACTCGACGCGACTCGACGCGACTCGACGCGACTCGACGCGACTCGACGCGACTCGACGCGACTCGACGCGACTCGACGCGACTCGACGCGACTCGACGCGACTCGACGCGACTCGACGCGACTCGACGCGACTCGACGCGACTCGACGCGACTCGACGCGACTCGACGCGACTCGACGCGACTCGACGCGACTCGACGCGACTCGACGCGACTCGACGCGACTCGACGCGACTCGACGCGACTCGACGCGACTCGACGCGACCCACGCGTCTCGACGCGACTCGACGCGACTCGACGCGACTCGACGCGACTCGACGCGACTCGACGCGACTCGACGCGACTCGACGCGACTCGACGCGACTCGACGCGACTCGACGCGACTCGACGCGACTCGACGCGACTCGACGCGACTCGACGCGACTCACGCGCCCGTCCCGCCTCCCGCTCACCCCGCGCCAACGCCAGAGACCAGAAGAAAACCTGCCGGACGAGCTGAGGGAAAGCCGTCGTGTAATCCGGGAGAGGTAGCTCAGGGCATCATCGACTGATGTCATCTGTAGTGCCTCTGAACCGGGAGGTCCTATATTCGAGGCCCGACACTTGCAGCTTGGAAACTAGGTCGAATTCAGTCGCTGTCTTGAGAATAATTCTAGCTGCTCTGTTCCGAAATTTTCCGTCGTTTCTCCGATCAATACCAGGGGAATGTCGGAGCAGAACCTACCAACCACGCGCGATCTTTCCTTTCCATTCCTTGTTCTATCTTCATCCCTTACGCACATTTGCACTCACATGCACCACACTACCACAGATGCCGGCAGACCGTTCGGGAGGTTGTAGCTATTTCCGGCGCTCGATGCCCGGCCTGGGCGCCCGATACTTAATTCCCGACGCGCAGCAACACGTCGTCCTTGCCCTGAGGAAACCTGCGACATGACGAGCGAAACGTCGGCCGCTCAGCCCACTACGCGGCGTCACCCGGACAGCCAAGAAGTTGATTTTATTTTATTTTTTCGGGTTTCCGGGCACGTCAACCGTTTTGGTCATTAGTCCCGTTAGTGTAGTGTATGCTTTTTCTCGGGACATGGGCGGTGATCTTTCCCCGCTGGATTGCGAGATCCGGCGCCGACATATCGTCGGCTAGCGGGGTTTCCCCCTAACCAGGACTCTCCCACCAGCGGGGCACCGCCCCAGCCGGGACAAGCTCTAAGCTTCCGACCGGTCTCCCGGGACATGTGGTAGTGTAGTGCGTGTTAGTGTAAGTGTGTGTGTAAGGGGAGAGGATAGGACAAGGAAGAGGAAGGACAGATCGCGCGCGGTCCGTGGCCCGTTTGGTAGGGTACTGCTCCAGCATTCGCCTGGTGTTGATCGGAGAAACCACGGAAAACTACCGATCAGAGCAGCCGGCCGCTAGAATTCTCCTCCAGACAGCGACTGAATTAGACCTAGCTGACAAGCGAGTGTCGAAAATCCTGCCACCGTGGGGAGTGGGAACCTAGGACCTCCCTGCCAGAGGCGCTGCAGTGACATCAGTTGACGCACGGAGCTACCGCTCCCGGTCCCAGCCAAGGAGTCATGTGGCAGGGTGTGCCCCGTGCACACGTACCGAGGGGGCTGAAAGGTCTTGAACTGTGGCTGGCGGCCTCCGCGAGACGTGCGCGCCGCGGCACGGTGAGCGAGTGGCAGGCGGGGCCGCCGCCAGCTGCCATCGTAATGAATGGGAGCCGCAAGCAACTTGCAGACGCCAGCTTGCCCTTTCGACCCGCAGGGCGCGCGGCGCGGCTCAGCGAGGGGTGGGGCAGCGCGGCGCCGTCTGGTTGGAAGGTGGGGGACAAGGTGGGGGGGGGCCGCTCGTTCGCTCTTCCTGGAAGGGTAGCTCGCCGTCCGCCACCTCTAGACCTTTGACGTGGGGTCGGAGAGAACGTCCATTACCAGCCACAATGTAGACAGTAAGTTTTAATAGTTTAAAATAAAACATTGCTCTTGTAAACCACAATTAAGAATATCTTTAAAAACTGGAGCCGGTTTTGAGAATTTGTATTTATAAATTGCATCAACTTCAAGAAAAAATTACACAAAAACTTTTTCTCAAAGAATTGTAGATGATCTCTTTTAAGGATCTGATTTGTTAGAACATATTTCATTTAAGAAAAATATCTCTATCTTCAATATTGTATTTCTACAGTGTTAAACTTTTGTAATTGTCGGAAATACAGAGTTCGACGAGATTGGAACCAGCACCACTCGGAGAAGCTCCGCAGAAAGTTTTTATTCAGCTGATCACGTTCTCCCCCACTTTCTAATACAAAAAATATTCCATTGTTTTGCACTCGCCTTCACAGTCTTGGTAAAGCAAAGCTGGCTCAGAGAAAAGGATGGCGCGACCAAGCCTTCTTTGGCTCCGTTGACGGTAAGGAGGCTGAGTAGAGGCGTAACGAGATTTCCGTAACCGGTTAGGGAACGTAACTTCGTTTCCGTGGGTGTGTGGGTCCTTGGAGCTCCTCAAGATAGCAATGGGTCAGCTCTCACAGCAAGGCTTCAACCCTTCAGGTAGCGTTCCCAATGATTCGGCACGCGAACGAAAGATAGAATTCTCCTACAGACCGCGACGGAATTCGACCTAGCTGAAAGGCTAGTGTCAAAAACCCTTCGGCCGTGGGGAGTGTAACCTAGGACCTCCCAGGCGCTGCAGTGACACAAGTTGATACCGGGAGCGGTAGCTCAGTGCATCAACTGATGTCACTGCAGCGCCTCTGACCGGGAGATCCTAGGTTCGAGTCCTGACGGCACATTAGCTTTTCAGCTAGGTCGAATTCAGTCGCTGCCTGGAGGAGAATTTTGAGAACTGATCGGTAGTTTTCCGTGGCTTCTCCGATCAACACCAGGCGAATGCCGGAGCAGTACCCTAACAAACGAGCCACGGACCGCGCCCGCGATCTGTCCTTCCTCTTTCTTGTCCTATCCTTTCCCCTTACACACACACTTACACTAACATCCACTACACTACCGCATACAGACCGGTCGGGAGCTTAGAGCTTTTCCCGGCTGGGGCGGTGCCCCGCTGGTGGGAGAGTCCTGGTTAGGGGGAACCCCACTAGCCGACGGTAGGTCTGCGCTGGATCTCACCATCCAGCGGGGGAAGATCACCGCCATCCCCGAGAAAAAAACATACACTACACTAACGGGAATGATGATGAAAGTAGTTCACGCACCCAAAAGCACGAAAAAATCAATCAATCGGAGAGCAGAGCAGCACGCGAGGACACCCTTGCGCCCGCGTCAACCTTGCATCACGCGGGGTACCAGTAACGAAAAACCACCTGGCTTGCTCACGGAACGCTCGAGGAGTCTGGCATAAATACTAGTTTTACTGACGTTGTCTTAGTTGTTAATAGGATATAACAGCATTTTTAAAACAGAAAGGACTTCAACCTAGATTATAACTTGTAAAGGAAAGAGGAAACACAATAAATGTTTACTGCTTTTGAATACAACCTAATGCAGATGGGCCAGAGAGGTTACCATTTGTGACATTCATGTGAACTTCGAACGTTGCAAAACCTTCATCAATTTTGAACGACTAAATCATTATGCACTTTTTAATTGCACAATATTTTTTTCATATTGTTCCTTTCCTATAACTGATCTATTGCTGAACAACAAATCTTTAATAACAGACAACACTGAACTATTAATTGTTTTTGCTGATGGTTGGGGGCTTTTGTTGCTTTCTTTGCTTCGTGGCAAGGCCAGATTACATCCTGAAACCAATCGAATTCAACTTAATACTACACTTATGCACCGAGGGACATTCCTAGATACATCAAGTCACTATCCTTATGTACAACAATCTGCAATCATCAATTATCAAGGCTATTCTTATTTGTAGCTCATCTGTAAGAAATAAGTATACACCTTGAACGAACTACATTCTATGCTAGTAAGTGTATATCTACATAACTTTTCGTAAAGTAATATTAGTTATTTCAAGCCAACTTGGATGACCGAGTGGGCCAGAGCATGTTCCGACCCCGCCCCTCGATATGAAGAGTCGCAAGTTCGAACTAATTTTTAAGAAATCTGAAGTGCAAGATATAATGATATTTTTAGATTGAATGTCGTCTATTGAATTTAAAGATAGATTCGATGAATGGTATTATAAGCATTGTAAAAATCGCCTACACCACATTTCTTACTCTGTAGAAAATTTTTATGGCTGTGTTTTCAAAGAATACATATAATGGGCAGTGAATAATTTTCCTTTTTTCCTAGACTATTGTTAAATGTTTGCTGTTTGTTTGTTTTTATTGTTATTTGAATGCCAATGGCATTGTCATCCTGTATTTTTTTTGTTTGAGACAATAGTCCTATTATATCTTGTTCTGTGGTCACGAATTTATTGTTGTTTTTTTTTTCGAAATCTTCAGAAGAGCCACGATCCTAAATGAATCCCCCCCCACCGAAAGTTTGTTCGGTTATTATAGTGGGTGGGCATAATCGAAATAGACCTCCTCTGAAGCTGAAAATAGCCCCAGGAAGAAATGCAAATATTTTTATATTTCACTCCTAAAAATCTATTAAACTCTCATAAAATCATCGACAAAACAGAAAAACAGATCATACTGCAAAATCGTTCACTTGAATAATCACAAATGGCATTAGCAGTGCAGAAAAAATAACAATCCGAAATTTTCGTTTACAGTTTAATATTCAATTTCACTTTCACAGCTTCAAAGCTATGGAAATCTGCCGCCACGTGTTGTAGCTTATCCGTGGTTTAACCCCATAAAACGTGTCTATGTACAAAGTCCTGAACTGTTGATGGAGAGAAATACAGGCAAGTATGTCGCAGTGTGTTGGAACTTAAATTCTCAGTACAGACGTAAGATTTAGTTGTTAATTTTCAGTTCTGGTTCATTACAAACCTTTTCATTAATTTATTTCCACGCCACGGAAAGTATATTAATTTTATGGACAAACGAAATAAATTGAAGTATTACCACTTATCAATATCATCCTTGTTAATATTAAGTAACAGAAGCATAATACATTTAACGTGACGACTCACTCTAGCACGTTTGTATTTCTACGCGACAACGCCGAAGAAAGCGAAACAAGACATGCATAACGACTTTGAGAACATAAAATGGCATAACGTCGCAGTAAAGTGAGGAACCTCGACTACGACTATGGTGGTAATCGAAAGCAAACAAAGTTAGGGAGTCTGTTGGCACGAACGGCAACCGCTAAGAAGATGTAAGAACACGGGATGGGAAGGAGTTAACACTCAAATCAAGTTTACTGTTTCTCAGCCTAAACTTCATACTGTTGGCTCGAATATTCCCTAGTTTATAGGTTGCCTCATCATTGCTATCCATGCATATAAAATGAAGAGAAATTTCGGCTACCAAAAATTTCAGGGTTGCGTTCCTTGCTTTAGTTAGTTGCAAGGTGAATAGAAACGGAATATAAACACAAGCACTAAAATAGTAAACTGAGATTTTTTGGAACAATGAGTCTCCGTTATTAGAAAGGTTATTTCCTACAGAACTGTAAGTGAGTTGGGTTTACGAAAGTCACTCATCTTTGTATTTTATATCAGTTTCAAACAACTCTTCAGACTTTTACGGACACTTTTGCTTAGCTTGAGTGTCTATGAGGAAAATGTGTTTGGTTATCTGAGAGTAACTCCAGAAAACTTCATTGGCAGACCGGTAGCGGTAGCTCAGTGCATCAACTGATGTCACTGCAGCGCTTCTGACCGGGAGGACCTAGGTTCGAGTTCTGACGTTGGCAGGATTTTCGCCACTAGTTTTTCGGCTAGGTCGAATTTAGTCGCTGTTTGGAGGAGAATTCTAGCGGCTGGCTGCTCTGATAGGTAGTTTTCCGTGGTTTCTCCGATCAACACCAGGCGAATGCCGGGGCAGTACCCTACCAAACAGGCTACGAACCGCGCGCGATCTTTACTTTCTCTTCCTTGTCCTATCCTCTCCCCTTACACACACACACTTACACTAACATGCATTACACTATGACATATTCCGGGAGACCGGTCGGGATCTTAGAGCTTGTCCTGGCTGGGGCGGTACCCCACTGGTGGAAGAGTCCTGGTTAGGGGGAAACCCCACTAGTCGACTGTAGGTCGGCGTCGGATCTTGCCATTCAGCGGGGGAAGATCACCGCTATCTCCCGAGAAAAGCATGTACTACACTAACGGGGCTAATGACCAAAGCAGTTGACGCGCCCGGAAACACGAAAAAATCAATCAATCAAACAAAGGGTTAGATATATAGATAGATAGATAGATTTATTAAAGTTCGCTTTGAGCTAATGCTCGGTGGCAAACATTATTACAACTAAATATGCAATTACAAAACTATTACGAATATTTACAAATATAATTACAATTAGAATTAGAGAATAGTATCCTAGTTATAATTAATTTTTGAGTTATCTGTAAGTTGACATATATCTTAACACTTCACTCCACTTCACTCCACTTCACTTCACTTCATTTCACTGCGCTGCACTACACTGCACTCCCCTCCCCTCCCGTGCCCCCACCACACCACACTACACTTCACTTCACTTCACTGAATAAGGGACATGACCATATTATTAATAATACTAACGATTATAATAATGTAACTAAATAATAATAATAATAATAATAATAATAATGATGATGATGATGATGATGATAAAGGTCCCAGTATTATTAATGATGACCTACATAGAATTAAGTATATTTTTAAACTTCACTACGTTAGAAGGAAGAGTCTCTAGTGCTTTTGTAGGTAGTTTGTTCCAGTCTACTATAGTACGATTCACAAAGGAGAACTTGCCTACATCAGTTCTTTGCTTTCTACATCGTATTTTCCAGGGATGGTCTCCTCTGCTTTTATAATCAGGTTTCTGTAATATTTTACCTAGGTCTGCCCATGCTGAGTCCCCTTTGTATGTCTTGTACATTACGCATATACGCGCTCGTTCCCGTTTCTTAGATAAGGGTTCCCATTCATCTCGTCCATCAACGCGTCCGTGATTTACAAACTTTCCGGCCCGTTTTTGAATTTTATCTGACGCCTCGATTTGCCCTTTTCTGTACGGGTCCCAGCAGGCCGCTCCGTACCCTAAAATAGGGCGAACAAGTGTAGTATATGCCAAGGGTCGGACATTTGAACTACTGTTTTTTAGAACGCGCATTACAAAGTGCAGCGCCCTCCATGATTTTTTGACCGTATTGTTAATATGATCCGACCCACCCAAGTCGCTACGCAGGACCAAACCCAAGTACTTACAGTTTTTTACACGCGGTATATCGTTAGTTCCTAACTTGTAATTCGAGTGAACATTCGAGCGAGATTTGGTAAAACAAATGAATTTACTCTTTTCCGGATTTAATTCCATCTTATTTCTGCACGCCCAGTTCCATAAACAGTTAAGATCGTTCTGTAAAACATTTGCCAGCAGTCGCGTCCTGACCGCCGAGGTGTTCAGACGCTCCGTCCGCTCTAGACGAAATCGCGTTGTGCGAGCGTTCAGTGACACGGTAGTTGTCAGTATTATGTAAAACGTTGTCAAGAATGAAGTTACTTTTAAGTGATGTGATATTGTATAAGTAAGTGAAAAGTTATTTTTCTTTTTTTCGTGACTATCATGGAGCCCTCTCATGTTTATCAATCTTCAGGAGACCAGAACAGTAAGACTAATATTAATTACGGTAAAGTGATTATGCAATATCTCATTCCCAGGAAAGAAAATGCTATTATCATAGACTCGGCAAATTGTGCGCCAATTGTAGAACGGACTGTGTGTACCTATCCAGCAAGGAAACCGCAGATGATTTAATGTACAATCATAAGAACTTCGTGTCTAATCCAGTTTTCCCCATAAGACCATTAATTTCTAGAAACAAAAAAATATTCTATCAAATGTTCGCCCAAGAATCGCAAATGAGGTGATAGAAGAAAAATTATTAAAATTCGGTGTCAGAGCTGTAGTACCGTTAACCTTCCTTCGAGCTGGATTTTGTAACCTCAATTTGAGCCACGTTTTCAAGTTTTCGCCATTTGTTTCACCGGACGATGAATATAAATTACCTGAATATTTTTAAGTGTTTATAGATAATGTTCCCCATTGGATATGTGTAACCTCTGATGTTCCAATTTGTTTTTTGTGTAAGAATCAAGGCGACGTAGCTAAAAACTGCCCAAATCCATGTAACTCTGAATTAACTAATATAATACCTCTTCCTACAGGATTAGATATTACAGAATCAACTAGTGAATTTTTGGTAATTCTAATAATATTTATCCAAAAGCATTTGAACGTACACTCCCTGAAAGCGATAAGGTGTACGAAAGTTCTAGCCTTAACCTTGCCCTTGACAGCTTCCCCCATCTACCCACCACCCGTCTTCTTGAGCCGGCCGGCAGCAACCAAGTTACCTCCAAAGAAAACTCAATGGACGGTGACCTTTCCTGCAACCCGTCAGATTAAAGAGACTGCTATCTACTTGAGCTTGAATACAGAACTGATTAGCAACAAATCAGATAGCAAGAATGAACTCCCTGACAGTGACTCGGAAATCTCTGACATGGATGATAAAACTACTGAAAATAAAGAAAAAATATAGGAACAAATCTCAAAATTAAAAAAAAGCTAAAACCTCTTCTGAAAATGTTGACGATCAGTAATGGTCCAATACTAAACCTATCTTATAATCTACCAATGCTCATTACCCACAAAATATACATCAACTCCAAAGTTTCTTTGGCTGCACTCTAAAAATTGTCAGAGAATTCACAGATGATTTTGCAGCATTAATAACAATGTTAAAAGCTATTCTCCCAACCATATCAAACCGTGGTGTGAAAAATATATACTCGAGAATTACCAAACACGATGCCGATATGAATGAAAAAGTTAAGGCTAAGGAACAACATACAAAAGTACAGTGATACAACTCTCTCCCTTCTTGCCATTCTTGCTTAAGATAATAAGAAATAACCTAATTTAGCTAGTTGCAATAAACATTATACAATGGAATTGTATTTTTTTTTACTTTCTCGTATACCTATGTATACTCGGAGTAATATACGTAGTAAAGAGAAAGTTATTTAATGCTGCACGTAAAAATGGCGGATTTTCGACAGATAAAAAATTCATTACCGTGCCCTGATAACAAACGGGAGGTGCTACAGAATGGCACAAACTTTCTCGTAGTAAAGTTATCTTATTTCCGTGGTGCGGATTGGTTGGGTACAGTATTGACCCTCCTTCTTGCATGCTGCAATCTATTGCCGCCGAAAGTACACGTTTTCAAAATTTTCTCAACTTTTCGGTTTCCAAATAGTAGAACCGAAATATTATTTTAAGAATATTAAAGAGGAGTTGAACCTCGTTCTAAAGAGAAATTTTCATTGAACAATTCAAAGTCGTTTTTAAGAAAATAGCGGTTTAGCATTACTGTGAATGCGAAATTTGAAGCTCTTTTCACAGGAATCTATTGAGTTCTCGAAAACCTTCATTGAATGTCATTTGAAGCACTTACAGTCAAAAATACAATAATGTATTCTAACCAATGAAATGTGCATATTAACAGTGAAAAAATCCTACACATATTTTAGGCGCTCGGCTTGTTCACATACACCGGACGGATGGACGGACGGAGGACGGACGGACGAAGGACGGACGGTCTGTCGGACTGTCTGTCGGACTGTCTGTCGGACTGTCTGTCGGACTGTCTGTCGGACTGTCTGTCGGACTGTCTGTCGGACTGTCTGTCGGACTGTCTGTCGGACGGTCTGTCGGACGGTCTGTCGGACGGTCTGTCGGACGGTCTGTCGGACGGTCTGTCGGACGGTCTGTCGGACGGTCTGTCGGACGGTCTGCCGCACGGTCTGTCGGACGGTCTGTCGGACGGTCTGTCGGACGGTCTGTCGGACGGTCTGTCGGACGGTCTGTCGGACGGTCTGTCGGACGGTCTGTCGGACGGTCTGTCGGACGGTCTGTCGGACGGTCTGTCGGACGGTCTGTCGGACGGTCTGTCGGACGGTCTGTCGGACGGTCTGTCGGACGGTCTGTCGGACGGTCTGTCGGACGGTCTGTCGGACGGTCTGTCGGACGGTCTGTCGGACGGTCTGTCGGACGGTCTGTCGGACGGTCTGTCGGACGGTCTGTCGGACGGTCTGTCGGACGGTCTGTCGCACGGTCTGTCGGACGGTCTGTCGGACGGTCTGTCGGACGGTCTGTCGGACGGTCTGTCGGACGGTCTGTCGGACGGTCTGTCGGACGGTCTGTCGGACGGTCTGTCGGACGGTCTGTCGGACGGTCTGTCGGACATTTTACTTTCCATTGTTTTTTCGGCATCAAGGACCCACAAAACAAGGATTCTGGCTACACGACGTGTTAGAGGATATTTTTCTTAATTGAGCAACTGGATTTATCTAGTTTTTCGTTATCAACGCTCGGCAATGAATTTTTTTCTACCGAAATTCCGCATTTTTTTTCACGCAGCATTACAGAACCTCTCTATACTAAGAATATTACTCCGTATATGCGTCCGAAAGCGAGAATGTAAAAATATTAATTGCGTTATCCATTTCCCATCGTTTGTTGAAACGGTGACTTGAATCCACGACAGAGATGTGTTTCGCTTGTTGAAATCCCTGCAATGACAGCTGAGTTTTTCCCAAAGGAAGACCTAATGATTTAGCACACTTGTGCGTAACGAGATAAACATCAGCGCGTGAGTCTAACAGTCGGTACAGGCGGCGTCATGTTCACGCCCGTCCTTCACTGTCACAGCGGCACTGGCAAGTAAGCAAGATGATTGAACTTGACTTCGACGAGCCTTAATATCTTCTGTACCAGTAGTAGCACAATCGATTACAACTAATACAAATATTTAGTTCGTATTTATTACAAATTTTTTAGTCCAAAATGAAATGTATTACTCTTCCCGTTTACGAAAAAAAAATATTATTAAAAACAACATAGTTACGCAATCACGCACTTCATTCGTGTATAAAATCGGAGAGAACCAACGGACACAAACAACTAAAACCTATTAAATAATTAAATAAACATTAAATAATAATTTATTACACCAAAGATAAATTTATAAACGTTGCCGTGTAGTAAATAAATATTGTTAAATTCTAAATCATAGTCATCCGTTCATGCCAGAATTTAAAATACGATAATAGAGACAAAAAACGATCACAAATTAATAAAACTAATGGATAATAAAATACAAATTCATTATAATTTATCACCCGAAGAAGAAAGGGATAAAAGGCACTGACTGCGACGTGACGAAACTTGACAAATATAGTAATTGTGTATATTAATTACTCAGTAACGGAGGATTTTTCCAGAAAAAAACGCTCAACGCCCAACAAGGGTTAAGAGACGCGTTGCATCAACAACAAAGCAAACAATTAAAAAAATAATAAAAAAGAGTTCATTAACGTTCCGCTTTTTTACGCAAACACCTTGCGGTTTACAAGTAGTTCCCCTATTAAGTCGCACACTTCCACTGATATTTCCTGCGCTCAAAAGGGCTCACGCAATAGGGCACCAGTCAAAAGATTTCTCGGGTCCGCTAACGCATACCGCCAAGCCCATCTGTGGGACTTTCCCCGTCTCTCCGAGGCAAACACGGTGGAAACCAATCAGCCGTGCAACTCCGTCCTGCTCGCGCTGCCGCTGCAGCAATAATTACAGCAGCGCACGCATGAGACTGGTGCCAGACGAGGGTTTGCGCCTCGCTCGCGACTTTTAATTGGATTCCTCCTCCGGGGGGGGGGGTAAGGTTGCTATCCGTCCTCGTTTCGCCGGGACAGTCCTGATTTCGGAGGAAATGTCTCTGAGGTTGCATGGCCTCACACTGTGATACAGACTACTAATGAAAAATTTGCATGAGCGTAGACGGTGAGATCATTTTTATTTATTTATTTACGTCAAAAAATAGTTAAAAACTGGGTCGTCGCATATCTAAATGCATTATTAATTCGGAATATATTATTTACTATTATTATTAATGTGTAATGTATTATTTATTATTATTCGGAATATATTATTTTTTTGCATATATTACTTTTGACTTAACAGAAATACTGGAGCTTTGAAGTGTAGTGCATGGATGTATTTGGGTGGTTCCTCAATTGGGAAAAAGACAGAAATAGAACAGTAGGTTTATAAATAGTATTAAAATATTTTATTTTCTGCATGGGAAACAAAATTATTTAAAATAAATACCTGTACCCCAAATTGGTATAATTTCAATAAATGTTTGCAAATTGGTTGAAAGAAAATACATCAGTACATTGAAAATGAAAATTGCAGAGTAGAGTAAAATCAAATTAATATACGGATTTTTGGTTTAATTAGAAATGTAATGGAAATAACATTAATTATTTTGCATATTCTTTTGATCCATTTATGTCCTACGAACTGTTTTTTGTGGCCCATAGTTGGCGAAACCCCTAAATATGTTTAGTTAAATTCAAACAAAAATTATGTGTAAACTACTAACATTTACAAAAAAATTACACTACCTTTTTTAATGAGCTGCTGTTTACAACAGTGTCTGAGACAAAAATCTCCATCTTCAATGTTTTAGTTTTAATTTTTTTTCAATTATCTAGAAACCCAGCAGTACCCGAAAATAGGACTAGCACCATATTTTTTACCTTCCCTTATTACATATATGAAGAAAATTTAAAGAAAAAATTTGGAGCTGTTTTTAAGAAAAAAATTGTGTAAATTTCAAATGCAAATTACGCAAAAACTACTCATTTTAAAAACAATTGTACATGAACTATTTAAAGAGCTAATTTTGTACAAACGATTGAGGCAAAAATCTCTAACTTCAATTTTCAAGTTTTAAATATTTTTTGCAATTTTCTAAAACCCCAACACTACTACCACCATGTTATTTACCGTTCTTTATTATATATGTGGAGAAAATTTAAAGAAAAAAATAGCGGCGGCATTTTAAAAAAATAATTTAAAAAATGCCTTGGTTTTGCGCAAAATTATCCAACAATTATTCACATTTTTGAGAACTTGAACGTAATCTTATTTCAAGATTTGTCTTTATGGAACAGATTTCATTTAAGAAAATACCTCTATCTTTAATATTATAATAGTAAGAAGACGCTGAACAAATTTTGAATTTTTGTAATTTCCGAAAATCAGTAATTTCAAGGAAAATGAGATCAGTATCATTTTCTTAAACTTTTTTGCACTATTCAACAATAGAATTTAATAAAAAAATTGGGAGTCATTTGTTTGAAACTTTCGAAAATATCTGAGGGGATCACGTAAAGCACTCCCTAAAATTAAAGTATCAATTTTAAATTCCAGGGGCCGCGATAACAAATCAGAACCATTAGGGAAATCAAATTTGGAGAAAATCGGCTGAACGGTTTATGTTCTAGCGTTGAGCACAGGCAGGCACCATTCCTTATCGGACCGCAGTCGAGTTCGGACGTGCTCCGCAGCTCTGCCACAGCCCAGCCAGTTCTAGCGCAACAGTGACTCAAACCAGTCTTATCGCATACAGCGTCGGAATCCGGCTAAGTGGTAGAATAACACAGGGCTCAGCAAGTGGCTTCGGCCACTCGCTGCATCGCGGCATCCTGCCGCAATTTACTTTCTCACTAAACTACATTATTAATAGAACGTACTGAGTAGTTGAGGAAATAGAAACAGTGAAGTGCTTCGTCACATACAATCTGGATCTCTGTGTTGTAAAGTGCAGCGTCGCTCAGTGATTCAATGGCCTCCGCCATCGATCCAACTACGCGCGAAGTATTGTGCGCAGCCCTGCAAACCCTACAAGCCACGGCCACCATTGCAACGAGCTCCGATGGTGTATCTTTCTCAATGGTTAACAATTTTCTAACGTGACGGCTGAGGCTAGTTTCTCCAAAATGGAATTCAGCACGACTTTTTTAGTCATACTCAGTGCTACCGGAATATGTCCCATGATCGCGACTTCTTCAACCAGTGCTGCAGATCAAGCGACTCTAGCGGCTGGACTGGGAATGACTCAAAAAGTCGTGCCGAATTCCCTTTATTACCCTCAGCACCACTTACTACCCTCAGTTGCCACGTTAGAAAAACCCAAGTCTACACAAAATGTTAAAGGACGTAATTTACTATATACAGGGACGAGATTTATCTGATATTTGTTAACAGTGTCCGGTAATTGGGAGTTTTGCTGCCGAAAATTCATAAATGGACGGAATTAAAATCGTAAAAAAATTGGGAAAACCTAATGAAATGACCGAAAATAGTATAGTACTACAAATAGTATATAATTATTTTCGTTTTCATCCCTATTAAGTTGTATTGTGCTTTTTGCTTCTTGAATATAATCGCTTTTATTTTCATGCATTTGATGTCGTATTCTAACAAATGTCTCTGTTTCGAAGCAGAAGTTCCACATTAATGCCACGAACTACGGTGTCACTTAGTAAGCCTAAAATGAAACGGGCTCTGCACAGCCGGACGTCCGGCGTTCCGTTATAGGCGGCTGGCCAACCGACGCGCGCACACTCCCACACGCCCACACGCCCACACGCCTACACGTTTACACGCCCACCCATCAACCTTCCCACCCGCCCAAGAAGCGAAAGTGGGCGGAAGAGGGCGCGGGTACAAGTGCTGCTGCGACACGGCCGTTCAATTCGCACTTCCCCGCCCCCCCCTCCACTCTACCTCGCGACTCCAAGCCGCAGTCACGTGGGCGCGCGGAGGTAAGGCACTTGAGGGCAGCCGGACAAGCTCCAAATGCAGGTTTACGCTGACTGACCTTAATAACTAAATACATTGCTTTTCCATTTCTTCTACCGGGAGCGGTAGCTCAGTGCGCGAACTGATGTCCCTGCAGCGCCTCTGATCGGGAGGTCCTAGGTTCGAGTCCTGACGGCAGCATCATTTTCGACACTAGCTTTTCAGCTAGGTCGAATTCAGTCGCTGTCTGGGGAAGAATTCTAGCGACCGGCTGCTCTGATCGGTAGTTTTCCGAGGTTTCTCCGATCAACACCAGGTGAATGTCAGAGCAGTACCCTGACAAACGGGCCACGGACCGTTTTTCCTTCCTCTTCCTTGACCGGCTATCTTTCCTTCCTCTTCCTTGTGCTATCCTCTCCCCTTACACACACACTTACACTAACATACACTACACTACCACATATTCCGGGAGAACGGTCGGGAGCTTAGAGCTTGTACCGGCTGGGGCGGTGCCCCGCTGGTCGCAGAAGGGGAAACCCCAGTAGGTCGGCGCCGGATCTCGCCATCCAGCGGGGGAAGATCACAGCCATCTCCCGAGGGGCAAACTTGCACTACACTTACGGGACTAACACCCAACCAACATTAATATTTACTCGTTTTATTGGCCGTCGGAATTTTTATTTTTTTTAAATATTTTAATTTTATTACTTTTAGCAATTTTTTGTATTTTTTCATGAGTATGGCAGCAAGAGGGAGGAAGGCACGGGCGGGCGGGGGGCAAAGGGGTGGGGAGGCGAGAGAGCGCGGCCGGCTGTGACCGTCGTAATGGGCTTAAAAAGCCTCATCCGCGACAGCGCGCTACGGTTTCCCTCGCGCGCTTTTTATCAATGGGGCGCCCCCGCCAGCGCCCGCCCCCCTCCCCCCGCGCCCGGCTGCCTGTGACAGCGGCTTCATTAGCGCCGCGAGCGCGATGGGGCGGAGTTCGTCCGCACGCGGGCAGACGCAGCGAGGCGAGTGCCGGGAGGCTGACGACGAGCGTACACCAATAAAAATGTATCGATTTTATTTCAGTATTTGTAAGTAGCAGGAATACAAAATCTCCCACAATCCGAATCCCAAAGAACACATTTTTAAAATATTTATATAAGAAAAAGGAGAAGAAAAATGTAGTTGTACGTAATAATAGTAATAATGCACATCTTCGATGTTACATCTTCGATGACAGGTCTGTAATAACTGCTGCTGAGAAAAAGTGGAAATACAAACCACTGGCTGCCGTTCCGGTGGTCGGGATCGTTAAGGCAGTAGTGTCGTAGTGATTGCGGATCAAAGGGTCGCGGATTCGAGTCCCGCCTCCGACATGGTTGAATTTGTGTTCTTCCTTTCACTCCTTATCATCACCGTTTCATCTTCAAAGTTACCAGAACGTTAACTCCAATAGTGGTCGCTAATGACCTAGATGTTGATGCGAAATTAAATAACCAAAAAATATACTGGCTGTGGAATTGAAGGCCATGTATGGATTGCACGCACTGAAAGTGCTTCCAATAGCGGTATCGGTGAATGGATTAGTACCAAGAAACGGAAAGAAACTGCGAAGAAATTAAAACTATTTGAGAAGCATTTGCGTACCATTCAGAAGGCTGCATTATTGGAAAAGCAAATTCTTATGGCTGAATTGACGGATCCGTAAATTCTTCAGCCTAAATTGACAGATATAAAAAAACAACAATGGTCTTGTCCCAGTTTACGTGCAAACAATTGTTGCCTTGGGTAATTTTCAGAACTCGAGTATCAGTGTAGATCCACAGAAAGTAATAATAATAATAATAATAATAATGATAATAATAATAATAATAATAATAATAACAACAACAACAACAACTGTAGCCGAGTACATTTGGGGTCTAGTGGACTGAAATTTGAATCATGGATCGAAAAAACAGAAAACTACTTACAACTTACACTTCATCATGTCGCCTATCCTTGACCTGATGTAGAGACTTTGTGTCACGTAAGAAAGGAAGAGATATCAGACAAATTGAAGCATCTTGCCTCAATGAAATGTTCGAAATGGAATAGGATGATATGTAGTCAGTCATCAAGATGACCCACTAATGAGGCAGGTATAACCGAAGAATGAAAGTCAGGGGCATTGTAAGTGTAGCAAGAAGCATTTACGAAGAAAAACATGCAAGACACGCATAATAACAAAGACACTGAACTTCTGATGCTACTAAATGAAATGTGAGACTCAATAAATGCTAAAGAAATCGTGGGGAGACAAACCACTCCATGAAAAATATTTAAAAATAATGGACAAGATGCAGATCAATAAAGATCAATGATTTATCTGGTTGAAAAGGGAAGAATGAAGCCCGAATCAGAAGCAGTTGTAATGGCTGCCCAAGATCACGCGTTGAGAATACGATATTACGATAAAGCGATTTTCTAAATATCTGAAGATGAAAAATGCTGAATTTGCCAGGAACAGGTAGAAACCGTTGAACAGGTGGAAATCGTCCAACTTGTCCAATTCTAGCAGAGACCGAATACTTATAAAGACACGGCAGGGTATGTGGTTTCCTCCACTAGCAGATCTGTACTGCCCTCAAACTTTGAAACACATGCTCCACATGTGTGGAGCATTTTGGAGCCTCCATTTGGTGAGTGTTACGAACACTCACCAAACCCGGTGGTCTGTTAGACTATAGGCAATATTGTATGACCAACAAATTCAAACTGATCGTCTGATAGCGACAAACAAACTGGCTATTCTTACCGGGATTTGGAGAAAGAAACGTGTTTACTTATAGATGTGGCTGTGCCGTGCGATCAAAACGTAACCAACGAGACAGAGAAAAGTTTTAAATACAAGAGTTTGGAAAATATGGGACGTCAAAGGACAGGTCGTCCGACAGTTATCGGAGCTCTGGGATTTGTTCCGTAAAATTTGTGTAAGAATGTGGCGAAACTCCCCAATACAAAGCCGGCCCCTATCACGGTTGCAGCAATCGACGTTTGCGCCGAGGAAGCCGCAGGTTCATGTTCTGTGTAGGCATGGTCTCATTTGTGATTCAAGGCTTAACAACCAAGGGTCTCAGAAGACAATGTGTTGTGTGGTCAGTAATGGCCGATACGCAAATAATAATGATAATAATAGTAAACGAATATCAATAATAATATAATAAAAATAATAATATAATAACAATAATAATGTTATTATAATAATACATTTTGAGACATAAGAAACGGTTACCTAATTATTTAGGCGTTATGGATTTTCTTAATTTTGGCAATTAAGCCAAATTAAACCAAAAGCAGTTAAAACAAGACTCTCTTACGATGCTATAAAAAAATTCAATAAAGTTGGAAAATTTCGCATGCAAAATAAAAATTATAATGTATCTGGAAAAGTAAATAAAGACGAATAAAGAGCTCAGAGCTTTATTTCTTTAAAGACGCAGTAAAAATACAATATTTTGTTTCATTTATGTACATACATGTAATATCCAAGTTGTAGTTTTACAAAGATATCTGCATAACACCTGGGGACATTTGTGTAACGTATGACTTGGTTGTTATGATTAGATCCCAAAAGTTCAGGATTTTATTTTATTTCAAATATGCATGCAAAAGGGCATTTAGTTTCTAGTAAAATAGGCAGGTTGAAAGGTATTTATTACGGTTAAAGTAGTGGTGAAAAATGGCATGTAAGCAATGAAAAATCATCCTTTATAACGAATATAAAAATTAAAATTAAAGTGATTGACATTTTTATTTAACTTTAAAATTTATATTATCACTTACATCTTGAAATAGCATCAATGAAACAGAATTATAGTTTTCTTTTTTCGCAATTGCCCAATCGACAACACTGTGAAGGGTATTTCACAGAGAGTTCGGTCATCAAAAGAGATCGGAAGCTACGCTCTAGAATGAGAATTCTCGTGAGCGAACAAAGCCTGTCGGCATCTGTAAAAAATAGTTCTTGACTAGTAACATCTTCCTTTTGTCGTTTCAGATGTTTAACACTTCCTGGCCCTTGCCAAGGTTCTCAAGTCTGCAGGCTCCTTTGTTTCCAAGTTGATCGAGATCGGTGCCGGAAGAAACTAAAAGTGCTACAACAGCACATTCTTTCTCGCATCATTGTAAACAGTTGCGTAGTATTGAAATAGTACCATTTACTGCCCCACTAACAACTCACCTCTAACCTGAACAATTCTATTTGAACCAATTCAGATGGAGCTTAAGATAAATTTTTAGAACATTGTAATTATGGCAAATTGTTTTTCACAAATAAATCATCGAACCCAAAACTTCGATCTTAAAAAACGTCGACTTTAATGTACACCGATGGTTAAAATATTGACGTTCCCATGAAAAACATTGCGATTTTGAAATCGTCAACATGTATGCCGCGTTGCTAGTGCTCACTTGCATTCCCGCTCCAGCTGCAGTGGCACAGGTCATATCCATCAGCCTGCACTCACCGTCATAGCTCTCCCCTCCTCAGCCCCCGAGCCCGCGCGCATCGACGCACCCAAGCGAGCGACGGGTTTTACCTTGTTTTACCGCTCCGCGGAGCCCCTTTCTGTTTTAATGGATTTTAAAAGAATGATGCCGATCAATTTCCATCCCATTTATGCCTCCCGTACGCTAGGATTACTCGCGCGCCGCGCGGACACAAAGAGCCAGAATTCAAAATGGAGGTGGACAACCGTAATACTCTGCATGTCCCGGATGTCATGCGAGTGCTTCAAATGTTTGAATTAAAAACTGTCGTTTTCACGTGATCGCGCAGGATGTCAGAGTGTCACGGGACGAAAAGTAACGTGGGATAAATTTGGTGAGGAAGCAATAACATTTTTGAAAATGGTTTACTGGAATTATTTACATCTCTAAACCTATAGTGAAATGCCTAAAATGGGCATCCAATGTTAAAGTGGCTATTTCATCCAAATTTAGAGTGTATGATATATGAAGATTTTCGAAATATTGACGCGTAGTGTGATAAATGGTATAGAAATTGTGGCACTTTGTAGTTTCAAAATTCTTATTTCTGTGATACATTTTTTAAATATTGAAATTGCTACGTGCTCATTATCAGCGATTTCTAATCCAAACCAGACATTTGTCTCAAGAAACAATGTAATGTACTGATGTGTTTTCGACTCAAAAATCATGACTTTATAATCACAAAACAAACAAAAACTTACATGGAAATTCTATAATTTTGGTAATCTATGTACCTGTATCGTATTGTCAATGCATAGTGTTTTCTCACCATTATTCATTGTACTAGTGAAGATTATAGTATGATATATATATATATATATATATATATATATATATATATATATATATATATATATATATATATATATAGTTTAGCATCTGAGGGAAGGGTAGCGAGCTATGAAACGGATGAATTAAAATTAAAAATTGGAAAAAAGTACTGTATGAAACCCGATGTAATGGATATTAATACGCTCGTGTGAAGTTTACGATACTAGCTCGTACCTCGCTCGTATCGTAATGTACCTGTATCGTACCTCGCTCGTATCGTAATATCACAGTACTAATACCCATCATTACATCATCATTTCATAATTTACTATTTTGATTTAGATCACTGATAACCGTTTTCGGTCTTGGTTCCAAAGAATAACTGTGTCTTACGGAGTAACGCAGCCCTAGCGTCGTCAGAGAGAGCGGATGTCTGTCGAGATTCAAATCCGGTTCGCTTCTTGGAAGGGGCTCGCCCGAGCAGACTTGCCTGACTTGCAAGCCAACTGTGCGGGCGCTGAATTGTAAGATGTCGCACGGGAGAGTCTGCGACGAACCAAAGAGCGACGAGGAAGTACAGTCGCACGCGAGATATGATTCCTCAGGAAACTTCCGTCAATTCGCCCTCATGACCAGAATCGGAAACTAGGACTCGAGGCGCCGGCAAGACCACCACCCCACGCCAGGAAAAGGGAGGAGGGGAAAACTCTCCTTCCCAAGTTTCTCGGGAAATATCCAGAAAGGAACAGGTATTATCTGGGAAGGAAAGGAGATTCCCGTACTTTTATTGTAATATTTGCGGATCAGTCGCTTCTTCTCGTATGATTGAGTGCACAACAATTGTGAGTTATTGATTGAATAAAAATCCGGGTAGCGAGATTTTAATGAATGAATTTTTGCAGGTTTATGACAGTCAAAAGATTCAGGCAGAGATAATTCTGCGAACGCTTCAATCAAATAAATGTTTGAAATTCGAATTCCATGAAATCAGAAATGGTGTGCTATGAACTTCTAAAGCAAACAGTTGAAGGTTGTCTTAGACTTTCCATCTCATCCACCGAATATGATGAAGGAGCTTCCTTTAGTGTCAATGGTCGCAGATTTTAAGAAATGGAATATTTGCGACTTTGAATTTCTTCCTGATGCACAGCAATTATAATTTTCAGACTAAGGAAGAATTATACCTTTCGAAAAATAGGAAAAGTTAATAAATACTTTAGTTAATCATCGTTATGGTTGCATATCTGATGGTTCATAAACATTTAACGTTTCATAAACACCAAAAGAATGAATGAATGGAACAAATATTTGGATGAAACAAATATGATCTCGAATATCGAATTTGTAGCTGGAAAACGCTCATATATTTACTGTGAAATACAATTTGTCTACCACAAAAAATTAAGTAATTTAGAATATGTTACTGAATAGATTCTTTTATTATAATTTGTAGAACTGCACCTTCGAACACTCTATCCCTTCACTATCCTTGCAGCATCTAAATTTTGATTCCTGCGAGAACAGGTTCTTGGCATAACTGAACATATATCACCTTTGATTAGATATTTTACATTACACGAGCTTCTGACATGGGACTTGAGGCATAATTCTTTATCCTTATAAGTAATCGTCGTTCACAAGTTCATAGTTCTCGTTATTTAAATTTGGAAAGTAAAAACGTCAAATGTTCTTTCCTTCATACAATCCAGATAAAGATTCTCATTAATTCCTTTAGTCTAACAAAAACATTAAGTAGTCAATCAAAACATTGTCTCCCGACTGCTTTCTTACTTCTTTCAGACCGGGAGCGGTAGCTCAGTTCATCAAGTCGCTGCAGCGCCTCTGCCTGGGAGGTTGTAGGTTAGAGTCCTGACGGCGGTAGGATTTTCGGCGCTAGCTTTTCTGCTAGGTCGAATTCAATCGCTGTCTGAAGGAGAATTCTAACGGCCGGCTGCTCTGATCGGTAGTTTTTCGTGGTTTCTCCGATCAACACCAGGCGAATGCCGGAGCAGTATCCTAACAAATGGGCCACGAACCGCGCGCGATTTTTCCTTCCTCGTCCTTGTCCTATTCTCTCCCCTTACACATACACTTACACTAACATGCACTACACTATCACATATTCCGGGAGACCAGTCGGGAGCTTAAAGCTTGTCCCGGCTGGAGCGGTGCCCCGCTGGTGGGACAGTCCTGGTTAGGAGGAAACCCCACCAGCCGACGGTAGGCCATCCAGCGGGGGAAGATCACCGACTTCTCCCGAGGAAAAAACCATACACTGCACTTACGGGACAAACGACCGAAGATGTCGCCGCCTGGAATCACCAATCAACGAATCAACTTCTTCCAGGGGCGTGGTCTTTCTTTCCGCAGGATGCGGGCGCCGAGAGCCTCCTTGAGCAGCGCGGGCGGTGCACACCTAAGAGAGAGGTGCGTAGGCGGAAGTGGGCTGGAATTAATTAATTGAAGGCGAGACGTTGGGCACTGGTCCGTGCGAGGGGACGCGAACGGAAGTGCTTTGACCGGTGGCGCGTGTAGATTCCAGCCGCCGCCGCCGCCGCCGCCATCGCCGCCGCCGCGGACGCGCCGTCAATCGGGAGCACGCGCTCTGCCCGTCCGTTGCGATTGTCCGAGCAGCTGTTCCCGGCGGCGGCGGCGGAGGCGGCGGAGGCGGCGGAGGCGGCGGAGGCGGCGGAGGCGGCGGAGGCGGCGGAGGCGGCGGAGGCGGCGGAGGCGGCGGAGGCGGCGGCGGCGGCGGCGGGCGGGCGGTGGCGGCGGCGGCGACAGGCGACGAACAGGATCTTCTCGAATTCTCCTTCGACTTGCAGACATCGACGTCTGTGATCTCGGAGCATGCGGGTCGCTGGCAGAGCCGGAGATGCTGGCGACAAGAGGTACCAAATACTGTGGTTCTTACTCCGTAGCCAGAGAAGTCAGTCGTTGATTTTTCTTATTTATTATTAATGACATATTGTACGCTTTTTATTACGTTTTTAAAAAATGGACAATCATTCGACAATACTCCCTTCTGATCTACCAATAGAGTTGTATTCACTATTCAAGAAAATACTTAATAAGAACCCGTGTTTTCTACCTCTTTATTTTAATTTTATCCGATTGGCGACTTACAAACGATATATCGTCTTATCATTTTCAAGGAAAACGTTTTTAATATCTTTAACTTTAATTCTTTTCCGAAGAAAGCACCAAAATTTATTACCAACCTCTTTCTTTCTTTTATAAAAAATATGAATTATTGTAATCTTGCTGAAAAAAAAACAATTTTTTGACCGAAAAAATAGTTTTGTGGTCCGATTCCAAAAAATGGATTTTTCTGGCTCCCTTATGTAGTACATTACTTTACACATACTGTACTTATAATCCCCGTTTTGTGGGTCCATGGTTTTCGGCAAAACGTCTGTCCGTCCGTCAGAATGTCTGTGGTCAACACAGAGACGCTGCAGCGGCAAAAAGTGTTGCTGTGGAGCCATCGCAGATTCCGCTCGCCATCTTCGTCACGCCTGTTTTCTTTTGTTCGCCCCACTGCGTCCGCACTTGCTCTGCCCTCTCGCTCGGAACAAATCTTCTATTTCGATCTTGAATTACTCTGAGCCGGAACGCTATCGGAATACGTGTTTAGTATTAAATTTTATGAGATTTCTGGAAACTCTGATCCATACTGGTGAATTTTCGCACGTTCTGTATTTCTCACTTTTCCAAGATAATTGCGAAAAGCCGACAACTATTTTCTGTTTTCAGGTATGGGGGAAAATGTGGCCATTTTTACGAAATCTTTTGCTAACAGTAACTTTTTATTTGTTCCGATGATCAAATGTGCACAATATTGTAAATATTTCAATAAAAATGTAGATTTGCCAAAACGGAAATTGTTTATGTAGTAGAAAATAATAATCTAACGAAAGTGCTAGAATTCTAAATTCTTCACGAAAAATACTGTACTTTCAGTGAAAATCACGTCAAAACGAGTTTTGACAAGCACCAGATTATCCCGAACCAACAGAAAAAAGTGTAAATAAAAAATTAAAATGTATTACAGCATTCAAATTCCCATTCTAGATTGTATGAGCTTTGCAAGTTCGTAATAAAAATGAATTAAAACATATAACAATGGTCCGTTTCGACATTTTCGAGCATTGATGAGCATGAAAAAGTTTGAAGTTTAGTACGTGGCTGTCCGGGATGAGCCGCGTTTCAGTCTATAGATCTGACGTTTCAGCCATCTTGTGTTGGCCTTCTTCTAAGCCACACGGCCCTCTATCACACCACCAGCCCTCCCCTGCGACGGAGTGGCTACCATTAAAGTAGTTATTTAAATTTTTGTTCCATTTCAAACATAAGTTTTATTATCGTCATATTTATGCATCAAGTCGAAATAATTAATGTAAATACCGAAAATAATAATAAGTATTGAGGAACGAAAACTGAAATTTAGCTCATAATGTCCAAACATAACATTGTGTTTGAATGCAAAATTTCAACTTTCCGTATCTTACCATTACTATAAAATTACGTGAAAAGTTGATTATTTTTGTAAAAAAATATAGTAAATTTTAAACCCACGTTTACAGAAAAGCACTTCTATTATTTAATTTAAAACATAACTCATTAGAAAGAACACATTTTGAAGTCCCTAGAAAAGTGTATTTATTTTTTATCGCAAACAAATACGGGACAAGTAAGTCACAAAATGTTAGACGACATTGCCATCGCGACGGGTTATATGTTACAAAGAAAATTCTACCATGTTAAAACCATTTGTATATTATAGTAATTATTTGCATTGATCCAGGGTAATTGTAATTTTAATTATCAATTCCGCAGCAAGAACTTATCTGATCTGTTTCGAAGAGTTTGATGTTCTTATGATAATGATATTACGATATTTTTACATACCTTCTATTCAAATGAATCCTCATTTCACTTTTGTATCAAATTACACACACGTTACACTTTTGTGAATTGTTTGGAGTTCTGGCTTTTAAGATAGTTAAAAAAAATCATAAACCTCTTTTCTCTTTCAGTGAAATATGCTCACTGCGATACTAACACGGCAGAAAGTTTTTTTCTATATTATGTAGTTGCGGTGGTGCGTTGTGCTTTCCAAATGCACAGCACGTTACTATGATCATGACGAAGTTTTTAACCTTCCCCTTCCATATGTGACGTTCTACAAATTTTTAGCATTTTGCTACTGCTGGTTAGCTTTAATTCGAAAAATAACCGCGTTGTTACACCGGCGCTCCGAAACAATTGCACACATTAATTTTGGTTGCCTTGTTTCAGTATTAATTACTCCCTTGTTCTCCCGACATATTATTCCGCTTTTGTACCCGCCAACGTTTGTAGACCACATCACAGAGTACACCGAACAGCCCAGAGTATAACACAGCGAGATGTGTACTTAAGATGAATTATTGTACTTTCTCCATGCAAAAAATGTGTACTGCAATTGGGAAAACGTGCGTTTATGATGAGGCATTATGACTGAGAAAGAAATTAGATATTTGAAAAGTAAGTGTATTAGAAATGATAATACAGAGTAGCTCAAATATCGTGGGTACTCACAACACTGAAACAACTCAAACATTGTAATTTGGAAGAAGAATGATTTTAACACAGGCAGAGCCGTTCATTTTGCTGTCAGTGTTTGACGCTGTATATCGCTCTTTCACTTTTCATGAGAACCTTTACGTTTCGTACTACTAACACGAGACAGACATGGTAGTAAACTTAAATGTTCAAATGTGACTTTATTTATTATGTATAGAAACAGGTAAGTTTCAGATAACCAATGCCTATTTCTGCTAAACGGGTCATTTCTATCAGGTATGCTCTAGATCATGTGTGATTAAATAACTACCAGCGCCCTAAGCGAGGAGGTCCAAGACGTCGGGTTGGCAGGCGGGGGCAGGGGCGGGGCGGGGCGCGGACGGGGCCAGGGGCGGTGCCGCAAACAGATCGTGCCAGCCGGGTCCAGGCACCGCTGCGGAGGCACGCCACCCGCCCTCGGAAGGCGCGCCCGCCCGCCGCCTTCGCCCCTGGGCGCCGGGCACTCGCCCGCGGGCGGAGGCGCGGGCCCGCTCGCTTATTGATCTGACGCGGGCCATCGGAGGAGAGCGACGAGAGCAGGCAACCAGGGAATAATGCCACTTCGAAGAGCCTACCTCAAAAAATTCACTTCAAGTCATTTTTCATTTTTAGAATTCAACTGAAGCATAAGAATATCATTTTAATCATCGGATGATTGTAGAAGATGTGTTCTTTAAACATCATTAAAGCAGTTTAAACGGTAGATTTAAATATAGTATTTTTGTTCTAAAAGATTGAAGTCGATGAGACGCATAGAGCTTCAAACATATTTCCTTTACAAATAGAACAATAACGGACTGGAATAAGTTACCTGCGCCAGCCATGGAACCCCTTTCTCTAGGTGTTCAAAGACTTAAAAAGAAATTAACTAATGATATTTGTAAACTTTATTAATTTAGTAAGTTAGGCTTATTATAACAGTTCTTATTATATTATTATTATTATTATTATTATTATTATTATTATGTCTTATAATAATTTAAAGTTACATTGTGTTAATATTCTTATTTGTAATGTGTAAATTGTAGTGTTCTACCACCAGGTTGTATAAACCTGCCTGCAGAAATAAGAAATATCTAATTAACGCCACTGTGATTGACACGTAATTGTTTCGGAGGTGATTGTAATGGAAACACTAAACGTAGGCATTTGTGGCCAGGTTTTCCATTAGGGTTGGATTGATGAGCTGTATGTTAATTACACATGATCATCCGTATCGTTCTAATAAATACCAAAAAAGTTCGAGAACCATATCATGATATACCCAAAATTAATAACAACATAATGTACTAACCCTAATGACCATTACTAGAGTAATATGATGGAACATTTCATTAGACGTATTTCACCTTTTGATGTAAAATTGCATTGACTTGGTATGTTTTTTGTCAGTATTATCTCAATTAAGTATTTGGCTAGTAGCAACAAAACGTTTATGTTCAAAAGAGCAAAATATCAAATTTTGAAAAGTGTAGGTGCACATACATTGCTTACTACCAAAAATGAACTGTTTGGAAATAGGATTTCAATTTTCGAAAACATATACTGAATATATTACATTTTCAAAAAAGACAGAAAAACGTAAAAAATTAAAAAGGAAGTTTTTGACGAAAAAATACTTGTAAACTACAGCAACAAATTAAGAGAAGAATGTGTCTGAAGATTAAAAATAAGAAAGGTATTATCCTCATAAAATTGTGAATCAAAGATGCTTAACAAAACCTTATCAAGGACCTGATCTAACTAGATTATTGATACATTTTATAGACTCAAAAATCCTGAAATGCCTTGAACTTGGCTTTAGGACTCAGCAGTGGTGCCTCGAAGTCCAGTTACATTAATAGTTTACTACCTGAATCATATTTTTATTTGCTTTCAAGACCAAAATAACTTAAAATAATATATGCTACAAAAGTCTTTGGGAAGCAAGAAAAGTCTTTGATTGTCGTAGGAAAGACCTGATAAAGACTCATTTTATTTTTCACACCCTGCTTACCCTAAGCCTCTATGTCTTCTCTAGGTGGGTTATATAAAAGACTTGAATTTCGAAATCCCTCCATTGTTCATAAATATACGGCACTCTATTTCCCTTTAGCAATCATTTAAACTATCAATGAACATGGAAAAAGCAGAATACGGAAGTGATGACACATCTCAAATACCTTATACAAATATTTTTCTTGAAATCAGTGACAAACGAAAACATTACAAATCTTATTTTACTGATGGTTCAATTATGAATGCAAAAACTCAATTTGCAGTTGTTACTGACGAAGATTCATATACATTTAGAATCAGAGATTACAATTCTGTCTTTACTTGTAAAGCTCAAGCTTTTCTTAAGATCTTAAAAATGATTTACCCAAATGACGAGAAAGACAAACCAGAAAAATATGTAGATTCCTAGTCATGTCTTATGGCTTTGTTGAACAAAAATACTGTTATTCAAATATGCTGGAGATAAAAAAATAACTAGGATAATAAATAATAATTTTCAAATTGAGCTAGTTTGAATTCCCAGCCATACAAGGATCAGATAGTGAAAAGGTGCGATAGGGGCGAAAAAGCATCACAGAATTTCCTGCCTTGAAGACATTAATACCATTGTAATACTTTGAAATGTTAATATTTGTGTAATGTAATATATGAGTAATCTGTTGAAGACAAGAAATCTCTGATGATGAAGAGGGACTTATAATAACTAAATAAGTAATAATATTTTATTTGTGATAAACAAAAAAGTTTATAGATGCACTTTGAGAAAATATATTTCTAAAATGCTCTTATTATTTGCTATATTACTATATCATTTCATTGCAAGCAGAAAGATTGATAATTTCAAGGCATTATCAAATATAAATAGCCAAAAAGAAAAAAATATATTAAATTTACTTCACATACTTGTAAATAACACTAACTCTTGTCTTCACCTCAAAAGTCTATAATGTTCTTGGCCAGAATTTTCAATATTTAACAAAAAAGGAAATAAGATGTGAGAAAAAATGCGTAAAGTGAATATTTGCAGGTATCAATTACGAATTATGTTATTTGGCAGGTTTGCCTAATGTCTGTATGAAATAGTCTGCGATGTCATGCAACACGCTGTACCTTCTCTGCCTGCCAGGTCATTCGTTCCTGAAACGAACTTCGCAGGCAACCCGTCATACAGACGCGTATTACGTTCAGCAGCCGTAGTTTCTGCCCCTGCTCTCACATGGCATATCGACGATTTATTAAAACACACATACAACACACACACACACTTTCTCTCTCTCTCTCTCTCTCTCTCTCTCTCTCTCTCTCTCTCTCTCTCTCTCTCTCTCTCTCACACACACACACACACACACACACACACACACACACACCACATAACGCACATAATACACACACACACACACACACACATACACATATGACAGTGCATTTCATGGGTTCCTTGTGCTGCGTTAGCGAATCAGAGGCTTGAAGTAGTGGCCAAGTACGCGAGGCTTGAAGGTTCTTCGTTCGAGTCCCATGTAAAACATAGGAGTTCTCACCATATGATGGTGGTATGGTTAGCTTCTCGAATCAACATGTATTTCATTTGAACTCTCATCTCAGCCACATTTCTATTTCTCTCTCTCCTAGAAGTTCACCCCCCTCTTGGTCATCTCGTCCAATCAGTTGAAGAAAATAGCAAACCGCGACTGTGATCAACGCAGGAAAGGGTAGATTAAAGCATCAGCCTCTCTCTTGCTTACGTTTGAAAATCTTGTTTCGAACTCATAAAAATTTCTTTACCGTTATTCAGAGGAGCTATGGAAAAAATCTACCGCCAATGGACGTGTTCTTGGGCTGGAAGTCGAAGCAATGTGATCCGTTTGAGAATGTGTGACGTTTTGAGAAGCAAACTTTGCAGGGGCAACTTTTTGATTTTTAAGATTTGCATGCTTCACGCCCTTCAAAAATTATGATGTAGCATATTAAAATGTAGCAGGTCCTTAGGTTTGGTTCTGATACATGAATCAATACTATGGTATTTCTATTGGCTAAGTAATTTATTACATTCGAATCTGAATTCGAGGCTCAAGGAGCAGAGACAATATAATAATTTCAATTACTTGTATAAAAAATACCCTTTCAACAACAACAAATATTTCATCATTGTAGTTCAATTTTAATGCTTTATCCATTGCAGAAGAAATACATAGTTTAATTTAAAATAATTTAAAAAATCATAGGCAATTATGTTTCCACAAGAGTACAAAAAATATTACAAACACTACCTCTGGCATATTACCTATCGTTTTATTCTCTTTTGTTGGGCGAATATGCATTTCGATGTCAAATGAAATATGTATAGTCACACAATATTCAATATTTTAGTACACAGTGAAACTTTGAGTACATTTAAATTAAAAGCAGAAAAATACTGAATAAAAGAGGAAATATTTTGTAAACTAAATTTACATCATACAGAACGCATCGTTGAGGTGGAAAATTTTCCTCTTCATTCACGTTCTCGCAGCCTTTACCGATGTTCGAACAAGCGTAAATTTAAGTTAGTGCAATATCGTTTGAAAAACGAACGTGGCACTGCATTACGAAATTCCTAAATGAGCATCTCCCTTCAGCATTTATGTGTACTTCGAAAAGAGATATTTCCAGCGAGTCCAATTACATACAGGTTATTCACAAGTTAGATTATAATATTAGAGCGTGTTCAGGCGTGATGCTGCGGATAAAAGCGAGGTAAGCGAGCGTTCGTTCGACGCAAAAGCGGCGGGCAGGTACGAGGGGGCGGGGCTTCGGCGAAAGGGGAGATCGGGGGCCAGAAGAGGTCCCGTGTTTTCACGGGGACTAATTGCGCGGCCAAATTACAGGACCTTGACGAAGGCTGGAGGAGGCCGGGGAAGCTCCGTCTAATGTAATTAGTTCCCGTCCTTTAATTTATTAAACCTGTGTTTAATGATAAGTGCGCTCTCTGCGGCGCGGCGCGCGTGGAGCAACGGCGGCGGCGGCGGCGGCGGCGGCGGCGGCGGCGGCGGCGGCAACGGGACCGGCGGCGGAGCCTTGCGGAACGCCCGCTGGGAGACTGAGGTCGCGACTCCACCTGCGGAGGCGCCCGGCTCAATCGCATACACGCGCATAGCGAGCAACGCGCCTCCACGTAATTACAGTATGCGCAGGTCTGCGCGAGGTTCGGGTTGCATGAGTTTGTGCTGATGTTTGTGCTCTTGTTTCAGAGCGCTGTTCTCAAAGCTTTGTCTCTCGCTTTCATGGAAAGGCTTCGAGAAAAGTTATCGGTGGTGGCAGCGGAGATTTTGTGGTACTCCGTGATAAACTATTTGTGGTCAGTGAGGTGTCTACCACAATAGTGGGCTATATAATTTTAATATGTATCACATTTAGCCAAACACGTGTTTCGGGAACACTCTTCCCATCCTCAGTGGTTTTACAATTTTAATTACATAAACAAATTAATACATGTATCAACATCAACCTAAATTCATAATCATATATAAACTAATGAACAATAAAATAATTATTTAAAATTAGTAATTACCCAAGTAAACACGTGTTTGGCTAAATGTGATACATATTAAAATTACATAGCCTACTATTGTAGTAGATACTTCACTGATCCTAGATAGTTTAGAGAAAAATTATCTGTGGTTCTTGTAAACAAATTTTTTAGACATCTTTTCCGATAGCACTTGGCGAATAAAATCAGTGTTAAGTAAAGAATATGGACTTTCTTAGTTGGTGTATATTACGTTCTCATCATAAGGGTGAGATCACATTTACCCTTTTACATTTACAACTGGTTGCCAACACATTCTTGAATACAATCTTTCACAGAATATTCATGCCCAACATAGAAAATGTGTTTTCCAGGAAAAGTGTATTTTAATCAGAACGTTTTATTGTTTTTTGACGCACTCTATAGGTGTACTTGTGTCTGGTTGACGTTGTATAGACCAATACAACAAACATCAATAAAACTCGTGAATTTGTTTGAATGTCATTTTACATGTTATTTTGCTTATTTTCTGGAAGAATACGCTTTACAAAATACAATTACTAAATTATAACATGCTCTAATACATAATAATAATAATAAAATAATGCGTACACTAATACAATGACTTACAAACAATATAATTCCGAATTGCTTTTGTGCTAATAATTTCAATATGAAAATGTTTTTTCTATTTACAATACATTCTCAAACAAAATCAACAGAAGATCTCCACGATAGAAAAATATTTACAAGTGTGCTTCGGATCAGAGAAGACATGCGAGTTTTAATAATTCATACTAAATCTTTGAAAGGTTGAAACATGAAATGTACATATTTTCTCGAATATGAATGCCTAACTTACAGACATTCTCGTATGAGAGCAATAAGTGATATATTAATTTGGACTTTCTAATTGCTAGTTGATCAATAAGTAGATGCACTTAGATTCTCGACGTAGTTAAACCTTATTTAACAATCGTCATGATAGTACATGGGATATAAAATATAATAAAATAACACTCATGAGCCCATAAAATAACGAAAGTATAAAAAAACCCATAATTTTGATATAATATTACATTAATTGTCTATTCATTTTTTTTTTTTATGCAATCAATTACGTTTTCAAATTTAAAAAAAATGTAATAGTATTTCAAATAATGTTCCTTCTTCAAGTGTGTTTGTAATATGATACACTAACTGTAATATGGTACTACAATAATGAGTTTAGTGCTATACCCATTACATTTATTAACATCTGCCTAAACCCTCACTTATCACCTGACTCGCTCTGATCTCAGTTACGGTATATCATTCGACTGTTACTTGTACCCTAGATGTCACTGCCGCGCCTCTGACCGGGTGGTCCTAGGTTCGAGTCCTGACGGCGGCAGGATTTTCGACACTAGCATTTCAGCTAGGTCGAATTCAGTCGGTGTCTGGAGGAGAATTCTAGAGGCCGGCTGCTCTGATTGATAGTTTTCCGTGGATTCTCTGATCACCACCAAGCGAATGCCGGAGCAGTACCCTATGAAACGGGCCACGGACCGCGCGCAATCTTTCAAAATTCAAATAACAAAATGTATTCATCATGTCAGAACCTGTATCAATGGGAAGAGAAAATATAGATTATGTAATATTCAAATTTAAATTATTGTTTCAATTATATACATTTAACAGTATTTGAATTTCTCTTAAATAAGTCCTAATAATTCACGTAAACGTATTTTGTTTAACATACGTTAATTGGCATATCATAAGTTCGTCATTACTTGCATGTTACACCCGTGCTTAGTAAGTTGTATTCTTTTCTTTACTACAATTCGACCTCTTGCAATCATTGTGACATCTATTTTTTGAAACATCATACGTGGTTTAATAGAAAATGTGTCAACTGTTATTCCACACCGTATCATACTCGTGATGAAAAATGATCTGGAACATAAAAGAAAGACAAATATTTGTAAATGCAAACATTTGTTCTACTGTCTGAATACCGATGATGTTGGCTGAACATTTGAATATTAAACGTTTGCGTTTCAGGTACAAGAATATATTTTTTTACATTTGACGATAGGTTGGATGTATCACACATTTTTTTCACATTGTAAATATAGGATTAGCATAAAAATATAGAGCACGCTTATCGGCATAAACAAACATGTTTATTTGCTTGTTTGAAACAAACATTATTCACTACTTCATTGAAACATAAATTATTTCCATTTTACGTGAGCATATTCTTTGTACAATAACAATTCGAAAGCTTCTAAATTTTTCGGAAAATAAACTTCGATTAATTTTTCTATTCACACAACGACCTAGATGGCAGAGGTTACTAAGAGCATGTACTGAGCGCTTCGCTCCAAAGGGTCGAAGGTTTTAAGAGTAGTGTGCCGTTGTGTCATGGTAATTACTTGAATGGTCGAAATATTTGTTTTCGGATGTCCGAAAGATGAATTTTTAAACAGGAAGTGGTTGCGAATAATATAAAGATTTTATCCTAATCAGCAGTCTTAAAGCTTTTTTAATGGCTTTTGAAATCTTGATGCATTATTGAAATAATTATCTATTTTTTTGTGCACGTGTAGATTTTGTATAAGCTAATGCATAAGAAAGAAATGAAAATCAACACATCGAAGCAGTTTCCTACAAAATATAACCTACAAAGCGTAGATTATAATTTAAAACCCTTTTTTTAAGTTCATTTGCTCGGTCCAAATTTTAAATTTTTTTTTTAAAAATATTTAATTCATTACTAATTTTAGATCTACAACTGGATTAAGTTAATAACAAATTCTAATGAATTGCATTTGCCTTCGTGTGCGAGTAATATTTCCATCCTGAAGATATTATTCAAGTTCTGGAATATTTCCATGAGGTACATTGCAAGATGGTAACAGCAAAATTGTCTTTAGCAAGGCTAAGAGATGGGTCTGTACGAACAATATTTCCAACGCACCCAGCATACTAGTTTTCTGAATGATTATACTGAGAAGACCCTAGCAGCTAGAAGAGAATTTTCTGAAATGAAAGCTTCAATCGCTGCAAGTGTGAATATCGTCTTGTTTTGAAAACACATCAATTTCGGTGATCTAATAATTTTTAAACATTTAGTTATCATTTAATAAAATGTTTCTCTTAACTCTTATATAATTTAAATTAACATTTATTTCTGAAATGCTATTATAATTTATTTTAATTTGAAGTCTATGCATACATGGAATGTCCCTGAAACATTTGATGTTTTTCTTCATTTACCACGGTTAGTAAATTTGGATTTTGAATAACAAACACATTAATTTAATAGTAGTATGTAATGTATACAATTATTTTTAATTTGATCATGTTAATAAATAATGCGTGAAAAAATGGAGTTGAGCTTTTCTTTTTTACAACAGTACAACTTCAACTAAAGATATTGACGTTTCCCTGAGTAATTTGTAGAGAATCCGTAGGTCATTTGTTCTGCTCAAATTTTTCAGCGGTCATCGTCTTGTTTCAACTGATTAACTGGTGACCCTACGTGTTTTACCTGAAATTAGAAGTAATGTAGTTCTAAAACTTTTCAATTATCGTGCGTGTTTATCATATGACATATTAATTGTTGAAGATTTTCAAGTATGCATCTAAAATTTAATAATAATAAATAATAATAATAAATAATAAATAATAATAATAACAGTAACAATAATAATAAATGGCATTTTCTTTGGTATTATACTTCTATGTGTTTGCATTGAACATGGAAAAAATTACATCCAAAAACTAATGTTCAGTATGTCCATGCAACGCAGGCAAACGCTGAAGCAGCAATCGGCCCAAATGTGATGGCGTCATTGGCTTGTTCCGAGGCCTTCTGTATAGGCGGCGTTGTTCTACTGATCCCCGATCCGAAGAGCCCGCAAATGTGTCAAGTGTATGGTCGAATCAGGTTTGGTTTGTTTTTTTCGTATTTCCGGGCGCGTCAACTGCTTTGGTCATTAGTCCCGTTAGTGTAGTGTATGTTTTTTCTTGGGAGATGGCTGTGATCTTCCCCCGCCGCATGGCGAGATCCGGCGCCAACCTACCGTCGGCTACTGGGGTTTCCCCCTAACCAGGACTCTCCCACCAGCGGGGCACCGCCCCAGCAGGGACAAGCTCTAAGCTCCCGACCGGTCTCCCGGAATATGTGGTTGTGTAATGCATGTTAGTGTGTGTGTGTGTGTGTGTGTGTGTGTGTGTGTGTGTGGTGTGTAAGGGGAGAGGATAGGACGGGGAAGAGGAAGGACAGATCGCGCGCGGTCCGTGGCCTGTTTGGTAGGGAACTGCGCCGGCATTCGCCTAGTGTTGATCGGAGAAACCACGGAAAACTACCGATCAGAGCTGCCGGCCGGTAGAATTCTCCTCCAGGCAGCGACTGAATTCGACCTAGCTGGAAAGGTAGTGTCGAAAATTCTGCCGCCGTCAGGACTGGAACCTAGGACCTCCCGGTCAGAGGCGCTGCAGTGTATGGTCGAATAAGCGCCTCAACGTGACGTAAAGGGTAACTGGCTGTCGGTTGGATAAAAACCTAAAGGCCCTAGAAAACTAAATCCTGTACAATCAGACGTATTGTAGAAATCCGTTTTCAGTATAAGGGGACCTGAAAATGTCTCTATATTTTGACACATTTTGACAAATGTTGGAATTTCTAAATCGATTTTCCGCAGAATTCCATAACGCGAAATTAAAAACTGAAGTCCTGGACTTCGATTGTATTCACGCTCAGCTTAAAATACCTACATTGTATTTTAGGTGTGGTATTGTTTGCATGGTAAGAAATGGTGACGATCATGGTGATAGTGCACTATATAATGCAGCTACATGACAGGTATGATGTCTTTACTTTTTTTTCTTAATAAAAGTTCCAATAATTTGTTTTTATCGACAGTCCAAACTACATTTATTAAAACATAAATGTTTATTACAGTCAATTTGGTATCTTGAACAAGAATAGCGTGGCAACGTTTCAGAGGTCGCGTTGTGCCTCCATCATCAGGCCTTTAACAATATGTCAATTTACAAGGAATTGGATGAGATAACATGATAAAATCGACCTTAATAGATGGTATCATGTTGAAAACATATTTCATGTGATGAAATTAGAATTCAAGAAACATTAAAAATTGCCAATGGAGGCACAACTCGACCTCTGAAACGTTGCCACGCTATTCTTGTTCAAGATACTATTTTCAATGTAATAATCATTTATGTTTTAATAACTGTAGTTGGGACTGTCTATAAAAAGAAATTATTGGAACTTTTATTAAGAAAAATCTTAGTAGTTGACAGCCTATATTTCATCTTTATGATGTCTTCAACTCATTTTTCTCTAAATGCAGACTTAAATTCTTGCAATTAGCGATTCACTTAAAATGTATTATTTGATATTAAGGAACATTTTGCATCAATTTCGTGGTGAATAAGGGTCGTTCTCGAATAGAATACTTACGAAGTTAAAGAGAGAAATACACATTATCATCGTTTCAAAATTTTCGTCATACAATTAATTAAAGTTTCTTATTCGGGAATCAATTCAGAAACATATTATTAAATCTTTCATACAAATATATCTTGCACATGATTAACAAGAATAAAATAGGAAATTCGAAAACGACCATCGCATACGAACTTAGGATGTGCTGTTTGCAATTGAATTGCCAGAAAATTTCAATTACCAACATTTTAATGAAAATGTGTTAAACGCAAATAAAGTTGTTTTGCCAGAAAACGGTAAAGTGAGAAAGTTTACCAATTTACATTCTGCTTCAGAGAGCAGTTCATAATGTGGTTGCTCAACACATGCTTTGCACTGTCGTATTATACTTTCCCGGTTGTGTCTGGCAACTAAAATTTCTAATTTTTTGGTACTAAAATGTAATAATTTCTTTCTCGTTTCAAAGCTTTCGATTCAACTTCTCACTTCTCCCCATAGCACGTCATACGCATTTTGAACTGTTCTTTTGACGTCAAATAAATAGATAAATAAATAAATTAAGCTTCGAAGCTTTTTGCAATTGTTTATCTACTGATTAGGAAATAATAGTATGAGTAGAGGATGTTATAACATGGGATACATCATTAACAAAAAAAGATAATATTGTAATTTTAATTTACCAGTTCATCATGGAACATCTTATATCACTGCCTCCTGGAATAAGTTCATGTAAAACACTGGAGTTTTTTATTTATTTATTTTTTATTTATTTTACGTCAAAAAACAGTTAAAACTGCGTATGATGTGCTATGTGGAGAAGTAAATTGTGTGCACATTTTCAAAATTCTGTGATCCCTACACTAAGTCATATACTACTTGAATTTTGAATGAAAAAGACTCCCATGAAATAAAATATATTTTCAAGAATACATAAGCAATAAATTAGGATAAATAAGCAAAAAAGCCGCGACAACATGGAAACGATAATTTGAATAACTATGTTTCCCAGTGAATTCTAGACGACGTGCACAGACAACGAAGTTACATTCATGTCTAGAAGCAAAACAAAGGGCCATCTCAGCATTTGCTCAATGGATCAGGGAAACTGAACGAAAAATCTGATCGAGATGAGGGTCATTGACCCAGAAGCTGCGATACAATACTAGTTACATATTGTTTAGAATTATACGGTCCAATGGTAAATAATACATTAAATATCACTGTTAAAATTAATGTTTCTTTCCTTGTGATGCTCAGTACAGTTTCTAATTGAGTTACACCACAAAATACATATTTATACAGTAGCGCAACTCCATACTTTATGAGAACGTGTTGGTTGCGATTTGCGCACCGACAAATAATACTACATCGTCTTACCACTCGTAATACGGTATCATTCTTAATGTGACCAAAACGTAAAGTAGTGTTTATGTATTTTAATTTCCTAATGAATATACTTACACAACATGTGAAAAAGTTTTGAACATTTTTTATGGAAAGAAATTATTTAAATCTAATGAATATTGTCTTTTAAAAGTGACTAGTGGAATCACGAGGAAGAACAAGTATTTCTTTACTCTTCATGAAAGTATCTAACATACAAGTAATCTCAGAAGTAAATAAGGGTATTTAATAATAACGTAATATTTCTGTTGTGCTCTTGAACAACTTTTCGTCTTTCCTTTCTAGGTCTTTTGGAAAATTAAAAAGAAAACATGGTTGGAGCAAATTGGAGAACAGCACGTTCGTTTCGACACACGTATTATTATTAATGTGTAAGTTGGAAAAGTTTCAGAATTCAGTGAGTGCATATCAAATGTGTCTCCAAACTGTCAAATAAATGGTAAAAACTTTCGTTCTATGTAATTTAACGTATTATTTAATCTATTGCCCTTGAAATCCTAGGAATATAAAACCACGAGGTTATGAAACAACACGAATTATTTTTAAGTTTTAAGCAGCTCGTAATCAACGCGACTTCACGAAGAAAACCTTTAATTCAGTAGCAGCTTTCCGTAGTTTTACTTTCCCTTACGGTACCTACCTTTGTGCGTACATCCCTACCTAGTAAAAATGTGACCCTCTCTACTGTATGATATGCATAGTATGGTTATACCAATAAAATTAATTCAGAATATTTCGTTTAGTGTACACACAGGGGCAAATGAAACCTATATAATTGAAAGATGAAGTTGGCACCCTGTTAACTTCATTGTTAAGTGAATTTTATTTGAGTAAATGATAGCTATAACCTTACTCTTCAGCTCTTCAAGAAATAATCCACTTTACGTGTCACTTTCATTATGTTATCTAAAAAATAAGAATGTATGTTGCTTGAATGAGTTTCCACTTACCGCATTTCAAGCACAAAGTAAAACTTATGTACAATATTTTCATTCAAAAAACGCAAAATAGAGCGTATCAGAAATAAATAAAGACGCCTAAATTCATACATTTATCGCTTTAGTCATTATACAATAACGTTTAAATGCATTTTCAACGATCATTAAAGTAATATAATGCGAGGTAAAATAAAACAAGAAATTGCTGTTTATCTTGCCATCTGGGGTAGGGAGCTCTGACACGACAAATGGAATGTTCACTCACAATAACTGGCAAATCTGCTATTGGACCTTTGGACTCTTGCAAAGACTGCTGGTCTCAACTTCATTTTTAGGATATCGCAGAATTTGAGCGACATTGTGAGTGTCTTTAACGCTTTGTCTGTCTCTTAGGAAATTCATTAAAATAAAATACTTACGTTTTCAATCCCGAACTGATTTGACCACTAAACATGATGACGGGGGTTTTCTATTATTATTGCATTCTACAGGTAATCTTGCACTATTCATTCCTGATGACAGTGATAGCTTAGATAATCAGAAAGTAATAGAAGTTAATTATAACTATCTAGTCGAATATTAGGGACATACTGATGACCGTACAAGTTAACTTTCGGCCAGATAGTTACAATTAACAACTACAATATTACGAATTTTAAGTATAAAATTGATTGTGGTGTGTCAATATGTAATGGATTGTTTTTCGGAACAATGATTTTAATTTTACCTGATGATTGGGTCACAAAGAGCTACGAAACGTTGTTAAACGGAGGGATGTAAATGTTTACAAAATATGAATTGTCTGTCTGAAATTGTTGAGGTGCATAAATAAATAAACACTAAATAATAGAGACAATCTTATATACATTTAAAAAATCTTTTTGCAATCGTGTAACTCAATGGTTAGAAAATAATTGCTCATATTTTACAAAAATTAAAATTAAAACAAAATTGTGTAAACATTTTTGATAAAATGTCATATATTTGGTCAAAACGACACCAGAAATGTTTGAATAACAAAATAAAAAAGGGTGCGTAATTGAAACTGATTTTTTAAAACGCTTCATTGACTTATGCCGCAGGAATTTTAACTACTGCGCACCTTCAGATTCCAATAAACGTCCCATCCCCATTTGATTAGTCACGGTGCCACATTCATGCCCGTTGTCGATAACATTTCATTCATTGCAAATAATCTGCATTCTGTGGATTCTATATGAGTACATGGCCCAATTTCCCAGGCGCATAAATCCTCCCGTCTGTTCGATCTCAGAAATCGATTCATCCCGATGATAAAATAAAAAAAAAGAAGTGCGCATCCTCTCTCCAGTCATTTCATAATTGATAACCGGTTAAAAGTTGTATAATGGGGTTATTAATGGCGGAGATTATGCATAAATTAGGAGCGCGTAACTTGGCGGACTGCCGTCTTTCCGCGATGTTTCTGCCTGGGGCGTGGAGGCAAGCGCCGACGGCGCGGGCGGGACAGTGGCGGTGCGCGCTGCCAGATGGCAGCAGCGTCGCCTCGGCGCGTCGACGGCGCGGAGAGGGGGCGCCGCGGGCAGCGCGCCGGCGCGCGGCGGTGGCGGCGGGTGGAGGGGCGGGGCGGTGGGGGCGGCGCGGCGGCGCGACGGCCAGCCCAGTGGAGGTGAGACTCGGCTGCGCGGAGGACGTCGAAGCAGCGGGCCCGCTCCTCTCTCGGCTGGCGTGTGTGTGTGTGTCTGGCGGGTGAGGCTGCGACGGAGCCGCCCAGCCGCGGCCCCCCCGCCCCGACAGCTCCGGGCGACGCTCGCACTCGTCCTCCCCGACGCACACGGCGCGCAGCCCGCGCCCGCTGCCTCCGCCGCCCCCCCGCGCGGCTCCGTGGAGCGTCCGCGCCCGACCCGACCCGACCCGACCGGCCCCGGCCCGGCCCCGGCCCGGCCCCGCTCCGCCCCTACGTGCGCCTGCCGCCGACTCCGGGGACCTGTGTCTTAAATACATGGCTCTTAAAACTGTCGTTGACGTGCGCATAAAATAAACTCTTTAAACACAACGTGAGTAGCGCTCTTTAATGAACATATCTTTAATAGTCAACTTTACTTTCCAATAACTTAGTTTTAAACTATTATAAAACGAACAGATGGTTTTGCACTTTAAATTTCCAGCATATGTAATTCGAGCATTAACCCGCCTAAGATTAATGACATATATTTAACTCGCTTCGTATGCGTTGTATGCACCTACTATGAAGTTTTATGTGTGTATTCGTAAGTGTTTAGGCAGCAGTTCCGTAGAGCAATTCTAAACTGAGATATATATGTTGTGGGGGAAGAGTTCTTGTTAGCTGCCTGTTTATTGTTTGCGGTAGTGCTGGTGGTGAAAAGCGAAAGCCTTTGCTGCCGCTCCGGTCGGAATCGAGCGCGTCTCTCCCAAGTGAGTGCGGTCCGTAGCAGAGCGAATCCGTGGGATTAGCGCGGCATCGAGTGGAGTGGCTGGCTGGCCCTGGCCCGCGACCTCGACAGACCCCGCGGCGCCGCCGAGATGATGACCGACATGGAAGTCGGCGGCGAGAACGGTAGGGGAGCCGAAGAAGAAGGAGGGGAGGAGTACGCCTTGGCACGTGACCAGCAAACAAGTGGTTCCAGCCCCGAAAACATTCAGACGCTTTCGGCACACCCTTCGAGGCAAGGTAGGCGCCAACCCGGCCCCGCACCCCAACAGCCTTCGGTGTCTTGTTCTTGCTGTCGTACTTGTTGCTGTCTTGTGGGGCCTCTCTCTCTCTCTTTCTCTCCCTCTCTTTGTATCTCTCTTCGCGCCGAACAGCGCTGTGTCTGCATGATCGTGTCTCTCTTGTTATTTTCTCTCTGTTTATCTTTTTCTGTCTTGTGTGACTTTGTGGCTTATTCGTTGCTGTATCTACCCCCACATGCCCCGCCCTTTCTTGTTCTCTTATTGTATTTCGCATTTTATTCCCAGTAGAGTCGCATGATTTGTCGAGAGCACGTAGTACTTTTGGACGTGTCTCTCTTGAGGATTCACTTTAGCCCCTGTGGACGCCGTGGCTTGCTGTGCAGGCCGGTGGAGGGCTGCATTCTACAAGTGACTATCTGAACTGTGTATGTTGTGTTGAAATAGGATGTTTTTCTTTGAACTGATTTGCAGAGCTTATATAATATATTTCAGATTGATATACTATGTACCTGCTGCGAAACTGATACTCCATCCAGATTCGAACCTCACGTATTCTTACTGATGAAAAGAAATAATATCTTTCGTATTGAGATTCTAAATTTTCTTATCAGATTTTCGAGAAATATAAACCCACTTATAATTACGTTTTTGATGTTTAAAATATTTATTTTATAGTTGACATGATGATCGTTTACCTGGTATCACTCAGTTCTTGCAATCCCCAGGTCACCAAATAGGCTTATATTTATAAAAGTACAGATACCGCTTTACGATGTTCCAATATCCTTGTATGTAAGTATATTACATACATAATTAACGTACACATAATAACATGTTCCCAGAAATGTGGTGATAATCATCATCCACACGTTTCGCACACCAAGATGATCTCACTCCGGAGAAAGCCTTCACCCGCGCTGTACCTTTCCGCTAACGAACACCTAAACAAAGTAATAACGGCGACGGCAACGGGAGTCGGAGTCGATTAAAAGCGGCTCCTCGCGCGAGCTGCACCGCTCTCCAATCTCCGCAGCGGAGAGAAGAAACACGCTTCGTTATTTCACGAGCTGCAGCCAGGCAGCGGCGGCGGCGGCGACACCTAACGAGAGGGACGCCTCTGACGGGGGCGCCGCGACGCCTCTCAACTCGGCGCCGCCGTCGCCGCCGCCCCTCGGCGTCGCCCGCGCCCCGTCCACGCGGCGACGCTACCTCGATGCGCGCTCCCCTCCGGGCGGATTACAGACGGCTGTTGATTACACGGGAATGGCCGGGCGAGAAGCCCGCCCCTCGCGGGAGCACCCGCGTCACGTCGCCCGTTGCGAATCACACGGGGCGAAGTGGGCCTTTCATCCCGCTGCGTTGCAATTTGTGGGCTTTTCATGTGGAGTCGATAATTAGAAAACAGCTTCTACATGTTTTGGCGATTCATTTGCAACTATATTGTGTTCGAACATGTTTTTTTTATTACATTTTGTTTTTGAGGCACTGAGCATATATACCTTTGGTCGGAATAAGTTGTCATGATTGCCGTCTGTTGAGTAACTTGGACATCAGGTCACTGATAACCTAAGTTCGGTAAATATTATAAACCTTGAACTCAATTACATATTATCCGGTTTGAGAATAAATTACTGTTATATTATTATAACTTGAAATGAACATATAAAAAATTTTGTTAATGCGTTAAATAGTTATCGTCTAAAAATTTCATACGAATAAATACGGCTTTCACGTATTGTTCATCGTAGTGTTAATTTATGCATATCCGATAACAGAGAAATTTATCTATCGGTAAAGTTCCTACCACTTTCAGTTGTGTGTTAGGTTTTATATTTCAGTGTGAAAAGTGTTATATTTCTAGTAATATACGTTCGCCCAAAATGTATTGAATACTCATGAGAGAACTCGAGTACATCCAATTTTCTCATTCAGAACGCGATAGTCATACTTTTATTCTCATGTTCATGCTCAAGTTGGATACGGACAAAATTCACTACATCCAATTATTGTTAACTCGCGTGTAAATACGATGATAAGTAGAATATATAGATGTGCTGTATTTCGTACAAATACGAAATGATGCTGAAATGACCCATCAATATATTGTACCTACGATGTATCCATTATTGTAAAAGTCAATGGACGCTATTCCCTCAGGTAATCCGAAACATGTAATCCAAAACATACAATCGTGTAATTTTATTTTGAATAAAAGCTAAGACAAACTATTGAAACCGTTTCTTAAAAATAAGAAATAAATTATAAACGCTTCAAAATTATTTCAATATTGTTCCCAGAATTTTAATTTTTTTAAAACTTTTTATCGGTCTTCTCTATTGCTTTCCGCAAATTGAGTGATTATATTAAAATTAATAACTCCAGAGGCTAATAAAATCTTTAAAAAATATGGATGAATATTGAATTGACAATTTTATATTTGTTAAATTTTTCCTCACTCTCCAAGAAATATATTCATTCACACATGGATTTTCAATAATTTGGCACAAAGAAATATGAGAAAAAAGCAAGCGTCTGCACGGAGGCTTAACAAACACATACTTTACATTTTGCCATAATTTCCACATTTTCTTCCATACTCTGCAAACTGTTTTAAGATAATCAACTTTGCAAACGTTCTCAAATTCTTTTCTGGATGATAAATGTGATTTTGGATTTTTTCATTAACTCTCTCAAGATAATATCAATCTTGAATATTTATTCACTATATACCTGCAGAGAGCATCTTGAAAACCCCTCCCGAAACATTTTTTTCTGTTAATGCTATCAGCGTATACACTAGCTCTTCAATTGAATCGTTTATTTCAGAAACCCGTCAAACGTCAAATTTGTCATGTCCAGAAAATTGAGAAAAAAGTCCCAGTTTTTTCGATTTTAAAACATTGTTTAATATTAAGGCAGTTAATAAATGAATATTTTTCAGGTAAACATGGAACAAGCGATGTGTTTATCCTCATGGAACAATATTCCACCGCTAAAGCGCATTTTAAATTTTGGTTTTTGACGAGTTTCTGAAATAAACGATTCAATTCTTCTCAGTCTCTCTTCGAATTAATGAAAGATGATTGATACTAATTGTGACCATTCAGAAATTTCAAAACTATTTTACGTTGAGCACTCAAAAGTAAGAGTTTCTGGTGTTGACCTATAGTCCTTGATACTACGAATTGAAACGGAACTTACTTTCTGGACGTACTTCGTATATACACTCTGAGAGTTTGTCCTTTAATTCATTCGCTGCTCGCTCATTTGAGAACTCACACAGGATACACCCCAAGCCTGTGACGGCATTGAGCCACCCAATTTGTCAATCACTTTACTCCACCAATTTTTAGAGGAAGACGCCCGAACAAATTGCACGTACTGTCAAGCTTCATTGCACGTAACAATTATAACATTATATTTACATGTTGTTACATTTTTGTTGTTACAATGCATTTTGTAAATCATGTAAACCTAATTGATTGCCTAGAAGTGATAAATGTTATATGCAGTTGATACCTGAACACTGACTGCCCACATATGGTAACAAGGAATTTTTATTGTTATTTTGAATGGTACGAATCCATGCTGAAAGATAACCAATGAAATACTTCCAAAATAATGTACCGTCAGGCAGGGTGTGATTGTTGCATTTTTTCCGCAACGGGGATAACAATTACAGAAATTAATTTCTCAAATCCAACTATTTTACATTCTGATGTGGGCCAATTTAACATATTCGATAATGCTATAGTCTAGAAATATTGACTCTAATCACCCTTTGCAAGGAGGTAGTGCAGGTTCGAAGAAGTGTTTAGAGCTGTTCCAATCAGATTATCGCCTCTCTTCCTTAAATTTACTCTGGAAAAGTAATTCTTTACATACAGCGATTAGTTTTGCTGCTCTGTGAAAGGACAGTGTAAATTCCAAAAATTGAGTCTCCAATTTTATAACGGAATGTACTTTTTATAATTCATAAACAACCTTAGAGAGGTGGCTTTGTAAATGGAATAAATATTGCCAATCAGTCAAACCGGTCCTGCTGCTGCGTATCTGTGATTCTTGCGTAACGAAAATACAGCGTCGTGGACAACGTAGGCCGAAGTGTGCGTGTTCGGGCGCATGGGAAAAGGCGGTGTGGATTCAGAGCGAGGTAGCATTCCGCTTGCGATCACAGCCTTCCCATTGGCGAAGGACGGGAGCTGCCGTTTCCGCTGCACACACGTCGCGGTGCCTGCGCGCTCTCCCTCGAACTCGCGACGAAGTGATTGTGGGACAAAGCACTTGTGGACAGAAGAAATGTATGGGATCGGGGACCCGAATGTCAGAGGCGTGTAAACCGCCTACTTTTTTTATTATTAAATGTTTTTCTTTTTTTTACAGATCATACATTGTTCAGTACATAATACACTTTACATTTGTATTGATGGCTTACATTCTAATTTACCTAAAATGAAACTACAATTAATTTGGGTGAGGAAATCTTCAGACTCTTCGAACAACAATCTATTTCGGAAAATTTGACTAGGAATGCCTGGTATGGATATCTATTTTTTATTCTGGTGCTATGAGGAGTTTTCCGGAGTCTGAAATCTAGGTGTGGAATTTGAGGTATGGAGTGACAGAACTGGGTTGACAGATATGTCATATGGTGTTGTATGGAGTCACCTTGGAGTTCTTTGTGAAACTGAGAGTTTGTGACAAAGCAAGGAGCATTTGAGATAGTTTTAAGAAAATAGTTTTGGACTGTGTGGAACTTGTTAAGGTTTGTTTTTGCCGCGGAGATCCAAACTGGACGGGTGTAAAGGAAGAGTGGTCTTATGATAGTTTTGTAGATGGTTACGGCAGTTGGGAGTGGGAAATGTGATGATCAAACCACGCCCTAAACACTTATTTGGCGCGCGGTTACACGGTCTTGATTACATCTTCTCAAGGCGTGGATGTTATGTGAGTCGCTTCAAACATTATGTGTGTGTGAAAAATTACAATGAAACGAATGTTAACTTTACTTGTACTGAATTAATTGATGGTATGCTTTACCAAAAACTATTCATTTCAAATGATCTAAAACTTCACTATTCGTGTCTCATTTCCCTATTTAGATCTCTTTGTGCCTGTCTTTCTCTCTGTACGCATCTGTCTCTGTCTCTCTCTCCCCTCTCTCTTTTCTCTTCCTCTCTTCCTTCTCTCCCCTCTCTACTCTCTATTTTCTCTCTATTCTGTATTCTCTCTTTTTCTCTCTCTTCTCCCTCTCTTTCTTCTCCCTCTCTTTCTTTTCTTTCTTCTCTCTCTTTGTCTTTCTTTCTTCTCTCTTTCTCTCTCCTCTCTCTCTTTCTTAATCTTCTCTCTCTTCTCCCCCCCCTCTCTCTCTCTCTCTCTCTTTTCGCCGCTCGCTCGCGCAAATATAAGATGACTCATTCCAATCAGCCGCTTTTCCGAAACCATTCTCTGCATTTAATGATTCAAGACTCCATCGTGTAACTTCCCTGGACCTTCGAACTTCCCCCTCTCCGCAACCGGAATCTCGCTCCGCCCCATCGGCCTCTCAATTTCACGCGACGCGCGGGCAACAAGTTGCCCTTCGTCCCCTGGAGCGCCGGCGGCGGCGGCGGCGGCGGCGGCGACGGCCGCGAACGTATCTATAATGCAACGCAGCGCGGGCCTCTTATGCCAAAATGTTATATTCATCCGCCGGGCGCGAAGATGAATTTAATATTGAATACTAAACGCGCCCCCTGCGACGCCGCGTGGCCATCGCGGAGCTTTCCCGCACGCGCCTCGCGGCCGACGATGGATTCATCGATTGATTTGTTCGTGTTTCCGGGCGCGTCAACGACTTTCGTCATTAGTCCCGTACGTTTAGTGCATGCTTTTTTTCTTTGGAGGTGGCGGTGATCTTCCACCGCTGAATGGCGAGATCCGGCGCCAACCTACCGTCGGCTAGCGGGGTTTCCCCCTAACCAGGACTCTCCCACCAGCGGGCACCGCCCCAGCCAGGGCAAGCTCTAAACTGCGGAACGGTCTCCCGGGATATGTGGTAGTGTTGTGTATGTTAGTGTAAGTGTAAGTGTGTGTAAGGGGAGAGGATAGGACAAGGAAGAGGAAGGACAGATCGCGCGCGGTCCGTGGCCTGTTTAGTAGGGTACTGCTCCGGCATTCGCCTGGTGTTGATAGGAGAAACCACGGAAATCTACCGATCAGAGCAGTCGGCCGCTAGAATTCTCCTCCAGACAGCGACTGAAATCGATCTAGCTGAAAAGCTAGTGTGGAAAATCCCGCCGCCGTGAGGAGTGGGAACCTAGGACCTCCCGGTCAGAGGCGCTGCAGTGACATCAGTTGATGTTATCCGTTGACATTTTGTTATCCAATGCGCTGAGCTGCCGCTCCTGGTCCGCGGCCCCCGACGCAGGCTCGCGTTGAGTCTACGATTCACCTCTGCCCCTAGGTCGCTGGGATTGAAATAGACTGCTTGGACTGCACCTATCAAATGTTAAGGGCTAGAGGTTTTTTGAAATTGTTATTCGCTGCGGAGATATTTTCCTTCGTCTCAGATGTTTAAGAGGTTTCGGATCAATTCGAGATCTCAGCGTCTTAGAACGGAAGGTATTCGTCATTGGGTTTTGGATAGTTAATGGTTGAGGTTTTTTTAAAACGAAAACACTGTATTTTTATATATATATATATATATATATATATATATATATATATATATATATATATATGAATAGTGTAGCTTAAATAAGATGGAGTGAATGAACTACGGCCTTTTCATATCAAATCAAATATCATTAATTATTTAAGTTTTTGGACCATGCAAGCGTTTTACCGCTCTCCTCAACTCTGACTTTATCAAGTAAAACGCCGACTCTCCAAGACTGAGAATAGAACTATAACTGACGGGTTAGATCTTCATATTATGGCATTGGAATTTTTCGTCAAAATTATACATCTCCCAGTGGATATAGCTTTGAAACAAAATGCACAATGGTGCGAGTAATATGAAATGGATTAATGATGCTATTCCTGTGGGTTTGAATCACAAGTTGTCTTTATTCATTACAGAAATTGCGGAAATTTCCTCAATGCTCTTCCATTTCGGAAATGTATCATGTGGTTTTAAATCGAAATTCATAGTTTTGGTTTGGCTGAGGAGTAGGCAGCAATGTCCAGTTTTATTGTTCTTTCCTCTATCCCTTAAAGTTCTTTAGCAATAAACGTATTATTTGTAATAATTTCCAGACATGATGACCTATAAAAACAATTTGACATCTTGTTATCCGTTGCTCAAATAATATTTATTTATATAATCTTGCTTTACCGTTTAGAACAAAATATTTCACGAACTTTTAATCATTTATTCACGAAAAGTAGTTTTAAGCAAATTTTCTTTTTTTTAATTTTCTTAATGAATATTGATGAATACAACTATATTATTTTATGAAGAACACAAACATAATGAAAGTAGATAGACAATTGAGGAGCAACTAATCAAAACGCATATTGTCTACTGATGGAAAAAATTGAGTTTGATATGAAATCATGTACTTTTAATACGCTCTACATACTTCTGCTTTCAGATTTCTTCAAAACGCATATAATTTAATGTGTTAAAACGCGTTTTGCAGAATTTTGAAAGAAAGAGTGCGTAGAGTGTTCTAAAACTACACGATTTCATATCACACACAATTTTTCCCACCAGTGGACACAGTTTTGATAAGTTACTTCTAAATTTATCTCCGTACCTTCCGTAAATTCTCATGTAGAAGGATATAACTTTTTTGAATAAAAAATAGACCTCCCGAGAATACTTTCATCCTAAAACGGTGTCGTTCTAAATGAACGCGTTCAGTTCTTGAAAAATAGCCCATCCAAAGATGGTTATAGGCAGCGGTGGAAAATCGCAGCCCACGTAGATCGACCCAGGGATCCTTTGAACGCCCTGCAGGCGCCTCGCGCGGCAATCACAGCCGTAACTGCGCGGTTGGGTTGCGGGTGGGCTGCGCTGCCGCAGAACCCCCCCCCAGTTCGAGGCTGACGGGCGCCATAATGAAATTGCTATAGAAGGCTGGTTATTAGCGCTTATGACGCATATTCGCGCTCGAGATGGCGACACTTACTTCGACATTGCAGGATAATACGGCTTCTGATAGCTCGCAAAAAGAATGACGGTTGATGCCCGAAGAGAAGTGAGCTTTTACGCGAAATTAAAAAGGACTTTTTTTTTCGGTATGACGACGAAGAAGCAAAAGAGAATGGTGGCGATTAAATAATAATAAAAAAGAAAGCGGGGGCGTTATCTGAATTTTCAGAGCACCGTGACCTCTATGATGCTTTTCTCTCTTTTTTTACCTTCGTCTCCCTGCGGCATTCCGCCTTGGTTTGTGCATTAAGTTCCTGTCACTCAGAACAAGGTTTCGATATGCTGTATGAATAACGACTTCCTGTTTATTCCGGTTCACGTTTGCCTTATGCGCCGTATCGTTTTCCGTTTCTCATCATGGAAGAGATGTATCATGAAACGAGAGCCTTTTAGGTTCCAGCATCGACGACGTGTGCTTTTTTGTGTCTGGCGTTGGTGCGCAGTCGGTTCGTCTCACGGAGACAAGGTGCTTTAAATTCAACTCCAGTTCTCGTAAAAAGAAGCACTATCAATGCACCGTAGTGTACTTGCGTTCATGGAACTAGGGAAGAAAGAACAGTAACTCGAAGGACGAATACGTCGGTAAAATCTTACATGGATTCATGTTAGTTTGTCTTTAAACATTGCTTCGAAATGTGATATTGAAAATTCGATTTTCTATATACTGGTAGAAAAAAATTAAACATACTCTTATCAGAAGTTGCATGATATGTTATTGTAATCACTTTTTCAGTAAATGTATTAAATAAATATTTTCTTAATAAATGCCTTAATTCTTAGAACATTATGTAGAGAAAGCAACCAATGAGTATTTTCAAATAACAATAAATTAATAACTAATATAAAAAATCAACAACTCCGGTTTTAGACGTTTAGAAAATCGATAGGAAACCGACATTTATGGAGGGATATAAGTATAGTAAATAAAAAAGTACCTATTATACAAGTTTTCAAACTTTAAATTGTCTGCTATATACTTTAAAAGGCAAGCAGTGAGTTAAGACTAAAGTTTAAACGAACACATTTCAGAATTGTTATAATATGATCTTAATTTTCTTCAGAAATAGAAAACGTTAAAAAACAACCATAATGGCTCACCGAATTGATAAATATATTGCATGTTAGAATGAGGTCTGATGTCGTTGAAAGTAGGGAACAAAATAACATGGAACAAGACAAAAAAGTGGAAGCTTCCATCGATTCTTTCCACCTGCTTGCGCGCCGTACCACGCAAGGAACCACGCGTGATCTTGTCTTCCACTTCCTTCTCCTATCTGTACCCCGTACTCACACATTCCTTTACATATACACACTACCACACCTGTCTGGAACTTTTAGCTTGTCCCGGCTTGGACGGAACTCCACTGATGGGAGGTACCTAGATGGAAAAACCCTACAAGCCGATATGTAGGTCGACGCCGGATCTCTCCATCTAGAGAGGAAGAACTCCGCCATATACAGCAATCAAAGTAGGCACTACACATACAGGGCTAATGACTTTATCAGATAACGCGTCCGGAAACGCGAAATACTCAATCGATTAAGTTCTCTCAATGTAATGTACTAATTATTAGTTTGAAGCACCTTCTTCCATATCCATCCGTGAGTTTCGCTCACGAGATCCCCTTCGGTCGTTGCTCCTTTCGCCCGCTCCTTCGCTGCGAACGAGGTGCTCGCGGGCGCCCTCGGGGCGTCGCTGTAGAGCGCTTGGCGCGCGGTAGCAGACAGCGACGTGCCGCTTCGTCGCCCTCTCACAGGGCAGCGGAGGCGGAGGTGGCGTCGGGATCCGTTCGGCACCGTCAGGGCGGTCGTAACTCTGCCATTAGCCCTCCCTCCCTCGCGCGCTGTCGCCACCCCGACCCTCTCTCGGACCCTCCCTCGCGCGCTGTCGCTGCCCCGACCCTACCTCAGACACTCCCTCGCGCGCTGTCTCCACCCCGACCCCCCTTGCGCCTGTCTGCCCCCACCCAGACACTCCCTCGCGCGCTGTCTCCACCCCGACCCTCACCCAGACTCTCACTCAAGCGCTGCCTCCGCCCCGACCCTCCCTCAGACCCTCTCTCGCCCGCTGTCTCGCGTCCTCCGTACTACTAGTGGAGGCAAGCGCGCCGAGTACCACTTTCGAATAGTGCTGTACTAGAATATCCGTCGCTTTCAAACGTTCGGTTGAATACAATTTTCGGGAAACGTTAGTTATCAATTACAACATTGATCTTTGATCTGGGCTGTCCGGGTGACGCCGCGTTGAAGAATGAGGTGCCGACGTTTCGACCGACGTGTCGCGGTCCTCTTCAGGGCTGTACTGCGCCAGGTTTTTTTTAAGTTTTCCTCTCGACAGTAACCCGGGCGAGGCGGGAATTTATTCGTTGAAGGGGGTACATTATGATCCAGCATTCCTGCTTGTGGAGCTGCAGGGAGGGCTTATATCTTAAATAAACTAACTATACTAAATTTAAAAAAAAACTATACACAAATGCCTCTTTGGGCGATTGAAGTTTTAAACATTAGTTATTTGAAAAATAAATTATGAGAGTTCTGAGAATTGTTCGTTTTTCTTCTTATTTTAAAAACATTCATTCATACTTAATCTATACTGCGCCAGGATGCCGGGCGCTCCGGTTTATGTAATAAGTGGGCCACGCTGTGATAGGCTGAGATGGCGGCCAATGGAAACGTCGGACCTCAGCCGTCGACGTGGCGTCACCCGGGCAGCCTGACTGTGGCCACGGAAACCTACAATATAATATTGATCTTTAATATTATAGTTTCCAAGTTAGTTTATAGGAGCAAGCAATATAAGAAAATAAATCATACATTTATTGTAAAATACACAGAAGATCAATGTTTTATCAGCACATGGTCTTTCAAATCTGAAGGGCTTTTAGAATTTTTCCAAAAGAAAATGCATTAATAAATAAGATTTGTCAGTGGAATGACGAGTCTCTTGCGCCCCAAAGATCACCTAATGAGGCGGTAAATAGTTATTTGGCACTACACTCTGCATAAGCTGGTTTATGTGCAGTGATATTTCTTTAAATTCAATATCTTGGAAATGAGAAACTGAGAAATTTCGTTCGATTTAATGAGGTATCCATGACACCCTGATTCTGGGTAATGCGTAGTGCGTAAATCGGGTTCCAGGAAAGCTTATCCGATACAAAGAGGTGATCAAGCTTCAGCTGTCAGTTCATCACGCTACGTGGCTTGTATTGGTGCCTTGTTGTATGAAGTAAAATGTCATTTTGCTTCTGCGAAATTTTATTTCCAAAAAGTCCATGAAAACCGACACACTAAATATTTCTTTAGAAAAGTCGTTTTTTAAGGTAACAGATTACTTGTTAGTTTTGAAATTGGAAAGTATAATTCTACTTTTGCAATGAACGTATTATTGTTAATTATTTCGTCACTTAATTTTTTCTATTATAATAACGATACTTTTCAGGCACAGTGTACTACATTCGTAATGAATGGAGAGTATTTAAAAGATATTATATTTCATATTGTTGAAATAATAAATTCAATATTTTAAGAACATACTTTCCTCAGTTCATATGAAAATACATTAAATTTTTTAGGGCTTAAAATACTTTTCTTCTTTCAAAATAATTGCAAATTATTATTATATAGAATTTCAACGAACTTGCACATTTTGCGAACATCTGCACCATTCCCTTAAGCGTCTTTACGCTATCCAAAGACGACGTTTGATCAAAAAATTTGTCCGCCTTGGGCATGGTTGTTTGTCCCTTGACTTTGTATGTGTTGTCGCGGAGGGCCTCGCGTTCTGCTGACCCCAGATCAGAGCAGCCCGCAAATGTGTTGGTGTCTAGTGTATGGTCGAATATGCGTCACATGGAGACGTAAAGGGTAACCGGCTGTTGTCTGGATAATAGCCCTAGAAAAAAATTGTAATGAAACCATTCATATGTCATGTGGTTTAGGGGCTCCCTTTCCTGGGCGGAGCGGCGCGCGGGGTGCAGCGGTGGGAAGTGCAGGGAAACGGGCGTAAAGCCTGTCTTACACGGTCATTTTTTCATCATTTTTCTGTACAGAAACTGGATGGAAAAAGGACATTCGGTTCTATGCGTACCAAAACTGGATGAACGTTTTACACGGTCATTTCTGGTCTGTACGTAATCGTGATGAAAATACTTCCTCCAAACGCGAAGTTTAACAGTTGAACATCGCATTTACGGAAACAAATTAAATTAGCGGGAAGAATGATCAGATAGTTACGAATTCGCAGAGTAAGGAGTAGAAAGATGTGTGAGGTATTGTGGTTTTATTTGCGAGAGGGATCACTGAACGCAAAGACTCAATGTCACAAACAATACTCAAAATTAAACACTACGTGCCCACGCCACGCACCAGATATATATACTCCCTGCCGGAGAACCCACGCAATCGAAGAAAGTTCCATAAAGTGACACTAGGGGCGCTGTAGTCAAACTGGATGAAATCTGTACGGAAAAATGAAGCATGCTTCATTTTTTCGTACAAATTACATCCAGTCTGCTCAGCATCAACGGGAAATGATGAAAAAATTACCGTGTAAAACAGGCTTAAGGCCGTGCAGTGGGACGGTGGCGAGACGGGGCGAGGCGTGGGGCGTGAGCGTGGAGGTAGGGAGTGGAGCGTGAGGCGTCGAGCGTGGAATGTGGATCGCTTGGCAAGGACTTGCGCAGGCGTTACATTCAGGCGTCCAAAGGCGTGACATCCAGGCGTCGTTGTGTGAAGTCCGGCGCCGTGGACGGAAAGAGCCATAACGTTTGGTTTGGTTTGGTTTGTTTTTTTCGTGTTTCTGGGCGCATCAAATGCTTTGGTCATTAGTCCCGTTAGCGTAGTGCATGTTTTTTCTTGTGAGATGGCGGTGATCTTCCCCCGCTGAATGGCGAGATCCGGCGTCGACCTACCGTCGGCTAGTGGGGTTTCCCCCTAACCAGGACTCTCCCACCAGCGGGGCACCGTCCCAGCCGGAGCAAGCTCTAAGCTCCCGACCGGTCTCCCGGGATATGTGGTAGTGTAGTGCATGTTGGAGTAAGTGTGTGTGTGTAAGGGGAAAGGATAGGACAAGGAATGGGAAGGACAGGTCGCGCGCGGTCCGTGGCCCGTTTGTTAGGGTACTGCTCCGGCATTCGCCTGGTGTTGGTCAGAGAAACCACGGAAAACTACCGATCAGAGCAGCCGGTCGCTAGAATTCTCCTCCAGACAGCGACTTGATTCGACCTAGCCGAAAAAAGCTAGCGTCAAAAATCCTGCCGCTATGAGGACTCGAACCTAGGACAGGTCAGAGGCGCTGCAGTAACATCGGTTGATGCACTGAGCTACCGCTCCGGGTGTTTGCGTGTGCGATCTGATAAAAGTTGCATAAACGTTCATGTACCAATGACTAGTGAAGTAACCATAGAACTTGAGCTCCCCGCCACTAGCAGATGCCACTTACTCACTTATTGTGGTTTTACTAATTTTCTGTACTAACACCATTCAACATTTCAATTAAACATGTCATAAATAAATGTGAATAAAAATAAATAAAAATTATTATAAATTCAACGAAATTGTTTTTTTAATAAGGAAACACGTTCCCTGATTACTGCAAGTAGAGCCCTCTCATTGAAAAATCTTCGTTGCACCACTGGATAACTGCAGCGCCTCTGACCGGGAGGTCCTAGTTTCGAGTCCTGACGGCGGCAGGATTTTCGACACTAGCTTTTCAGCTAGGTCGAGTTCAGTCCATGTCTGGTCGAGAATTTTAGCGGCCGGCTGCTCTGATCGGTAGTTTTCCGTGTTTTCTCCGATCACCATCAGGTGAATGGCGGAGCAGTACCCTACCAAACGGGCCACGGACCGCCCGCGATTTTTCCCTCCTCTTCTTTGTCCTATCCTCTCCCCGTACACTAACACACACACTTGACGCGCCCAGAAACACGACAATAATCAATAAAAAAACAACACCGGATTATAATTATTTCAAGAGCATTAGGCAGCCCTGTTATAGTGGTAAAGCGTGTGAGGTAAAGTACGTGCATTATTCACCATATAACGAGTTAAATAAGGGAGTAGGTATTCAATATTTCCGTTATGAAATAGTTTTAATTATAAATCATATATGATGGTTCATTTACTTTGAAAAGTGGAATCCTGCTAATGCATAAAAACGACAAACAAATCCTCACGCACGAACTCGTTAATAAAATTCGCATTATATATATTCGAACTGTGTTTTATGATAAGGGATTATGCGGAATTATACAAACAATATTTCTATTAAAATACTTCTCGTATTAAATATTTTTATTAAACATATTTAATATCCTCAGAATCTGTTGATGTTCGAAATGAATTAGTATTTGGATGTCAATGTTTCTTTTCTTATTACTAACTAGTTATGAAGACTGGCTGCAGAATCATCATCATTACCGGTATTTAGTGCCTTAGCAACGCCAATTAGCATAGCCGAGCAGTGCCTTCAGGCAGCAGCGCCCATTAAACGAACGGCGATTGGCGCAGGGCTTAGGGCTCTCACGAGTACTCGCGCTCCGGCGCTACCTGCCAGCACTCCGCCGCCACGCAGCGTCTCACAATGGCCGGATCAACGGGACGTGAGAATCCAGGCGAGCAATCCACGGCCGCGCGGGGGCGCTGGGACGTGCCACCACGCCCTCGCGACCCCCGCACCCCGCCCCACGCCCCGCGCCCCGCCCCCGCGACACTCCCCGCACCACGCCCCACAATCTCCAGGCCCCGCGCCCCCCACAACCTCCACGCCCTGCGCCCCGCGCCCCGCGCCCCTCCCCCCGCCCCACTCCCTGCTCCCCGCCCCACGCCCCGCGCCCCGCCCCGCGACACTCCCCGCACCACGCCCCACATCTCCAGGCCCCGCGCCCCACAACCTCCACGCCCTGCGCCCGCGCCCGCGCCCCACTCCCCTCCCCGCCCCACTCCCTGCTCCCGCCCCACGCCCCGCGCCCCGCCCCCGCGACACTCCCCGCACCACGCCCCACAATCTCCAGGCCCCGCGCCCCCCACAACCTCCACGCCCTGCGCCCCGCGCCCCGCGCCCCACTCCCCGCCCCACTCCTGCTCCCGCCCACGCCCCGCGCCCCGCCCCGCGACACTCCCGCACCACGCCCACAATCTCCAGGCCCGCGCCCCACAACCTCCACGCCCTGCGCCCGCGCCCGCGCCCCACTCCCGCCCCCGCCCCACTCCCGCCCCCGCCCCGCTCTCTGCGCCCCGCGATCCCCACCCCTGTCCCCGTTGCCCATGTTCCGCGACCCCTCCGCCCCGCTCCACGTTTGATTAGGTTTGTTTTTTTCGTGTTTCCGGGCGCGTCAACTGCTTTGGTCATTAGTCCCGTTAGTGTAGTGCATGTTTTTTCTCGGGAGATGGTGGTGGTCTTCCCTCGCTGAATGGCGAGATCCGGCGCCGACCAACCGTCGGCTAGCGGGGTTTCCCCTAACCAGGACTCTCCCACCAGCGGGACACCGCCCCAGCAGGGACAAGCTCTAAACTCCCGACCGGTCTCCCGGAATATATGGTAGTGTAGTGCATGTTAGTGTGTGTGTTTAAGGGGAGAGGATAGGACAAGGAAGAGGAAAGAAAGATCGTGCGTGGTCCGTGGCCCGTCTGATAGCGTACTGCTCCGGCATTCGCCTGGTGTTGATCAGAGAAACCACGGAAAACTACGGGCCGTCAGTTGATGCACTGAGCTACCGCTCCCGGTCCGCTTCACGTACCCCGCGACCCCCCACCCCGCCCCGCACTCCGCGACACCCCCGTCCCCGCTCCCCACGCCCCGGACAACCCTCCCCACCCGCTGCCTCCCTAACGCAAATCCGCCCCCCCCCCCCCTGCCGCTACATACCCACCGCCCCTGCCCACCGCCCCACGCCCCGAGCCGTTGCTCCAACCACCACGGGCGGCGCCCGGCAGCGGCACGGCACTGCGCGAGGTCGAGGGCGGAGAGAAGCGCGTGGAGCTCCGATTATTCCAGTCATTCCGGGATTTTTACATCGGAGGGTCGGTGAAAACCGATCTGCTCGAAACCCTTGTCCTTCTTTAGGTTTTATTACAACTCGATAATATGAGGATGTTTTGAGCGTTAAAGTTTAGAGTGAGCTATTGTACCAACGTCAAACGCATTCTTAATATTCTTTGAACTTAAAACTCTTGCGGTTTTTGTTCAGAGAGTACTTTCAGCTTTCTATTCAACCAAATTTTGTGAATTTTTTCTATAAATGAAAGATGGTGAGTCTTAGATGCGTTTTTACTCATTAACAGGATTGAAAGTAAAAACGTTATACATTAATAATACGTTTAACTTACAATGAATAGACGGAACGATTGTTTTACATCACTTGATCATTCTTCCTCGCTTAGAAGAGCAAGTTGTATTCGCTCTATCGAAAGTGTCGTCGTTTTGTCGTCTGACGCGATTATACTCCGATTTAAACATAATGACACTTCAAGGTTGCGAGATGGACGGAGAGGTAGACACTGTTATGCACTCTTTGGCTAAGTTACTACTTAAAAATTTGGAATTGGAACTCCTGATTGGATGACAATATCTCCCTCTCGTTCCAGTAACTGACCTTGAAGTACCACTATGTGTAAATCGGAGTATAAATATATGAGAGATTAAAGTTAGCGAAGCAAAGATAGCGAGTCTTTTAAGTCCGATGATCAGTGAATGTTGTAAATGCAAAGATCAATGGGTGTGTATAAACCATGTGCTCAGAAATCGACAACGCAGTAGGTCCTAAAGAAGTCTTATTTTATGAAAAAAATAGAGATCTGAATAACTGTAGATGGTTTTCTATGATAAAGATGGGAGTATGAAAACTGAGGATTCACAACATTCTTCATTTAAATCAGTATGTCATTACACTGTCCTAAAACTTATTTACAAAGATTCAATGGTAATGAACGCAATATACATTAGTAGGAGTGATAAAAGAAGTTAGGGCAGTTAAATAAGTGTATCACTCAGTATTTGAATGTCAGGTCAAAGCAAACGAATCATTAAAACGTCTACTTCATACCTTACTCCGCCTTGACGAATAATTGTCGGATGAGATTTTATTATTGCAAAGTTCTGAATATCAATATATCAATAATATACTACTAACAGAGACTAGACTAATTTGTACAATGTATTTGGAAGATAAAAAGTATCCTTTCTTAGCATTCAAAACTTTTCATTTCCAAATACTTTTCCAGAACGATTTCATGAGTTAGCAAAGCTATTTCATATTAATGGCATATGAAAGTGTTTATTCAGTTCATATTCTTTTTATGCCTTTGGCCTTATAACATTGCAATGCAAAAATGAAAATATATTATTTTAATATTTATGAACCAACTTGTGAAATATTCATCAGAATCAGAATCATCAGAATCATTCATATACATCAGAATTTGTATTTTGATCTATTAAAATTCAGCAATACATTTTCATTTTGAAAAAAATCTATTCGTTTGATTAATTATTTTCATTAAACATGACTTCCTTCTGAACAGAAAGTTAATTTTTTTTGTAATCGAAATATATTGCTTGTGTATCTCTATTGATACACTAATATTATACCATTACTGTTAACAGAGTTTATTCAGTACATGATAATTCGGGACGGTCTAGAGTATTCGGAGGAACCTGTATACATAATATTACGAAGAGAACGTATGACTTCAGTGCCCAATATTCTTACATTATTATTGAACCTGAGAGCGGGAAGTGATGGTGGAGGGGGAAGGCGGGAGGTGAGAGAAGGAGCAGAGGATAGAGTATCAGGAAGAGATGTCAAGACATTAGGAGGGTGCGATAATTGGCCGGGAGAGGGAAATGCCATCGCCGTGTCAAGGCGATGTAATAGAAGGGTGACAAACTGAAGTAGCGATATTAATGACGGGGTGAAACGACAGAACGGTATGTTCAGAGAAGAGTATCAACACAGTGACGACGCAAGTAAGTGAGCTTGTATTTATTCCAAGTACCTTAACCACAGAGGTTATTAGTCTCGTAAGTGTAGTACATGTTACATGCCGAGAAAGGATGGTGTTTCTCCTTTGCTGGAACGTGAGAACCGGTCTACAAGTTGGCTAGGCAACCTCTGAACTCCGACTGGTCTCCCGACATGAGTGATAATGTAGTGTATGTATGTTCAAGTATGTGGAAGGGGAAGGAAGAGAACAGGATGAGGAACGAAATTTCGTACGCGGTCTGTGGACCGTGTGTACGCACACTGTCCTCCAGACATTGGTTGAATAAAAGCCCAGCCATGTAGCTAGCATCGAAATTCCGCCACCGTCATCGGAACTCAAACCACAGAGGTCTCGATGCTGTAGAGGTAACGAAGTTGCCGCTGAGCTCTCGCTGCCGGCTCGATTGATTATTATTGATTCAGGTCGGGTCAACTGCTAAGGTCGTTAGTCCTGTAATTGTAGTGGATGTGGATTTTCGTCGGGAGGTGGTGGTGGTCTTCTGCCGCTGGATGTCGACGTCCGGTGGCGTCCTACCGTCGGCTAGCAGCGATTTCCCCGACTAGTTATCTCCCACCAGTGTGGAATCGTCGCAGCCGGGACAAGCTCTAAGCTCCCGACATGTGTGGTAATGTAGTGCATGTGATCGCGCGCGGCCCGCGGCCCGTTTGTTAGGATACTCTTCCGGCATTCGTCTAGTGTTGATAGAAGAAACCACGGAAAACTACCGATCAGAGCAGCCGGCCCCAAGAATTCTGCTCCAGACAGTGACAGAACTCGACGTAGCTCTGAGGCTATTGTCGAAAGCCCTGCCACCGTCAGGGCTCGAACGTGGGAGCTGCCGGTCAGAGGCACGCAGCTGATGCCCAGAGCCACCTCTCCTGGTCTTCCGGCTCAAGACGTGGAGGCAGAACCCAAGGTCGGGAAGCACAGTGAAGTGAATCGCGCTGGAGGGGTGCGGTGCGGCGTGCGGGCGGGTCGTGAGCAGGGCGGGGGAGGCAGAGCGGGCGGTAGGCGGTAGGGGCTGGTAGCGGGGCTGGTAGCGGGGCTGGTAGCGGGCTGGTAGCGGGGCTGGTAGCGGGGCTGTAGCGGGCTGGTAGCGGGCTGGTAGCGGGCTGGTAGCGGGCTGGTAGCGGGGCTGGTAGCGGGCTGGTAGCGGGGCTGGTAGCGGGGCTGGTAGCGGGTCGGGTAGCGGGTCGGGTAGCGGGGCGGGTAGCGGGTCGGGTAGCGGGTCGGGTAGCGGGTCGGGTAGCGGGGCGGGGAGCGGGGCGGGTAGCGGGGCGGGGAGCGGGTCGGGTAGCGGGTCGGGTAGCGGTCGGGTAGCGGTCGGTAGCGGGGTAGCGGGGCGAGTAGCGGGGCGAGTAGCGGAGCGGGTCGGGTAGCGGGGCGGGTAGCGGGGCGGGTAGCGGGGCGGTGCGAGTAGTGGGAGGGGGCAGGGCGAGTGGCCGGACGGGTTCGTCACGCGTCAAGGAGCGTCGGAGCGAACCTGGCGGGAGGGGGCGTAGGCGCGGCGCGCCGCTTGTTGTGGAAGCAACGACTCCAGTGAATGCGATGGCGGCGGCGGCGGCGCCGGAGAGGGGCGGGGCGGGGCGGAGGAAGTAACGGTTAACGCCGTTCCGGGGCTCTCGGGGCGATGTCCGCCGGCGTCCTTGTGCACCGGCTCGTTACGTAACAGCCGCGCCGCTGCCGCCGCCGCCCTCGCTACCATTGGGCGGTGCACACTGGGCCGAACCCAAACAAAAGAAGCGGAGATAATAATAATAATAATAATAATAATAATAGTAATAATAGTAATAATAATAGTAATAATAGTAAAATAATAGTAATAATAGTAATAATAATATATAATAAATAATAATAATAATAATAGTAATAATAATAGTAATAGTAATAATAATTATAATCCATAACTACATAACGTACAGGAAAAGAAAGCATTCATCAGTGCTGTTAAACACCTTACAGATCACAACATCAATAAGGGAGAAACAAAAAATCTCAAAATACATTCCCCTATCAATAGAATATAAAGAAATATACAAACTTGAGTCTGTTGAAATTATACCAATTGTAATAACAGCTACAGATCTGGTTAACAAAATCTAAAGTATTATTTAGAAAAAGTAGGTCTTCCTCCTCACAAGATTAGCCCAAAAGCTCAAAAGTCAGTCATTCTTGAAACCTGCCGGATTGTTCGCAGTCCTCAATACGCCAAGCTAGGAATATGGTATGCCTAGAGGCCCCTCAAACCATGAACCCCGGGCGAGAAACCCCCGAGAAAAAATAAATAATAATAATAATAATAATAATAATAATAATAATAATAATAATAATAATAATATATTATCTTTATTACTGGCGAGGTTCAGACCTTAAAGCCTGCTCTTCCGCCTATTCACTTTAATATTTACATTCACATAATTATAATTGAAGCATTCCGGCGGAAATAGCGACAACTGACATTTCACGTTAGTTACGAAATTATCGTATTAGTGAAAGTGTGCTACACATAACTAATGAAACATAAATTGTGAATGTATTTTCATTGTCAATTTTCTGGATTCTAAAACTAACATGATGTAAAGAGACCCCATGTTTCTTATTTACAAGAGATCCGTGGTAAGTCAATAATTTTACTTTCGTTCAATGTCAGTAATCCTCGTATATCCGAATGCCTCGATTGTGAACCAATTTAAAGAAAAAAAGAGGTTATATTTGACATTTATATGTATAAGATTAGACATTTCTGAGAGAAAATAAATGAATAAAATGACAGCTCTGCGTAGGAGGGGATAGCCTGAGGCATCTATTGCACCAGCGTGTGGAGAGGATCGGGGTGAAACCGATGCACAAGAGTTGAAATATGCCGAAAATTAATATGGCTCCGCACACGTCCACACATCGTTAATTCGGCATTCGCCTAGCAGCGAGCTAGTGCTCGCCCAATCCCAAGCAGCTGGCGTGTTCGGCGAATGTTCGCTCCCTTTGATGGGTTCAAAAGACCGATACGCGGTGGGTAGGGTGAACCCCGAATGTTCGTCACTCGGCAAATAGCAAGCAACTCATCCACACTACTCGGGATTCCGCGAGCGGTTGCTCGCTATTCTCCGAATAACGAATGTGTGGAGCCGCCTTTATGCGAAGCACATAGAAAAACCAAAATCGATTTGTAAAATATACTGTTAAAAATAAATAATTTTGTAAATAAACAGTGCCGTACTTAAGTCTACGAGATTGGGTTGCGAACTGAAGCAATGATTACAAAAAGCAGATGACATTCTAATAAAACGTTCGCAGGAAACGAAAGCTAATGTTTCCGTTAATGTATAAAATGGTATAATAGCGTAAGGGTTATAACCTTTGATGTTTGCAAAATTCGACGAATCCCCTTGGTACGCATTATTTGCTTCGTGGAAACAATTGTACTCAACTTCATTTTGTTTCAGTAAGCACACACCCAGACAAGAGTAAGGGGCTTTGTAGAATTTGTTATATCGGTGAACCGGCGATACATTAGGGGTCTCACAAAATTATGTGCAATTGAAAAGAAAATTATCTATTGAAAAAGAAAATTAATTTTTCTATATCATTATAACGTAATTATTTGCAAGTTTTACTTCCTTTTTTATAGTTAATCAAATGATTTACTTCAAATTATGAGACGTATCGTAACATGTTTATTCATAATCACGTAGATACCTTACATATAATGTTTCCTATTTGCATATACAGTATTTTAATTGTCGGAATATGAAGTCTATAGGTCATTTTCATGGTATTACTTTTGAATGGTTTTACAATAATATAATTTATTCAATATTCAATCCAGTTGAACCATGCAATGAAAATATGCATTGTAAAACTATGGAAAAGAAATGAATTAATCCATAAAATTGGATTTCCTAATGAAATTACTTAAAAAAGGGAAATCTTAGTATGATACTTCATTAGATATGTGAAAAGAAAGTTACGAATTATGCTAAATTGATTCGTACCACCTATCGGGAAAATGACTACTAAAATTCAACAAAATATCTAAAAAAAAGTTAACAAAACACTAAAGAAATTAATTTTTTATTTTTAGACAATTTTCACCTTTTTGTATCTCAAAGATTCCTCGGAATCGCGCCCATGTGATTGATTGATTTTTTTCGTGTTTCCGGGCGCGTCAACTGCTTTGGTAATTAGTCCCGTTAGTGTAGTGCATGTTTTTTCTCGGGAGATGGCAGTGATCTTCCCCCGCTGGATGGCGAGATCCGGCGCTGACCTACCGTCGGCTAGTGGGGTTTCTTCCTACCGAGGACTCTCCCACCAGCGGGGCACCGCCCCAGCCGGGACAAGCTCTAAGCTTCCGACCGGTCTCCCGGAATATGTGGCAGAGTAATGCATGTTAGTGTAAGTATGTGTGTAAGGGGAGAGGATAGGACAAGGAAGAGGAAAGACAGATCGCGCGCGGTCCGTGGCCCCTTTTGTTAGGGCACTGCTCCGGCATTCGCCTGGTGTTGATCGGAGAAACCACGGAAAACTATCGATCAGAGCAGCCGGCCGATAGAATTCTCCTCCAGACAGCGACTGAATTCGACCTGGCTGAAAAGCTGGTGTCAAAAATCCTGCCGCCGTGGGGAGTGTAACCTAGGACCTCCCGGTCAGAGGCGCTGCAGTGACATCCGTTGATGCACTGAGCCACCGCTCCCGGTGCGCCCGTGTGCTCTACCCGCGTTTCGGCCCAGTGTCCTCCGCCCAAGCATCTCCCAGGCAGCTACCGGAAATTCGCGAGGGGCCACTCAAGTTTCTATCGCATTCTCCCCGCTGTAATTGAGAGCTGCGCAACCGAACGCCGTGAATTTGTTCTTCTCACGACGCCTCGTCTCTCTGATGCGCGAGTGGGGTTGGGTTCCTGCTGAGTCAGCGCATTTTAAATGACCGAGTAAGACGGAAATGAAACATTTCCACTTCTCATGCCTCAAATGCTTGTGTTGATACTTGAAACGAGAAGAAAAATTCTAACAAAAAATTATATAAATTATGAATGAATAATTATCTGTTCAAAAGTACCACTTGAAAATAATGAATCTCGTTGACTTTCAGTTGTCTCATTATTGGGGAAAACTAAGGAAGAATAATGAAAGAAAAATGCGTCCGTATCACTTTATGGGTATGGGTCTAAGTGGATCTGTGTTCGGACGAAATCGCGCGAGGGTATTCACGGCCGTTTACAGCACGTGAATTCACTGTGAATGTGAATGTGTTCACAATGAATTCAAAATGTTCTGGCGAACATGGCCGAAGTTCCAAGTGAGCAGAACAGTATGAAATGTAATTATTCGGCATAACTGACAAGTCACTTAATTTGATGTAGCCAAATTCTTTCGTTAATTTATCAAAGAGCAGCCTTGTGGAAGAGCTCCGATTGAAAGTACCGCATCAAGGTCATCAGCTGGGTGTGCTCACAGAAAATTTCAGAACAAATATGCAAAATGTTGCTGATAGTTACCTGCAAATACGTACTGAACAAAACCAGGACAAACGAAACGTAAAGCTTATTTTCTACACATTTATTTCATATCGCATCAAACAGTCTCATATCAAACAAAGTACTCGGCAAGCAGTTTAAATCTTTTCGTTTTCTTATATGTCTCATGAAGTAATTCGAAGACGGTTTCCAATGGCAGTCAGAGGGCGACTACTATTCTGCAGAATCAGTCGGCCATTTGCGCCCGAACTTTTCTTCCGCCGATACATGGATCCACTCTGTCCGTGCCTCAATTAGATTTATGGGCCAATGTTGAATCTAATCTGAAACAGTTGCATTAGTACATCAGTGCATTAGTTCATCAGACCACATAATTCCCAAGAGCATTATTCCGAAACCTCTAATGCATTCCACATGTATTCAGCATAAATCCATTTGCATACAGTGCATTTTCCGCCTAATGTCCCATCTTCTCGTGTTTACTGCCACATCCAGCCATGTCTATGGCTCGAATTAGTCTTTCTGAAATTGACCCAATATGTGATACGAAAACCATTAAAGAAAGGCAAATAAACACAGTACCACTTCAATTGCAATTTGTTTTATAAATTCAATTTAATACAGAATAATTACCAACCAGCTCATACAATCATATAAATTCATGAAATTTAATTCTGAAAACAATGAATGGCTCGAAGCGAATTGGCGGTGCGAGGCATATTTTCGATCATATTCGCTGCCTTCTCATATTCAGCCGCCTCGCATTCATTCTCTGATTTTAGCTCTCTGCTAGTCTCGCACTCGCTGCTTTTAGCTGCAATAGCGCTATTGAGTCGGTACACACAGTTCTACAACATGCGGAGAGACCAATGTGAATGAGAGAGTGTAAAGCTTGTATTCCACCCTCTTTTACGTACAGAACTATTCCTCGTTTGAGCTCAATGTAGGTTTACGCTTGAAATTCGTGAACATGCATTCAAATTCATAAACGAGAAACTCGTACATTTTTACGCTCATATGAATCGAGTTATAAAGAACCCATTTGGTGAATACTTCGATAATATTTTTGAAATTGCATTATCAACATGTTTTGCAAGATGAACAATAGTAAAAACTGTATAGAAAACGGCAAAGAAAAATAAAATTTTAATTACAGTAAACCCTCATTAACACGAATTCCAAGGAATCGAAATCATCGGAGTTATAATAATTCGTGTTATCTAAGTATTATAAATGCTTGTATTACCGTAATTACTTGCGGGGACCGACGTTTTGTTGATTTTTCGGCGAAATTCGGGTTAGTTGCAGACAGTTTGCGCTAATTAAGGTTTACTGTATTTATATTTAATTATATTAAATATTTAAATGAAAATCGTGTGGGGTAGTATGTGTCAATAAAAATGACACTACGTTAAAATAGACTACACCTTATCACAATTTATATAATAATTTGAACGAGAATAAACGTCTACTAAATCATTTATACTCTAAATTTTACTACTCAAAATAATGTTCTCTTAATATTGCCACTGAGAATTCCTTTCTCACTACACTTTAATCAATGCATTCCATACTGAAGAAATCTCTTTCATCAGTTACTACTTCAATCCTGCATTCTACGCAATCTGGCCGCGTTCCCTCCGAGGGCATCTACGTGTCGCCCGGTCGTCTTAGCGCCACCCCAACCCGCGCCCTTGATTGATTGATTGATTGATTGATTGATTCATTGATTGATTAGTGAGGAAGTACTGATCGGCCGCGTAAACTGCTAAGGTCATTAAACTCGCAAGTGTGGTGAGTGCTTTTTCCTCAGGAGGTGGCGGTAATCTTCCCCCGCTGGAGAGTGAGATCCGGCGTCGACCTACCCGGCTGTTAGCGCTTTTTCCCAACCAGGACTCTCCCACCAGCGGGGCACCGCCCCAGCCGGGACAAGCTCTAAGCTCCCGACCGGTCTACCGGAATATGTGGTAATGTAGTGCATGTTAGGTAAATGTGTGTGTAAGGGGAGAGGATAGGACAAGGAAGAGGAAGGACAGATCGCGCGCGGTCCGTGGCTCGCTTGGTAGGGTACTGCTCCGGCATTCGCCCGGTGTTGATCGGAGAAACCACGGAAAACTACCGATCAGAGCAGCCGGTCGCTAGAATTCTCCTCCAGGCATCGACTGAATTCGACCAAGCTGAAAAGCTAGTGTCGAAAAATATCTTTCGCAAAAACATTCACTGTTCTATCTGGGTTTACGTGATGACTGATAATCAAAATTTAAACAGTTGTTTTACATGACACGAAATATTTTCTAAATGATTAACTGCTCGGGCATTCGTCGGGTGTTGATGGGAGAAACCACGGAAAACTAGCGATGAGAGCAGACGACCGCAAGAATTCTCCTCCAGACGGCGACCGCATTCGCCGTGCGTGGGCGTGGGTGGGTGGGGGGGGGAGGCGTGTGTCAGTGCAGCGGTGCACCGGCGGCGTGCGGCCGGCGGCAGGGGCTGCGCGCCCGCGCCCAAATTAACGACGCGTTTACCGCCCGTAAACGGATTTTCCGCTCGAATAGTTGCGGTGCCGTGCTGCCGGCAGCGCCCGCGCCCGCGTCGGCGTGCACAGCGCTGGCGTGGGGCTTTCCGGTACTCAGCGCTCCCCCTCTCTCTCGCTCCCATCACCAGGAAACCATAACGCACGTAATGCTGTGAGGGAGTGAGAGGCGGCCGTGGAATTTACAGGACTCTTCCTTTGTAATGAAATGTTACTTTGCTTCTTGCTGTTAGTTTCGATAATTGATGATTGATGATTATGGGAAATGAGTAAGGTTGTTGGCTCGTTGGTTTTCTCGTGTTTCCGGGCGCGTCAACTGCTTTGGTCATTAGTCCCGTAAGTGTAGTGGATGCTTGTTCTCGGGAGATGGCGGTGATCTTCCCCCGTTGGATGGCGAGATCCGGCGCCGACCTACCGTCGGCTAGTGGGCTTTCCCCCTAACCAGGACTCTCCCACCAGCGGGGCATGTTAGTGTACGTGTGTGTGTGTGTAAGGGGACAGGATAGGACAAGGAAGAGGAGGGAAAGATCGCGTGCGTTCCGTGGCCCGTTTGGTAGGGTACTGCTCCGGCATTCGCCTGGTGTTGATCGGAGAAACCACGGAAAACTACCAATCAGAGCAGCCGGCCGCTAGAATTCTCCTCCAGACAGCGTCTGATTCGATCTAACGGAAGAGCTAGTGTCGAAAATCCTGCCGCCGTGGAGAGTGGGAACCTAGGAGCTCCCGGTCAGAGGCGCTGCAGTGACATCAGTTGATGCACTCAATTACCGCTCCCGGTAGTAAGGTTGTTCAATGGAAAAGACAAAGATAGTGTTAGATGTTAGGGACTATATTAGCCTATCACAAGAACTTACTATGAATCATCATCAGTAACATCAGTGAGAGTGTAATGCTAAGCAGTAAAAATGACCAATTGTATTCTCGAAACGATGGCGAACTTGTGTTAATTATGTTCGTGATTTTTCAATGATCGTGATTAATGTTCTTTTATCATAATAAATGAGGTGTAGAAATCGTAAAATTACAATAATCTTCTTTCTATTAATATGTACATTCCTTTCTATCAAGTTTAGTGGTCTGGGTCTATGCAAAGGTTGCACATTTCCACAAATTAACTGTCAAACTGTATAAATTCTGTCAAACTATTTATGTACTGTATTTCTGAAGATAGTTGGACTATTTTCCTGTGCAATTAATATCGTTTTATAAGGTCCAGACAAATGAGCGAAGGAGAAATTAACTAGGAACACACAAGTTTCAGAACTCTCAGAATACTCTCGAGTATTCTTAGATAACTCTCGCAGTCGCAAAATTTTATCAAATTGATTTCCCACTATAGATGCGGTCGATTCAAAATAGATTTTCATTGGGTATAAACAAAATCTTCAAGAACACGCATTTCCGAATTATTAGTATTGGTAATTACAAGAAAGAAAATGAAGATTTCTCTAGTTTTCTTTTTGCTGGTATTCGAATTTGAATACATGCTAACTGTAGATTATCTTGATTCTCATATGTTCAATTGTCTCAAATAAAACTCAATTTTTATAAGCACTCTACAGTTTACTGCACTGTTTTTGATATTTACTGACAAACGGAAGAACTATTTTAAACGAATAATAATTATTATTTCAAATAAAAGCCAAGTATTCTTGCTGACTCTCTGACTCTCTGACAATATATGAAATAATATTGCCATTGGACTGATAAATACATTTCAAACTTCTAGTAAGAGATGCGAAAACTTGATATTGATTTTCTTACGAATCACATGTACCTGAGCTAAAAGCTACTTTCAAAAATATGTCAATATTAAATTTCAAAGTTTTGGATAACATACTTGTTTCCAACTCTTTCACAAAAAACTCAAGAAGATTTACGAGGTTTACTCGCGTGGAAGTGCGGAGTGAAATGGGGTCAACAGGAATGCACCACTAAAGCTCCTCTCTCGTTGCAGCGGGAGGCGAAGTGTGTCGATTCTTGGGCCAAGAAACTTGCGCGCTTTCGTGAAAGTGGCTGTTAGATGTAGCGTGTTGATTTGCCATATTACGGTAGAGTAGACGTGCAACAGAGCAGCGATACAAGTAGCTGCACAATTGTGAATGAAAACGCTGAAAAGGCGATTCGATTACTACAAGATACCGCATTAAAAACAAAAGAGAATATGTTGTAAGTTTTTGGCGAGAAAAAGTTTGTGGATAACAAATATTTATAATAAAATAGAGACCTTTAAGTTAAGATAGAGGCAGTAGTTTGTGAATATCGGTATTGTTTTTAAACATATTCTTATAAACAATACCTTCATTTTAAGTGACGATGTTAAAGAAAACAAATCTAAATCCGATACAATTGAAAAGTAATAATATAACTATATTTAAAAATTAACAAACGACTTTATTATGAAATTTAGCAAAATACTTACCGCAACTTCAGTATAATATTAGTATGAAAAGTGCTAATGTTCTTGGAAAATAGGTCTACAGGTCCAAGATGAGCTTCGTCTCATTAACAACAGAACACCTTAACTTCGAGTCCGCGTTGGCGATTTCCAATACGCTTAATGAAAATGTATTTAATTTCATTTAACAATCAGCTCTTTCTTAATTTTGTAAATTTCTTCTTCCTCTTTGCTACGTTTCTGAGGTCTTTTCTGATTCTTTAGCAAATTAGTTCAAAAATTGCTACGCAAAAAATAGAAAACAAAGTAGAGGGGTACACATTACATACATACATTTTAACTGCAATTAGGTATGACCAGGTGGCAGATAAATAACAATAATGACAACAACAACAATAATAATAATAATAATAATAATAATAATAATAATAATAATAATAATAATAAAGGAGTACAGTACAAGGCGAGGATGCCATAATCATACTATCACTTACATTAAGAATTATAACAATTATTTCAACTCTGTCATGATACCCAATAATTATATATTGGTGATATTGAAATTTAATACAAGCTTCATAAATATTGGTTAAATTATTGTTTTGTTAAATGTATTGATCGCGTTCACTACACTTCACTAAACTGCACTACACTATATATTTTTTGCTTTGAATTACACTGACCAGCACTTCACAGCATTTCACCGCACTTCATAGCACTTACTCATTTAATATTTATTACTCTCATCTTGTTCTAACTTATGTCTCAAAATTCGGACACAAGGAAAAAACTTGAAAATTTATTTATTTTTATTTATTTATTTTACGTCAAAAACAGTTAAAACTGTGTATGACGTGCTATGGGGAGAAGTGAATTCTGTGCACATTTTCGAAATTCTGTGATCCCTACACTAAGTCATACACTACTTTAATTTTGAGAAGAAAAAAACAGCTCCCATGAAATAAAATCTATTTGCAACGATACTTAAGCAATAAATTAGGATAAATAAGCAAAAAAAGCCGCGACAACATGGAAACGATAATTTGAATAACTATGTTTCCCAGTGAATTCTAGAAGACGTGCACAGTTAATGAAGTTACATTTATGTCCAGAAGCAAACAAGGGGCCATCTCAACATTTGCTCATTTGATCAGGGAAACTGGACGAAAAACCACATCGAGATGGGAGTTATTGACCCAGAAGCTGCGATACAATACTGGTTACATATTGTTTAGAATTATACACTCCAATGGTAAATAATACATTAAATATCACTGTTACAATTATTGTTACTTTCCTTGTGATGCTCAAATTGTTGCGGGTAAACTGTTCCAATCTCTAGTTGTTCTGTTACAAAAGGTATTGTATCTCTTGCTCGATATTCCGCGAATTTAAAAAGAAAAGCTACGCTTTCCTGGTCAAACAGTGAACGCTCCCTCTGCCCTGCGGCGCGGCGCGCCGAGCCGCGCGTCCTGGAGCGGTGGTGCCCGGGTCCGCCGCGGGGCCCCGCGGCCGCCGCCGTCTGTTTCGCAAAGCGCCTGAGGCGCCGGCAGCGCGGGGCGCGGGGGCAGGGGGCGTGGTCGGCAACAGCAGCTACAAACCGCACGTGGCCCCGCTGGCATCTACGGCTGCCCACTGACCACTGCCCACTGCCAAGGCGCGCGCGAGGGCTCTCCCGGGAGCTGCTTCCGCCATCCGCCTTCCCCAATCATTCCGCATTCCGTAACCCTTCCATCCCCGTTCCCGCCTCCAGCCTCTGCTCCCTGACGTTCGATCTCGGCTTATCCTCTCCTCCTTTGCTGCTTCTAAAGCTGGCTTTAAGACGGCTCCACACATTCGGATTTGATTTGATTTGATTTTTTCGTGTTTCCGGGCGCGTCAACTGCTTTGGTCATTAGTCCCGTTAGTGTAGTGCATGTTTTCACGGGAGATGGCGTTGATCTTCCCCCGCCGGATGGCGAGATCCGGTGCCGACCTACCGTCGGCTAGTGGGATTACCCCTAACCAGGACTCTCCCACCAGTACATAGACGTATTATGTTGCATTGTTATATGCGTTTTTTCGTAAAATGGATGTGTGAAAAAGGTTTAATAAAATAAAGGAAGTAGTAATTAATATTGCAAACTCTCTCTGGTTGATTGTCGGATCTCTGAATGAAATTTTGTTTTCGCAATAGATACTCCATAATTATTAACTTTTTGCGTTAAAAATATAAAGATATCTAATCTAAATCAATTTTAAGATTAAGTTATAATACATCACCAGTAGTTATGGGTATTTTAAAACTTTTTACCGAATTAATAATTGAACTTTTTATAGAAAGACACTTTCTTTCCTCTCGCGTGAATCGAAGTCCACGAAAACATTTTGTTGTATGAAAACTATTGAGACTTCTGTACCGAATTTGCACAAGTTCCCTTTTACTCTCTGTTTAAAATATAGTCACACCTCACAAAATGTCGGAGTTTCTTTCTCTTCATTTGAGCACAATAAGTGCGATCACGACTTGCATCTCCGTCCTTAAGTTCATGCGCAATTTTCCTCGCGACGTCACCAAACACGGCAACAAAAAGTTCTAATGTAAAACGTTCGGCAATATCTTGTCGGAAAGATCTTCTTCCCATCTTTCTGGCAACATATTGCCCCGTCTTGTTCTTGCTAGTGTAAAGATGCCCGCAAGAAACAGCAACACATTGGTGAGAGATATTGCAGGAACCTATTGTTAGTGTAAAGCCAGCATATACCTCCTTTGCCTTGTCCTGCAACGGCCTCCGACTGGCTCTGCCTACCTCCCCGTTCGTACCCGAGCCGCTCATCCCGGGCTTTCGCCGGGCGTTCGCCCCCCTCCCCCCCACCACCGTCGCCCCCCCTCCCAATTCGTAACGAGCCAGCCACCGTTGACGGCTCGCTCACCCGGCGCTCGTCTCGTCTCAGGCTTGCACGGAGGAGAAGCCGGCGCAAATATGCACGTCTGCCAACCATTGCAGTGAAATTGCGTCCCTGATGCCGTGGATCAGCAAAATGTATTGCAGACACATGGAAGATTTTAATATTTTCGCTTAAACATTTTGTCCTTAATACGAAGCCTTGCGTTCTGGATGGGGCCATTTGCTGGCGTTGCAATATTGAAGAACCTAAGACATTATATTGTGGTTTTCAACATCTTGTATATTTAAATTCTTTTGACAAATGGTAGATTACTGAATTGAAAAAATCTTCGGAGTATTCGATGAAGTGTATAATGTGCAAAAACATCTGAACGTTAACAGAAAATTTCATGAGAAGGGTTAGTAAGAAAATAATGGATGCAATGAGAAATGTGATAAATATCTTTGTGAATACCAACGTGACTCAAATATTCTTTGATAATTTAGAGAATATTTCGTGTCATGTAAAACAAATATTTAAATTTTGATGATCAATCATCACGTAAACCCAGAGAGAACAGTGAATGTTTTTCCGAAAGAATATTTTTCGACACTATCTTTCCAGCTAGGTCGAATTCAGCCGATGCCTGGAGGAGAATTCTAGCGACCGGCTGCTCTGATCGGTAGTTTTCCGTGGTTTATCCGATCAACATCAGGCGAATGCCGGAGGAGTACCCTGCCAAACGGGCCACGAACCGCGCGCGATCTGCCCTTCCTTTTCCTTGTCCTACCCTCTCCCCCTTACACACACACATTTACACTAATATGCACTACACTACCACATATTCCGGGAGACCGGTCAGGAGCTTAGAGCTTGTCCTGGCTGGGGCGGTGCCCCGTTGGTGGGAGAGTTTGGGTTAGGTGGAAACCCCACTAACCGACGGTAGCTCGGTCCGGTACCGGATCTCGCCATCCATCGGGGGAAGATCACCGCCATTTCCGGAGAAAAAACATGCACTACACTAACGGGACTAATGACCAAAGCAGTTGACTCGCCCGGAAACACGAAAAAACCAAACCAAACCAACCGAACCGAAATATATCAAACATTGTCAAAAACAAAATTAGTGTAGTTTTCCAGCAGTTCCCTCAATATTCTCACGAACCTCCTGTGTGTACGCAAGTTGGCGAAGCGCGTCGGCATTGCGTGGGCGTTTCTGTGGCGCCGCACACGCCACAGCTCGGCGCTCCGTCCCACGGCCGTCACAGACGACAGGCGGCGCCGATCTGCATCCACAACAAAGGCTCTTTGCCGGCCGCCGGCTCGCACACACAGCGTCGTGATTCCGCATCGGCTACAAGACAACCGGTCGCCCGCGCAAAAAAAAAAAAGGCGAGGGAAGCGCTCCCAGAATTAAACTCGGTGCTACAGAATAAATGTTACAAACTTGTAGAGCACGTTAAAGATTATCGCTATTGGATACGTGATGGGAACTCTAATTTATCGAAGTTACGTGATATTTGTGAGACCGCGCGTCTGAGTAGAAGGAAAGTTATCCTGCACTGGTGTTTTGCACGTAGCCTCAGAGGACGGCCTACCCACTCGCAATCATAGCAAAGATAGTTTTTTCTTTCTTGTTAAGCTTAGACTACAAAAATTTCTCAAAGTGACGGTCATGACGTTTACTGCATCTCTGGTAGTGGCGAAGCTCTTTAGACACGATCTTTTAAAACTACGTGCTGTAGTTGTCTAACGATGAGTTAGAAGTTGCATATAGAAAAGGGTGTGATGACCAAAATTGCGTTTCTTACATGACATTTCCTACAAGTTCGTACCGGGAGCGGTAGCTCAGTGCATCAACTGGTGTCACTGCAGCGCGATTTGACCGGGAGGTCCTAGGTTCGAGTCCAGACGGCGACAGGATTTTCTACACTAACTTTTCAGCTAGGTCGAATTCAGTCGCTGTCTGGAGGAGAACTCTAGCGGCTGGCTGCTCTGATCGGGAGTTTTCCGTGGTTTCTCCGATCAATACCAGGTGAATGCCGGATCAGTACCCTACCAAACGGGCCACGGATCGCGCGCATTCTGTCCCTCCTCTTGCTTGTCGTATCCTCTTCCCTTACACTCACTCACACACACACACACACACACACACACACACACACTACACTACCACATATTCCGGGAGACTGGAATTCAGTTGTAGCGTCCGGCTGCTCTGATCGGTAGTTTTCCGTGGTTTCTCCGATCAACACCAGGCGAACGCCGGAGCAGTACCCCAACAAACGGGTCACGGACCGCGCGCGATTTTTTCTTTCTCTTCCTTGTCCTATCCTCTCCCCTTACACACATACACACTTACACTAACATGCACTACACTACCACATATTCCGGGAGAACGGTCGAGAGCTTAGAGCTTGTCCCGGCTGGGGTGGTGCCCCGCTGGTGGGAGAGTTCTGGTTAGGGGGAAACCCCACTAGTCGACGGTAGGTCGGCGCCGGATCTCGCCATCCAGCGAGGGAAGATCACCGCCATCTCCCGAGAAAAAACATGCACTACATTCACGGGAATAATAACTAAAGCCGTTGACGCCCTCGGAAACACGAAAAATGAATGAATGAATGTATCAATGAATCCTACAAGTTCGTAACATTTATTCTGCACCGCCTGGTGGTTTTCCGGGCTGACACGCGTGCGATGGGCGCTGGCTGCGCTCGGCACAGAGCGCATTGAGGGGTAGCTTTTCCAACGAGTACGCCTCTTCAGCGCTTCTTAACCCGGCCGCCCATTGAAGTCTGAGAGCGTTGTTGACGAAGGTTCAGACGGCGAGTCAGCAAGTTCGAAACCCTTGACTCTCCTTCGTTGGTGAACGGGATATGTTGTGCGGCGAGGACACCTCTACAATGCATGTCTTTCTTTTATGATTAGTGGTGAAAACTCCGGAAACAAATCTGAATAACATGTTTTCTGGTGATGTAATAAAAAATACGGCAAATCCAGTAGAAAATTTAATGAAATAGACAATCACACATTCATTTAAACACACACTCAGGTGTAATCAGAAACTCTTTTCCTGTAAATGCGCAAACAATGAGTGTGGAATACAACATGCAAAAGTGTTTGCATCAACTACCTCTATAAAAAGGTAATTACACAAGCGATGTAGTTTTAATGTTTGAATTACATTTTTTTTCTTGATAGCTCTGAATACATTTGAGATGAATATAATATGAGATTTATTATTATTTTTATCTCTTGTAGGAACATTTCTGTTGATATGTGTTATTGATACGTTCGACTATCTATAGATGCCGCGATGACTAAGCAAAATAATAAAAATATTGTTTATAAATATTTTGGACAAGAAATGTAGTTAGTCATAATATAAAATTTCTTTTTTAAAAAATCTGTCTAAACAACTAAAAAACGATCATAAAACAACAGGAAGATTGCAAAAGGATCACTAATATTAGCGAAGCGTTCAGAAATCTAGCTTGTTCTTTGCGAAGACAAATTGTCAAGAATTGCTAGAGAACAGATTGTATCGATTTTCCTCGAGTTAAAAAAATTCTGGAAAAAATAATGAATATAAACGTGATCCTTCGGTATCAAAAATATTTGCTCAGTGTAGATTCATAAATATCACGCCAGGATTATTAAATATGGTTATCTACTTAAATCGGAAGATTTCTGTGCCGCTGTCCTTCTCATTACTCCCAATTATCAAAATTCCTTCACCTCCACTACAGAGTATTGTGGTAAGCAGAACCTCATATTGTGAAAAGAAACCTCAAAACTTCAGTTACCGACTTATTAAAAGTATTAAGATTTAATATAAATATCGAGCAGGATATGTCATAAATCGTTGTTTCAAAATGTTTCAGCCAAGTTCAACCTGTTCCACAGGCAGAATACTGCGGAAAGTTAGCACCGCTTTTCCCCCGCTTCTGTAAGATAGACTTCGACATTAGGGGAATCTTGCGATGACAAAGCAAAAACGTCACGCGACGCATTTGACTGTTGCATATTGTAGTTCTTGTTTCGTTCCGTCTTGTAATTATTATATTCTCAAAATATACGAAACAAAAGGTTGCGTGAACTTATGTATGTGATAATAGATGTAGTACCCAAGCTAGGGGTTGGAAATTCCAGATGTCACAAGATAGCAAATGGATGGATGAATGATGAAAAACTTCACGTAAACAGTAAAAAATTGTATTGTGAAGGTCCCGAAGACGGACGATTCTTGCTGAACACACTCTTCAGCAGAAATACTACATAGAGTGAACCATAGTATCAATATAGGTGCAATGGGGAAATTGATGACTGCAAGATTCAGATGACAATTGTTAAACCAAGAGTGCCTAGAAACAATACACGACATTTAAAAAAATATTCCCATCAACATTAAAATTGAGAAAGGTACATTTTGGAAAAAGCTGCAAATTTAAAGTTTGCAAAATTTTTGAAAAATGTGTTGTATCTAGAAGGTTCTTGTCCAGAAAGTGTGCGACCATGTGGATATTACATATGAATTATGAAAAGACTTTTAAAATTCAATCAATAATATAAAGTTTCAGGCGGTAAGGGATTTATAAATAGCTATATACCTGGGAATCTAAAAGCGTTTTTACGTCCGTCATAATTAATCGTCCATGAATTGGAGGAACATTTGTCAGCCGTCGCCGCAACACCGGCTCCGTGAAGCCAACGCCCCCTGCGACCTTCCCGATGGACGCCTTCTGCTCCGTCCCCACCCCCGCCGATCGGCGCGTGTTGGCGCGGGCGTTTTTGTTTTATTGCGCATCGGTCCGGTCAATTAGCGCCGGTCGCCGCGTGGGTGATGACGCGCGTCAGCCGCCCGCGCCGCCCCGCGCCGCCCCGCGCCGCCCCGCGCCGCCCCGCGCCGCCCCGCGCCGCCCCGCGCCGCCCCGCGCCGCCCCGCGCCGCCCCGCGCCGCCCGCGCCGCCCCGCGCCGCCCCGCGCCGCCCCGCGCCGCCCCGCCGCCCCGCGCCGCCTGGGTGATGAATCGTGTGGTGCTCGATTATGAACTGGCTGCCCCCGCCCGACAACCCGCGTGCGGCGCCGAGGCGGGGAGGTTGCAGCTTCGACGAGTCCCCACCGCGATCGCTGGGTTGCTTCGGGAGGGGCAAGACGTAGATCTGGAGTATGTGAGTGTGGGTGTAAGGTTTTCCGCCGCGAAAACTACTTTGTTCGTTAGTTCCTTGAGTGTAGTGCATGTTATAGCCGGGCGGAGGCGGTTTTCTTTGAGATCCAGCGCTGACTTAAACGTAAGCCCCGAAGAGGGCGTACGCTTCCGCAACCGGAGTCAGTTGCTGCTTGGCAGTCCGCCGCATCCTATACGCACAGGTGCCAACGTTTCAGCAGACATTCTGCGACCTTCCCCAGGGCAAATGCATTCCGTCCTGACGAAGGTCGCAGAATGGCGGCTGAAACGTTGCCACCTGTGCGTAGGAAGTGGGGTCTCAGCTAAGCAGCTACTACTAAGTCTGCAACATTTACCGCTCCAGATATATCCCTCAGTGGAGCAACGCTTCAACTGGGAGACGGGATAAACTCCAAGTCCCCGACTGGACTCCCGATGTGTGTGGTAGTATATGCAAATGTGTATGTGTGTGTGTGTTTAAGTTAGGAGAGATAAAGGGAAAGGATGAGGAAGGAAAGATCGCGTGCTGTCTGTGGTACAGTTGTTAGTGTCCGTGATTCAAGGCGCGTTAAATCAACTGATCCAAGCAGCCGGCCGCTAGAATTCTCACTCAGACCACGTGAGCCTGGATCTGCGCCGCGCGTCCGTTGCGTTCGGCTGTCAAACATCTATCCCTCCTGCAATGAACGTCTTCCAAAAATTGCATAGCACAAAGCGGATTTAGCTGATATCTTGTCTGATATACTCATTACGAGATTTAATGTTATTCCCTAAATGTAATTGGTTGTAAGCGCTTTGTAATTAAAGTTAATTATTAATTAATGAGTTGGGAGTTTCAAGTTTCTTTGAAAAGAATTAACTTCAAAATGTACAAGAATATACCTTATATTTGGACCATACACTAGCATTGTCACAAAAATAATAAAAAGAGAAGAATGTGCAATAACTGTCTCGTAGACAAAGCATATATACCATAAAAAAACTTATAATTTAATTTTGAGAAAAAACACAGTATTTCAATAATTATTTAATGCACAATCAGGAGAAGCTCTTCAGACGTTGTTACATTACAAATAAAGTAAAATTTAAATTTAAAATTGGAAATTTTAAAAGATATAACATAGCATAAAATTAAAGATATAATAAAGATACAAGATACCTATATAGTACATAAATGGAAAATAATATTTACGATACAATTGGAATAATCAACAGGAAGAATTCTATGTAGTTCTGAAATATGACAGTGCAGAAATTTTGAACAATAAATTACAGTTTATAAAGAGATTAGACATAGTTAAAATCTTGTTAATGACTTCAAATGAATGCATTAATGAAATACCGTTTGATTTTTCTGTAAAAATATACATGTATTAGTGGAATTTTTGCTTAAAATGGGGATGAAGAGTTGTGTAAAGAAGAAAACGTTATTTTTACAAAACAAGTCGTATATGCAAATAAATGGTGACACTAACACCGCTGGGAGTGTCGTATGTGGAATATGATTCACCGATGAACCCGCGTTGCTTTTTCCTGATATCCTTTTGGAAGCTGACAGCATTTCATAAAAAAGCTTTTAAATATTTGAAAATATACTAAATATTGCTCCTCTGTGTATGATTAATTTCACGTTCATTTTATTCCATTTCCTTGTTTTTCTCATTTCTGAGAAGTACCATGTTCCGCAGGATGTTTTCTCATAAAGAATATTCGAGTTGTGCGTCTTTCAATCCTTTTTTCCCTAGCTACTCGCGTAAGTGGCCTCTGGGAAAAGGAAGACTTCGCAGAACTTCCTAGGCCATTTCTTTCGCTAGGCAAGAGTGAAATGTGACCTGACCCTGCAAAGGCTGTACTCGGGCTGAAGGTGGCGCTGGCAGAGAAGACGGCGAGGTGAAGTGAGAGAATTGGGCTACGCGCAGATGAAATACAAACTCACTCCGCTCTGTTGTATTTCTTCTTTTTTCTCAAATTTTCATGTCTCCTCCTTTGCGACAAAAACGCGGATGATCTTATGAAGATTCATTTTGTTCATTGCATTCATTAATTTCTTTACCATGTTGCCAACTGGTATTATCACTTACCGTGTTTGAGAGAGTAAATGTTCGTTTTCACTCATGTATATTGCTTCATGATGGTCTAATACGGCAATGGAAGAACAAGAAATAGTATAAAGTATCCAACTCAAGTTTTAAATCGTATTCCTTTTTTAGATACTCCGAATTATTGCAACTATTTTCTTCAGAAAGATTGATCATAACTTTACAGTCTTACATCCTTTCCTCCAGCAAAGACTACTTCCCTACAATATTTTCCCCCACTCTTTATTTTCTTCAAGTCATATTTGTCATCTTCTACCTATTCGACTTTCACCGCGTCTCCTTGCCCGTCATCTCTTCTTTATCAACGTATTTATACCCTTGTTACACTTTAATATGCACGATATTTTTCATTTATTGTTCAAATAAAATTTCCTGAATACTCACGTCGGATATTGAATATTTGAACCAATTATTCACCCGAGCCCTATTGCTGCAACATATTAAAAGACAAAAAATTGGAACGTGATGAGGGGCATGTGTTTTTCATTGGACAATTCCGCTTCGTAAAACATTTAATTCATTTGATAAAATCTGATATAAATTACAAGCAGACGTATAACAATATATGTGCATACATAAACCATGTAGATTGTAACCGACATGAAGAAATGGTTCATTGCTTAACTGCACCTCGTGGGACCAAGGATATTAAGCATTATGCTGAATGTGCTAGCAGTGGTTTGTGTATAAGGAAGAAAGAGACAATCGTAATACACAGTCACAAAAATTTCTTTATCAAACGATCTGAATTTCTTTGGAGCCAAAATCCTGTGTACTTCCCAAAACCAATCATAAGAATGTTAATTTTGTTGGTTGGTGATTCCGGGCGCGTCAACGACTTAGGACAATATTCCTGTAAGTGTAGTGCATGTTTTTTCATCGGGAGATGGCGGTGATCTTCCCCCGCTGGATGTCAAGATTCGGCGCCGACCTACCGTCGGCTAGTGGGGTTTCCCCCTAACCAGGGCTCTCCCACCAGCGGGGTACCGTCTCAGCCGGGACAAGCTCTAATCTCCCGACCGGTCTCCCGGAATACGTGGTAGTGTGGTGCATGTTAGTGTAAGTGTGTGTGTATGTTTGTGTGTGTACGGGGAGAGGATAGGACGAGGAAGAGGAAGGAGAGATCGCGCGCGGTCCGTGGCCCATTTGTTACGGTACTGCTCCGGCATTCGCTTGGTGTTGATCGGAGAAACCACGGAAAACTACCGGTCAGATCAGCCGGCCGCTAGAACTCTCCTCCAAGCAGTGACTGAAAAGCTAGTGTCGAAAGTGCTACAGCCGTGAGGGCTCGAACCTAGGACCTCCAGGTCAGGGTTGCTTCAGTGACATCAGTTGATGCACTGAGCTATCGCTCCCGGTAAGAATGCTAATGCAACCTCAAACTTAAATGTAAAGAATTAAGAAACCATTCTAATTTCAATATAAAAATTAATCAAATATGCCTTAAACAGTGCCCAACTCGACTGTCGGTATATCTTGCCATTACTTCCTATTAGCCTTTGCGGTCATTCACCCCTCCCCCCCATCTGTGGCGGATTTTCAAAGGTGGCAAGGGAGGCCAGGCCGCCCCCCAAAATTGATTAACAACACTAAAGACTTTTTTCTTTAACTTAAAATTTGTTAGAATTGTCTTTGCCTAAAATTGACATAAATGTTTACGACTGGCGAGTAAATATTTAAAACTAGTTGTTTCTCTTGCTGCAAACAGCGATACTAAAATCGTAGAAAATCCTGCCGCCGTGAGGACTGGAACCTAGGACCTCCCGGTCAGACGCGCTGTCATAGACAGTGTGTACTCTGTGATTGCGATGGTGGTCGTGTGGCAGGCCCAGTATTTCAATGGACACAATAAAATCTGTATTGGAAATGCCGTTTTCGCGGAGAAGTAATCCCAAAAGAAGACAAATATTAAATCTATTCTTTTTCTTGGAATGTTGCCAATAACAGTTTACGAGTTAAACAAAGGTCACTGACTTTCGACTTCACAATATGAATCCGTGCCTAAATTTGTCTGGGCCTCCCCACGTTTTAAACCCACTCTCCGCCACTGCTCCCCGCCCAGCCTTTCCCATCTCGCCTCTGTGGCCCTCCTCGTGTGTGGACGGGGCGGCATGGGCCGGCCTGGCCTGGCTTAGCCTGGCTGCGCGCAGCGGCGCCGGCGGAAGCGCAGTGCGCATGCGCGGGTGGGAAGATGAAAGAGCCGCCGCGCAGACAAAAGAACGCCGCCGCCCGTGTTATTAGCGCCTGCTTCCCAGCGGTTTCGGATGATCCCTCCACATTGTGCGCGGGAGGGCGTCTGAAGTTGCAGGAGCAGCCGCGCTGTGATGAATATGAGGCGAACGTAACAAATTGCGTTTCTGTAAGATGAACAATACTCGTTGCACGACACAGAGATTGTAACAGGTTCACATTGCTAATATTGCGTGATTTTATAATAACGTCATCATCAGATCGTTCGGATCTGATGGTCTGACGTTCAGATCTGAACGATCTGATGGTCTTGTTGGACTTTATTAATTTCGTAATTAATCAGTTTTACTGGCATATTATACTTTGATCGTGATTTATTGAATCGAGATTATCAAACATGACATTCTATGTGTATTAAATTTAAGTTTCAAATAATACATTTTTGTTTTTACTTGTAATTCTGTAGTGACAATTCGTTTCGCTCAATTCATTTCTAATTAGAGGAAAGTTAAACAAGTTTTATTTTGAAACAATACTTAGTTCCAGAATATTTTTGTCAAAAAATCGTGTTCGTAAATTGATTCAAATTTAGTGCATCAATTGTTAAATATTGCAGTCTCTAAAAAACCTAAAATCAACATCTCCACACATAATATGTAAAATACGCTACATGGACAATTTAAAGAAACACTGACACGAAATTCTGTACGTGTGCAACCGTTGGGCTTGATTTACAACCCATTGCTGCATCCAACAGAGTTAAGATAAATATAGAAGTCTGCAGATGATGACATGTGAAACACATTACTGCAGCAAACATTATAAAAACGCTTAACTAGCAAACGATTCCGAGGGCCTCAATTTTTCTATTAAGAAAACCAAATTTTCGTATCTTTGGACGAGACTTACTTACAAGACTTCTGTAGGGACACGAGTTTGTGGGAACACGGGGGCTTGTTCAAAACACGATTCTTATGCAGAATTCTAAAAAATGAGACCAGTTTGAACTATTAAATTTTTGGTGATTAAGTTCTTTTGGGTACCCAACTCCTAGCATGGGTGGCCAACCAAAATCTATGGCGGAAGAAGATTGAAAAGTCTTTCACGATAAATTGAATAGGATTATTTGATTTTCTGAGTAAATTATTCTCAACGCTTAGTAAAATTATATTGGTTACCTTGCCCAGTACCACGCTTTTAAATGTAGTAACACAGTTCAGGGATTGTCCGTTCGAATTTGGGTTCTAACATGAAGAAACTTTAATTTTTAAAAGAAATATTTACAAATTGCATTTTCGCACAGGCCCAGCAGGTAATCTTTAGAAGAAATTATAATATATTAGATTTAATTTTGTATTTGTAGGTAGAGAGAAAAAGTATTTCTTATATTACTAATTTAACGAAGTAAATAATGTGGAAAAAATACTCGAATAAATCGTATTGACACCTCACTTTCCATTTCATTATTTTATCGGCCGTAATCGCATAAAAGTAACAGGAACTATCGGAAACCTGACAGTCAAAAACTGCTCTGAATGAATTTCGCTGGCGCGAGGCGCAATGACCGTACAGTTAGCACACCCACTTATCAGAAAATTAAAAAAGAATATTTCAGAATTTTGCACTAACTATGTACTAATTTATACTCAAATTTAAAAATTTTCAACTGATGCAGAAAATCAAAATAAACAACGTATAAAAGTGGGTACGCTAACTTAACGTTAAGTCAGCATACCCACACAAGAAAAACCCATGAGATAAAAAAAACTAAAAATATCAGAATTTTGTACTAATTTTGAACTAATTACTATGCTGTATAGGAGGTGCTGAGGTTTTCATTCCTTCGAGCATAGCCAGAAGTTTTTTCCATTTCCACAGATATTTGCAACCTCAATCGCTACTCAGAGTCTGTACTAATTTCTGTGACCACTTACCTTCCTTCCGAGTACGCCATCGAATCGACACTGCTGAATGCGGCTCTAACTGGTGCAGATGGTGATGTATTAGTAGAAGTGGTCGCATTTCAGCAAATTATGTGTGTGCCGGCCAAGCGTGATGGGTGTTGGGTGTGATAGAGACTGATTAAACATCAGTAAATAACACTAGCCTTCCCTTCAACGCAACAGAATTTAATCGGGAATCTCATGTATCATGTGTCACAGAGCGGACACTTACGTGATTTTAGTTTTCCTTCCAAACGTGTCGCAGATGCATATTTCAACTATAACTCATCGTTACTCAAATGCAATACAATTACTAGGGCAATACGTTATCTTATTCTTCAGTGTACTCTTTGATAGTGACGTCATGATAGAACAAGATTACATGTTAGAACACGGTATTTCTGATCACTGATCATAGACCTTTCAGAGTTTTAATTTCAGATTTCAGAGGAAAAAACATTAAAAAAAATACATTTGATTAATTTTTAAAATAACAAAAGAATACACCAAAATAAATTTTACTTCATATTAAACCACACAATTGGCACTATTCATTGGAAAAGGTTGAAGAAAAAATTTGGAGCAATTTTTGAGAAAATGGCGTTTGAGCGTTTATAAAAATGCGGAATTTTTGAGCTCATTTTTACAGAAAACAGCTGTGTTATTGAGAAACTTTTTGACATTATTTAAGGTACATATACATAAAAATACAATCTCGTAAATCAATTGTCGGTAATGTAAATATTAACGGCGTGAGAGACAAGTAAAAAAATAATTTTTTGTGATTTTGACAAAACAAAAGAATAGAGCTATATGGCGTTTGTGTCATTGTATAGGGTTTGTTTGGTACGAACCCTTCCAAAAATGCAAAGAAAAAATTGAAGCTGTTTTTGAGAAAATCTTGTTTTTGTTAATTTTTAAAATTGCAAATATTGCACATGCTATTGCACGAAAACTACTAAAATTTCCAAAAAAAAAATCTGCATGATCTATATGAAAGAACTATTAGTGGAGAACAAATTTAATTTAAAGAAATAATCTCTGTCTTTAATTTTGTAGTTGAAAGAAGACGCCGAAAAAATTCACTTTTCGGAAATTCAGAGTTAACCGTGAAAATCGGACATATGCCACCTTTATTGACGTATTTTACTTTATTCTTACAAGAAATTTAAAGAAAAAATTTGGAGTCGTTTTTGAGAAAATTTTCAAAATGTTCGGGGGGCTTCACGTAAAGTACGCACATATTGTAAAGAATGTTTTTCAAAATTTCAAAGCTTCAACTAGAGCCAGATCGACAGGGATTCTTCAATTTGGAAAAGATCGTACGAGTGGTTTAGAAGCTAGTAGTGTTCATAGATGGACGGACAGAAACACACCGACGGACAGAGGGACGGACGGACGGACGGACGGACGGACTGATGGAGAACGGCAGTTTGGCTTTGAATTGGTGTTTCTTCATCAAGGACCCATCGAACAGGGATTCCGGTTACACCACGTGTTAAAGGATTGTTTTTTTCAATTTAGCCACTGGTTTTATCCACTTTCTCGTTATCAGTGACCGGCAATGAATTTTTTTCTACCGAAAATTCGCCGGTTTTTTTCGCACAGCATTACATAATTTTCTCTATAATACGTATATTATAGAGATACTTCGTATATACGTACGTATAAGAGAAAATAAAAAGGGTTCAAAATATTAGTCATTCTTTAGTTTCCGCAACCGGAATGGAAGAATCGAAGCGCAGCGGCAGTTTCCCACAGCCGGTTGTGACTCACTCCCATACTCCACCGGGTCAGAAACTAGCGGCAACTGCAACCAGAATGTGCGAGGTTTCGTGCTCGGCGACTGGAAGTGGGCAGAGAGGTGGCGTGAAACGGAGACTGAGCTGTGGCGAGGGCAAGGACGAGGGCATGGTGGAGGCAACGGCGTAGTGAGGGTTGAACGGAAAGGGGTGGGGAGAATTGATTGATCGTTTAAATGGTTTTCCCGGACGCGTCAGTGGCTAAGGCCATTAATCCCGTAAGGGAAATGCATGGTTAAACGTGGGGGGTAGCGATGATCTTCTTCCGCTGGATGGCCAGATCCGGCGCTGACATACACGTCGGCTTGCAGGGTGTTCCCTAACAAGATATCTCCCATCAGTGACGCACCACCCCAGTAGGCACAAGATCTTAAACTCTCTGGTCTCCCGACATGTGTGGTGGTGTAGAACCTGTAAGTACATGTCTGTGTAAGGAGTGAGGATAAGGAAGAGGAAACCGGTCGGGAGCTTAGAGCTTGTCGCGGCTGGGGCGCTGCCCCACTAGTGGGAGAGTCCTGGTTAGGGGAAAACCTCACTAGCCGACGGTACGTCGGCGCCGGATTTCGCCATCCAGCGGGGGAAGATCGCCGCCATCTCCCGAGGAAAATAGCACTACACTTACGGGACCTAAGCCGTTGACGCGCCCGGAATCACTAAACAACCAACCAACCAACCAATAATGAAGAGGAAGGAAAGATCGCGAGCGAACCGTAGCTCGTTTGTTAGTGTACTGCTCCGTCATTCGTCTGGTGTTGTTGGGAGAAACCATGGAAGACTACCGGAAAGAGTAGCCGGCCGCTGGAATTCTCCCCCACAGAGCGTCTGCTAGCGTCGGGACTCGAACCCGAGGATGGTTGGGCGGAGGGGGGCGGGTGGAGCGAGGACGCTAGCGGGGGTGGGCGTCAACTGCACGGCGATGCGCCCCCGCACCGACGTTTGTTTGCGGCGGCGGTGAAAGTCCACAGATAAATCACACGCGGCGTCACCCCGAGGGGTATCTGCAGCGCCGCGTCATTCGAATAACAAGTGGCGGGGACGGGGGGGGGGGGCGGGGCGGCGCTTGAAATATTTGCGTTTAATTCTAGTGCGGCCGACGTATTTTTCTTAATTATCGGTACTTTGTCACGCGGTTGACACCCGCCGGATATTGCAGCTTGCCGCGCGCTTAGCTGAAAAGGTCGATGACCCGGTCAGGTCTGTGAAGCGCCGAGATGCGACAGCTAATCACAAGTGGAAAGGTAGATGTGTCGAGGATTGCAATACGTGATGATGAACTTGTGACAAAAGACGTATAGGTTAGCGAATTATTTAGGAGAATTTTTCAATGGTTTAAAGGTAGCAAAAATCGAATAATTTACAAAAGAGAATTTCCATTCTACACATTAAGTACTGGAAAGTTTTGTTAGTTAATTTAATTCAGTTATATAATTATTTATGCCCCCAACATATTGAGGTACAGAGGTTTAAAAAATGTCTTTACTACCATGCACAAAAAACACTTTTTATATTTAGTTTTGAAATTTAATCTAAATATGTCTCCGAAATAAATCATCGATGGTTAAATGATGACCATCTCCAAATTATTCCTCGTTATTTTATGTTCGATATTCTAGAATTTTATTTATCGTTTTTAATGGGACTGCCTCGAAGGGAAAATTTGCAAAATGCATTGGTATTAATGAGCGTTAATTTTCTTCCCAGGCTTCGACAGTAATGAAACGAGAATGTAATGGAACTTTGTAATAAATGTAATTTCGATTATTTAATTTTCTGCGAAAATGCGAATGTAAATGAAACTAAATTAATAACATCGAATGATAATCAAGTAATTAAATTGGTATCTATTAAGCCTCATCATCATTGCTTATCTTTTAAACAGGAGTTGGTACTCTTCAATGAAGTAGGCAATGAGCAGTATCGATATAGCGAAGCGCGAAACGCTTTGCTCTCCATTAAACGAACACATCCGCCATTTTGTCAGGTCCTTCCGCCTTGATTGAACAAGTGGAACCGTGAAACTTCCGCTGGAAATGAGAAACAGAGAATTGACCGGAACCGGAATGTGAGAACTTTTACGAGTAGTTCAGCCTCGAAATAAACACCCCCCCCAAAAAAAACAACTATCTATTTTTGATTTTGTTATCTGTATATGAAATGTTTATAGATAATTAAGTCTTGTTTTATGTTGAATTGTTTTTATGTGGAACAATATAGAAATATAAAAATAACGTGAGACTTGTTGTTTAAAAATAACACTGATGAAAAAAGCAAGAATATACGAATAAATTGAAAGTAATTTTCATTGGATATTGAAACAACTTCAATTCTTTTTAACAAGTTTTCTCTACGAGAGTAAGAAGAAAAAAATAATTTAGCATAAGGAAATTTTATCATCAGTTTGTGGCTTGAAAAAACCAGCTTCTGAAATGGATCTCATTTCAAAATTTTAAAAATAATCCTCCCAACTTTTACACAGAATTTGAAATGTTGAATGTTCATTTTATGTGTTTACTGTTATTTTTAACACCGTCAAAAATTTGCAAGTAGAAAAAAAAAAGTTTTGTTCTGTTAAGGGAAGCACCTCATTTTAGGGAATAAGTAATTGTAGGATATACACAGTTACCATTGATTGACTTTTTCGTGTTTCTGGGCGCATCAACTGCTTTGGTCATTAGTCCCGTAAGTATAATGCATGTTTTCCTCGGGATATGGCGGTGATCCTCCCGCGCTGTATGACGAGATCCGGCGCTGACCTACCGTCGGCTAGCGGGGTTTCCCCGTAACCAGGACTCTCCCACCAGCGGGGCACCGCCCCAGCTGGGACAATATCTAAGCTCCCGACCGGTCTTCCGGAATATGTGGTAGTGTAGTGCATGTTAGTGTAAGAGTGTGTGTGTGTAAGGGGAGAGGATAGAACAAGGAAGAGGAAGGACAGATCGCGCACGGTCCGTGGCCCGTTCGTTAGGGTACTGCTCCGCCATTCCGGTGTTAAACGGAGAAACCACGGAAAACTACCGATCAAAGCAGCCGGCCGCTAGAATTCTCTCCAGACACCGACGGAATTCGACCTACTGGAAAGCTATTGTCGAAAATCCTGCCGCCGTGGGGAGTGGGAACGTAGGACCTGCCGGTCAGAGGCGCTGCAGTGCCATCCGTTGATGCACTGAACTACCGCTTCCGGTACCTTTGATAGAGTTGTATGTATTCAGTAAATGTAAGCACTGGTGATCGTGTGATGTATAGTAAAGATTGATGCTCCATTCTCAAACATGTGCCCAAATATGACAGATTTAATACTAATGTACATGGGCCCAATAGAAACGAAGCGTCCGTCCTCGCATCGCTTGTGCTGCGCCGTCCTTAGGAGCCGCGAGGCCGCGCGCAAGGAGGCGACGAGGCCGCCGCAAACGATATTCGTGCGGGGCGCCGGCGGGCGTTCGCCGCGCAATAAATGAATTTCCGGCTGCGCGCGCCCCGCTTCCGCTTCCGCCCCGAGGTGGACAGGCGGGAGGACACAATGGGACGCAGCGCCCGCCGCAGCCACCGCGAACGAGAGGCGCTGATGTGTGCACGCAGAAGGCGCTCGAGCAACGTGCCAAGCACGGCATGCACTCGCACCGTATTGCATCGGATCGGATTGTATCGAGTCGGATCGAGTCGGATTGTATCGAATCGGATCGGGTCGGATTGTATCGCATCGGATCGAGTCCGATCAAATCGCATAGAATCGGATCGTGACGGATCGGGTCGGATTGTATCGAATCGGATCGGTTCGGGTCGGATTGTATCGAATCGGATCGGATCGAGTCGGATCGAATCGGATCGTGATGGGTAAAATCGGATCGGGTCGGATCAGGCCTAGTCGGGTCTGCGCTGATCGGGACTGGTCGGACCTGCTTGGTTCCGGTTGGCTATTTCGGTCTGGCCTCGTCTGGTCGGGTATGGTAGGGTCGGCTTGGTCAGGTTTTGTAGAGTTGGGTCTGGTTGGTCAGGGGTGGGTCTGGTTGTATCTCTTTGGGACTGGTCAGATCGGGGTGGGTCTAGTTGGATCGGGTTGGGATCCGAGGTACTTGATTCGATGGAATTGCATCCATTGGAAACGAATTAAATCTTCATTGCAAGTGAGTAAAAACTTGCTGGGCTTGCATGGACTCCCTTGTCTATGCTTTCCGTACATCTACCGTTTCGAGTTCTGTGATGATAAAATAATAGATTAATGTTTGAGTTATTTTAAATGATGTAAATGTACATGCATCTGATATCCATACGTCCCCTTCAAAGGAAGTACCACCTCGATCGGGGAAACCATCTCGATACTCATAGTGTCTCGGGGTCTCACCAGTTGTGCTCTCCGTTGTGCTTGCGGTCCCTACAACTGACCGGCTCGTAGCAACTGTTGCTGAGAAAAGAGGAAATACCAACCCCTGGCTGTTGAATTGAAGGACATGTATGGACGGCGCGCGGTGGAAGTGCTTCCAGTAGTGGTGTCAGCAAATGGATTGGCCACCAGAGAGATCGCAAAGACAGTAAACCTAACTGAGAAGCATTTGCGGACCATTCAAAAAGCTGTATTATTGGAAACAGCAAATATAGTCCTTAAATTCTTAAACCTGATTTGACGGATATAAAAAACCAAATATATTCTTCTTGCACTTAACGTGCATTCCATGATTGCCTTGGGTGATTTTGAGAACCGCTGCATCAGTGTATATCCACAGAAAATAGGAAATAATAATAATAATAATAATAATAATAATAATAATAATAATAATAATAAAACCTGGTCGGAATTGCCCGAAACGAAACTTAAAAAAAAATAAAAACCACATTAAAGTACGGTTGTACACTATTTCGAACTATTTGTGCCCATTCATCACTCCCGAATGTGGACTAAGGAGAACACTGTAAATACGTTTTATTCACCTTACGACTCCACTGACGTTTCAAATACTGTGTCAACTTAATACAGAACTGCCGGTGCATTTAATGCCATAAAAGTGCACCGCGTCATAAAAGCAGCTCGAACGGCTGATTGCCACCGGCGTGACGGCGTTGCACAGCCAATTGTAACTCAACGCTGGCAGATTTATACCCTGTGTGCTGCCCTTCTTCGAGGGAATGAGCTTGCGTTCGCTTCAACAACCAGTCGACCTGGATCGAACCGTTTTAATTCTGAAAAATGTGCATCGTGGGTTTTCATACAATTTGGAAATAATAAATAAAGAATATAAATATTTTGTCAAGTTTTCCTTTGACCTTTGTTACAAAGAAATTTTCATATTATGCCAGATTATGAAACGATTGTAAATTTTTTCAGTGAAGTGTGCACGCACTGGCTGGATGGAGTAAGATTTGCAACTCATGGATTTTATATCAAAATGGGTTGTATTCGAAAGCTGAATAATCAGCTACTTTCCCTGGGGCGCTAACACTTGTAGGTTTTGACCCGACTCCGACATTTATTTTATTTATTTAATAGGTAATTAGATAACTTGATGATAGGTGGCTAGGCCGAAGGCCTTTATGCCATTTCAATTCCTACATTCTACCGCGTTCTAACTTTTCGTATCCTGGTATTCACACCAAATGGTCTCTCTATCGTATCAAAGCCGCGGAAAAGAGACCATAAGGTATGGCTAAGGAAGAAATCCCTGAAGGGGGAAAACCTGCCGTCAGAAGCGGAGTACATGCTATTCTATCAGACTTTTTTTAAAACTGTTTATTTGCTTGTCGCGGGCGTCACGCATTCTCCTTCCTGTGTTTGGCCTCTTCAGCACCTGAAATCAAACAGCGCCACAGAAGATCGTCCGCACAAACTCGTCTGCCCTTACATTTCCGATTCCCACTTCCCTTCGCCCACTAATGTGCTTATTACTTTGAGAATTTTATTTTATTTTATTGCATTGCCTTATTTATGTACTTAACCCCCACATGCTGACATTACTACAGGTTAAGCAGAGAGTTTACTAGATACGGGAATGCGCCTTCTAGGGAGACAGCAACTTTTCTTTGCTTGACCCCACCGATTAAAGGAGGCTGCTAGCGAACCAAGGATCGTACTGTTATAATTGTTTTTTTGTTGCTCCAACCCCCTCTTGTTATTGACCAAGGAGTATACAATGGTGGAGAGGTCTTGCTACATTTCATTCACGCAATACAGCCTTGACGCACGTACTCACATGTATGGGATGTGAAAGTTTTAACAACATCGACCTTAGAGGACAACCATTTCTGAAGCTAAAGTTATGCATCTTGACACGCCATTGCTTCACATTTGTGTAATTAACATGTGTTACCATTAAGAGACTCATTTCGGATGAGTGTAGAGCCGTTTGATCCACGATTATTCCGTCAATAGCAATCGTTCAAATCTTTACGAATGTCATTATTTCTCCAAGGAGAGAAACGTTTTTGTCATTTATATTTACAGTGTTCAGAAGGAACATTTAGTAACCACGTTTCTCATCTCTAAAAATCGAAGTCTCTATCTAGCATTTCAATTCTTCAGATAGTGAATAAACGCAAATTATGAAAAGATATCCAACAGTTGAAAGTATTTAAATGGCTTTGGCATTAACTGCAAGGAAACTGCTTCAATATTTCCGCCAAAATATCTATGATAAGCCAATTACAAAATCCTTCATCACAAACAATTTTGTGCTGTGCTGACTGACTAACAAATTATTCTAATTAATTCCTATCCTGATTAATAAAACAAGTAGAATCTTTAATTCCCAGCAAATATCGCATAAAAATACACTAATCTTTTCGTAAAAGCTGTCGATAGAATTCCAGCTCTGCAAGAGCATGCGACATCGATAACACGCAACATCGATTTCGGTGTTTTTGAAACAACAATGTTTTGAACATCGATTTATTAAAGCTGAATGTTTTTGGCATCGATGTTTTCATCGAGCGGTCTATTCTAGATACGTCAGTTATAATTCAATAGAGTGCTTCAGTGCCAAATCAAGTCGAATCAAAGCTCACTATTGAGTAACCGCGTCATAACTGACAAGGTGTCAGAAGTCACTCTATTTAAATGAAAGTAAAGAGCAGAGGAGAGGAGTTGTATCTCGACTAAAAGATGTCCCCCGGTGCACTGGTATTTCCTACGCCTTTCCTCGCAATTTTCACGTGCCGAAGCTGTCAACGCAGATGTTATTGGTGTAGAAAAGGCCTCCCCTCTACGGCGAACTAAGGACGCTCTGATTTGAAATGACCCTGACCGCTCAGGCTTTCAGGCTCAGTTTTGATAATTTTCTTATTTTTAATTTCTATCTACTTACTCTCATATACGAGCGTGGAGAAAATATAGTAATGCGGCAGCGAAAAAACGGCGTTTATATTGTTTTGTCGGTTAAATATTAAACACAAATTAATAAACACGGCGACAATCAAATTAAATTCTCCCTTGCGATAACGTTAATGTTAAAGGTTAGTAAACCACTTTTAAAATCATTGATGATTTTGGTTGGTTGGTTGGTTGTTACTGATTCTTAGGCCATTAGCGCCGTAAGTGCAGTACATGTTGTTTCCCTCGCGAGATGGCGGTGATCTTTCCCCGGTGGATGGCGAGATCGGCGCCGGCCTACCGTCGACTAGCGGGGTTTCCCCCAACCAGGACTCTCCCACTAGCGGGGCACCGCCCAGCCGGGACAAGCCCCAAATCTCGACCAATCTCCCGGAATATGTGATAGTGTAGTGCATGTTAGTGTAAGTGTGTGTGTGTGTGTGTGAGTAAGGGGAGAGGATAGGACACGGAAGAGGAAGGAAAGATCGCGAACGGTCCGTGGCCCGTTTGGTAGGGTACTGCTCCGGCATTCGCCTGGTGTTGATCGGAGAAACCACGGAAAACTACCGATCAGAGCAGCCGGCCGCTAGAATTCTCCTCCACACAGCGACTGAATTCCACCTAGCTGAAAAGCTAATGTCGAAAATCTTACCGCCATCAGAACTCGAACCTAGGACTTTCCAGTCAGAGGCGCTGCAGTGACATCAGTTGATGCACTGGACCACCGCTCCGGACGATATATTATTAACAGCGATGTTTTAATTTGGAACATATATGTTTGGTTGCGGATGTGGACGGAGTCGGCGAGGCGAGGCGCGACGCCTGCAGCGGCCACACAATGGCGGGCGGCCGCGTCCACAGTATCGCGCATCGCACTCACCTGTTTTCTGGCCGAGCGCCCGCGCTCGCGCAATGGATCGCTCTCTTTCCCTCTCTCTCCCTCTCCTCTCCTGTGCTCGCCGTCCTGTTTCGCCGACGCGGCGAGGTGCGTCTGCCGCTCTCGATCTGTCCGCGGTGATAAGACACGTTACGTATCGCCGGGTCCGCCCGCCCCTGCCAGCCCACTCCTGCCCACCCAGGCCGCCACCGCTCGCCCCGCCCGCCCACGCCCGCCCACAGCCGCCGCCCACCCACGCCCGCCCACGCCCGCCCACGTCCACCCACGCCCGCCCACGCCCGCCCGCGCCCGCCCACGCTCGCCCACGCTCGCCCACGCCCGCCCACGTCCGCCCACGCCCGCCCACGCCCGCCCACGCCCGCCCACGCCCGCCCACGCCCACGCCCGCCCACGCCCGCCCACGCCCACGCCCGTCACCTGTCCGCCCCCCGTCCCCCCGCCTGCCCCCATCCACCCTCCGCTAAATGAATGCTGGATTTCATTCGCTGGCCGCCCGACGCTTTTTGGGACAGGTCATCCTTTGAGAGGCACGATGGGATGGGGTGCGGTGGGCGGATTGATTGATGCTAAGATTTGCGCGCGTCAACTACTTCGGTCTTTAGTCCCGTAAGTGATTCTTTCCCGGCGGGAAGGTGAGAATCGGGGCCAACCTGTTAGTCGACGTTCGGGGATTTCCTCTTCTAAATATTCCCTCCAAATATTATCGCCCCAGACGGGAAAAGATCTAAGCTCCCAACTGGTCTGCCTACATGTGTGGTACTCTGGCGCATGTAAGTGTAAGTCTAGGTAAGAAAGGGGTGAGTATAGGGCCAGTAAGTGGAAGGAAAGATAGCGCGCGGTCTATGGCCGGTTTGTTAGGATACTGCTCTGTCATCACTTCGTATTAATCGAAGAAACGAAAAAAAAAAAGGACGATCAGAGGAGTCGATGATAGAATTCTCTTCCAGGTATTAGTTAAATTCGACCTACTTTTGTAGCTAATGACACAAATCCTGCCACCATCGGGAGTCGAACCCTAGGCCCCCCCGAACAGAGGCTCTGCAGTTATTTAGAGACTTTTTAGGGTCTTAGATTTTATTACTCGAATAGCACAGGCAATATTAAAATATGATATTGAATGCAGGTTCTTACTAGCTTCAAAGAAATTAGGTGTTTATTAGATCGTATTGGGGTGTAAAGTCATAATGCATTTTTATTTCATAATGTTTTCTCATCTTTTTTATCTGCCTTGATTTAATTCCCGAACAAAGTTCACAATATTTATATCTTTTACATTTGTTTATATTTTTAGAAATTTCAATTGGGATAATGATCGTGTATTAGTTTCCTCAAATTATGAGCTTTTAAATATTCAACACTTAATGGAAATCAAATACAATGTCGTCTAATGTTGGTAGCACGGCAAAAGCCAGTGTGAGGTATTCGTCAAGTTCATGGAAGAAAAAGTTCATTGGGGTTCCATTCAATTCTTTTTTATTAATTCTAGTTTCAACTTCAAATTTATTTTATAATAAAACTCGTAATTACACTGTAATAGTGTAATAATTTTCTTGATTGTAATTTTATTAAGAATAAGTTCATTGCAAGACATGTTAAATACATTTGAATAAAAAATATGTATCAATGTTTTCAATGTTCATACAATCAATAAGAGTCTTTTAAAAAATATTTCATATGTATTTTTAATATAATATTATCTCTTCTCATTCACCGAATGTTGGTTTCAATCTGAATTTCGTTCTAAAAATACAAAACAATGTATTTTCTGTATTTTTTCGCGTTGTATCGTTGTTTATAATTATGGCGGAATGCACGTATTTTTACAAACAGGTAAACGCATGTGTGTTCCCACGCGCTGCCATAAAAGTAATCATGAACTCGCAAGCAGGGCGAGATCAAACTGTGCTGGGCCTCTCATGTGGACTTCTCTCGTAATGATGCAATATTATACGTCGCGAATTTTTCTATTCTGCATAAAACTCTCAAATATAGCCATGAGAATAAAAAATACGGTTAATCACTTAACTGTAGAAATAAGAGACTGCATCAAAGACGACTAAATAATGCAATGCTTTTAAGTGAAAAAGAGTCGGTACGTTTCTGTAGCAAAAATAATTTGAAAATCAGATGTGAATTTTAATTTATATAGGAAAGATTAATATACCTTTTTTCTTACATATATTTTTACAAGATTGTTTAAGAATCATTTATTGAAGAATAGTCATTTTGAGATCATCTCAGACTTAATCTCAGGACTCACTGATTCTGAAATGTATTGTAAAATAATTTAATCATTTCCAAGTACACGAACATAGAGCATGAAATACAAAAGAGTTTAAAGAATAAATGATAACCAGCAATTAGATACGTAAAAAGTCGAAGAAATATAATCATAAAAGATAAAATCACAATCCTGAAAATAAATCCAGCACTCTATATCACCGCGACCTTAGTGATACAATGTGATATGCCAGCAGGTATTCACATCAGTTCCTTAAAAAATCAAGCTTGCGTTTTTACTGATAAGCTGGCAAAATGAAGAACTAAATGATGATTTTTTAAACATAATACTCGGAGCGCAGAATATCTCCACAGTGCGAAAGTCCGCGTAATTTCAGAAGTAAAGTCTTCAGCTATAAAGAAAATAATTATACTTACTTTTAATATCTAGAGCGCATTCCCGGGAGATTTATTACTATTACTTCCTGACTACTCTGGATCTTTAACAGACGTTTGTCCAGAGGTTTCGCCCTTACCTATTCACCTTTAATCAGTCATATTTTCTCAATATTCCAACATCTCCAATAATGTCCGGTATTCATCTTAAACATCAATCATCAACATCACCATTGCCTTCTTAGCTCCGATTTTTCTCCTGACGTCTGTCACATTACATATAGTTCTAATATGACTTTTGAAACAAGCAGTGAGTAAATATCAGCGTGTTTTCGGGTAAATCGCAATTGCATTTCGTGAAAAGCCAAATAGTTCTTGCGGTAATCTCTAATCATACAATTATGCCAGAAAGAGCAGTAATATATGCTTGTCACATTTGCTTCTTTAGTTTAAATGTTAATTATTAAAAGCAACCAAAATTCATTGTATAAAGCAAAACGTTTTCAAGTTCACTTTTTTAAAATAGATTTTCAGATAAGTCAGATATTTCGGATGTGAAAACAGCTGTTTGGCAAAGTACACCTACTACTTCTGCAAGTAAAATTACAATTAAGAAAGAGCAAGCAATGATCTTTACATTTTACCGTTTGAATATGAGAAACAGATGGATTCACTTCTCTCTTTTTGAGTCAAAAGGAGATATTAGGGAAAATTTACTAAAAATTCCCTTTGACTACTTCAATTTCACATGGAGTAACATGCATTTCAAAAGGTGAAGAGTTCTCGCCCTAGTCTTTTCTCTTCAGATAGGACTGCACTATTTAGACCAAACTACTCCTTAACATCGCCCGCAAAACTTTTCCTTTCTCCTCTCTCCGTTCGTTTCTTAGCTTCACGCCGCAACAAACACCTTCCCTCACCCTCCCCATCACCCAGAATTCATGCCTTCCTCCCTGCTGCCTCCATCGCCTCCTCCCTCTCAGAGGCAGCGACCGCCTCTTCCCTGCCCGGAGGAGAGCTCCTTTCAAAATTCTTCCGCTCCAAATCATCCCGGAAATGAAAAATAAAAGAAGAAAAGCCTCTTCGCCCGAACAGAAGCGCAGCGCCGCGCGCCGCGGAGGCCGTCAAGGGGGGAGGGGGGAGCGGACGCACCGCGCCGCCGACATTTTCTGATCTTTTAATTTCTGCCGTCAGTTGTCCTACCCCCATGGGGCTTCCGAATTTTCACAGGAGCTTGGTGGCTCGGGCCAGGATGGTATTCGTGAGTCTGGAAGCCAATACTTCACACTCATGTGCTGCGGCCCGTTTTTCTTTTTTTCTTTAGACTTTGGACATAGTTTTAAAAAGTAGTAATAATAATAATAATAATAATAATAATAATAATAATAATGAGGAGAAAGAGAAGGGGAAGTGGAAGAGGAAGAGGAAGAGGAAGAGGAAGGAGGAGAAGAGGAAGAAGAAGATGAGGATGAAGAAGAAGATGAGGATGAAGAAGAAGATGAGGATGAAGAAGAAGATGAGGATGAAGAAGAAGATGAGGATGAAGAAGAAGAAGATGAGGATGAAGAAGAAGAAGATGAGGAAGATGAAGAAGAAGATGAGGAACAAGAAGAAGAAGATGAGGAAGAAGAAGAAGAAGAAGATGAGGAAGAAGAAGAAGAAGAAGAGAGGAAGAAGAAGAAGAAGGAAGATGAGGAAGAAGAAGAAGAAGAAGAGAAGAAGAACAAGGTCGGTCCAGTGACCGAGATCGCTAAGGCCGTAGTGATTTCGGACCGAAAAATCGCAGGTTCGAGTCCCGCCTCGGAACTATTTAACGTAATGGAGTAACATTTTTAAGAGCAGTTCGGTGGAAATGTTCTACTGAACAGATTTTGTAATTTACAGCATTACTAAAGTGAAAGTCAAATTTTTACATTACTTTTTTCTGTACTTAGTGCAGAAATTCTTAAGTGTGAAACTTACTGTACTCATTATGCCATCATATACTCAATATTTCTTAATTGACTTCCTACAAAATTGGAAAATTATCGCTTGAGTAAAGTCAGAGATATTGATACAAACGTGTTCAAAAATATCCGTTTTTACAAATCACCGTTGAAGTTATTTCTTCTAACAAACCAGTTACCTCATCATGTTACCAAATAAACAAAACACGTTTTCTGCATAAATAGCCATAGAATATTCAGTTTTGATGTGCAACCCACATTAAAGAATGAAGTAGTACTTAGGTTGAGCTAGCATGTGGTGAAAAGCACAGCTTCCTAGAATTCATTCAAAAGATATAACGTAAATAATAGACTTGTAACCAAAATAATTGCCATTTTGATGAATGCAGTTGAAAGAAGAAAACAACAAAAAATGTGAACAGAGTATATGTATCCTCTTATACAGAAAAATGTCAAAACTCTCCAAATACCAAAAATTCGTGTTTTTGCCTTAAGTTTCCCCTTAAACGATCTCCTTGTTCATGGTGAGCCCGTGCGTTATGGCAGTGCCCCTTGTCAGCGGGGGCTCAACTTTTCCCGTCCGATCCGCCTCCACCCCACCCCCGCCCCCGGGAGTCACGCGAAGGGCGATTTAGCGTCGAAATAGCCTGGCGGCTTCCGTGTTACATGCACCGTCATTACAGTTGCAGACGTATTATTTCCCGTTTGGAGGCAGCGTGAGCCAGGAATCGAGCGATGGCACGGCTTGGGAATAAGCCATTTGTTTTCGCAAATTCCGAAGAATGCAAAAAGACGATAAGGGAATGCTTGCCTCTTTTTATTTTAATTAGTGGACCTTCACACTCATACTACTCAACTTTAAGACGAGAGAGAGTCAAGTGTTTCAAACTACTTCGTCAGTAGTATTCGTAATAATCGTTCCCTGTGATATTCTTAGTTGTTTCGGACACCAGAGGTCTTAGAAACGCGAATTCCTTTGAATTGTAAATCTAGACTTGAAATATAATTTATGTTGGAATCGTAAAGAAAAAATAACTTTCCGCATCATGTTAAATACTGGTCGAAATGAGTGCATGAGCATGTACGGGTCTACAAAAGAAATTATTATTTTTTGTTATGTTCTTATGAACAATAATTGATTTAGTGTTCTTAAATTACGATATTGGCGTTAAATTTATTGTTAGCGTTTAGATATTTACGTTTATTTTCAAGCTAATAGAGACGTTCATGTATGCAATAAACATGGTTCAATTTTCCCACACACCACCTGGTACTTCTAATTTTCAAATTTAGGAATTCCGTCGGACAATTAGTGTCTGCTGCTATCTCCGTATACCATTTGTATAGTGATCGGTTAATTATTATCTTAATGTTCTACTCTTCAATATTATCACTCCAATTTAGGCTTTTTTTGTTTTAACTAGAACCGTGAAGATGAAAGAAGTAAAGCACACTTTACCCAAACAAACCGAAAATCACAAAAAAATGTCATTGGCTCTTCTTGCCTCAAGCCACAGATATAAAAAAAATCAGGCGAATCTATTACTCTTCCGAATTCAACAACGGTGCTTTCATAATCCACCTCATTCCGACCTTTCGTTTCGAGCAACCTCTTTCCGGGCCGTATCGATTCCGGAGCCGCAAGCAAACGCCGGGGCCCCCTCCCTCGCGTTTCGCCAACGACTCTATTTCTAGCTGTCGTTCTAGCCCCAGTCTTCATCGCCTGCCTTTCATTTACCTGTCAGTCTCACGCGGCGCGAGTGTGTTCTATTTCGCCCCCCCCACTCCTCCGCGCCCCCACGCAAGGCCCGGGGTCGAGGTGGTCGCCCTCGAAATACGCGCGCCCGCCCGCCCCGCGGGGCGAGTCTGTCACAAAACGCGGCAATAATTTATCTGCAAATAGACGGCATTCTGTGCGCCGACTGTCGCAAGCAGTGCAGGAGGGGGGGAGGAAAAATAGTATAGCGTTACATAAGTGGTTGACCATCTAAGGAAATAGTATGGTACGTAAATGATATGGATGGTAGTTTGCGTTTTGTGTTGATGAGAATCGCTCCTCCAAGATTGTTTGGTATTGCGGGGTATATTTTTATTTGTTTATTTAATTTTATGGTTTTTAAAATCGTAGTTTCTTTTGCTACATATTTATATCGTCAAGATATTAGTTTATAATTATGTAAAACGAAATGATTTGGCTGGTTGTTTGCGTTCTCTATTCATGCGGATCACGACCCAAAGATTGTTTGGTCCAAGGAATTATATTTTTAATGATTGACTGATTGATTTTCTCGTGTTTCCGGGCGCGTCAACTGCTTTGGTCATTAGTCCAGTTAGTGTAGTGCATGTTTTTCATCGCGAGATGGCGGTGGTCTTCCCCCGCTGGATGGTGAGATCCGGCGCCGACCTACCGTCGGCTAGTGGGGTTTCCCCTTACCCAGGACTCTCCCACCAGCAGGGCTCCGCCCCAGCCGGGACAATCTCTAATCTCTATAAACTAATATCGTCAAGATATTAGTTTATAATAATGTAAAACGAAATGATTTGGCTGGTTGTTTGCGTTCTCTATTCATGCGGATCACGACCCAAAGATTGTTTGGTCCAAGGAATTATATTTTAATGATTGACTGATTGATTTTCTCGTGTTTCCGGGCGCGTCAACTGCTTTGGTCATTAGTCCAGTTAGTGTAGTGCATGTTTTTCATCGCGAGATGGCGGTGGTCTTCCCCCGCTGGATGGTGAGATCCGGCGCCGACCTACCGTCGGCTAGTGGGGTTTCCCCTTACCCAGGACTCTCCCACCAGCGGGGCACCGCCCCAGCCGCGACAATCTCTAAGCTCCCGATCGATCTCCCGGAGTATGTGGTAGTGTAGTGCATGTTAGTGTAAGTATGTGTGTAAGGGGAGAGGATAGGACAAGGAAGGGGAAGTTCGTGGCCCGTTTGGTAGGTTACTGCTCCGGCATTCACCTGGTGTTGATCGGAGAAACCACGGAAAACTACCGATGAGAGCAGCCGGCCGCTAGAATTCCCCTCCAGACAGCGACTGAATTCGACCTAGCTGAAAAGCTAGTGTCGAAAATCCTGCCGCCGTGGGGAGTGGGAACCTAGGACCTCCCTGCCAGAGGCGCTGCAGTGACATCAGTTGATGCACTGAGCTACCGCTCCCGATTTATATATATATATATATATATATATATATATATATATATATATATATATATATATATATATTCGTTTAGCTAATTGTGTTGTTCTTAAAATTGAGTTCTGAGGAGAGCGCGACGCGGCAAGGCCACCGGCATGCTACGCACCCGCACGGCGCAAAACATATCGCATCTTGGCGTCCATGATTTATTTCCATCGGCAAACGGTGCGGAGGCTGCGTGGGGCCGGATGGGGAGAACAGAGCGGGCGGAGGAAGTGGTTCCGGGCGGAGAGGCGAATGAAAACCCAGAGGACTTCGCCGGTTCCCTCGGAGCCTGTGTAAACACTGCGGGTAAGAACGATCCCTCGGTTTGGGTCTCAAAGCAAATTCCGAGGGGCAACGCCGCCCATCGCTGTGGTTGGTGCGTTTGGCCTTTGGCCTATCTGCATTGGCGTGGGAAGTCGCCGTTTATTTTGTTGGGATAATGGATACAGAATGATTTGTTTCGGCCGTGTCACTTTCCAACCTGTTCAGATCGATGGAGAACGTCCATGGGAGATGAATTTCAATGGAGATAAATGGAGATATACTGCACAGCCAGATTCAACAAAGGCATTGCAAAATACATCACAGACGTAACATTATTGCTTTGGTGCTGAGCAATTGATTCATTTTCTATGTAAAATACTTACTGCACTATAAATGACTCGTCAGACAGAAGTGCAATTTACTTTTATAGGAGAAAAGCCGTTACTCACTGTAAGTTACGTAATTAGTGATTAGGAATGGCATACATAAATATTCCGCTTCACTGATCAATTTATTTTCTTCTATATCAAATGTGAAGATAATATTATATTCAAATACATTTGAATATCACTTTATGTTATTCAATACTCCATGTAGCAGCTTATTTAGTTGATCAACTAAAATGTTCAAATGTCTAGCCAATTTATCCAATTACCAGATCATAAACGTGATACTATTATCAGCAATAAATCTGTCATATTATTATTATTATTATTATTATTATTATTATTATTATTATTAATACATTTAATAAAAATAAACTAATAATAAATATAAGAAAAATAATAATACATTTTCGGAAATAATGTGTTTATTTTTGATGAGTTGGGGTTGGGGATTATAATCGATCTCTTAAAAAATTGTGAATATAGGTCAAGAGCTATACTTGTTTTCTTTCTCTTATAGTTGTGTTAACGATAATCATCGGAATCATTGACCACTGTCAGCCCTATATCTAAGTAGTGATCCTGAATTCACAAAGCAGACCCGCGTACAGCTTTCAATGCTTTCAATTCCACATCGCACTCGCGATCTCGCTGAGCTTGAACGCCGCCACCTCGAACCAACAGCCCTGCATATGGGGAATTATCCCTCGCGGGCGGTGCTTCCTGTATTACTTGTTTCCGCGGCGCACAATGCCCCGGGGCAGGGACCATTGGCGGCCGCCGTCTGGTATACACGGCCTGGCCATCGGCGGCGCCCCGGGAGCCGCCCCGCCCCCGCCCCCGCCCCTCCTTGTCCCCGCCCCCCTTCCCCCCCGCCCCCCTCCCGCCGCCCCGCTCCCCCCCCCCACGCTCCGATCACGCTCTGCCCACGCTCCGAGCCCGCTCCGAGCCCGCTCCGAGCCCGCTCCGAGCCCGCTCCGAGCCCGCTCCGACCCGCTCCGACCCGCTACGACCCCGCTACGACCCCGCTACGACCCCGCTACGACACCGCTACGACCCCGCTACGACCCCGCTACGACCACGCTACGACCCCGCTACGACACCGCTACGACACCGCTACGATACCGCTACGAACCGCTACGACCCCGCTACGACACCGCTACGACACCGCTCGCCCCACTTCGCCCCTGCTCCAAATCCATCTCTCCACCGCTTCACCCTGGCTCCGTCAAGTCGCTTTATTCCCGACAACGTGAGATGGAGCTTGTGCCGGCAGAGGCGAGACACCGCTGGTGAGAGATACTTGACTGGGGAAAACCCTACTGGCCGACAGGTGGGTCGCCGGATTTCACCTTCCAGCGGGGGAAAGTCACTCCCGCCCCCCGGTGCAAAACATGCATGGCACTTATGGGACTAATGTCCTTACCAGTTTACGCGCCCAGAATGATCAATGAATTTATGAAGCTGTATCCCCTTGCTCCACACCATCCCGCTCGCTTTCACCACCACCAACACACACAACCTCCGACCCGCTCTGACCCATCAGTCTCCTCACGCCGCCAGCTCCCCGGCACCGCCCCATGCTTCTCCTCCCTCCCCACTGGGAGCGGTGGCTCAGTGCATCAACTGATGTCACTGCAGAGGTTCTAGGTTCCAGTCCTGACGACGGCAGGATTTTCGACACTGGCTTTTCAGCTAGGTCGAATTCATTGTCTCGAGGAGAATTCTAGCGGCCGGCTGCTCTGATCGGTAGTATTTCGTGGTTTCCCCGATCAACACCAGGCGAATGCCGGAGCAGTACCCTACCAAACGGGCCACGGACAGCGCGCGATCTGTCCTCCTATCCTCTCCTCTTACACATACACTAACATGCACTACACTACCATGTATTCCGGGAGACCGGTCGGAAGATTAGAACTTGTCCCGGCTGGGGCGATGCACCGCTGGTGGGAGAATTCTTGGCTGTCCGGGCCTACGACTCTACGCTGGTGGGAGTGTCCTGGTTAGGGGGAAATCCCACAAACCGACGGTAGGTCGGCGCCGGATCTCGCCATCCAGCGGTGGAAAGATCACCGCCATCTCCCAAGGAAAAAACATGCACTACAGTAACGGGACCAATGACCAAAGCAGTTGATACGCCCGGAAACACGAGAAGATCAATCCATCAATCCTCCCTCCCCGCTCTCCCCTCTCCTTCCGCTTTGTCCCCGCATCGCCCCACAGCTCCCTACTACGTTGCCACCCGATCTTCCTTCCTTGACTTCCCACATGCCCAGCCGCCGCTACATGTCCCCTCCGCCTTCACCGCCCTCCCCTCTCCCCCCATCCTTCCCACCCTGACCCCGCCGCTGTCCGCGAGCGCGCCGGCGGGAACGCGGAGGGCGGGGCCCCGCGCAGAGGCGGCGGATGCCGGTGGCCCTGCCGAATATCGGCGCCCGTCCTTAAACCGCAGCGCCGCCCCGCCCCGCCCCGCCCCGCTCCGCCTTCACTCCCACCGCCCCATCGATCCTTCACGAGAGCGGCCGACGTCTGCGAGGCTGGAGGGCAAGGTTGCGAGGAGGTCCATGCCCGGCCGGGAGCGGTAGCTCAGTGCGTCAACTCAGCGCGGTTACACTCTCCACGGTGGCAGGATTTTCGACACTAGCTTTCCCGCTAGGTCGAATTCAGTCGCTGTCTGGAGGAGAATTGTAGCGGCTGGCTGCTTTGATCGGTAGTCCTAACAAACGGGCCACGGACCGCGCGCGCGAACTTTCCTTCCTCTTCCTTGTCCTATCCTCTCCCTTTACACACACTGACACTAACATGTACTACACTACCACATACACTACTACACTACCACTACCATCCGGGAGACTGGTCGGGAGCTTAGAGCTTGTCCCGGCTAGGGCAGTGCCCTGCTGGTGTGAGTTTCCTGGTTAGGGGGAAACCCCACTAGCCGTAGGTAGGACGGCGCCGGATCTCGCCATCCAGCGGGGGATGATCACCGCAATCTCCCGAGAACAAACATGCACTACACTTACGGGACTAATGACCAAAGGTGTTGACGCGCCCGCAAACATGAAAAAATCAATCAATTAATTTGGGCCTTTTTTTTCGCTGCTCCGCCGTTTAAATGGTGACGCGACGTCACGGGGCATCCGTGCCGCGCTGCCCATAATGCACCGCGCTTCAGGCCGCAACTAATAGGTAGCGTCTTTTGGGATCTGTAATCGGCTTTCTGGTATTCCTTCGATCTTCACATCTCCGCCGATGCTGCGTGGGCGTTGTGGGGTTTTTGGCGATGCCTCAAACGTCACAATATATATATATATATATATATATATATATATATATATATATATATATATAAATATTCAGAACTGTTGTTTAATGGGCAGATAGTGTTTCCGCAGATTGACAAGGTAGTTGCTTCTAATTTGGGGTTAGAAGAGCTTACAGGCGAATTTCTAGATGAAAATAAGTGTTCAGTTTGATTGTGATTTCTTACATATAAACTGATTTGACCGATAAGATTACTTAATTCAGGCTTTTTTTTGTTTTGTTTTTTTTGCGAATGCAATACGTCTAAACATCAACTTTCTTGCGACAAAACCTCTGACCTTTAGTGTTAAAAATGTCGTGTTTTTCAAATGATGGTTTGTCTATTTTCAGGAAGGATTTCAATGAATTCAACGCTTTTTGAATTCGAGAGTACAATTCGTATTCTTCCACTTTTTACTCGTGTTGTCACTTGAAGAATAAAAATTGATGTTTTTATTAATAAGAATTCTTCGGTATAAAAATGTACACGCTCCATTAATTAGCTCGTGCTCATGCTTCAAAGGAATAGGACTCCAACAATTTCACGTTCATACGAATAAACGATTCAGTTTCATTGATAGATTCATTAAATTTCTCACTCGATTCACATCTATATCTGGCTCACACTCAGTAAGCAGACTGTGGCACCGAAAAAGGAGCTAACGGAATGAAAGTTGTTCGAATGAGGGCTCAAATAATGACAAAAAAATTACGCCGATATCATTTCAAAGTCGGTCACTTTTGAACAGTGAGTAGTCACGGACTTGACGCGATGAATTTGATTCACCACTTGCATTTCCGCATCGTGGAAACCCAGTGGCCCTGAAGCGAGCACTTCTGCTGTGAAAGGAGGAGTTGGCGGGCACGAAGGCAGGAGGCGGGGAGAACTTTATTATATTTTATGGTGGCTATAAAAATCAACAGCCTGTGAGACGAGGCCCTACATCTGGGTTAGTGAGACAGAGCCCCCGCGCATATTCCGAGCCCTCACACGTGATTGGCATCCATGATCGCCGCGACGGAGCACTCCAGGCGAGGTTTCTTCATTTTCAGCCCCTCCCCCTCCAACAGCGCCTCGCTGAATTTTCGCACCGTTTATTAGTAGTTATTCTTCCACGCTGCCGTTTTATGGGCACTTACGAACACTTTTGTTGCATTTTTTGACATAATGAAATAGTGTCATTTGCAGACCAGAGTTCGTAAACATGAAGCTGAGCGGGCTTGGCAGGATGTACTTTCAAGAAAGGCTGTCATATGAAAACGTCGAACAGATATCTTTCTGGTTGATAATGTGAAGTGAATGCAACAATTTCTGTATATTTTACATAAAAATCCGTTGTATTATGACGTATGTGATATGATACTTCTATAATTAATGAGTTTATTAATAAACTTTTTAACAATTACATGACGACGTGGATGTCCTACGTGGCTAAGAGCATTTACCGAAACAGCGCTTCAGTCCGAAGGGTTCAAGCCCCTCCTTGGGCATGGTTGTTTGTTGCTTTTCTCTCATGTATGCGTTTCCGCGGGGATCGTGTTCTGCAGATCCCAGATCAGAGGAGCTCGCAAATGTACGTGTGTCGGTGTGTAGTGTATAGTCGAATGTGCGTCCCATGGCGATGTAAAGAATAAAGCGGTAGGGTTGATAAAAATTGTAGAAGAAAAAGTACAATTATGTAACGTATTAAAGGAAAAATATTCTAAACAGAAAAATTCAAACAACGTCTTTACATTTAGGACAATAGCTTCAAAATTTTGCAACATATACAATGACTTGATTCGAAAACATTGTTCTTTTGAAGGGTTTTACAATGTATTATATATTTCTTAATTTTTCACAGAAATACATTAACTTTGTGTATTAAATCGACAACATGCTGTACGTTGCAATCAAACTCTTTATTTAAATAAAATACATCACTTCAGGAATCTTTATCGAAGTTCTGGAGCTGTCACTTTGAAACAAATGATGTATCAAGTTGAATATCACAGTGACGCTCTTCGTACATTGTTTCTCAAATATTTCTGGTTTGTATCTCTAAATTAGGTTGTTTTCATTGAATCGAATATTGAATTGCAAGTAAATAGGCCTGACTGTTTTAGTAGCTTAATTTTACAGATGGATAATAACGATGAAAATCATGAAAACTAGACATTCATCTTTCTACTCTGTCAGTCCGCAGATATTACAGAAACCGAACTCCTCTTGTTTACCTTCCTATATGTTGTTTGAGAGTCGTGTGAGCAATTAAAAATATTAAGTCGACCATTATAAAACAAAGTAACGAACTGAGGAAACGATAGAATATTCTAATCATCTCTCATGTAATCCGAGATGTCGGAAGCTTCGCCGAGTGAACGGCAACTTCGTAACATCTCGTACATCGCGTCGAAGGAAGGCAAACCAGAGTTCCCTCGTCAGGAGAACTCGCTAATGAAGGAACAGCCTCAACCTCTGGTCTAACAACGAAACTCCGCAAGCTCAACACACACGAAGCGCCTCTGTTTCCGCGAGCCCAACTGCGAGGCGGGTGGGGTGATGTGGAGCGGGGAGGAGATTCGAGGCATGGCGGGCGGGGCAGGGACGGGAGGGGCGGAGCCGAGCGGGGCAGGGCGGGGGTGGGCGTGGCGGGGATGTGCGTGGCGGGGAGGTCGGGGCGGGGATGGGATGGGCTGGGCGGGGCGGGGATGGGCTGGGCGGGGCGGGGATGGGCGGGGCTGGGCGGGGGGGGCGGGCGGGGCGGGGGGGCGGGGCGGGGCGGGGGGGCTGGGTGGGGCGGGAATGGGATGGACGGGGCGGGGGCGGGCGGGGCGGGGACGGTCGGGGCGGGGATGGTCGGGGCGGGGATGGGCGGGGCGGGGAGGGGAGCGGCTCCGATTCGGCGCGAACGGCGATGGAAGCGCAGCAACCCAGCACACGAGGAGAAAGGGGGGATAGATGGGCATCTCCTGCGACCTTTGTTGCTGGCCCCTGCGCGATTCCCTGACGGCGGTGGTGGATCATGTAATGGATCCTGCGGAGCTACACACAATGCCGACGTACAATAGAATGTTGTCTTTGCGCTCGCAATCAACATTGTGTTATTAGTAGGGCCCGGATTTTAATGACAAATCATATATTTTTTCGGAAACCTTCGGATGAATTTTGAAACAATTTATGCACGAATCTAGGTATTGTCGATTGAAAAAACGTATTTTTATTGTGCATATGAAGTCATATTTACACCGTTTTTAGTAAAAGGTATATTTTGGCATATTTTTGCCACACTTTGCCATTAATGTGTGTATTTGTCATATTTTTAAGGACCGTTTTTAGTAAAAGGTAAATTTTGACTAAATTTTGTTCAAAATGCATACATATGTCATATTTTTAAGGACACAAGAATAAAAACTTGAAAATGTGTCTCACATGACAATGTATGAACTTAATATTGTAACAATATTGTGACAATGTATTCACTTATTTGTGACCATATCACTTAATACTATTAAGTGATATTGTCACAAATAAACTCAACAATTATACCCCAAAGGATTACTTGAAACGTATGTGAATTTGAACGGAGTGAGTTGGGTCAAGCTTGTGGTCATGTGGCTAGAAATGTGAACAAGAAATTGCTGCGTGTACAAGCAATTTTTTTAAAATGCTAGTTAGTTCCAAAGAGTGCAAACTGCATGTATCATACTCACAATCTGTTCTTCAGTGAATTTTGTATTTATGTTATACTTAAAAAATCATTTTTTTTAAAAGAAACTTTTATAGCGACATATTTTGTTTTTTAGTCATAAATACTTGCGGTTGTAGGTCATACGTGAAGTTTTAGGTCATAAATACTTGCATATTTCGCTGATTCATTAGGTAGGTCATCAAACCGAAGATCCGGGCCCTGGTAATTTGGAACATGACTCCATCAATCAATCAATCAATCAATCAATCACTGGTGACTTATTTTTTACGTGACGCGTCTCAGACCATCAGGTCAGCTCTTCCGCCTGACCACACAAGTTTCTCTACGTGTGTTCTGTGGGTGTGAATACTTCTGTTACTGTAGTATGTTAAATTCCGTGAATTTATTATTTTATAACTATTTGTTTTAGTATTCACTTTGACACGCAGCATTTACATAATTATCAATAAGGCATTTTTTAAAACAACTTTGGTCACCAAGACAGGTCAATAGATCATCCTTAAAAAATTCACTATTTTTTCAATAAATAGTACCCGTTCTCTTTCCCAACTTTCCGTGAATTAATTACGCTATAAGTATTTGTTTTAGTATTCCCTTGGACACGTTACATTTGTATAATACATGAGTGAATAAGACATTTTAAGAACAATTTTCGTCCCCGAGATAGAGCAGTAGATGGTTCTTACAAATTCATTCTTTTTCGATAAACAGCCACACCCATTCTGTTTGTTATCGTTCTTGTGTCCGTTTGTAGAGCGGCTGCGCGTCCGCGCGCAGTCTTCGGCGGCGCCGCGCTTTCTGATCGCCGTCGTTGCGGCCCATCACTCGCTTCGCCTGGCGCCGCCGCGCCGTGCCGCTGCAGCCGGGGCTGCATAATGCATGAAGCGCGCGGATGCGGCGCGGCCTTAATAAGAGCGAGCGCGCGCTGAGCGGGGCGGCGCAGCGGAGCGCGGCACCGCTACGATTTCTTTCGCAGCCCCCCCCCCCCCACACGGAGTGATGGACGTGCGAAACTCAGCCGCATCTTTCGCACGCGCACGGAAGTGCCCGCGCGGGGAGGCGGTGTTGCTGGCGGCGGTGTTGGCTTGGCTTGGCTTGGCTTGGCTTGGCGAGCGGGTTGGAACGGGCGGGGCTGGGCGGGGGGGGGGGGCAGGAGGGGCGGGAGGGGCTTGCGGGGCGGAGTGGGCTTGGGGGGCGGAGCGGGGATTGGCGGGGCGGGGTGGGGTAGGGCTTGGCGCGGTGGAGCGGGGCTTGGCGGTGCTGGTGCGGCTTGGCGAGGCGGGGTGGCGGGGCGGGGGTGGCGGGGCGGGGTTGGCGGGGGGGTGGCGGGGGGGCGGGGTTGGCGGGGCGGGGTTGGCGGGGCGGGGCGGGGCGGGCGGGCGGGCGGGGCGGTGTGGTGCGGGGCGGGCCTGGCAGGGCGGAGTTGGCGGGCCGCGGCGGCACGGGGTGCAAAGGCGCAGGGCGGGTTTGGCGGTGCGGGAGGGCGGTGCGGGCGGGGCGGTGTGGTGCGGGCGGGGCGGGGCGGAAGCCCTGATGGAGTGCAGGTGTAAGGGGAAGGGGGCGCTGGTGGTTGTAATGCCCGCTGTGATGAAGGTGACACCTGCAGATTTTGCGGTGGCGAGGCGGAAGTGGAAGTGGAGATGGGTGAAGATGGTAGTGATGCAATTTGATTGTGGTACTTATGATGATGTTTAAGAAGTGAATTACGGTGCCTATGTCAGCAGAGGCGGAAGAGTCGTTGCAAGTTTTGGCGATAGTCGCGTCAGCAACAATGACAAACGCAGTAGTAAGATGGGCGGATGATGACGTTAACATTTCTATATTAACAGCTGCATGGCAAGGAATTAGAGATGATGCCAGTGGCGTCGGCGGTTTCGGTGGAGTTTTCGTGCGTCTAATTTGAAGAGGGCGTGGCGTGGAGGGCAGTGGAAGCCATGACAGCAATGATACTAATAACATTTCGATGGTAGTACCGGCCGCGATGTTAGCGGTGGTAGCGAGTCCGAGGATGTCGATGGAGAGAACGGTAACTTTGTTGGCGGTGGTGTGAGGAGTCGGCGACCGCGTGGGAGGGGGGAGCAGCAGATTGATTGATTCATTTTTTCGTGTTTTCGGACGCGACAACTGCTTTGGTCATTAGTCCCGTACCTGTAGCGCATGTATTTCTCTCTCGGAAGATGGCGGTGATCATTCCCCCTCTGGATGGCGAGATCCCGCGTCGACCTAGTGGTGTTTCCCCAACAAGATATCTCCCACCAACGGGGCACCGCCCCAACCGGGACAAGCTCTAAGCTCCCGACCAGTCTCCCGGAATATGTGGTATTGTAGTGCATGTTAGTGTAACTGTGTATGTGTGTGTAAAGGGAGAGGATAGGACAAGGAAGAGGAATGAAATATCGCGCACGGTCCGTGGCCCGTTTGGTAGGGTGCTGCTTCGGCAGTCACCTGGAGAAGATCGGCGAAACCACGGAAAACTACCGATCAGAGCAGCCGGCCGCTAGACTTCTCCTCCAGACAGCGACTGAATTCGACCTAGCTGGAAAGCTAGTGTCGAAAATCCTGCCGCCGTGTGGAGTGGGAACCTAGGACCTCCCGGTCAGAGGCGCTACAGTGACATCAGTCGGTGCACTGAGCTGCCACTCCCGGTACGATGGTGATGGCGGGAGCGATAACTTTGTTGGCGGCGGAGTGAGGAGTCGGCGAGCGCGGGGGAGGGGCGGAGATGAGGGCGTTGGCGCGGGCTGCGGTGGCTTTGGTTCCGCTGCAAGTGCTGCGCGTGTTTACGTTGGCAGTGCGGCGAGAACCAGCGGCTGCGGCGGCGGCAGCAGAGAGGGAGGCGCGAGGCCGCCTGTGATATTGATGACGTTGGCGGTGGTAGCGGTTGCGAAGGAATGAGTTGACGGCGGCGGAGGAATGTTGGTGAAGGAATTTGGTAGAGAGTTAACGAAAGGGAGTAGTACGCCAATGATGAATAACCGTAGGAGGGCCAGCTGTTGGTTGTGTTAGAATAAATCATTTGTGGAAACTGTTGTGTCACGAATCACCGTTATAATTAAAGCTGAAATTCTTAAGGAAAGTGGAAAGATCCCAGAGAATATTAATATAAATGTATTGACGTTGACAAATAATGTTCTTACTGTTGAAGTATTAAGTTGCGCGAGATAATTTTAAGAATCTGCCTCATCGAATTCCTCGACATGAGCTTTGTTTGATCAACCAGAGCATCGGAATGGGAACACACCTCTTCTCTTACAACACCAAAAGAAACACTTGTAAATATTTCAGTGCAAACTTTCAACTTATATCCAACTTTTGCGGATTCAAATGCGGTTGAAGCTGTGGGTTTTTTAAGGCAATAAGATCCTTCGTATGCCTTTCTTTGGAGGGGAAGTAAAGCCGGCTGTCCCATTTGTTGCATGAAAAACATCCTAAAACCTAAAAGAGCTAAATTCAGGTCGCCTATTTCATCGCCCGTGTGATACCTTTTTTCTTGGCTAGTTGGTGAGAGGAGCGTAGCGAAATTTGCTAGGTCAGCCGGAAAAGCAGTCCTGATGGCCTGAGTAAAATATGGTATCATTGAATTAAATTGACTAAAAGCGTTTTCCATTCGTAGCACTGAAACACCCTAGTGCAGGGCAAAAGCGTCATCAAATAAAACCAAAATAATAAACAAATTGTAACATACTTTAATTTGAAGATTGGAAAAATACTTTCTTAAAATTTTAAAAATCTTCAGTTGCTTTTCATAAGTTCAGTTCAAAAGTCCGGATTATTTTTAAGATTAATTTTAAGATTTATTTTTAAGATTAATAATGAGACACTTGACAAAAATACATTCCGTAAAATATTTCAGTTAAATGACACCAAATTTAAATGATTTTTGGTTTCTATTTAATTTACATATTTCAAATCATATTTGTATTAAATTTTTTTTTGACCAGTGTTCGTTTATTAATGTTTTTCGAAAAGACGGGGGAACATTTAACAATATTAAATTAATTAGATGTCTCTTAAATAATTAGCTTAGTTAAAATTATTTTTTTCACGTTTTATTAATATTAAAATTAACTGAAAATGACATAGTATTTCAGTATTACGAGAAATTTTATTTCTCGAAGTTCTTTAAAGATTCAATTGCGTTTTCTCATATTATAGAATAGTATCTAAAGTAATTTCACAGCCACACTGCCTCTTCGATTTACAGCTTTCGATTTGTAGCGGTTGTACGACTTACAAAATGGACCTTAACTCTTAGTTTTCCGTTGCTTCTCCTGAAAAGAATGCGTGTAACTTTTGGAGAAAGTTACGACGAAAAATCCGATCGGATTGTTACGAAAAAATGACACTTCATGTTCGTTATTTATTGGCTCGATGAGCTTTTTTTTGAAGATCAACTTCCACTTCGCGAAAAATCAAAGCGAAAAGAATATAATGCTATCTCCGAACGAGAAACCATATTTGGTCCCCTCCTATCTCTCGTAACTGCTTTCAAGAAGAGAGAATGAAACAAGGCGAATGGAAGTCCATTGAAAAGAATCCCGAACAATTTGCCGCTACATCGAATTACACAGACCATTGTTGTCAAAATTGCCACAATTTAGAACCAAATATTGCACGTCCACTTCAAGTCAATTCTTCAATATAAAAGTTACAATCAACAAAGTTGCAGGGCTTTCAATATTGTACTTTTGTTTACTTCCATTTCTAGAGAAGAGAGAAAGAAAATATATAAAGAAAAGCAATTTCGAAACCCTGGAAGCGAGGAGTCGCTGCTGCGAAACACAATGAGTTTTTCGGTCACACAATACCGCCCACCCGCACCTCCGCACGCACGCGGTAGGCTGGAGAAATCGAGCCAGAAGGTCTGCATACACCGAATACGTATCTTATTTCGGATTGCAGATTCCCATTCTCATTCCAAATTCAATAGTCAACTTCCATAATCTTTACATGAATTGGAGTTTAAGCAGTGTTAGACGTTCTTTCAAATCAACGTGAACTTCCAAATAAACATTTACATACCTCATTGTCAGATCTGTGCAGTTATCATGAAATAAAATAATTAACGTTCAAAGTAGACTGAAAAGATTGCGGTCTAACAAATTCGCGGGAGCTAACGAATTCTGGAAATACCCTAGTTTTCTCGTCTCGGCTACAGAATAGAGACAGCCTCACATACGAAGAAAAGAAAACTTTATTTTCTGAACTATAGTAATTGATATCCCAGACCACTTCACACATTTTTCTCTCAAGAACTTCGATAAGGCGTGTTTTAAGATAGATATTTATAATTTAAGTGTGCTGTGCCAATTCCTGTGAGCGCGACAAGAAAAGTAATGTGTTTTGGAGGTTCTGGCTCCTCTGGTTCCTGGAACGGTTTGTGGGGGTGATAAAACAACGCACTCTAACTCAACAACACAGGCGCCTCGTCGTCCCGGTCCAATTAGCTCTGCTTCCGAGGGGTCAAGTAGGCGCAAACAAGAAGTTCGTGGTGATATATTCAGGGCCTCTCTCCATGTATCAGAAGGACACCCAAGAGCCGAGTAACTCATCGCCCAAAACTATCTATTCCTGCACAGTACAATTGGCTTCAGGAATGATATATTAATGTGTAACAAGTTTATTAACTTTTATCTTATCTCATCCCCTTTATATGATGTTCACTCAGGTGTACGGGGTGGGTCAAAGATTTCATTATTACATCCGATTTAATGACAGGTACAGCGAATGTAAATAGAAGAAAAAGGATAGAAATTATATATCACTCGTGGTTATTATGTTTTCATTACTAATTAATCACACACCTATCCGCTATAACTCATAAATAATCAACTAACTGGCATTTATCTCTTTTAGCCACATGTATGATGCTTAATTACATTTTTAAAATGTTATGCTTCGCTCTTGAATAGCATTAAAAATTCGAATGCCGTATAAAAGTACAGATGTTTTGATTACTTGATGATGATGATGATGACGATGTCAAGAAAAAATTGCCATGTATCCTATTTTGTTTAAATCACTTCTTGACTGTGTAAGAAAGCCGTGTATTTTATTTGGTTCTCATGCATGCGCGATAAGATGATGCATTTAAATCAGTAGCCGGTACTCACCAGGCAGCTGGACAACACATGAAGCATCGTAATTCTCAAACGCACGCTAGCTTTTTCATAGACACTAGCTTTTCAGCTAGGTCGAATTCAGTCGCTGTCGGAAGGAGAATTCTTGAGACCGGCTGCTCTGATCGGTAGTTTTCCGTGGTTTCTCCGATCAACACCAGGTGAATGCCGGAGCAGTATCCTACCAAACAGGCAACGGACCGCGCGCGATCTGTGCGTCCTCTTCCTTGTCCTATTCTCTCCCCTTACACACTCACTTACACTAACATACACTACACTACCACATATGCCGGGAGACTGGTCTGGAACCTAGAGCTTGCCCCGGCTGGTGCGGTGCCCCGCTGGTGGGAGTGACCTGGTTAGAACGAAACCTCACTAGCCGACGGTAGATCGGCGCCGGATCTCGCCATCCAGCGGGGGAAGATCACCGCCGATCTCCCGAGGAAATAAACACGCACTACACACTTACGGGACGAATGCCCAAAGCAGTGGACGCACCCTGAATCACTAACCAAACAACCTACCTATCAAATATGTCTATATACGTTTGTTGATCGCCAGAAACCGCCATGCATTCGCCACCAGGCGAATGAGCGTCCGGAGCTCCCCAGCCACCTGGGCATCGTAAATCGCAGGTGCGTCGGACACTCGCGAGAAGAACGCACGCGAGCACGGGAATCGATCGACGACAATCCAGCGGCGCCACCGCCGCCGGCGCATGAATATGCCACGCGCACACAGTTCATTTCCTCGACGCTAGAGGGGGCGCGCCTACTCGTGCCGCCGACACACCGCGCGCTGCACGATTAACGATGCGTCCTGTGTTCGCATCGACAGGCAATAACTCCCGCGCTATTTAAGACATAAATCACGCCCGCCAACTCTCCCGCGCAAAAATTACGCCACGCCCGCCCGCCCGCCTGGCCGCGCTGGCTGCGGCGTTTCTTTTAGGTCGCTGCGGAGAAGATGTGGGGGTGAGATGCAAGCGGAGATGAGTGGAGAGTGATAGCTCACGGGCGGTCAATGGTATACTCTAATAAGAGAAAATAATTAACACTAATAATGGTCCCAGGATCACCGATTTGTTTTTATTTGTTCGAAGGAGACTTGCTTTCGGAGCTTTCCAATGTTCAATCCAAAACCAATCAAATGTGATATCAATTCCTTATTTAGTCGACTTGAGGAGAAATACTATGTACGCTGACTGCGAAGTTTCTTGTAGGTCGCTGCGGAGAAGATGTGGGGGTGAGATTCAAGCGGAGATGAGTGGAGGGTGATAGCTCACGAGCGGCCAATGGTATTCGCTAATATGAGAAAATAATTTAAAATAATAGTGGTCCCAGGATCACTGATTTGTTTTTATTTGTTCGAAGGAGACTGGTTTTTGGGACCGATGTCCAATCCAAAACCAATCAAATGTGATATGAACTCCTTACTTGGTCTATTTGAGTAGAAATATTTCACTATAACAATATATACAAATTTCCCGGAAATCAACTCAAATTATGATAAAGCTTTCAATAAAAAACTGAAAATTTAGAATACTTGAAATGATTATTAACTAATCAAATATTCATTGCAATATTGTTAATAATTTTTACATCTCTTTATTACATTGCTTACATTTCTATCATTTTTACTTCTTTTTGTTCGTGTTAACATTATATAGATAATTATAAACCATTTTGTAAATACGTTTTCTTAATTACATCCCAGAAGACGGCTGTGTATGTAGCCGAAATATTTAGAACAGACATGTCACAGAACATATTTTATTGGACGTACACCCGACAACCGTCCACACCAAATTTCAGGAGTCAGGAACTGTGTACAAGCATATCAATGTGAAGCAGGTTCAGGTTCGGTTATTTTGAACAATTATTGAATTCCTATTTTCTTCCAAAAATGTTCTGAAACATTTCCTCGTAATAAAGTATGTAATGGGGACCACTATGTACGCTCTTGGCGCTCTCTGTGGTTCTCCGTTCAGGCGAAGCAACACTCGCGCTGCCGCCTGCTTCGTGCGTAGGAATGGACTCTTTGCTCTCCTTGTACCGGGAGCGGTAGCTCAGTGCATCAACGGATGTCACTGCAGCGCCTCTGACCGGGAGGTCCTAGGTTACACTCCCCACGGCGGCAGGATTGTCGACATTAGCTTTTCAGCTAGGTCGATTTCAGTCGCTGTCTGGAGGAGAATTCTAGTGGCGGGCTGCTGCGATCGGTAGTTTTCCGTGGTTTCTCCGATTAACAGCAAGCGAATGCTGGAGCAGTACCCTATCAAACGGGCCACGGACCGCGCGCGAGTTCTTTCCTTCCTCTTCCCTGTCCCATCCTTTCCCCTAACACACACTTACACTAACATGCAGTACACTACCACTTACAGACCGATCGGGAATTTAGAGCTTGTCTCTGCTGAGGTGGTGCCCCGCTGGTGGGAGAGTCCTGGTTAGGGGGAAACCCCACTAGCCGACGGTAGGTCGGCGCAGGATCTCGCCATCCAGCGATCCAAAGATCACCGCCATCTCCCGAGAAAGAAAACATGCACTACACTAACGGGGCTACAGACCAAAGCAGTTGAGGCGCCCGGAAACACGAAAAAATCCATCAATCGCTCTGCTCGCGGCCTCCCTCCGCAAATGAACTGCCACCTACTTCTCTGGTGACGGCGGCGGCGTCCGCCGCGGAAGAGAAATAAAGCCTGCGCCGCCCACGCCAACGCCCCGAGGGCCTTATCGGAAAACAATTTATATTGATTCTGTTTCTCCACGTACAGCTCCCCCAATTAACCTTGGTTGGACACTTGCTGTACTGACGAAATTTATTGAACACCCCACACGTATTATGTTTTGCTGGTCTTACTCACCTACGCTGAATTGGGCTGTTCGGCAAGGACCGTTTGGCAGAAGTGAATCTAGTCCGGATATGAAAATGTCTTGAGCGAGTGCACTTATTCTGTCCAAATGATGAATTATTAGTGATTATTGACTGCATTTTCATTTTCTGTTATTTTATTTCATATAAAAATATCGAATTGTTTCAGTTGTAATTATGTAGTATTAAGAATATCATCTACAATATTTGTTAACCTGATTGAGTGTTTATGTGTTGTAGACACGAAGGAGAATTTCATTTTAGTACTAATTATCCCCCCTGACAATAAATACCAAAAAAAAAACAGATGAAATTGAGAGAGGAAGGGAGAAAAATGTAGATTGTATATTTTAACTATTAAGTGATTAGCTTTACTTTTATCTGTCTTCAAATTATTTAAGACAAATTGTTGAATTGTATTCTGTGTAATTAACGCACACTAATTATCCCCGAATCTATTCTCGCAACCTGGGACTACGTCACCACCATTGCTGTCGGGAGCGCTTCTCAAAGCGAAGACGAGACCCCATTCAGTCTGTTTGAAGCTAATCTCTGGGACTACGACGCAACGTAACGAGCAACGGCTGCCGCGCAGGCGAGTCGCGGGGGCGAGGAACAACGGCTGCGGCGCGGGGCGGAGCGGCGGCGGCCGCCTTGTGACAAACGCTCTCTACGTTTGATGGAGCGCTGCCCCGCCCCGCCGCACCGCGCCGCCACCGTGGCGGTTCTTTTCCAGGCGCTTCCGTTTCGTTATGGAGCGCGCCCATTGCGAACACACAGCGCGTAGCGAGCTTGTTAGGGTCAGTTCCTCGATTTGAACGCCGCCGCGACCAACGGGCGGGCGGAGGGGCGGGTGGACGCACGGACGGACGGGCGGACGGACGGACGGACGGACGGACGGACGAGCGAACGGACGGACGGACGAGCGAACGGACGGACGGACGAGCGAACGAACGGACGGACGAGCGAACGGACGGACGGACGAGCGAACGGACGGACGGACGGACGAGCGAACAACGGACGGCGAACCACGGACGAGTGAACGAACGAACGGACGGACGAGTGAACGAACGAACGGACGGACGAGCGAACCAACGGACGTACGGACGAGCGAACGGACGGACGGACGGAAGGGTGGCGAGGCTGAAACGGCAGCGCTTTCGTCCAGGACGACTCTCACAGCGAGAGGAGAGGTTTCTGCGAATATGGATCGTTTCCACAGAACGGTTGAGAGACATGTCGACAGCAAGGAGGGGAAGGGTTGAATCTTGAAACGTGCGGGAAAAAGCACTCTCTCTGTATCTTCTTTTCGAGTACGCGATCCAAAGAAACAGTACGAAGTGAAACCTTTTGCAGAGATTTTAAATTTTCCCAAACCTCACAGAAAAAAAATAAGACACAGAAAGGAGTGAGTAAACAATATTTAGACAGCAAACACTGCGCGAGTGATATTTCTGAACAAACACATGTGAGTGATATTCTTCCTGATACGCTTTTAGAATAAGATATGACCCACTGATATTACATTTTTATTAAATTGTGTTTGTATCTAATAAATTAAAACATTTGTTAAAATAAATTTAAATATTTAAAAATCAAGTATTTGTTAATTCTTTTCACAATGTAAGAATTCACGCACATTTTACCCCAGCAAAACCCTTCTCCCAGCTTCCAAAAAGTATTAAAGTATTTCAATATTTTGAATAATTAATTTGAATACATTGTCGGAATATTACTATGAGTCTCCATAAGAAGGGTCTGTGGTCCACCCAGCGATTCTCAGGTTTTATTTATTTTAATCGTGTAAAGTATAAATGTGTAATTCCTTCAAAGAGAAATTGCATTTATAACTCTTTCAATCAGCACATTTCACTTATTGGAGAATGTTTAGTGACACCAAACTTTGAAAACTGTTTCAGTGATGGTAGAAATAATCAATCATTCGCATATATAAATACAAATATGTATATAAACGTAGTTTGTACATATACAAAAAATATGAATGATTACTGAAAGAAGTATGCTGTATCAATTACACAAAAGAATCAATTAGAACTTCCCACAGTCATTCTTCAAGACCAGAGATTTACAGCGCGGTCGGTAGCAACCTTTTATGGGTCGATGAAATTTAAAAAAGGTCAATGAAGATTAAGGAGTCTATTCCAGGTCAGTATCCTAGTATGAGTCGGCAGCTGATCGGTAGGTCATGATCAAGTTTCCATTTTTTACAAGAAGAATTTTTTACAAGTTGATAATATTTTTTTCTAATATGAAGCTAGAAAGCATCTAATAGTAAATTACTACTTTGCTCCTCTTCATTCGTGTTAACCATTTATCATTAGAATGTGTAAAACACCAGAAATTGTATCTATGTATTCATGACGTTGCTCTGTCAGACACGAAAATATTTCTTTGCAAATTTCTCATGATTTATGGTCCGTTAAAAAACTGCTCAACATTTTGTGTCCATGGCACAAGAAAGAAATGTATTCAATAATTGGAAATCAAGATATTTAAGAAAATACTTGTTTATGGGAATTGACATCTTTAAGACAATATCTTTCAATTCGTTGTGTAAAGAGTATGTATGCCGAATCTTTTGTTGAAAAACGCAAGGAGATCGATGTAGCAAAAAATTCTTTTAAAATGGGTTCATGCATAAAAAAAACGTTGTGAATCCCTTTTCCAGACTTCCATTAATATGCACGCCGACAGACTTTCTCCATTTCTGAGAGATCATTGACCCTCTCTGCTTTAATGTGCTCTCAAATCTCACCACATTCTCCTCCCATTATTCTCGAATATACCCAAAAGCTCCGGCGTTGGGACAACAGTGGCGTTCGCCAGTCGCCTCCGGCTGTTTGGCATAAATAGTGCAGATCCTGTTTGTGGGTAGTCAAAGCTTGTTTGTGCGGCGTAAAGACTCTCTTGATAAAGTAAGCTCCGACCAAACAGAGTCCCCCAAACCGACATTTTCAGACATCTTCAGAGAATGAATTAGTGGGTAGTTTAAATACGAGAAAGTTCTTAGTATTATTATTACAATGAACATTTTGGAAATCATTAGATGCTAAATTTTGTAATATATTTACATTGTCAGCAAAGACTCAAGCAAATATAGTTCGTTATTCTTTAGTAGTGAAATGAAATGCAGGGTAAGTGGCAAAATTATGATGTACTACCTGAATATTGGCATCACACAAATCTCAGAACAAGCCAAATTTTGAAAAAAAAAAATTCTCCCAGCACGTCTCTAGGTACTTCTACGCTTCTTCTAGCCTCCTGACGGACACTCATCTGTATTTCATTTGTTTTCAATTTTAAATCTTCTTTTGAATAATTTATTACACTATTACAATCCTATCTTATATTGTTCCACCAACTGTATCATGAGAACATATCCTCTTTGCAACACTGAATGGTACATTAACTTCACTGAGCTTTTCACAATTTGAGAATCTTCTGCAACAAAAATATATGCTACGAATCACTCATTAGTGTCATTATTCCATTTAATTTTGATAGTTCTGATTAATGCTACTTTATTGGCCGATAAATATTGCATTCACATTTGGAATTGATTTAACACATGTTTTCATTTCACGTACAACTACTAAATAATTGTCTGCGCTTGCGTTTGATGTGCAGGAACGGGAACACGCGAGTTTACATTATGTAAACTACAAAGCTCATCCTAGAGACTTACAGTTATTAGATTAATGTGTGCATTAGGAAGTTTATACACTATGAGCAACAAATTATTTAGTGTTTGTTTAAATTTTTACATTTTCATTTTAGAAGTCGTGGTTTAAAATACTGATTCAGTAACGAATCTACGCAAAGGGTCAAATTGTGCAAAAATATTGGAAGCACATGACTTCGTCATCGAGCGAATATTAGTAATACAATGATGCAATGTGGGTTCATCAGATTTGAATATTAACTGCACCAACTTGTTATGCTACGAAGTTGCAGTTGACGCAGGTCGATGAGACCTAGGAGACCTAAAACACATTGCGAGAGCGCTTGCAACTCACGTCCTATCAATCCACAGCAATTCAGACGCGTGGAGAGCGCGCATTCAGCCGCTCGTACTCAGAATACATACGCGTGCGAAATTCGCGTCATGACCAGCAGATGACGTGCCACCAGGCACTGCAGATGCGACACATCCATCTCCCGCTCTAGCAATATTTAGCAAATCGACCGCAGCGGTGGGGACGAGGGACGCGGGAAGGGACGGGAATGGGCGGGAAGGAGCGGGGACGGGCGGGGGCGGGCGGGGAGGGGCGGAAAGGAGCGGGGAGGGGCAGGGAGGGGTGGGAGAGGCGGAAAGGAGGGGAAGGAGCGAGAAGGGGCGGGAGGGGCGGGAGGTGCGGAAAGGAGCGAGAAGGGGCGGGGAGGGTCAGGGAGGGGCGGGTGGGGCGGAAAGGAGCGGGAAGGGGCGGGGAGGGGCGGGAAGGAGCGAGAAGGGGCGAGGAGGGGCGGGAGGGCGGAAGGAGGCGGAAGGGGCGGGAAGGAATGAGAAGGAGCAGGGAGGGTCAGGAGAGGCGGGAGGTGCGGAAAGGAACGGGAAGGGTGGGAGGGGCGAGAAGGGGCGGGAGGAGCGGAAGGGGCAGGAGGGTCAGGAAGGTGTGGAAAAGAGCGGAAGGGGCGGGGAGGGTCAGGAAGGTGTGGAAAAGAGCGGGAAGGGGCGGGGAGTGGCGGAAATTAGCGAGAAGGGGCGGGGAGGGGCGGGGAGTGCGGAAAGGGGCGAGGAGGGGGGAGGGAAGGGAGGGCGGGGGGGCGGGGAGGGGCGGGAAGGGCGGGAAGGGGCGGAAGCGAGAAGGGGCGGGAGGGGCGGGACGTGCGGAAAGGGGCGAGAAGGAGTGGGGAGGGACAGGGAGGGACAGGGAGGGGCGGGGAGGGGCGGAAAGGAGCGGGAAGGGGCGGGGAGTGGCGGAAAGGAGCGAGAAGGGGCGGGGAGGGGCAGGAGGGGCGGGGAGGGGAGGAGGGGAGGAGGGGAGGGAGGAGGGGCGGGGAGCGCGGGTAGGGTGGGCGGTGGAGCCCACAGAGGTGACCGGCCGTAGTGGACAACCGCTCGGTGAACTCTGGCCCTTTGACCCTTCGGCCCTGTGGCTCTTTGGCTGAATAGGCAGTCGGTCTGCGCGCGCAGAAATGACAGTCCGCCCTCGACGGAGGCGTTCGCACAGAACGCAAGAACGGCAGTTGCGAACCTGATGTAGGGTTTAGGGCATCAATGAATGTGTGCAGGGCCTCTGATCGGGAGGTCCTAGGGTTCGAGTTCAGACGATGGCAGAATTATTCACACTAGCTACGCCGAATACAGCCGCGGTCTGGAGGAGAATTCTTGCCCCGGCTGCTCTGATCGGTAGTTTTTCGTAGATTCTTGGCATTGCGTGCGCAGAGAGGTGCCCAGAAGGATCGTGCCCCTGACCTTTGGAAATGGGCCCGAAAAGGCCCCTTACCCTCACACCGTAAAAAAGTTTTTCCTTCAATATCTTAAATCGCTGATTTTAGTTTATTTACCTGTTAATTTGGTGAATTGTTAAATGAAATTTGACGAAGAGGATCTCTAAACCATCTGACAACGCTGCAAATTGTTCAACGTGTTCAGTATTATTTATAAACAGTACTATTAAACGAAATTTCATATTGCTTAATATATACCCTTTCATAATTACTAGTAAAATATGAGAGATATAGTAAAACGTTTAATGGAAAAGGAGACTCTAAAATGCCGTTGGCCCTTCTCTTGTTTTAGGTTGCGTATGGATGACGTAATGAGGTGGCAGAAATATCGAATAATCATTTCAGTATCAACAGAAACTCATTGATACTGAAATGATCATGTCTCTAATATCCTTTAACCACAAGATAGAGAGGACCGGGCGGTAGCAGTGACATCAGTTGATGCACTGAGCGGTAGCTCAGTGCATCAACTGATGTCACTGCAGCGCCTCTGACCGGGAGGTCCTAGGTTCGAGTCCTGACGGCGTTCGGATTTTCGACACTAGCTTTTCAGCTAGGTCGAATTCAGTCGCTGTCTGGAGGAGAACTCTAGCGGCTGGCTGCTCTGATCGGGAGTTTTCCGTGGTTTCTCCGTTCAATACCAGGCGAATGCCGGTTCAGTACCCTACCAAACGGGCCACGGACCGCGCGCATTCTGTCCCTCCTCTTGCTTGTCGTATCCTCTCCCCTTACACACACACACACACACACACACACACACACACACACACACACACACACACACACACTTACACAAACATACACTACACTACCACATATTTCGGGAGACCGGTCGGGAGCTTAGAGCTTGTCCCGGCTGGGGCGGTGCCCCGCTGGTGGGAGAGTCCTGGTTAGGGGGAAACCCCACTAGCCGACGGTAGGTCGGCGCGGGATCTCGCCATCCAGCGGGGGAAGATCACCGCCATCTCCCGAGAAAAAAAACATGCACTTCAATGGGACAAATGACCAAAGCAGTTGACGCGCCCGGAAACACGAAAAAATCAATCAATCAATCACACGATAGAGAGGTTTTGGAGCTTCCAGGGGAGCAAACTGAAACTACACTACTGAATATAGTTTGCGTATAGCTGAACACAACGCTAGAGTTAGTAATGTGGGAATTTTTCAGAGGTAGAGAAACTCGAGAGGTTTCCGCATATATTTATCCAAGTTAAACGTTTTCAAACAGCCCCAAAGAATGAACAGGATCGCTTGGCGAAACTCCTTTTAGATGACACTAGTCTTCTACCCAAAAATGCCGGTATATGTTCCCGTGGCTCTGTTATCGCGATGGTTAAGCTAAGCAATGAGATCGCAATAGACACACGGTATCACACCGTTAAACCAGGATTTTCTAATGTTCCCCTCAATATAGGGAAATATCCAAAACATGCTACAAATAGTAAGATTCTTTTAAAATCCGTAGACGAAATGTCATTTTTTTCTTAAAAGTTTTCAATTATGAAATTGTCTTATTTTTAGTTGTTTGCGTTGAACACCTTCGTGCCGGCTGTAACGTTCTTGTTAACAAGTATATGTACTTTACTCATAAGACTTAATTTCGTGATTCTTAAAACACACAATACAACGTTGTAATCTTTGTAACTACAGATTTACAGAATCAAAGCGTTAAGTGAACTGGGCTTAAAGAGAACTCTATCTCGACTTCTCACAGAAGCTTTTTGGGCCGAAGCGCAGAGCTGGCAGCCAGCGGAAAATCTTTGCGCGACAAGGACGCACCCGCTGGGAAAGATCTGCGAGGAAAATAAAAGAAGCCGTTTTAAGCGCTAAGTGTGCAGAAACGCTTTACGAGGCGAAAAATGAATGTTACCTCCGCTTAATACGCGCCTGGTCGAGTTTCTTCTTCTTTCTAATATCATAAAAAATGAAAGAGATACCTATCAGAGTGTTCTCTTCAGTAAAGCCAAATTATTCCTTCTGAGAAGAGTTCTACAGGGGCGATAATGACAAAATAAATCGTTGATTTCACTGTATTAAGAGGAAAGGTTGTTTCAAAAATGATACGCACCTTCGTTAGTTTTCAACGTTACATTTTCGTACTCAAAGTAACACATTCTATCTTGAACTTGTGAAGTACGCTATTTTATAATGTTAAATATTTTTAGAGACGTGAAATCATGTTGATTATTGAAGTTTTCAGTTCACCAATTTGAATTTTTGTTTCTACTTTTCACGTAATTTTCATTTAAATTGTGAGACATTTAGAAATGAGTACGTAAAGAAGTTTTATCAGAAACGGTACCATGAAGTATCTTCCATAAGGGTGATAGAGGTGATGAGACCTGATTAAACAATGTCCTTTTTTGCATCGTTCGTTTTAAATAACATAACGATCCCAAATAAAATAAAATCCTGGCCGTAAAATTTGTTCCACCGTAACCCAGATCCATTAAAATGAGCTGTTTTATCGGGAGGTTCGTTAAAAACAGAATTTCGATTCACTCTCGGGTGGTGGAGGGTAATATAGACGAAAATACCGCGCACTTGTTGGTCTGTGACCTGGAAATATTTTGAACATGTTACCCCTTACCATTTTTCACCATTTTGCAAAACGGGAGCTCCGTCTGACAGAAGCGGTCTTCCGGGACGAATAACACTTCCGGAGCGTAACGGCGCGGGGGTGGGGCGGGCGGGGCGCGGGCGGGGCGGGGCGAAGGACGGCGGGAAGGCGATTGGGCGGGGCGCTGGGTGGGGCGCTGGGCGGGGCGCTGGGCGGGGCGCTGGGCGGGGCGCTGGGCGGGGCGCTGGGCGGGGCGCTGGGCGGGGCGCTGGGCGGGGCGCTGGGCGGGCGCTGGGCGGGGCGCTGGGCGGGGCGCTGGGCGGGGCGCTGGGCGGGGCGCTGGGCGGGCGCTGGGCGGGCGCTGGGCGGGCGCTGGGCGGGGCGCTGGGCGGGGCGCTGGGCGGGGCGCTGGGCGGGGGCTGGGCGGGGCGCTGGGCGGGGCGCTGGGCGGGGCGCTGGGCGGGCGCTGGGCGGGGCGCTGGGCGGGGCGCTGGGCGGGGCGCTGGGCGGGGCGCTGGGCGGGGCGCTGGGCGGGGCGCTGGGCGGGGCGCTGGGCGGGGCGCTGGGCGGGGCGCTGGGCGGGGCGCTGGGCGGGGCGCTGGGCGGGGCGCTGGGCGGGGCGCTGGGCGGGGCGCTGGGCGGGGCGCTGGGCGGGCGCTGGGCGGGGCGCTGGGCGGGGCGCTGGGCGGGGCGCTGGCGGGGCGCTGGGCGGGGCGCTGGGCGGGGCGCTGGGTGGGGCGCTGGGTGGGGGCGCTGGGTGGGGCGCTGGGCGGAGCCAGAGAAGCAGGAATGCAAGAGCATCCTCCGAGGGAAAGGAGCAATGAAGCCGAGAAGGCGGAGGTTACGGTTGGCGTAATAAAGTAGAAGTGAAGGGCAACGTTATAGGGTGGGCAGCGAACTATCCACGAGAAAAGAAATCAGGTTTGATGATGCTGCAAATAAAAGAATGAATGCTTTTTGTTTCTAGGCTTCTTGAGACTTTTCCGTAATTCCGATATTCCGCGCCGACCTACCGCTCGTTAGCGAGGTTTTCCCCAACCGGGTATCTCCCACCAGCGGGGCACCGCCATGCGCAGTGCTGGACTGGCAAGCTGTAAGTTTCCACCGTGTGTGATGCACGTTAGTATGTGTGTGTGTGTGTGTAAGGAGAGAGGATAGGACAAGGAAGAGGAAGGAAAGATTGCGCGCGGTCCGTGGCCCGTTGTTAGGGTACTATTCCGGCATTCGCATGATGTTGATAAGAGAAACTACGGAAAACTACCGTTCAGCGCAGCCGGCGTCTAGAATTCTTCTCCAGACAGTGACTGAATTCGAACAAATTATATGGCTAGTATCGAAAATCCTACCGCCGTCAGGGCGCGAACCTATGACCTCAGAGGCACTGTAGTGTCATCAGTTGATGCCCTGAGCCACCTCTCCCTGTTTGGCTAATGGTACATGGACAGGGCGGGGGGGGCGACAAGCGCCTGCGGGACCGTGGCAGCGCCGTGGTGGAGGGGGGTGGGGGAAGGCAGAGATACGGAGGGGCAGGGGTCGGTGGAGTTGCTGGTGGCGCGACCGCTCTGTAATGTCTCGGCCTGATGGGGTCGTCGACTCCACCGGAATGGAGAATGTTCTTATTACGTAACGGCGGGCTCTCTCGGAGGGCTACCAGCGCCAGCCCCCTCCCCTCGCTTTTCAATCCCTTCGCTCGGAACGGGCGGGCGGCACGGAGCACGAGTACAATTGTCCGTGAAGACATAAGCTGCTATTCCACCTGAAGGATTATGAATGCCAAATCTAAATGTAAGTGGCATTTATTTTACAGAACAAATTTCCGGTGTGCAAGCAGATACATCAGTTCGTTTTGTGTGTACATTTGTGGGCGTGCATATGTGTGTGCATTAATTTGCCATGTTTTAACAAGAAGAACTATATGTGAAAAGTTAATATATCTAAGAACCTCAAATGGCGTTTTACAAATAAATGAATATATAAAATGAATATGATATTTTTACTCTTATTTCAAAGAGAACTGAGACATTGACGTAACACCTTAAGCATTCTAGATATTTTAAGAACTATTCAAAATCCTTTCGATTAATGAGTGGTAGAAAGTACAGAAATACAGTAATTCCTGTTCTTTCAAAACGAAAGTACGGATATATGTATGGGGAATTTTAGAACGGGATTTATTCCACTTTTGTCAGCTACCGGCGATCCTAGAGCTGGGGTTTTGATTTACTACCAACGCCTGGGGTTAAGGGAAACATGCGGTGAGCATAACGTATTCCCATTACCTTACCTAGCTTTCTCGGCCTGCCTGAGGTTTTGTTTCGTCACACAGCAAGAAACTGAGACAATTCGTATTAGAAGCCTATAACAGTTTTATTTTCCTCCGACCATGACTGGAACCCGAGATCACCTCACAGAAAGCTAGCACGGTGTTTAAAAGCCAACCCAGAGGCTTCCTAATAAAAGGAAAATGTCTTTTGTAGAAAAATTTGATAGCGCTTTGCGGAATTGTAATTCGGTGTCGGGCAGGAAGCTATGGTAGTAAAGAGATTTTTATGAATAAAAATCGATGGAAATATTATGTTTCCCCTTTTATATCATATTCCTCGTTTTCCTTTATTTCTTATTATATTCGCGATCCATTACAGCTTCAGCCACTGGCGATCACAGCATTTTGGATACCCGCGATTTTTGAGTGTTCCAATTGAAAAGGCGATTCGACCGTACCCGGAAATACCGCTTTCCCTCCCTGCACACTTTTCCACGCGCTAAACAAACAACCTCCTTGAGCGAAAACCATTTGGCTTGACGTACTCGATAACATCTCATTCAGCCGCGCCAAGAACCTGGGAATTTTTCTTCCTCTTTGGGTAAAAGGAGTCTGGCGGCGCCAAATTCTGAACGGGCGGCGAAGGCGGAAGAGCGCGTGCCAAGAACCCTCTAGGGTGCCCCTCCCCCTCCCCCCTGGCGGCATCCAGTGTCCCATCTCGCCCTCCCCCACCCCCGCCCCCCAACGGCGCCGCCGCCACCGCCGAGTCTTCTTTCGCCCTTCGGCTCAGCCGACGAGGAGGAGACGGTGTACACTTGCTCAAACGACGCGCGCGCTCCCCGCGGAGTCAGCGAAAATCTCGCTCTTAATCGGCGCGTGGGAGGGGGCGTGGCAGGCAGTCCGTGATAAAACCCGGGCGCTCACGACCGCTGGATTGCAGGAATCAAGCGGCGGCGAAGCCGGGGGCAGGACACCTCGTAACGGAGCTGGCCCGGCGACTGGAACGCGAGACGGCCCGCGCCGAAACAACGCAGCAAACAAAAAAATCATACATCAGGGTAAATAATAAATATTGATGACTTCTTCTTCGCTGTCCGGGTGACGCCGCGTAGTGGGCTGAGAGGCCGACGTTTCGCCTGACATGTCGCAGGCTTCATCAGGGTATCGTTGGCCTCTCAGCCCACTACGCGGCGTCACCCGGACAGCGAAGAAGAAGTCATCGACTCGAGCCGCGGAAGCCTACGCGTACAAAATAAATATTGATGTCAATAATGGATGTGTGCATAAACGAAGGTGAACAGGTGCGATGAACGAAAACGTAGTGTGCAGCTGTGGCGTATTTAGAACTGGCGTATAATTTCTGTCGCATTTTAGTAAAAGGAAGGTGAAATTGGAAACTCTTGAACCAAGCTGTTAAACTGAATTAAAATGTTTAATATGTAGGCCTCAGTTGTACGTTGCACTGCAGAAACTATTACGTTTAGAGTGGTAGATATGTTTGAAATGTATTCTTAAAAAAAGATGGAACGACTTCAGGGACAACAGAAGAATTGTGAATTAATATTGGTAATGATGGACGAAACGATCATCAATATTAAACGATTAATAGAAAATTAATATACTGAATGTCAATTGCGTCACTTATTACGCTACAAATAACATAATTATGAAAAAATAAATATTTAAATAGTTGCTAATCACTATCACACTCTGTGTGAATTTACGGCCATTTTTAAAGAATTATATTAAAATAACGCACAAATACATTTTTTGAGACGAAAAAATTTCTTGCAGCCTATCAGTCTTTTCCAATCACCCACTGGAGAAATACCAGACGGAACATTGTGGAGGCAAAACCTTCTGTTCCTTCGAGACACATTGAGAATAACGATCGCCCAGCTGCCATCTGCACTGAGAATTAGTCTCTGAGACAGACACCAAACTCCAGATGCGTTCGGTGTCAGTGACACCCTCACCCTGAAAGCTGACTGGCGCGTCATCTGCACGAACGCTTCACGAGCTACGTTTTATCACGGGGGATGAAAACGATTCTTCTTAATAAAAGAGCAAGAAGGAGCAACGCTGCACCAGTTACCTATTTAGATAGCGGCGTAAATCATCTTAACTGCGATACGGGAAGGGGCTACCTTCTGCGGATACCGACGCAATTTGCGCAGATGGATGTGGCCGAACGAATCCGGCGCCGCTCCTGGGAAATGAGATAGGGGTGGGGAACGGGTCGAAGGCTCGGGGAACGAGTCCAAAGGTGGTTAGAAAGGGGAGGACCGTAGACACGAACCACATGTCAGCTACGCAAGTACAACGCTTGTTTACTCATTAAATTCTTCCTCATGTAATTAGGTTTTTGCAAATTAATGCGGTGATGCGGTCATATTTAACATGTTTTTGTTGTTTTCGTTTTTCCCATTCCTATTCAATTCCACGCACTACCCGCCAACCTGTTCTTTCCATTAGTTAATTTGTTCCGGCGGTTAATTCCACATAGTTGAAACCACCGCTATCGCAAAGAGGGAGATATAACAGTAGGCAAAATCAGTTGCGACGACAAGCCTCATAAATACACGCTAAACGCTGGCCCCAAACATGCGGGAGGGAGAGGGGGGTCTCTAAAAAGGAGCGGCTTGCAAACCCTCAGTGAAGGGCTTTTAGGAAATTACATTTGAATGAACATTAGCAGAGCTTTGTGTAGGCGGCCGCGAATAGCTCGAGCGGAAAGTTAGCTCATTAAAAGAAAACCGATCTCTGGAACACTGAGAGTTGGCGCTCCTTGTCGGATGGCGAGCGAAGGAGGTCGGAGAGGGGTAAAAGGGGGTGTGGGCCGGAGAAGGCAAATGGGAGAGACAACGGGTTAAATGAAAGCAGCAAGAATGTAAAAGTGAGTTAGCGATGTGAAAATGTATGATAAGTTAGAGGATACATAATCAAAGTTGGGAAAGATGAAAAACAGTACGCAATGGGCAGCTCGGAAATGATTGAACAATCAAAGTGTCAGCAATCAGTATATGGATCCGTAGAGGTGAAGACAGTGAGCGAAAGACGGGGAGGAGAAATTAGTGATGGAGAAAATGAAGAGACGTCACAGCTGAAATACATGGCTTCAAGGAAATTTGAACACAACAAAATATGTATTACACTTTCACTTTTAAATTGTCTTCCCCAATTACATCTTGAGATATCTCACATATATAATCTTTCTAAAGGATATAAATTTATTTGATGCATTGTAACGAATTGTATATATAGTCGTTAATGGACCTTGGAGTTCATGTGACCAAAAAAAAATAAAGATGATTAAAAAGTAGGTAAAATATATATAAGTTCCTGGTGCTGAATGAGTGACTGGGATGAGTTAATAAGGAAGGTAAGAGGGGCAGTGGTAATGTTGACGCTGCAGTCATAAATAACATATTTTGATGACAATAATGTCCATGTGCATGAACGAAAGTGAACAGGAGGCATAAACAAAATCGAAGACTGTAGATTCAGCAGTGGCATGTTTAGAGCTGTGGGAATTCTGATTTGGTGTTGTTGTCGTTCTTATAAGATGAAATAAAAGAGGTCATCTTCGTCAACATATTTAGTAAATACTTTATATGTATCCATTAATTGTAATTTAATTTTCTAACCTATTGTGTATTTATTTATAATTTTGTTGTATCTTTCTGTATCTTGTAGACTGACGATGAGGGCAAAGCCGTGGAAAGCCGGCTATCTTAATAAAGCTGGTATGTTGACGAAGATTACCTCTTTTATTTTTTCTTATGTTTAGAGCTGACAACATCACCAACTCAGACAGTAGGGTTAAGTGGGGGTGGCGAAACAGCCGGAGCGTCGCCGGGAGGGGGGGGAGTCGGGGTCGGCGGCTACTATCTTCACTCCGAACGCTGCTGGCTGTAACGGCCTGTAATGGAACTTCAATATCCGTGCCATGTGCGGCGGGGGGGCGGAGGCCCACGCTGTGGCTGCGGAAGCGCGTGGGCGGTCCGTGGCGGGGCGCGAGGGCTCCAGATGGAAGGGAGCCAGGAATGGGAATCGGGTGCTGGTGAGTTGTCGGGGTCAAGAGGCGCAAAGGGGCAAGTGGAGAGGAACAGGAAGGGCGGTCGCGAAAGATGTAGAGGTGCAGAGAGCTACAGGAGGAACGAGATAGGTTTGTTTTTAAAGTAAGGAGAAAATGAGAGAGAGAGAATGAAGGCATGCGAAGATATAACCCATACATTCTTTTTAATTTGTCTGATTTAGCTTTACGTATCAAAATGATATGTACAAAATGAATATAAAAAAACAAATTTGATTTTTTAGCATGTTTGGTTTTTAAAGTAATATTATGAATCGTGATATATAAATTAAAGCGATTGTACTTAATGAATTTAATGCTGTAATTAGTTTTCTGACGTACGTTATGTACCTTTGCGGTACATTAGTAAACAATGTACAACGAACAACAATTTTTGTACTAAGCCCCCTATTTTCGTTCTTTTAGTACATAGTTTTTACGCGACAAAAATGTAGTGAAACATTCTATTCGTACTAGCGATGCACACACGAAAGGGGAAAACCAAATCAAGCGGAGCGCTGAATGCATTCTGAGCGGATGCAGTCGCCGAGTGGTTGTGATGGCGCAGACCGCGAGGGCCGCGAAGGGAGGGCGAGAGAGAAAACAGGAAAAGCGAAGATCTGCGGCGAGCGCTGTGATGCTGACCATGCGCTGTTCTGAGGCGCGATAAGAGGCCAGGAGAACACTCCACAGCGGTTGCCTGTGGCGCCGCCACTGCGCCGATTGGTTTCACGCTGCCCCTCCCCTTTCCCTGCCCATCCCCTCCCTCCCTCTGCCCTTCCCCTCCCTCCCCCTGCCCTTCCCCTCCCCCTGCCCTTCCCCTCCCTCCCCTGCCCTTCCCCTCCCTCCCCTGTCCTTCCCCTCCCCCCTGCCTTTCCCCTCCCTCCCCCGGCCGTTCCCCTCTTTCCCCCTTTCTCCCCTCCCTCCCCTGCCCTTCCCTTCCTCCCCCTGCCCTCCCCCTCCCTCCCCTGCCCTTCCCTCCCTCCCCTGCCCTCCCCCTCCCTCCCCTGCCCTCCCCTCCCTCCCCTGCCCTCCCCCCCCTCCCTCCCCGCATTTCCCCTCCCCTTCCCTTCCCCCCGCTTCCCCTGCCCCTCCCCTCCCTCCCCCTGCTAGCTCGCGGGCTCCGTTCACGGCTTCCGCATTGTCCACGATCCCCCACCGAATGGTTCAGCTTGAGCTGATGCTTTCAGAAATGCTCTTGGAGTCTGACAAATAACAAACGCATGAGAGTGTGTATGGGGGCGGTGCATTAAATTTTATCAACTCAATGTTGTTCAGATCAGTGGTCCATTAAAATTAGGACCGCAAAGGTTTTGCAGGAGTGGCAAATAGATGATACGGATACCTGTCAGGAGTTTTTGTTCATAAAATCTTGTTCAATTTCGGGCAATTTTAGGTTCAAAGACTCATTCCTACTTTACCTACAACTTGCAAATAAAGGTTACGGATCAGCCTCCCAATATTTGGCATTTTTATCGCCCTCTGTTTTGTTCCTTCCACCAGTGGCGGGCCACTTTTATTTTCTTTCCTTATGCACTCTGATACTAACGACTCAAGTTCTCTCTCTCTCTCTCTCTCTCTTTCTCTCTTAAAACACACACTTCTCTTTTTCTCTACCCACATTATTTTATTTTAATTGAAAGATCCATTGCAAAAATACTCTTACAAATTTCCCAAGAACTGCTCGTGAATTGTGTTAACCGACTATCTTGGATTTGTTATGAGTTTATTTCGACTCTTTACCATGTATTAATTTTTCAAAATCTGTAATGAAATACAATGGTATTAGTTTGTTACTCCATTCACGTTTTATCATATTACATTTAGAATGAATTCTGTTGCCGGAATTTTTCTGCTTCTATCTTCATTTTCTAACGATCATATTTGGACAAGCTGTTACGACAGAAGCTGTTGGCAAACCACGCAACATGACCTGAGCGGGGCAGACCTTCGCTTTCTTTGTTAAGGCGAGAGCAGCGTGAGAAACAAAGAAGAGAAAACAGCTTCATTAACAAGTATTTTTCTTAATTGAAGTAGCGTTTTGTATTCAATTTCTAAATATTACGAATTCATTAAACGTTACACAGTTAATTAATTTTTACTATTCGAGTTAATTTTTACTTTTTGTCTACTTTGCGAAGTACGCCCACGAATTGTTTCACTTTTGTATCGGGTCAGGTAAGTCACTCTTTTAGCTTCTTTTCTTTAGAAAGCATGGTGTCAAAGACCTTTCGTTCAATTTTAATTAACAGCTGTACGACTTAGAACGGGAAACCGAATTAAATGCTTTTTGGACTATGTCAGCGGCTATGGCAATTTTTTGTTTCCAGTTATATTTAAAAATATTTTATGAAAGTTACAAATGAGCTCTCAACACTGAGAGATGTGAATGAGTCAACTAAGGATTGCTAATGCTATGGTCACATGCAATACACTATCACATACTCCGGGAGACTGGTTAGGAGCTGAGAGCGTGTCCCGGCTGGGGTGGTGCCCCGCTGGTGGGAGAGTCCTCGTTAGGAGTAAACCCCGCTACCCGACAGTAGGTGGGCGCCAGATCTCGCCATCCAGTGGGGGAAGATCACTGCCATATAACAAGGACAAAACATGCACTACACTTACGGGAATAATGACCTAAGCTGTTGACGCACCCGGAATTACTAACCAACCAACCAATGTAATACATTGCAATAGCAACGCATTGCTGGTTCCACTAGTAATTCATAAATCACAGTGTAGTAGGTAGACTTTTTAGATTAATAATCCCATTTACTAACGAATTCCAAAGTTCACACTGCGGGCAATGTTTGTGGACTCTGTGTACCTTCCTCGCAGGCAACCTGGCCCCTCTCCCTCACCCTCCCGCCCGCTCGCAGCTCAAGTGGCCCCAGCCGAGCTCGCCGGTGTTGTTGCAGCAGCGGTTGGCACCACTGCCGCCGCCACGCGCCAGGGCCTCGTAGCCGGAAGTTAAGTAACTCCGATTTTGTGATGTCTCCAGTGTTCTTTAATCTCCTTTCAACTTACTATTACGTGTGAAATACGGGAACCCGAACTTTGTGAAGTCGAAACATTCGATAGCTCACGTTTTACTTTCCCGGAACTTCCGATATATCGATGTGTCACTATATTTGTTGCCTACCGGAGACCATACATCATTGCATGATTAATGCGTTTCCAGACGCGTCAACTGCTATGCTCATTAGTTATACGATTGTAGAACATGTAATATCCCAGAATGTGGCGGTGTTCCTTTCCAGGTGGAATAAGAGCCGACCTGTATGTCGGCTTGCAGGGCTTCCCCCCAGCAAAAGGGTACCGCTCCAGCTGGGGCAATCTCTACAGAGAGCATACTTGAGACACGCCATAAAAATATTCCAACACATTGATTCTTCTAGTAAACCTTGACTAACTATAGACAACAAACTCTTCTGGGCTTTCTTGGTGAAGTATTTTTATAAATAAACAAACGCTTACATCACGGATGTCAAACAGGGATTTCGTGCCTCGCGAAGACTCGTGAGCACGACTGCAACGAGATGGTTAAGAATTGACGAACAAGGAAAAGTCGATTTACCTCGCGCTCTGACTTTCCTTTCCTTTCGAAAAGCGAATCCAGCAGCAAAGGAATGAACGAAGAAATGAAGTACATCTGCTAAGTTTTATTAAAAATCAAATACCATCGATGAACCTTCCGCCTACGTCAAGAGCGGCACTTTACCTATTTTCGCTCAAAACACGCCGTTTGTGCAATCACCAATTCAAATTGCTACATTGAGCCTGCGCCCAAATACAAACTGTCTGCTCGCTCCCCATGCACCGCCAGCCTCCGCTGTTGGTCTTGCAGTTACAAGGCTCCTTGGAGCCTTCCCCCTGGCTGCCCGCAGGACCCAGAGCGAGTATTGGCCGGGGTGATGCGCGCTGGAGCGGGCGGGGCGGGGTGTGAGCGGGGAGGGGGCGGGGCAGGGGCGGGGCGGGGGAAGATCGAGGCGGGGGCGGGGGCTGGGGCGTGGGCGGGTGTGGACGGGGAGGGGGGGCGGGGGAAGGTCGGGGCGGAGCGGGGGCGGGGCGGGAGGGGCGGGGCGGGGGAAGGTCGGGGCGGAGCGGGGGCGGGGCGGGGAGGGGGCGGGGCAAACGGCCGTGTGAACGCAGCAGGTGGGAGCGAACCCGAAGCCCACCGCCGCCGGCCGGTGGTCCGCGCCCCGCAGCGCCGCGTAACCGCCTCAGCCCTTGGGAAGGGCCGCCCGCACAGTGGGCGAAGGGCAGAACCCGCACGGTTGGTTCCCTTCTATCGATTGATTGATTTTTTGTATTTCCGAGCGCGTCAACTGCTTTGGTCAAGCTGTTTTTTCTCGGAAGATGGCGGTGATCTTCCCCCGCTGGATGGCGAGATCCGGCGCCGACCTACCGTCGGCTAGTGGGCTTTCACCCTAACCAGGACTCTCCCACCAGCAGGGCATCGCTCCAGCCGGGACAAGTTCTAAGCTCCCGACCGATCTCCCGGAATATGTAGTAGTGTAGTGCATGTTAGTGTAAGTGTGTGTGTAAGGAGAGAGGATAGGACAAGGAAGAGGAAGGAAAGATCGTGCGCGGTCCGTGGCCCGTTTGGTAGGGTACTGTTCCGGCATTCGCCTGGTGTTAATCGGAGAAACCACGGAAAACTACCGATCAGAGCAGCCGGCCGCCAGACAGCGACTGAATTCGACCTAGCTGAAAAGCTAGTGTCGAAAATCCTGTTGCCGTCAGGACTTGAACCTAGGACCTCCCGGTCAGAGGTGCTGCAGTGACCAGTTCATGCAATGGGCTACCGCTCCCGGTCGTTCCCTTCGAGTTCAAACCACTTATCCCTTTCCTCCCATCTTTTAACAAATATTTAACGTTTATAATTACATAAATAATTGTCACCACCCTGTCACCTGGCTTGAAGGGAATTTTGTATTGAATATTTACATGCGTTAGCCTGTGTGGCATTTGGCAGAAGGTTAAGAAAATATACAATTTATTTTAGATTATAAGTGTTGAAGGAGAAACAAAATGTAGGTAATGCATCATTCGAAAAATAATTCAAAATAATCTCCTATAGGTGAGCTCTCCTGTTGATGAGAAATGCTAAGGAGGATGGAAGAAATGTTTCGGTTTACGGTTTACGGTTTACGAAAAGTTTACGTTTTATTCTGTTTTGTTAAGGAATATGTTTACCTAGCCGAAAACGGAGTGCAGATGGCATATGATTTATATGAGAATAAAACTTATGGGGAGTTGTATAAAATAATTTTTGATAGGTAGAATGCCTAATTCATTATGAGTTTCTTCATCAGAAATAAAGGAAATAAATTAAGGCAATTACGTTCAAAAACATGTGCCGCAAAAATAAAGGAATCCATGTTGTGAACTTGTTACTGAGTAGCGGACGCATTTTAATAATTTAATTTGTTCAAAGAATTGTTACCCCGACTGATACTCGAACCCGGGTCTCCTGGTGAAATCAACTGGATGCAAATCAGGAGACCAGGGTTCGAATCCTGGGCGGGGTGACAATTCTATGAACAAATTTGTTTTTTATAATTACAAATAAGGCAATGGGAAATAGGCATGTTTCATTAACATAAATTTATTTTCAGAAGTATTATTTTTTCTAAAATTTAATGTTCTGGATGAGAGATGTGACGTTATGCAAGATTTTTTCTTCCGTATTCACAGTTCCTTTAAAAATTTTTTGATAAGATTTCACGAAAAAATTCATTTTTTCTTTTATAAATTTACCTTTGTCTTTAAATCACATAATATTCCATGTTTATGCTGAAACAAATGTAGATAAAAGGGACACTTTTGTTACTTAATTTATATATTTGCAATAAATAGTTAGTACTTAATGTCATAAACTGTTCCACATATAAATCATTATCTTTAAAATGTTTCTCCAAAACCAAGAAAATGTTTACATTAAGTTTGATATCTTTAGTTTATTAACTAACCGCAACTATATAATTGACAATTGGGACCAGTTATCCAGGAAAATACGAGATCTTCTTTACGCGTATAAAAACAACATGAGAATAAACTCGACAATTCTTGCGTGAACCGCCAGTCTTGGAAAGGATGTTAGTTTATGTGATGAACACACTTCCAGGAATTCGTCTCCCCGTCATCCACTTGCTAACTCTAAATGCATATAGACGTTCTAACTGCGTGGAGATTTTTTGTCACCGCAGACCACACTCTCTAGAACTAGCGAGGGGCAGAATAGCACTTATTCATAATTTGTTCTTATTCGTTTTTGCTTTGCTGTGTCTGCTTTCGTCTCACTGTGTGTCTGTGCACGGTCGCGCTGTTCGGATTGCCTGGCGACCCCAGGCCGAAGATTGCTCTGATACGAAGCGAAGAGCCAACGTGCGGAGGTGGAGGATGGCCATCTTGATTGGTATTCTGAGGGCTCTGGGGAAGTTCAGGTGTTTGACCTCAGTCTTAGTGAGATGACCTGTAGATTGGTAGCACTTTCAGTTCGTTCCTTCTTTCTCTTCTCCTCGGCAAAATTTATTCAAATCCGGTAAGGAACGTCTATGGGAAGTGAAAAATATTTAAAAGTTGATAGACCTTGTAAGGAAAGATGCACAGCTTAGAGCTATTCAAGTTTTACTTTCTCGCTACGGAATAGAGAGAAAGTTATGTAATGCTGCGCGAAAAAACGTCAAATGTTCGGCAGAAAAACTTATTACAGGGCCCTGGTAACAAAAAAACGGATAAATCCAGTTGCTAAATTTAGAATAAAGTATATTTTAATACGTGGTGTAGTCAGATACCTTTGTAAATTTTCTACATTTATCTGATTATATTGTCTTGAATTACGACCATGGTTATGGTGCACCAAAATACTTTCTCGGCTTTCACCATACGTTTCTCGACACCATCAAAACTGAACTTCGTCGCCGAGAAATGCTCCACAAAGTATGGCTTTAAAAGTGATTTTATGAGAAAATTATTTAGAGAGAACCCTCAGATTCAAATACATCTGATTTCTTTCGTTCATATTTTGTCCAGTTTAGGAGAATAATCGCTCATCATCTTTCTTGAATATTAAAATATTTCCTCCCAATTTCATCACATCACATCACATCATATGAATAGTTTTCCCACATCTAGGAAAAAGTATTCACAAACGGCAGTACGGAAGGATTGTGTGTAAAATTCTTTATGACAAAGAATACAAAAAGAAATAAAATTAATTATTGACTTACAAGATTCTCTTATACTTCTTCATTCTTCTCTTGTTGCGACTTGAGGATTATATACCATCTTTGGCGAAGTGAACGATTTATAACTAGATCTCGCAGTTTGCAACTAGACGGTGTCCTCCAAGTTCCAAACTTGAAAATGATGATATCCAAGATACCGTGGAAATTAAATTTGTTCAACTCCCCTCCATTCACTCTCCCTCTAAGTATCTATTAGAACTACTAACTGTCTTCGTTAAACTTTTGGCGAAGTGAAGAAGCGCTTAATTAAATCGTCATGTTAAGAGAGAGTAATACCCCTCGTGCTGGGGCGTGGCCGGACAAGTGAGGACGAGGACGGGGGCCCGTCCTCGTCACGGCCTCGTCCCCGGGAGAATGACGCCGGTCGCTCCGCCATTCATTTCAATTTCTGGACCCACATTGCGAAGCACGACCTCCTCTGCTTCTAATAAAGCAAGCCACGCGGTTCGGCCTGCGCCGGCCAGAATAAAGAGATTCATTAACGACCATATTCAGCCGCACCAGAAACTAAATTTCCATCTCGCATCAATTGTATTAAGATAAACTATTGCGTTAGATCCGTGGGGTTACTGCTACGTGGTGGAGACGGCGCGGAGGGGGGCGGGGCGGGATAAAGTTAACTCGCGGACGCGCTTGCTTCTTGGTTCAACGCCGTGGAAGGGACGAGCGCGGCATACAAATGCGGCGGGCGCCGGCTGGGCTTTCCTCCTAATGGGGCAGCAGCGCCCAACTTTTTCATTCGCCTCTGATAGGATTCCGCTGGGGGCCCCCGTGCAGGCCCCGCCCCGCCCCCGCCCTGTCCCCCGCCCCGTCCCCCGTCCCCCTGTCCCGCCCCGACCCACCGCCCGCCCCGCCCCATCCGCGCCCAGCCCCTGCCCAGCCCCTGTCCCCGCCCTCGTCCCCGCTTCGACCCGCCCCGCCCGGCTCCCGCCCCCGCTCCCCCGCCACCGCCCGTCTCCCGCCACCCTGTCCGCCCCCGCCCCTGTCCGGCTCTCGCCCCGCTCCGCCCCGCCCCCGCCCTCGCCCCCGCCCCCGACCCGACCCGACCCGACCCGACCCGACCCGACCCGGACCCGACCGACCGGCCGACCCGGACCCGACCGACCGACCGACCCGACCCGGACCGACCGACCCGACCCGACCGACCGACCGGACCCGACCCGCCGCCGACCCGGACCGACCCGACCCGGCCGCGCCGACCGACCCGACACGTCGCCCGCCCCGACACGGCGCCCGCCCGGACACGGCGCCCGCCCCGACACGTCGCCCGCCCCGACACGTCGCCCGCCCCGCCGCCCGCCCGCCGCCCGCCCCGCCGCCCGCCCGCCGCCCGCCCCGCCGCCCGCCCCGCCGCCCGCCCGCCGCCCGCCCCGCCCCATCCGCGCCCAGCCCCGTCCCCGCCCTCGCCCCGTCCCCATCCCACCACCGCCACGACCCTGCCCCACCCCACATGAGCGCCGAGTGGGATTCGTGGCTCGTGGAGCGCGCTCGCCCGCAGGCTTTTGCGCGTAGGTGGGAAGGATGAGGCGATAAATCATAAGCACTGGCCGCGCCATGAATGCCCGCGCTCGATAAATACTGCAGGGAATTGCGCCGGGATGAGCGAGGAGAAAGGGATTAAGGGCAAAGTTTTTTACGGCTCCCACGCTTTGGGATGAATTCTGGCTGGCGACGGAAAATAGCGGACTACGTTTTGTTGATGATATCCTGGGAGTATCGGATTGAATAAGTCTGCTCTATCAGTGAAGCGTTTTTGGCATGACGCTGCGTCACCTCGCTCACTCTTATCTGTTTTATAACTTTTTTTACATTTTGCAACATAGGGAACTTCCAAACCTGAAAAAAACATTTTGGATGGTGTTAATTACGAGCAGTATTTTCAATGAAGTGAGAAATGGAAAGTGATGCTCCGAGCGCGAGTATTGTATCAAAGAACAGAGAACTTCTCTTTCTGTCAGTAGGTTTCAACGATACTCGAACTTCGCAAATAAAGAAATTAACTGCTACGAGAAGCGTCATTTAACATTTATACTCCTTCTTTTCATTAATATCTGACATCATCTTTTTACCTCTGCTCATTCCTTACTGCTCCATCCTCTGTTCCTTCCTAAATACTTTTTGTCGCACTTTCAGAGTCCCTCCTTACATTCGTATCTTATCTGATTTTTCAGGAAATCAAAGCTTTGAAGATGCACATTAGAAAGCGTACTCTGGAAATCAGATTCACGAAGATTCTACCTTCACGTCATTGTGAATTAAAACCACGCGACATTCTTCATGAAAATACTTTTGTTGCCTCTCTTCGCGCTCTAAAGTTGGTAATTGCCTTCTAATAAAATGTAAGAATTCATTCCATTAAAAATAAGTTCAATATCTAAGATATTAATTGAAATAGCTTTCTCTCCTATAATGACTGCACATAGGTAGAAGTAATAAAATCGTTAGCACGATTAATATAATGCTCAAAATCACATTTATCTAAAAAAAGCAACATCCTGAACAAATCCAGATATCTATAATCCTTTAATTTGATGTTACCCACTTCTAGAGAAGCATTCTATTTTGTGTTAATTTCAGTAACGCAATTCTTAGTTCCACAAATGGATCATCTGGTCTCCTAGAAAGAAGATTCCTTTTTTTTCGCTAAGGTCAGAGGCGAGCATCACGGTACATTTTAAACACAACGCTACATAGAGACATAAAAGTACCAACAGACTTTCAAAGAATCGAAACAAGCAGCTCAAGTTATCTTCAACGTCTGGAAACCCACCCAAATCCTCTAGCTATCAACCTCCTAGATAACAGTGAAGAAACTTACCGATTACCCAGAATTACAACCTTACAACTCCATTATCGATTCTCAAATTAGTCGTAATGTATTCCTGAAATTTATTTTAAGTAATTCAGTTCACTCTTTCAGTACTAAACTCAAGAACGCAGTGAAATGTATCATTGGGATACATTCTCTAACAAATTGTCATTATCAACTACAATGTTTGATCCTATTTACTATATATTTTTCATGTAACGTAGATTACAAATTTACCTTGTTCAGAATGTTTTTTTTAATTCAGTAAAGCGATTGTTAGTTCCACGGATCATCTGGTGTCGTAAAGAGAAGATTCGTTCTTTCGCTTTCCAAGGTCAGAGGCGAGCACAAAACGTGCCACGAACCGCCTGGCCTCAGCCGTCCCTCGCTTCGCTTCCTCGCGTCCCCCTTCGCTTCGCTCTCCCCGGCGCTGTTTCAGTTCCGCGGCCGTGCTTGTGGGTAGCCCAGATCCGCGGGCGCGTGACCAAATGAGCGTGCGAGGCGAAATTTTGTTGCCGCTTCTCCGACCGCTCCCACGAGAACTCACGCCACGAGGAGGCCCAAGATTCGTTCACTATTACGACAATTTATCTTGAAAAGAAATTTTTTTTTTTTTTTTAGTTTATTCGTTTTTGGTGTTTGCACTACATAAATAACTCTCGCTTATTCGCATGTTTCAATATTTTATGTATCAAAAATCTATTACATCAAAAACATTCTATTTACGTTTTAATAAATATCATGAATGTTTCTTTTGGGCAAACCATGACATGTTTTAATTATAGTATGAATTATTATTTATTTTTAATTAAGAATGTACAAAAATGTGATTGTTTGATAAAAGATAAATGTATACAATTAATGTGTTAAAAATAACTAAAGGCGCCATTAAAAGTGTTGAGAATGTTCAATTTTATTATTCAATGAAATAAATTTAGACAACTTTCGAAACCTTCCGCCATTTACACTGCTCCGTCTTTTAATTTTAGGTCAAATGAAATTCTAGAAAAATTTAGTGTAATTTTTAGTAACAATTTACAATATTTGTAAAGAAATAATATACCTGAGAAGAATTAGCGATTGCAATTTAGACACTTTCTTTAAACTATTGTTTTTCATACACGAATAGATTATTAGCCTCATATATAATGTAGGAATTAATGCAGTATAAAATGATTCATTACCTTAAACTACATAAGGAAAGAAACTCACCCAACAAAAGCATGCTTGTGCATTCATTACAGGATATGATGAATACAACAGTTTTCGAAGTCATTAAGTTTCCTACGCAGATTATCTTGCGTACCACATATTCTGACTGTTTCAGAAAACAGATTGAGTACATAATATGTTAATTATAAAGAGAGAGAAATTATTCCGGTGAGCATGTGGGCAAACGATTTTAAGTGGCTTATCTGAATGAATAATGACGTAAGTAAGGTTTGTGACCCAGACAATTGACAGTTTTCATTTGAAATAAATGTGATACTATTCTGTCGTTAATTGTTCCCTATTACGAATAAAAATATTTTATAAATCCCTTTCAGAATGTAAATATATTCTTATGTCACAACTTAGCTATCGTTTACCTATCTTCCCTGTTTCACACGATACGAGAAAGGGCGTATTACCAGAAACGAGCAACCATCCGACATCCAAGCGAAGCGAAATCTTTTAGCGGCCCTCCACGAATAGCCGAGGAAACCTCTTTCCGCGTTATTTTTATCGTTCCGCTCGGCCACTCGGGGCGCCACTTGTCTCCGCGGGAGCCGTCTCCCGCGTCCATCACCTTTCACCGGCGCGAAGGAGCGCGTCCGGGCACGTCGCGTCGGGCTGGCTGACGGGCAGCTGTCGGAGTCGCCTCCTCGCCCGGCGACGCTACACCGCACGGCTGCGCCTTCGCCCGCCCCTCCGCCCCGCCCCCTCCGTCTCCTACGCCGCCCACCCCCCACGTTGCCAAGCACTCCCCCCCGCACCGCGCTCCCTCACGTCCCAGCGGGACCAGGGAGCGGTAGCTCAGTGCATCGATTGATGTCACTGCAGCGCCTCAGATCGGGAGGTCCTAGGTTACACTCCCCACGGCGGCAGGATTTTCAACACTAGCTTTTCACCTAGGTCGAATTCAGTCGCTGTCTGGGGGAGAATTCTAGCGGCCGGCCGCTCTGATCGGTAGTTTTCCGTGGTTTCTCCGATCAACACCAGGTGAATGCCGGAGCAGTATCCATAAAACGGGCCACGGACCGCGCGCGATCTGTCCTTCCGCTTCCTTTTCCTATCGTCTCCCCATACACACACTAACATGCACTACACTACCACATATTCCGGGAGACCGGTCGGGAGCTTAGAGCTTGTCCTGACTGGGGCGGTGCTCCGCTGGTGGGAGAGTCCTGGTTAGGGGGAAACCCCACTATCCGACGGTAGGTCGGTGCCGGATCTCGCCATCCAGCGAGGGGAAAATCACCGCCATCTCCCGAGAAAAAGCATGCACTACACTAACGGGACTAATGACCGAGGCAGTTGACGCGCCCGGAAACACGAAAAAATTAATCAATCAATCAATCAAATCCACCCCACGATACTCCGCACAACCACGCTCCTTCTCTAACGCTCCCCCCACAAAGTCAGCACGTCCTGGCTCGTCGCTGGGCTTCCACTGGCCCGCCTCTCGGCAGCCCACAGAGCAAACAGGTTTGTGCTCCTCCGGGCTTCGTGGAAAGAAATTCCCGTCCCTTCGATCTAAGGCCTCACACTTATTACGGAAAGAGGATTAAATTAGTTCAAAGAAACGCAAATAAGTAGGAAATAATTCTGTATGCCTCGTATTACCGTCCGTAAAACACATAATATTAAAAGTGAACTTCTTGAAACATTTTGAAATAAACAATATATTTAGTTACGAGTAAAGTGCATGAATTACACAGGCTTCATGCAGTTCCTGGAAAAGATCTTCGTGCTAGCAGTGTAATTCTCGTCCGCCGCTTATTGATGCTAATAATTCCCATTTAATCAACGAATTCTTGCGATTAATAATTATTACATATATTTAACTATTGCCTATTACATTATTAATATTTTTATTTAATGTATGAACCTTTGGAAATTTCTGTATTTAATTTTAAAAATTAATATCGTTTTCTCGAAAGTTGTGCATGAACCACACAAAAATTATCAAACAGAATTTGTGTTCGAATGTTGTAGTAGTGTTTACACTTGGATGAATGAAAAAATTAATTAGCACTTACTATACTGACTTTCTTCAGCCATAAAAATGTTTTAACCATTACATATATGACCTCTCTCAGTTTGAGCGTAAGCTAAAACTTTGAACAAACATGTGCAAGCGCTATAGGAGTGCCAATGTTATTTATTCTTACGCTGAGTGATCAGTATTTTCAATGCTAATCACTCTATCAATATTATACTAATTTTCAATCCCGCAATGATAGAAAAATAACTATACAGCCCTCGGCCCTATGAGTGGGGTGTAGGGTGTACAATGACGTTAGAAATCTAGACACACGGGAGAAAGACTAAAGCAATAAAAGCGTTTCTGTTCATTCTGAAGAAATGCAAATATTTGATTGTGTTAATTAGCATATTATTATACTGCGCCTACCGAATGAAATATAATTTTTGTGTCATTGCTTACAACAGAGCTGGCGTTGTGTGAAAGCAAGGCTCGAAGGAAAAAGACGCCCGCCTTTAAATATATGATACTCACGTGTTGCTTTATGAAACAGAAACTTTTTAAATATAATTTTGGAATGTAAAGGACTGTTGTATAATAATGTTATGCTATAACAATGTCCTTGCAGATTTATGAAGACTATTTTTGTTAAAATATATTGCAGGATTAAACGAGAGTATTTGTTTTGTTTTTGAGTATTGTGCGAGCTACTTTTTGGAAAACCATTTACTGGTGTTTTACTCTGCAGCTCTGCTGTAGATTAATAGATATAATATATCTAAATTAAGAGAATCAATGGAAAACTAAATACAAGTATTTTTTATTTCCTAAATTATAAAATACTTATTCAAAAGTTTTATTCAAGAGGTAAGCACAAAATCACAACCAAAAAATTGCGTTTCAAGATAAAGAAAACTGTCAAAACATAACTAGGATTAATGTGAAGCAGTCATTGCAGGATGCAACATAAAAAGAAGAACATTATATCCGTTTGTCAGAGTCTTGAAAAAAATGTGATGTTCTCACACCTTTTCTCTTTTAAAGAGAGAAGGAAATGCGTTAGTTTCGCCATCGTCAACGGAGCGTGACAGGCAGAAGCAGAAAAACTGATCCCCATTTCTCCGAGAGATGAGCGCAAGGAATCACACCAGGGTCAAACTCGGGACTCACATTCCGAGAAGCACTTGTGTCTGTGCGTTGCGAGGGATCTGTAAAACCATCCCTGCTTGCTCGTCCAAGCACGTCCTTTCGTATCTGAACCGAGAACGAAGTGCGCACCAGAAATGCACGCTCCCACGAACAGGAAAGCGCCTCTATATGGGACGCTAATGTATCTTGTGAATATCTGAATGTCTTATGCGTCCGACTTCCAACTCTTTTACCTCCTTTTCTGTCTGCTAACTTGCGCGGAAAAAGAAATATCTCGTTTGATGATAAAACCGACGGATCAAGGTAGCGTAAACTGTTAAATTGAGGATACGTTGATTGCAGATTTTGCTTCCTCCCTTCCACAATACTGTTTTTGTATTCTGGGCTAACCGCTACCGGTTGGTACCCTTGTCTGTTAAGTTAACATGAATGTAATCAATGTCTTTGGGGAAGTGAAAATTGCTTATGATGGTTTTATAATTATTGTTAAATTTTAATTTGTAATTATTTATTAATTAATACTTGGATATTCTTATATCATGAAACAAACATTATATTAAAGTTGTCGTAGAAGGAAAACAAATACCTTTTATGAAATTGTTTTTAATAAACAGTTTTGTCTTTGAAACATTTTTATAGAAAACAAAAAATATTCAGCAATCGTACATTTCATTCCATTGTAATATTACTTGATAGCAACTCAATAAGTTACCGGTGGCATTGTATAGAGAAGAAATATGTTGACCTAACCCAAAGCAATTTATTGAAATGAACAGGATGTCTCTATCATCACATTTTTTTTCTTAACTAAAGAAAATGTTTGTTGTTTTAAGAGCACAAAGTTTCTTCGCAAAACCTAGATTAAAATCAGGCATATTCACGTACGCAACCCACTCGATCAAAAGAATCATTCCTACAGCACTCCAGTGACGTGTGTGTGTGGCGGACTTCACACAGTTCCGAGCAGCCAAAAATATGCAGCGCCCACAGAACGTTTCCGGGAGCTCTATCGTAGCAGCAAAAGGATTCTACATTCTCTTACTGTCTTAGGAAATGGTCCATACCGAAACCAGAACAAGAAACATTCAGCCGAGGCAATCGATGAAGAGGGCAAGCAAAACAGATTTGCAGACAAATGGCTTTGGCAGCGCCGGAAATAGGTGGGAGCTTCCTTTGGCGCCTGAGAATCTGCCTCCTTTTATACCACGACCGTTTCCACTTCCAGAAGCAGGGGTCGCGAAAGGTGTTTTTTCTCTTCGCCTTTTTATTCCGGGTTATTCAAGAGCTACCTCAACCGGCCCTTTCATCTACACGTCGGACTTCGATGTAGACGTTATAATATTATTCATATTGAAAATCTATTTAGAATATTTAAAGTATTTAAAATTTTCTTATTAATTTAATGGACGCTAATATAACCAATACCAACAGCGTCATGATTGAGATGACAAAACTATTTATTATAAATCCTTACACAATAATTTTGAGTATTCGTGTTTTTTAATTTCAGAAACCATTATTACTGGAATAAATTTACCTTTAAACTTTGATTGGTTGGTAGGTTAGTGATTCCGGGCGCGTCAACAGCTTAGATCATTAGTCCCGTAAGTGTACTGCATCGTTTTTCCTCGGGAGATGGCGGTGATCTTCCCCCGCTCGATGGCGCGATCCGGCACCGACCTACCGTCGACTAGCGGGATTTCCCCCTAACCAGGACTCTCCAACCAGCGAGGCACCGCCCCAGCCGGGACAAGCTCTAAGCTCCCAACAGGTCTCTCGGAATATGTGGTAGTGTAGTGCATATTAGTGTAAGTGTGTGTAAGGCGAGAGGATAGGACAAGGAAAAGGAAGGAAAGATCGCGCGCGATCCGTGGGCCCTTTGTTAGGGCACTGCTCCGGCATTCGCCTGGTGTTGATCGGATAAACCACGGAAAATTACCGATTTGATCAGCCGGTCGCTGAAATTCTCCTTCAGACAGCGACTGAATTCAACCTAGCTGAAAAGCCAATGTTGAAAATCCTGCCGCCGTGAGGACTCGAACCTAGAACCTCCCGGTCAGAGGTGCTGCAGTGACATCAGTTGATGCACGGATGCTACCGCTGCCGGTTTAAAAGTTTGAATTCGTTTCTGAAAAATATAATGCCGAAATAAGTGTTCCTGAAAGATAAGTTGTTAATACTGTTAATTTGATCATATTGGTATATAAATCGATATTTCATGATATGATGATTTAAAAGCTGGCAAATTGTTTGCAAGAGTCAAATAAGTAAAAAATTGTGGTTAAGTGTCCAATTTATATTTCCTCTCTCGCTTTTTTTTTTTAAAAAAAACAGTGACATTTTTAATAAATTTTCTTCCAGGCACTACTTCAATGTGTACTAATTGTGGCTAACAAATTCAGTAAATTCTTTCTTTACATTATCCTTTACATTTTTTTAGTTTTCTAAACATCCTAACCAGTTGCATGGCCAGGTCCGTGGATGGTTCGATCTGAAAATCGAAATGAGGCCCCCATCTACAATAAACGTGAAATTAAGTTTTAAATCTAATTGGCATACATATAACAAGAGAGTAATAAAATAAGCACGCAGTTTGTTTTACTCCGCCGATATCCGTCCGCGGGAGTTTTTAAAAAGGAAAGCCTTCCCTTCTTCTTTTCTCCGCCATGAGATTGTCTCCCTACTTGCTACACCCGTGAGGCTAACTCCCCGACCACGCCCCCAGCGGAAGCATCTTTTTGAAATTTGCTTCTATCAAAATTTTTCCTTAAAATTTTTTTTTTTTCTCCCTTCAAAAATTCAAAATTTAAGTAGTATATGACTTAGTGTAGGGATCACAGAATTTTGAAAATGTGCACACAATTCACTTTTCCCCATAGCACGTCATACGCAGTTTTTAACGGTTTTTTTCACGTAAAATAAATAATTAAATAAATAAATAAATAAAAGCAGGGAGCCGCGGCGGTTCGCCTGCGCTTTGCCCGCGCGGCGCCTCGACGCTCAGCGACGCGCGTACTCGCGGGGGCGGGCGCAGGCGTCGGCGGTGACAATGGCGGTGCAGCGGTGCCCGTTGAGCAGGAGGAGAAGGGGGATTCCGAAGGGGTGGAAACGGAAGAGGAGGGAAGCGGGGCCGGGGCGCAGAGGAGGGCGTTCGGGACGACAATGTTGGGAGAAGGAGAACGCGGCCACGATTCGGGGAAGAGCAGGAGGGAAATCAAAGGTGAGAAGGGTAGGAAGGAGGAAGAAACGAATTAGGAAGAAGGAAAGATTACAAGAGAGGGAAAGTGGGGAAGAAGTAAGAGAGGGGCGGTCCAATGTAGGTGGCTAGGGGCGTGTTGATGAAGGGAGAGATGACGACGGTGAAGAGGCACAGATGTGAAGGGGAATTCAGAGGAGGGTGTAGGGGACGACAGGCGATTGCCGGAGCAGTACCCTACCAAACGGGCCACGGACCGCGCGCGATCTCTCCTTCCTCTTCGTTGTCCCATCCTCTCCTCTTACACACACACTTACACTAACATGCACCACACTACCACATATTCCGGGAGACCGGTCGGGAGCCCAGAGCTTGTCCCCGCTGGGGCGGTGCCCCGCTGGTGGGAGAGTCCTGGTTAGGGGAAACTCCACTACCCGACGGTAGATCGGCGCCGGATCTCGCCATCCAGCGAGGGAAGATCACCGCCAACTCCCGAAAAAAAAACATGCAATTCACTTACAGGACTAATGACCAAAGCAGTTGACGCGCCCGGAAACACGAAAAAATCAACCAATCAGTCAATCAATCAAAAGTGAATGGAGTGAGGAAGAAGAACTCTGCTAGGTATTGGGCGAGGAGGGAGAGAAAACAGAACTGACGTCAGTGGAAAGGGGCGTGGCCGAAGAGCAGGATGAGGAGTTAACGACGGCAGAGAGAGAACGGGGAACGGTAGGGAAGGACGGGATCTGGTGACGCATTGGCGGCGTCGTGGACGAGTGCGCCGGCTGGAGTAGTGGGTGGACGCGGCGAGGGCGAGGGGGGCGGGAGGAGGGGGCGGTGAGGGCGGAGGCGCCGGCGCTGGCACTGCCCGCTGCGCGCTTGCAATGGCCCGAAACCGAGCGGAACGCGTTCCGGCCCGGGCCGCCCAGCCAGGCAGCAGGCAGGCGGCAGGCCCTGCGGCGGAGGCGGCGTGCGAGCTCCTCCTAATTGCTCCTTGGCGCCGACCTCCCAATCAACGCCCAGACACTACGCAATTCAGTGATTTTCTTTTTAGTTTAGCGGCGAAATGTCGTGGGCTTCTACATAATACCCTTGTATCATTTCTATCATTAGACAACGCCAGAGTCTTGCGGTGTTTGAAGAAATATCATGCCAGGAAATCTAATTTCGTACTCAAATTCCCATTAAAATACTAACACATGATACATCATTTTATTCCTCTTGTCATCATCTATCCATGCTGGTGAGAAATATACATAGTTCCGTTTTGAAAAAATCAAATATAAAATTTCCTGGAAACTTCAAATACTCTAGACAATTTCTCTATGAGCATGTTAGTTGCCCCATGATTTCGCATTGGTCAGGGAAAACTACATTTCGATATCCTGAACCGCTTAGACGTTATGGGGGTGATCCATAATTGGTGGGATACCGTGTATATATATATATATATATATATATATATATATATATATATATATATATATATATATATTTAATTGCAGTGTTAAAGTTCGGCTGGTGAATATGAGATGAATATAAATTCCTTCTACGGTTGTTGTATGGAACGAATGTTACGAGTGTACGTGTATTTTAACAGAAAATGGAAATACTGTCAGACAACTACAGAAAACCATCCGTTATTGTAGTGGACACGTTGACATGAATCCATTTCTGAAACGGATAGAAATAATGAATTCAAGTTAACGAAATGTATGAATTGAGTGTGTGGTCCATGAAAACCTGACGTGTAATTCTCGTACTGAATATTTCCGACGCTGATTATAACGAATTGCATGGAATGTCCGCGATGTATTTGCTCAATGCTCAATGTTATTGCTCAACTGAAATTCATAATGTAGTTCTTGGAAAGAGGGTTACTTACATGTCTTTTAATAGAATGTTTATGCAGTGGGAAGAGTTATTCGGAGTTACAATATTATTTCTATATAAAATGTTTTATTCTAAAGCACATGCATTATATAAATACAAATTAGAATTTTAATTTCGTCTTTTTAGCATGAAATAATAAAAGAATATAAATGATATACTAAAGCCACGAGTTTGCACTCCATTTCGCAATGGAAAACAGTCCTTTGCAAATTGCTTCTACTACATCTCCACTCATGAAGGAAGTCGTTTCAACGGGGATATAGACAACGAACAGGCAGCAGAATCCTGCAGTAGCGCTACACGGGCAGAAAGGACAAATGGCCGCTGTTACAGCCGGATGTAGCTCTCAAAGGAAGAGGAATGTGTTAGTCTGCTGTTTGAGAAATGGAATGCTCGCGGTCACATATTCGTAAGTGTGTGACAAATTCGATTTACGCCCGAACATATAAACATATTCAGCCACTCTTCCTAAAATCCAATTCAAAGCAATGGTATAAAGACACGGATTGCCAAATATCTCCAGGCTTCTATATTTTATTCATTCACCGTTAAACTTGTTTCAGATACCATCAGTCTTCCGCGAGTATTGAATAGTATTGATGTAATGAAAAGTCGGGTGTTGTTGAGTTGACACAATGCTTTCGTTCATTGGGTCACAGGTTTGAATCTCGCTTGGACATTTCTTTGGTGCGTGGTCACAAGGAATTAAGTCACTTTTTCGCAATTTTCATTTATTTTACATGAGATTAATGCGAAAAACCCAAGTTGTTGTTTGGTAGTAAAGGCTAATGCCCCAAAAATTTCCCTATCTTGTGAATTGCATGAAATTCTACTTTCTGAATATTTCAAGTCCAGGAAAATATACTAGAAACACAATGTTTATTTTAAAGAAAGAGATAACCTATATCTGCATAGAGGAAAACTGGCATCGATCGAAAACAACAAAATAAAAAAAGTACACAAATTTGGGCTTGTACTTCACAAGCGCAAGGTATTAGAATTTATAATACATAATAGTTTACATTTATTTAGGTAATGCATAAAACATATTATACCATAAAATATTTACTCCAAATTCAACACTTTAAACTCTCCATTTCTATACATTCAAAACTTTTTATATGACGTAAAAATTAACTGAACCTTTCCTAGACAATGGAAAAATAGTATTCGAAAGACTTCTTTCAATACATTGAAACTCGTATAATCAGCAATTTACTATTTAATTAGTTTTGACCAATTGTTTTTAAATTTTGACTTTCAAAATAACGGTAAGTATTGAAAAAAAATTAATAATTTAATGCGACAGGAAAGATGGAAACAAACTTATTAGATAATATTTCAAAATAAATTTACTGTACTACTCTGTTTCACTTTCATTAAACCTTGGTTGCTTCTATAATTATTCTTGCCATAATAATATCTGAACACATATCTCGATTCACGGTGATATAGTGATAGATAATAGACATTTAATACTAATAGTATCTGTCAATGAAGGTGATGAGGAACGTCTAAATAAATTAACCAATAAATGAATTGTCATGATCCGCACTGCAGCTACATCAATGCATTGAAATGTAACGCGATGCACCATAACTATTTATGTCTACGTAAACTGGGCCAGTTCTTTTGCAGTCCTTCCGTAGTCTTCACCTTTCTGGTAGCTTTCCCAAGTGCAATTGCGCATAGTCTGTGTTCAAGGTCTCTTGTGGTCGATGCCATGTATTCTAGAACATGCAAATGAGAAAGAGCCGCAGTACCTCCTTTAAATACCCTGGGGCGCAGAATGTAACATTTTATTACTCTAGACGGAGCTAGAAACACGAAACATTTTATTGAATCCTAATTGGTATTCTCCAAAGGTTGTATTTCAATATCTTTTATTGCTTTAGTTATTATATTCTAGGTATGAACTGCAAGTTTGGCATAAATCATGCAAAATGGTCGTCGTTTTTGAAAGTAGTACTTTCTTCATCATCCGTACTATTTTAATTCTACTAAAAACTGGGTAACATGAATTTTAACAAATCTGCAGTATGAATATTACGAACATTCAGTTGGTATATTTAATAAACGTAACTCAGCACCGAATGCATCAGAGGAACTATTGAGCAACGAAGCGACTGGAAGCTTAGAAGGTCGTAAAAACGTGGTTGCTGGGAAAGTGCTTGATGGTTCAATATCGTTGGTTTTGTGCTCCGGTCGCCCAGTGAGTTCAAGTCGAATGATCTGAACGATAGTTCACTAGATTACCCTGATAATTTTCAGTAAATGCGGAAGATATATCAAGGACTACAACTGTAAGAACGACCGATGGCCGAACTCTCAATCCTCACACGAATTACCCTTCGTTGAGCAAGGAAATTTTACAAGAGTCAGAGATCACAGATGCAGCGGAAAAATTGTGAGTTTACCGAGAGACTACATTACATCTGGTAGGATGACAGAAAAATCTTATCTTTGTGGTTTACAAAAGGTATATTTCAATAAACTTTATTTCCTTTTTCATTTGTTGAAATGCATTCTCGGGAACTAGACAGTGATGTATTTGAGAGATGTAAACGTAAATCTAAATTCATTTCGTTTTTATAACTGCCGCAGTTGCGCGCAAATGAATAAGATCGCAAGTAGAATTACACATTACAGAGTATTATTTTGGCAACTTCTCAGTAACAGATGGCGAAAGCTTACAATTGCTAAACGTACAGTATTGACGAAAAGCTTATCAATTGGAACTAAGAAACAAAAAGATCATTATCAACACCAAGCGCATTCCAAAAATCTCATTCGATGTACATGCTAAGAGCTGACATTATTGCATCCGTAGAGCGTGAGTTAAAAAGAAAAATTCTATTTTATAATCACTGAATAACTATGAACGGAATATTAAAATAAAAAATAATATTTATAAAGAAATAAGTTGTGTACTTACAAGAAAACTGATAGTATTACTGTAATTTTTGAAATACAGTTTGCAAATAAACTTTTTGAAATACTCTTCGTATGGAAGACTGATTTTAATTCCAAGCACTTAATTTTGTTGTTCAATGAACACTATCGGTTTCTCTTAACCAGGAGCCATGATAAAATCCTATTTTGACTACAGTGAGATATTTTTCATTATTGCTCACAACCTTTTCGTTCTTCGGAAGCATTATACATCATTGATTTTTTTCTCTATATATAATCATTTCCTTAGCTATCATTATGATGATTCTTTCCGTGACTCGATCATTTCTTTAGCTGCGATATTCTCGATCGCTGCAGGAAAACTGAAGGACATGCGCCAACAGCGGCCGGGGGGGGGGAGTGATGGACCGATGACCCCGCTCACCATCACACAATGCCTAGCAGCCACAGGCGATTTGTGACAACCGCGCCGTGGCGATCAAGAATGGAGTATATTCAGTAAATAGCACAAGTGAAATGTGCTGTGGGTCTGTGTGGAACCTTCACTTGAGTGTGCTCATGTTGTATGTAGGAATAAATGCATATGCGTTTGCTAAAATAGGCAGACGAAGTAGTGTAGGTGCGGGCAATACGTCATACTGGACACGGGTATCCCCCAGGGGTCGTTAAGAAATGAAAGGGGGCGTATTCCTATGAACACCGCTAGCTGAACAAAGTCCTGTAATTTTGACCCTAAAATGGAAAATATATAAATGCAGTATGCTACAAATTAATAAAGGGAAAGTTTAAGGAAACTTAATAACGTAATATTATACTATGCCTTTCAAAACGACGGCGTCTGACGTAGGTTGTTACATTAAGCTAGAGTTAATTTAGTTGAAAATAAATCCCCCGACTTTGCCAGATAATCTCTGCGAACCCAATCTACAGGGTCCTAGTAAGTGAACACATCGTTAGCCTACGAGAACTAGCGCAGAGTAGCAGAAAAATAACTGTACTTCAATTGTTTTCAGTTCCTGGAATTCCTCTCACGTGCTTGCCCAGCGCGGCGGGCAGGGCGTCAGGAAGTCAGGGCGTTAGGGTGTTACGGCGTTCCGGTGTCAGGGCGTCAGGTCACCAGAGCGTCAGGTCGTCAGAGCGTCACGGCGTCAGAGCGTCACGGCGTCAGAGCGTCACGGCGTCAGAGCGTCAGGTTGTCAAAGCATCAAGGGCTCAGGGCGTCATGTTGTCAGGGCGTCATGCCGTCAGGGCGTCATGCTGTCAGGGCGTCATGCTGTCAGGGCGTCAGAGTGTCAGGGCGTCAGGGTGTTAGAACGTCAGGTCGTCAGGGCGGATCGTGGCGTCGCGAGTCCATCGCAGGCGGCGGAGCGAAGGGTCACTTGCGGAGCTCTCGCTATCGCCCCATCGCCCCATCGCCGCGCGCCGTCGCCCGCGCTAAGCGCTCGCCCGCGCCGCTCCACGCCGCGCCCTCGTTAGGGCCGTGCGTTAACGGCCCCGAGGAGCCCGTCGACGACGGCGTCGTCCGCCCCCCCCCGCCCCACTCCCTCCTCCCCACCCGCCTCATCAGCGCCCTCCACGCCTTGCTCTCGCGAAGATACAGTCGCCTCATCCACCCCCATCCCTTCTTACTCGCGTACGACTTATCCGTGTCTTTGGATTCATCTCCGATTCTCTTTCATCCGCTCTCCCGCCCTCGTCCTCTTCCTCACAGTCGATGCCTCGTGGGCGTCGCTGCACGTGGGGGGGGGCGTCTCCTACGCCGCGACCTCCGTCCCCCCCAAGGCCGCCCCCGAAGAGCCGTAGGGCGATTTCGGGCGCGAGCGGCGAAGCGGTGCGCTGACCCTCCGTTTCCTACCCGGCGCTTTAATGCTGCCTTTAAAGCGGAGTTGCTGGGGCGCCCTGCACGGCGCAAGGCCTGCCTTGGGTGCAGACCAAGCAATGACGGGGATGGAGTGTGTTTAATCTTATCCGATCGACTTTGTAGGCTGTTTACTTACGTGTCCGACGTTGGTGAAACGGCTCTTTATTACAGCTCTGTAATAAAGGAGCTATCAATTGTTACAATAAACAATAGAAAAGCTGCTGCCTGCGAACTGAACAATATGATACATACAAAAACATTGTTTTGTTGGAAAATAAAGGAATACACACATTTTTAATGAAAATAACACATTTACTCATAATACTCATTAAATAACAGAGTTTAATACACGCTTAATTGACTACATATACATTCCAACGTACCTGCATTAAGTACTGTACTTACTTTCGCTGCAAAATAAGCTAACGTAACTTCTCACATGTGTTCTTAATATTTATTTCTCTCATCACTCCTTCCAAATTTCGTACTCTTTACAATATATATACATCAGATTTACTGAGTAGTAAACTGAGATTCACTTTTAATACTTTCAGGAATATCTTACGTTTTCTCGAAAGAGACAGCGAGTGTCAACTCAAATATCTCCAATGTACCGCCGAAATCAGTCTACCAATCATTATTACACCTTATAGATAAATAAAAGTTGTTAAAATTAAGTAATAATTAATTTGCACATAATAGTCTATTTCAGCCACTTACAAAAAATTTCCTTTGTTAAACGTCAAACTTCATGAAATTCATACGGAATTATTAGTACAATCCACTCTCTTCTATTAACATAAATATTTCATCTTCCGCCGAATAATCAATTTTACACGAACATTATGGTACATTGGAATTTATACAATGTGCATGACATGATGTTATTTCCATTACATCTTATTACATACTCGACTGATTACTCCTATTGTAAGAAGATGTCTGGCGATACTTATTTCGTAAAAAAAAATCTATTAAAATGTAAAATATTTCAAAATGAGACATTATTTCTGTGAATTGATTTTAGTATTCGAATGATCTGCGTCCGTACATTTATTTTACCTTCATCGAAAATGTTTACGTCAGTATAATAATTTCGACAATACGCCCGTCATTCTCACGATCTCTTTGGATTTCTTCTGTCAAGACATTCTGAAACAGTGGAATTTGAAAATTTTATTAGTCTAAAATCGGAACTTCACTGAGGCATTCTTTGATAGGTCACACAAAATAATATTCCCTATTGTTTTTTCTCCACCTTCTCAGCTATTCATTTTTATGACAACGTAAAAGCTAGGAATTATTTTTCTGGTCACCGCCAGAAAAATTCCAGTCTGGAATAACACAGCAAAAAGCAACATTGAAAAACTTTAGATTGTACACAACAAATTTTTACAAAACTGTGTAGTCCCCTTGGTTTCCTCTCGAACAAACACACAAAAAAATTAAATTTACAAAAAAATACAAACAGGGCGTTCAGGAATTATAAGAATGAATTTTTTTTTTTTCATTCTCTCCTTGCAGTATAAAATTTATAAGGAGGAAAACATTAAACAATACCAAGAGAATATGTTCACAATATCCGAAAGATATGTTAAAATCTCCATGAAAAATATGTATTAACTATAATAATGCATGTTTAAATTTGTAAGTTTTCATTCTATGAATATAAATATAATATAATTTTAGAATGTATAGAAAGTATCTAGATCTAAAAATGAAAAATGTCCGGTAAAGTTGTGTATTGTACGTAAATTGTTTATTTATATGCTACAAATATAAGTGTGAAATTCTGTAAATAAGCTATAAGAGTTTTTACATCCAAATGTTATGTATTAAAAATTTTAAAAATGTACAAATCCCTGAAGGGCAAAATTTCTGAGTAGGAAGAAAATAAATAAAAAAAGAAATATTTGATTGTAATTTTAGGTAATTTTATAAAAAAAATTAGTTAAGCATAATTTTAGAACAAAGGTAGAAGCTTTTCCAGCAGAGAAGTTAGGGGAGGAATTAATCGTATACCACAAAACTCGCGTAAAGGTTATTGTTATTTTTTCTATTTATTTTTGTAATGTTTTATATTGACATTAAAATATTAATAATACACTTATTCAATCTTTGAAAGGTAGAATTTTCGTGATTAACGGTAAAAACCAGGGAGGCAATGACTCGTATCCTGTTGAACACTTTGGGAGATGACTGTTGCTAATGTAATGAGTTTGGTTTAGGGACCCCTACCGGTAGCTCAGTCATCAAATGTCACGTACGTAGTGTCTGGTACAGGGTACACTGCTCATTAGCTCATTAGTCGATTTAACAGTTTTACTCTTCGTGAAGTTCAGGAATTCAGTAGTAAACACTGTATGACTATCCTATTTTTATCTAATATTAATTATCAAAAGCAATATTTTGGAAATAGTTACTAAACGTCATGCTTCGATTGCAAATTTAGACTTTACGGGCTCAACTGGAATTAATGGACTCGTATTATCACATCGAAATATTTCTTTTATATTGGGGATACACTTTAACATTTCATTTTTGACCATATTTGCGAAAAGAACATTAATATATTTGCTCACGGCAATTTTGATATGTTTTCTCCTAACATATGTTGTTATTTCGTATACATTCCCTCTTTTCCTTCTCTCTCAATGAATTAATGAATCTCGAGAAGTAATAATTCTCTAGGTTGCCTTCATTCCACTGTAATTAGACTTAAACTATCTGCATATATGTTCAAATATCTCTCGAATGTACATGCAATATCCGGGGACATTTAATATTCCAAACACAAACTAGATGAAGCAGGATTATTCCCACGATACTAATTTGTGCAAATGCCCCAGGATAATAATAGCACATATTTCCATGCGAGACCATTCAAACAAAGAGTTTTATTCGTCCAGTAAAGTACTGAAAGACAACAAGCTAAAAGCTTCATACTCATTATATCCCAAGAGGACATTTTTATGTTGAAAGAAAAGGGCATTATGGCATAAATTACTTCCACCTTTTAAACCGAGTTCGTTATATCGCTATGGTGAAGATCGCAGATACATAGAACGTTGTGACTTAAACACGAACCATGACTAAAAAACACATGATTCGAGTTTGCGGTGAGTGTAAGATGCATGAATATAGGCGAGAAAACCTTTTTTCGCAAATGAGACACAATTGTTATCTTGTAATTTGTACGTGAAATATATTGAATGTGCTCCGACTTCACAGAACGAGATGCCACGGTTGCAATGCTAATTCACGCATATGAATTACACTTTTCAATAATATGCGTACTTTCTGGAGTTGCAATCATCTACAGTAACATTTGTAACTATATATTTACAATCATTTAGTTGTTATATTTTTTCAGATGCAGTTCTTAGCAAACAGTATAATTTTGTATGAAGAACGTTGTAGATAAAGGCTAAAAGGCCCCTTTCCAAGCATCAAGACTAGTCAGTTTAACTGAAAATATTACATACGCCAACATAAATAGTAAGACAAAACCCCCATATTTTTGTTATGTTTTCGCGGAATAATGAGATTTCTTCGTTCAGCAGTCAAACAACGTAATCATGGCGTAAATTACTGCTTCCTCAGATAAACCTTTGAAGTTCCCAACACTGAATTGCTTCTGTGGCTGTGAGCTCTTGTTCCTTACTTCCTGTAAACTAAAATATCATTTGGGCTCCGTCGCAGCACCTTGCTTGGTTATCATTACGGCGAGTTCCGCCGTCGGGGGCGCCAATTTCCTGAGAACACAGCGCGGGCGCGGGTGGCATCAAACTCGGAACTGCGGGTCTGCGACGCGCGGCGGCCCCAGGCGCCTCGTCACGGCCTCTACTCCCACGCCCCGCGCCCGGCCCCGCCCACCGCCGCATACGCCACGCCCTCTCCCGTCCACGCCGCGCACCCCACACCGGCTGGTGGAGCTCCACCGATCCATTGATTGATTGATTTTTTCGTGTTTCCGGGCGCGTCAACTGCTTTGGTCATTAGTCCCGTTAGTGTAGTGCATGTTTTTTCTCGGGAGATGGCGGTGATCTTCCCCCGCTGGATGGCGAGATCCGGCGTCGACCTACCGTCGGATAGTGGGGTTTCCCCCTAACCAGGACTCTCCCACAAGCGGGGCACTGCCCCAGCCGAGACAAGCTCTAAGCTCCCGACCGGTCTCCCGGAATATGTGGTAGTGTAGTGCATGTTAGTGTAAGTGTGTGTGCGTAAGAGGAGATGATAGAACAAGGAAGAGGAAGGAAAGATCGCCCACGGTCCGTAGCCCGTTTGGTAGTGCACTAATCCGGCATTCGCCTGGTGTTGATCGGAGCAACCTCGAAAAACTACCGATCAGAGCAGCCGGCTGTTAGAATTCTCCTCCAGACAGCGACTGAATTCGACCTAGCTGAAAAGCTAATGTCGAAAATCTTGCCACCGTCGGGACTCAAACCTAGGACCTCCCGGTCAGAGGCGCTGCAGTGACGTAGTTGATGCCTCGATTCACCACTCCCGGTGGTGACAAGGAAGGTCTAGGGTTCCAACGACAATAGCTTCTCTGCGAGGTCGAATTGAGACTGTGGAAGAGAATTCTAATGGTCGCCTGCTGTGATCGATGGTTTTCCGCAGTTTCTCCGATCTATTCCATGTGAATGTGGGAGAATATCTCTAAGAAACGGTCCACGGACCGCGCGCCATCTTTCCTTCCATTTCTTTGTCTAACCTCTCCCTTTACTTACACACACTTAGATGTACTTGCACTACATTTTATGTGTATGCATATACTACTCTATATGTTTACACTGTATTTTTTTTTCATTTTTCTGCGTCGACAACCCCGTGTCGGGATATAACACCTTCGGGAATAATTACGAAAGTAGTCCATGGGCATGGCATCAATATCCTGCCACTCGTTTCATCCTAGCTTACCCCGAGAGCACTATCGACTTCCAACAGTCCACATCCCATTTGGTCACAGAGCACAAACATAAAACGCTCAAAGCACGTTTTTGGTGATAATGAATCGAAAAGAAAGTAACGAACAACTCGATCAATCATAATTATAAAAGTTAATATAAAGCGAAACAAATATTACTCACAAGCTAATACTTATTTTTCGATGAGTGTGGAGTCAATATCTCATCCAGCTACAAACGTTTTAAAAGTATTTTAGAATATAATAATATCGAGACAAAATTATGTGTATATAACGACTATTCCCGTTTTGTCGTAAACTCTTTACAAGATTTCTGTTTCAACATTTATTTTCAGTGAATTCTTACGTAGAGCTACGTGCGAATAACTTTCTCTGAATGAAGATTTTTGGCATTGACACATAGCGACACACGTACATTACACATTGTATTATATGTTTCATCGCGGTTTGCGGTGTTGTGTTAAATAAAATTTCATCAACATTATATTATTAATTCTGTGTGTGATCTATACCTCATCGCTGAAAATATCCACAGATGTTTTTTTTATTACCTGTAGTTTACAACGCCATCCATTAACTCACACTCCTGCCGAAAGTCAATCTGCATCATCTTGTTGCTACGCACGCCTGCCCCGCACGGCGCCGCATTGCCGTGCGTGGCACGTCGCCTCCGGGCGGGGGCGGGCGGGGGCGGGCGCCCGCGGAGGCGGAAGCAGGTCCTGAGCACGGGGGCGGTGGTAGATGCGGGGGTGGGACGGGGGGGCGGGGCCAGGGCAGAAGCGGGCGCCCGCGGAGGCGGGTCCGGAGAACGGGGGCCGGTGATAGACGCGGGGGCGGAGTGGTGGCGGGGCGGGGTGGGGGCGGGGCGGAGGCGGAAGCAGGTCCTAAGCACGGGGCTGATAGTAGGTGTGGGGGCGGGGCGGGGGCGGGGCGGGGCGGGGCTGGGCGGGGGCGGGGCGAGGGCTGGGTGGGGGCTGGGCGGGGGAGAGGGCGGGGCTGGAGCGTGGCGGGGACGGGCGGGGCGGGGCGATGCGGGGCGGACGGGAGGGGGCGGGAGGGGCGGAGCGTGGCGGGAGCGTGGCGGGAGCGTGGCGGAAGAGGGCGGGACGGGGACGGGGCGGGCGGGGCTGGGCGGGGCGCGGCGGGGCGCGGCGGGGGCGGGCGGGGCGGGGCGGGGCGGGGCGGGGCGGGGCGGAAGCAGGGCCGGGGCGGGAGCGGACGCCCGCGGAGACAGAAGCGGGTCCGGAGCGCGGGGTCCGGTGGTGGAAGCGAGCGGGGGCGTGGGGGAGGAGACGTGGGGGTGGATTCGGGGCACGCGCGGGGGCGTCGGCCGCCGCCACCCGCATCGCTCGCGCATCACGGCTCGCCCTCCCTCACGCCGCCTCCGCACGCCCCGATCACGCGACCGGCACGGTCGCCGCTGCATCTGCCAGTTGCGTCGCTGCCTTTGGAGTACTCTCCTATTCTCCTCGTGTTTTGTACCGGGAGCGGGAGCTCAGTGCGTCAACTGATGTCACTGCAGCGCCTCTGACCGGGAGGTCCTAGGTTACACTCCCCACGGCGGCAGGATTTTCGACATTAGCTTTCCAGCTAGGTCGAATTCAGTCGCTGTGTGGAGGAGAATTCTAGCGGCCGGCTGCTCTGATCGGTAATTTTCCATGGCTTTTCCGATAAACATCATGCGAATGCCGGAGCAGTACCCTACCAAACGGGCCACGGACCGCGCGCCATCTTTCCTTCCTCTTCCTTGTCCTATCCTCTCCCCTTAGAAACACATACCCTTAACGCACACAAACTTAACGATCGTGCCAGTGCAGTCCAGTGCAGGGGGCAATTGTGAGGCCATTGTGAAGTTATCCATGCTGATTTGGATTCGTAGTGAAATTGTGAAGGCAATTCAGTATCTACTGTCACGCAGGGAACTTTGAATAATGAAATACATTACGTTTTGAAAGAAATATCTTCAAATGTTTGTCACTCGCGAAGTTCGGAAAATAAGTTTTTTTTCCTAAAATTTAACCTTGTATAACTTCATGTTAACAAATACAGTGCTATTTAGAAACCAAAGTGTAATTGCGTCTCAATTTCGAAACGTTAGTAAAGTGAAATAAGAATACTGACCCTTACAAAATCATTCAAATATATGTGCCAAGAAATATTACTCGCACACCCACACATATTCTAGCGGAAATGCTCATGGTAATATTTTTAAGGTTTTCAATAACCAAACAATTCTGCAGAAGACTTTCTCTTCAAAATCTTGGGTACTATATCGATCACAGGCAAATCAAGAAAAAATTGAATTTCCACACATTCGCATTTGAAGTTTTCGTAGTTTTTTAATTAAGAAATCAAACGAAGAAAATTTATGAATTAAGAAGTAAGAATTACCAAAAGATTTCGTAAAAACTATACCAACGATCATAATTAAAATTTATTATTTTTTGAGTTCCATCAGTGTGGCAGACCAAGAACAGCTATCTGTAACCTCACTGCGTAGTGCAGACGCACAGACTCAGTTCCGGAATCCGTTTCATTCGTAGCTGCCCTTTACGCGTGTGGGGCAGCACTGTTGCGGAGCGATGACGTTTCTGCCCTGCACTAGGGTGGGTTTCAGTGCAACGAATGGAAAACGCTATTAGTGTAAAGATCAATATGTGGCCCCAAATGCACGTAAGCGCTCGCCCATCCCACTCCCGTCCGCCGCAACGCGGTGCTGCGGGTGCCGCCCAGTCAACGCCCGGGGCGCCGCGCGGCGCTGCGTGTTCCCTGCCTGAGCCGCATATTGTTCGGGCGCCGCAGCCGCCGCGAGACACACACCGGGCCCGCCCCCCCCCCCGCCCCCCCCCCCCCCCCCCGTCGATGCGGGCCGCGGCGCGGGGGCCCCCCCATTAATGACCCGGCGCCCGCGTCCCCGCCCCCCCCACCAGGGCCGCCCTCACGGGGTTCTTTGCTCCCGGTACGCGCCTCCGCCGCCCACATCCGCAGAACAAGCGTTTATTCGCGCTCTCCTACCAGGGACACGTCGGTGACACCGCCAACGTGCGGTGGAGGAGGCGAAATTAATGGAGATTATTAACATGTTACGCGCGACCTCGCCGACTCCACGGTGCATTCCGTGGCGCTGGAAACTGGGCTGCGCGCGACCCGTGCTTGCTCCTGCGGGGGATATCTAGATGTTTGCGAAGTTGTTGAAAACAATGGTAACAGGAACAACATTTGCATTGATTGATTGATTGATTGATTTTTTTTGTGTTTCCGGGCGCGTCAACTGCTGTGGTCATTAGTCCCATAACTGTAGTGCATGTGTTTTTCGAGAGATGACGGTGATCTTCCCTCCTTGGATGGCGAGATCCGGCGCCGACCTACTGTCGGCTAGTGGGGTTTCCCCCTAACCAGGACTCTCCCACCAGCGGGGCACCGCCCCAGCCGGGACAAGCTCTCAGCTCCCGATCGGACTCACGGAATATGTGGTAGTGTAGTGCATGTTAGTGTGTGTATGGGGAGAGGATAGGACAAGGATGAGGAAGGAAAGATCGCGCGTGGTCCGTGGCCTGTTTGTTAGGGTACTGATCCGACATTCGCCTTGCGTTGATCGGAGAAACCACGGAAAACTACTGATCAGAGCAGCCGGCCGCTAGAATTTTCCTCCAGACAGCGAATGAATTCGACCTAGCTGAAAAGCTAGTGTCGAAAATCCTGCCGCCGCGCCGTCAGAACTCGAATCTATGACCTCCCGGTCAGAGGCGTTGCAGTGCCATCAGTTGATGCACTGAACTTCCACTCTCGGCAACAACATTTACAGAACTGCGTAAAATTAATGCGCATTTTCAATATGTTGTGCGTGGTTCACCGTATAAGTAATGAATTTAGTTGTTTTTTAACCGAGTCATACGCAAAATCTGTTGTTACTTTGAAATTACGCAAAGTATGAATGATTTCCATAGTTCCGTTTCAAAATAATATTATTGTTAATATCATTTTCCCAAGTATATTATCAAGTCAAATTCTCAATGTAAAAAACAAACTGTTTTGTTAACAAATAATTGCGACAATAGACTCAGAGATTGCTGTGACATCTCTGAATTTGAGTAAAGACGTAGGTACTAATACTGTTCAATTGGTAAGAGATTAGTTCCAAAAATATGAGTTTGTGGCATAGGCTTTGTTTCAGCTTTCATTTCACCATTTTACTACATTCCACTTGTAGAATTCACAATTTCATCTACCCCTTCCTGTGGGATTGGAACTTGGGTCGCACGTATAAAATCTTGGAGATGAATCGGCAACATCAGCGCGGTTGCCCAGTTTTTCGTGAAACGAACATCGCTAGCACCTCGCTAGTGCCACGTTAGGAGACGGGTGACGGTTTTGCGTCCCAGGGTCTGATAAGATTCGGTGGACTCCAATTGGGTCCTGGATTCGGCATGGAAATAGCCCACGCTCAGGCAAAACGGAAGAGGGGCGTGTCCCGTGGAGTGTGATGCTGGTACTTCCTTGATAAGCTTGCGAAGCAGCCTCATGCAGGTCAATGAGTTTCTTTAGAGCATCGCGTTCTAGCGTATCCAGCATCCAACCTGATTTTGCGTCTTGAAATACGCACCTCAAGTACGAGGGAGCTGAGAATTTGGTTAAAAACTATGTGGTCTGCGTTGGGTATAAAACAGCTTGTAGACACATCTATATCATTGATCCTTTTTCTCATTTTATTAGGTCTATGCATGTATATTGGGAAAGTGGAATTCATGATAATCTACACGTTATCTGTTCGTCTGAATAATTAACATATTCGAATGCTGACCTTATACCTGAAATTTTGTGTCTATTGAACATACCTAATTGGTAATGAGGTTTAAAGGTTCGTTGACTGCGTCACAAAGGTCGCTTACTGGATTGCCTAACAAAATGAACGTGCGCCTGTATCACGAGCTTTGTGCTGTGGGTAGCAATGACTAATCACATTATCTCTCGCTCAAAGCCACACACATAACCGCCTCATTCACTAATCACTGGTCAGGGACGCTCACAAAACGCGAACGCTTAACGAATGGTTCAACCTCAAATATATTCGGTGTTCTCTTGTATTGATTTCCCGTCTTTGACTTTTGTGTAGACCTAGATTTTTGTTAATTGAGCTATAATAATATTCAATGACAAGCGGTTACACAATAGCCAATTCCCCAATTGAATTTCAACCAAATCCAACCACGCTAGCGAAAGAGAAAATCGATGGACATAGAAAGAGGAATGAGGATAATTTCAATAACAAAGATAATGCTGATGAAGCATGTGTTGAAATAAAATAATACAGAACGTTCCAGAGAACCTAATGGAAAATTATTGACAGCTCATTTCGTGTCAGTTTCATTTCACATAATTCGATCAGAATTGAATCGAACTACAGAATGTTACACTTCGCCCTGGAGGCTTAAATTTTATATTTTTATCTTTACTCATGATGAACCATTTTTTGGTTCAGCGGCTCCACCAATCTCCGAGCCAAAGAAATTCTCCAGAAAAAGATTAACCATGGTGTATTATTCATTAAAATGATCGTTTTTCAACACCATTAAAATGTCTAAAGTTAGAAACAAGAAATGATGCCGGACGAAAGAGTATCTCAGTACTTCATTTTAAATACAAGTTTTTATGCATGGCAGTATCTCAATTTGTCCGCTAAAAATACGTTGCTTAAAGAGTCAAAAACGTTCCTATATAGGATTGTTTCAAAACGAGGAACTCACATAGCCAATCACAAACTAGGTCGCAGAGTACATTTTCAAAGCAACGGACCTAAAACGGACGCTAAAAGTACGTTTCTTAAAGAGTGAAAAAACGTTCCTATATAGGATTGTTTCAAAACGAGTAACTCACGTAGCCAATCACAAACTAGGTCGCACAGTAGATTTTCAAAGCAACGGACCTAAAACGGACGCTAAAAGTACGTTTCTTAAAAGGTGAAAAAACGTTCCTAAATAGGATTGTTTCAAAACGAGTAACTCACGTAACCAATCACAAACTAGGTTGCACAGTAGATTTTCAAAGCAACGGACCTAAAACGGACGTTAAAAGTACGTGTCTTAAAGAGTGAAAAAACGTTCCTAAATAGGATTGTTTCAAACCGAGTAACTCACGTAGCCAATCACAAACTTGGTCGTACAATATTTTTTCAGAGCAACGGACCAAACTCTACCGAGAGCGCCTCTCCTCACCCCCGCGCTCTGTGAAGTGAAAAACGAACTGCGCGCGCAGTTACTGTACCGGCCGTGCGCCGCGACGCGTCGCGTCGCTCAGACTTATCGCTGCGCGTCCGCGGCGTCCGTCGACGTTGTAATTCATGCGCATGCATTTCTGCGCGGACACCGCGTCGGTCGATACGTTGCCCTCGCTCCCACCCCCACCGCCCCAACCCCTTCCTCCGCGTGTTGCCCTCCCCGGTTCGCTCCTCCCATACCGTCAGTGGTGCGTCTTCTTCGGCAACCGGCAATTGTTTAGCAAAGATGATACTGCTACGTTTCTATGTGGTGAATGAAAACACAGACATTATTTTAACAAAAACGTTTATTCTGTTAACACCATCGCTGGAAACACTTGATTGATGTTCAGATTGTCTTCACTTGATTGTTTATTTACACTACACTTCTCTTGATTATATATTTACACTACACTTCTCTTGATTATTTATTTACACTACACTTCTCTTGATTATTTATTTACACTACACTTCTCTTGATTATTTATTTACACTACACTTCTCTTGATTATTTATTTACACTACCGCGTTCGATGCTTTGACTACACTACGCTTCTCCTGATTATTTATTTACACTACACTTCTCTTGATTATTTATTTACACTACAATTCTCTTGATTATTTATTTACACTACACTTCTCTTAATGATTTATTTTCACTGTTCACTTGTTTTGCACTGTCGCACTGACCGCAGTTCGATGCACTGACCACAGTTCACGTCACTGAGCACAATCACTGCACTGCTATTCACCACGATGCACACACTTCACATCTCAGCTTCCACTTCAGACTTCAGACTGACTCGCGGTCGCCACGTATTTATACTCGGCTGGCGCCGTCTAGAATTTACTGGAACTTGCGATACATATCGCGAACACTCCGGGACAATCTAGTTGGAGGGCCGCCGGCAGATATCGCAATATTCGTTACAATACAGAAGGAATAACACCAGCGTTGTCTTCTTCTCCGATCGACGCTGATCTGCAACTGACACGCTAATCGTGTCAAGTACGCACCTTCACTCTTGTTTTGTTTCCAAATGACTAACCAAGATTTTAGATGAGTGATGAATCGCATTCATAGTTACAAACTGACATAAATCCTCATTACTGGGATGAATAACAATCCCTTGGAACCAAATAACAGTAGGTCACTATGCACGAACGTACCCTCGTGGACAAACTCCTATTTCAGTATTATTGAGACAGTGGGTTTGGAAAAGCTTCAGTTTGCTTGGGGGCGCAAAATATTTAATGTAAACTTTTCACATAACGATCCAACCGTATTTAAATAATTCTACGAAATAAATTCCAGGCGTCTATACTTATTACGGCTGATATTATTTTCATTAGATGTTTATAGTATCAAAATTAAACACATTTTAAATCTTAAGTTACTATGTTTATGATTGTTGCAGCGATAGCAGCAGAAATGCGATATTACAGGCTTATAAGTTTCATTTATAAAGCCAAATAATATATTTTGAAATATTCAAATTTCACTACAAACTATTTCGTACTTGTTCATTAAAATTCGGTAATTACACACGTTGTGACGAATGCACTGATTGACTCATATGAACTTCACCGAATGAAAATGGTATTGGAAAGTGAGGACATGAAGAGCAAGTTCGAAAATAATATGAAAAATCTGTTTCAGGCAAGCAATTTTTTATTAACTCTGGACACTCTGTGTTTTACAGCACTTATTTGTAACAAGCAGATGGCACTTATACGCACTAAAACAAAGAACGTAGCTTTCCGTTCGACTTTTTATAATATTTTCAAACAAACCTTACCAAAATATTTTGTAAATGCAATGTTATCAATTATTCTCTTGGTTAAAATACGTAGTGTATTTCTCAAATTCAATTGTAGATGAACACTATACTATACTAATGATTTTAAAATCAATGCATCTGTTCTATTAGAATAAAACAATAAAATCAATTGTAAAGAAATTTTTTACTTTATTTTAATTCGAGTTCAAAGACGAGTAACCAAAAAATTCATAGTGCAGAAATGCAAGAAGAAGAACAGCTTTCATAGGTACTTAGAATTAAAAATATGAAATATCCAGTGTTTATTTCTATCCAGTGTTCAGAAAATTTTAATTTTTCTTCATAAATCTCAAATGCATAATGCCTTACCATGGAAGACGTACAAAAGGGTTTGAAAACATGTACCGCAATACAGTGTAAAAACAGCTGTCCAACTTTAAAAACTAAGGGCTCCGATGTCTCTAGTGTCAAGTTTATGAGAGATGAGAAGCTGTCATTTATATTTATCACTTAAAATATAACTGTGTGAAAACAAGAGGCAAGTATGTTGGTGCTTAGAATCGGATATTAGTTGCAACTAGAATTCTAATATTATTGATAGTCAAACCATGCTTAGTATCTGTTCAGTATGTATTAACACCGCTGCCGCGTTTTGAGAAATCTATTACAACACTATTCCAATAATATCCAAAAACGAAGAAATAAGCCCAAATAATATCCAAAAAAGGAAGTAATTAGGGGTTAAGCCCAACGTTTAACAAGATACAAATGTATATGAGAATGACAACAGCCCTGTTTGCTGTTTTTTGGAAGGGGAAGAGACTCTAGTCCAATGCCAACCAAATAAAAGTTCGTGTTTTCTTCCGGGCTGATGGGCCGTGGTCCAATTGGCTTTGAACTGCCAAACGTTTCGCCCACGACTACGGTGGGCATCTTAATACAGTCGCCAGTCAGCCGCCGTCCCGGCATCGCCCGAGACCCCCACTGAAGATGCCCACCGCAGTCGTGGGCGAAACGTTTGGCAGTTCAAAGCCAATTGGTTCACGGCCCATCAGCCCGGAAGAAAACATGAATATTGACTCCGGCCGCGAAAGCCTTCAATGCTTTACAAATAAAAGTTGTTTACTCTGTCCAGCATCAGGAATTTGCAGACGCAATTTATCACATTTCTCGGCAGCAAACATGGCTCTCACGACAAGTCAATCTAGAAGTTCTTACTTTCTCGCTTCAAGCAGAGAGGTACTCTCTGCTGTCAAGTTCGTGGTAGCATTATTGCGGTGGTACGCATTTTCTGCTAAGTAAATAAGTTTGTTCTTCTGTTCTTTTACACTTGCTATATTTTCTAATACTTATCACTAAACATCATTTACAAACGTGCTAGTGAAAATTACTAATGACAAAGCCGAAGCTCGGGTAAACTAGGTACAAGAACCAATCTTCTCTTCCATCAGATTAATCATTGCTGACGTGTACGCTGTTGAGCACGACCGGATGGCCGCATGACATAATTGAAACGGCAGAGCCCGTGCCCAGGCCACACGAAGGCTCTTCCTTTGACTGATGTAAGTCGTCAGTAGCAGAATTCCACCTCCATTGCTCTGTTTTGCCGACGAGAGTTTGTTCGACGCGAGTCCACTAATTAACTGGCACAATCATTGGACAAGGAATTAATCAGAAACCGGTCAACATTAGTAGAAGAGGCTTATTGGCACGTGCGTCGATCGGCACTCGCAAGGGCTGCCACTCAGATAAAAGGGCCGAGCTGTGGACTTGGTGATCAGAGGGACTGCTGAAGTGCCGCTGTGCAGAGCCTGTCGGCCGTCGCGTGATCGAACCATGAGTCATCGACGGTAGAGCGCGCGTTCAGCCTAAAGCGTTGACACAACAAGCCCAATTCTTGGTAAGGACTCATTCACAATTCAAACTTAAACGTAACGTAAACTGTAAACTTAGACGTAAAATTGTTGTAGTTGTTGTAGTAGTGTTCGAATTTCCTTCATCGTATAAACAAGGATTCTCTTGTACCAAATTCACGAGTAATTCGTCGAACATAATTAGTTTATTCGCCATGTCAAGTTAAAGTCACGATAAAAATTGCCAAAATTCTTACTTTGAATTCACTACATGCATCAAAACTGTTTGCGTTCATAAACTAGTTTTCTACATTACAATAACAAAATGACATAACCACAAACTATCAACACAATTTGAAATCGACCTTCCACGCTTCTCTCTGATTGGTGTTCGGTAGAATTCCGACGTAAATGTAACGTAAAAGCTTGGAGCTTGTGAACTATTACGTTTACGGACTTACGTCTCCGGTTACGTCAAGGGATTGTGAATGGTCTCGCTTAGTAACTCATTTGTAGGTTTTGCGGCTACGTTACGTTTACGTTTGAGTTTGCATTGTGAATGAGGCCTAATGGCTGCAGACTTCTTGGTATAGAGGAAAAGCAAAGTTACTAAGAGAATTATGTTCACTTCGTGGTGGTATTTCATATCGCTGCAATAACTAGTGGAGTTTCAGTGTAAGTCGCTGATCAGAAATAGTGATTGAATTGGTAATGATTTTTTTGTATCATGAAAATTGCACGTGTGAGGTTTCATTTAATCTTAAGGTTGTATCTTAAATATTTTTTGGATGGCGAGTTATAGTTATTCTTTCACATCCATTTCGAATTTGAATTCTTCTTTTTCTAAATTTTACAGTAAATATTGCAAGAGCTAGTTTTCTGTATGTTTGTTCTGCATGATAGAATAAAAATCTATTTAAAAATAATTAGTGATTCAAGTATAAATCCTTGAACCCTGTTATTGAACAATCACGATTAGAAGATGCATGAGTATTAAACTCCAGCTGTATATAACATTAATTGGACAGCGTTTGTCTCTTAATTCTTAAAATCCCATGTATGAATACGTCCAAAAACCGAAAAATATTAATTGATAGACTTTAAACAATTCAAATACATCTGATGTAATAAATACAAATATCATTACAATTTTAATTTGACTTCGTCTATCAAAAACGATTCTTGAAAAGCGCTCATGTGCGCTGATTGTCAACGAAAGGACAAAATCGGGAAAATGTCAGAGGGTTCTTTTCAGATCCGATATATACGAACAGCCTTCAGGGGAAAATATTACTCTGGAGAGTACGCCGCCAATATCTTGGTTTCATAAGGAAGTGATTGGATGCGCTATTGAAGAATTCAAACACGAACGCGGTCGAAGCGTCGCGACGGAGGGCGTCCCTGGGCGCAAGTGGCGTCGCGGCGGCGAAGAGGCGAAGCAGAGGGGGAAGAGAACGGGGAGAGGCATGGCGAGGCAGGACAGGGCGGGAGGGACTGGGCGAGGCAGCTGGCGAACACAACGGGGAGAGTCAAGGGCGGGGAATAAAAAGGGGAGAGACTTGGCGATGCAGGACAGAGAGCAAGACGGACAGACTCATGGCTAGATAGGGCGGGGAGCGGATAAAGAGATACATCGCGAGGCAGGCGGCGAACACAACGGGGAGAGTCAAGGGCGGGGAATAAAAAGGGGAGAGACTTGGCGATGCAGGACAGAGAGCAAGACGGACAGACTCATGGCTAGATAGGGCGGGGAGCGGATAAAGAGATACATCGCGAGGCAGGTGGCGAACACAACGGGGAGAGTCAAGGGCGGGGAATAAAAAGGGGAGAGACTTGGCGATGCAGGACAGAGAGCAAGACGGACAGACTCATGGCTAGATAGGGCGGGAGCGGATAAAGAGATACATCGCGAGGCAGGTGGCGAACACAACGGGGAGAGTCAAGGGCGAGGCATAAAAAGGGGAGAGACTTGACGATGCAGGACAGAGAGCAAGACGGACAGACTCATGGCTAGATAGGGCGGGAGCGGATAAAGAGATACATCGCGAGGCAGGCGGCGAACACAACGGGGAGAGTCAAGGGCGAGGCATAAAAAGGGGAGAGACTTGACGATGCAGGACAGAGAGCAAGACGGACAGACTCATGGCGAGATAGGGCGGGGAGCGGATAAAGAGATACATCGCGAGGCAGGTGGCGAACACAACGGGGAGAGTCAAGGGCGAGGCATAAAAAGGGGAGAGACTTGACGATGCAGGACAGAGAGCAAGACGGACAGACTCATGGCTAGATAGGGCGGGGAGCGGATAAAGAGATACATCGCGAGGCAGGTGGCGAACACAACGGGGAGAAGGGCGGGAGGGCGGGGAGCGGATAAAGAGATACATCGCGAGGCAGGTGGCGAACACAACGGGGACGAGGAATAGAACGGAAAGAGACTTGGTGGCGACGGAGGACGGAGGGCAAAGGCGGTGGAGGAAAGGATGGGGAGAATCAGGCAGAAAGCAGAACGGGGAGACTCATAACGAGGCAGGGGAAAGACATGGCTAGATAGGGCGGGCAGCGGACAAAGATAATGCGCAATACAAATGCTCTATTTTCTCATATAAAATTAACTTAGATAATTTATCAGGATGATTTCGCTCTTTCAAAATAAAAACGGCATTTTTAGGGGCATTGAAACCACTCCAACTCTCAATTTAGAATAGTTGTGAAAATGCATAATTAATAGATATATCTCCCATGTCAAAGAACTTTCAATCATTTGCAGTTGTAACACGCTCACAAAACGGCTTTCCTTTACGTTCCACCTCATCAAGGATGCATTGGTACGATTTCTATCATTCAAAAGGAAAATGATGAAACGTCAAATTCATAAGATGAAGATATAGGGTAAAGATTTGTGAAATAAAGTCACAACAAAACGACTTCTTAAGATTGCATCATAAGGTACTTATTACGGCGTATTTATTGTTCTTTCATTTGTTGATGGGAACGAACCAATTAGTACCCTCTTTCACCTGAAGCAGTTCTCAGCCATACGTATTACTTCAATTAGTGAGACCCCCGAGTTTTCTTCCTCTTTAATCACAGCCTTCTGCCATGATCACCTGAACTCCTTCCTTCGTCTCAATCTGTTTTAGAGCTATCTAGTGGGTTTGCGCAGGATTTTTTAACTATTCGTTCCTATTCAAACTTTACCATTTTGTCTTCGTCGGCAATTTTTAATGTCAGTAACTGTTTATAAAATTCTTTAAAAAACAAATGCTGTATTTTATTTTTTATAATAGACGTGTTAAATTTTCGAGGCTTTAAGGACTACAACGAAAACCTTTAATGTGGTTGTGGAGCATATTCCCATTATTCAGGTGATCCGCACCTAACTTCTCCGTAATGTTGATCTCGGAACTTTGCCTGGCTACTCTGAAACGGGGGAGGGGGAGGAAGGACCCATGTGTCATATCAGGCCGTACCATCCATAACGCAGTGAAACATTGTAGGATGATGTAGAACTTGTTAATTTACTAGGAAAAATGTCATTTTTAAAATATTACCTTTTTTTTACATCAAGGGGTGTTGAGCACGGCACGTAACCTTTCGAGGGCCACAATAAATGTCATCGCGGGTCGCATTCGGCCCGCAAGCCGCCAGTTGGACAACCCTGTTTTATACGATAGCAAGGGAATCCACTGCTTCAACATTTTATTCACATTTTAATACTCGGATATACAAGTTCCTGACGGAACTTAATTGATTAATTTGAAGGTTGGTTGGTTGTTAGTGATTCCAGGTGTGTCAACTGTCCAGGCGGGTCGGGCGGGTCATTAGTCCCGATAGTGTAGTGCATGTTTTTTTTCTCGGGAGATGGGGGTTATCTTCCCCCGCTGGATGGCGAGATTCGGCGCCTACTTACCGTCGACTAGCGGGGTTCCCCCTAACCAGGACTCTCCCAAGAGCGGGGCACTGCCCCAGCCGGGACAATCTCTAAGCTCCCAACCGGTCTCCCGGGATGTGTGGTAGTGTAGTGAATGTTAGTGTAAGTGTGTGTGTAAGGGGAGAGGATAGGAGAAGGAAGAGGAAGGAAAGATCGCGCGCGGTCAGAGCAGCCGGTCGTTAGAATTCTCCTCCAGACAGCGGCTGCATTCAACCTACCTGAAAAGCTAGTGTCGAAAACCCTGCCGCCGTGGGGAGTGTAATTTAGTACCTCCCGGTCAGAGTCGCTGCAGTGACATCAGTTGATGCACTGAGCCACCGCTCCCGGTGATTAATGAGTGATTCCACTAATTCTCCTCCAAACTGAAGTGGACCTTAGCTAGAGCCCTAGAACCTTGCGACCACCATCCACGGCAGCGGCGTGAAGCTGGCGAGGTGAGGCCGGAGAGGCGGACGTGTCTGTAGCGGCCAGCGGCGCCGGCGCCGGCGCCGGCGCCATCGACCCGCGGTGAATTACAGGGGCTGCCGGCATCGCGTCACATCGGAGAATAAAACAAGCGAAGGCGCCGCTGCCCCGCTGCGTCTCCGAGACCGTAAACCGCCACAGCCGCCGACGCCGCTCTCCTAAGGCCCCGTGCTTGCCCCTCCAACGCAACGACCGGGAGCGGTACTCAGTGCATCAACTTATGTCACTGCAGCGCCTCTGACCGGGAGGTCCTAGGTTCCCACTCCCCACGGCGGCAGGATTTTCGACTCTAGCTTTTCAGCTAGGTCGAATTCAGTCTCTGTCTGGAGGAGAATTCTAGTGGTCGGCTGCTCTTGTGTAGTTTTCCGTGGTTTCTCCGATCAACACCAGGCGAGCAGTACGCTAACAAACGGGCCCCGGACGCGCGCGATATACCCTTCCTCTTCCTTGTCCTATCCTCTCCCCTTAAACACACACACATACACTAACACGCACTACACTACCACATATTACGGGAGGCCGGTCGGGAGCTTAGAGCTCGTTCCGACTGGGGCGGTGCCCCGCTGGTGGGAGAGTCCTGGTTAGGGGGAAACCCCACTAGCCGACGGTAGGTCGGTGCCGGATCTCGCCATCCTGCGGGGAAAATCACTGCGCATATCCCGAGGAAAAAACATGCACTACTCTAACGGAGTAATGACCAAAGCAGTTGACGTGCCCGGAAACACGAAGAAATCAAATCAAATCCAACGCGACGCCTCGCGTCGCCACAGGAAGCCGAGCTACTCGCACAACTTTTCTTGAACGATGGATTGAAGAAATGCGGGCGTAGTGGGGGTATTCGTTACAAAGTCGGCCTCTAAAATATTTACAGTAATGCCAACTTCCGGAAAATCAAAGTCAAATCGTCTACGTGTGCGGTCAGGTCATTGCTCTAGGTAGGCAGCAGCTGGGACACTGGGTAGGAGTTTTAGGTGCCTCCCTTGAAGGTCCTGGACCTGCCTCCGCTACGTCTTTAGATAATGGTAATACAGCTCAACAGAAGTTCTCGACTATGAAAGCAACTAGGTTTGAACTAGCTTCTGTTTCGCGCCAACGAAGTTTTAATGCTTGGAATGTTGTCATCCGTGATCGCTGCAAACTTTTGCTTTAAACTGTTTATTGCTCAAGAGAGGGGGAAGCAAGGTCATCATTCAAGAAAATTGCGCGAGTTGTAAGTACATGACAGGAATATTCAATTAACCGAGCTCAACTATTGTCGCAGAGAACTTGCGGACAACTTGTGAATGCTGTGATTACAGAGTAGGTATTTTGGTATGATTATTTAATTTGGTCGAAGAATGGTGTAAACCCTCGAGAGTAGTAATTGTTTTCAGTAGTAAAGACAATTGTTTCTTGTTACGTCTCCCCTTAAGGATATTTTTGATTTAAATATAAAGTTTTAAGTTCCCCTTTTAATACACAGTGGCTTCCTTGGTGACCCTCATTATCTGCGACGCCAACTGAACTCAACATTCGAAGGAGCGCAACCCTTATCCTATATGAATGTGTGAGAAACCCGTTAGTGTTTACTGGCTCGTGCTTCTGTTGTATTAAAGCGGTATCGTTGCGCACTACTAATCTTGTCTTAGTGCTTTGTCGCAGATTTCCAAAACCCTTTCCACAATAATGTATTCGCATTCGCTACAATTAATACCAACGCCCTCGTTTCTCTATCACTTTCACTGACACCATTGTTGTTTCAGTCGTCTCAAGGAGCAAGCGACGTGAAACCCAGAGACTTTGACCGCTAGAGCTAACTCTCCATTAACTAATGGAAACCTTCGCAAGGTCGCTGGCTGGGAGATTCTAAGCTGCGAATCCCAACAGTAGCGTATTTTCGACACTAGCTAGACAGCTAGGTTTAATTTAGTTTATGCCTTATTTTACGTGGCGAGACTCGGGCCATCAGGCCCGCTCTTCCGTCTAACCACGCAAATTTCGCTACGCTCCTTTCACCACCTAGCGGAGAAAGGAAGTATTATCTTGGACGACGAAACTGGCGGATCTCAGTTTTGCTCAGAGGCTTCTTTTAAACTTGAGGATCTTTTACATGCAGTAATCTACTACATGGGACAGCCGGCTTTACTTCCCCTCCGAAGGCAGGCGTACGAGGAATTTTTTCATCCTTAAAAATCCACGTCTTCGATCGGGTTTGAACCCGCAAACTCGGGTACAACAGCCGGTACGCTGCATAAACGGTACATAAACGGTACAACAGCCCGGTACGCTGACCGTTATACCACCGAATCCGCCTAGGTCGAATTCAGGGGAGATTTCTAGGGGAGACTTCTAGTGGCCGCCTGCTTTCATTGCTGGCATTTCGCGGTTTCTCCCGTACGCACTAGTCGGATGCTGGAGTTGTACTCTGACAAACGGACCACGGATCGCGCGCGACCTTTCCTTCCTCTTCCTTGTCCTATCCTCACCCTTTACATACATAAACGTACACTAATATGAACTGTACTACCACATATTCCAAGAGACCCGTCGGAAGCTTAGAGCTTGTGCAGGTTTGGGCGGTGCCCCGCTGGTGGGAGAGTCCTGGTTAGGGAGAAACCGCGCTAGCCAATGGTAGGTTGGCGCCGGATCTCGCCATCCAGCGGGGGAAGATCACAGCCGTCATCCGATAAAACATGTACTACACTTACGGGACTAATGACGCACCCCCCCAGAATCACTAATCATCCAACCAACCAACAATCACCAGAACTACCACACCACTACCATTAGCATAATCACCGCCACTATTACAACCTGCATCACAACTAACACGTCTGATAACATGAGTACTACGATCGCCAATTATTTTGCTACTCTGCAATCTCTTCTACATACAGCCACAACACTCACAGATATCACATGTGGTCTTCCTGGGCGCCCGCCGTCCCCCTCTACCACCCCTATCGAGCGCTTCGTCATCCCTTTACGTCTGGCGGCGACCTTCGTATGCGGTAAACCCCGGCGTGAAACCCCGGATGCCCGCCGCCCCTGGGGCGCGCCGATGCTCTTCTTTTTGCACCTGCCCGCGCCCCCCCCTCGCGTGGACGGCGACGACCGCCCTCCTGCCCGTCCATTTCCGGTTCCGCTTAGGGGCGCCACCGCGTCGCGACCTGTCTCTTCGGATTTGCCGCCACTCGCGACGCTTATCGATGGAGCACATCTGACAGGAGACGCACGCGGGGGTATATGCGGGGAAGGGAAGGGGGAAGAGGTAAGAAGGCTATCAAATCAAGCGATTCAGAAGAAATTCGTTGGTTCTGCTGCAGTGTTTGTCATTACTTTATATTGTTAAATACTTACTTTTATTTAGAGTAAAGGCTCCCACAGACCGGGGCGATGGATTCGCAGCGGGTGCGGCGCGGAATGTTCCAAAATTTGCGGGACCGTTCACACAGGAGCATCAATTTTGAGTCAGCGTTTGGTGACGGTTGGCAAGGTCACCCTACCCAGAGGGGAGCGAAGACTCCCGCACCCCGGCGGACTTCCACGAAACTCGAGCTGCAGCGGAAGAAACGCGTCTGACTGCTTACAAATTTCGCCGCCGAACAAACGCTGGCAATCCGTTTCCAATCCGCAATCCAATCCGCAGTAAGCCTCTCGTGCAGGTCTGAACGTGCTCATAAGGCAACACGTGACGCGAAACTTCCGCTGCGGCCAATCCGCATAGGCTGCGGATCTTCCGTGTCGGTCTGTGTGAACTTTAATATGTGCAATAAATCCGGCGTCTGGGAATCGGGGAATCGACGAAGTTTTAAGTCGTTTCCCGACATTCTTCACACAATTTGCCTTTCCGTGCTGTTGGAGAGGAAGGATGTGAAGGAGGGGAGGACGCGGGGGTGACTGAAACCGAAGCTGGAAGGTGAATGTGCAAACAAAACAATAGAAAAACGAAATACAATAGCAGAAAATGAGAGAAAGAAAGAGCTGAAGAAAAGAAAAAAAAATTCAGAATATCTGAAGAAAAATCTTAACTATAATTATCTTAGTTAATACATGTTAACATCCCTTTGTTTTATAGAATCTTATTTTAAAGTAAGATTTGTATACTTCCTGATGGACTAAACATCCTACAACTTTGATATTTCTTGTATTACAGAAATGCTCTGGAACAGTAATTCATTTCCGATAATAGATGACTGTTTTCTCTTCAATAAAATGTAAATAGAAGATAAAAAAATTGCTTTAATTAACAACTTAATTACAAAAAAAATTATTTGCTGTAGTTAATCGAAGCCGGTTTTATTATACAGATTTGGTACTTCTGTTTAACAAATATCTACATTTCATTCTTTTCACTGTCATCAGTTCTGTCTTGTAAACATGGTCCGCACTATTGACTCAATGCAAACGCTTTTCCAGGAAGAAGCTCAAACGATGTCCTCATTTCGCGTTTCCTGCTTCACAGCCCTCACTCAAGCGCAGGCTCTCTCATTTGCCTTCTTTCGCCCCCCAAGCCGGCCCCCCGCTCCATCACCGCCTTCGCCCCCCCCGGCGCCCCGCTCCCGCGCGTCGCTGCTTCTCAAAGAGGCAGCAATCGCCCGTGGGCATCCCCCCCCCCCCCCGATGAATGCCAAAGGAGGCTGCATCGCCGCGGAGGTCATCGACTCGCGCGGTCCACACATCGGACCTTTTACAAAGAGGCGCCGTTTAATGAAGGACGTTCGTATTTTCTGGACTGAGAATTTTGTCATACTCGTTTTATTCTCAATAATATATTTCGTTTTACTCTTTTTTATCATTTTCAAAAACTTTAATTCGAAACTAAGATGGCTTCTGGCTTCTAAGACTTCTCAATATGAATGTAGTTAACTACTTTATCACGTCGTGTAGTCGTAATTCACGTTTTGTTGGTGCCCAAAAAATTGGTTAAGGAGAAACCTCCCGTCCGTGCGCCCCACTGTGGTGACCGTTAGTGTCGAAAGAAAAGATCGCCAAATCGTAGATCGTGAGGTACTAGTAACTTTTTCTCCAAAACTGATATTCCCCAATTGATCTACCAGAAATCGACACTCTGAGAATTTGAGACGTATACTTCCATATTTGGGAGTATATTAAACCTTAATCTGTTTAAAAAAAATATGAAAAGAGGCTCTAAATTTTTTGATTATGCGTTCCTCGGATAGAGCAAAGAACGATTAAAAAGGGCACATGTCTCATTTTCGGTAAACACTCAGTGATTTAAAAATTGCAAAAACTTAACATTGCAAAGCAACAATATTGATGATAAAGATTTTTTCCTCAATGACACTTATTTTTATATATTAGATTTTAAAATAAGGTCATAGACAATATGTTTTTAAAACCGAGAAAATTTTTGGTAGTTTTTACTTGAAGTATTTAAAAAGTACTTTTATAAAAAAATTGCTTTAAAAAACGGCTCCAAATGTAAAGAAAAGTTTTCTTTGGATAAAGCAAGGGGTACTTAAAAAATGTGGTCGGTATAATTTTCATTGAACTTCCTGAATTCTCGATAATTGCAAAAGTTTTTGCGAGAAAAACAAAATTTGCACAAACTAAATTTTCCGCAAAAATAATTTTGGGAAAAGTTTATCAATATTTCTTCTTAATTGTCAATATATTTTTGCAAATAAAAGTATCCACAGTTTTTTATGACAATCATTTATTTCAGCAATTGAACAACGTTTCGTAACTTGTTTTGTTACATCATCAGGTGCTTAGTGAGGGAACTACTATCCCATTGTATTACCTCTGCAGTAGAACAATCGAGAAAACATTACGAACGAAACTCTACATTAAATTAACTCACTCATACTCAGGTGATATCACATAACTAACCTTAGTTAGAAGTTAGTTATGTGATATCACCTGAGTATAAGTGAGTTAATTTCGTAATGTTTCCTCGATTGTTCTACTGCAGAGGTAATACAATGGGATAGTAGTTCCCTCACTAAGCACCTGATGATGTAACAAAACTAGTTACGAAACGTTGTGCAACTGCTGAAATAAATGATTGTCATAAAAAGCTTTGGATACTTTTATTTGGGAAAAGTTTGTTCAGTTGTAGCACCACTAGTTTGTACGAGCGTTGCGGGCGCTCTGGAAGCGCCAATCGCTCAAGCGCCTGCTCCACGCCAGCGAGCCACTGCGATTCCACTGCGGCGATTCCACTGCGCTCTAGCGGCGCGGAGGCCCAATGGCGGCTAATCGCGCTTTATTAGGCCTCCGCCCACGGGCGCTGCCGCTGGCAGCCACGCGGGCGCGCGCCCTTCTTTGCCCCCCCCCCCGCCCCCGCCCCGCCCGATAACCACGCGCCGCAGCGCGCTCGCCCAGCGCGAAATTCGCATTACCCGCGACTCAGCTCGCTCACAGGCGGAATTGCCGCTGTATCTGCAGCTGCGCTGACCTGGAGGTCCCAGGTTTGCAGTCCAAAGGGTGGTGAATTTTGCACACAAGTTTCACAGATAGGTCGTTTTCAGCGACTACCGTCTGGACCAGCCGCCTGCTCTGATCGGAAAAAAATTCCTATCAGTTTTCCGTGGTTTCCTTCATCATTATCGGTCGAATGCCGGGACAGTTCATGATCGCATCTAACAAACAGATCTTTCTTTCCTCTCTCACATCCCTTACACTCACGTATACACTTACATGCAGTAAGTTATCACACATCTCAGGAGACCAGCCAGAAGTTTAGAGCTTGAGCCACTGGGTCGGAATTCAGACCTGGAGAAGGATATCGCCCCCATGCAGACTTATAAGTCGGCGCCGGAACTCACATTCAAATGGAGAACGAGCACCGCCATCTCCCAGGATAAAAACATTCGCTACACTAACGGAACTAACGACCATAACAGTTAATGTGTGCTGAAGCACCAATCGACCAAGCACACGGTAGCCCGGGCGCGCGAGCGATCACTTTTTTCACTACGCCGCCCGACGACCACGTGCCACGCCGCGCCGCAGAATTCGCATTAAGGCCCCCATAGATCCGCAGCGGGTGCGGCGCGGAAAGTTCCGAGCTAAGGCTCCATGGACCGGCGCGGTAGATCCGCAGCGGGTGCGGCGCGGAAAGTTCCGAGCTAAGGCTCCCACAGATCGGCGCGGTAGATCCGCAGCGGGTGCGGCGCGGAAAGTTTCGAGCTAAGGCTCCCACAGACCGGCGCGGTAGATCCGCAGCGGGTGCGGCGCGGAAAGTTCCGAGCTAAGGCTCCACAGACCGGCGCGATAGATCTGCAGCGGGTGCGGCGCGGAAAGTTCCGAGCTAAGGCTCCCACAGACCGCGCGGTAGATCCGCAGCGGGTGCGGCGCGGAAAGTTCCAAGGTAGACGCGGCCGTGGACCCTTCACACCGGAGCGTCAATTATGAGTCAGGGTTTGGTGACGGTTGGCAAGGTCGCCCGACCCAGAGGGGAGCGAAGACCCCCGAACACGGGCGGACTTCCACGAAACTCGAGCTGCAGCGGATGAAACGCGTCTGAGTGTGTTTCGCCGCCGATTAAACTCTGCCAATCCGTTGTCGCGACGCTCGCCTGTCGCGCAGGTCTGAACGTGCTCATAAGGCAACACGTGACGCGAAACTTCCGCTGCGGCCAATCCACGTAGGCTACGTATCTTCCGCGTCGGTCTGTGGGAGCCTTTACGCGACCGCCGCCCGCGCCGCCCGCGCCGCCCCGCCGCCCGCGCCGCGCCGCCCGCGCCGCCCGCGCCGCCCGCGCCGCCCGCGCCGCCCGCGCCGCCCGCGCCGCCCGCGCCGCCCCGCGCCGCCCGCGCCGCCCGCGCCGCCCGCGCCCCCGCCGCCCCGCGCCGCCCGCGCCGCCCGCGCCGCCCGCGCCGCCCGCGCCGCCCGCGCCGCCCGCGCCGCCCGCGCCGCCCGCGCCGCCCGCGCCGCCCGCGCCGCCCGCCGCCCGCGCCGCCCGCGCCGCCCGCGCCGCCCGCGCCGCCCGCGCCGCCCGCGCCGCCCCGCGCCGCCCGCGCCGCCCCGCCGCCCGCGCCGCCCCGCGCCGCCCCGCGCCGCCCCGCGAAATTCGCATAACGCGACCGCCGCGCCGGGCAGTTCGCGTCCGTAAGACTCCCCGCGCGGACCGCCGTCGCCCCGCGCCGCCGCGCCCAGCGCTGCGACAATTATGCTTACTATTACGTAAATTTTGCGCCCCTGGGCGTGGTAATGCGGTTTTAATAATGTAGCGGCTCTGTGTTCAATTTGAACAGGAGCGAGAGGGTGATTTGCGATTTCATGACGTTCGATTCCACGTGTGTAGCGCGCGGTGGGCGACGCTTAATTTAGCATAAATTTCGTGGTAGTCAGTTCATCAAGTAGTGAAGAACATACAAAATGTATAAACGGGGTTCATGATCTTTTAATGTTAGCGTGAACTTGTAATGTAATGTAGATAATAACAATAACATTATTTCGTCGGCAATGCGCAGTTGTATGAGAGAATGAGAGAGTACACAGAACGTCCAATGTCCCACGCAATTGTGAAATAATTATTCCACTCACCGTATCAAGTAGTAACAACATTGACGCTTTGTGATAAAACTGAAAGATAACAACTCTCTCTCTCTCTCTCTTGCTCGCTCTCTCTCCCTGTCTCTCTCCCTGTCTCTCCATCTCTCCCCTCTCTCTCCCTCTCTTGTCCCTCTCTCTGTCCCTCTCTCTGTCCCTCTCTCTGTCCCTCTCTCTGTCCCTCTCTCTGTCCCTCTCTCTGTCCCTCTCTCTGTCCCTCTCTCTGTCCCTCTCTGTCCCTCTCTCTGTCCCTCTCTCTGTCCCTCTCTCTGTCCCTCTCTCTTCTCTCTCTGTCCCTCTCTTCCTCTCTCTTCCTCTCTCTTCCCACTCTCGCCCTCTCTCTCCCTCTCTCTCTCTCTCTCTCTCTTTTTCTTTCGTTGAATATAAATATCAGTCTGTCAGTCCAGAAAGTTTCTTCAGGAATGAGGAATTATTAGTTTTATGTATATTTTTATTTGCTTTATTGCAACTCGTTCGTTAATGCTTGAGTTTTGAACACAGAAATGCTTTCACAAATAGGAAAAAGCAACATTCCTGTACAAATATTACCTTGTAGACAGTACAGCATAAAAAATGTTACTTAATCGAGAGCGATAGATAGGCTTATTGAATTAAATAAACGGAATTAATGAACGATTTAAATGAAAATGCGTTCCAAACAGTGTGGGTGGTCGTGAAAAAAACAAAAGCTTCAGGTGATATAACTCGAAATAGTATTTGTTTCAAGAATTAATATTTCGAGATATTAAGATTATATAGTGTGGACAATAATTTTAACTTTCAATTATTAATTTACTATTGATTCTTGTATAGAAACCAAAGAAATTGAATAGAAAAATGTGTTCATACATTTCTGTGTAAACTTCTCCTGAAAAAGTAAAAATAAAATCTCTTTGTTCAATTCCAACGCTTTAGGCTACATGTCTCTGAGCGTCTTTTTTGTGAGAGACCACCTCATCAGTGCAGAAATATTTCCTTGTACCGCACGAGCCCGATTTTATCCTGCTTTTCGCACGCCACTTTAACCGTTCTGCTGCATTGCGAAAACACAGTATCAGACTGCGGTCGGAGAGACAAAATGGTATCTTCACTCAGAGGGAGAACTCCCTTCCAACTTGTCACTCCAAATCCGAGAAGTGCTTTCTCGCGAATCCAGAATACACACGAAATGCAAATGATCGGCAAGGACAGAAAAGAGATGGGCAGGTCTGAGAAAAGAAGACGGTGCCGTCGACCTACGCAGTGACGAAAAAGAAGCAGCGTCGCCGCATTTGCCTTTTTTCTTCTACGACTTCCTCGATCCAACTACCTTCTTCCGGAGGAGCGGTTATTGAAAGGAGAGAAAAACAAGAGACGCTTTATTGCGTCAGATCTTGCTTTTGGCTCGCCTCTTTCCCGGACGCCTTCGTCGGGAAATCCCCCGTCGGACGAACTTAAAAATTTGCTCTGGCGTTCCCGCGGGACGTCGCCGAAAAGGGAAGGGGCGTATCCCGCGCCTCCCTCGGGACACCCTGCAGGTAACTCACACGTCCTGCTTCCCGGTCCCTGCTCCCTTCCCCCAGGGTTGTGGCATAGCCCATTGACTCGCCGGTTCTCTTTTTTCCCTTCGGCTGTTTACACTCCCCGAAAGCGAACATTTGGGTGAGCTCCAACGCCCGGCACAAAAAACCGACCTGCTGTGAACTAACGCATCTCGTCGATTGATTATTATAGGGTGATTAAACTCTAAATTACTTACCGGTCTTTTGATAAGGAGTGATGAATTTGTCGTTGTAGATAACGTACTTGTATTAATAGTTAGTGAATAGCATTAATGCGTGCTTTTGAATTCACGCTAATCAAACAAGACGAGGGATCTCCAGTAATAAATTCCTGTTTGTAGTCATTATCCAAAAGTAATTTGTAATCTCCTGTCACATGAATTTTTAGAATTTAGGAAATAAAAATTAGAATAAAAATTAAGATTAATTTTAACAAGGCTATAGATGAATCTTGCAAAACAAAGCAAACTCGAATTTTTAAGTCTTTAGCAACACCCGAGAATGTTGTATGCAACACCCGAGAATTTCTAAAGGACCAATAACAATGTAGACTTAATAAAAGTGTTAGAGATGTGTCATTAATTCATTAATGAATTAAGAGGAATGTTCAAAGAACGTATAGAGCAGTCGTGTCAAACAGCGCACGCATGAGCTGCATGCCCGCCTGGAAAGTCCAGCGCTCCTGCGAGCACGGGCAACTTCCCCTGCATCCCCTCTCATTTCCCTTTAAAATCCAGAAAGGGGTATACACGAGCAAACTGAAGCGCTGCTAGTCATGGAATAGTGGCTACATACAAAAGGATATTTGCCAGATTTGTTCTATGAAATATCTCAGATTTAAATGATGGTATATTTTTTACTATTAGTTACTGTTTTATCTTTACTTTCTTTCTAAATGCAGTCTTGTGTAAAAGTTTTTGCCACGTGAAAATATTATAATAAATTTATTAAAATAAATTTTGTAACTTAATAATTTTTGCTTTAAAGGGCATCTCTTTTAACAGACAAAAATAATTGTTAAAGATACAAACGTGAACGTAGGAAGTGAATGCACTTACCTCTTAAGTAAATATATTACAAAATCAAAATACTTTCGATTCGAAATGTGTAATTTCACTCACAATTGACAATATTAACCTGAATGATTTATTATTACATTTGAATGCATAATTTATTTGTTTTAGTAGAGGTCGTCGGAATTAGCATAGCAAAATTTGGAACAATAACTGTCGATTGACTTCTTGAAAAGACTGTCATGAGCCAAATAGCTAGTGATGTACCGACATCCCGAAGCGATTTGCTCAATCTTTACTTTTAAATATCGCGCCAGTTTCTCTGGGCGCAGAGCCAGTCACCTTGCCCGCGCCGTCGACGTGCCAGATACAGAGTAACAATCTCGACAGGTCATTGTCATGCGTTTCCAGAGCGTCCGAATGCGACGTACCTCACGTCCAAGGGCTGTTGAAGGGTTTGCGACTGCACTAACGGCCCAAGTACAAAGAAATGACAGAATATCGCAGACAGAGAGTCATGACCGGTAGCAACAGCAACGAGACGCTTTGGTCCCAGATAAGTGTCGACCGTATTATGAGTCCAGCACATTCACGCGTCAGTGTGAGTACAAGCGAGGACAGACCTTCTCACATTAGTTTGAGTCGCGAATCTATAAACGAAAATGCTCTGCTCAACGATCCGTCCGTCGAACGCTGTCCTGCAGACCCCAGCTCTTTCTCCACGCCTGATCAGATTACTGTGGTGCACATGGATATAAACTGGAATATTAACTTCCGGAGAACGAGATTCGAAGGGGATGTGATCTTGCATTTGGTGAGGAGATTGCCAAAAGTCCAAATACTTTGTCTTGACACGTGGAACCTGGACATAAAAACTGTGAGCCGAGGAAAAGGAAAGGACGCCAGACCTTTGCAGTATAGACTGCATCCTCACCAGGGGTTTCTGGGTTCGAAATTAGAGATACTGCTTCCTGAAAAGCGTAACGACCCAGACGTGGTAAGCATTGAGTACAACACGAGCAGTCACGCAAAAGCTCTCGAATGGGTTCTAGCGGAACATACTGAGGGAAAAAGGTATCCATTTATGTTTAGCCAATGCGAGTGCATACGCTGCAGATCCATAATTCCTTGTCAGGACACCCCGTATGTAAAAACAACTTACTCAGCGAAGGTTTCTGCCCCTATGGATCTTACTGTTCTAATGAGTGGAACCAAGAAAGGAAAGATATTCCTTCAGCCGAAAGGGCGAAAGCTTCACAAATTCGTGCAAAACATTCCGATTCCCAGCTACCTCATTGCGATTGCAGTTGGGGAATTTGAGTTTTCGAAACTCGGACCTCGGACTCGGGTCTGGTGTGAACCGCCTTTGGTGGAGAAAGCAGCGGCAGAGTTCCAAGCAACGGAGACCATGTTGGAGGCTGCCGAATCCATTTGTGGACCGTACGAGTGGGAGAAATATCATATTCTGGTGATGCCACATGCTTTTACCTTTCTGGCCATGGAGAATCCAGGAATTACCTTCATTAGCCAGAATGTTCTAGTGGGCGACCAGTCGTTAATGCACGTACTAGCGCATGAAATTGCTCACAGTTGGATGGGCAACCTAGTTACTAACAAAAACTTCGAACATTTCTGGCTTAATGAAGGTCTCTGCACATTTGTGGAACGTAAGATCATTGGCATGGTTCTCGGATGGGAGTTTCGACTGTTCTTCGCATCGAGAGGTATGAAGAGGCTGAGAGAAGTCATCAAAGCAAAAGGATTCAATCATCCACACACGAAGTTAGTTGTCGATCTGAAGCTTACTAGCCCAGATACGTTAATTTCTGCGGTTCCATATGAAAAAGGTCACACATTTATGTATTATTTAGAATCACTTATAGGTAACCATTTGGAGTTTGATAACTTTCTGAAGAGTTACATTGAAACATTCAAAATCCAAAGTATCGATTCAGATATGTTTAAGAATTTCTTTTGCGAATATTTCTCTGCAGTAGAGGCTGTTAAATTTATAGACTGGGACGCATGGCTTAACACGCCCGGCTTGCCACCAGCCATTCCGAACTACAGAACACGTCTCGAAGAGGAATGCCTTATACTCAGAAATAAATGGATGTTCTGGGACGAAGATGTGCCACACACCTTTTCAAAGGCGGACGTGGCAACGCTGTGCCCCTTTCAAGTTCAGGAGTTCTTGGATCTCATGCTGGTGGCGAATTTACCGCTGGAAAAGTTAGTTCTCATGGAGAAGATCTACAACTTTATGGATTCCGGGAATATGGATACTCGGTACAAATGGCTTCTGCTGTGCATCCGGCGACGATATCGAGACATTATCCCTTATGCTTTAGGATTTGTGCAACAAGTCGGTCGACTGTCGTACGTCATATCGATATATCGAGCGCTGTACGAATGGAACGAGTCTCGCGAGTGGGCCATTAGAGTGTTCGCCAACACTTACAAGACGATGGGTCGACGCTCGGCGCGCCTTGTGGCCAAAGATCTCAATGTTGAATTGAATTTCTGAACGGATAGCATTGTTATGTATGTTACGCTGTGAATTATAAATATTAGCAATAGAAACGTGTTAATTATTTCCTATGACACAAATTAAATTCATTCATTAATAATTTGACTAATGAAAAACTTTTTAATTGAATTCAATCTACCTAACTCTGCCCATCAGAATGGGAAAACACAAAATAAACTTCAGTTGTGAGTTGAATGATATCAAACGTTCATAACGTACAGATTTGAATGTTATGCTTTCATTGCCATTTGCACAACATTTTCTAAAGGTAGCAGGACTCATACTTAAAAAAAACATTGCAAAGCCATAAATTTGCAAATAGGGCACTTAATTAGCTTTAATTCTCTGATGATTGTGTTATAATTTTGATTAGTATTTTTTGTGTTTCTAAAATGGGTTCTACTATCGTTTTCTAAAGTTAGCATGACCCATAGTTTTTAAAAATATTGCAAATCGTTAAAATTCGCGAATATGCTACTGCATTAGCCTAAAATTAACTTTTAATTATGCGTTTAAAGATCTTTGCTTCTGGTAAAAGGGTCCTGCTAACGTAAGAGACTTTCCAAAAACACATAGGCGAAGTTTGCTTTCAACACCTGATGACGTCATAATTATATGCGTTATATTGAGTAAAGTATTGAAGTTCATTATAGAAATGATATTTAATATCCTCTCTCATCCATTTACTTAATTTTCGGTTGCTACATTTACGCCTGACAATTTTGCAAGAGAAAGATAAAATGTGTTTTTGGTTAGTGTATAACCAATGTTAAATCAAGATTATGTTTCAAAGTTAATTCAATTAAAATGAATTCTCGTCTAAAAAACGGATATTTTCGAATACAACCAAACGTGGTTGTCTGGGCTTTGCCAGCGCTCACCTGTACTACCAATCCTAAATCTCTCTGAATATTTTTCCAACTTTTCATACATGAACATATTCGGGTCAAGAGTCATTGTATGTTAACTAATTTTGCAATTTTGTATTGCATGTTGGAAAGGTAAGTATACGAGAGCATTCATTTTATTCTTATACTTTTTAAAGAAGAATATACCAGGGTATACAATTTATTTTTTAAAACGTACACATTGCACATCACTAATTTCCATATCATCGATCCCATTTACTATCAAATCCGTATTCATGTTTGAAACAATATAAGAATTGACACACAAAAAGGATCGTTTTCAATAGCTTACTTTTTAGAATAGATTTTGTTCAATACAAAAATCTCTATCTTCAATTTTGTATTTGTAAGAGGAAGGTGCAGAAAGAATTGAATTTTTGTAATATTCATAAATGAGTTTCGGAGAATATCCGCTGAACGATTTAGGTGCTATGCTAGCATTGACCACATACGGACGGACGGACAGTTTTGCCATCAATCAATTTTGGTTATCGAGAATCCACAAAACATGGATTATGATTATAGAAAGTGTTAAGAAGAAGTAATTTACTGTATGTGAGAACAAGATTTACATACTTTTTTGTAACCACGGCACGTCAATAGCTCCTCTGCAGAAAAGTTGACATTTTCCAGAGCACAATTAAAATACTTTCTCTTCTTCAGAGCAAGAAAAAATGAAATTAATTTGAAAAAATAAAAAAACTGAAACTCCAGAATTATTACTGACCGTCATAACTAATTTTTAATTATTGTACATATATTTATCTTTTATGCGTAATTATAATACCTCATCGTTCCAACACGCAGCGAACTTTCATTCGGACCGTTCTCTTCAAAATAATTCGAATATTTACCTTTTAATATGTGGCTTGATACCATATACTCTCGAAATACTCGTATGCTGACCTGAAACCTCGTAACTAATATTATTCCAAACGACTACGTTATTTGAGGTTAAGAAGCTTTGTATTCGTGTCGATAAAATACGAATGAAACTAATATATCCCCATTTTCTACGGCCACAACAATTGCCGGTTCACAACATTACGATCTGAACAGAGACATGTGCAGGGGGCTTTGGCATTATTTACTTTCCTCGCGGGCTGCCGGCCGAGAGGATGAAACGGCGTGGCTCCGACCAACCTGGGCCGAGCAAGGAGAGGAGGGCAAGTTCTCAGAATGCTGCACACCCCAACACTGTAGCAGAGACCTCAGCGAACAACCGGAATGGAGAGACAACGGGAGAAACCGTACGAAAGAGTCTATTAGCAAGTACATTACCAGATAAAGTGCGTTTTGCCAAAACCTTGTCTCATGACGTCAAATCATACGACATAATTACCTTATCAAGTGGTGAAGTTGAATCAAGTGGGCAACCAGACTCGAAGCAAGAAATAAGAGAAGATTTGAAGAAAGAACGGAAAAGTCACCGAAAGAAAGACCAATCTGCTAACGAAGCGTACAATTTGATTCGCCGAGGAAGCGTCATGCCTGATCCACTGATTGAACCAAGTCGAAGGGATAGCATCCAGGTCCAACTGCTGGAAACGTTCCGGAGAGGAAATCTCAAACGTGGATTAGATTCAGATACCACATCACGGAGAAGGGAATCTATTGATGGAGGTGCGTTGAAGCAACTCGTAGAATATCTCAAGACCAAAAATGTCGAGCGAATTGATGATGCCGGTGAGATTCTTAATACCATATCTCTTGCTCGCAGCAGTGTTTCTACAATGGTGTCTTTCACAGATATTGTCGAGACAAATCCCAATGATCCACATTCGTTTTCCAGATGCGACTTGCTTTATGTGGACAATTTAGAAATTCATTGGAACGTCCGCTTCGACAAGCAAGTTATTGAAGGAGATATTACAATGGAAGTACGTCGCCGCAAAGCAGGAATCACTACTTTGTCATTAGACACTAACACGCTCGACATCAAAATGGTAAAAGTCAACGGGAGAATGTCTAGCTACGTTCTATTCCAGCACAGAGCCGAGCTTGGATCACGAATGGATATTGAGATGCCAGACTCCAAAACCGACTCCTATAATGTGTACATAAAATATGAAACAGATCCCAAAGCACCTGGACTTCAGTGGCTCAAGTCAAATTTTGAAGGAAAGCGCCCCTTCGTGTTTTCTCAGAGCCAATCGATTCAGTGCAGATCGATTCTACCGATTCAAGACACGCCTAGTAACAAAGTGAAGTACTCGGCGCGTATTACCGCTCCGACTGGCATGAAAGTGTTGATGAGTGCTCCCCGGGAAAAGCAGTTCGTAATGCACCCCGACGGTCGTAGTACTCACTACTTCCGCCAAGACGTGCCGGTGTCACCGTACCTGATAGCGTTTGCGGTGGGCCATCTCGCGTGGGCACGCGTGTGTGACCGCACGACCGTGTGGGCGCTACCGGAGTTCATCGACCGGATGAAGCGCGAGCTCTCTTGCACGGAAGACTTGCTGTGCATCGCGGAGACCATTTGCGGAGATTACATGTGGGGGCGGTACGACGTACTGGTGCTCCCGCAGTCCGAATTCAACCTGTCTGCGCTAGAGAATCCCTCGCTCACATTCATCAACCCGAGCCTGGTGAGCGGCGATGGGAGCATGGCCAACTACGTGGCTCACGAAATTGCCCACAGCTGGGTTGGAAACGTCGTCACGCATTCAAACTACGAGCATCTGTGGATAAGTGAAGGGTTCGCGAATTTCATTGGGCGGAAGATATTGGGTAAGAGATACGGACATGAAACGCGACTTTTCGCTGCTTCTCGCGGCTTTAAGGATCTACAAATGGTCATTGATATATACGGTCGCGATCACCCACTGACGAGTTTAGTAGCAGATTTAGGCCAGCGGAGACCAAGAGAAGCCGTGCTAATCGTACCGTACGAGAAAGGTCACACTTTGTTATACTACTTGGAGCTCATAACTGGAGATACGTACGAAATGGACCAGTACATCAAAGAGTACATCGCAACTTTTAAACACCAGTCCATCAACTCGTCCATGTTCAGGACGCACTTCATAGAGTTCTTCTCCAAATCCCGCGCGCTGAAGGACATCGATTGGAACGCGTGGTTCAACGCGCCGGGCATGCCTCCGTTCCGCCCGGACTACCACTTCATAGAGTCGTCCCGAGCCCGTGCCGATGCGGAGATGACGCGGCCCCCCCGCGATGCAGATCCTGGAGTTCCTGTCGCAGATGCTGGAGAGCCCTCCGCTGCAGCTGTTCAAGCTGGAAGCCATGGAGGGGCTGTACGGGCTGGAGGAGTCGGAGAACCCGGGCGCGCAGCTCACCTTGTTCCTGCTGTGCCTGCGCGGCCTTGGCGGCGCAAGGTGGAGCCCGCGCTGGCCTTCGCCCGCGGGACGGCCCCTTCGACGCAGTGGGAGGAGATGCGCGACGAGGCGACCATGGCCTTGCATGCGCAACGCCATCTCCAGGGGCACGATGCGCGTGCTGGCCGCGCTGCTGCGCGTGGACCCCAGCGCGGAGCCGCCCATGGGTCTCCTGGCGGAGGCGCCGCCCGCGGCACCGCCCCCGCTCGCCGCCAACGCCTCCAGGCGCAGGTGCCATTCGATCTGTTGCCCCACGATCATTTGACCCGTTCTTGCTCATTGGTCCAGTACATATTGTCTGTCCCGTTCTTGCTCATTAGTCCAGTACGTATTGTCTGTCCCGTTCTTGCTCATTAGTCCAGTACGTATTGTCTGTCCCGTTCTTGCTCATTAGTCCAGTACGTATTGTCTGTCCCGTTCTTGCTCATTAGTCCAGTACGTATTGTCTGTCCTGTTCTTGCTCATTAGTCCAGTACGTATTGTCTGTCCCGTTCTTGCTCATTAGTCCAGTACGTATTGTCTGTCCCGTTCTTGCTCATTAGTCCAGTACGTATTGTCTGTCCCGTTCTTGCTCATTAGTCCAGTACGTATTGTCTGTCCCGTTCTTGCTCCCGTTCTTGCTCATTAGTCCAGTACGTATTGTCTGTCCCGTTCTTGCTCATTAGTCCAGTACGTATTGTCTGTCCCGTTCTTGCTCATTAGTCCAGTACGTATTGTCTGTCCCGTTCTTGCTCATTAGTCCAGTACGTATTGTCTGTCCCGTTCTTGCTCATTAGTCCAGTACATATTGTCTATCCCGTTTTGCTCATTAGTCCAGTACATATTGTCTGTCCTGTTCTTGCTCATTAGTCCAGTACGTATTGTCTGTCCCGTTCTTGCTCATTAGTCCAGTACATATTGTCTGTCCCGTTCTTGCTCATTAGTCCAGTACATATTGTCTGTCCCGTTCTTGCTCATTAGTCCAGTACATATTGTCTGTCCCGTTCTTGCTCATTAGTCCAGTACATATTGTCTGTCCCGTTCTTGCTCATTAGTCCAGTACATATTGTCTGTCCCGTTCTTGCTCATTAGTCCAGTACATATTGTCTGTCCCGTTCTTGCTCATTAGTCCAGTACATATTGTCTGTCCCGTTCTTGCTCATTAGTCCAGTACATATTGTCTGTCCCGTTCTTGCTCATTAGTCCAGTACATATTGTCTGTCCCGTTCTTGCTCATTAGTCCAGTACATATTGTCTGTCCTGTTCTTGCTCATTAGTCCAGTACATATTGTCTGTCCCGTTCTTGCTCATTGTCCAGTACATATTGTCTGTCCCGTTCTTGCTCATTAGTCCAGTACATATTTCTGTCCCGTTCTTGCTCATTAGTCCAGTACATATTGTCTGTCCCGTTCTTGCTCATTAGTCCAGTACATATTGTCTGTCCCGTTCTTGCTCATTAGTCCAGTACATATTTCTGCCCCGTTCTTGCTCATTAGTCCAGTACATATTGTCTGTCCTGTTCTTGCTCATTAGTCCAGTACATATTATCTGTCCGTTCTTGTTCATTAGTCCAGTACATATTGTCTGTCCGTTCTTGTTCATTAGTCCAGTACATATTTCTGCCCCGTTCTTGCTCATTAGTCCAGTACATATTGTCTGTCCGTTCTTGCTCATTAGTCCAGTACATATTGTCTGTCCTGTTCTTGCTCATTAGTCCAGTACATATTGTCTGTCCCGTTCTTGCTCATTAGTCCAGTACATATTGTCTGTCCCGTTCTTGCTCATTAGTCCAGTACATATTGTCTGTGTTCATTAGTCCAGTACATATTTCTGCCCCCGTTCTTGCTCATTAGTCCAGTACATATTGTCTGTCCCGTTCTTGCTCATTAGTCCAGTACATATTGTCTGTCCCGTTCTTGCTCATTAGTCCAGTACATATTGTCTGTCCCGTTCTTGCTCATTAGTCCAGTACATATTGTCTGTCCCGTTCTTGCTCATTAGTCCAGTACATATTGTCTGTCCCGTTCTTGCTCATTAGTCCAGTACATATTGTCTGTCCCGTTCTTGCTCATTAGTCCAGTACATATTGTCTGTCCCGTTCTTGCTCATTAGTCCAGTACGTATTGTCTGTCCCGTTCTTGCTCATTAGTCCAGTACATATTGTCTGTCCCGTTCTTGCTCATTAGTCCAGTACATATTTCTGTCCCGTTCTTGCTCATTAGTCCAGTACATATTTCTGTCCCGTTCTTGCTCATTAGTCCAGTACTATTTCTTCCCGTTCTTGTCTTTAGTCCAGTACATATTGTCTGTCCCGTTCTTGCTCATTAGTCCAGTACGTATTGTCTGTCCCGTTCTTGCTCATTAGTCCAGTACATATTGTCTGTCCCGTTCTTGCTCATTAGTCCAGTACGTATTGTCTGTCCCGTTCTTGCTCATTAGTCCAGTACATATTTGTCTGTCCCGTTCTTGCTCATTAGTCCAGTACATATTGTCTGTCCCGTTCTTGCTCATTAGTCCAGTACATATTGTCTGTCCCGTTCTTGCTCATTAGTCCAGTACATATTGTCTGTCCCGTTCTTGCTCATTAGTCCAGTACATATTGTCTGTCCCGTTCTTGCTCATTAGTCCAGTACATATTGTCTGTCCCGTTCTTGCTCATTAGTCCAGTACATATTGTCTGTCCCGTTCTTGCTCATTAGTCCAGTACATATTGTCTGTCCCGTTCTTGCTCATTAGTCCAGTACATATTGTCTGTCCCGTTCTTGCTCATTAGTCCAGTACATATTGTCTGTCCCGTTCTTGCTCATTAGTCCAGTACATATTGTCTGTCCCGTTCTTGCTCATTAGTCCAGTACATATTTCTGTCCCGTTCTTGCTCATTAGTCCAGTACATATTTCTGTCCCGTTCTTGCTCATTAGTCCAGTACATATTGTCTGTCCCGTTCTTGCTCATTAGTCCAGTACATATTGTCTGTCCCGTTCTTGCTCATTAGTCCAGTACATATTGTCTGACCCGTTCTTGCTCATTAGTACAGTACGTATTGTGGATTTTATTTCACAGAAAAACTATCGATCAGAGCATCTGGTCACTAGATTGTTGGTTGGTTGATAGTGATTTCGGGCGCGTGAACAGCTTAGGTCGTTAGTCCCGTAAGTGTACTGCAGGGTTTTTTCCTCGGGAGATGGCGATGATCTTCCCCCACTGGATGGCAAGATCCGGTGCCGACCTACTGCCGGCTTGGTTTCATACCAGACTCTCCCCAGCGGAGCACCGTTCCAACTGACAAGCTCTGCTCCACGTTCCTCGATTATGTGATATTAGTCATGTTGTTAATGTGGAGGAAAGAACAAGGAAGAGGAAAAGATCTGCCACGTCCGTGGTCTTCATTAGTCAGGTACTGCTCGGGATTCGCCAGTGTTGATCAGACCGAACTACTATCAGAGCAGCCGGTCGCTGAATTTTCTCCAGACAGCGCTGATTGACCTCAGATAGCTCAGTAAATTGCCGCCGTCTGACTCGAAATAGACCTCCGGTCAGAGGCGCTGCAGTGACATCAATTGGTCACTGAGCTACGCTCCAGTACATTTGCATTCGCCTCATGTATGAGTAGAAATTCAGAAGCTGGATCTGCATCGGTCCACTAAATTTCCAGATTGCGCCATGTTCTTCCTAGCTAGGTGCACAGTCAGGCGCCGGTGAAAGTCTGCGCGCGCTCTTGCTCGACCGTGGCGCGCTGGACAGCTGGGCGACGGCGCGAGAGGCGCGGCCGCGCCGCTCGCATGCAGCTCCGTCGCCCACGAGGACGCCGCGCTGCTCAACATCCGCCGCAAGAGCGTGCTCGCGCCCGCCCCCGCCCCCGCCCCCGCGCCCGCCCCCGCCGCCGGCAAACGCCCGCCCTAGACCCATTGTACTCGCCGTTTTTTTAAATTACACAGTCTGCTTTTTTATGTGTCATTGATTTCTTCAGTTGAGGGCATTGACCAACGATTCAGAGTTGTAGTATAACATCGCTTGCAATCCTTGGCGATCCCCTAAGAGTATATTCAATGCACGTGGATGCCAGCCTTGTTTTGTTTTGAATTGGGAAGGAATTATGACAGTGGTAGAGTTTAGGACACTTCACTGGGGTTGGTCTAGCTCCTGTGAAGCAGTGAAGCTTGTTTTGTCGGAACAAATTTTACATGAGATTGTCCGGGAACTGAACCGGTCCTCCTTGGTGGCAAAGGCAAGCGACTTTGGTGAAAGGCGTACGGTCTAATTTGATACGATGTAAGTATCAGTAGTTCTGTTCCACGAAATACCAATAGAAAGATCTCTCCTTTTCCTACCAGTCAGATGTGTGGCTTCGTCCTACATTCACAGGTGTCTCACGCCGGATGTGTCTCACACCGGCAAATGCAAGCCTAAACTCTCTCAATGTTTTAAATTACACAGGCTACCTTTCGTGTTATTGACGTAATTGAGTATGAGGAGAAAGAAGTAAAATATGAACATACATCTGAAAAAAATTGCCAGAATTCCCGGGATAAGATCAAGACACCCTCCTAGCGTGTTTAAAATATCAAGGTGAGAAAAACGGACGGATTTTTCACGCACTTCCTTTTTAAATTACGCTCATTGACTATTTTTATTAAATACTGTGTTAGTTGAGCGTAGAAATAGCATCTACTCTCTTCTAGTGTATATCAACGAGAAGAGCATCTTCGTTCTCTAGAAACTTCCCAACGGGCGAACGGAACTTTCCGGTCCGTCACGACGGAACGACCGGGCTGGTCAAACGTTCATCATAAACTTTGCTTTACTTTGGATTTTTTTGAATTATGCGGTTTGCTTTGTTAGGTAATTTTCACAGCTGAGTATACTAAATGCCCAGTTTAACATTTATATATCCATACTAAATTCAAACTTGCTATGTAAAGCTAAGATTCACCTTCAACACTATGAAGGAAACTGAAAGATATACTCTCTTCTGCCGTATATTAGCCGGATAATGGTAGTCGTCCTGCAATCACAAAACCTCCCACGGCGGATGGAGTAGGACTGACGAATGTTCACCGTATTTTATATCTAATGTTGTGAGTAAATAATGACAAATGTTTATTTTCTACCTCATCCAACAATACATCGGTTAAATCAAAACAAAACGTACGAAAATAACTTCTCTCCTCTCGTAAACAGCTGTAGTATGAAAGTATAAGCTTATTTTCTACCGACCAAAGGCTTACTGCTCAGCGTCTAAGAAAAGTGACAAACACCAACCGTAATTTGTTGTTGTATTTTTTTCAAATTAAACATTGATTAATAAGTTTTATAAAGTATATCGTCAGATTCATTATGTTGTGTCAGTTTTTTATACATTCGGAAATATTCACCCTCCTAGCTTGTTTAAAATATCGAGGTGAGGAAAACGGACGGATTTTTCACGCACTTCCTTTTTAAATTACGCTCATTGACTATTTTTATTAAATACTGTGTTTGTTGACAATTTTTATGTTTTTTTGTAAGATTCCATCGGAAGAAATTATTCATCATTCTGTTCTATGATAGAATCTTTTAGTTAATGCTGACCGGGAAGATCTTGATGTACCTCGGAAGTATCTCGGAAGGATCTACAACATTCATGTTTATGAGGATTATTGTTCATCACTTGTAACACGCTTCAAAGACATCTGCGTGATACTAAAAATGAGAAACAAAAGTCAGTACGCAATTACAGGTACACTAGTCTTTACTTATAAACAATATTAAACGATTAAATGTATTCTTATACATATGATTTGGCGAATATATTTATATTATTGAACTTTATACTTCCAAAATTGTTGGATCCATCATTGTTTGTATTAATTCATTTGGCTATTACACTACTGGGCCAAATCTTCCAGCACAACGCAATTCCAGGAGCCTACACATAAGATATATTATTTGCCATTGATAATAATGGGAAAATGTAAAGGTATTTACGTATACTGGTTAATCGATCGAATTGAATTTTAAATTCGATCGTTTAAATGACGATTGTCCTAATCGTCAGACACTTGCCAGATGGATGCTCATAAACGTATCGTTATTTAAATTAGGAGACGTTTGTGGGTGATTTAAAAAGAACGGTGTTTAACACAGTGATAAACCTTCAGGGAAAGAGCTGAAAAGCAATGTTAAGTTGTTTGGGGCAGAATAGATTTAAGTGATATAAATACCCGGGTTTTAATAGTTTGTCACATTTTCCGTTCAAAACAAAAGTAAATTTTATCAACTTCTATTTCAAACACTTGAACTACTACTCCTGCCTGCAGATTTTTAAAAATACATTGTAAAGTTGGGAATGAGTAAAATGATGTTTATAAACCTCCTGACATTCGTATGTAACTTTTTACAATATACATGTTGAAACGAATAAAAGTATTCATACGAAAGAAAAGAAGCAACGGCTGTCCACGCGATGCATGGTACGTCACGTTCCCATGTATCCTTCCAAGCCCTGCAATTTGTCATTGCCGTTGGATTCTGATGCAATCTGGCAATTAAAAGACACGGGTTAAATGGAACATAAAACGTGCCTCGATTATTTTGCAACATAATTCTCTCGGAGCGGACATATAAATAACGAGAAGGTTTTACGGAACCTCGGCTCCCATAAATAATGCGGCCTAATAACAAAGTTTATACGGCGCAAAAGAATTAAAAATCTTCCATTCATATAAATAACCCGAGAGACGTTTGGCTTGTTACACGCTCGAACGGGTGCAGCTTCCTACTCATCGCAGAGGTTGGGGTGAGGGGTTGGCGGCTGCGAGGGGGCAGCCCGTGGGGACTGGATTTGAGTGGACAAAAGTGGCGATGGTGAGGTAGTCACGGGAACCGATAAATGGAGGAGGGGAGTACTTAAAAGAAGCAGGCAATAGGGCGGGCGTGTACCTACCAGGAGTGGAGAGATGGTCTGTCAGTGAAGATTGTAGCAATGAAGTGGGAAGGAATAAATTGCAAAAGCAAAGAACAAATGAAGAGGTATAAACGGGAATAGGCAGAGGGGCACTGAAGATTTTTCTCGGGAGGATACAAGTATAATGTCCAGCTGACTTGCAGTTTTGTTATACACGTTTTATTTATGCTGAATACATAATGTATTTTTATTTTTTTGACTTACTGTTTTATATTTTCAATCATATTCTATTGTAAGTAAAGTAAATTATTAAAAGCCTATTTTGGAATATGTGTCATCGACTTCTAGGAGGGAGGGAGATTAAAGGTCTACGGGACCTCCCTTTGGGTGTGTCACTGAAAATAGGTGATATGAGAGTGCGATATGAAGAAGAAAACGTGTATACTTCGGAGACTGAGTAACAGGAAGTGGAAATTAATTTGCTCAGCAAACTCAGAAGTGTGCCCAATAGGAGTTGTGGCGGTTGGAGGGTTCTAGATTTGGCAATATGGTGGGCGTAATGAAGAAATATGAGGATCAGGGTGATAGGAACGAGTTGGTACAATCAATCGGACCGGTTGTGTTACGGTTGTGTAGACTGTTTAGTGGGGAACAGGAAGGGGAGAGAAGGGAATGCACATCATTCAGAAAGGACGCAACGCAGTGACCGTGACACAACGACACAGAAACGTGAGGCAGGAAATAGTGAAATAATCGAAGTTCAAGCGAAACGCGGAGACGGAGAGGAAGGGGAAATGCAAGAGGGCAGAGCTACGGAGCTCGGGGACATGGAGGAAGAGTATTGAGAGTACAAGGTGTCACCAGCAGAAAGGTACCGGCAAGAGGTGTCAAGGAGATGTCAGACTCGAGATTGCGGCGAGTATACGACGTGGCTCTTCTAAGGATGGCAAGCCGGCTCCATGAGGCACCAAGTCACAGAGGAAGGGTGAAAATGGAGGGTGTGGAGAGAGAAGACAAGAGGAAGTAACAGGGGTGGCGTAACGAATAAACCTTAGGTGAAGAGGAGGTGTTCTGGATGATATGCGCGGTAGTTTTGCTCGATGAAACTGGTATAACGTCGCCGACTTTCTCAATCCTTTATGAGAGACGCCGATGACGACCATGACATCAGATTACCACGGTGCCATATGAACATGTGGAGGTTGTTATTAAATAATCATCTGTTTTCCGCAAACGACTCGCAGATGATATACGCTCTGTACAAATCATCTGCTATCCTGTTATATTATGTACAAATTAAATGTACACTTTTGAGAATCCTGTCGTCTTTATTCACGACGCTACACTGGCTGGTAGAGCCGCAGTGTGGGTGGGGTGCAGAGGTGGGAGGAGGGGTGCGGGGCGGGGGCCGTGTCGCGGCCTCGTAAATCTGTCATCGATCGCGCGCGGCGCCGGAGGCAACGGCGCCAACCGCACTTCGCTCCGCGCGCTCCACGCGGCTTCGCACGGCGGCAGGCGGCCCCGCGCCCACACACGCCCTGCTCCCACCCCCGCACCCGCGCCCACACACACGCCCTGCTCCCAACCCCACCCCCGCCCTCGCACCCAGACCCTCGGCCCTGCTCTCACCCCCGTTCCCGCGCCCACACACACACCCTGCTCCCGTCCCTGCTCCCGCCTCTGCTCCCGCCCACGCCTCCGCTCGCATCCCCCCGCACCCCCGCCCACGCCCTTCCCACTCCGCTGCCCATCTTCGTTGCCTCCTGCCGCACCCCGCCCCCCCCTCCCCACCGTCCTCCCACGCCCGCGCCTCCGCCCTCGCCTCCGCCCGTCCCCCGCCCCCCCCCCCCCACCCTCGCCTGCCCCGCCTCCCCCCGTGCGACTGCTCGCGCCCCCTTCTTGCACCTCTCCACGCCTGCGGTGTTTGCTTCCTGCGGAAACCACGGATACAGAAAGAAAACTGATAAATCAATGTGCTAATTTAGATTACATTCTAAAAATATTTTCCTGAAGCAAAATTTGCCCTACAAGATTTAATTTGTAAGAAATATAACTGATATGTAAATACATGCCAAAAATGAAACGGGGATACTTCAGTCTTTTATTATCAAACATTTTGTGTACTTCTTACAATATGTTGGAATTGACTCTTGAAGATATTGTATGTGGTTTTTCTAAATATTTACCAACTGAAAAGAACTGTTCGTGATTGGGTTAATTGGAATTCTTTTGTAACAACATCGTTCTCTTTGTTAAATTTATCTTTCGGTGCACATAAATGCACTTACAATTACCGATTTTGCTACTCATACATTTTAGAAGTTTTCTAATTTTGCAAAGTTTTCTACTTTTGTGTCAATTTGATGACTATAATTTATTAATTTCAAGTGAATCAATAAAACCTGACACAGCAAAAAGGCACAAACAACATCCAAGGTTCCTCCCCATTGAAATGTTTAAATTTACGACTAATGTACATAAAATGCCATAAAAGCTGCAAATTGATTGTTTGTCACGTTACTTTAAAATGTCACACCCGACAAATATTTCAATATATTTTCATCAAAAATATTTATTTATTCCTTTCAAAACGCAGAAAATACAAATTAATCACGTGTGTAGCCCATTTACTTCGGTAGATTAATTGGATATTTGACAAATACCTTTTGCGCTAGAATGGATGTGGCTGATACAGATAGCTAATACATTATGAATATAAAAAACAAAACTGTGGACATGATTGCAGCAAAAATTGTATAATTTTCATATGTTAAGGGAACTACTCATCTAATAGACGTAAACATTTTCAGAAATTGTAATCAACAGATTTTAAACACAGAAATCTGACAGACAAAGATATTGGAACTGCCACTTCAAATTTGCGTGGAGTCACCTTAGAAAATCCTTTTAGGTGATCGGCAGTCAAACACACGCTCTATGAGAGCAACGTCGAAGATAGAAAAACGAAATTATAGAAAGGCCCATTCAGAAGAGTTACTGAAGCGACGACCTGCCCTTCAATGTATTTTCCTCTATGCACGTGTCAGAAGTGGACGAAAGCGTGGCCAATGCTGTGGGCGTATATGAAAACTTAAATACCGAGGAAAAAATTAAATATATTGAAACAATAAAGGCTATATAATCAATCAATAGATAAATAAATATTGCCTTAATAAATATATTCTGTTGGTGCTTATTGGAGTTAAAAAAATCAAACATTTAAATAAGCTTTCAGAATGATGCCCTGGTGTGTACACTTTCACAAAAAAAAGTAAATGCAAATACAATACACCAAAATAACAGCAAGAATGCACAAAAATTAAAAAGATAAATGAGCATGAAAATATTAAACTGTAGCGTAACACTTCCACAATCTTCTGGGCAACTTCAAAAAGAAGTATCATATTACTAGGAGAACACGAAGGATGCAGACCTTTCTCTCCTTGAGAGAGAGACACGGCGTCTCCGTGGCGCCACGGCAGCACTACATCATGGACGGAGGGTCTCTAGGCGCCAACACCCCATCTCCGCCCCGCCCCACCCCTCCCCTCCCCTCCCTGCCCCTCCCTCCCCGACCCTCCCCGACCCGTCCAGACTCTCCCCGCCCCTCCTCGCTCCTCCTCGCCCCACAGCCCCGCCCCGCCCCTCCCAGCCCCTCCTACTTCTCCCCGCCCCGCCCCCTCCCCGCCCCTCCCGCCCCCGACCTCCCGCCCCTCCCCTCCCTGCCCCTCCCTCCCCGACCCTCCCCGACCCGTCCAGACTCTCCCCGCCCCTCCTCGCTCCTCCTCGCCCCACAGCCCCGCCCCGCCCCTCCCAGCCCCTCCTACTTCTCCCCGCCCCTCCCCGCCCCATCCCCGCCCCTCCCCGCCCCTCACCGCCCTCCCGCCCTCCCGCCCCTCCCGCCCGCTCCCGCCCTCCCGCCCCTCCCGCCCCTCCCCGCCCCTCCCCGCCCCTCACCGCCCCTCACCGCCCCGCTCCGCTCCGCCCCATCCTCCCTCCCTGCCCCCCTTCGCCCCACCCCGCCCCCTCTACAGCTCAGGGCGTGGGCGCGCGCGCCTCAAATAGCCCGCGGTCGCTTCGGCCTGGAACGCCAGATTTTAATGCGAGCGATGACAGCCCGTAAAATGATTTGGAGGCCATCCAGAACGCTCCGCGGGATCCGGTAATTGTTCCTCCGCTGTCGGCTGCGACTGATAGAGCAGGTGATAAACTCTTTTTCCCTGGCACTGCGCTCGCGGCTTTGCTGTGCTGCCCCGGTGCGCTTCGGAACAGAGGACGAGGGGAAAGAGTCTCCGAGACTCGCGGAAAATGATAGACGTAACTCAAATAAGAATAATGCAATTGAGGAGCAAACATCCAAAACCTGACATGTCCACTTTGTTGCAATAAACATGAAAAAATTAGCTTTAATTTTACATTTTTCAATACCGTCTTTAGCTCGACGACTTTAATAGATTTCTATTTAATGTATTGTAAAACATCTCATTTTTTCTGTATATAAAATTGTAATTAAAAACAACAGGCCGACCCGGATGGCGGAGGTGGCTAAGAGTGAGTACCGACTCAGCGCTTCGGTCCGAAGGGTCGCGGGTACGAGTCCCGCCTTGAGCATGGTTGTTTGTTTGTCCCTTGACTTCGTATGTGTTTTCGCGGAGAGCCTCGCGTTCTGCTGACCCCAGATCAGAGGAGCCCGCAAGTGTGTTGGTCTAGTGTATGGTCGAATATGCGTCCCATCGGGACGTAAAGGGTAACCGACTGTTGGCTGGATAAAAGCTCTAGGAAAAAAAAGTAGAACTCAATTTTTTCTAAATGGACATGTCACCTTTTGCTCCTCAATTGTCCTGTATCAAATGTATTTTATTCCAAACTGCGACCCATAAAAATTCTCTTCTGCTATTCTCCTAAGGGGTTATTTATTGACAATATTTTAAGTATTGGTGAAATTTTTTATGAATTTGAATTTTCAATGTATTTTCAAGTATTAAAGTTAGAAATATTCAAGTCGTTTTTTTTCATTGCAGAACATTGATACTGTTAAGTAATGAAATATTTTTTTCTCAAAATATGTGAAACATCATAACACAGGAGGTTTTTTTATAAAGATAAATGACGTGAAGATAAATACAATTTCATTAAGATGCAATTGTTTGAAAAAAATTGTGTTCTTATTGGGGTATTTCTAGTTCTCAAAATTCTTAAAGAAATTCTCAAAATTCAAAATAGATTCTGCTGCATAAAAAATACATCAAAACTTTCCTTTCTTAAACATTGACATATTTTTAAGACATCATCTTAAGACAAGACAATATCAGGAAAAGAAATTGTGAATTAAATCTTTCAGCAGAGTTTTCCAGCATTTTCCACCTCAGTCTCAAGAGAAAAATAAAAATCTTTGCAACCCACGCGTATTATTTAACTCACGAAAGTTGTGATTAACAATGAAAATAATTATTAAATATTTGAAATAGTATACATCAGGTGAGAACACAATTATAATATAATTTAAGTAATTATAATATTTTATATATTATTATTATATTATTATATATATATTATATTATTATATATATATTATATTATTATATATATTATATTATTATATTATTATATATATTTTTTTAAATAAATTTGATACCAATTTTTAACTATTTTAAAACTCTCAGTAATATAGATCAACTTCGTAGTGTTATTTTCATTTCGTGAGAGCCCGTCAGCTGAGAACCTCTACATTAAAGTGCCAGCCTCTTTAACCCGTAGAGCCTACACCTCGTAAGGCCCCGCCGATCGACCGACTGAGCAGCCGTCCTCAGTATGTGAATCGTTCGCAGTCGCCCCACGTAGCTCGATCTGCGCTCCCCAATAAGTCGCAATTATCAGCCGGATGCGCGACTCTAGCAGGATCGGGCGGCATATTTCGATTGGCTTCGCGGGGAACTTAATTTAGAATTAAGCGTGCCCCTAATCCTAGCGATCCCTAGTTCCAGGTGCGCTCGAGATTGCTGCGTCCCCTTCCTTCGCTTCCCCCCCCCCCCACCCGCCGCATGCCCCAGGCTCTTCCTTCCGACTCTGGAGAACAGGCGACGTGGCACAGCACAGGATGCCATTTTGTTCACTGGTGCTACTTGAGATGGACTCTCTGAATTTTTTTATTTTTTTTTAATGCATTAGCCCCTATAGATCTTTCACTATACGACAGTAGATAATAACGCATCACATCAAAGCACACTTGTCAATGTGAAACATGCAAGTCATCGTGTCCATCAAGCCAGTTTTTGTCATTAGAAGTAATTAATTTGAAAGCAGAGAGATGTGTGAATATGAATGTGTTCATTATATTGTATCGAGGGATAAAAGTGTCCATGAAGGAAAATTTAAGCGCTGTATAATGGAAACTTCCCACTAATCAGGTCATTATTGACTCTTCATGTTTAATATACTTACATATATTTAAACAGTAATAAAGTAAGAGTAATAAAGAGTCTACACTTACAAAAGAAGCATATCGATAATGACTTCAAGAAAGCAAATATAAGGCTTGTAAAAATCTATCGAAACAGGCCTAATGCTGAAAGTTTAAACATTACTCGTTTGTTCGTCTTTTAGTCTACATAAAATGCATTCAGTTCTGAATATTTAAATACTATTTGTTATTGACTGAAAAAGGAAAATCGTACAGAATATTCTTTTAATGTATTTCAAATTCTCCCTTTAACTGGAATTTCGTTTGACAAATATATCAAATAACAAAAAGTAATCTACAAGGACGTGAATATATTTAGGGCGCTCTATATTTTCATATTAATTATTCAGTTCCGAACATTTTTGTAAATTTGACGTCATGTTCTTTCTCTTCTGGAATAATGTCAGTACTTTTATAAAACGATAAAACTAAATAATATTAATAATAAAATCAATAATAATAGTAATATTATATTATTATCAACCAATTCTCTACTTCGTAAGTGAATGGTATTAGCAAAAGAGTGGCAGGGAAATTGGAAAAAAGTAAAATAGCTTAAAAATAGGGAAACCAATTAATTGTAAAATTGTCAATGTAACGAGTACACCAAAAATGGATAATCACCTTTGAAAATCGGTCAGAATGAAAGAGAATACCAAACGGGGTCATCACAAAACCGTTGATCATTTACCTACGTAAAGTAAGAAAATACTGAAAGGAGAAGGAGGAACAAGGCATGGTTGGTTCAAATAATAATTCCACCTCCCATGATCTAGAAGAAGCTCCGTGAAGGAGCGCGTTTACGCCCGTCCACCTCAGCAGAGCAGAGGTTTTTTTTCCCCCGGTGTTTGTAAACGCGGAGCATTCCCGCAGCGGGCCGCTGGCCGCCGGCCACGCGCCCAAAGTCGCTCGCGGGCGGTGGGGGCGGTCGCGGGGGCTGGGGCGGCGGTGGCGGTGGCGGCGGGGGCGGCGGGGGCGGCGGGGGCGGCGGGGACGGCGGCGGGGCGGCGGGGACGGCGGCGGAGGCGGAACCTACAAAAACGCAAGGCCAAAGTAGCGAAAAGTAAAGACAGGGGTTCGGTTGAGATGACATAAACATCTACCTTCGTAAAATGTTCTTAATGTGCAAAATATAAGTTACTTTTATCTAATGCACTAATTTTACTGTGTATGCTGATCATTTTGTATCATAAAGTACGGTAATCTCTTTGGAAAATGGTATAATTTTATCTAGCTTCCCCAATGTGTTTTATTTTCTTTTTGAAAATACCTCTACATGTAATTTGGACCGGCATCATTTCAATGTCATATACTATATGTGGGAGCATGCCTCCCACGTCAGACGCTTTAAACATTTTAGATGATTTCCACAGAGTCGTGTTCGAATCGTTCCTAACTAGATTCCGGTTCTTCTCCTTAAACTCTCCAGAGACGGGAGATTTTTGGAAATCTAACTCATCTGCTATATAAAGATATTTTTTTAAATTTATTACTTCTCGTTCGGCAATTATGTCTTTCGAGGGTTTTGAGATACATAATCTTGTATGGCTTTTTAGGATGTGGTCATCCTTAAGTCGCAGTGGGTTTTTGAACTTTACTGAAGCTTTTTGAATTTTTTTTCTGAGATTGAAGGATGGTATACTGGTGGAAAGGTACGAGGGAGAAGCCAAGTTAAGGAGGTTCAAGTTTATCTTTCGGGAATCTTGATATAATTTGCGGACTGCTATTGTTTCTTCCTAGATTGAATATTGCAGTGCATGGAGCATTTGCTAGGTGGTTGAAGAAATTGCAGGCAAGACTTTTTAATGTCTCCTGGAATTCTGGTATATCTAGTTCCCGCCGTATTTGATGGTTGAGGATGAACCATGGCGCGTTGAGACTTATTCTCAGATACCTATTTTGGAGAACGCTAAGTCTGTTTAAGGTGCTTGACGCAGCACCACCCCATACTGGGCATACGTAGGACATTGTAATATAACCGACTTAAAAATTAATAGTCTAGATAAAGATAAAACCAGGAAAGGCTATTCCCTTTACAGCTCCGCCAGTATGGGCACGTAGTTGGGACTTAAAATGTGGACGTGCTTATGTTTTGTGACGGTGAGTGTACATGTATTACAGTCAATACTATTATTGACTAAGAGAAAGAGAAGTTAGTGAATGCACTTAGAACAAGGAGGATTCTCGGGCCTATATGTTATATATACACAAGAGTGTATTTCTCACGGGCTTATTTACAGACGTAGAGCCCTTTTGGGAGTGAATCAGCTCTGAAGTAGCGGATTTTACCTTGTCATTCTTCCTTCGTATCTTGCCAATGCGGTCCTCGCCGCTCACTTCGACCCAGTGTGTGTGTGAGGAGGGCGGGGTCTGAGAGCGGCGGCAACACGCGTGACGGCACGCGCGCGTGCGAGCGTGGGCGGACGGGCCGGGAGGGAGCACGTGTGTGTGCGGGCAGCGTTAAAACCGCGGAAGCGCGTGCTGCTGCTGCTGTGGCGGCGGCGGTGGCGTCGCAGTGGGACTGAAACAAGAGCACGCGTCGGTGAAGCGCGGGGGCGGTGTGGGGGAGGGCGGGGCAGAGGGGCAGCGGGGTGGCGGGGCGGCGGGGCGGCGGGGGCGGCGGGGGCGGCGGGGGCGGCGGGGGCGGCGGGGGAACCGTGAGAGAACGGGCGCTTGACGTGGCTGAGCATGGCAGCGGCCACAGGCCTGTGAAAGAAAGAAATGCCACGCGGCCTCTCTACTTTATTTTATACCCTCGCGTTGGATTTCCTATTCAACATGGCATCGGACGGAAAAGGCTACACTGACGAAAGATGCAGTACGCTGAACAGTCACTTATGTTCATTTTCAATACCTGCATGAGTGTGTTCTCGTAATAAAATGAATTGTTTTTTCCCCACACGACTTGTATTCAATTTTTTCCCGCCACATTTTAACATAACAAGTAGATAAATATGTTTTAATTATAATTTTTCAGAATTTTTTAAAATTTAAATTCTTATTTGTTTCCATAAAAGCTAAAAAAAAAACAGAGGGATAGAAAGTTACAAAGAGTCAGAGAGGAGCTTATGAAGCGGATAGAGAAAGGCAGATGAGACGACGAAGGAGGAGGAGGTGAAAAAGAAGTAAAAGACTGGAAGCGGTGGCGGATGAAAGAAGGAAGCCAGCAGAGTTTGGCGAGGGGGCGCGCCTGCCTGCTGCCGCGGTGACGACAGCCGCGGCAGCGGACGGGGGGGGGGGCGCCGCGCCAGCCGCCGATGCTCGCCCTCTTTTCCACGGCGCGCCTCGCAGCGTCGTGCGCCGTGACGGGTGGCCAGCACCACCCGCGTAATGCGAAGCACTGCGTCACGCGGCCCGGGAAGGAAGGCCCGGCCGAATTATAAACTCGCAACGCTTGCGCTGGCGAGTGGGCCGTTGAAGCGCCGCCAGAGGGCACCGCGGATGAAGTCCCCGTCTCAAGAGGTAGAAAGCTCTGCTAATTGAGAAGTATTGGTCCAAGTTGGGACCGTCTTGCAAGTCTGGGTTTTTCCGTTTCTGGATTTTGCTTTTAAAGAAAAAGTAGAGCGCGGGCGAGCTGGGAGCGTCTTATCAAATGAAAGACGTATTTGCAAGGGAAATGCAACTCGATTTGGGGAGATATGCGTAGTGGGGGAGAACAAAAAGCTGCCCAATCTCTTCAACAACTTTCTGCCCTCCGTTTTCCTCTCTAGAATGAACGCCGGAGACTTCCTCGCCGATACTATTTCTCCGCACCTTATATGCAGGCAAATATTGACTCTGTGCCCATAGCACTTAAACTCACTCATTAACGTTCTTAAAAAAGATTTTCACCGAAACCATGGTACAATTTTTCGTCTTTACATCGTTCCAGGTGAGTTATAAAGGCGTAAATCAGGATCCCTGTCAGCCATAAATACGAAAAATAAAAAAGAACGTACTTCCCCGTTTCGCGAGAGCTCGTGTTTTATCTTAATCCTGGACGCGAAACATGAAACATAGCACACACATCCTGTACATAAACGAAGTGTAATCTAGCTATTATTACTGCAAGACGTACTGCATTATGAGGCAGCCGAGCGTTTATTTTTGTAGGTGCATTGCGAATAAATATTTTGATAGCGCAAATAGCCGGATATAAAATATTATTACTGCCGTTAATTTTGTATACTGGCGGAATTCGGTCCCACTAAGTCATGTGAAGTCCAATGTGCACTGGAAAACCATGTTAAACTTTGATCCAAGGCTTCCAGACCAACGAGGGGGAGTTAAAGGAAGAACAAACGAAAAAGCTGTATACCAATATATTATTTTTAATTTCAGGATGATTTCTTGTAATAAATTTCATATTTTAAATAGTATCGCTTAAAATGAATTAAGCAATGAAAACGCATAATTTGTAATGAAAAAAACATTACGTAGATGTGTAAATATTACAAATGAAATACATGTTTTAACAAAATTCTTGCTGCAAACACAATTACCGGTTGGTTACAATTGATTTCGGTAAGAAAAGTAGTACATATTCGGAACTGGCACAGCAACGATATTTTTACTGTAAGCTGAACGTGATTGGAAGTTTCTAGCCATTTATGGCACCTTATTTTGAGTTCATCATTCAGCTTTCTTTCCTCTCTTGCCACCTGTCTGATTTGCAATTTGCTGATGAAACTGAAACAATTAAAAAGTATCTACAGTGGTATGTTAAGGATTTATGAAGAGTTCGTTATTCTCTTTATACTTTCCCCTTCCAAACGTCTTGTAGAATAGACAGTCTCAATATATAGTACAGCAGCTGTCCATTCTGTTTCCCAAAAAAAGATATCATGATACATGGATTGCTTTATCGGATGTGTTCAATATTCAAGTGAGTATGGTTTAATTAAAGACAAACCTTGGGGATGACAAAGTTATCAGAATTTACTATATTTTAAAGAAACCTTATGTGTCATTCTTAAAAAGGTAACCAAACCGCGTAAATCCCGAAACTATTACTGCTTGCCACCAATTCAGTCCCCTTCGAAGCAAACCTATGACAATTTCTGCCTTGTGGATAATGGGGTAGAGAGGTTATATACTTTAAATTTATATTAGGTCGGGAGATTTAAGCTGGTTCACTGTACTCCCGTGGCCCACCCCATGAACAGTCTCCTTTTTTGAACTGACATTGAGCTTCAGAACAGATTTCAGCGATTGTCAGCCGAAATATTTATATACACATTCTGTCTTAATAATTCAATAATAAATTTGCCGTCATGTGTCATTTAAATACTGGCATTCCAATCGAATAATGAAATTCTAAGAGTGTAATGAAACCACGGAATATCAAAAAATAGAAGAGGAAGCGATACATTAAATTTTAATAGAATCGTTTTACAAAAATAAAAGTATTAATTAACTAAAAAAATATTAGAAATAATTTTACATCAATTAAAACTGTGTTGATCACAAATTTAATAGAAAATGCAATGTTCCAATGAACTAATATAAATAAAAAGCCAACAAATACAATTGTAGGAAAATATAACTGAAGATCATTATAAATTATGCTAATTACTAATTAAAAAAAATCTAATAAATAACTAATACCATTAAAATAATTACAAACTGCAGCTGAATGATGAAATACACTTCAGGCTATCAAGCAGACAATAAATATTTTCGAGCATTCGATACTTTTTTTTCAACATCACATCCAAACATCGATCAATAAGAAAATGTCTGTTCCTTACGAGCGGGAAGAAACGTTAACTCCGCATTGGAGAACCGTTAGGGAACGTCTACACGAATTCGGCCTTCATTCCTTGTTTTATTGGGCGTAACGCTACGCACTTGAGCTGTCCATGTGCGTTCCCCAGGCAATGCTCGGCGGATAAAATACGAGCGTTGGCCTCCGCGGACGCAGTAGATTCGCATGTCGAGGCGGCCGTAGCTGCACCCCCACTTGGCACTCGCGTGGGCACCCGCTCCCGGCGAACCCCACCAGGCACGGCGCGTGTACCTCTTGAGCACCACGGCGGAAATATCGCACCCCGCGAGAATACACGCTCCATCGTCAAGAGGTTGCTTTCGGTGAGTTTGACACGCAATTCGAATATCAAGGTGTTGACGTTGTACCAAGTATGAATGAGGTTGAAAATTGTAAATCCGTGAAAGATTCTGAAACCAGCGGGTTTGTTATAAACAGCGTTGTTTAAATAAAGGCAGTCTCGCAGTGTTATCAAACACTCAACACAGCCATAAACTGTACGTCGTAGATTCTAGTCTTAGCTAGGAACTGATTTTTGACAGCAGCTAATTAGCTGGGTCGAAGAAAGTCATTGACTAAAAGGAAAGTACATGAATACTTTGATGAATAATATATACACATGAATCTTTGTTTGTGATTCCTACTGATAATACTAGTCAAATTCAGAACAATAATAAAATTAACGCAAGAAATTCTGAAATTGCATCCGACTTTATCGTTCCAATTTTATCTAAAATTTTGCACCAGCAAGGTTTTTCTAGCTTTAGAGAAAAGGCTTCAATCCTGTACTTAGGAACTTCAATCCTGTACTTACCTGTAAAATGCGCTCAACACACTTTTACTTTCTGTTTTCATTGTTTATGTATGGTACGTGTATTCTAATTTCCACGTGTCCTTCCAATTTTTTCGATCCTAGCTAGTTACTACATTATTGACGCTAGAGATTTTTCTTGTTAAGATTTATTCTAAAAAATAAGATATTTGAATAATGTCAGTTACATTTTTTCAAAAGAAGTAGATTTTGTCTAATTGTGTGTTAAATTTAATTTTAAACCACAATTTTCTCAAAAAGTCTCGAAAAATTTTCTTCAAAATTTTTGTACATTTGTGTCCTGTACAATATACACAATTATTTGGCGCAAATACAATATTAATTAAAAATTAATTTAAGTAATTACATGCATATTTATGGATAGTCTGGGCTTCTGGACTATACGGAGGCCGAATAAATAGAACATAGACCCCCAAAACCTACCTTCTCAACTTAAAATCCTAATTCGAGCAAAAGTATTTTTCTGTTTGGGAGCACTCACAGGGTTACAATGTATGGCCAGGGATGAAACATGTACCTGTTCTTCAGTTCAAATGCGGAAAAGCAAAATTCGTGAGGGTTCGCCTTGTATTATTATAGTATGTAACGGTTAAAAATAAAATGAGAGAGAAAGTATTGTCATAGCACCTACAGATTGTACTTGTGACGTAAGAAATGCAGGCAAGGAAAACACTCAAAGAAGTGCTATTAAGTAATGCGAAAAACTTTCAGTTCGTCATAAATTACCGTGATTACAGTGGATGCAAAAATGGTAATTGAAATGCCAATGAAATTATTCGAAAGGGGATTCGATAAAATTCGTATAATACTAATACGTATACTATAATCACAACACCAAAAAATTTCAAATCTAATTTTATTTGCATTCAGCTAAGATAAATAATTATTAATTTCTTTACTTCTTAAAAATGATTGTGGAAAAAATATTAGATTTATTGCACATCAGAAAAAAAAGGTGGCGATATCCACCATTTTATTATATCCGGCATTATATTAGACATTTAGAAATGTGATACACTGTATTTGCAAAAACCAAAAATGTATATTAGTTGTAGTTTATTATGATTTAAATTATGTCCAGGCTCCTTCCAAATTATTTTCATTATGAGCGACTATTGATCTAAACAATGAAATAGGCTGTTGAGGTAGCACGTATATATAGACGCGTGTACATTGCTAATATAGTGTGAGGCATAACTGTACTGACTGGGCGGAATAATGCAGTGTAGTGCAGTGCTATTCTGGACAGAAGTACATTTGTCATAGCGAGGCACGGAATGTGTCTCGACTCCCAGCACACAGCCCCATCTAACACATAAATCAACGATAACAATCCAAACACTGGGGACAGAGCATATGGTTATTCCTGGTATAAGAACAGCTGTAATGGAATGGGTACAAATCTTATAATAATGATGATTATAACTCTAAGATAATTTACAGGTGTCATAGGACTACTAAACAGAATATCTTACAAAATACGTTGACACCTGCATTTCAGAATTTATTGTCGTGCTTGTGATGATGACAAGAAATGACAATTATATGCTAATGATAACGATAATAATAATAATAATAATAATATATAACAATTTTCTTGTTTTCGAGATCGTACTGTACATTTTTAGCTATTGGAGCAAAGTAAAATTCTGCTTATTACATTTTTTACTTACGGCTTAAGGCTATGATGGCAAAAAAGAGTTTTCAGATAGGACGTATCCATAAGAAATAAAAAATTAAAAACCGACCAACTGACCTAGTAACCCGCAGAAGTAGATGATGTGCATAAGATGCTGCACAAGCTACCTCATTTTGAAAATTATTAATAAAATACGAAAGTACACGGTTCTCCAACTGAAGAGTCACATTGGTTGCATGTTGTATTCTCTCTCGTGTCTTCTATAAAATAATAAAGCACACTGCTGTTTTACGCAATTATAAATAAGAATAATGTAATAAAGGCCAACTATGAAGGGGGCTGAAGGTCAAATGTTTCACCACTTCTCGCACAATCACCACTGCCAATGTCATAATGCCTTGTGCCCCGCCCCATTTCCCTTGACCCGCCCCGCCACGCCACCGCCCGCAACGCCCCGCCCCACTCTCCGCCTTCGCCGTCCCGTCTCGCCCCGCCACGCCCCGCACGTCCCGCCACAACCCGCCACAACCCGCCACACCCCGCCACACCCCGACCCACCCACACCCCACCCACCCCGACCCACCCCGCCACACCTGCCCACCCTGCCACACCCCGCCCACCCCGCCACACCCGCCACCGCCACCCGCCACCGCACCCAACCCGCCACACCCTGCCACACCCCGCCACACCCGTCCACCCGCCAACTCCACCGCCAACCCGCCCGCCACACCCTCCCCGCCCGGCCGCCCCGCTTCCCCGCCCCGCACCACCCCACGCCGCCCCGCACCACCCCGCCCCGCCCCGCTCCTCCCGTCCTCACCCCCCTCGGCGCAAATGTCACCGCTCGCGGGCTTCAGCCGATTCTTCAGACAATTTATGGGCCCCGCTGTGACAAAGAAAATGCACAGTGAGTGCGGGAGCCGGCGCGAGTTCGTTAAGACATGCCAAGAGCCTATTAGTACGAACCATTACACGCGCTGGAGCGTGTGTACGCGAACGCCTGTGGTCATGAATGTGGTGCGTGAGTGATAGTAAGGAGAGGTGCTTTGTTCATAACAAAGATTCCAAGAGACTTTATGTTCCTCCGTCAAGAGGGTGTCGGTCATTGAGAAACTTCTCTTTTATAAATCAATGTGGACGAAAGAATACGAGTTGGCCAAGAAACTTTATAAGATGGAACCTAAATGTGTGCACGACAGGGAAATTTACAACTCCATGGACTTCATGGATGTTCCAAGTCGTAGAGAGTACGGTACGAACGTGTATTTACTTTTAATTTTTGATGCAACAGTTCAGAATTACTGCTTCTTCGTTTTATGACAAATGATCTGCGACAAAAATGCTTAATGGTCTGTATGTTTAATGGATGTTTTAAAATATTTCATTACTACTCATTCATCTTAAACGTCAATTACTTTTTTGCTTACAGGGTCATATATGTTAGGGACTAGAGAAATTCATAAATTCCTATTTGAGCCAATTGCAAATTCTTAAAACCCACTACTTCCTCCCACTTACTAATCAAGTTTGAAAGATCTCCTACCTTTAGTTCTTAGAAGCTTACGTGAGAGTTTGTACAGCAAACGAACTTTTAGCAAGAAATCGAAGCTACAACTTGAAGTTAAGTTTTGGAGTAATTACGAAATTTTTACGATGTTTTAAGAGTGGAAATGTAATAGGGTTTTTTCTAAGCTTATTTTATATTTAGCCTATTCTCTATTGTAAATTTAATTTTTCTGTGAAAAATGCATTATCGAAATATTATATTTTATATTAAATTCTCCTAGACGGCACCGGGAGCGGTAGCTCAGTGCATCAACTGATGCCACTGCAACGCCTCTGACCAGGAGGTCCTAGGTTCGAGTCCTGACAGCGGCAGGATTTTCGACACTAGCTTTTCAGTTAGGTCGAATTCAGTCGCTGCCTGAAGATAATTCTAGCGGCCGGCTGCTCTGATCGGTGGTTTTTCGTCGCTTCTCCGATGAACACCAGGCGAATGCCGGGGCAGTACCCTACCAAACGGGCCACGGACCGCGCGCGATCTTTCCTTCCTCTTCCTTGCCCTATCCTCTCCCTCTTACACACACACACACACACACACACTTACACTCACATGCACTACACTACCACATATTCCGGGAGACCGGTCGGGAGCTTAGAGCTTGTCCCGACTGGGGCGGTGCCCCGCTGGTCGACGAGTCCTGGTTGGGGGAAAACCCCACTAACCGACGGTAGGTCGGCGCCGTCTCTCGCCATCCAGCGGGGGAAGATCACCGCCATCTCCCGAGAAAAAACATGCACTACACTAACAGGACTAATGACCAAAGCAGTTGACGCGCCCGGAAACACGAAAAAAACAAACCAAACCAATCCTAGACGGCGAGCGTGGCCAGTAACACTTTTACAGCCAGAGCGAGCGGGTCCTTCTCTTCGCGGTCTGCGACGCAAATCTTGAGAGGGGCTGCACGGAGCCGCCGGCCCGTTTTCGTCAGCAGCCTCGCCTATCGAAGCCCTTCGCTCGTATTATGAGCGCTTCGGGGAGCCGTTCCAAATAGACTGGGGCGTATTGGCAGTATCGGCGAGAGCTTCGAAACGGGCTCGCCAGTAAAAGAGGAAGCCGAAGTGTGCTGCTGCCTTTTTTTAAATTTTTCTTTCTTTCTTTCCTTCTTTTGGGTTCGAAGCGGGGCTAGAAATGGCCGGGGCCGCCGACGCGCTCGGGACAGATGTCCGGGTGAAGCATCTGTACACGTTGGCACTCTCGCCCACGCACAGCGACATTGCGACACGCCCTCTAGTCTGTCGCTGGTTTTAACTGGCGTGAAATGACTTGGCGCCACCGACAATGCGGCAGAGTTGGCGAACGAGGAAGTTTCAACAAATATTGCTGCGTGTAGTTTGGTGCGACGCCACCATTTTTTTTTGTTTATGAAGACGTTGAAAACTACACGATTATTTCTTCAACTTATGTCACTCTTTTGAATTTTTGTACGTACATCTGATAGCGAAATTCAGAAACTCATAGAAACGTACAAAATAAATTCATATCGCTCTGAGCCACGGTTGGATCCAGCCGATCATTGGGGAAGGGGGTATTGCAGATTTCTGTTAAATAATAAACATATTTGTTATTATATTGTAAATTCTTTATGTACTGTAGATACGATACTAGACAATATTATTGTTTAAATAATTACATAATTCGAACATATTTAAATAATTAATAATTTTTAACATATTAACATAATTACATATTTAAATCGGCGGCGCTAGCCGAATGCGTTTACTACGCTCCGTGAAGTCACGAAGGTTAAGCGCATTCGAGACTCGCGGGTTCGTGGTTGGGTGACCGGCCAGGAACCCCGGGATCTAACGGCGTCGAGCCCCTGGCCGAAGGGATAAAAGGCACTGACTGACTGCGACGTGACGAGACTGGACTAATATTAAAAAATAATAATGCCCATTAATGGAGGATCACTCGGAAGGGCAAAAGCGCTCAACGCCCCTTAAGGGGGCCAGGAGACGCGTTGCGTCAAGGAGTGGACGCAACAAAATTAAAAAAAAAAAAAAAATCAATTTTGCCAAATAAAGGAAGGTGAGCAATATATCTAGATCTGGGGGGTGGGGGCATGGACTACTCCTGGATACGGCAGTGCTGTAAACTAGTCACTTACTCCAGATTATATGCAACAGAATAGCATTATTTAATAAACTGACCGTGCGAAGCGAGAACATGTATCCACACCACCGTTACGAATTTTGTCTGTCCGTAAATTTGTTACGGACTCAGAACGAAACGCATTATTTGATTTTGTTTGAATGTGGGAAGAATGTTTCGGGAAATCATTAAAATCATCATAGTGTAACGATTCTTTTAGAATGCAAGAGAGAGATCTGCTGTTCAAAATTCTAAACATTACTGCTAACATTCTAGATATTACTGAAAATAAGAGATATTTTAACTAACGAAAACCATATTCATTTTTCGTAAAATAATCTGTTTCGTAAAATAATCTGTTTCCTTAAGAAACATATTTTTTTCATCATATTAAATGTTAGTAAATTTAAGATAGTGACAATATTAATTATTTCCCGAAATACTAGATCGATCAAAATTAGAAATTTAAGAAAAGCACTATATATTTCGTGGTAATGTCGATAACTCTTCCCGACCTCTGTTTCCCCGCTTATAAAGAGGCGAGTCTCATTAAACGACATCGCGACGCAGCAAGCCCACACGCAACCGTCATGTTCTGGAGATCGCGAGAAATTTACCACCGCCCTGAAACATGGGCGTCTCGTAACTCAGCCCGGGGGCCGCACGAGGACGCCGCGGCAGGAGCCAGCGGGCGCCCCGCCCCCGCCCCCGCCCCCGCCTCCGCCCCCGCCCCCGCCCCCGCCCCCGCCCGCACCCCCGAAACCCGAGACTGCCATGGCACTCGTAAAAACGCGTATTTTATCCGCGACCACCGCCACACGGTGGGGGGGGGGGGCAGACGCTCGAATTTGAGAACCGTTCACGAGAGTCGGTTTACTGCCCTGCCTTAACCCCGTTGTGGCAGATGTGAAATATATTGTTTTAGTACAGCTTCCATAAGGAACAAGCACGATTTGGGGAAACGGCTCCCGACGCCCTGCCCGCCCGGGCGTCGCGGCGCCGCCTGGGGAGGGGGAGGGGGAGGGGGGAGGGTTGGTCCTCTGGGCGATGTGCGAACAAACTTCCTCGCGGGAGAGGGCGCAAACATAAATCATGTCCTGGGGAAGCGAGAAAAATAGAGCGCGGGAATCGCCACGGAGACTTAGCACAGTTCACGGAATGGCCGTGTTTGTATTGAGAAACGAAAGAGGTTAAACTGGTCTAATAATTTAAAATCCGAGGCGTGCATGTAAATAAATAAAAAATTTTAAAAAGTGACAATGAAGACATCAAATCTTGGTTTAAGGAAAAAATTTGTTTGTTATTAAATAATTGTTGCGACAATAACAGTATTAAATAATTGTTGTGTGAACATTTTTTTTGCTGGAAATTAAGAATTTCTAAGATAAAATATAAAAGATTTGTTATTAGACAAAAGCTAATGTTGATAGTGGCATGCAATTTTATATATAAGTATATAAGTATATATAAGATATTCCTAAGTAACATTTTGAACAACTTTTTAAGGTTAAAGGCGATATATGATATATATGTGGTTCATTGCTGCATGATATATCATTTTGAGTCTTAAAAATATTAGTTCAGTACATGAAAATATTTTTACCTAACGGTAAAAATATTAATTTAAACCCTCATCCGAAACAAAGTTTCATTATCATACTGTTTAGTATAAGACTTCTAATTTATAAACAATGTCATTCACAGAAGAAATGCTATAATTTTATCAGCCATATTTACCTTCATTCAAATAAGACAGTTTCAATGCTTTGATCAACATAATGTGATCTGCTAATTGTGAATGTCAAACCACGTACTACGAAAAAAAGTCCTCTAGAAACTGATATACAATTATAATGATACAATTTACCTTCTCAAGTTGTTGTTGTTGTTGTTGTTGTTCTTCTTCTTCTTCTTCTTCTTCTTCTTCTTCTTTTTATTATTATTATTCTGCCTTCAGGGTTTAGGGCGATGTCTGTTTCGGCCTTTCATTCCATCTTCTTATTGGGCGACCGGGATCTCTTCTTCCTCGGGGCCTATTTTTCATTACTTCTCTTGGCGATATTCCATCGGTCATTCTTTCTAAGTGTTATTCCCATTTCCTTTTGTTTTCTTCTATACGAATGGTTGGCGGGAAGATATTAAGTGCACTTCGTTTGTCAGTATTTCTTATTCTATCGAGCCTAGTGCAGCTTTTGACAGATCTCAGAAAGCTCCTCTCAGCTGCCTGTACTCTTAACATATCATTCTTACGAGCAATTCACGATTCTGAACCATTGCTAAGTGCTGGCTACCATTATATTGTAGAATTGTATTTGATTTTCTTTCCTGGTTTCATTTTTGAGGTGTTTTTTAATTCATGCACAAATTCTCTGAAATTTATGTAATTTATTTTCTGTATATTCATCCCACTTATAAGAAATATTGCAACGTAAGTAATTAAATAGTTTTAGTTGTTCCAGAACGTGTCCATTCACGACTGTCTTAGTTTTGACAGAATATTTCCCATGAAATGCCATAGTTTTAGTTTTTGGTACGGATATTTTCATGTTTTAATTATATCCGATTCTTTGGAAGGAGTGTACTCATTTCTACAATTCATCTTCTGTCTCTTCTAGAATTATCTGGTCATCTGCAAACAGCAAGGTGTTAATTGAGATATTAGTTGAGAGTATGATGCCTTGTGAAACATTAACTTGTCATTCGCGTATAATTTCATCGAGATAAATAGAAAAACAATGTCGGTGATAAGCTGCAACCTCGTCTTACGCCTTGATTAACAACAATTTCTTTCGAATATTTTCCTCCAATACCAATGATTGATTTGTTGTTGTTTTCATATACTTCTCGAATTCTCTGTATCAGATGTATGGGATACATACTCTTTTGTACATGATGTTTCATAATTTATTTCTTAAGATTCTATCGAAAGTTTAGACGTAGTCTATGAAGGCTGAGTGTGACTCTAAATTAAATTATCTTCTTTTTTTCATGGTTTGTTGTAGTTCTCTAGGTATAAAGCCAACGATAACATACCAATGCATCAGTATTTTCGAACATAATTAACTAAAAATGAACTAAGAAGTGTTGTAGAAAAGCTACATATTTAAACCACTACATAAACAACAAAGATGTGATAAACAAATGAAAACTTAACAAATATTCTTATTGTTTCGAAATGCATAATACTTTAAAGACCGCGCTGCCTGCTATGCATGCTGTTTGCTTACATTCTCTGTTCTCCGATTTACACAACAAAAACTCTTCCTAGCGGACGAATATTTCAATTACGTTAGCGGTCGGAGTTATCAAGCTGCCACTACAATCACAATTATTGTCAACAAGTTAGTTTATTAACACGCACCACCCTAATTAGCGTTGCGTAGTGGTGTAACACATAATGAACCAATATTTGTAACAAAATACCTCGTGGTTAGTAAGCATGCGTGCGCACGCCCAGGCTTCAAGCGGAGCGTTTAGAGCGAAAATGTGAGCTGAAGGAAAAGAAAGACGAAAGGAAGAGGCAATTCAGTGGAAAGAAAGAGATAGAGAGGGAGGGAAAGCACAATTCAATAAGCGGCCGTGACGAGGGAGGAATGACCGCCAAGTGTAGCGCTTGGGGAGACGGATATAGCTGCAAGAGAAAATAAACGCCAGCTGGATGCTGCAAACTGTGAAGGCCAGGGTTGGGGCCAAAGCAGCCGACATATCGTTGGTATTTCTACCGAACGAGTGGAGATGGTACGTTACGACCACTGCTTGGTAGCGGCGTCGGGAAATAACGAAAGTAATGACACTTATTAACCCACAAACATCTTCATACCCTTAATTTTTCTTCGCATACGTTTTACATTGGATTAAAAATGACAATTTTTGGGGGCAAATTTTTCAGATATACACAAATTGAGGGTCGACATTTCTTACTAAGATTTGTACAGTTAAAGGATAACTTTGGACCAGACATATCTCTTTTAAACTTAAGATTTAATTTCGATTAAAAATGACCAATAATTCTTAATTTTTCTCATTCACTTTTTTATTTTAATGATAACCGAGACACTTACTATTGCACGTCAAATGACAATGAAAGTCAAATAACTTTCATATGATTTTGATTGATTGATTGATTTTTTCGTGTTTCCGGGCGCGTCAACTGCTTTGGTCATTAGTCCCGTTAGTGTAGTACATGTTTTTATCAGGAGATGGCTGTGTTCTTCACCCGGTGGATGGCGAGATCCGGCGCCAACCTACCGTCGGCTAGTGAGGTTTCCCAACCAGGACTCTCCACCAGCGGGGCACCGCCCCAGCCGGGACAAGCTCTAAGCTCCCGACCGGTCTCCCGGAATATGTGGTAGTGTAGTGCATGTGAGTGTAAGTGTGTGTATATGGGGAGAGGATGGGACAAGGAAGGGGAAAGACAGATCGCGCGCGGTATGTATACATTGTCATATACAATAATTGTAAATAAACCTGTACAAAGAAACTCCGTGTGTGTGTTGTTTTCACATCACGACGACGTCACAGACTCTAGACGCACGCGGCATGGGACGGCGCGGTGCGGCGTCGCCTGAAGAGTCTGGCAGACCACCGCTTGGGGCCCCGTGGGCGTGATGGCGTTGGTGGGGGGCGTGCCAGACGCACGGCCGCGAAGCGCGCGTGCGTCATAACTGGCGCCCAGACACGCGCACGCTCGCACGCGCGCTCACGCCCTCGGCGCCGCCCGCCCACCCGTGGGCGAGTTCTCGAAAGCGGCGAAAGCAGCTCTGGAACGTTAGTGTTATTTGAGCGCAGCGGAATGCAGCAATTGGAATGGCGATGTTCGGTTCGTTGGTTCGAAATATCCGCTCAGACAGAAAAATTACTTCTTCAGATCTGTCTGTGTTCTAAACGCTTTTCTGATTTTTTTTAATTAGAGATAAAATGACTAAGGTAAAGAGGATGGCAATGACGGCCCTGATAATGGTAACGGACTAACAAATAGCAAAATCAGATACAACGTAAATTCTGCCTTATATAAAATTCAACTATTTTCTTATCTTTTTAGTTAATTTATTCCTTAGAGTTGAAAACTTCGAACGTGAAATTGCTGACGTTCAGAAAAAAAATAGTTATCAGCTTTATCTGGCTACAATTGTCGATTCTTAGCTTAGAATAGTTTACAAACATCAGCGGCGTCTGGCTAGTCGTCACTTCGCACGTCATAAATAGTAAGTAGATAAGTGAGAGAATGAACTGATGAAAACGCCTCATTTGACATGACTTGACAATGTATAGGATATATTAGAACGTCGTATTCTCTGGGGTTACACCCGGAAGAAGAGTGCACACAAGAGTAGTGATAACTGCTCTCCTGTGTTATTTTTGTAACAATATGCGACTTCCATATAGCAACCATGGCTACCCGATTTTGCCTTCACCAGACCGGCATAACTACTCTTTACCGAACTTTCTTTACCTCTATTAAACATCGATTCCGACACATTCAAACCTCAAACGCCTCCATGTCTATGTCAACCTGCAATCTGACCTGTTCTGGCCCGCTCTTGCGAGCCCACGGCTTCTGTTGGTCCCTTTCTAAACACAGTCCTGCCCTGCTCACTCCGTTCCACCTGCTGTGTCATGCGGCTTGCGGTCGAGCGTCGCCCCGCCCCACTCCGCCCCGCTCCGCCCCGCTCCGCCCCGCTCCGCCCCGCTCCGCCCCGCTCCGCCCCGCTCCGCCCCGCTCCGCCCCGCTCCGCCCCGCTCCGCCCCGCTCCGCCCGCTCCGCCCCGCTCCGCCCCGCTCCGCCTCCCGCCCCGCTCCGCCCCGCTCCGCCCGCCTCGCTCCGCCCCCGCTCCGCCCGCCCGCTCCGCCCCGCTCCGCCCTGCTCCGCCCCGCCTCTCCGCCCCGCCTCCGCCCCGCCCTCCGCCCCGCCCTCTCCGCCCCGCCCTCCCGCCCCGCCTCCGCCCGCCCTCTCGCCCGCCCTCCGCCCCGCCCCTCTTCAGTCACGCGTCTCGCACCGTACCGCCCCGTCCCCTCCCTCCCCCCCTCCTCCCGCCTCCCTGCCACTACCTGCCCCACACGCCCTTCCCTTCCCCGTCCCACCCCAGCGCGTCCCGCCGCCCCCACTCTCCCGGAGGGGCATGCGCTCCCCGCTCTCAGCCGCCAGCCGCCGCGCGAGTATTTTTAAACCCGTCGCCCGTAATCGCCAGGCATTGTTCTTTAACGTGCGTGCGGATATATCCCGGCCTGGTGCGGCGCGGCGCCGCGGGCTGCGTGTGACGGCGGTGGCGGCGGTGGCGGCGGTGGCGGCGGTGGCGGCGGCGGCGGCGGCGGCGGCTGCTGGTGCAGCGTCGCGAGCGGCGAAGGTGGCATCAGGTGCCGCCGCGGCGCTAACGGCATCCGCGTGTGGAAACGGCGGTGGCGGCAATGGCCGTTTTCACTTTTACCGACACCGACCCCCACGATATATCAACACAGTACCGGTGACGACATGATATCGGTAGGATATTAAATATCGTACCGATGCCGTGTTACGCATACGACACAGATCGCGGAGTTGTTGCCGTCGTGGGCGCTATGGTCGAAGTGAAATTGTATTTTCTTAATTTGTTTTCTTAATTTGAGACGCAGAAAACTAAGTTTGAATAATTGCTCATAGCCATCCTCCAGATAAAAAAAAAGTCCTGCAAAATTTTGTCCCGAAGCATTTTGTTTTTGTTATTTTCGTTGGGTTTATCCCAAAATACAGTGCTTAGATTCCTTTAGATTCCTCTATTAATTTAATACCGGTTTCATACACGATATTATCTATATCGTACTTGATACTGCCCATTTAAGTCTGTCAACCAAAAATTTGCATACCACTCACAAATATTATCAATATTCCCGTTAGTGTACTACCGTTATCATTAGTCCCGTTAGTGTAGTGTATGTTTTTTCTCGGGGGATGGCGGTGAACTTCCCCCGCTGGATGGGGAGATCTGACGTCGAACTACCGTCGGCTAGTGGGGTTTCCTCCTAACCAGAACTCTCCCACCAGCGGGGCACCGCCCCAGCCGGAACAAGCTCTAAGCTCCCGACCGGTCTCCCGGAACATGTGGTAGTGTAGTGCATGTTAGCGTAAGTGAGTGTGTAAAGGGAGAGGATAGGACAAGGAAGAGAAGAACAGATCGCGCGCGGTCCGTCGTCCGTTTGTTAGCGAACTGCTCCGGCATTCGCCTGGAGTTGATCGGAGAAACCACGGAAAACTATCGATCAGAGCTGCCGGCCGCTAGAATTCTCCTCCAGACAGCGACCGAATTCGACCTAGCTGAAATATATATATATATATATATATATATATATATATATATATATATATATATATTAATAACGTCGTCGATACGAGTGGAGTGACTGCTCCTCCCCGAATGTAGTTACCTGTGACGACACGGAGCGATATATCGGCGAGAGTGAAGACATTGTCAACCGGCAACGTTGTTGTGTCGGTCAATGTGAAGACGCCCAAAGCGCCAGCGACGGCCCAACGGCGGGGCGGAGGGGCCGGGGGCGCAGAGCGGCCGCCAGGTGCATCGGAGTTTATAGAGCACGGCAGCGACGTGTTTCGTGATGCAAGGAGACAGCTCATTAATTCCCTCTCGACCTAGAAGTACTCATTGCAACCTTTGAGTGTGATGTTGAAAAACAGAGAAATAAATTCATTTATTAACTTAACTTTACGTCACTAATAATGTATAATACGAATGATCTATTAAATGGAATGGTCATGCAGCTTATTTAGAGATAATTCAATTAGATATATGATTGTTAGGGAAATGAGCTAGTACAAAGTGTACAAAAAGTAAGAAATTTGACCGAAAAAGTTCAGGTGTCTTGAAGAATCGTACTAGGCAAAACTCCTTGTCTACTCTCAAATAACACATTGATGTGCTTGAATGCTAATAATGTCAAACCTCGTTCACAATAAGGGGAATACAGGAGACAGTTCGCGAGGCCAACCGGCGTGGAAAGATAAAAACCATGAACAGCATCTGAGCATGAGCATACCAGCTGCGCGGCAGGACCCCATGTCATTCCTATTTGAACCATAATTAAGTAAAGTAATATTTTGACATGAATGGGGTGAGTTTTCAATTGCTGTGATTTTAGCACATATTGCTGTGATTTTAGCACTGATTTTTCGTGTAGATATTTTTTCGTGAAGGTGTAAAGAAAAGTGGGACTTCGTCTATTCACCAGCTATGACAAATCAGAATTTGATGATTGCAAAACGTATTGTTGTCATAAGCATAAAAAATTGACAATACACAGGAAATAAACCCTTTTAATTACTGTGCGCTCGTACTATTTGTTTGGATTTCGCAGACGAATATCCACGTGTCTGATTAACCGTAATAATACATTCTTATTTTCATAAATGTAGCCATTTGAAAATATTGTGTCGAATACACAGCAGAGAAAGCAATCAAATAAACTGTATTTAGTCAAATGATATTTTAAAGTAGACGTTTTGAAAATCAATGTAACAATCCTCGTATTTGTAAAATAAAAATAAAATGAATACTTATTTATAAATTTCGCTTACTAATGCGCGTATATTTCAGGTTTCTGTTCCAAGTATTAAAGCCTTTTTCCACTTGGACTTTCTCGCATTGGTGTAATGTATTTGATTTGTATTGGTAATAAAAGTGTCTGAAGTAATAAAAGTGCCTAAATATATTACCATTGAGGGATATGTATTCACAAAATAAATTTGCTAAAAACGTGAATGCCACAAATCTTACACATCCAACAATTTAGTTCAGTGTGATCTATAGAACGGAGGAGATTTCTTTTTTTAATTAATACGCAAATATCATCATAGAGATGTTGAAATATACTTTGCAAATATTCTACAGATTTATAATTTTTTTAAATTTAATAATGTAGGTTTCTTTTCTTTGATTTATATGTCAATCATAAATTTATAAATTAGTTGTCTACTCAAAAAATCGTTTGAAATATTTTTGTGGTTTCTTGGTTCTCACCAAATACCGTAAACATGGATGACTAATAGAAATGGTTAGAATATCGTGCTTGTTTATCTTAGAAACAGACTTTCAAAAAGCTCTCGCAGGATTTGCCAACATCCTTCTTCCATGGCACTAATAATTTAGACGTAACTTAAAAAAAAACAAACGAACTTGGCACCTCTGGGTGTTTCTGTGCTGGAATTGTTTCTCCTCTTCGTTATCTTCGCCGCGACGAACAGTCAAAAGAAGCCGACAGCCGCGTATATCCCCACACAATAGCTCACTCACGTTAGGCGGTGACTCATTACGTTCGCCACGTTATTATGCGGAGCATCTTGTCAGCTGTTAACTTTTAACTATAAGTGCCGTATTGAGGTCAACATCATTAATTTCTCAGGTTCTTAAAATAATTTTTATGTAATACGGTAGTTGGATTCTGAAAAACTGATTTAGAATGAAATCTACAGTAATAACATGAAAACAGACAAGAAGTTTAGGTATTAGTCGACAGTTAATAATTAAAGTTGAGATTATTATGAAAGTTGGTGCAAATAGTCGGTGTTCACAAATGTAATTAGTTAGTTGTTAGTAGATAAAGTAGACTAAAAACATAAATAACTACGTTGAAATGAAGGTCTATTATAAAAATAAGAAAACTATTTTAGGAGCAACTAAATAATACGCATATTGTCTATTGGAGGAAATAATTGAGTTTGATATGACATCGTGTAGTTTTAATACGTTATATACGTTCCTGCTCTCAGATTTCTTTAAAACGCATTTAATATGTTAAAATGCGTTTTGAAGAAATCTGAAAGCAGATATGGTGTAACATTTTAAAAACTATACGATTTCATATCAAACTCAATGTTTTCCACCAGTGAACAATTATCGTTTTGATTAGTTGCTCCTCATTTACTGAGATTTTACAAATGCATATTTTGTGACTGATTTCTCATGTAACAATAAAGTACTTCACTGAAAGTCATACGAAAGAAAACCGTAAGAAATATTTTTTTCTCATAAAATAGAACGTAAAAGTGAGATAACATGTTTTCTGTTTCATTTTTAAGAATAATACGAGTATATCTGAGGACACACTCAACGAATCTAGGGTAAACACAATCATATCCATTAATTACGCAACGAATGTAAGTTGATTTGCTTTAGACCATACACTATTCAGTCTCATTACCCTCTCGTGGTTCTCTATTTTACTCCCGACACTAACATTTTTTTGCTATTATTTAAGGTCACATCAACATCTAGGTCATTAGCAACCACTATTGGAGTTAACGGTATGATAACTATGAAGGTGAAACGATATGGTGATGATAAGAGGTCAAAGGACGAACACAAATACAACCATGCCCGAGTCGAGACTCGAACCCGCGACTCTTCAGTCTGAGATCACTACGACACTACTGCCTTAGCGATCTCGGCGACGAACACCAACATTCTTCTCCTGCATTTCGCACTCTTTCAAAGCCCCCCCTCGCCTCTCCGCAGCCTCGTTTCCTCCGTCTCCTCTCGTGACCTCCGGGCGGCGTTGGCGCCTCGCGCGTGGCCCGTCCATCCTCCCCCTCCCCCCCCCAGGCGTCGGGGGCTGTCCCCGCGGGCCAAGCCGCTCGCAAATCGCGCAGCGGAAAAAACGCCCCGCCCTGTCCCGCCTGCCACGCTCCGCCTGGCCGTCCTGCCACCGCCGCCCGCCGCCCCGCCCCCGCCCTGCCACGCCTGCCCCGCCCGCCTGCCCCGCCTGCACGCCGCCGCCCCGCCTCCGCCCCGCCCCGCCCCGCCCCGCCGCCCCGCCCCGCCCCCCCCCCTCCACCCCTCCCCCCACCTCCCGCCTCCCCCCCCCCCCCGCGCCACCCCGCTCCGCCCCCTCCCGCGCGCCCCGCCGCCCACCTCCCCCCCGCCCTGCCCCCCCGCCCGCCCCCCCCGCCCCCGCCCCCCCCCCCCCCCCCCGCCCCGCCCCGCTCCACGCCGCGCCGCGCCACGCCGTCACAGCGCACACTACCTCGCGCGGGCCCAACGGCGGGCGAAAGGCCACACCACTGCATGCGAGGAATCCGGCGCCGCAAAAGACCCAATGAGAATTGATTACATTTGTTGGTTGGTTAGTGATTCCGGGCGCGTCAACTGCTTAGATCATTAGTTCCATAAGTGTAGTGCATGCGTTTTTTCTCGGGAGATGGCGGTGATCCTCTCCCGCTGGATGACGAGATCCGTGGCTGACCTACCGTCGGCTAGCGGGATTTGCCCCTAACCATCACTCCCGGGAGCTTAGAGCTTGTCTCGACTGTGGCGGTGCCCCGCTGGAGGGAGAGTCCTGGTTAGGTGGAAACCCCACTAGCCTATGGTAGGTGGGCGCCGGATGCCATCCAGCGGGGGAAGATCACCGCAATCCCCCAAGAAAAAAGCATGCACTACACTAACAGGACTAATAACCAAAGCAGTTGACGCGCCCGGAAACACGAACAAGTCAAAAGATCAATCAATCAACTCTAAGGGCCCTATCCTCGCACTCAGTAGTTTTGCCCCAACGGAGCTGGGTTCCGCCCAATGTGCGCCCCGTTCGGACGGAGACGACGCCGGCCGCAGACGCCCGCCCCCGCCCCCGCCCCCGCCCCCACCGTCGCCGCGAGCCCATCTGGAAAGCACCAAAAAGACGCACGCGCTCGCGCCAACCGCCGAGAAATCAAACATGATTAGTTGCACCAATAATCACCAAAGACGAACTGTTCTGGCGAGAGTAAAATTTAAAGAACACACTGAAACACTTCTTGGTTCTATATGTGATATATATAAAAAGGTTGTAAACGTAGAAATAAATTTTCTTCTTATACCACCTATGTCAACGGAGGTTGTCGGGCGTGAATCTCTCTCTGGATGAAATGGTGGAATGAGTTTTGATAAGATTTAAGACTTTAGTACTGGACTGCTAGAACCATTGTATTTCCTCATCGTAGGTGCTATGGCTTTTTCATCGTTTTGATTATGTCCGTGCTTGTGTCTCTTGAAGTTTAATCAATGATTTTGCCAAACCATAATAAATTAGAATATGAAACGTGGTAAATAACCGCTTGAGTGTGTTTATGTCGTATTCATGAGTTGAACTTTAAAATTTAAAAGAAATAGTATGAAGTGATTAAGAATTCTATTCATTCACATTTAAATTTATTACTTTGAATGTTATTGACAAATCCTTAATTGCTTATATTAATTACTATATATATATCTGTTTACTGTATATATTGAGTCATGTCTTTCTTTAAAATAACACATCTGTACAATTATTAATTAGTTACCTTGGCTTGCTATGATTTTGTGCATCGAGGTTAAAAAGGCGATTCAGACCAATTTTGGTCCATTGAAATTCAATAACTATTATTGTATACCATTTTTTCTTACAATAACGTCACAATGTCTTATTTTCTACTATTAATTTGATTACTTAAAATTCTGTGGAACATGATACATTGTGTCAATTGTAAACTTCTTAAATAATATTGAAAGTTGTAACAAGTGGGATTTCCTTCTCTTTGTCGAAAATGAACTTTGGGTTTACAAGCGTTTTGACACAACTGCCCATCCATCTATACATTTTATTATTCCAACAGTCTGGAGTAAAAAAAAGGAAATTTGTCTAATAAATCTATCTAAATCATTGAGATGTCATTTACGTATTTTGTCAACGTAAAATATGAGTTTGTAACAAGAAAAATGATACAATTGTACTAATCGTAACATCATCTATCAGAATTGTGCTAAATCTAAGAGGTGTTTAAATTGCGCGTTTAAACAATAAAATGAAAATAAATAGCTTTCAATTATATGTTCATATTGTTTGGAATGAATATAAGCTCTGAGAAATTTCGAATTAAAATACTTTTATTCAAAAAGAAAGTATCTAAAATCTCATAAAATGTATTTAGAAATGTCAAAAATCTTAATGTAATACAAAAAATTGGTTAGTAGGTTGTGATGAGACTAAGACAACTATTCCATCGCGTTTTGCAGGAAAAGAAACAGTTGATCTGTGTTATTTAACGATAATTCTAATATCGTTAAATAACATAGTAATATCTATTACCTCTAGCAATGACTCATGAGATTCCAAATACCACCTTTCCTCGTAAGATACCAAATATATCCTTTACTTAATGTGTTCTCTAATGTATTGGAAATTTTGTCCGTTTGCTGAAATACCTGCAGAGCCCGTTGCGAGATAAAAATCTAACCAAATGAACCGTACAAAAATAATCACACAAGAAGAAGTTTTCCGTTGGGTGAAGATCTACAGAGCAGCGGAAATATCTCTTCACCCACGAGCGCGCTTCCTTTTTTTTTTACTACGCCTCCTCTAGCCCCGGAGGCAGGTCCAGGAATTCCACAATCCAGCGACACGTGATGAATACACCTTTCCGAAGTAGGCCGGCGGAAAAGGAAGCCAAAGAAACATGGCTGAGCCGGGTAGTGCAGGCTCGCTGTTCCGCATCTGGTGACGTCAAGCTTCTCCAAGAGAAAAAAGCACCTTTGGCAAGAGAGTGCGACGAGGAAAGCTAAAAAGTCTTTTGAGAAACATTTTTTACCTGAGATGAATTTGCGATAGACGCTCGTCAACACATGTTTCTGCACATTCATCCGTATGAAATGGTGGTCAGATGAATGCATATTGATCTCTTTCGGTATGTATTCGTTCTTTAGAGATCTGCCCACAAATTCGTTGTTTAATAACTCTTCCTTTGCTCTGCCTGTGCAATATAAATTCGAATGAAAAAGAAAAAGAGAATTGTAAAACATGAAAAAAATACAACATTCTATTTTATAAACAAATATTTTCAATTAGATAAATTAAAATTAACACTGCTAACACACAAACTGCTAACAATAACAAATCCTTTTTAGAATTCCAAGTCCTTACGTATTCTTGCTCCTTAAAATGTATTGATCATCAATATTGTACCGCGATCTAATTGATTTAACTTTTATGTTGTAATAAAATGTTTTGATAAATATGTAAGAAACCTTACTTTGGCCTTCGTAAAAATATAATTGTGATTGTAGCACAAACATTCAAATATATTTACGTATCACACTTTTTATTGTTTCGTTTCTAACGATCTATTTGTGTGGAAACCATTCAAAGTACTGTACACACATTAAACTGTATTCCCATTATTCGAAATTTTACGAAAATGCAATTCACATCAATCGCTTTGGTGAAACTTCATAAACTATTACGCGGATTTATGTGTTGGAAAGTTTGCCAGAGCTCCTCTTGAGAGAGAACCCGGCGTAATGGACGACGGGAAGTGCGAGTGAATTCACGCTGGGTCAGTGGAGGCTGCAGCAGGCCCGAGGTGCGCATACCGCCGCAAGACGAGGGTGCTCGGCGGACGCGTGGCCACAGAGGGGCAGGGGGAGGGGAAGGGAAGGGGGGGAAGGGAGGAAGGGGAGGGGAAAGGGGAGATGAATGGAAAGGGGAGGGGAGGGAAATGGAAGTGGAGAGGATGGGAAGAGGAGGGGATGGGAAGGGGAGGGGATGGAAGGGGAGGGGATGGAAGGGAGGAGGGATGGGATGGGAGGGGATGGAAGGGGGGAAGTGGAAGGGGGCCCGAGGCGGTGTGGCGTGGGAAGCGTGATATACGGCGGCAGTAAAATGCGGCCTGTGACGTACGCGAAGAAACATTCATTCAGCCAACTGCCAGGCGGGGGAGTGGGAGGGGAGGCGAGGGACGGGGAGGGCGTTGCATCCGCCGCAGGTGGGGAGGCCGGGCCACGCGCCACGAGGCTGTTGCCGCCGGGGCGGAGGCTCTAGCGTGGTTGGCTCAGAGACGCGCGCGGCCAAAGGGACCAAACTGTCCGGAATCACGCTGAGGGGAAAACGCAGCACAAGAGGCATAGCAGAAGCCAACTTAGAAAAATCGGACACCCTTACATGAGACGGAGCTATGCAGAGAAACATTTCCACTGATTAATACCTCATAGAGATAATATTTTTTGACGGTTAATTGGCTCAACGATGGACAGATCCGTAAAATTTCAAAGGTAGTGTGCGATCTGTGGAAGAGTCTAGTATTCGCAATAAAATTCATGAAACGATTTGCTTTATTCTGATTCAAGTACTTTGAATAAATAGTATATTTATTGCAAAAGCTTGAGAAAATAGACGGCTGTCGGAGATTGGGAAACTGTTTCTCATTTTGTCAAGTTTTGGAAGGGCCATATGTGTTATATACAGTGATGTAGTACGTGGGTCATTATGTGTTGAACATATTCCAACATTTCGAAAACCGAAACTGAAAATTGGTCGTGATTCAAAATCGTCATCTGAAATTCACTGCAGAAGTGTTGGACGACGGCTCACGCATCCTGCTGCAATGAGATGCATAGAGGAAGATGAATTTCTTCGAACATGCAGGGAGATTTCTCAAGCTCGCCTGGAACACCACTTTCAAGAATTCTTTCTTTCATCAGTGCGTTGATGAATCTACAAATTGTTTAATGATCATTGGGTTTAAAAATATTTTTTGAGACAATGAATCACACGGGACGTTATGAATTGCACCGAGAAGGCGCCTAAAAATTCAAAAATTTTCAATTTAACTTAGAGAATTTCTCTTTATGTTATTGTAAATGTAACACAAATGATTTGCTTCATAGAACAAATATTTACCGAATTATATATCAGGGCTAGTGCTGGACGACTGGCTGTAGTAAAGCAGCACCGTACGTATGCAAGCTGCTTAGCGCCAGGAGATAGAGCAGGGATTTATTCTGCAACAGGAAGATGTGGTGCGTGGTCCGGATGAATCATCCCCAAGGTAGGGTGTTCGTTATAAAGTTCTGATTTATGCATTAATTCAAAGCGCGCTGAACCTGGTTCTTCACTAAACCACCAAAAGTCCTCATCCAAATTGAATGGAACAGAATAATGCAAGATAATCACCGTATATAATTATTACTTCCACCACAGTATTACATACGTATAATCCAGAACAAAATAATATACTAGCATTTAATTTGCATCATTTTTTTGATAGTTAGAAAGATACCTCTAATAAATAAAAGTACAATTGTTCACAATTTCATTTACTAAATTAATTCTCATAAAAAGGGAAAATTTTGCAGTGTTGCAGCGAAGGATACTTTTCATTTTGTGATGTAGAGCGTAATATAAGCAAGTAACTTTTGTGAGCGAAAAAAACTTTTTTTGATAAAATCCCTGTTACGCTTAATGCACTCACGTTGGAAATAAAACGCTCACCTGCATTAAAAATGTTGCTTGATTTTTATTTTTCCATTTATGACGTCCAACACTTCCAATGTTTAGCGATATGCTAAGAAACGACTAATGTAATGTTGCGTGACATGGTGGTAACTTTTACCAACGACCCATGTGCGCAAGTCTGACTGGACTTACGAATATTTATTCTTTTTAGAGAAACTGTCATGGGACTAGCTTTGAACAGTTTCAGATTAAACGGGAGACAAATTTTGAAGTCGCCACTGAATGGTCAAGCTTTTGCGATATAGGTCAGCAGTGGCTACGTTTTGCATATTGCGAACACCTCAAATTGTAATTTAAGTTTTTTCGGAGCATTCACATGTTTTTTAAAAGTACAAATTAACACAACATATTAAGTATGATACTCATATACTTATATATTAATTATTTTAATGGCATTTATTTCAAGGCAACACAAAATTAATAATAAATTATAATATTGTAAGACAAAAAGATGAGCGACATTTGCTGCTCTCGTAAATAAGCTTCTGGATGTTACAAGTAGAGAGCATCAAGTCAAAACTAATTGCTTTTAATAGCTGGTAGTTGGGAACGATTTTGATGAAAAGAGGTTGTATAAATGAAATGAAATTTTTTAAAGCTTTTTCACTAAATATTAGTTATTCACTTTCTTTGTAAAATCAAAAAAGGTCCCCTGAATATGTAATCAGTCTACGCCTGAGTGTTATCATTCGAAAATAATTGAAACAAACCTAGAAAGAAGAATTCGAATAAAATTAGAAAAAGTTGCACAATTTTAGGGACAACGAAACGCTTGTGTAAAAAGATTAAAATTATGGAACGACATGGAAAGACTGCGCGGAGACTATAAGCAAACAAATGAAGTAAGACAATTTCAATGATAAACTTCTAAGCTTATAAAAGCTCCGCGCAAGCCCACGACTTTGTGGTTGCTTTGCGAGTTACAGTAGGAATTTGTAACAAATCAATTCCAATTTAATTTTCTTCTTCAATTTTCCATGTAATAATAAAACTTATTTATTTATTTAGTCAAAAACAGTAAAAACACAGTATGTGACGTATGGGGGAGAAAATCATCTGCGCACGTGTCCTTGAGTTTCAGAATCCCTTCCCAACAATTCAACTATTAATAGTTGAAAAATGAAAATAATAATAATAATAATAATAATAATAATAATAATAATAATATAATTACATTTTAAAAAAGCGAGAGATTAACATTTCAAAAACTAGATATTTTCGTTCCCGAGTTATAAAAAACTTGTAACAGCTAATGAACTGCAGATTTGATTTTCCTGTATTGCTAATAGAATAGAAACTCACCGTAAGTTCTACTACCACTACAAGCAAAAGGAAAGCTTAACAAAACGTGTGCAAAGTGAAGCTACATTTACGCCCAGAACCAAAACAAGGAGCCATCTCAGCATTTGCTCAACGGATCAGGGAAACTGGACATAAATCCGATCGAGATGGGGGTCATTGACCCGGAAGCTGAACTTAAACAAAACGTATAATTTTTTAATCAATGACATCATGGAATTTCAATAACGTATAAATTTCGTTGTGGACCACTAATATTATGGCGCGAAACACCGGTCACCCGCTGCCATAGGCAACCTGATACCAACACTTATTAGCGGGAGCGGTAGCTCAGTGCATCAGCTGATATCACTGCACCACCTCTGACCGGGAGGTCCTAGGTTCGAGTCCTGACGGCAGCAGGATTTTCTACACTCGCTTGTCAGCTAGTGTCGCTGTCTGGAGGAGAATTCTAGTGGCCGGCTGCTCTGATCGATAGTTTTGCGTGGTTTCTCCGATCACCACCAGGTGAATGCCGGAGCAGTACCCTACCATACGGGCCACGGACCGCGCGCGAACTGTCCTTCCTCGTCCTTGTCCTATCCTCTTCCTTCACTCACTCACACTAACATGCACTACATTACCACATATTCCGGGAGTCGGGAGGTTAGGGCTGGGGCGGTGTCTCGCTGGTGGGAGAGTTCTAGTTAGGGGGAAACCCCACTAGCCGACGGTAGGTCGGAGCGGGATCTCGCCATCCAGCGGGGGAAGATCACCGCCATATCTTGAGAAAAACATACACTATACTTACGGGACTAATGACCAAAGCAGTGAACACACCCGGAAACGCGAACAACTCAATCAATTAAACAACCTACACTTATCGAACGAACTAAGGGGACGCTGCACTATCGAGGAGCGTTCTTTGCGCTGAATTAGATTCCGCAGATCTGCGCTGCGTTAGCCGCCGCATCACGGTCGCCATCGCGCCGCCGGTGCTGCGCCCACCGCGGCGCTCGTAAACAATAAAACGACGCCAGGCGTAAATTTTACGGGCGAAACGCGGGCGATAGACGCGACTAAGTGATAAACGTTATCATTTTGCTAATTATTTGGCACCGCAAGCACGGGGTGAGGTGAAATTATTGCAAGCCAGCTCACGATAAAATTTTACGGCAAGTAAAACACATATTTCTTCGTCATTAAAATCTTAAAAGCGGGGCCTGGAGCGGCTGTAAAAGTAGGATGTGTGGAGCATCGCAGCGCATTCACAAGTGGGCGACGCGCTGGGTGGCGGGGGTGGGGGGGGCGATCGCTTGGGGGCGGATGATGTCACTGCAGCGCCTCTGACCGGGAGGTCCTACGTTCCCACTCCCCACGGCGGCAGGATTTTCGACTTTTCAGGTAGGTCGAATTCAGTCGCTGCCTGGAGGAGAATTCTAGCGGCAGGCTGCTCTGATCGGTAGTTTCCCGTGGTTTCTTCCATCAACACCAGGCGAATGGCGGTGCAGTACCCTACCAAACGGGCCACGGACCGCGCGCGATCTGTCCTTCCTCTTCCTTGTCCTATCCTCTCCCCTTACACACACTTATACAAACATGCACTACACTACCACATATTCTGTGAGACCGGTCGGGAGTTTAGAGCTTGTCCCGGGTGGGGCGGTGCCCTTCTGGTAGGAGAGTCCTGGTTAGGGGGAAACCCCACTAGCCGACGGTAGGTCGGCGCCGGATCTCGCCATCCAGCGGAGGAAGATCACCACCGCATTCCGAGAAAGAAACATGCACTACACTAACGGGACTAATGACCAGAGCAGTTGACGCGCCTGGAAACACGAAAAAATCAATCAATTGGGGGCCCGTGGTGAGAGTGATGATGCAGGCTGTGGTCTTGGGAGAAGTGAGATGTTTCAGAGATTCGTGACACTTTTTGCGTCTCCAGCTCAAAAATTTAATAACCTGAATTTAGAAAAATTCTTGAAGGAGATGTGTGGAGATGGAGATGTTCAGGTGTAGTATGTGGTGATATGAACACATGATACGGTCATGTGAGCAGATTCGGCAATAGTAGAATGCACAGGAGAAAACCGGTACTACAAATAATGATTCTCAAACAATGGTTGGGCTCCGGCTGTGAAAACCTAAGTAACCATATGGATAGTGCCAGGTTTGTCGCTCACTATTAATTGAAGTCGCATTTAAGATGGATTAGCACGAAAAATATATTCATATGAGTTTGGGGGTAAATAATGAAAGTGGGTCAGATATTGCAGTTTTACGTCTTTCATTTGCACATACACAATAATACCATCACATTATAATACGACTTAATTTTCTTTCAACTGAACACTATACGAACACACATGCTTAGACGTATTTTACATGATTTCCCTTACAAACTCAATAAAGGGTTAAATAACTGAAGCCATTATTTATTGACGTGGATTCACGTCTCTATCTTCCATCCTACTTACGTATTTTATGGCGTTACTATATTTGTGAGGTTTAAGAAGTTAAAATTGATGTTAAAAAATTACGGAAACAAGCTTCATATTATACGTAGGAGCTAGAGGCATTGAATAAATAGTCACAAGGAATGCAAATAAATTGATTGAGAAACATTTAATTAGGAATAATTTTTAAAAAAAGATGGTGAATGAGTAAAATACAGAAGAGAAACATCAGTACGATGATGAAGAAACCTCCAAATTTTCTGCAAATAAGAAAGAACTCTTTCAAGTTCCGCAGGAATACGACAAGCGAAACCGGCAGTGGTAGCTCAGTGCATCAACTGATGTCACTGCAGCGCCTCTGACCGGGAGGTCCTACGTTCCCACTCCCCACGGCGGCAGGATTTTCAACACTAGGTTTCCAGCTGGGTCGAATTCAGTCGCTGTCTGAAGGAGAATTCTAGCGGCCGGCTGCTCTGATCGGTATTTTTCCGTGGTTTCTCCAATCAACACCAGGCGAATGCCGGAGCAGTACCCTATCAAACGGGCCACAGACCGCGCGCGATCTGCCCTTCCTCTTCTTTGTCCTATCATCTCCTCTTACACTAACATGCACTAAACTACCATATATTTGGGGAGAGCGGTTGGGAGCTTAGAGCTTATCCTCGCTGGGGCGGTGCCCCGCTGGTGGGAGAGTCCTGGTTAGGGGGAAATCCCCACTAGCCGACGATAGGTCGGCGCCGAATCTCGCCATCCAGCGGGGAACGACCACCGGTATTTCCCGAGAGAGAAAAGATGCACTACACTAACAGGACTAATGACCAAAGCAGTTGACGCGCCCGGAAGCACGAAAAAATCAAACGACAAGCGAAAGAGAGAGAGAGAGAGAGAGAGAGAGAGAGAGAGAGAGAGGTGGAGAGGGAGGGTCCCCGTGCGCGTCGCCGGAGGCGCCAGGTAACTTCATAACGAACGGCCGGGGGGGGGTCGTATTTTTCCGGTGGCTCTATTGATTTGTCAGGCGCCGCGCTGCACCGCCCGGCCGCCCGCCCACCCGCCGGCCGCTTTCACTGGGGTGTCGCGACTGAAGGGTCGGCCGACGAGCGCGACTCACGCGGATATATTTACGCACTTCGTCCTCCCTCCCCTCCCCCCCACCACCTCCAACCACCCCCTCTCCCCCCAGCGCTGGCGGCAGCCCGCCGTTATGAAAATTCGCAGCAGAACGCGAGGCCGAACGCAATAAATTAACCCTCTCTCGCAACCAACCGGACCGACGCCCTGATGGAAAGTAATGGTATCATGTAATTATCAGGGCGCAGCTTTTAAGCGGGTGTTTAGCTAGACGTTTATTAATGTTTGGTAAATGATGACTCCAGTAAATTATGAACAATATTTGCCTAGAGGCTCTCTTGTTCGTACTCGTCTATCACAAGTCGCGCCCGGCGACGCGAGGCCTGCTCATTCATTAAGGCTCCAGGCTGCGGTGGCGGCGCGTGCTCGGCGCGGCCTGGGGGCGGAGCAGGACGGGGCGGGGCGGGGCGGGGAGGGGCGGGGAGGGGCGGGGAGGGGCGGGGAGGGGCGGGGAGGGCGGGGAGGGCGGGGAGGGGCGGGGAGGGCGGGGAGGGGCGGGGAGGAGCGGGGCGGGGCGGGATGGAACGCCTCGCATGGTGCTGGGAAGAAGCCAGGGGGGTTGGGTTTGCGGCGCGGTGATGCGTGGTGTGATGGGGGTTGCCGCGGAGTGCCGGGGCGGGTTGAGTAGAGGTGGGGATGGGGTTTACGGTGGGCGAAGAGGTGTGGGGGCGAGTTGGAGCGAGGTTGCCTGGAAGGGGCGGGTAGGGATGAGTAGAGAAAGGGCGGGGAGGGGCGAATATTGGAGGGGATGGGTTTGATTGATTGACTTTTTCGTGTTTCCGGGTGCGTCAACAGCTTTGGTCATTAGTCCCGTTAGTGTTGTACATGTTTTATCTCGGGAGATAGCGGTGACTTTCCCCCCGCTTGATGGCGAGATCCGGCGCCGACCTACCGTCGGCTAGTGGGGTTTCCCCCTAACCAGGACTCTCCCACCAGCGGGGCACCGCCCCAGCCGGGACAGGCGGTGGCGGCGCCGGTGGAGGTGGGGGCGTGGGGTATCGGTGGGGGGCGGGTGGGAAGGCCCCGGGGCGGCGGGGGCGGGGCAGGAGGCGTGGGGGCGGTGTGGGGGCGGGTGTCCCGGTGCGGTCTGTGCGCGCCGGAGGCGGTCACGCATTTGTCTATGGAAATGCGGTCGCAGCCCACGAGGGGCGCCCGCGGCGCGGAGACGCCTGCGGCGCCTCGCCCAGCAAACATGCAAACAAACACCGCGGAGCCCCCGCCCCGCCCCGCCCCCGGGGAAGCAGCGCGCGAGGACGGAGGGCGGGGCAGATTGGGTTAGTGAGGGATAGTCAAGGTTAGGAGAAAACAACAGAAGCAGGCAGGACGTGCGTAATTATTTGCGCACGGACAGCCGAAAGACAATGTCATTAACTATAATCATGAACTATTAACAAGTCCGAAGAAATCGTCAGAGTCAAAATAGCAAAGTTGAATCCAGGGACTAATACATGAAGAAAGTATACAAACAAAATAGTTCACATAATGGTAATTCGCTTCTGAGAGTATATTATACAATATAATGAGAATCATTGAGAATCATTCAGATTGTTGTAACCACACTCCTCACATTTCCCATTTTCCAAGAAGAGAGCCACTACGTTCCGTAGGTGGCTTGAAGAAGGTAGATATGTCTCTCACCCTGTCTCTTTGTCTGTCTGTCTGTCTCCCTGTTTTTCTGCCTGTCTGTTTCTCTCTCTCTCTCTCTCTCTCTCTCTCTCTCTCTCTCTCTCTCACACACACACACACACACTCACACACACACTCACAACACACTCACACACTGTCTCAGCAGAAGTGGTTTTGTATATATTTTATCTCTTTAAACGCTTTCACCAGTATCGCAATTCTATAGAGCCAATATCTCGAACCAAAGGCAATTAGTTATTTTCGAATATTTCACAGCGTCGTCCTTCCAGAGATCTTGAAAACTTTAAACTGGAAATGGTTTTTATGCCCTCCGAGATCTGCCTTACACAACGAAGGCGATGAGGTCAGTGAAAACAGAAATAACGATTGACAGTAAAGACAAGGACTGCGGAGGTAACATAGGCGATGGGAATTGGGACGATGGGCGTCGTACGGCGTATAGTTTTGGCAGCGGCAACGTTGAGGACTCTGAGCACGCAGGTATCCATCCACTCACTTAAGACTATTAGCGACAGGATACATCACCTAAATGAAATAGACAAGTAGCCAACATTGTGGAAAATCAAACTCAACCCAAGTAAATCAACTGCTAAAATATTCTCACTAAAAGCATTTTCCCACCCACGGCCATTACACATACATAAACACACAATTCTATGGTCACCACAAAACCAAACAGTAAAATACCTCGGAATGAACTTCGACACAAGACTCAACTGCAAAACACACATACGACAACAAGCAAAAATAAAAATAACTCAACTAAAACCCCTTATCAACTCCAAAAGCTGTCTATTCTTAACAAATGCCGTTATAATTTACAAAGCATTAATGCTGTACGCATGTCCCATATGAACGAATTCATGTCTTTCTAACATTAATATACTTCAAATTCTACAAAATAGATTCCTGAGATTAGCAACACATGCTCCATGGTTCATCTCAAACGCCCAATTTCATAAAGAACTGAATATATCACCGATCATCAAACATATTGCCCATCTTTCCGAGCAGTCCACTACAATCTGGCCTCTTTAAATGACTTCCCCACTAGAATCAAGGACAGATTCCTTTTCGAAGCCTTCTTGAACATTTTTTTATTAATTGTTCATAGTACGGGCTCTTGTAGTTTCCTACACCACTAGTTTAGTGTTAAGTTTAGTATATGTTACAATGTAAGCCAGCAGAAGCACATGAAATAATAATATGTTACTGAACTGTGTAATTTCCAAATACTCAATAAATAATTAAATAAATAAATTTAAAAAAAGCACGCTGGCACATTGATGTCCGTGAGAACATGTGGAATGTTTCTGACTGTAAGCACGAAAAGAGCGGCAACAGTAGGTTTGACGTCCTACGATCAACATAATAGTCAAACAGTGTCGCCTCTTCACTTCGAACCCTACGCGCGGAAGCGGTGGGGGGGGGGGCTGTGAATTCGTTTGCAAACACCAGCGCAGGGGACGCGCCACTTCGTCAGTTGTCGGTCGCTCCGCTTGCGCTGCTACGAGAAGAGGGTAGAGCACAATCGAAGGAAATCGAACTTTTTTGTTGTTGTTAGTTAAGGTCGCATCAATATCTAGGTTGATTGATTTTTGCGTGTTTCCGGGCGCATCAACTGCTTTGGTCATGTTAGTGTAGTGCATTTTTTTTCTCGGAAAATGGCGGTGATCTTCCTTCGCTGGATGGCGAGATCCGGCGCCGACCCAACGTGGGCTGGTGGGGTTTCCCTCTAACCAGGACTCTCCCACCAGCGGGGCACCGCCATAGCCGGGACAAGCTCTAAGCTCCCGACCCGTCTCCCGGAATATGGGGTAGTGTAGTGCATGTTACTGTAAGTTTATGTGTGTGTGTATGAGAGAAAAGGACAAGGAAGAGGAAGGAAAGATCGCACGCGGTCCGTGGCCCGTTTGTAAGGGTACTGCTCCGGCATTCTCCCGGTGTTGATCGGAGATACCACGGAAAACTACCGATCAGAATATCTAGGACATTAGCGACCACTGTTGGAGTTAACGGTATGTCAACTATGAAGATGAAGCGAAATGGTGAAGATAAGGGGTGAAAGGATGAACACACCTTCAACCATGCCCCAGGCGGGACTCGAAGTCTCGGGATCTCGGACCGAAGGTCCGAGATCACGACGACACTACTGAGCGATCTCGGCCACCATGCCGGCTTCGAAACCTTTCTTTAATGGGATTCCCCAGCATATTTGCAATTGTCTTTTTGTAATCCATTAAACAATTCAATCGTTTAAATGTGTATAGATTAATGCAATATACTTTCCTTTTTTATAAATTTGTATGATTATCTATTATTTTTGAAAGACCAGAAATATTTAATACGTTTTATTGTTCAAAAAAGTTAACTTTTCAATTGAGAAAATACTATTTTTAAAATTTATTTTATTTTGTCGCATCAACTACAAAAGATTATTAGCGACATCTACACAATAACGTATTTTTTTGTACACGGAATGTAATGACATTTATGGGAACATTCATATCACATTATTAAAGTTTATACACTTGTCTTATATATCCCCGTACAAGTTTATGCCCTTCAATAAATTGAGAAACCGATTTCCTTGTTCCCTGTCCTTTAGCATAGACTAAAGAGGTACATCATTACTCTATGCCTTTAGTACACTTGACATGTCGTTCTTAATGTCATGTCTCGTCCGGTCCGCCCCAAACCTGGGGCACAGAAATAGATGATTAACATACATAGAAATATTACACACATTACACATAACAGCTGTTTTCCATATGATCAGACGGGCATGTGTGAGCTTGGTGGAGAAAATACTATAGAACTAAGCACTGAAAAAACTAAATGTTTAAATGAGAATATGAAACGTGGAAAATGTCATCGTTGAAGCAACTGTTGTCCGAAGCAACATCTCCTTGCCGCTTCCAAGCTCTCCGCATTCCACGAACCTCCCCCCAGTTGTGACCCTGCGCCCTTTATCATCACCATCCCTGCCTCCCCGCCTCCTTCGCTCGCAGGGCGAGGTGTCTGTGGTGAAGGGCCCTCGAGTGACGTAGAAGCGTCGAAGCAGAGCTTATCAAGTGCGCGGTCAGCAGATCTCGGGCCGATTGCTGAGGGCTAATTAAGCTGGGCTTCCTCCAGGGGCTTCGGTCCTTGAGCAGACGGCGCGGCTCTCAAACGGACTCGCGACGCCACGTGCGCTGGGGATCAATAAAGTTAAACAGAGGAGAAAGTTAAACGACTAATATTTCTTCAAGTATTTTCTCATTGTAAGCGAAAAATGTTCTTGCCAAAATTCTTGCTGAATCATTTCTTACTCAGCGTAGGGTTTTGAAAGACGAAATGAAATGTACGAACTGCCAAAACCTGTGAGGGACTGAAGGTGACAAGTGTTTGTGGGTAATGAGCAGTCGTTTTTAATAATATTGTTCTTTACTAGCAAAACAATATTTAAAAACAGCTGTATTGTCCTTAAGATGTTTTCACAAGAAACATATTGCAGTTTTTTCTTGGCTAGTCCTTTATTGAAATATGAAGTGGGTGTTTGTATAACTATAATAATGACGCGTGTTGACCACTCGACAATAGTCGTGAATCTCTTCTCAACTTCCAAGACGTTCCACGATCCACATTACTTCCTAAATATCAGGTTACGAAAGCATTTGTATTGATATTAATAACACATATCGCCTTAGTTACAATTTAGTTTAAAGAGTTTTATGAAAGACATCCATTTCTGGCCTAGTAATAAAAAAAATATACACGCAGGCGAAGATGCACACCAGAGATTAATATTTGAATATGCCATCAAAAATGTTTTAAAATTAATATTTTTTAAGAAAAGTTACCAAACAACGCTGTAAAATTTTTTCACTCGTAAAATGAATGTCATTTTAAATGATTAAATGAGATATTACAAGAAAATATATGCCAATTTTATCACAAATCTTTCCCGTATCGTTGTTGCAATTGTGTGTTTTAGGATTATTTTCAAATCTCTTGCAGCTAAGGTGAAAATTAATTGACAGACGCAAACCCTAAGCTTAATAAGAAAGACAGGAAGTTATCAAGCACATTTGCCTTTAACCTCTAAATGTTGGGATGAACGTGATTGTCTTCTACCAAAGAATAATGAACTCATTTGAGGCCAATTTAACTAATGACAAACAGACAAACACTACACTTTTACTATCTTAGTTTTGCTAACGCTCTCAAACGCGCTGATGTTCAAACATCACGGCGTAAAGGGAGGAACCGGGCAGGAGTTTGGGCGCCGCCGGGTGAAACTGCAGAATCGCAGAATTGCTTGTCGGAACACAAGAGAATTCTGCAAGGAAAATCCGCCGGAGGGTCCAGTCCTAAGCCCATTACTGCGAAGCGCTTGATTGCTCTGCAATAATTGGCCCGCCCTATCGCCCAAAGGGAAGTGCGCTTTCCAGCCGCCAACGCCGCCGCCATCGCCGCCGCCGCCCCTCGGGCCGCTGTCAAGGCCATCGCAGACCTCCATCGCCCACCTCCGACCCCCCCGCACCTCCAGTTGATACTTTGCTCTTCACGCCGACACCCTCTGGTTGAATCGGGCCAAAAAGATAACCATTATGGCAAGATTCAAAATGCGCGTTGGAAACTCTCACTCAGCACATCTCGTTTGGAAGACATTGAACCGCACTACTTCAGCTCCAGAAAGTATTTTCAATCATTTTTGTCGTCTTCACGGTCTCATAAAGCTACCGTTGCTCGAAACACTCGAATTAATCGATTCTTGTCAATGATAGTTGTGAAATTTAAAAAAAGTTTAAATTTTTTGTGAATTCTTTTTTATATTTCGGAATAGAAGACACTTTTGGATATAAGTTAGATATATTTTTAAGAAAAAATTTCAAATAATTTTATGTAAAATGCTGCATAATAATGTAGCTCACGTAATAATGTTACTCATGTCTATTGTGGATTATATTTTTTGTCTCGTGTATTCCTACAATAATCAATTTTTTATTTATCATATAGAATGCCCTTAATCAGAATAACACACATTTAGCTGAGCATATCTGCACCTTTTCGTTTTATAACCTCTTTACTGCAATGCTACATAGTGAGATTTAGTACTAGATATCCAGGAATTGCCTTCGACGCCACAGGGTATTATTTTCTCTGTATATTTTTTCGATTTCTCTTTCTATAATTACTTTTAAAAATAAAATTTTTGGAATGATAACAATACTAACCCGCGACTGCGAGATATATTGTATCCATATTTATATACATATCATTATTCTTTTAGCCATTTCCAAATTTCCATTTTGAATTTCGAAATTCCATTCTGATATTCAAAATCAGTGGTCTTCTGAACACCATATGTATATTTTATATGCGTTTTTTTTTTTAAATGAGTAATTTCGTCATTTTGAATTTTGAAATTTATTAATGATATAGAAATTTAGAGGCCCTAAAAAACCCTATAATACCCATTTTTACGCAAATCCACTCGCATTTGCAATTACGACCAGGTTTAGGCCTGATTCAACCAGCGTGCGACGGCCGAGTGTCTCCTTTGGCGACTTAATGTTTCCGCACGCTCCTCTCATTGATGACTAACAAAAGTTATATTTTTGAATTACAAAAGTTAATAAATGAATATGAAGAAAGTGGATGGCAAGAGTAGGAGGAGGAAAAATAATACTGTTAAATAAAAAAAATAGTAAACGGAGCAGGTCAGTCAAAATGTAATACACATACCTGTAATACCTGTAATACACATACTACTTACGGTACGTCAACATAAAATTACAAAGTACTGTTGATGTAGTCAATAATAAGAATGGAATAATGCATGCAAATAATGGTCTGAACGAATAATGAAACTAAAGTGTTAGAAAATTCATGAGGATGAGATCAAGCGGGGAGCTTTTACTTGCTTTAAAAGAATTTTAAAATCGAGACAAATAATACTTTAGCGACTTACATTTGTTCCAATTCAACTGGCGCATAATACGATAAATACTCTTGTTTGAATGGTTGTTCGAAAACATTTAATAGAACACAAATTGCAGTCATCGCACCTTTCAAAACCTCTCTTGACATTTAATACATAAAAATGTCTTGAGTGCATTACCGGACGAATACATTATTTCCCTATATTGAATTGAGTATGAAGGCTCAGAATACCACGAAATTTCCAAAATAATCATGCTGTTGTAGTTCAATCTCAATAATTATTCTCAGTTTTATTACAGCCATAAAAGATAATGACTGCAGAACGTAGAGGAAAGGCTGGTTGATAAGAGCAGTATAGTACGATACAAAGTAGGACATAAAACAAAATGTACACAAATCAAGTTTGATTAAGTTCCCTCCCGTAAGTTACCAGTCTGTTTGATGGGCATATTCAGAAACACTTCACCTTGATTTCCAGCATGGTTCCTGCACAAACACAAACATTGGAGAAAAAAATCAGATACAAAGGTAGTGTAAATATGAACCATAAAGAACGGGAAACAAAATTACTTAGTGTAGTAATTAATATATATTAATTATTATAGGAAGTAGAAACGTTCGGTATTCGTAGACTTCCGTAACAATCGTACGGGTATATACCGGGTGTCCTACCAACTATGGGACAAAACATCACCTTCATTATTTTTCTCATCGCTAGCAATCACGATACTCGTCATGAATATGACTAAACACAAATAAAAGGCTGAGTGACAGAATTATAAGTCACATTAGTGCTGTTTTGAGACAGCGCGTTCAAGTTTGTCAAAAATTTTGACATACTTGAAATTTGGACATCAAAGAAGTGTGAAGAAAGTTAAGCATGTTTTATTCTACAATATGGCCAGCCAAGGTAATGCTACTGAACTGAACGGGAAGAGAGTTGATGAGAGATCTGATAAGGTGAACCGAATGATCAGATAATTGTGGTATCGACAACTTTAAAACTCAGTGTTGTGGCTTATCATTAATTCTCTATTAGTTAAACCTTTGCGATTACATCGTCGAAAGGGAAGAAGTGTGAAGGAGTAACATCAGAAAAGAGCAACATTTGCACTATACAAAAAATCACCCCTATATTGTTTCATATCATTGAATAATTTCCTAAGGTTAACAAAATTAGGGAAGTTTACACTTACGAAACAATACAATCAGCACACAGTTAAACACGTTTCTGAAAATGTCATTGAAATGTGTTATTACCAAGATCAGAACAAGTAGTATGTTGTAGTGTACTATTGTAAACCAGGAAATCCTACTCTTTACCCTAATTTAAAACACATAATGCATCACATATCATAAATGGAGTAATTGACAATTTTTTCAAAGGGTCTCATGCGTCACATGCTTACTGGACATTGGCGTGTTTACACTCAATAATCTTTGCATTTAAAAACACACAATCTGTGAACCTAAAAAACTTGGTATCTTTGCATCGCTCTGTATAACCTTACACTCATATAGTTGCTCGCGCTAGACCACGAAACATGGAATTATTTCAGTAGACTGATTGCAAACTCGCAGAACCATAGGACGGAATGAACAAACGAACCCATCAATAAATGACGGCAGATTAGTGTTCATTTACAATTCAGTGTTTATTCTGAAAAAACAAAAAAAAAATAATAGTATCACACGATAACATATCTGGGGACCACACCCATTGATTTAAAGAAATTGTTTGGTTGGTTGGTTAGTGATTCCGAGCCCGTCAACAGCTTTGGTCATTAGCACCGTAAGTATAGTGCCTGTTTTTCTTGGGAGATGGCGGTGATCTTCCCTCGCTGGATGGGCATCGGCTTGCAGGGCCGGGACAAGCTCTAAGCTCCCGACCGGTCTCCCGGAATGTGTGGTAGTGCATGTGAGTGTAAGTGTGTGTGTAAGAGGAGAGAAAAGGACAAGGAAGAGGAAGGAAAGATCGCGCGTGGTCCGTGGTCCGTTTTTTAGGGCACTGCTCCGGCATTCGCCTGGTGTTGATTGGAGAAACCACGAAAAACTAGCGATCAGAGCAGCCGGCATCTAGTATTCTCCTCCACCCAGCGACTGAATTCGACCTAGCTAAAAAGCTAGTGTCGAAAATCCTGCCGCTGTCACAACTCGAACCTAGGACCTCACGGTCAGAGGCGCTGATATCTGTCAGTGATATCTGTTGATGCATTGAGCTACAGCTCCCGGTATAAAAAAAATAAAAGAAAAATAATAACGAAATTTTGGATGAGTAGAGAGCTTAAGTTTCTGTCTAAACGAAACCCCTTTTAAAGGTATAGATTAGCTACAACCTCTCCAATAATTCTACACATACTTCACCCCCCCCCAAAGCAGCTAATTGGCGCGACGCCCCTGAAATCGAGCGGGCGGGGGGGCGTCGCAGTGCAGGGCGACGCAAGTGGCGGGCGGTGCGCGGCTGCCTCGCTAATGTTTTAATCATGTTTGCGCGAGCGCCCGCCAGGGTGATATCGTCGCCCCTCGCCAGCCACTTTGCACTTCGCGTCCGTGTGGCCACTCCGCCCGAGCTCTCGTTTCCTCTGGAATACACGCACTTCGCACTCGGTGTATGGCAAGACAATTCATGTCCGGCCAAGAATATCAAGTATAACGCACGAGTTTCCCTTTTGACTTGACGAGAATGAAAGTGTGACTTAACATATTTACGTCTTATTTTGCATAACATTACCGGTTATCGTATTATTACTTCGGTTAACCCACCACCAGATATATCACAAAATTATTAAAAAAAAATTATTTCTTCTCGTTTGGCATACTTGTCTTTCGAAGAGTTTAAATTATGCATTACAAAGTTTTTTGAATTTTTGGAATTGCCATCCATAAGCAGTGGTTTCTATTACTCGGAAAAACGTAAATATTGTGCTAAAGTAAATGAAGCGAAGTTGAAGACTGTTTCAGTTTGATCTATTGACAGTTATGAGGGATTATGGTGGTTTGAATCGGTCTTTGAGATACCTGGATTTAATACGTGGGTATGCAGCATTGCGACCTAGGCTGAAGATTAAGGAGCATGGGAAAGTGTAAAAGGTTTTGGTAAAAAATTTGGGCTATTTGTGTTATGTGGTTGCTTAATGAAGGCACTTTCAATTCTCTGCGAATATGGGTGTTTGGAATGAACCAGGTGGCGTTTAATGTTGTTCTTCAAAATATATTCTAAATCGCTGTTAATTTTTGGAGATTGCTAGTCGCAGCACATTCCCAAACTGGACATGCATGAGTCATGGTTGGTAGAATTAAGGATTTAAATCGTAGAAATCGGCATTCGACTTTCAATGAAGAATGTGCATTAATTAAAAGGAAGAGTTTTGATATTCTTGCAGGTGGCTATTGCATTTATGTGTGGTTTCGAAGTTAATCTTTTGTCAAGCAACACACCTAAGTATTTTATCGGCGAGAAGGTGCACGGAATGTATGTATTTTAAAGATTCAGCAGAATCACAGAATCTCAGGAAGGGAGATCTCGCAACGTGTATCAAGGGCATTCCTTGATCTCCGACGGCCTTCGAAGGTTTTCCTTAATTAAGACTCTGAGAGGATAAGGAATTAAATCATCACTCGTCCATCACATGGGAGTTTAAATAGGATGGAGGAAGAAGGGTAGTACGCGGAGCATCATCCTTTGTGCAAGTGATGCTTTAGCTTTGCCAGAAGTGATCAGGAAAATCACGGGCACCGCAGAGCAGTCGATCAATGAATGAGCTCGATAAACTACAAAGAATATACGTAAGACTGAATGGCCGAGGTGGCTGTGAACATGTACCGACTCAGCGTTTCGGTCCGAATGGCCGTGGGTTTGAGTCCTGCCTTGGGCGTGGTTGTGTCTCAAGTACGTGTTATCGCCGAGGGCCTCGAGTTCTGCTGACCCCAGATCAGAGGCGCCCGCAAAGTGTTTTGGTGTCTTGCGTGTGGTCAAATATGCATCCCATCGGTACGCAAAGGGTATTCGGTTGTTGGTCGGATAAAACCTAGAAGAAATGTAAGTTTAATTTATTTTCTAGTAAAATACCGAGTCAGTCTCAGGGTTAATAAATAGAGACACCTTCCCCCTTGAAATACCTTCTAAATGCTTCAAAATATTGATACAAAAATTCCACCAAATCATTATTAAGATATGTTTTTAAAGAATTTGCGCTATTTGTGTGGCATTGGAGTTTCGGAAGTTGCATCCAGCGAGTGTATGCATTTGACAAACAAAGATGTACAGGCGCCACCAACAATAAAGGCTCACACAGACCGACGCGGAAGACCCACAGCCTACGCGAATTGGCCGCCGCGGAAGATTCGCGTCACGTGTTGCCTTACGAGCACGATCTGCGCGGCAGGCGAGCGTCGCGGCTACGGATTGGCAGCGTTTAATCGGCGGCGGAATTTGTAACGAAGCCAGACGCGTTTCTTCCGCTCTGCTCGCGTTTCGTGGAAGTACGGCCATGTTCGGGAGTCTTCGCTTCCGTCTGGGTCGAGCGACCTTGCCAACCGTCACCAAACGCTGACTCATAATTGAAGCTCCGGTGGGAATGGTCCCGCGAATTCCGCGGCCGCATCTAGTTCGGAACTTTCCGCGCCGCACCCGCTGCGGATCTACCGCGCCGGTCTGTGGGAGCCTTTATGAGCACGTTCAGCCCTGCGCGGCAGGCGAGCGTCGCGGCAACGGATTGGCAGCGTTTAATTGGCGGCGGAATTTGTAACTCAGTTAGACGCGTTTTTTCCGCTGCTGCTCGAGTTTCGTGGAAGTCCGCTCGTGTTCGGGAGTCTTCGCTTTCCTCTGGGTCGGGCGAACCATCACCAAACGCTGACTCATAATTGACGCTCCGGTGTGAGTGGTCGGCGGCCGCGTCTAGCTCGGAACTTTCCGCGCCGCACCCGCTGCGGACCTACCGCGCCGGTCTGTGGGAGCCTTAGCTCGGAACTTTCCGCGCCGCACCCGTTGCGGATCTACCGCGCCGGTCTGTGGGAGCCTTAGCTCGGAACTTTCCGCGCCGCACCCGTTGCGGATCTACTGCGCCGTCTGTGGAGCTTAACCCGTACCGCGCCGGTCTGTGGGAGCCTTAGCTCGGAACTTTCCGCGCCGCACCCGTTGCGGATCTACTGCGCCGCTCTGTGGAGCTTCAACCCGTGCGTTTCCGCGCAGCGGTGCATGCGGCACCGGCCGAGGGGGCGGGGCGTTCCCAGAGCTGACGTGGCGCCCCGCCCACCGCTCCCCACGTGTCCCTGGGCGGTTGCGCCCAATTAGCAGGGGCAGAGCGCTTGCCGACCTGACCGCCCCCGCGCGCCCCCTGCGGCAGCTTACTACCAGCTGCAACGCACTGCATTGTGCCCCACAGTTACGTACCACATAAAGAGCCGGTGTAATGAATGCTTTGTGCTCCGATGTGGACAGCGATTGTAGACAGCGAGGCGTAAGTAGATTTGAACTGTTTGTCCGTAGAGATATAAAAATCACAACTCTTGAGCATATTTTAGAATCCTCTTTATGGATGCAGTGTAATAAATTAAATATATATTTCGCGTCCCTTTTGTATTGATTCATGTTTATTGCTGCATTTATATTACATTTTCTCTGTTTTGATCTTGATTGCTGTATGCATGGAGTCGCAATATACGGAAAAAATCAGGACTGGCTTTTATTATATTTTGTGTCGTAATGCCAGGGCAAATGTAGCATTTTGACCACTGATAATGATTTTCATTTCATTTGAATCAAATGTAGAAAGATTTACTCAACGGTAAGTTCTCTAAAGGAGATCCTTATATTTCAAGGATGCATAACTGTGGTGTGGAATATATTTTCATCAAACGAAATCTACAAAACGTATTTATTAACATCACTTAGTCTCATCATTTAACTCTATTCTAATTATTATATATCTTTGAATAAAGTCTATTTCTTAAAATTTTTTCCTGAAGGCTGCGACACTTTTTTAAACAAAATTTTATTCTTTTAGTAAATACATTACTTCTGTTACATTTTCATTTTCTTCGTGGCCATTATAGTATGAAACTCTACAATCTCCCTACTGAACACATTTATAAACACCCGCAAAGCACTTTTACGTGGCTGTTTTATTCAAAGATTCGTGTACTTGAAAAAAGCCGTCAAATGCAGGGCGCCCCGGCGTGAAACTCGAGCTTTTTTAGACGGGAGAAACGTGTCCAGCAGAGGGCGCAAAATAAAACAGCGCAGCGCTCAATATGAGCACGGCCAACTCGTACACTGCACGTGACCAGATTTGACAAGAGCGGAACTGACGTGCTACTTATTTCGTTCACACAAGGGGTTAATTTTGCTGCGTCATTGTTCGCCAAGTTTGCGTACGCGGAGCAGAACGAGTGAGGGTAAAAAAGCGCCAAGAGGGAAAAAAATTCACCCTGATTACAACCCGCAAAACGCCCCTCCGGGAGGAAATTTCTAATCTGACCTCGAGAGAAGTAAACAGGGCTGGCCGTTACAACGAGGGACAACAGCACGGTTTCTTTTCTTCCCCCGGTTCTCGGAGCGGACTCGACGTTCGAGGGTTGCAGCGGTTTCCAGAACAGAACATTATTTCGTAAATGGAGGCGGGCGAACCGGCAGTTTTGCTGGAGCGGCGTTGTAAAGACGGACGCCGGAATGAACGAAACCAATTTCGCGCGATGTGGCGACACCGCACAGAAAAGGCGGGTTCCAACAGGGAGAACAAGAGCCCCAGGCGGAGAGGTCGCCCTGAGCGAGCCGACCTCCGCCTCGCTTCCTCTTTTCTTCACGCTGTGCCCCCCTCCCCCCGGCCACAACACCTACCCTTCCCTTCCCTTGTCACACATTTTTGTCAAATTAAATTCCAACACCCGCTCTAGCTTTCTCTAGGGGGTACAACCTAGCGTTTTATGCCGTTTTACAATTTCGCATACCACCCTGAGTCGTTTAATAATCCGGTTTGTGTCGGAGAAAACAAGATTTTGCAACACAAGACTGCCAGCCCCCTTGTTACTTTCATCAATTTCTCCCCTACAAACCTCGCGACGCAGACAGGTGCAGCTAGCGAATCCTTTGTCGTCTTCTCTTTGTGCGAATGCAAGCACCGCACTTTGACGACGCGATCTCAAGAGAAATACGAGCGAAAACGTAAATTGATAACACCGGGGATGACGACTGTTCCAGGGTGCTCGCTGTTAAAACGGGGGTGGCGACGGCTGTTCGGGCAACCGGGGATCCGGGCGATGCCACAAAAGGAGCATTCGCAAAAATCGCCCGAGTCGAGATAAACTCGAAAGCATTCCCCGCGCCCAATGAGCTGCCTCTAAATCGCAAACGCCATGCAAATCCGAGCGTCGTGTAAACGCAGTTATCAGCACGTTCCTTCGCGTTTTACGCTGGCTGGGGCCGGGCCGTAAAAATAAAACGGATTTTATTGAGCGACGGACCTACATATCCCCCCCGCCCCAGGGGCGCCGGCGTAAAGGCCGGGGCGGGGAGGGTTCGGCGGAGGGTGGCGCTGATAAAAGCAAAGAAATCCAGGGAACCCCAGATTCCAAGGAGAGGGCGGAGTGACACTTAACGAGGAGTAACGGACCGCGGGTGGCGAACGCGGTCAGAACCCTGGGGAACGCCCCTTTCGCCTCGGACCCCGCCCCACCCCTCCCCGCCTTTCCGGTGCTCCCCGCCCCCATCCCCACCCCCGGCCCCGCCGCGGGCACCCGTCCACCCCCCCGGATGCTCCGTCGCCGTATGTCTTCATTAGAGCGGTGGCAAACGCCAAGCATTAATACGGCAGCCTCCATCGCCGCCGCCGCCGTCTCCGCCCCCGCGCCGCCCCCGCCGCCGGATCCACAGGCGGCCACCCCTCCAGACACCGCCGCAGCCGCGCTATTAATATAAAACTTTTGTGCTCGGGAACAGGTGGAATAATACGGAAAGTTTCCTCGCATCGAGGTGTGCGATATTTCCTGCCGCGTTACGCGACGCGAGCGAGGCTGCTGCTGCAGCGGGTGGGGGTGGGGGGTGGGAGCTTCTAATTAGAGAGAGGAAGTGGAACTATGTGGAAGAAAAGTAGAGGAACAAGCAACACAAAACAGAATCTTCGCCAGTGGCTTCACGCCGGAGAAATCTGAATGTACAGGAGAGTATGCTCACTGTATGTTGTTGCTGAATCTAGGGAGAACTTCGCGAATACATACGCCAGAAGTGATGCAGATGTAATGAATGACATGCAGCTTTAAATATGATTTTGAAAGAAAAATAAATATATTTTTGTACTGAATGTTCAGTTGCATTCATTACAGCCTTTTGTACAAATTCGTTATAATTTTGCTACTATAGATACATAATGACAGAATTACGTTGTTCCAACAGCGACATTATGAAATAGTTAAATGTTAATACTGTAAGATTCCATATCTACGCTGTTTTATTACGCTTTATTCAATGTACACTCAAGAAAAAAGTGAAAAAATAACAAAGGTGTTTCAAGGTATGACCAACGTTTGTCAAGAAAAAGGGAGCAACACAAAAATAAAGTTGTTGAGAGAGAGCCTAATACTCCCCAGGACGAACTTCTTCGATAGAAGTTCTTTCCATTTTTCAGATTTGGAGATGAAATACAAAGCTTTACTGAAGGAAGCATAGACTTAACTGCCCTCAGAAAATTATTTGTATTCAGAATTTAAAAAATACGGAGGTGGATGTTATTAAAACTGTAAAGTGAGTTAATTACGTATTTAAACAAAGTTCGTAATTTTGGGAACATTCATGAGGTCTTTATGGTGCGTAACTAATACAGTTTGAAAGTTCTTACAAGAAACCTGTCATTTTGCCTTCCTTAACAACGCACACTTCATTCATTTTCAAAGAACTCGAATTCCTCTGAGAAAGTTTGAACAGCTAAGAATTCAAAATGGAATAAACACAGTTTCACATGAGAGAACATTTTTTCCACGAAAGTTATTTTACAAATAATAAATTCAAACCTTAATTCAACATAAAAGTATGAGAACCCTCTTTAAGCTTCTTTAAAAAGAACGTTCTCTCTCTTTTCTCACTATAAAGTTTGCAAATTCAAAGATGAGCAAAATTGCACAATATCATGAAGGGTCTGAGATCAAATCAAAGTGCGGAGTTTTTTGTAGCAATTATATTAAATTTCAAGATATATATAGTTATAGAATTTCTCTAATGACGCCAATGTCATGAACATCACACCATTTCCTACCATTTTCTATAATTTCTATCGTTGAAATGTAAACATAACGCAGAAAACCTAATAAATAGTCATGTAAACCTGGAAACGTAACAAAAAACAACTGTTAACACAAATAAACTCAACAAAAGAGAACAGAATGAGCTTAACAATAAAAAGGAATAGCAGTTTACTGCTTTCACTGAATGGGAAGGCAACGTGATCGTGTCTGTTACAACAAAAGATGTGCATCCCTCCAAAAAGAAGTCCTTCATGGGCTGCAGAAAATATTAGTTTGTGGTACTTTAAGAATTGTATTTTTATGTTTTGGTTGCTTTGATATCTGTGTTAACTGTGGTAAACCAAAATTTTCGAACTGACTGCTGCTTTCAACGCTTCAGACTTTTACATGTTCTTATGGAAAGAAACCAAAGTATTACACGTAGTTTCAAAATACGAAAAATACTAAACCTTTACAAAAAAATATTTCAACTTTTCTTCCAGATAAAATTGTATTTCAAAATGAAAAAGCCTTGATCTGTAGGTATTTTACAAACACATTTTAATCAATGCTTTGCACATCTGCGTACTTCGTTAGTAAGAAGTGTTAATATACTTCTTGCAATGTAACGATATGCGATAATCATACGCAGTTTTTAACTCATACGCAGTTTTTAACTGTTTTTTTACGTAAAATAAATTTAAAAAAACGCGCTGTGTAATGTGAGTTTAGTTTAAATTAGGGATTAGACACCGTCTTTTGACAAAAGATTTTCGATCCGTGAACGCCCGAACTATCTGACAGAAAATTTCGACTCAACCTTTCATATCGTTACCACCCTCAAAGGGAAGATCCAGGAGAAATGAGCTTTTTTTCTAGAGGACCTATAAAAATCGCGAGCTACCGGGGGTCATTATTGGCAGCGCGGAAGAAATATCGTTCTAATCGAGGCGTATCGAAACCCGGTCCGTAATCGATTATTAGCGACCTCCGCGTCCGCTTGTGTCTGGACGCTTCCAGCGCGGTGCGGACGGGCGAGGACCTGGAAGGGTGAGGACGGAGGGTGAGGATACGCGAGGGGAGGGACCTTCACGGCTAATTGCCTCCACCGTAGCATGTGGAGATGCGCGCGTTTATCTCGCTGCTAAGTGATCGCAAATATAATGGAATTCGATTAAACTGCGGGAGATATATTGCCCTTGAATTCCGTCGGAGTAACTTGTGGTTGTCGACGAAATGGAGGACGCTGGGGAGTTGGATTTGGAGATGACTCTGACAAAATGGATGCACAAAAATGCCGATGAGGGAAATGCTCTGGTCAAACATTTGAAAAGTCTTCGCTGACGAGATGGTATAGTACGCTTAAATCAAAGAATTAACACAGATAATAACACGAGTGCTTTGGAAATTGATAAATCCCCGACTCACGAATCGAGGAGGGAATTTATCTGAGAATTTCCAAACCACGAGTGGTATTTAATAGGACTATTCCGCGAATACGTCCATCAGAGTTCCAAAATGCGCCAAATATTGAAAATAAATAGAAGCATGTTAAAAGAGGTTATGTTATAGTACATACGCTGTTTGTTGCACGTCAACCCAGCGATCGGTACCAACCGCCTCCTAACCTAGATGAGTCGCATCTTATTATTGGTCAGTAGGGGGAGGAGCGGTAAGAAAAATCGGTTAAGAAAAGTGAAATTTTGTTTGAGATACACCGCCCTGATTGGAGCATTTTATATGTATAGTTACACACTATTGATTTTTATTTCACGAGGTTTTTACAACAAGGAATAAAGTGTTTGAAATAGCAAATATGTAGCTGCCCATGAATTTGGTGAATTGGTCAATTATTCTCATTCTCAAACTTTCTTACTTCGCAGTTTAGATTGTATTACTTGTAAACTTAACCTTTACAAGTAACAAAGTTAATAAAAATAATAAAATTGTACTTTTAGAAATCTGTTTTGCTGTATTATTTCACACAGTGACCAGTCGCTAAGAAACAATTGATGTAGTTCATATATGTAATTCCACATTTCTCCTGCTCCTAAACTCTTCGTTCTTCTTTGAACGGCGTCTTGCATTACATTTTCCCCTACTTTACTCTACAAAAAGTTCTATAATGCTTAATAGAACAAATGCAATGAACGATTTTGTAACTAACAGTTTCAAACAAACACAGACCGCATAAAGTGGAATCGATGTTATGGAAACATGTGAAAGCAAATATGCGCGTTCTACACCAACTTTGGTGAAGAGCTACATTTTAATTATTGGTAGTTCAGGCATTAATTAAAGAGCACATAAAACTGAACTCGAGCTTGAATTTTAATTGTAATCAGCGAGCGGGTAGCCATGGAAACGTGTCATCGAATAAAAAGTGTCACTAACTAGCTCAGCTAAGGTAGTTTGTGCAAGAACGTGAGTCTTGTTAGAAAAGAAATGGTGATCACATATGAAACTCGGTTTATTTGAAGTTTTACACAGGATGCGTCGATGGAAATTTCCTACTGCAGATTTTCTCGTTAGAAAACCCTTGGCAGAGACCCTATCTGAACACTAATGTCTTTTCAAGGATAACTTTTTAATTGCTACCTTTAGAAATAATGAAACGTTTTCATCGTATCTTTAATGATGGCAAAGAAAACAAGGAAAGAAAACTTGTTGAAATAAATTCCACTTTGCAAAAACACTTTTGTTTGATTCACAAAAGCGAATTAAGCCTTAACGAGCACAAGAAAAGTCACCTCTCGTGTTTTGACTTTCTACTGCACCAACTGTTTGTTGGGATGAAGGATATCTATCATTTTAACATGACTAAGTTCTTTGTTTCTGTAAACAAAATAGCCACATAATTTTCGAAATTGTTTTTTAAGGGTCTGTCGTCTTGAGTGTGAATAGACGGGCGCAAGATCTAATGAAAGTTTTACTTGATTATTTCATGTTTCAGCTACATTGAAAAGGTTTCAAAACTAGAAGACATTCAAAATTACATTCAGATGTCTAAATTATATTCATTTCGTGCCTTCACGAGCGTTTCCTCTATAATTTTCATCAAAATTTATGTCTACGATATTTCATCTATATTTCATTATCATAAATAAGGCATCATTTCGCGGCGGCGATGATGTAACGGTTAGCGTATCGGATTGTTATACCCAAGTTTGAGGGTTCGAAGCCGTGGATTTTTAAGGGTGAAAAACTCCTTCGTACGCCTTCCTTCCGAGGGGAAGTAAAGCCGGCCCCCATACGATAATTTGAATAACTATATTTACCACTGAAATCTATAAGACGTGCACAGATAAGCAAGTTACATTTATGTCCAGAAGCAAAACAAGGGGACATCTAAGCATTTGCTCAAGGTATCGTTCAAATTGAGGCTTACAACGTTCATTCAGAATCAAATAAAATGAAGAGAGAAACGCCAAGAAAATGCAGAATATAAAAATACCCTTTGTCTTCTTAAACAATGTAATTAAAGAATATGCAACAGTCAACTTCTCCTTCCATAACTTTTCGAGACGCCGCCAACCCACTGGCAGAAAACTCCTATTACTACATGGAAAGATGAATCAAAATGCACCAGAAATTCTGGAAATGGTCTACATTTTTTATAGACAGCCCAAGAGTACATCTTGTTGGCCCCCAGCCGTGTTCTCTTACAACCACCATCCAAAAAAGGTATTTTCGATGAAATGGTGGAGCGCCGAGTTGAGATTCACGGTCGGAAAGTTCTCTCCGTTTCCCAGGAGGAAGAAAAAGAATGTGAGTGGATTGCCTAAAAAGCCTTCTAAAAGCTAAGTTACGGAAAGTCTGTCACAACAAGGCCGTTGAATGCAAAGTATGCTTGTAATTCCAGTAGTGCCTTCGACTCTACGGGGCCCCAATGGATTATCTTCCGATTTGAAGAAGCGTTTCCAGAATTTTACGATGTATCGCAGATTAGGGAACGTTTCCAGGAGTGAAATATATACCATCATCCTGTTGAAAAATATATTTCATGAAACGAAACATGTTTCTTGGTAAAAACATTAATTTAATGTGAGTGGATTGATTGTGAATTGGCACATTCTGAGGATGTACGGTGATATATATTAGTACAATATAGTTTGGGATTTTCAACCTTTTAAACTAAAAAAAATCCTACAAATATGTAGATTCCATTTGGAATATCTGAGTGACAAGTTTGTAAAATTATAAAAGAAATAAAACATTTTCATAACCAAAAACATTGCATTTTGAACCAGTGATTAGTATACAACTATTATAATTATGAAAGAGACTCTTTCCTTTTTAGAACATTTTTTAAAAATATCGTAAGGTATATTTTAATAGAATACTTTTTTCTCGAATGTGTAAAGAATACTAAAAAGATACATGAAGACAACGAGTGGAAATATCGGTGAAAAAATTGTTGCTCGAGGCCGGCGAAGAATATTGTCAAAAATATTCCACAAGAACTTTGTCAATTATATTTTACGAAAGCGGTATGACGGTATTAGTCTACGTCCAATATTTTTAACGTAATTTTGCAATACAAGGTGATCGGAAGTTAGATTACTGCGTTTAGGTTCATTTTATTTTCATTGATAATTAGTATATTTTATTGCTGAAAATTAAAAAAGGAAAATAAAATGAGAACACGAGTGTTGCTACGACAAGGATGGTATTTCGTGAGCAAAGCGGCATCAATTGAACTTCAAAATAAAGATGCGAGGAGTTATATTCTCGGGAGGCATTCTCTCGCTGACCGTCGTATTGTGCGGATTGCTACACGCCGTGCAGCTCAACCAGCGCCAACCAGCAAAGTTTCTTTACTCAGTGTGAATCCTGCCTCGACCTCAGAGGTGCTTACACTACTGCGCGACGAACAGTCCGTCTCTATCAACTAGTGTTTACTTATTCAGTACAGTGCGTATATCTACTCGTGCTCAAAAGTTTTCACAGTGCTACATAGTGCTCCAATCCAAACCCCCCTAGGGGGGCATCCCATCCCAGATGTCTCTGCAGTGTATCAACATCAACTCTATCGGAACTCAACCGCTAACAGCAACATTCAAGTACTAAGGTCAGACCCGAGGAAACGCAGTTCTGACAACCTCCAGGTAACTGACGCCAAACGCAAGGCTAATTCTCTCCCTAGCGTAATGGATTTACGAACAAAGAACAGATTTGCCCCGTTCGTGCATCAGAGGGACGATGACCGAGAGGAAAATCTCCAAATTTCATCTCACCGAAAAGAGCCTGTGATAAAAAAGCTAACTTCAATATTTATTCACGAAATTACAAACTATAAAGAACTTGTTAGTAAATTAACCTCCGAGATAGAAAAACTAACAAAAAATATAAAAAATATTTTAATTAATTTAAAAATTCACTTTCTTGATCAGAATAAGTGTTAATATCACACGTTCAGAGAAAAATATTCGAGGGAAGATACTCTATTTTTTTTACGGACTTCTGATTTACGAAACCTTATTACCTCTGAGAATTACTCCAGGTCTCTCTTAAAGTTTCTGAGATAAATAATGATACGGACCGAATCATACATTTTCAATAGCCTGTGAAATTATTTTTCATGTCTAGAATATTTTATTTCGTCTTCTTTAATCATATTAATTCAATAATATCTTTAAATGTCCATATCTTGATGTTAATTCTTTGATAGAAGCAATTTATCACGTGAAGCAATCGGATAACTTATTACCAAATAGAAGATTAAAGTTGGATATTTCCGAGTACATTTTATCAAAGAACCTTGGTAAAAGGAATATTTCATAAAATCTGGCTATTGCGTTGTCACATTCTTATTTTATGACATCTCTAACAAAGATCTTGTAGCAAGTACACATCAACAGAGAGGATCATCTGTTGGTGTTTAGTGCGAGTGGTAGCCAATATAAAATTTTATTTATCGGAAATAACGAAACTCGTATCTCTTTACAACATTTTTGGACTTCGACTACAACCTAATGTCACCAACCTCTCTGGAATGCGCCTATTTCAGGGCCGGGAACTGACAATGAAAACGACACAATGAAAGAGGCGCGTCATGATGACAATAGCGATACATTTAACACCACATTCCAATGGGGTTTTCGTATCGCTCATTGACCCCATGCCATGTGGCAGCGACTTCATGGCCGTGCTTATTTTCATTTCGCACGAACCGGGAGTATTTTTCCCTCGTCTCCCCACATTTCAATTTTTATGGCCAGGGGCCTGGGCGAGAGATAAAAGGTACGTGCTTGCATTGTTAGTGGACCACCATGTGCTTTAGTCTCTCTTACTACCAGTGTGTGGGGCATGGCTCAAAGAAGCAGCTTCAATATGCATTTGAATATGATGGTAACTTTATGGGTGTAATTTACATAATTGGATGGGAGAAAAGAGCAGTCGCATTCATTCACAAAGGATCTTTAGAATCAGTTCACCATATTACAGAATTTTCAAAGTTCCAGATTCTTTTGTGAATTACAAGAAATGGCAAAATGAAAGATAAAAGCAAAAGCAAGCTACATATGCTAATGAGTTGCACGAATTCCCAACCAAATGTTGATTCTCTTAGTTGTGTACGTCAGTTGATAACGTGAAAATGATGGAAATGAATATTTGATGGATTCCAAGAAGTTGAGGAAAATAAACAGAGTCAGTCTGTTCTTTCATGTAGCTAAAAACGTACATTCGTATTGACTGAGGACCAAACTTAGTTAAATACGTATTTTATTATTGACTAATTTACCAAAAAGAGGTATTATAACCCTGTTTATTTTTAATACAAGAGGCAATTGCTTGGTTACACTATACTTTGTGAAAGAAGATACCAATATCATATTGATATTGATTCATTATTTCAAACTGTGCTTCAATGCTCAGAGAACTTAGTATGCTTTCTTCGTGTTTTTAAAAGTTCAAGAATCTAACGTAGAGAAAATATATTCAATTATGGATTACTGTATCATTTCAGACAAGTATCTACTTCTTGTTTGTGTAAGAATGATATATATATATATATATATATATATATATATATATATATATAAAATCTTGAATTCTCCCAAATCTTGGGGATCTCCTAACAAGCATTTTGTTAGGACGATTGAACTTCGTCCATACACCATGTCTTGGATTTAATTAATTTCTAGCAATTTTGTAGTGAAATCATTCTAGAATAGTTACTGCATTTGCTGCACTATAACTAACAAAATAATTAATAACAATCACATAACTTTACTGTAAGAATTTGTGAATGAATTTATTTTAGGATTATTTTTTTTTGTATTGGAGAAATGGTAGGATTTTTACAAATTTGTTGAATCAACCTTTCATGATGAATATTCTATTGACTAAGAGTTCGTGAAAATAAACATAACAACAACCATTTGGCATACATTTTATGATCCGGAGAAGAAACTTATACTTAAAATGTATCATAAGTTCTACAATGTATTATAAGTTTGCATGGTTGTTTTCTTTAATAACGTCTTCGCACGCAAAAACTGCAGGGAAGGCGTTACTGCGGCTTGGAGCATGAACGTTCTTGATAAAAACTTCATATTCCTCGCATGGACTTAACTTTTTCAGGAAACGTCTACTACCGTAACATGAAACATGTTACGACTCCTCGACCGGAGTTCTCCTACAAAGACACTCTTCGTGGGCGCTCTGTCCGTGCGCAAACAAGGCAAAAGCACGTCAATACTCTTGCTTTATATAGGGACTCCATGACCAGGGAGGTGCATTTGAGAATACTCATTTTTCGGCTTCTCTGCTGCTTGAGTATCAAGGGCCTAATCTACTGATCTGTGTGGCCAAAAAGTGCGGCACATTAAATCAGCTATGTACCGAATAGTAATAGAAGTTCCCTTTTATGTTGAATAGTGATAAAACATTCGTTTAATGGTTATAAATGTCAACTTACTATCTCGGCGTGTGAGCTTTTTTTGTGCACAAAAATGCAAGTATATTTGTAAGATATTAATTGCAACTCGAATGTAAGTAGTAACTAAGGCTCAAACCAGGCACGAAAAGCGATGTTAATATTAAGTACCTTTTATTGAAATGAACTTAGAATTAAAGTCGTAATAACTATTAATGTATAATAATTGGTTTTCCAACACCGTTCACGTCTACAACATTTAGTCATAAATTTAAAACAAACATTTATGAGACAATACTTACATTTCTTTATTTGATACGAAACTCAGATAGGAGTAAGTTTACTCTGTAAAATGATTGGTGACGATAGATTTTCACATCAAACATACTTTTAGTTTCTTCGTGAAAAATAAGGAAACATTGTTGCGAAGGATTAGAGAGTTTATTAGATAAAATGGTCTTTTAGCTTTTTATCCTTAATATTTCTATCTCTATTGGTATTGTAAATTGTTAATGATCGACGTAAAATTTGTATTGTCAAGATTGAAATGATATTCGACTTACTCATATTTCAGTAATCTGTTCATTCTAAAGTAGAGTGTAGATTGAGGAAAACTGTTCCGTCCATTCCAGACACAGGAAATGGCTAAAGAAAAAAAAGAAAAGGTTTTTCTCTCATTAATACCATTTTTCGTATTCAACAATACTGCTTCTCCAGCTCTGACTAAGATCGTCACTATGAGTCTCACCCACGCAATCATATTTCAATCTGAATACTCACGCCCTCCATGGCGGCTTCAGCTCTGCGAGAATAACCCTTCCGGCCACTGTGGAGTTAAATTCTTAGTGCTTCGGGAGTGCTCCATGCCAGGACGCACGGCCCCTTGAATATAACGACTTGATTGCGAAGGCTCCCTATTACCGTTCAGGGCTCCCGCGCTCCGCCCCCCCCTAAACCTCGCCATACCGGCCCGCCCCCTCCTCCACCGCGCACCACCCTACCCGCCTCCGCCCCGCTCCTCCGCGCCCTCGCCCCACCCGCCGCCCCCCCGCCGCCCCCCCCTCCGCCCCCCGCTCCGCCCCCCGCTCCGCCCCCACCCCGCTCCGCCCTCCACACTCCCCGTGCAGCTCTTCTTTTTTCTCGTCGCTCGCTTGTTGGCGCGCGGCGAAAAGCACGATGTCGTTAAACACTAGCGTTCCACGCGAAACGTAATGCAGTGGCGCGGGCGATGGCGGCGGCGGCGGGGGCGGGGGCGTTATCAGCGCAGCGCGCACGCTCGCGAGCGCCAACGACAGGGGCGGCGCCGATAGCAGACTTCGCAGGCGGAGGGGATGGCGATGCACAACGGGCGGATGCCCTGGCCGCGAGTCCATTTCAGGTCGAGTTAGGCCGCTCCAGGGAAAGGTGGTCTTTTTACGGCCCTTTCGTTTTTTATACAAAAAAGAATTGCGTGGATGTACTCAATTACTTTAACTATTATTGCAGATATTACCGGGAGCGGTAGCTCAGTGCATCAACTGATGCCACTGCAGCGTCTCTGAACGGGAGGTCCTAGCTTCCCACTCCCTACGGCGGCTGATATTTTCAGCTAGGTCGAATTCAGTTCTAGCGTCCGGCTGCTCTGATCGGTAGTTTTCCGTGGTTTCTCCGATCAACACCAGGCGAATGCCGGAGTAGTACCCTACCAAACGGGTCACGGACCGCGCGCGATCTTTCCTTCTTCTTCCTTGTCCTGTCCTCTCCCCTTACACACACACTTACACTAACATGCACTACACTACCACATATTCCCGGAGACCGGTCAGGAGCTTAGAGCTTGTCCCGGCTGGGGCGGTGCCCCGCTGGTGGGAGAGTCCTGGTTAGGGGGAAACCCCACTAGCCGACGGTAGGTCGGCGCGGGATCTCTCCATCCAGCGGTGGAAGATTATAGCCATCTCCCGAGAAAAATCATGCACTACACTAACGGGACCAATAACCAAAGCTGTTGACGCGCCCGGAAACAAAAAATCAATCAATCAATCAAAGTTGAAGATATTAACGGTACATATTGTATTTACACATAATATATTGTGAGTGAATGGTTCACAGCGTATGCTAACTCCCCAAGATAAGTTTTTACGTGAGAGTAGAATTGGACAATACTAGACAGAATGGTTGAGATAATTCAAGTTGATTCTACTTTAAATGATTTCCTCTTATTTCAAAACAATTGGTTCAAATATTTGTATACTTAGAGGTTAAAAAAGAAATGGTGTGAATATGATGATCTTAAAGCTTTTGTATAACAGCCACGATAAAAAGGAGCCTGTCTGTAAGTAATTATTAATGTGAGGAACAGACATATCATTTAGCTTCTAATGTTTTTATATATTGACCCACTTTAACTCCAAATGCATATACATCTTGCATTACAATATCTCTCATTTTCGTAATAACATCAGTACATGCGAATCATAAATCAAAGAATTTCACATTAGCTATATCTGAAGAAAGGAATTACGATTTGTTCTCGCTAAAAGTGTTCTCGAGAATGTTCATCTTTTGCCAAGCGCCATTAAGAGTAATACTCCCGTTACATTTGAGAACGTTTTAAAACTGCAAATAAAAGAAGACAGTTAACTGGTCAGTATAGCTTCGTCCCGCAGCATTGAACCGATGGAAACAATGGATTCAGATCGCAAACTATACAGAAAAAGAACATAATATTTGCTACATAAAACTCAACTTGAAAAACTAATCACAGTCTATAATGTGACGAATTATGTTTGATTTGAGATCTCAAAGCAACAGTAGTGCTCTTTGTTCAGCTGCAACTAGCTAATATATCTGGAAATCGACCTTGTGCTAAACATACCATTTGAAAGCAACTGTTAACGAGTGTTGCTCTTTTCTTAACTGCCGTCGTCAAATCATGTTGATGTGCCTTCGAAATGACTCTGGAGCTTTACTTGAGTCTTTGCCAAAGAACAAGAAGTAGAAAGAGTAAAACGACCAAACCAAAAGATGTTGTAAAGGAAACACGCCATGTGTTCGCAAATGTGAAGAAATCAAGTAGTTTCTCTAAAATTTTCTCGCTTCTTAAATATTACGTATATGTGCACTTAGACGCGCAAAGTTCCGGCAGAAACAGTGAGTGTGCTGGGAACAAGGTAGTCGACATTGAAAACGATTCGAAGTATTAAACATACAATCGCCTACTTCCATTCAATATATTACGCGATGTGCACGAAGTTTTCTAGTACCTTAATAAAAAGAGCACGATATTCCCTAAGCTAACTTTGCATGGATACTAACCCACTTATGCTTAAAGGAAGAAACTTTCGGATACCAACAAAGTTTAGCAGCCGTTTTGCTACATATCTGGAAAATCGAGAAAAAGGATAACTTCTAAAACAGCGTTAAGTAACATAAATCATCAATGAAAACATCTCCGTAGCAATGAAAAACTGTAGACTTCGTGCCCGCTTACTCCTTATTAACTCGTCGCCTGAAAATCATTACTCCAACGCCTCACCCCGCTTGAAAGCATAGCATCCTCCTACCCGCCTTTGACTGCGCAAAGAAAGGTGGTTAAAAAAGCAACCAATGTTTAAAACCCTAACTGAAATAAATGAACGGTTGAGATTACCGCCTTTTTCAACCCGCGAATAATAAATGCGCATTGTCTCTTAAAAGGAAGAACGTTGAGTTTTTGCAACTACTCTCACTCTGAGGTAAATGCCATCACAACATTAGGACAGCAGATAAATTTCCTTGAGGTCCCCTTAAACACTCTCATTAGTTCTTTCGCTACGCTTGGGGCCCGCACGTGGCCGCGCTGCAGTCGCAAAGAAGTCTTGAGGTAGTGGGGCGACGGGGGTGCGGGCGCGGTCCCAACAAGAAACAAGACAAAGCGCATGCATTCTTTAAAACAATCCGCGAGCGCCGAGTGCAATTTCCCAACCCTGTTGGGAGATAATTGCCCGAGTAAATAAAATTCACCGACGTGGAACAGTCGCGATACGCTCCGTAGGTGGAAACGAAGCCCTTTCCCTTTTCGTTCCCTTTTGTTTTGTGAACCCTATGTCGAAGCGAAACGCCTCCTAACGGGAAGAGTGCGCGTTGTATATTTTTTCCGACCGGTCCTACGTTCGAGTCCTAACTGCGGCAGGATTTTCAGCTAGGTCGAATTCAGTCGCTGTCTGGAGGAGAATTCTACCATCCGGCTTGGTAGTTTTCCGTGCTTTCTCCGATCAACACCAGGCGAATGCCGGAGCAGTACCCTAACAAACGGGCCACGGACCGCGTGCGATCTGTCCTTGCTCTTTCTTGTCCTACCCTCTCCCCTTACACACACACACACACACACACACACACACACACACACACACACACACACACTTACACTAACATGTACTACACTACCACATATTCCGGGAGACTGGTCGGGAGCTTAGAGCTTTTCCCGGCTGGGGCGGTGCCCCGTTGGTGGGAGAGTCCTGATTAGGGGAAAACCCCACTAGCCGACTGTAGGTCTCGCCATCCAGCGGGGGAAGATTACCGCCATCTCCCGAGGAAAAACATGCTCTACATTTACGGGAATAATGACGAAAGCTGTTGACGCGCTCGGAAAGGCGAAAAAGTCAATCAATCAATCAATCAATCAAACCGACCGGCGATTCGTCCTACGTGAGCTAATTTTGATGTGCCTACAAAATGACAGTCTGCTAAACATTGGACAATGTGTGAAGCAGTCAAAACTACAAGACAGGTGGACAACGCTTCGTCATTGAACTTTCCCCGCAAAGCGTGACGCTTTTCGCATTGCGTAGTACGATTTTTGGGGTTTCTGATTGAGGAACCTACAATCGTATTATACGCTTTATAACTCAGAGGGGGGTGCGTCACCCGTGCGGAGAATTCGGGGGCGGAAACCAACGAAAACGTAAATATATTTTTTTTAAACGTGAGACGATTATTCGTGACGCTGGTTCCCTCTGGCAGGAATTATGACGATGCTTCACGGATGAAAAACTCTTCTTTGCCGTTTCGTGCCACTGTCGCCTTCGTCTCTCCCACCCGCTACGCGTCGTCCTTTTATCTGTTTTCGTTGGTTCCTCGTTTTTATCTTCGTCCATATTGCGGCGCAGTCCGTCAGTTCTTTGCGCTCTGTAGCCGCGTGTAAAACAAAACATGCCGAGGCTCCCTTTGGAAGGGATAAGTAGAAGCCTTTGCGTTCCGTCGCTCGGCTGGGCCTCGCCGATGGCCGAGGAGGTCGGGCCTGAAATTCGGACGCGAAGCGGACGGGGACATTTTCTGGATTATTTACTTTGTTTCGTCCACTTCCACTCACAGGACAACTTCGTGGATTATTCCGTTGTAATTAAAATAGAAAGTAAAAGTAATTTGCTGCTCCTCCTCACGCAATATTTCCACGTTCCGCTCACTGTATAACAGTTCTAAACAGATCGACTACTTACTTTTTACTCGGTTAAATTAAATTTTATTTTGTTTTCTTTTAATTTCGTGTTCAAAATACATTTCAGACTCACTGTACATTCGTAAACGTGTAACGAATTTCTGAAAGGAAATGTGATATTCAAGTATCTAAACAGTTCTTTGAGACTACAATTTAAATATTGATGTAAATGTGCACTGCTCATGTTTCATTTAGACAAATTATTAATGTAGTGTTAATGAAATGTAATGAAAATAATGAAATGTAATGAAAATAAAAAATGTAATATGAATGAAACTGCAGTGGAAGATTATGCATTAAAATATTGCTATTCTACATATTGTCTAAGAACATAATATTTATTAACTAAATTTTCCTTCAACATTTTATTTGAATAATCTTCTTAATGACTCGAAAATTTTATAAAAACCTCAAAATTATGCACTAAGTGAAATTTTACAATGTAATTAGTATGATTTCTCCTAAAACCTCAGATTCGATGTTTTCTTGGAAATTAAGCTATGATGCAAAATACAAAGTACGAGTAAATCGTACATTTTCCCGTCATCTTAAAACTCTTAAAATATTTGCCAATTTATACCCATTCTCCGCCATAGAGTGCGAATTACCCTTCTGTTATTTCTTCAATGTTCATAAATGGAACTGGGTCAGCAGTTCATTTCTCTGAAAATTATATTATTTTAAAAGCAATTCATTTTTGGAAATTTCTATTTTTCCCGCCTTCATGTGTTTTATATTCAGCGCTTAATTTTGGTGTGGATATACAGTTAAGTATAGTACGAAAACAGGAACAGTAAAGTGTAACACGTCAAATCGGCTTTTGCTTTTACAGTGCCAGCAAGTGCTTTTTTATGCCCTGCGTAGCAGACGTACGTAAAATAGGTAGCTATTTGGCCATTATCTTAGGCACATTCGATATCCTGCAATGTCTCTTGCACAACAGCCAAACCTGATGTTTCGAGGAAACCCTGTATGCAAATGCGTGGATTTCATAGCTAAGTGTTACGAGCAGCCATATGTCAGGTAGACATGCCATAAAGATGCAACAGCATCGATTTAGATATCGACTGACCACGTTGAATCTCGCGATTACGGCGGAAGTACCGGGAGCGGTAGCTCAGTGCATCAAGTGATATCACTGCTGTGCCTCTGACCGGGAGGTCCTAGGTTTGAGTCCTGATGGCGGCAGGATTTTCGACACTAGCTTTTCAGCTAGGTCGAATTCAGTCGCTGTCTGGAGGAGAATTCTAGCGGCCGGCTGCTCTATCGGTAGTTTCCGTGGTTTCTCCGATCAACACCAGGTGAATGCCAGAGCAGTACCCTATCAAACTGGCCACGGACCGCGCGCGATCTGTCCTTCTCTTCCTGTCCTATCCTCCTCTCCCCTCACACACACACTTACACAGTACACTACCACATATTCCGGGAGAACGGTCGGAGCTTAGAGCTTGTCCCGGCTGGGGCGGCCCCGCTGTGGGAGAGTTCTGGTGAGGGAAACCCCTAGCCGGACGGTAGGTCGACGCCGGATCTCGCCATCCAGCGGGGGAAGCCCACCGCCATCTCCCGAGGAAATGCATGCACTACACTTACGGGACTAATGACCAACGCAGTTGATGGGCCCGGAAACACGAATTATCAACTAATCAATCAACGACGAAAGTGTCCCTCATCCCCTTCCATTGCCTCTGACACCCTCCCCATTCCAACAACCCCCTTTCGGCGCTAGTACCTTCTGTCCCTCTTCGGATACCCTTTGACGTCTTCCGAAGCTCAGCCACGCCCTTGAAAGATTTCCGAAGCCATCCTTCGCCTTCGGACACCCTCTGATACCCTTTGAATCCAATCCTTCGATTGCTCTCCATTTTGTAACCGCTACTCTCCTACATCTCTGCGATCTTTCATTGAACTTGCCGCACATTGCAGTTCTCCAACTATCTCAGTTTCCTCCTCATCTTCGGTCTTCACTCCTCCATGTCTTACAGTGGCGCCATCCCCCATCCTTTGACTCCTTTTATTGCTCACTCGCGCACGACGTCGACCTCCACCTTCTTCACTACCTTCCATCTCTCCTTGGTCACTCTCCCGCTCTCCCTGCTTTCTTTATTTCTCATTGCCTTCAGTTGCCATACGCAACCTTCCGCCCTCTACTCCCAATAGTCTACTCATTGTCGATGAAGCCATGACGAAGAACGACCTCATGCCGACGGACGATGTCAACGGTGCTGCTGTTGCACACACCACTGCTGCCAAACTGTTCTCGACCGAGCTGCAATTTTCCGTCCCTTCCCATCACACTTGTCACCCTCGGGTTGCTTGTCCTCCCCCCTCCCCCGTGCCACCACGTGTCCCCCCTCCCCCCCTCGTGCGGAGGTCGCGTTCGTCTGGCCGCCGCGCATCGGTCCTGCGTGAATAATACAGAAGCTTTTATTGAAACTCCCAGAAATATTGTTAGGCTGACCTGCACCGGGGGACACACTGGGAGCCACAACGCGGTGAAAAATATACCGTGAAAAATGTCAGGCTGCGGGTTCATTTAACAAGCGGACGATGGCAAGGGGTTTGCTCTGCTTTGCATAGGCATTCAAGCCGTGCGGTCTGTTTTACGAAATATGACCACCGCGTTTCCCTCTGAAATTTGTATGGCGGATTTTTTCAAATACGATTTATAGGCCTAAACGAGATTATGCGCATTTTTTTTCTTTTTCGTTCAATTTACAAAACTACTTGCTACGTTTGTTTTGTTACATGTTTTTGTATCCCCGTGAGTATTTTACAGTTCACCTAAAACAAATTGAAACAATATGTATGGTAGGAAAAACAAATTTTAAAAAGTTATGTGTTTCAAAGAAATATTAGGGAATTTGTGTTTGAATTTGTTTGGGTCTTAGGCTGGCGTACTTGAGTTACATTCATGAGTTTTTAGGTAATACGAAATGAAATAATTATTGATAAAGTGATGGCCAACGTGACTGATTGATTTCTACATTATAAACACAAGATTACCAAATAAGAGACATAGATAATTTTTAGCCAGTATTTATTTTTAACCAGAGTGGGAAAAAACAAGAAAATAAATATTTTTTTTATATAATCGATCTAGATTCGATGTAGGAACTGAATTCATATTTTCTAAATGAATTCGTATTCTAGACTCTTGAACGATTTAAATTCTTATAGTAGATTCTTCGAATATTATTTTATTTGAGATATTTACAGTATTGAGTACCATTTAATACCGTTTAGTTTGATAAAATTCCACCAAATTAAGTAATATGTTCAATTTTGTTCAATATTATTCGTCAAGCAGACACAATATTACGCTTTGTTTTTTATTGTCTTCTTGTGCCAGACATTTTATCTTACTTCCAAAAACAGGAATTTCGAGTAGTGTACTTTTTATTATGTGATAAATGGAATGTATCAGAATGTAAGTTGTCACCAAACGACAATTATTATTTTGTTTTAGAATTAGGACCCCCGTCATCTTTCACGTCGAGACGGTACAACTTGCAGGTCCACAAAAAGGTGCATGAAACAGCAAATAAGTTGAATAACAAATATTTTTACAAATGTTGTTAAAGAACTTTCCAAAACAAGCCGTGCTTTATCATTCAGCATCTGAATGCACAAGCGCGAATTTTTCAACAAAGTACATTGAACAAATACACTCTCCACAATTTGTCACCACCACATTTTTCACACGGCACGAATTCCCGCACACGCTTATTTCCTCTCCGCAAGGAACTCCGACTCACTGAAATTCACACCGCAAGCACAGCCCAGCGGGGGCGGGCGGGCGTGGGCGGGTGGCGTCCTTAACGCATTTGGCGCGAGGGAGTTCCTCAGCATCTTTTCCGCGCGCTATCACGGTCGCCTCCCAACGGCGCCGCGAAGGAGGAAATGAACCTTATTTCCCGCGCGGGCCGGCCGGAATGAGTGTGAGTGGCGAACGCATCTCTTTGGCCGGCGCCTCAATGCCTCCGCGCCCTTATCGCGCGGCCCGCGGGCTGGAGCGGGGCGCGGCAGGGCGGGGACGGGCGAAGGGCGGGGCGGGGGCGAGGCGGGGGCGGGGCGGGGGCGGGGCGGGGGAGGGCAGGATGGGGCGGAACGGGCTGACGGAGCGGGGCGCAGGGCGGACGGGGATGGGAGGGCAGGGCGGGGTAGGGCAGGATGGGGCGGAAGGGGGCTGGTCGGAGCGGAACTTGGCAGAGCGTGGCAATGCGGGCGGGCAGAGCGGGCAGGGTGGCGCGAGGCAGAACGGGCGGGGTGCGGTGCGGTGCGGGTGCGGTGCGGTGCGGTGCGGTGCGGTGCGGTGCGGTGCGGTGCGGTGCGGTGCGAGTGCGGTGCGGTGCGTGCGGTGCGTGCGGTGCGGTGGCGGGGTGCAGGGCGGGAGGGGCGGGGCGAGGCAGGGCAGGGCGGGGCGGGGCGGGGGGGGGCGGGGCGGGGCGGGGCGGGGCGGGGCGGGGCGGGGCGGGGCGGGGCGGGGTGGGGTGGGGCGAGGCGAGGCGAGGCGAGGCGGGGATGGGGGAATGGCGCGGGCCGCGGCAAGAGGTCAATCAGAAGCTGCTCCCACGACTGTCACAACATTCGTTTTCCACGAAAAAAATACACGTTTGGAAAAATACGAGCCTGGAAGCAAACGTATATTATGGTTTGTCGGCTAGACGTTCTTGCTGTATGTTTTATAAATGATACTACGTTATTCTACTCTTCTTCTTCTTATTATTATTATATTTATCAAACCTTTTTTAATTTTTTTCTATTATAAGGGCTAGAATAACAGGAAACAAACGTACGTAATAATATCATTGGGTATAACATATTTGGTGCGTCCGTAATCTTCTTTATTTTTTCCTTCTTTGTCTTCTCCTTAATTATATTTATCTTTATCACGCATTACCATATTCTTTATTGATTATAATGATGCCTCGAAAAGATATGGGCAATTTAAAGATTTCTTTAGATCAAATATGTTGTAGGTCATGATTTAAGAAAACCATTACGTATGTATGACTCACCACTACCAAAATGATCCAATTTTCAGAGCTTAATATAAAAAAAATTACGTTTATCACATATTACAATATTTGTCCCCAATCGAAAATACTTTTAATAGAATAGATTCCCTTTAGTGATATTATTGTATCCAACTCGGGTTATAAACTCACTGGTTAAGAAACATTGTGATTTGTGATATCAGTGTAGAATAAAACGTAAGTGCATCTTTTCTGCTTCAGTTAAACTCTTTATCTAATGGGATTGAAACATAAAGAATATTTTTGTTGATTCGTCCACTCTGTATTCTCCTACAAACAAAACGCAACTGTTACTGAAACTGAAGATCTGATGAATTTTCATACCAAAGAGAAAATGTACCTACAGTTGTTTTTATCTCGCTTATAAGGAAATTGAAAATTTGGTAATCTAGCAGAGAGCAATTAAGTGCGTGACAACCGTCAGCGAATGTGCCGATAAAATATGATATTAATGAAACGATTTGTTAACACGAATAAAATCCAATGATTGTTGAGGAATGCTGATAATTCATCCTGCAGTAACCGTTCTGAAACGTATAACATGAGAAAAAACAAGCAATATCATCGCATCAGAATTTCCACAAAATAGGATGGGTATACGTGTAAAAAAAATAAGATATGTGCTAAACACTAAGTTTCTAGAATAATAAAATCACTACAAAACATCTACAATTGCAGTTAAATGTATATTATATGAATATTTATATATAACAGTTGTTAACACATTAATTAATCATAGTTTGGCCTAATAACGGGCTTATACTGTTGTACGGACTTATAATTGTCTTACAACGGGCTTATATTATTACAGTTGCTTTGTCCATAAACGAATTTTACCGGACGGATTTTATTCTCTTACATTTTATAGATAATTCAGATCCCATTTTACCACTTTGCATCTCAAACGGTGAACAATATATGCCATCAAACCAGAGAGGAAATTCTGAGAACATCTAGGTTAATTTCATATCAACTACCACAAGAGGTGATTGGATATGCGCGCGCTCTACTGTTTTTCGGAACCCTTTCCTCCGACCCATCGCACCGGTAGCGGTAGCTGAGTGCATCATCTGATGTCACTGCATCGCCTGTGACCGGGAGGTCCTAGGCTCGAGTCCTGACGGCGGCAGTGTTATCGACTCTAGCTCTTCATCTATGTCGAGTTCAGTCCCTGTCTGGGGGAGAGTTCTAGCAGCCGCCTGCTCTGATCGGTAGTTTTCGAGGTTTCTCCCATCAACACCAGGCGAACGCCGGAGCAGAACAAACGGGCCACGGACCGAACGCGATCTTTCTTTCCTCTTCTGTGTCCTATCCTCTCCCCTTACACACACACTTACACTAACATGCACTACACTACCACATATTCCAGGAGACCGTTCGTGAGCTTAGAGCTTGTCCCGACTGGGGCGGTGCCCCGCTCGTGGGGGAGTCATGGTTAGGGGAAACCCCGCTAGCCGGCGGTAGGTCGGCGCTGGATCCCGCCATCCAGCGGGGGAAGATCACCGCCATCTCCCGAGAAAAAAACATGCACTAAACAGTTACGGGAATAATGACCAACGCAGTTGACGCGCCCGGAAACACGAAAAAAATCAATCAATGAATCAATTCGTCTCCTCGCCCTCGAACGCAACCCGCGCGCACGATCATCAGCCGCGCGACGTCGCACTTCAGCCGAGCGCACGCGCCGGTGGTAGGGGAGGGGAGAAAGAGGATGGGGAGGGGAGGGATGGGAGGGGAAGGCAGCCGCGATAGGCGCCGGCAATCGGCCGCAAGTGGTGGTCGCATTCGAGTGAATCACGCCGTGAATCTACGCGCATTATCCGACGTCGGCACCCCACCCCGCCCTTCTGTTCCCCGTCGGCTTCCCTTTCCGCACTCCCCTCCCCTCCCCTCCCCGCACCTTGGCGCGGCACCGCCGGCGCCTCCGGTCGCGTTATCTCTGCCCCCCCTTCCCCTCCCGGGCAATTCCCTTCCTTTATCCGCGCCCGCCCGACTGTCCCCTCCACCCGGCAGCGGCGGCAGCAGAAAGCGCATGCGACTCGGGAAACGAATTTACACAGAGCGCCGGGCGCGGCCGTGTTCTGCAGGCGGCCTGTACGCGTCGGCGGCTCCATTAAACCAATTAGTGGACTTACGTTTCACACGGCGGACGCCGTCGCCGCCGCCCCTTCGGAGCCTGCTTTAGCCCCGCCGCCTTCTTCGCCCGTCCAAGCGCCTACTGCGTTCCATTCTCCTTGTTCTGAATGTGTCAATTCATTTTCTACAACATCAGTTTTAGCTCTTAGTAACTCATTTTCTTGTTCTGAATGCTGTTTCAATTTTTTACATCAGTTTAATTAATTTTCTACCAACATCAGTTAGCAACATCATTAGCTCTTAGTAACTCTTAGTAGCTCTTAGTAACACAGGAAATCTGTTCTTTCTGTTCTACCCATCATTTTCTTCACGCATCACGCATTCTTTCATTTTGTAGAGCCTGAACAGTTATCTAATACTCGAAGACGCAAATAAAGTATTACCCGCCCAACATTCCGTGAACGATGGCCTGCTTCTCCCTACATAGAGTAATAAACAGATGAAGATGAAAGCTCGCTTCGAGCGCTGATGACAACATTCCAAACACATTTGTATTGGTGCGTAAGAAAACATATTTACTGTTGAAACCGAGAACTCCTGGTCGTATCTTTCTAAACAAAATCTAGAAAATGACCAATACAGATCTAGATCCATCGCAGCAGATACCTCAAACTACTGAGAAAATTAGAACTTAATTTATTCAAAATGTTGTGAAGGGATGATTGATATTCCAGAGATTGGCATTGCTTCATAAAATCTGGTGGCCGATGTCGTAACTAAAACCGTCGCTCTATCCGCATGTCTCCAACCTATCGTACAAGAAAAATTGCGCGATTAATTGCGAACGAATTTTCAAACGTGGCACGTTTCTTAGGGTACTGCTCCGACATTCTCCTAGTGTTTCTTCTTCTTTAGCGGATTCGGTGGTATAACGGTCAGCGTACCCGAGTTTGCGGGTTCAAACCCGATCAAAGCCGTTTAAAGGGCGAAGAAATCCCTCGTACGCATTCCTTCGGAGGGGAAGTAAAGCCGGCTGTTCCATGTAGTAGATTTAGTGCATGTAAAAGATTCTCAAGCTTAAAAGAAGCTTCTGAGCAAAATTGAGATCCGCCAGTTTCGTCGCCCAAGATAACACCTCCTTTATCCGTTAGGTGGTGAAAGGAGCGTATCGAAATTTGCGTGGTTAGACGGAAGAGCGGGCCTGATTGCCCGAGTCTCGCCACGTAAAATAAGACATTAACTAAACTAAACTAGTGTTGATCGGAGAAACCACGGAAAACTAGCGATCGGAGCAGCCGCCCGCTAGAATTCTCCTCCATTGCTGGAAACGGCAGAGGTGGATCTGGAGGTGACAGTGATGAGGTTGTTACTGATAACGATGAGTGTGGTGCAACAAATCGTAGTATTGGTGACCTTATTGTGGTTGTATTTCATGATGGTAGTGATGGGATGGCTTATGTGCGAGGTAATTGTAGGAGAGCAGCTGGTAACGGCTGAGGCAGGGCGTGGCGGGTGTTGGGCGTGGGCGGAGGCTGAGAGGCGGATAGTACCCGAGAGCGGCGGTGGTGGCGCTGCGCTCCCGCCCTGCTTTTGTGGCCTGTGCACACCGCGCCGCGAGACACACAATACTGACTTGTAGCGCCTGTAAATTAGGGCATTGTTTGCAAGGGAAAGCGCGTTTTCAAACTCGATGCACCAACTTCCAGTGTGGCGGACACACCCCGCCCACGGTCTCAACCCCAGCCTTCTCCGCCTCCCTCTCCCATCCCTTGAGCTGCCAACACCGCCACCATCTCTCCACCCTCGCAGCCGTTGCTCGATCTCATTCCCTTCTCCGCTGCTCCCACCCCTCCCGCTCTCACACGTTCGTTTCGGGCGCGTCAACTGCTTTGGTCATTAGTCCCGTTAGTGTAGTGCATGCTTTTTTCTCGGGAAATGGCGCTGATCTTCCCCCGCTGGATAGCGAGATCCACCGCCGATCTATAGTCGGCTAGTGGGGTTCCCCTTAATCAGGACTCTCCCACCAGCGGGAGCCTCAGCGGGACAAGCTCTAATCTCCGCCGGTTTCCCGGTATGTGGTAGTGTAGTGCTTGTTAGTGTAAGTGTGTGTGTGCAAGGGGAGGGGATATGAGAAGGAAGATGAAGGACAGATCGCGCGCGGTCCGTGGCCCGTTTGGTAGGGTACTGCCCCGGTATTCGCCTGGTGTTGATCGGAGAAACCACGGAAAACTACCGATCAGAGCAGCCGGCCGCTAGAATTCGCCTCCAGACAGCGACTGAATTCGACCTGGCTGAAAAGCTAGTGTCGAAAACCCTGCCGCCGTCAGGACTCGAACCTAAGACCTCCCGTTCAGAGGATTTATTCATCCACCATTTTGCTTACGGCGCCTTCTCTCACCCTGTCTGTGCTCCAGCCGCTTCCTCACTCACATACCGCCTCCTTCAAGTTCGTGTTTCTGACACACCATCTCCATCGCGCTACCTTACCGCCTTCACTCCATTGCCCACCTTCCCTATGCCCACGTGTTCATCGCCCGCTCTCCTCCCCCCCCCGCCCCCTCCTCCGCCCTCCCCCCGCCCTCCCTCCCCGCCCTCCCGCTCCTCCTCCGCTCCGCCGCCCCCTCCCTCCCCGCCCTCCCTCCCCCTCCCTCCCCGCCCCTCCTCCGCCCCTCCCCCGCCTCCCTCCCCGCCCCTCCCCCCGCCCCTCCGCTCCCGCCCTCCCTCCCGCCCCTCCGCCCCTCCCCCTGCCCCTCCCCCCCCCCACTCCCTCCCGCACCCCCTCCCCGCCCCCCCCTCCCGCCCTCTCCCCTCCCCACCCTCCTTTCCCGCCCTCCCCGCTCTCCGCCCTCTCTCCCCCCACCCCGCCCCTCCCGCTCGCCGACTGCCCCACAGTGCTGGGTGCGCCGGTTTATGCGGTGCTGTCGTGGGCCGTCTGGCGCCGCGCGCTCCGTTCGATATTGAACGCGTGCGATTATCTCGTCTACGCCGCTTCGGACCTGTAATCTGCGCGACGCATGCGGTTCGTTTGGCCCTCGGGATGACGAGGAAAAAAACAGGGTGGAGTTGCTCTACCATCGGTGTCCGATAACATGAAATAACTGTCCTTACATAGGAGAAAGTAACAATTAAAATAGACAATTATTTACGCCCAACTATTTTCTTCTTTATTCATGTGTCTGATTTGAGTAACTTCACAGTTCGCATCTACATGTTAAATAAAGAAGAAATTATACAGTATAATTAGTGTATTAGTACATTTTAAATTTTGTGAAATTCACCTTGTGGAATAAACAAAATAATTGTAGTTAAAAAACAAAATACTTTGTCTTTCGAAATCAGGATGTGATCAAATTCTATACAGATTCTTTCTCCATACAAAAGTTCGGATGTCAAAGAAACTTTAAATGAAAATCATCTTGTTGTACAGGATTGCATCGATCGTACGACAGCACCATTGGTGAATAAAAGCATTGTCGTTTCCTAACAAAGTTTCTCAAGTCACAAGAAAGTATAAAACACCTCTTCCAAAACGATCAGACCTGCAAACTGTGCACCACAGAAACAATCCGGATGGAGACTGGGAACAACCCCTTCTCCGAAGATAATGTTTCGGCTTTTAAGCGCGATGCTAACTTCTTGCGTCGCAAAACACGAGGCCTCTTCTGCAGAGCTCACCGGATTACTTGGGATCAATGTCGGGAGACTGACAGCCATTTTGCCCCCGCAAGCGTGATGCCAAAGGATTCTTGAGTAAGATGAATGAGACGAGAATTAGTTTGCGACGCGGCCGAGACTCTGAGAGAGAGAGAACTTTTAATGAAATTGGGACACACCATCTAGCAAGTTAAATCCTTTATTAAGCAGACTTTCCCGAGACCTCTGGATCGCCCCCGCAACTACCTGAGCGAGGTGCTTCTTCGTAAGTCCGGAGCTCACGCGGACCGGAGATTTCCAGGAGAACAGAGGGAGAAAATGAGGCAGGGGCTTCATTAACCCTGATCGATCCCCCACAATTTCAGACATTATGGAGTTTACCGCATACATTATTCCTGATTTGCGGATTCTGTTATAATGGTTATGTATGGACTGAGCACATTAGTTTCGGTTCAAACCAGATCTCGAAGCGTGGAGATTTTAAATGGCGAAAACGTTCGTACGCCTTCCTTCGCAGAAGTAAAGCCGCTTCCCATTAGTAGATTTCTGATGTAAGCTCTCGCCTCCAAATGACCTCTAGCAAATTGAGTTCCGCCTCTTTCGTCGCAAGATCATACCCATTTCTCCGCCAGGTGGTGAAAGGAGCGATCGGAAATTGCGAGTGGTTAGACGGAAGAGCGGGCCTGATGTCCCGCGTCTCGCCACGTAAAATAAGGCATTAACTAACTAACTGACTGATACATTGTATTTATTACTATTACATGAATGGTAATATTATGGCTACCGAACGACTTTAAAACATATTTTTAAGTTCATCCACAACATTGATGTAATACAAAAATCAACTTCTCATACAGCTGACCTAAGGGAAAGATAAATATAAAATAACTGGTGTTCTCAGATCAATTACATGCAACAACCCGACATTCCTTTTCTGCTTGACAGCTAATGTTACCTTCCAAACAGCCATGAAATTAATTTACGTCCATTAAATAAATGGTGAACAAAAGTTATTTTCCGCGGAGTTATTTTGATGCTCGAGCTCTCCAAAACTGTACAGAATTCAAGATTAAAAGCTGTACATACAGCATCGTGTCATTTATTCAAAATCCAGTATTTATTACTATCTCCGCAGTTAACTTAAACACAAAATTACACGCGGAACATTTTTTTCTGTTTGACTCTCTCGCGCGCTGAGATGAAACCTCTCATGGGGTCAGTGACGCCGCCAGCGGTCCTACACATTTTTGTTGTGCTCGGCGAATGCCTGCGCGAGCTTGTGGGCCACTAGTGCCCTCCACCGCCGTCGCGCCGCCCACTGAAGTCCTTCGCGCAGTGCGAGAAACGCCCCCCGCCCACTCCCCCCCCGCGCGGCACTTGTTTCGGCGGCAGTGGCGATGTTGTAACGGTTAGCGTGTGGGGCTGTTATACCCAAGTTTGCGGGTTCAGACCCGATCGAAGACGTGGATTTATAAGGGCGAAAAAATGCTTCGTACGCCTTACTTCGAGAGAGGAGATAAGCATAAGCTAGCTCAAATGGTCTCGAATCCTGATGTTAGTAGATTGACTGCATGTAAAAGATCCTCAAGCTTCCTTGAAACATGAAGCTAATGCCTGAGCTAAATTCAAATTGCCTGTTTCGTCGCCCAAGTAATACCTTCTTTCTCCCCTAGTAGGTGAAAGGAGCGTAACGAAATTTGCGTGGTCAGACGGAAGAGCAGGCCTCATGGCCTGAGACTCGCCACGTAAAATAAGGCATTCATTCATTGTTGCCCCTCGCGATGGACGCGTTTGTGGGGAGTGGGACCGAACAGTGCAATTAGTTATTGAATATTTAAAAGCAAGTTTCATTCCTTGCCAAATTTATTATGTGTTTGATTGATTGGTCAGTGAGTCCGGGTGGCTCAATTTTTAAAGTCATTAGTTCCGTAAGTGTAGTGCATGTTTTATCGGGAGAGGTGGCGGTAATCTTCTCTCGCTGGATGAAGAGATCCGGTTCTGATTTACGTCGGCTTATGGGGATTTTCCCCATGCTGGTCTCTCTCAACACCGAGTGCTGCCCCAGCCTGCGTAAGCTCTCTGCTTCCGACTGGTCTCCCGATATATGTGGTAGTGTGAGGCATTTGAGTGAGTGTGTGTAAGGGGAGTTACGGACACGGAAGAGGAAAGAAAGATCGCGCGCGGTCCGTGGCCCATTTGTTACGGTACTGCTCCGGCATTCGCTTGGTGTTGATCGGTGAATCCACGGAAAACTACCGATGAGAGCAGCCGGCCGCTAGAATTCTCCTCCAGACAAGGGCTGAATTCAACTTAGCTAACAAGCTAGTGTCGACAATCCTGCCACCGACGGGACTCGAACCAAGGACCTCCCGGTGAGAGGCATTGAATTGAGACCAGCTGATGCACTAAGCCACCTCTCCGGGTCAGAGAATTTGGAATCGCTCACAATTTTCGTAACTATATTCGATCAGGCGGCCGGTAGAATTCTCCTCTACACACTGGCTGTATTCGAGATAGCTGAGAAGTTAGTGTCAATAATCCTGCCACCATCGGGACTCGAACCCTTAGGACCTCCCGGTCAGAGCACTATCATGCACTACAGTAACATCTGTTGCTTCTTTGAGCAACCTTTCCAGGTTCTGTGATTGATTGATCATAATGACTTTTAGGATCATAAGGACTATAATCAGCCAAATTGAGCTACCAAGTTGATCATAATATTTCACTTCACAAAAGAACTCGAAAGCAAGAAATATTTCTAATCGTACCGAACTTCTGCGATCCGAAACAATAGATACGTGGTTCTTCGTGGGAAACGGCATCCTAGGCCCAGTTGGCAAAGTTTCAGCGGTCACATTGCGACCTTTCCCATGAGACATGCTTCTGAGATAGCAAAATGCACTGAGGAAGGTTGAAGTTGATCGGCTGAAACTTCTTAAATAGTTCTCAGGACTCGGTATCTTCCAGAGAGTCAAGTGTCTACTAATAAATGGCGCTGTTAAGTATTGTTCTCTGATACATAACATTGTCGTGGTATTCCCAATAAATGTGCGTCAAAGCCCAGAAATTGAATCAATATTGGGAAAGAGCTACTGCTTGAAGCTTGGACCAAAAAGCCTCCATTTCCTGTATCTGAATATATTTCTGAAGGTTTGAAACTCAGCAAGCAGATATTGCGATTTTAGTTTAATGTATATTCCAGTAAGTACGTTTATTCCAAATCAAAATGATAACATGCGTGTTACACATTTTGTAGCGTATTACAAATTTAAGAGAGTTTAAAAAAACAGCCACATAATAATGGACCAAATTATTCGATGGGATTAAGGGCTGATATTTTAGCACACATTACAAATGTGGCAGGATTAAAGTAATTGATAATTTTATAAACAGAGAGCTATATATTTGTTAAAAATACAAATGCACGTTATACTGCTTCTAATTAACACGCCCGCGTCCGAAATTTTGGCATAATTTCCGCGGATGTTGCAGGATCCTTGAAGCCAATGCCACTAATCGCTTGCGGGCCCCCGCCTTCTCCCCCGAGCAGCGCTCACGCCGCAACATGCCATCGCCCCTCCCCTCCCTGCCGTCTCCCCACACTCCACCACTCCAACCTCCCCCATCCCGCTCTCCTCCCAACCCTCCCCTCCTCACCCCACGCCGCCCCTCCAACTCCCTCCCACCCTCGCCCCTTCCTCCCCCATTCTCTTAATTCCTTCCCACCAACCCCATCCCCTCACTCCCGCTCCGCCCTTTTAACCTCCTCCCTTCCCACTCTCCCCCAAACCCCACGCCGCTCCTCCAACTCCCTCCCCCCTCGCCCCTTCCCCCCTTCCCCTAAATTCCTCTTTCAACCCCCTCCTCTCCCTCCCTTATCCCCTCACTCCGCCCCACCAACCTCCTCCCATCCCTTCCCTCTTCTTCCCACGTCGTCCCTCACTCCCCCCCTCCCCTTTCCCCCCCACCTCACCATTACCCCCTTCTCATCCCACGCCGCAACTCCAACTCCCTCCCACATCTTCCATCCCCTCCCACAGCCCCCTTCCCTCTCCCCTCAACCGGCCGCGCGCGATTCGCAGTCCGCGCGAGGAAACGCACGCTCCATCGCCAGCACCTCCCAAGCGCTCACCAAGCGCCGTTTATAAAGAACGCGAGGAGCATCTGCAGGTAAAATTAGTCTCCTGAATCCCCTTGAGCATTCAACGGAACGTCAACACGTCCGCGCGAGGATGACTGTGGGCGAGGGTGGCTCAGGGCTGCACCACCCCTTCTGCCCCTTGCATGCGCTGCCTCGCGGCCTTCCTGCTTTAACTCTTCGTCACTCGCTGGCGCTCTTGATAATATTACGTTTTCCCAGCATTTTAATCAGTTTTCATAGTAATGTACTGTTACTTCTACATAAGGTAGCCAAGCAAAGGGTTAAAACCGTTCTTAACAGCCTGCAATGGTTGAGGAATTTAAAAGCCCATTATCCATTAAAAACAATTGAAACAAATAGTCATACTTCACGTCACAGACTTGCTTCACATTGTAGATAAGTAGAATAAAAAAAATATTTCACGTCAAGGAACGACATGAATTGTACCGTTCACTCATAAAATTACTAAACATAGTGAAGAAATAATAATTTCCGACTTTCGAGAAGCTGCCAATAATTCTATCAGAGCACGTACTTACCTTCGTCCACACGCGAATGTCAAGTATTACACTACCGCACCCATCAGGGGACGGTGGGGATCAGGGAGCTCTCGGCTGGCTGAAGTTTGTAAGGGAAATCCCCGAAAGCCGACGTGTAGATCGGCGCCCGATCTCGCGTTCCTGCGGGGGAGTGACGACGCTGCCACCAAAATTATAACACGCTCTTCACTTCCGGGACTATCGACCTGTGTACTTGACAACACTAAATAATCAATCAACCCCATCATCCTTTTCGCCGTGCAGTATTATTATTAGGCTTGTTTCGGGGGTCGGGATTGGTGAGTCGCCGATGCGTGGGCTTAGGAGCCGTGTTGCCGCCGCACGCCCCGTTGCGTGCCCGCGACGCGTGGCCAACGACGCGACGCCTGGCGAGCCGCGCGCGTCGGAGGGGCGGGGCGGGGCGGCGGCGCAGCGGGCGATAGAGCACGCACGCATGCGCGAACGGGGCGGGGACGGGGCGGGGACGGGTGCGAACGGATGGCAACGGGCGGGAACGGGTGGGAACGGGTGCGAACGGATGGGAACGGGGGGTGGGAACGGGCGGGAACGGACGGGAACGGTGCGAACGGATGGAACGGGTGGGAACGGGCGGGAACGGACGGGAACGGGTGGAAGGATGACGGTGGAACGGCGGGAACGGACGGAACGGTGCGAACGGATGGAACGGTGGAACGGTGGGAACGGGTTGGAACGGATGGGAGACGGGCGAACGGACGGGAAGGAAGGAAGCGATGGAACGGGGCTGGAACGGGCGGAGACGGGCGGGGACAGGTGGGTACGGGCGGGGACAGGGCGGGGACGTGCCGGGGACGGGCCGGTAACGGGCGGGGGCGGGCGGGGGCGGGGGGAGGGGGGGGGGGGGACCCGGCGCGGCGGGCGCCCTTCTTTGAAGCGCTGATTTACGCGGCGGCGCCGACGCCGCGTCGCGACGCCTCGGGGCGCAGTGGGTGTGGGCGGAGGCGAGGTCCGGGCGATCGGCGCTTCCATTGCAGTGGACGCGGCTTGCTGGCCTGTCCCATTCCACCGCTATTTGCTTCCACGAGCCAACGCAAGTCATTCCACGCTGTTTTGTTTCGATTTTACAAGCCGTTAAATCTCCATTTCAATCCCCCAAAATCGACCGAGCTAATTCCAGAACAATATCCGTCCGATAGCTTGAATTTCTCTTCTTACTTCACAACTAAGAGGGTTTGAATTACACTGACTCTGTGATTTATAGACATATGCTTAATGAAACTGCTAACCAGTATTTAGAAAAAAGGTAATATGTATGTGTCACTGTTAGTACAAATTTGAAGTAGCTACATGTATTTCTTATCTTTTTGTTGAAGAAGCTTTCTTAATATTTGCAAATAAAATTAAAAGATTGTTCTGTCGCGTACTTTAAAAATATAAATGTATTTAGCATAGAGTGCCTAAATATGAATTAAGGTTGGCTAAATATATTCATCTGACACCAAAGGTGACACGTGGATTCTGAACGGAAAGACGCAACTCTTTTTTTGGGTATGACCAGTGCTGATAGATTGATGTTCCCAATTTGCGTCGTTTGCGTGCCGAACGACACCTACTTGTAATGCTATCTGCGAAAAATTATCAAAAGAGCAGCAGGAAAAGCAAATATTCGAATTTCTTTAATATTGTTGAAAATTACTAAAAGTAATATAGTATTTTGATGTACACTGTTTTAATCTAAAATTAAACTGAAAAAAGCCAGTGTACGTCTATGAACACAGACTTATTTAAGTTGTAATCCTCCGTAGGATATAATCATATCTGCATGTCACTTTGTCTGGAGTGAATGAATAGGTACTTTGGTCATAGTACTTTGTCTGGAGTGAATGAATAGTCTGACGAGGATGATGATTATAATCATTATCATTATCGTAACCATAATTATAATTACGATAATGACAATGTCGATACCGCTTGGAAGAGAAGAGAATGTCATGATCTTGTTATTACTATATTACTGTCGACTATAAATTTCCACCCAGAGTAGCCTCCATATGAACTCTGGTACAAACATGGCAGCCTTCCGATTCCTTCATTGCTTCGTAAGTAACCAGAGTTTTTTTATAGTATCAATGGGGAATTTGCAGTTTTTCTCTCACCTTATTGGTTTAAGGCTAGCACTTGATTCAACAGAATGCAGCGCTCTTAAGAAAATCTCCCCATCAAATCCAACTCAAAGCGTACTAATCTCTGCAGGTTGGTGCCGAGTCGTACACAACTCACACACATGAGACAAGTCCCTCCTCACTAGCCTACGAGAGGGTGGCACAGCCACGTAATATCCAGGAACCCAACACAAGCCATCTTATGTGTTACACCTGGAGTCCCACCCGATCCCCACTCTCTCTCTCTCTCTCTCTCTCTCTCTCATTATCGATGTGAATGACACATGGAAACTGGGTAACCGGACGGGTGTTTCCAATTGCTCGCCAGGGCCTTTGTGTGCTCCCAAGGCCCCAACCTCGCCCACGGGGTGGACGCTCCGAAATGAACAGTGAAAAGCCGTTCGATCGGCGAATCGGCTGCGGTATCTCTGTGCCATCAGTTACCTCCGCAGCGTCGTTGTACGAGAGACCCTAAAGCTTTACTCTCGACGGCGGTGGAATTTCGACACTAACTGCTCAGCTAGACCCAATTCTGCTGCAGTCTGTGGAAGAATCTAGCTGCTATCTGCTAGTGTCCCGAAATTTCTAGAACCAATAGCAGGTGAACGCCGAAACAGTGCTTCACAAGAGAGGCGTGGATCGCGGGAGCTTTTCCCTTAATCATCGTTGTCCCCCCTCTCTTACTTACAAACACACTTATTAGCACCACTACCACATACGTAGGGAGTCCAGTCGCGAGGTTAGATTTGTCACTGCCGGTGCAGTGCCCCGATTCGGGGAGAGATTTTCAAAGGGAAAATTCTGCAAGCCGACTTACAGGACGGCGGTGGGTCTCACGTTCGAAGGGAAAAAGAAGCGCCACTTCTAGGGAGATAACATACGCTACACTTTCGGGTATAATAACCGGGTATAATAACTAGAGACCGGCTACTCTGATGGGTAAATGTCCGTGGTTTCTCCGATCAACATCAGGCGAATGGCGGATCAGTAACCTATCAAACGGGCCACGGACCGCTCGTGATCTTTCCTTCCTCTTCCTTGTTCTATCCTCTCCCCTTACTTACACAAGCTTACACTAACATGCACTACACTACCACATATTCCGGAAGACCGGCCGGGAGTTAAGACTTTGTCCCGGCTGGGGCGATGCCCTGCTGGTGGGAGAGTCCTGGTTAGGGGAAACCCCACTAGCCGAGGGTAGGTCGACACCGGATCTCGCCATCCTGCGGGGCAAGATCAGCGCCATCTCCCGAGGAAAAAATGTACTACACTAACGGGACTAATGACCAAAGCAGTTGACGCGCCCGGAAACTCGAAAAACTCAATCGAAATCATAATCCGCCAGTGACATACACGGGAGACGAGGAAGTCGCGATGCAAATGGGGAGCTCCCGTGCAAGGAGCCGTTGGGCGTTGGGCGTTGGAGCCCGGGCTGGGCCCACTGCGCGCCGCGCTTCCTTGGCGCCCGCGCCCCGACGTTTACAGCGGCCGTAAATTGGAGGTGAGGCCATCGCTCCCGTTATTACGGAGCACGCGGGCGGCGTTCGGCGTGCGGAACCCAGTGCCCGGCGCTGCGCCGCCGCCGCCGGTAAATCAGCGGCGAGGAGCGGAGTGGCGGCGCGCGGCCTCTCCGGCTGCGCACCTGCGCCAGCTCCCGCGCGCTCTCCGCGCCCGCCCTCCACACCGCGCCCGCTCCTCCACCCGCGCCTCCTTCACCGCGACCGCTTCCCACCCGCCCGACCTCTACCCGCCCCGACCTCCCACTCGCGCCCACCTCCCCCTCCCCTCCCCTCCTCCCATCGCGCCTCCCCTCCTCGCACTCCCCCACTTGCTCCCCCTCCCTCTCCGCCCCTCCACCCATGCCCCCCCCCACTCGCCCCACCTCGCCTCGCGCCCCCCTCCCCACTCGCGCCCCTAGCCCAGCTCCTCACTCATCGCGCCCGGCGCCCCACCCCTCACTCCTAGCCTTGCATCCCACGAGCCGCGCTCCACCACCATTCGATTGGTTGGTTGGTGATTCCAGGCGCGTCAACAGCTTAGGTCATTAGTCCTGTAAATGTAGTGCATGTTTATCTCTCTCAGGAGGTTGCGGTGATCTTCTCCCGCTGGATGGCGAGATCCTGCGCCGACCTACCGTCGGCTGGTGGGGTTTCCAAATAACTAGGACTCTCCCACCAGCGGGGCACCGCCCCAGCCGGAACAAGCTCTAAGCTCTCGACCGGTCTCTCGGAATATGTGGTAGTGTAGTGCCTGTTAGAGAAAGTGTGTAAGGGGAGAGGACAAGGAAGAGGAAGAAAAGATCGCGCGCGGCCTTTGGCGCGTTTGGTAGGCTACTGCTCCTACATTAGCCTGGTGTTCATTGGAGAAACCACGGAAAACTATCAATCAGAGCAGGTGGCCGCTAGATTTCTCCTCCCGACAGTGACTGAAATCGACCTCCGGGAATTCTCCGCCGTGGGCAGTGATATCAGCTGATGCACGAGCTACCGCTTCGATTCCCACCTGCTCCAAGCGTCTTCCGCGTCTCCTCGCCTTACCTTCGCCCCTCTCTTCGCCACTCTTCTTGTAAGGTCTGTCTTTTTGCGCCTTCGCTGCTAATCCCTCCCCAGTATTCTGCATTTCAATGGTACTCTCGTTCCCATGTTCTATATTACTTTCTTCTCCTCTTCCATGACTCTTGGTCCTTCGAAATGTCTGCTTATTGCCCTGTCTTATCCTCTAACCCTCTACATTTTCGCCTCTCCTTCCTTCCTCTTTTCTTTCTTTCGTCTTCTTCTTTTGGCTTGTGAACATCCGTCTTAAGATCATTCTATGGACTAACAATGCCGGCGAAACGGTGATTGAGAGAAAATTTTTTTCTGAAAAGGCGAATAAACCAAAAGTTTACTTCATGTTTATATCTCCTGCAAAATGTATATGCAGCGGTGCATAATGTGCAAATTCTATAACTTCTTCCCTTAGCGATATAACTGGTTTACATCAATATGATCAAGTTGCTTCAATATTGACTATATGTTTCTCATCTCAACAATGAATTTGAATCTTTTTGTCTCTGAAAAAAAACTTCCTTCTAAGTTTGTACGTGACTAACACATGAATCTAAATACTGTTTTGTGCTTTTTAAATCAAAATATTTACCCAAAAATACTTATCAGACGCCATTCCTCTGCCCAAAAATTATTGAAATGTTCCCGAAATATTTAGAACTATCTTAGCACCTTAGAATGTTTTTGCAGTACCATGAATTTAAGGTTTAAATAAGTCAATTTAATTTTTTCAAAAACATTTGAAACTAGTATAGCGCAGTTAGCGGTTTTCCAATGTTTTTATAATTGTTTATTTCTATAGAGACATAGATATTTATTCAGAATACGTAGTATATTTCAGAATATTTTGGAAATTTACAAGTATAAAATTACAGTTTATGTTTAAAAAACAGCACTTTATAAAAGTAACAATTTTCTGTTAATTTTTCACTGTTCAATCGGAATTCTCCTAGAGGTAATGACAAGCCCGACGCATCTACCTGGGCATTGGTCCTGCCCGAAAATTCTGTGTTCTCCACCTCTCGCCGCACACATTATCTGAGCTCCCAATCCATTACCTCTGCCCGTGATTAGAAAGCCGCTAATGGAAAATAATGGTTCTGGTAATAACAAGTTTAATTTTGTATATCATTTCCGTTCGTAATTGTTTTAGTTGATAATGGTTTTCACGTTTTACTTTTACAGAAACGTACAAAACGGGGGAGGAAGTAATGTTCCGAGACCACATGCAGACTTCGGAGGCTGTTTATTTTGTAGCAGATTAAGGGTCAGCTTGCGGTGTAATTAAATGCGAGCGAATTATCAGGGACGAACCACTAATGGACGTAGGATAAAAGAAACGCATTTCGGCTCGTGAAAATATAACGTATTATTTGCACTGTAAAAAAAAAGGTTGCACCGAATCACACTGTCGCCCACTCGTTAGTGATGAATTTGTAATTTTACGAGATATATTTACACGAGAGGTGTTATATTGAATGCAAGTTGCGTGTTGAAAACGAGGTAAAAGTTCTGTCGCTGGAAATGTTAAATGTGAGTTTAAAAAACAAACGTGAATTTCGTTTAAATCCCATTTATCATGTGATTGATCGATTTTGTTTGTGTATCATGCGTTATATTTTATTCCTGCCGATGGTTTCATGTTGGACTGAAAGACTTAGATTGAAGTGCACAAATACGAAAATTAGTTAATTGTTAACGAAACAGGCATAGGTTGAGGGGAATAACAGTTACCGTTGAATATTTCATGTTCAGTTTGTAACAGTACATTAAGTTGCTCAAAAGTTTTCCATTTGTTAAATTTGATTTATTGAATTGAATTTCGTTCATTTGGATAATGAAATATCAGTCTTTGTCCACGATTTTCCACTTAAAACCTAATGAACTCTTGGATGGACATCTTTGGAAACGTAAAGATATGAAGTGTCAGATTATATCGTGAACATACGTTTTCGATAGATCTATTGTGATTGTACATACTGAAAATAAAAAAAAAAATCAGTCGAAAATAAATCTCAACAAATTTCCTGATTTCATGGATCCCAATAATCTTAAAAATTGCATTTTATTTTCAAACCTAACGACCAACATTCTGAATACTGTTCAAATTCAATTAACACTAGGTACTCTCCGGAGTTCCAAAACACCTACAACTTCATGCCCCGTCGCAGTTGGGGTTTGCCGGGGCACCTCGTCGCTTGCGAGATCCCCTTGCCCCCGTGTTAGCACTCGGCTTTAGTCTCTCGTGGAGAGCGCTTTCGGCTGTCGCCCCGGGTTGCGACCTCTGTCGCTCCAGCCGTCCGTCCACTCCCTTTGGTTGCGCAGCGCAGCTCCCCAACCAGCACACGGGGCACGCCTTGCACGCGCATTGTTTCAACTTTGTCGCGCGTGACTGCTGGTCTTAGTTCCTAGTATCATGCTTCCATGGCATTCGCGTCGAGTCAGCGAGATAGTGTTGCCCAATCCCGAGGAAGCTCGACCGTGTTCGGGGCATGGAATGTTGGTGCTTTGATGTGGAAGATGCAAAAGACGGGGCGACCCCCGGTGTGTTAGTAGGAGGGGACACCACGATAGTCAGTCACCGGCCAAATCAGAAGCGACTCAATCACACTACTCGGGATTCGGCCAGCAGTTGCTCGCTGCTCGGCGAATGCCGAATGTGTGGAGCTGCTAAGACGAGCACCGAATGTTCGTCCGGCAAAAGCGAGCAACCAACACACTACTCGGGATTCGGCCAGCAGTTGCTCGTTGCTCGGCGAATGCCGAATGTGTGGAGCCGTCGTAATGGATGCGCGGTGCCGCGGCGCGCGGCCGAGGTGCGGAAGAGCGAGACGAGGCGCCCCCGATAGCGAGACGGGAGATGGCCAAAGACAATGGCGTATACTGCTTTCATGGCCTGGGCTACCGCTGACCTTGGAAATAAACTTTGACTATAACTATCCAGCATCTTCAATTATGAAATTTGTCTAGTTTATACTACTTTTATTATACAATTATATACATAATTGTATATTATCCTTCTTTAATAAACCCCGGTAAATACATTCATTAACAACAGACAAACTTCCCGAAATGTGCTCTGACATTTGTTCAAAATACCTTACCAACTATCTGACAGTAGTTAACTTTGTCACTATCACTTACTTCATATGTTACAATTTTAACACTGAAAACACGTTCAATATAGTCTATTACGTATTTACACTCATTACCAATGTGTGTTGTCGTCAAAAGCCACATCTGATTTACTCTGTCCGTTTACTGCTCACTGCTCCGGGTAGAAACGCGAAACGCAACCTGAGCCCTTGCTGGCCCTTTCCTACCAGCAGGAGGGAGGAGTGAGACATGCAACGAACGCACGCTGTGAGGATGCCGCTCAGTGCCAGCTGTTTCTTCAGCGTTGCCGCCTCGAAAAAGGACTGATAAGCCGACGGAGAGCGATTTAACACAGGCCTCAACAGAAAAGATTATATGGAATTTTAAAAAATGTATGTCACTGAAAAAGAATGTGTCCTATAATTATTTTTAATATATCTTCTCAGATTTTTGTTCTCGTAATTTTCTCGGACTACCGCCGGTAGCCTCGGTGCCCCATAGTACACGCCACTGGCAAAAGAGGAAAAAAGAGTCAGGCGGAAGCAAACAGAAGAATGAGAGGTAAAAGGGACAAAATAAAAAAGCGGGGAAAAGGAAAACACGCATTACTCTTCCTTAAAAATAACTGCTGGATTAAAAAGTCAGATAATGCGTGCTTTACAAGATTCTCTTATAAACAATGAAGAGTTAAAATAGTGTCATCTACAGTAATTTTCAGTTTAGGAAATTATGACGTAAAGAAGGAAAATTAGAAAAACTTCCATAACAAAAAGAAACAATGAAGGAAGAAGAAACAGACAATAGGGGCTAACCTGTGGATAAAACCCTAGAATATATCAGTTTTGCAGATAATAAGTAAAGTAATGTTTGTTTCATGTGTGCGCGAGATGTTCTGATATTAGGAGGCGTTTTCTTAAGTCATCATTAGTTTAAGAAACAATGAAAGTTTGGTTCCGAGAAATCAGGAAAAGGAATATTGTCTATCTTTAGGACTATAAAAAAGAAAACGCAATAAAATCTCTTCATCTTTACAGATGGTTACTTCACTGTCAATGCAAAGCAATCCCAAACATTAGTACATTTTTAAATTTTCTCTTTGTATTTATAAACGTTAAAATCAAATACAAATTTTTAACAAAAATGATTAGGGGTTTATATGTTATCCTTTCATAAAAGTGATTATCTATACTTAAAAACGTTCCAATTTACAATCTTTACTTGTCATTCAATTCAGCTAGGCGTAATCAACATGTTTAGAACTAACTATTTAATAGCATCGTAGGCTTTCACGGCCGGAGTCAATATTAGTAGAAGTTTCCGGGCTGGTAGGCCGTGGTCCAGTTGGCATTGAAGTACCAAACGTTTCGTCCACAGCTGCGGTGGACATCTTCAGTGGCGGCAGCGTCGTGGGGGTAGTCTCCGGGTCGGCGGTTGTCCAGCGACTGACGCCGCGTTCTGCGTGGCGGCGGCTTTTATAGTCGGCGTGAGGGGGGCGCTGCGGTGGAAATTTCGCGCGCTAGCTTGCGATTGGTCGATGGTTCGCGGGCTGGCTCCTGATAGGCTGTCGATTGCGTTGTGGCTAGTTTGGGAAACTCTGTCCTTATATGGTTTTGTTTTGGTGTTGCGGAGTACGGGATACCAGATAGAATTGAGTTTGAGACCTTCTTCTTTCCTGTTGAAGTTATTGGGATGCTTGAAAATCTCAATAGCTTCCCGTTGTAGCCTGGCGTGGTAGTGGTTGGTGGTAGATAGTATATCGGTGTCTTCAAACAGGATGTCGTGTTCCCTTCCCGAGAGGGCATGCTCAGCCACAGCAGATTTGTCTGTGTATCCTAAGCGGCAATTCCGTTTGTGTTCGGTGAGGCGCGTGTTGACAGAACGTTGTGTAGTGCCAATGTACACTGAGCCGCAGGAGCAATGTATCCTGTAGACGCCTGCTGTCATTAGCGGGTCCCTGTGGTCCTTGACTGATCTGAAGAGATTGCGGAGCTGAGTGGTGGGGTGAACATGGTTTTTATATTATGTTGTTTGAGAATCTTGCCAATACGGTCCGTGATGTTTTTGATATATGGCAGCGACACCGTGTAGGTGGTTTCTTCGAGGGGACTGCGTGTGGTGTTACTTGGGCGTAGTGCTCGCTTCACCTCTTGAATTGAATATCCATTGGCCTTTAGGGCATTCTCCAAATGACCAAGTTCTTGGTGAATATTGTTGTCTTCGCATAAGCGTGTAGCGCGGTGAACGAGTGTTTTCATCATAGCTCTCTTGTGGCTGGGATGGTGGTTCGACAGTTTGTTAAGATATCGGTCCGTATGGGTGGGTTTTCGAAATACAGTGGCTAAGGAACCATCTTGCTTTTGTTTACCAGTACATCAAGAAAAGATATTTTTCCTTCGTGTTCCTTCTCAATTGTAAACTGTATGCGTGGATGAATGCTGTTCAGATGTTGAAGAAAATCCTTCAGCGTACCCCAGCAAAGCTAATGTTGAGAACGTGTCATCGACGTAACGTAACCAACAATTCGGTTTAAGAGGTTTTCCAACCTATAAGTTCGCTACAACCGGCCCGGGTTACCCATCCATCCTTCTGTTCATAAAATTCACCATTCCAGACAAAATATGTAGTGGTAAGGACGTGATGGAAGAGTTCAGTGATGTCCTCCGGGAATAAACCTCGCAGCAAAGCTAATGTCTCGGTAACGGGGACCATGGTGAATAATGACACGACATCGCACATTTCGTCGAAAAACTGAAGACTCTGGTACTACAACCGGATGATCTGCTTGTCAGTTTCGACGTCGTGTCATTAAAAAATAAATGAACCCATGCAATGTACTAACATTTGTTCAATTTTCTATAGTATATGAGTATCAAAATATTTCTCCACAGTTAATTATTTATGAGTTAGTAATGAAATTTATTATTTTTTCCTCTGTATTACTTTTTCTTTCAGTATTGGGCAACTTGACCTTTTTTATTTTGACAACCACGAACACTTCAAAATTTAATCTGCAAGTTTCAAATATTTGTTAAAATTAGTCAAATATGTATCTAAAAATTTAGATGCGCATCTTCAAAATTATTGGACTTTTAAGTCAAAATAATCAGACTTGACATTCATTTTGACATTATTGGCATACCTTAACTGTGGTATGAGAACTTAATGCACTTCCCGCTGCATGAATCGTTGGATCTCGCAAAGAATGTACTACTCGCGCAACTTTTCTTGAACGATGGATTGAAGAAATGCGGGCGTAGTGGGGGTATTAGTTACAAGTCCACAAGAGTATTTACAGTAATACCAACCTCTAGAAAATCAAAGTCAAACTTGCCACGTGCGGCGAGGTCATTGCTCCGGGTAGACAACAGCAGTGACACTAGATAGAAGTTGTAGGTGTCTTCTTTGAAGCACCTGGACTTGCCTCAGCCATTTATTTAGATAATGGCAGTAAAGCTGAACAGACGTTATCCACTATGAAAGCAACTACCTTTGAATGGCTTCGGTTTCGCGCCAACGAAGTTTTAATGCTTGGAATGTTATCATCAGTGCTCGCTGCGAGCTTTTGCCTTCAACTGTTTATCGCTCAAGGGAGGGGGAAGTAAGGTCATCGTTCAAGAAAAGTTGCGCGTGTAGTAGGTCAGTACTAAGCACGCAATCGCGTGTTTCCTTTCACGTCCTCTGCCGCTACCGCTCCACATATAGACGCAAGAACGCCTTTCTCATTTGTGCTGATAACGCACCACACACACACACACACACACACACACACACACACACACACACACACACACACACACAAACACACACACAAACACACACACACACACACACACACACACACACACAAAATATATATATATATAATATTAATAAGAGAGAGAGAGAAAGAGAGATAAGCCCATTGTAGCGTCGTGATGAGTAAAGACGACAGCATTCTCAAATATGTACATTTAATTTGGACATAATATACAAGGATAGCTTAATATGTACAGAGCATTTATCATCCGCGTGTCGTTTGCGGGAAACAGATGATTCTAATAACAACTTTCACATGTTGATACGCACCATGGTAATCTGTTGCCATGGGCGTCAGGCGGGGCCGTCTCTCATAAAGGGATGAGAGAGTCTACGACGTTACACCATGTAAAGATGGTGCCTCCAATCTTACAGCACTCACTAGAAATAATGTATTTCATTATTTTGCATGACGTGAGGTCGTTCTATTATTTTCTTACATTTCTGTAAGGTGAAAGAACAATTTTGTGGCACGCTCCGCAGGGAAATTCCGAAATCCTGAATAGAGGATGCCCAGCTTTACAAAAGTACACCTGTTAAATATTTATTTCACGATGGAAATGATGCAACTGAAAGAAGGGTCAAAGAATAAACTCCAGAAAAACGGAAATGTCATAATAGAGTAAGTAATAAAAGCATTTAGGTCTTAAAATGAAAAGTAGTTTAACCAGAGGTGAAGCACCTTTATAAAAAATCTAAAAATATCGACAAGGAAACCTTATTACAAGCTAGCATCACATATCACTCACATTGGTGGTACAGATTGTAACTGGTGAAAGATATTTCCTTTCAAGTCTCACATTCTGGAAATTAGTTCCAAAAATGTAAGATTAATACAATTCTACCCGACGGAAAAAAATCAATGATTGATGCTCGATTTTTTTGACCTTTTTTGCCTTCGTTTGTATAGTTTGCAGATGTTTTGTGGGCAATTGTAAACCATTTGCAGTTCATTATTTTGCGTCTGAAAATTTACAGATTAATTTCCCAAATGAGTTGTTCTGTACATTAAATTTACTATATGTTCGAGTAACAGTAGCTGTAAATCTACCTTTCCACTAAGCAGCTAAAAGACTTTTGAAATTTTTCAATCTCCAAATTCCTGGACTCCCCAAACAAATTACGCATCCCCTCACCAGGGATCACAACTCCATTTGAAGAAGCCCAGGCATAAGCAGAGTTGTGCGTCTCACTTCACTCCGAACGAAGAAGTCCCCAAACACACATCAGCCCTATTTTCGGTCGAAGCTTTCGCAGCCCTCAGTCGGCTCCATCGTTTCTCCACCCTCTCCAACCCTTTCATATGGGGAGCTGTGGGCCCATTAAAACGCTGGACGCGGTTTAAGTCGATGAAGAGTTACGTCTGCGCGGCCCCGGCGGGGGCGTGGGCGGGGGAGGCGACTTCGGGGACTGTTGAGGGAGAGGGCGGGGACGGGGGCGGGGGGGGAGCCAAGATGGAAGAAAGAGCAGACTAAAGAGCGGGAAGAGTGAAATGTGAAAAAGGAGCGACCGGAGAGGGATGTGACGGTTCAGATATGGGACGGGGACGGAAAGGACGGGAGAGAAAGGAGAGAGATAGGAGGATGAGAGGAAGAGACGAATAGGCGATCAGAGATAGGCGAGCAGCGAGGACCCCGCGAGCGATGTGCGAAGTGGTAGCCGCGGACGGGCGAGGCGCGCGGGTCGGAGCAGGGAAGAGGCGGGGCGGTGCGTGCCACATATCACGGCCCGCGGGGAGCCGATCGAGGCGGCGGCGGCGGCGGTGGCGGGGCTTACTCCGTCCCCGCCCTCGCGCGTATATCTTCATGAAACGCTCGCGCAGGCCGAGCACGTCCCGCCGCCGCGAGGACGTCGTCCTCCGCCGTCCTCCGTCCTATGTCCTCCGTCTCCGAGGGCAGTGGGAGAACCTACCGTTATGGGCGGAACTTAAATTACTTTTGGGGAAATGATAACTTCTACTAAATGATCTTGGCTGTCCGGGTGACGTCGCGACGAAGGCTGTGTTGCCGACGTTTTGACCATCTTTTCGAGGTGTTCCTCAGAGCTGGTCTGAAGAGTTGAGACTAGACCTGAGGGAGACCACGAAAAGGTGGTCGAAACGTCGGCAACACAGCCTTCGACGCGGCGTCACCCGAACAGCCAGGATCATTTACATGACTCGGGCCGCGGAAGCCTACGATTTCACGATAACTTCTACTGCTTTCGTCCGCAGGCATTGGAGGTCGGCGTGATGAAATTCTAACACCAATAGATCATGGCATTTCACTCACTTTTGCACGTTTCCACTAATTGTCCATCTCATGAGTACATCTAGTTAAATACGTTAGAGGCGGTATTGTATTAAATAATAGGTTTGTTAGTTTGGTTATAAACAAGTCAACATTCGTTACATATATAAATACACAGTTTTGCTTCTGCTCGTTGTTTCCAAGTTTTATGAATTTTGAGTTCACTTTGCAACCAATAAACGTGAAGGAAATACAACTTGTCTTAACCGGCTAATAAACAAAATCCGCACTCTATTGGTTTAAAAGAAAGACTATCTTTCACATTTTTATAGTATAAATAGCAATTGACTACATTCCTACATTTGTTGTTACTTTTTTTTTCAATTTAAAAATAATTAATTCAATAATGTCTTATAGCAATTACACGTACTAATTTTTTCAAAACAAAAAATAAACGCATATTGAGAAAATTAGTAAATGAAAGAAATATGTAAAGTTTGTCTATATTTTGGAAATACACTATACATATAACAAAAAATTAGCGTGTAAATTCAGGCGTGATATCCTTTTGAGTGCCTAATGATTCAGAAGAATAGTGGAAGAATGTAGTGCCTTAAATCATATTGTGACATATCTCGAATTTAGGTCAACACACCAATAAATCTTAATTTTCGTTTTTCGACTTTTGTTCTGCCTTATGCAGAGTCTTACGCAGTAAGCCTTTACTTAATTCAATTACTTAATGTTTTGATTGCTACATAAAATAAATATTTTTTTTAGATATCTGATGGAGTCTTAATAAAAGCCAAAACGTTGGAAATTAAAAATTATTTGAGTAATGAACTAAACTTGAGAAAATTCCCAATAGGATTTAAATTCATTATTATTATTATTCTTGCTTCACGTTACAATATGCTATTTTCCGTATGTATGTCAATTGCACGACAATGTTGATAGCTTAATATTGACAAATTTGATATGACACTTCTTTATTGATAAATTCTTATAAGGTCCAACAGAATCTTGATGTATATATGTAAGTTCTTGATTCGGCAAGCTGAAAATACGCTGCACGAGCATCAATAATGAAATTAATTTTTTATGTTAACGTACAGTAAGAACATATTAAGTGTAAAAATATTCAGTGTCATTTAAAAAGTGGTAAATAAATTTTAGTAGTGAATGCAAATAGCTTCGCCTGTGGGCTGACCTCAACCAAGAAAAATTGAAATCCTGAATTTAGGTACTCCTACTCATTTTCTCTGGGATTTGACAAAATTACTCCTCGATTTTGGAAGAAACTAATGAATCCAAATTGGCTACTTTTCAAAGAAAATGTACATTTACGGTAATATACACTCTATGAGTACTGATAAACTGGAAGGGATACCACAGCAGTACGAAGTTCTAAATTCAATTTCTTTCTCAAACGAGTATTACTACCAATTATCTTTACTTTATCTGGTTTTATAAACCGTATTCAATGCTTATCCAGTGTCAGATATCTCCTCATGCTAATATTAGGACCGACAACTACTGAGCTGTTAAAGAAGAGGGATAATTTTTAGATGGATTCATCGCATGTTTTTCAAACTATACCTCTTAACACCATGTGGGGGCACACGTTCGTTTGTTATCTCTTTTATATTATTTTACTAAACTGCTATATTGCTCAAGAAACAACTTTTTCGAGCTGCCAGACTTTAAAATAGACCTCCAAACAAAGTGTGTGTTCGATCCAAGATCGGTTAAAAGATAAAAATATGTTTAATTACCGCACAGGCGATGGAAGATTTGTTAAAAGAAATTTAAATCAAAAGAAATTAATACGGCAGAATTCAAGTCAATCATCAATTCAATTCGGCTTCCATAATAAAAAATTCAAATGAGAAATTTGAACACGTCACATCGTCTAATTTAGTCCCCACAGTTCAATAAAGTTGTAAAATGCTACGAGAAAGTATTAAGTTTACAAGAATTAATCTCATATACCTAATTTGAAGTTTTGATAATCACGAATTATACGAATATGTAAGAAATAAAGTATCATTTTTAATATAAAACTAAATGAAGATTGTAAATACTTTTCCCATAATTCAAAAATCAAATATGTCAATCTTGAAATGAAAAATTTAGTTCTAAACCAGTTCGATATTCTAATTCAGTGACAATCGTTGGAAAATATTTCCCGTCAAACATCCCGGTAATAAATCTCCGAAGTAGTTCATATTTTGAATTATTGTTTAAAACCAAAACTATATTCAATTCAAATAAGTTGGAATGAAAACATTATTAATCAAAAATAGAATATTTTTAAAATGTTAAAAACAATAGTTTACTTTCCTTGGAACCTTGAGCCTCCTGACACATTTTTTTGCACATGCAACGTTACAACCGATATTAGAAAAATTTACCACTTTGTAATGATTTATGAACTACAAATCATGTAACATCAGATATTAATATCTCATCACCCTAGAGTTCAGATAGAGTTTTAGCGCGGCATAGCATGCGCACTGTAACAAAAAAAATTGTTAAGTGCGAAAAGAAGACTTGACCACAGATTCGTATTTGCTGTGCCTACGTGAACTTACATCCACAATGCGTCTTTAAGTTGCTCCGTAATAGGTGCTTAAAGCAGAAATTATCTTTACATGTAATGAAAAACACGTTTTCCTATTTACAAGCGGTAATTTTCAAAGAAATTGACAAAATAAAAGGAATAACGAATAAGATCCAATAAATATCAATTGAACCTTCTTCTATCTATTGATCAATGTAATTTGACTATTCTATGCACATCGATATTCATCGTCAGGACGAATCTTAGGCAATTACATTGCGGTTTACTGGTCATGGAATCCATATTCGACAGATCGATATAAGGTTAATCCTTACATGCATGCACTTTGATTTGAGAATAAGGCCGTAACTTACGCGTAAAGAAATCGTTAATAGGGAGTTTTAGCGCCACGAATAAACTAGCAAAGTTATGCACTAAGAGGCGCATGGCGGACATCGAAGTCAAAACGTTTTACCTTAGGCCTAAGGCATGGCCTTATACATTCATAAATAGTGCACGGCTATCTCTACGGTTACCTTACGAACGGCAAAATGGTTGCCTAAACACAGGATGCATTTCCCAACTCTAGTAAACTGAACCACGAATGTAAAACTGGGAGCTGTGGCTCAGTGCATCAACTGACGGCACTGCAGCGCCTCTGACCGGAAGGTCCTAGGTTCCCACTCCCACGACGGCAGGATTTTAGACACTAGCTCTTCAGCTAGGTCCAATTCAGTCGCTGTGTGGAGGAGAATTCTAGCGGCCGGCTGCTCTGATCGGTAGTTTTCCGTGGTTTCTCCGATCAACACCAGGCGAATGCGGGAGCAGTACCCTAACAAACGGGCCACGGACCGCGCGCGATCTATCCACCTCTTCCTTGTTCTATACTTTCCCCTTACACACACACACTTCACTAAATGCTACCACATATTCCGGGAGACCGGTCGGGAGCTTAGAGCTTGTCCCGCCATCCAGCTGGGGAAGATCACCGCCATCTCCCAGGAAAAAACATGCACTATACTAACGGGACTAATGACCAAAGCAGTTGACGTGCCCGGAAACACGAAAAAATGCGTGGGTGGCATGGCCTCCTAGAATTGCGGCACGCCCACAGCGCGCCCTGCGATGGTCCCTCCCCCTCCCGCACCCAGCGCTCCGCGGCCGGGCGGCGGAAAAATGAAATTGTCGCCGTCGGAGCCGTCGCCGTCGCCGGCACCGACGCCGACGCCGAAGCCCTCGCCGTCGCGACGCTACGCGTCGAGGCGGCCGGAACGGCCGCGGATAGGGCAGGGAGGAGCGGGGCAGGGGCAGGGCGAAGGGCGGGCGGGGCGGGGCGGGGCGGGGCGGGGGGCGGGGACGGGAATAGGGGGATGACCGCCAACGGCTGCGGTGTCGGCGCCCGCTGAACGGTGAAGTGACAAGAACCCCGAAATCGCTCGCTTACGGTCGGGAATGAAATATCGCCTGAAATGAAACGTAGAGCTACCCGTTCGCACGTTTGTGAACCTTTACCTTTGCGCTCTGACAGGAGAAGATTTAAAGAATTGAGCCGTTAAGAATCATAATAAAAATATAAGATGTGACTTATCTGCTCATTCAAACGTTTTGTGATCAATTTTCGTTGAGCTTATCATATTCCTTCTCTTGACTTGTAATTTAGCGAAAGCATTTCGCCTACCACTAAATTATAATAGTTCATCCTCTCCCGACATAAATCTAGATTAACAATGACAATCGTCTTCCTGAGGGAACGAATGATACTTGCCGACGTATTTCAATTTCTCATTCCGAAGCTCTTACGTCTGAATAGTTTTTGAATTGGGAAGCTATGAGTATTATTCGGTCTAAACCCGTATTAAATACGCAAAATTACTTAAACGAATCACGAATATAAACACAACGAAACGAAACTTCTGAATATAGTTTTTCATACCTTGCCTTTTTTCGGCGTGTTTCTGCACCTGTTTGCGAGGTTTTTCAAACCTAATAGAAAGTAGGCAGATGTAGAAATGGAAACGGGATGAATGAATCAGTGGCCTATTCTTCGCTCCCTGTTCGAACTCCTCAGAGGCATTGAGGAACTAACAAAAACAAGCTATTAATTGAGTCGGGTTTTTGATTTTTCAATAACAGGGCCTTCCGTTGCCCCCTGATATTTCAGTAATTAGCAAATGAAAATCAAAGCTCGACGGAACATCCCAATCTGCGGTCACACCAAACCCATGCCAAACTTTATTTGAGAATAATTCCATTTGTTAAATTCTAAAACACTAGATATTTAGCTTTACCGCTCATTCACTATGGTGTGTGACACGTTGGGCAAAACGTTGCAGCACGAACGCGGTGGAATGGTATTTATCTTATTTGCTGGCGCTCACGCAAGCAATTTGACCCTACTCAAGTGTTCTTTCTATAGGAGGTACATTATCTCGATGTTAGAATAGGTCATTATCCTTGGAATAACGTTGCGGAAGCTTAGTTGAAAGAAAAAATGAGTTCATATCTACAAGTGTTTTGTAATGAACTGTGTTGATCTTCCAATACCCGAAGACTGAACAACGTTAAATAGTATCCGAAATAAATATAAAAAGATAAATTCACAAGAAATACTTAGTGAATCTATTTACTACCCATATACAAATACTGGTGTAGTTTTTTATTCGGAAATAGTAACAGATTTATCAAAAGAGGTCAAAATCTCCATACTATTTTATAAAAATATTACATTACAAGAACAAAAACTGTAAGCAAATCAAATAAACTATTTTGAACATAAAAATACAAAATAAATTATGTAATGTAGTACATATACATGTTTACCACATGTTCATTATTTTTAATGATTATTTTTGAAATTACTGATTGTTAATGAATATTTAATTTCAAATTTGTAATGTTATTTGTGTGATTACTTAATGCCCCATGACCCTCACAAAACAATGGCAATTAACTTTCTTAGTCATGAACTCAGATTTCACGCCTATTTCCAACGCAGAAAGCTAACGAACTGACAGAAGGATGGGATGCGAACTTTGATAAAAAAAAATGTGGCATGCGCTCTATATAGCAGTGGTTATATATAACTTCTACATTCATAAATCATATGTGTCGTTTAACTTCGATTGATAAGCTTCAAGGGAACATAATGATACATGGAAAGTACACATCACATGGTCTCTTGTTTACCAGCTAGCAAAACCGCTCAACTTATTCGCTGGTGCTCCGTTATTAATTTGTCGGGATTAATGTGCACAGTTAAAACCCGATCTCGGGGCCAAATTATAGGGGGCGCCGGAATAATAATAAATCTCGTAAACGAATAATGGGTTGCATGAAATGTTGTTTACTAGGAAATCTTTGTGTACAAATCCACGCTAATATTGCACGAAAACTAGATCACGGACCGATTTTACAGTCGCTTAACATTCCATTCCGTCTCGGAGTAGTTTAGCCAAAGCATTCCAATGTAATAATGAAATAATTACGTTCATTTGTCTATAATTATTTCTGAATAAAACGTGACCTATGCACATTCTCCAAGTATATTAAATTTAATACATTTGATAACGAAAATCTATGGAGTTTATATTACAAAGACACTACCACTTCATTACCACTGTATGAAGCCTGCAAATGCGAGCAAAATACCTTTGAATGAATGGATGCGTAGCGTGGATGTACAAAAGTAGATGTAATACAATTTAATCCATATAAATATTTGAAATGGCTTTCACGGGTATTCACTTGAATTTTAAATGAACAACTGCAAACTCGTAGCGACGAAAACCGAAAGCATGAGATCCACGAGCATATTGAATAATTTCATCGCACTTTCTGCTACTGAAAAATTAATGAACTTTTTTCTCCTTTTCTAGGTAAGAGAGTGATCAACTGAAGAGATTTTTTACTCCTGCCGATTGCGACATCAGCTGGTTGTAGCTGTTCATGTAAGTCCCTTCAGTTCTGTAAAAAATATCACAAGATAAAACTATTTTGTAGGTCTCTTTTATATCCATGTTTTATTAAAATCATCGAAATAAAAGTGAATTTCGCAAGGACATTTAGGAGATCTGAGAGCTATTGCTAATGCTTATTAGAATGGAAAATTTAATGAGACGCATAAAATATTTTATTGTTATATATATTTCACAGGTTATTCAATTGTGAATTAGGAATCTTAGATAAAACATTAACTTGCATAGTACGGCCTGATTCGTGAAGCTTTAAAAAAAAAACACAAAAACCAAAAGCAAGTTATCCTTTATATACGGGTAGATACTTTTCACAGTCACAGCACAGAAAAAGAACTCATTTTTCGTACGTTTTCCTCTTCTAAAGAGAGGATGATCGAATCATCCGCACAAAGCGGGGTTACGATAATAACCTTTCCCGTGGCAACGCATGCGGACTATAACATATTACAGGGGAGTATCTCGTTGACGTCTGAACATGAAGGAAAGCTCTGGCGCTCGCAGTAAACGTAATCTAGGCGTCTCTCCGAGGCGGAGCGGCGTGTAGCAGGGCGGGGCGGAGCGGGGTGGACCGGGGAGGAGCCAGGCGGAGCGGGGCGGGGCGAGGCGGAGCGGGGAGAAGCGGGGAGGAGCGGGGCGGAGCGGGGCGGAGCGGGCGGAGCGGGCGGAGCGGGAGGAGCGGGAGGAGCGGGCGGAGCGGAGGAGCGGGAGGAGCGGGAGGAGCGGGGAGGGCGAGGGGAGGGCGGGGAGGAGCGGGAGAGCGGGGAGGAGCGGGAGGGCGGGAGGAGCGGGGGAGCGGAGGCAGGGAGGAGCGGGTGGACCGGGAGGAGCGGGCGGAGCGGGGCGAGGGCAGGCGGCGGGGAGGAGCGGGAGGAGCGGGAGGAGCGGGGAGAGGGGAGGAGCGGGAGGAGCGGGAGGAGCGGGGAGGAGCGGGGAGGAGCGGGGAGCGGGCGGCAGGGGTGGCGGGCGGAGAGAGGCGGGCAGGAGCCCGCTTCTGCGGTCCGGCAGAGATTGCGTGTCGTAAACCAAAATCCGGCGCGTAAAAAACGAGGGACCTCGCGCAGTGCGCGGCGCGCGCCCGCGTCCCTGGGTTCCCCCTCCCCCTCCCCCCACCCCCACCCGCGCATCTCAGCGACCCCGCCGCCCCGCAGGGACGCGGTCTCCGCAACGCGCCGCCTCGGCTTTGTCGCTCTTGACTGCTCGTGAGGCGGCGATTCGCTTGGCAGATGTGGACGCAAAGGGACGGCTTGAGAGGGAGACGGGTTTCCTGCTAATGTCAAATAGAGAGTTTTCTAATTAACCTAACCGTAATTTCAGTCAGTTCTGTTTAATTTTTTATTGAAACGCTTAATGAAACTGTGCAAGACTTAATTTATGAAAGCTACATGAATGTTTGTTTATTCACTAGATTCATTTACAAACAGAAATTCGTTTGCTTATTTGTTTGTTTTTTTCTTTTTTTTTTTTTTTGTTTTCCGAATCTCCCTCCTCGTCTTTTCCACTTCGAAGACCAATATTCTGCTGATAGAGTTAATATTACCTGGACATTATCTATCTCTTTATTCTCTTAATAACACGCAAATTCTGTTAGTACTAAGACTACTTGAAATATACGGACAGTTAGGCAATCCTCGTAGTACCTTTCTCCCAAATGCTTCACTTGAGATTCCATTTTTTGCAGTATACTATCCTTTAGTGATATCTTTCAGCGATATCTTCCTTATGAAACTAATCCGGAGAGCAGACCTATCAGCTTTTTTAGTAATTTTCATTAAATTGTCGTCACTCAATGCAAATGATGTTGCCATTTTTTTCCTTGTTGATTATTTTAACAACTCTGTGTATTATCCCATTACAGTAACATTCCTTAACTTCCCGCTATTCTCAAGTTACTCCTTCAAGCAACGTGTTCCTCTATCCACTACTTAACGAAAAGTCAGCCATGAATGTAATGTCTTGCACTTTTCAAAGTAGATTTCACTGAAGTCAGAGGAATTAATATTCTGCGTATGTGCATCTATTTGTAGTTGTCGTACCACGGATTTGGGATGGTGAAAACGATCTTATAGGAAATTTTCATCAGTATGTAAATAAAAATGCATCAGTCTCATCAAGTCCGAAGACGTGTTTCAAGAGAACTGAAGTGAAAGTTGTTTCTATGGAATGTATGTACACAATATATTTTGCTAGATTGCATCCAGTTTCCTTTTACATGTACTTATAAATTTAACATTAATTTTAAGAAACAATAAATAAATAAGTCAGGTAAAAAAGGATTTTCCTGGGCATTTTCAAAGTACTGAAGAACCGAAATAATCAATCATTTAGAACGTCCTAACTCCAGAATTTCACCGATTTCATTAATAAATAGAGTTAAATGGTGCGCCTGAGCTATGTAAAAAAAACTCAGAAAGATAAAAGAAGAATTTCATGAGATTTACTTGGAAACCGGCTAATATATTATGTTCTCGACGACCGTCCACGTTCATTCGCAACCCCCTGCCTCGCTTGGTCTGCCCGTCACTATAATTTCTGACTGCCTCCTCTCTTTATTTGCCGCGTTTCTTATTGAGGGACACCCCGGAGCAGTAAACTGCCCATCTGGTTGGATATTACTGACTTGGCTGTTGACCTCTTGTTCCCAACGCTGTCACTAGAATTTCTTGTGTTCTCATCGTCTAAGCATTCGTTCCCTCTATTAGTTTTATTTGCTTTTTCTATCTCATCATCCGGCGCAATGCATCTACATCAGATGCATTTAAAACGCGTTATATTATCTCTTATGACTACTAGTGTTTTTGTGGACCCAAATTATCTGCTTCCCGTTTCAGGTCTACTCCTTTAACATCATATTATTCAATTATTCTCCTTGTCTTTCTAAATTTTCATCGTTCAGTCTCTTTTGCAAAGTAACTTACCAAAAACCATGTGCACAGATCCTTAGTTCGTCCCACTGGCGATGAAATCATCGTTACAGAAGATATTCATTGTGTTGCCCGTACTGGGTATACAAAAAGTTTTCATGCATCTCTAAATTTATAACCAACGCCACTTCAGAGTCGCTGCTTCTTTCGTCCCTGCAAAAATGTATTAATTATCTTCTCGCATTTGTGGTTTTCCTCTTCGCCATTCCCTTTCACAGTGCCACCAACGGGAGCAGACGCGCCCAACTTCCTTCCCCATTCATTCTCCCTCCCACATTCTACTACACCCCCTCTGTCAATTCCATGCACTCGATAGTCCACCCCGCTCTTGTAACCCTTTCTTTCTCGTGGCCATATCTTTCTTCCCCTTTCACACCGGTCTCATAAAACGTACCGTACCCCACCCCCACATATTTCCCAGCCTCCCTCCGACGTGGCGACCGCAAAGGCACCTTCTCTTCTACTCTTTTCATTGGAGCCGCGCCCCGCCCGCCCGCCACCGCCTCTGTGCCCAGGAGATGACCCTCGTTGACTGCGACCGCCCCGCCCCCCCACGCGACCCGCGCAGGACCTCTGCGATGGCGGGGCGCGGTGGGAGAGGGCGGAAAGAAACGGGAGTGGGGCGGGCGAGGCGGGGCGAGGCGGGGCGAGGCGGGGCGCGCGAGGGGGGCGGGGGGGGGGGGGGGGGGTTACCCACATCAATTATTGAGCAGACTGCGGGGCGGCGCGGGGCGGCACGTCGGGGACCAGGCTACGCCGAGGGCGCGGATCAGCAAGGCTTTGCGGCACGGAATAGAACAGACGCGGGCGGCGTGGCGTAGCATCCGCGCGCGGCGCCACAGTCAAATGTTTACTGCCTTTCATCATGGCCGCCGCCGGTGGTTCCCCGTCGGACTGACGTCGTTTGGTGCCACGCAGGCATTGTCCGTTTGCACGCTTTACGGCCGTGCCCGCTTGCACGCAGTAAATTTTTCATTCCGCTTCTAGATAAAGTTCGTCGTTATTCTTAATTCGTCGTTACGGCTAGCAATGCAGGGAAAGAAACGAGGAGGCGGTTGAACGGTATGCGCAAAAAGAAACGATTGGGTTGCTATTCGCGGAGGATAATTACACCGCTTCCTGTGGACGAGCGGGCCGAGCCGGGCGGAAGGCGTCGCGGCGCGGCGTGGGAGTGGCTGGCTGGAGTCTTGGCGCGGACGCAGGCGCGGTGCCTCAAGGTCTGCTGGTGACCGCTTTATTAGACGACCCCCGAGCGCCCGCCACGTCGGGACGGGGCATTGTGCGCCGCTGATTTACTGCATTTTAATCTCGGCAATTCTGGCGAGTGCGCCGGGCGCTGTTCTTTTGTCGGGCATGCGGGCTCGCGGGCGCCGGCCAGCCGAGGCGAGGGGAACTGCAGCAGCCAGAGCTTCTGCTGCCGCCAGTGCGCTTGGAGTCAACCGGGAGAAACGTGGATGTTTGTAGGTTTTACCGGGTACACATGTTAAAGCGATGAATCTGCGTGATATACACCTAGTAAAGAAAACAGTATACGTGAATAAGACGTGTTTTTTTAAATTTCAAAGAACATAAAATAGTAGTTTAAGCAATTAGTTTATAATGTTAAGCTTGAACGCATGAGTACGATGTTTTGACACAAGAGTTTTCTCTCCTAACCCTCTTTCTTCTTTTTCTTTCCTTTCACCCTCTTCCTTATTTTTCCATTTCCATATTAAGCCTGTAATATATCTTTTTTTTTTCAAACCCCCCTTTTCGCTCAGTCACTTGTTCTATACATCTCCTTTTAATTGACAACTATACAATGCACCCTTGTGAATACAAACTATTCTTATAAATCCAGAAATGAGAGGTGTCAACCACAAGTAGATACTCTGAATTTATAATCATGGAGTATCACAATATATCTGCTGCCACTACGGAGTTTAACTCAAACTTTTCTTATTTAACGTTATTACCAAGTAGAGAGATACACCCCTTATAACTTAATCGCGTAATATAAAGTAATTAGTTTAATTTCTCATAGAATTTCTGATTTTGCAGGCTCTGAACAGGTGGGGCAGAATCGAGAAGCGTCGAACCAGCAAACATGTAATAGAATATTCAAGATCTCTTCCTGTATATTGTGGTGTAAAGAAAGTTTCTATGAGGCTGTCGCTTACAAAAATTTAGTTTTTAAGGCCCTAAAACGCTTCGTTTAGCAGTTACATAACGTTGTAGATTCAAAAATCCGACCAAGTGTTGCGGGTTGCATTTGACATGAATATTTATGGGCGTTTTTTAAACAAATTCTTTTTTCTTTATATTGAAACTGAGAGCGTTTCAATATACATATAATATATATACATATTATATTTATATATAATATATATATATATATATATATATATATATATATATATATACACACACATATACATAATTTATATACAAAATAATATATTATTTTCCGGGTGTAAAATTGAAGATCGGAAACACGAAAGAATCAATAAATCTATCCATCCATTTTCAACATGAAGAGTTTTCAATCGGCGCCTGCCGTCGGCCGGGCGAGCCAGCGGGCGGTGGACGCGTTCAGGCGGCGGTGGGGAGTGGATGAAACAGGAAGCGCGCCGCACTCGGGATGCCCGCGTGGGCGACCCTTGGAGCTGAGCTGCCGTGGGAGGAATCAGAGCTAGATTGGACAGGCGGCGCAGGCAACAGCTTCTATCCGAGTGAGCACGAGGCTTGCAGGGATTGGTAACTCGAGACAACACGGTGGAGGGCGTTAGTTGATTTTTTCGAGTTCCCGGGCGCGTCAACTGCTTTCGTCATCAGTCCCGTTAGTGTATTGCATGTTTTTTTCTTCCCTGAGATGGCGGTGATCGTACCCCGCTGGATGGCGAGATTCGGCACCGACCTACCGTCGGTTAGTGGGCTTTCTCCTTAACCAGGACTCTCTCACCAGTGCAGCACAGCCACAATCGAGACAAGCTCTAAGCTCCCGGCCGGTCTCCCGGAATATGTGGTAGTGTAGTGCATGTTAGTGTAAGTGTGAGTATGTAAGGAGAGAATAGGACAAGGAAGAGGAAGGAAAGATCGGCGCGGTCCGCGGCCCGTTTGTAAGGGTACTGCTCCGGCATTCGCCTGGTGTTGATCGGAGAAACCACGGAAAACTACCGATCAGAGAAGCCGGCCGCTAGAATTCTCCTCCAGACAGCGACTGAATTCGACCTAGCTGAAAAGCTAGTGCCGAAAATCCTGCCGCCGTGGGGAGTGTAACCTAGGACCTCCCGGTCAGCGGCGCTGCAGTGTCATCAGTTGATGCACTGAGCTACCGCTACGGTAGGTTATAGCTTTACAGGTGTTTCGTCCACACAATCACCAGTTTGAAATTTCAATTATATATAAACGTTCTGCAAAAACTCTTTTAATACCCACACCCTACTTGCGACGTGAATGCTTCATATTTTACGTTTTGCTGTGCGTAACTCCGTAAGGTTGGCCATCCTCCTGCGATTCACTGCTGTTTCGCTTTCCCGTACCGTTGTGACTTTTTTATTTTTTTATTAAATGATTTGCTTACGGAGCATACATAGTACACTTTTCATATGTATTGAATGGCTTACATTCTAATTTATTTAAAATCAAACTACCAACTAATTTGGGGGAGAAAATCTCCAGACACCTCTAAAAACAATCTATTTTGTAAAATTGAACTAGGAATGCCTGGTATGAATATCTATTTTATATTCTGATTCTATATGGAGTTTTCGAGTCTGAAGTTGTCTAGGTGTGGAATTTGAGGTATGAAGTGATAGAACTGGGTTGAGAGATATGTCATATGGTGTTGTATGGAGTCAATTTGGAATTCTTTGTACAGCTGTGAATTTGCGACAAACCAAAGAGCATTTCTGATAGTTGTAAGAAAATTGTTTTGGACTATTTGGAACTTGATTAGGTTTGTTTTTGCAACGGAGATCCAAATTGTACAGCCGTAAAGGAGGAGGGTCTTATGATAGTTTTGTAGATGGTTATGGTCGTTGGGAGTGGAAGATGTAAAGATCGATTAAAGCTTGGTTTTAGTTGGTGTATCTTATTTTTTGCTTGCTGTATTTTACTATTGATGTGTTGGTTCCAGTTCAGTTTAATATCCATGGTTAGACCAAGATATTTGACGGTACTATTTGGTGGGAGCCAGGTGTGGAGGAAACCGTAGTGACTGCCTGCGTCGCAGCACACAAATCTTTCAACGTCCTTTCCGTTCCGAGCAACATCGTGAAGCGGCCTTGTCAGGGCTCGAATCCGTACCGTGGCCCGCCTTCCCCCCGCCGCCGGCGCTAATTAAACCGCAGCCCTGCCCCGCCAGGAGGTCTTCTGCGCTCAGGCTGACCAGGCACAGCCCAGCCCGGCGCCGCCAGGGCTCGCAAGTTTTGACAGCCAACAGCCGCTTCCTGGAAAGTTGCTCCGCCTCGTCGACTATCATTAACAGCGCGAGCCCTCAGGCCCAATTACGCTGCTGAGCCACGCGCCGGGTACCTGGGCGGCCCCGCCCTACGGCAGGCGCCTCGCGCCGCGCCCTGGGCCCTTGGCGCGCGCCGTCCCGCCCTGCCCGGCGCTGAGGAAGGGCCTTGCGGAAGGGATCAGATGATGAGCAGAGGGCGCTCGGATTTGATGGAAATTTCTTCGTAGATACACCCTTCCTTTTCGATAGATTGATTGATTTTGTCGTGTTTCCGGGCGCGTCAACAGCTTTGGTCATTAGTCCCGTGAGTGTAGTGCATGTTTCCCTCGGGAGATGGCTGTGATCTCCCCTTGCTGGATGGCGAGATCCGCCGCTGACCTCCCGTCGGCTAGTGGGGTTTCACCCTAACCAGGACTCTCCCACCAGTGGGGCACCGCCCCAGTCGGGACAAGCTCTAAGCTCCCGACCGATTTCCTGGAATATGTGTTAGTGTAGTGCACGTTAGTGTAAGTGTGTGTGTAAGGGGAGATGATAGAACAAGGAAGAGGAAGGACAGATCACGCTCGGTCCGCGGTCCGTTTGTTGGGGTCCTGTTTCGGCATTCGCCTGATGTTGATCGGAGAAACCACGGAAAACTGCCGATCAGAGCAGCCGACCGCTAGAATTCTCCTCCAGACAGTAACTGAATTCGACCTACAAGCTAGTGTCGAAATTCCTGCCGCCGTCGGGAGTCGAACCTAGGAACTCCCGGTGGGAGGCTTCTTTTTTGAACTTATACTTGAGTTTTCGTTACGTGGCGGATGACAGGTCATTTTTACACCTCCCGCCTTATAACATGAATTTTTTAAATTAATTCGCGAACGTCTTTCTGAACGGGGCTCATGGTCTCATGCATGTGCTTATCACTGTTATAAAGATTAATTTTACAAGACAGGAAGTGTAAAAATGACCTAATGTCATCCGCAACGTTAAGAAAACCCAGGTATAGACTGTGTCTCTCGAAATGTGGTCAAATGCCGAGGCCACCATTTTGAACATTTCCCATCATGGTGTTCGTGTTAGCAAAGTAAGCTCCTAACTTCCTAGCAATAGAACAAACCACCACTATACTCACCTCAGTTGAGGCTGAAGGCCTTTCGGCTTTCAGAGGGGATCAGATGACGAGCAGAGGTGCTCGGATTTGATGGGAATTTCTTCATAGATACACCCTTCCTTTCCGAACTGAGACTGTATCCCTCGAAAGGGGATCAAATGCCAAAGTCAGCATTTTAAACATTTCGTAGGTTTAGAAGGTATTTTTGTCAACGAAGTTTGATGCAAAATTCATATAGAAATAAATAAATAAATAAATTTTTGAAATTTATTTTCAACGCGATAACGTTGGAGTACTGTCTAAACTTCCCCCTAAAATATGTCTCATAACATTCTGTAACATATGTACATTTTTTTCAGATATTTAAAGAACGTGGGTGGTAGTGAAAAACAACAAGTTTTTCAATTTAAACATTTGAAATTAGCGCCAAAATGTGATTGGAAAAACTTGTTTCACCAATGTTTATTCAATTAATGTTAAAATTATTGCAAGATCTTGCTTACAGAATGTTGGGTTTAAAATTTGGAAAGTATTTAGTTATCGAAGCAAAATTATCAATCCCCTTTTGTTTATAGATTTATCTATTGTTTCTAATATAAAGCAAATTACTCGGTTTTAGGTACATTAATAATTTATGTTTATAATATAAATCAAATTACTTAGTTGTAGATTTATTAATCATTTAGAATTTGACGATCGTAGACAATTAATCATTGTCACTTTCTTTAATAACTGGAATTACGCATTTGTTTATAATCAGTCTACTCAAAATTTCTGATTTTTCAACTTTTCTAAAAATACCTGTTTAACAATTTTCGCCAAGTAACTAGCGGGTTCCAAATCTCTGTTTAAATGATCTCAACTATGTGGGAGTAGCATTCTAGTGTGACACTTCCCACGTCGACGCTATCGTTTCCCTCTCGATATTTCCATGGTGGAAAGAAATGTGTTGGCGCCTCCGATGCGCCGATTTTTGCTCGTTCTGCGCAGCACCAGTTTCCGTCACGAACCATATGACCACTTCGTTTGAAAAGCGTGACTAGACGTCGGCAGCCATGTTTCATGAACTGCAAGAAGTGTTGAGAAACACTTTTTAAGTGGCATAAATACACAATTTCGATCGATGCTCACGTCACTTGCTTTCAAGACGTACTCGTGCAATAAAGCAAAACATTGCAAACTAATTTCATAAACTAGTATTTCCATAACAAATAAATTAAATCACTGCTGTGTTGTTGCAAACATTTTTTTCGGACTTACATGCAGTATTAGTTGAGTTTGATAGGATGAATCAGATTCGATGTAGTATAATGATTATTCACGTAGTAATTCATGCAATGCTTTACGATAAATGGTTCATTTCGCAAATATAATTGGCTAGGTACTGAATAAGACTCCAAATAAAAATTGATTACTCTTTCGAGATAGCTTATGACAAACTATCCCTTTAATTCATTAGCATTATTCACGTCTGATTTAGAACATTTTAAACATTAATTTTTGAAAAATCATTATGTGAACCACATAAAATATTTCATCAAACCGTATTGAATAAATTCATTTTAATATCCTCACTGACGACATAAACTAGTAATAACATGACGACGTAAACTAGTTATATTATCAGCACCAACGAAAGTTATGTTTCATTTTCAAGAAAAAAAAATGGAAATAGAAATTGAAAACAATTTAAAGTATTTGAATGATTAAAAAAATATTTGAAACTAGGTTGAAGAACGATCATATATCACGTATTTTTATAAAAAGGTGAGCATTTGAACGTTAATAAGTTAATTAAAAATCGGGAACAACGTATTTACGCCGTCGCTCTCGAGGTTTTCATCACCAGCTCAACGACTTGGGACTGGGGGCGGGCCCTAGGCGAGCGGTGTGGTGACGAGCGCGGGGGAGGATCTGAGCAGACGCGACTTTCGCAACTTCCTCTTCCGGGACTCAAGCCGCTTTCCACGTTTCTGCACGTAATCGGATCCTGACCCGTTTTGGAGTGCACTTAAGGTGCTTGCTGATATTCTGCGCTTTTTTTCTTTCACGAAAAAGAGGATGTGCACGTCTCGGCGAGCAAGACCGCTGTCAGAAAGCACGTTACTACTTCAGAACTGAGCAGTTTTCGTTGCCTCGGGAACTGAATTCTGTCTCTTGCTCTCTAACTTGCTTCCATTGAAGTTGAGATACAACAAGAGCTGCCAAGAATGATTTATGTTGTGCTGAATGCAAGTGGCATAGGTCTTCGGAACGGTAAAAACATTTTACAGAAGTTTGGGTACAAATTTAAGTGTTAAAATTATTTTTCTTAAAATCTAGTTTCGCTAGACACGAACTTTTAGATCGCTAATTTTGATTTTTCAATTCACAATCTTTGTTGCAATTTCATGTATAATAATTCTTGCAGTTTTCTATTTAGTTTTGGGCTTGGAACTAAAGTAGAGAGTATATTTTTCTTCTTCTTCTTTATATAATAATAATAATAATAATAATAATAATAATAATAATAATAATAATAATAATAATAATAATAGGAAGAATGGTTTCTAACACCCATTTTTATTTTATTTTATAATGAATACATGTTGTTCTGTTGTTATTATTTCTTTTTAGTAAATATTTTTATAATTCAAAAACGTCGGTCAGCTATTTTTCATATGGTCGAGAAGTACAATAATTGTTTTTATAAATTTCGAACTTAGTATATCGTTTTTGCTATTGTGTTTGTACAAAATGTTATTTTTCGCGAATGATTTAAAAAAGTGCTGATAAAATCTTACATTTGTACTGTTTAATTTCTCATCACCTTTCTAAGCATATAAAATAATATGGGTCAGATGCGTAGTCAACCGCAGCAGAGGGTCAGATGCGTAGTCGACTGGGTGATTACCGATGAGGTATAACCTCTGCAAAAACGACTTCTAAAAATTAAGAGATGGTCAATGTGTTAATGTAAATTGTAACTTAAATTATGACAAAAATAGTTGACCTAATTAGATTGTAAAAAAGATTATAGAAAAATACATGGAAACTATATGAATACGAAATAAGGCAACGGTAATTAATGTTTTGAAAATAAAATCAAAGCAAATAAAAAATTAGTAAATATTTAGTCATTCTAATATTTGCGTATCATCGACGTTTCGTTCCATAAAGAAATTTTTTAAGTACGTCTTCGGGATAAGTTTAATATCTTAGACAATATTAAAAATTGAATCTTCAAGGTAAATAATAAAAAAGCATATTATGCACTATAGAGTATTAAAGAATTCTGAGATTTGTTTTCAACGTAGAAGAATCAGTGGATCTGAAGATAACATAACTGATAAGCATAGTTAATTGAATGGTAAAACAAAAAACTGTAAAAAACAGGCCTAATTTTTGTATGTTTGCTGCTATATTTATCAGCAAATGTGCATCGGTCTAGATTTTAGATGCCTTGCAATGTAGGTCACCAAGGCGGCCATTGAATCAGTTGGGGGAGAATTAGTCCGGAAAATTGTATTTTCTTCAACAAAATGTTTCCTTACGTCATGTGAGCAAGAGAAGTGTTGATTAACCGAAGCCAAGTTTTTTTGCAGGAATTAAGGAGGCCGATATCCTATTTTTTCCGTTCCTGCCCTGTAATCCGAAACAAGAAATGTAGATACATTTGTCAATATTCTTTATCCCTTATCTTCATCCCTTCATTCTTCATCGTTTTATGTATTGATGCGCCATTGAATAAGGAATAATTCATTGAGATCGTGCCATGGCAGAATGAACAACCACTAAGCAGGCGAACCTTGCATTACATTGGAACGTATAGAATTGTTTTTCAAGCTCTTTTAATATGTTTACTTTCTGGATAGATAAACAAACTTCATTTAATATTCAAGGCTTACAATCTAACATTTTATAATTTACAGGTAACACTAAACTAGATTTGACGAGGCAACCCAAAGAGCCCTTCAATTGATTTATTGTACTCGATATGTTCAAGAATGCGAGGAAAGCATATCTGTTTTTTTTTTTTTTTTTTTTTTTTTTGTCAGAGTTGGACGTTCCGAATATTTATCCAGTTTGAAATGTAAACTTTGATTGATTAAGTGGAGGTTTGAATAAAAGTTATAGGCTAGTTCGACTGTGTGAGAAGGGATTGGTGACGCGATAGTGTAGTAGGTTGTTGAACTAAGGGGCAATCATTTCAAATAATCAATCTCATAGAAATGACCTTGGCGGAAGAATCTGAAGTATGACAACAGAAAATCAACAAATCATACAATTATGAGTATTCTGCTCAAATATGCCTTGAAAACTGAAAGATGTATTTTAGAAACATTGTAAGACAATTTCTTGCTCCTTGGAGACCTTATTGAAGACATCTCTGAATTTACTTTAAACATCGTTTGAGACGCAAGTATGGAAGTCCATTCATTCTGGAGAGTAATGGGAACGAAACTAAAATAAGTTGCCACAATGTTGGCGGCACGTAACTGCACCAAGACGTTTTTTGTTCCAATTGTAGAATAAGGGTTTCTTGACTTGGAAATATACTGCAGGAGTGAATGAATCCTAAGAGACAACTGACTTATTGTTTCTGAAAAAAACAACATTGAACTAGAATGAGGTAGCTGCTGATTTAGAAAGGTAGTTTGGAAGAAAGTGGTTGCTACAGAACAACTAATTTTGTATCTGAAAAAATTCATTGTACTCGAATTAAGCAACCGGGAGCTGATGCCACTGCAGCGCCTCTGACCGGGAGGTCCAAGGTTCGAGTCGGCAGAATTTTCGACACCAGCTTTTCAGCTAGGTCGAATTCAGTCGCTGTCTGGAGGAGAATTCTTGCGGCCGGCTGCTCTAATCAGTATTTTTCCGTTGTTTCTCTGATCAACACCAGGCGAATGCAGGGGCACTACCCTACCAAACGGGTCACGGACCTCGCGCGATCTTTCCTTCCTCTTCCTTGTCCTATCCTCTCCCCTTATACACACACTTACACTAACATGCACTACACTACCACATACTCCGGGAGACCGGTCGGGAGCTTAGAGCTTGTCCCGGCTGGGGTGGTGTGGAGAGTCCTGGTGAGGGCGAAACCCCACTAGCCGACGGTAGGTCGGCGCCGGATCTCGCCATCCAGCGGAAGATCATCGTCAACTCCCGAGAGAGAACACATGCACTACACTTCCGGGATTATTTCCAAACCAGTGGACGCGCCCGGAAACACGAAAAAATCAATCAATGAATCGAATGAAGCAGCTGCTGATACAGAAAATGTGTGAATCCTCAAGGTGGCATCGGCGGGGAATCGGAGAGCGGGCGGGGCGGCGGTGCCAGACCGCGGGAGGCGAGCAAGGCACCGCGAGGCGCGCGCGAGGGCTCAGGAGCTCGTCGGAGAGCGCACGGGAGGGACACGTCACTCCCGAACGCCTCGGCCCGGAAATCTAATCCTCCGCCGCGAATTCCCTCTCAGCCTCTTACCTGAAGGGGCGGGCAGCTCAGGCGGCAGAGGTTACACAGGACGGAGTTCTGGACAGGGGGGCCGCACTGACACGCGGCGCGGTGTGATGTTGCAAAGGCCGTTCTGAAACTCCGGCCCGGAGAGGGAGTGGGCTCTGAAGCTCCGGAGCGGAAAGGGGGAAAGAAACACCGAGATATTAGACCCTGCCCGAGGCTTGCGGATGACGGAGAGGAGAAGGAAAGGTCCAGGAAAGCCGCCAGCGTAGCAGAGGAGGCAATGGGCTCAGTCTAGGGCATCATGCCCCGTCGCCAAGCGCTGGGATTGGAGGGACCAGCGCTCACTTGTCTTCGGAGGGAAAATGTAGTGACGTTCTGAGAAAAAATATGAACATCATAGAAAGTAAAACAAGTCAAAGGTGTTTTGATACAATATAAAAGAAATTTTCAGAGAAATGGGATAGATTAATGAAACGAACATATGAATGATAGTAAAATACACAAACAGAGGTACACAAAGTTAAACAAACTATTTAATACAAACAATAAAAGAGAAATACAGACTCTTGATTCATAGGCATGATGTATCTCGCAGACTAAATGTGTGTACTTTTTGATTGAAATATCAAAGTTTAGAGATTCTAGATCGTGTGGTACGAAAACAAAACTATTTTTTGAAATAAAATTGAACATAAATTTAAATTAAAAACTGAAAGACGTTTGCATTGATAATGTAACAATTGAAGGAACTTCTAGAAAACAGAAAATTGAAAAGTAAACTATTGAATAAGAGGAAAATTATGTTAATTTCGAGAGGCGATGAAAACTCTCTAAAACACGCAGGGAAAAAAACTTTAAAAAATGCTAAAAATTCAAGGAAGACAATAGTAGAATACGATTTTTAGGAAATCCTGAAACTCGATAGGCAAGTCAGAAAATTCTGAGAACTAAGATTTATCAGAAACATATGAGAAATTTTGGAATGAAAACGAGAGTGAATGCTTGACGAATATCTAATAGAGTTATCTAGCAAGAATTCCTCCACCCCGCCGGGCCTGAGCGTGGGGCGGGGCGCGAGGCGAGGCAGGGCGCGAGGCGAGGCAGGGCGCGAGGCGAGGCGGGAGCGCGAGGCGAGGCGGGGGCGCGAGGCGAGGCGAGGCGGGGGCGCGAGGCGGGGCGCGAGGCGGGGGCGTGAGGCGGGGCGCGAGGCGAGGCGGGGCGCGAGGCGAGGCGGGGCGCGAGGCGAGGCGGGGTGCGAGGCGGGGCGCGAGGCGAGGCGGGGCGCGAGGCGAGGCGGGGCGCGAGGCGGGGCGCGAGGCGGGGCGCGAGTTTGCGCCCTCGCCGAGGGGCGGGGGAGGGGGAAACGTCGGCGCGCGCGAGGCGAGCATAGCGTAAGGGGGCGTAGCTGCGCTGCCGTGAAGGGCTGACAGCAGGTCGCGGGAGGGCGCGCGAGCCCAGAGAACAAGGGCGGGGCGAGGGAGAGCGGGGAGGAAGAGACCCCGACGGGGTGGTGGAATAAGGTGCAGGTGGATGGAGTGAAACTGGAGCAAACGGCGCGAGAAGGGAGGACCGGGAGGGCAATCGGATGGGGCAGAAGGGAAGGGCTAGACGGCAGCCCATGGAGAGCGGAGGAGCGGGGCAAAGGCGTGGATGGGGTGGGGGTGGGCCGGGCCAGGGGCGCGGGGGGCAAGCCGGGGCTGGCAGGTGGGCGAGGGCGCTGAGCCGAGCCCCGCCCCCGCGCCGCGCCGTCAAGATGGCACGTGGCCCGAGAGGAGCTGCCGCGTGCGGCTCGACGGCGCAGGCAGCCGGGCGGGGGCGGGGGCGGGGGCGGGGGCGGAGAGGAGGGGGGCGCGGTCCTAGGACGTGGGTTTGCTCAAGCGGCAGGCGCGAGGGTTGTGCCCTGGAATATTGCGAGGTGAGATTACAGCCGTCTGGAACGTCGGCAGAAGTGAAGTGCTGGTGGGTGTGGTGGCATTCCTGATTAGTTACCCTGTTTACGCCTGGCATCCACCTGGAGTTGTCATCCGAATGCTCAACTTCTTATACATAACAAAGTATTCACCAAGATAATACGACAGGTGGATTTGTAAGTTAATTTATCCGCCATAGCCGCCGTTTTTCTTTATATATTTTATTTCTTATTTTCTAAGGTAAACCAACGAATATATCTATTTCAGAGTTGTAAAATTTACAGTATTCTAAGAATTCTAATCGAAAAAGAAAGTATATGTAATTGTAATAAAAATTGTAACACATTCATATTTTTTCTCAAAGCAATGTTGCATTCTTTAATCTGAGTTAAAAATGTACACTAAAAAGTTATTTTCTCTGCATTTTTATATAATTTGATAATTATATAAAACACATTTCATATGATTCGAGTTCAAAAATATTGCGTTTGGCAAAAATTAAACAACAAATTATTACTTCATGATAATAAAAAAACTCATAAGTCAACTTGAGAACGAGTTTACTCAGAACATGGTCTTGTAATGTACCACATTTGTTCACCGACTTCGTTTGCGACTAGTTGATCTCAACATACTTCACCAGCCTCACGAATTGTGAATAGTCATCGATGAAACAGTTGTATATTTTAATGAGCGTCATGATATTTATTAGCTGTTTCATATAACTTCCATTTGCTTGTATATTATTATGTAGCCTGTCACTGGAATTTGTTCCGGCCAAAAGGACGTTGAAATACATTTCTACTTATTTATCCAACAACCAAAACAGAAATGTTAGTTTTTATTTACATATTGAGTGAAACTAATACGGTCCACGAAATATATTTTATGCATTTAACATTATTGTGCCTCCTTAACTCATATGTGACTTGAAAAATCCAACTACGCCATTCTAATTTTGTACCATGACACTAGAGGAAGATGTCAGCGGAATTTTTCTTGACGGGAGAATGAATCTCCATCTGAATCGCAATTTCTTACCGAGGCTGTCGAAGCTTTGTGTATCTCAGGACGGAATTTTGGTTTGCCGTCTATAGCAAATACAACTTGTCACCAGCTCAAACAGGAGCTATAGAATGCACTGTTCCCATGGGTATGGGTGTGAGGTTGAGAGAAAGTGTCGAGAAGAGTGGACTAGGCATTAAAAATTTAACTGTTTATTAATAAATTTCACGTGTTCACGACGCCAGAACACAACGGTCTCAATTATATTTTTATGTTTCTTGAGTCCCGGGAATATAAGGTCTGATTAGGATGGAATTGGTCGGATGATTTGAATTGGCCGGCTGTTGAGGCTGCAAAATAACTTGAGTTTCTTGGGAGAGCATCAGACGATTCGGCTTGGCAAAAAAATTCCTGCCGCCTTTCCTCCCTTGCTAGAAGGGCAAATTATGAAAGCCAATTATTTAAGAACTATTAGTTTACCTCAGCGTAAAAATTATTGAGTATTGGAGTTGTCAGTATTACCTCGTCTGGGCAAAAAGAACATCGTTTCTGTCGTAAAACATCGTTTTCTGTCGTGATACAATGTTAAGTAGCGACTCCGCACGCACTCGCCATGTTCACGGAGTCTGCACTGCTGTGACCACTCGGCTTCTCGATCTTCGAACGATGCGATCCCATCGCGTCTTATTTGGAACGACATTTTATTCTGAGAATGTTGAAATGCTGTACGAAATGAAAACGAAATGCTGTCTCTGGTCTCTTACCGGAAGCTCGCGCGATCTGTCGGTCATCTTTGAAAGCCATTCACATTTTCAAAGCAGTTCGGCTACTCCAAGAGCTTTATACGAAAAATGTATTGCTTTTCTCTCTGGAAGCCCGTTCGCAGTTTTTACAGAAACAAATATATGTCCAACACGGAACGTTTGAAATGTGTACCCTTAACTGCTAATTAGCGCCAAGAAATTGTTATAAATGATTGAATTCCAAGTACGGCGCCAAATTTGAATAAATTGGCCATTTGGCCAGTTTGCAGGTTTCTTTCCCAGGTGGTAAACATGGCATGGCCATTACGGCTTTCAGCCGCAAATTCGTCAATCAATGCCTAACAATACGAACCCAGCCCCCTATCAGGGCCGACAAAGTACCTGCGATAAATTAGAGAATCTCGAGTGTTAGATATTCAAGGGAAATAACAAATGGAGCTAGAAGAAACAGCAAGCCTAGACAAGGGAAAATACTAGCAGCCGTTGTGGAATAAATATGACTCTGTGATCTGAGTTTTCAAATATCTGACAATTAATGTACTGTGATGAACCATTATCGTTTTCCATTAAATTGTAATTTAATTTCTAATTTTTAATATATTTAATTGCAATGAAAATTTTCTTCAGAGGCTTGCAGAGACACATTAATAAAAGAATATTATTTCATTATTGTTATTCTCTCAGATCTTTATCTACAATTTTCCGAACTGCTGTACAGAAATTAAATCGTTCGTGCAAGAACGCGCATATAGCTTGTCCGCATTTTCAATAATGTTGCTCATAGTATTGCATGTCTTACAGCAACTAAAATTAGTTATTGATTAATTTGGTTCTCATGAAGTAAACTACAAAAGTTTACAGAGAGCACATTTAACTCACACGTCTCGCTTTTCCTCTGGAACTAAGTCAAACTCGAATAATGCGTCTCAAATTATGAACATCGAAGAGTGTAAACGGGCACATTTTCCCCACTCTTTTTGAAACCGCTGATGAAACTTTTTACTTGGTCGAAGAGCTTTCTGGGGAGCCGGATAGCCCCTCCCCCAGAGGGGCGCTGCGCTTTTTTCATTACCGCGCTCCTCTCCACTGCGGCTCTCTGCTCTCTGCCCACTTTGCTCGCTGCGCCTCTCAGCGCCTCCGCCCCGCTTTGGCGCTGCCCCCCTCCCCCCGCGCAGTCCCCCCGCCACGCTTTGGCGTGCCGCGCCCCGCACAGTCCCCCCCTGCCCACGGCCCCACCCCGGCCCCACCCCGGCCCCGCCCCTTCCCCGCCCCGCTTTGACGCCCCACTCGCACAGCCCCCCTCCCCCCCCCCCCCCTTTCCCCCCAAAGTCCCTCCCCAGCCCCTGCCTGGCGCCCCCTACGCAGTTCCCCACCCGCACCCCTCCCCTGCCCACCGTCCCGCCCCTTGCCCCCGCCCCGTTTTGGCGCCTCCCCCCCGCAGCCCCAGCTCGCGGAACTCCCCGCCCCCTCGGCCCACCCTCCCCGCCCATGCTCCTCGCCCCTGCTCCCTGCCCCCACTCCACTCCCCCGCTCCCCGCCCCGATCCCCGCCCCGCTCCCCGCCCCGCTCCCCGCCCCGCTCCCGCCCCTGCTCCCGCCCCGCTCCCGCCCTGCTCCCGCCCTGCTCCCGCCCAGCTCCCGCCCAGCTCCCGCCCAGCTCCCGCCCGTTCCCCGCCCACGCTCCCGCCCCCACCCCGCTCCGCCCCGCCCCCCCTCCTCACAGCCTAGATCTCTCCGGCGCGGCGCGAGGGGCGATTCCGCTCTCAGCTCCAGCGTGGCCTGCTGCAGTTCCTATTTCCTTTTGCGTTACGCGAATCCTTTTGCTCCGTTTCCCACATATCAATTCTAATTCCTTTGGGCATGAGATTTGGCATAAAATATACCGTACATAGTCTATTCAAAATCTATACCAGTGATGTCGGCGGATTAAAGCAAGAAAGACGATCCTGTGCAGCATGGCCAGCCACTGAGAAAAACATCCCAGACACTTGTAACTTCATTTTTGCTTAGTTTACTGTCGTATTAGGTTGCAGCCTGCTGGTGGGTTTTCCCCGACTAGCAGGTTTACCTCCACGGTCGAGCGGCGAGTGAGGTGGTGTGTTTCTGTATTAAAAGATTACAGTCGTTCGGGGTGAATACTAGGCTGCCGCGTAGCGCGCAAACATTTGGAGCACAAAATATGTTATTCAATTCAAACTCTTTTTAAGTTCCGTCTATGAATTTATAATTCGTCAAAGACTCGCCTGAGACTCGCAATATCAATAATGACATTATTATTATTATTATTATTATTATTATTATTATTATTATTATTATTATTATCATTATTATTATTATCATTATTATTATCATTATTATTATTATTATTATTATTATTATTATTAATATTTCAAGGTCTCCTACTGCTGGCAGTGAACGCTTCGTGGCACAATAGCCTGCCACGAGAATCTGAGAGCAACTAGCGTCGGGAGAGGAAACTATCTTAATAACCCGGCCGTTTTCCAACGTGGGGGTTGTAAAAACAAGGATATGCACAGAAATAGAAAAGTAAAAATGTGAATAACAACATATGTTTTTATATTTATTTATCTACATCCCGGCTAATCGCATTTCATGTGTCAAGGATAAAAGCGTTTAGTGAGACTTTGACTACGTGCTGCTCTATTGTGGCGAGGTCATCTGCTGCGTCGAGATGTGATTCGTCGTGCTACCCATGCTACCCATGCTACCCATGCTACCCGTGCTACCCGTGCTACCCGTGCTACCCGTGCTACCCGTGCTACCCGTGCTACCCGTGCTACCCGTGCTACCCGTGCTACCCGTGCTACCCCTGCTACCCGTGCCACGGACTCGACCTTGACATCATTGGTATATAACATCAACACCATTATATCAACAACTTACTTTTCCTATTCCAACAAAGTCATAGGGCAGTCTATCACTGGTATATAACATCAACACCATTATATCAACAACTTACTTTTCCTATTCCAACAAAGTCATAGGGCAGTCTATCACTGGTATATAACATCAACACCATTATATCAACAACTTACTTTTCCTATTCCAACAAAGTCACAGGGCAGTCTTGAATATAAGAATTCCAAACTACTATCAACAGGTCTCTTTATCCGGAGTACTCTTTTGAGCCACTGTTACACAATTCTTTTCCCTGCCTTGTCTCTGACGCGACAAAGATCGCTTTTTTCCTTTTTCTTCCTCTGGTTTCTTTCTGCCTAGTTTCAATTTGTTTAACTTTTAGATCTTCCAGATATTTACATTTTAAACTTTCTTTTCCTTCGCCTTGTTTCTTTCTTTTCTATCCCTTTTCAGTTAGTTTATTTTAGATGCGTTTGATCCTCAAAGGCCCTTTCCGATCTTAAAAACTAACACGTGTTTTGAAGTCTTATGTTCTTTCTTCCGTATTTGCCGTTCATTGAGAATACAATTTAATTATAAATTAATCTATCTATTGGAAATACAAAACAGAACTAATTTGCTGCCTCAATTAGAACGATGTAGCTGGTGAAATGTATATTTCACCGAACATATAGAACGAATTGAGCCTGGTGCAAAATTTTGTGAATTTGTGGAGCAAATTTCATTCAAAGGTTTTTAATTCAACTGATTGGTTCAATCGTGCAATTACTAACCGCTTCTCATTTTACCGAATGTGCAATACTACTACGTGTGATCGAGAGGCTTCACGCACACACGCACACACCCAAGCAAGCATACAAACAACCACAAGTACGCACACAAACACCCATAAGCAAGCATACAAACACACACAAGCACGCGTACAAACAACCACAAGCAACAACAAAGCAAGCATACGAACACACACAAGCACGCACACACACAAACACACAAGCACGCACACACACAAACACAAGCAAGCACACACACACACACACACACACAAGCACGCACACACAATGAACTCCCGCCTATACTTGGGTTCTCTTAACGTGGCGTCTCAAGGCCACGCGCGAAGGAAGGAGAGGGAAGACAGACTCCAATAGGGAGCCGTAAAAATCGGAGCTGTAGTGACGTTTCAGGTCCCCATTGGAGTCTACCTTTCCTCTCTCTCTCTCTCTCTCTCTCTCTCTTCTCTCTCTCTCTCTCTCTTCTCTGTCTCTTCTCTGTCTCTTCTCTGTCTCTTCTCTGTCTCTTCTCTGTCTCTTCTCTGTCTCTTCTCTGTCTCTTCTCTGTCTCTTCTCTGTCTCTTCTCTGTCTCTTCTCTGTCTCTTCTTCTCTTCTCTTCTCTTCTCTGTCTCTTCTCTGTCTCTTCTCTGTCTCTTCTCTGTCTCTTCTCTGTCTCTTCTCTGTCTCTTCTCTGTCTCTTCTCTGTCTCTTCTCTGTCTCTTCTCTGTCTCTCTCCTCTCTCTTTCCTTCCGTCTAGTCTTGATTAGCGTTTCTAGCTTCTTCTTTCTGCAGCCAGTGGCGTCACTTGGTGCCTCATTTCATCTCCCAGCTGCCTCTCGTGGCCACTTGGCAGCCTGCCTCTCCCCCCCCCCCACGTGACTCTCGCGGAGCGACCGCGCAGATGAACCCGCGTACAAAGATGTCCGCCCGGTGCACTGCATCAAAGGCCCGCCAGCACCCGAGGCGCTGTGCCCCCTCCCCCGCCGCGCACACGGCACGGCGCCGGGCACAGGCACACAATGAAAATGGTATACGTTTCGAAGGTCCTATGGAATGTTAGTCAGACATTTTTAAAATTTTTATTTTAACATTTTCAATGTTTTAAATCAATGTTAAAATATTTTTTTAAAATAATTTTAAAAAATGTGAGCCTAAAAAGGATTTTACAAATATTACACAACATAAAAAAGGCAGTCTCAAAAACTTTTATAACAAATTTAATTTTGTAAAGAAAATGAAATTCTAACCCGGCCAGCGGCATCCGGGAGAGAGTAGCGTCACACTAGCTGCGATAGCTCAGCGGCATCACCGCTGCTTCTGCGGCAGCGTTCACCGGCAGGTCCTCGGATTCCAGTCCCGACGTTGGCGCGGATTTTCTTGATTGATTAGTGAGTCCAGGCGAGCCAAGGTCATTATTTCTGGAAGTGTAGAGCGTGTTTTTTTGTTCGGAGGTGGTGGTGATGGTCCCCCGTTGTAGGGCGAAATCCGGTGCCGAAATGCCAGACGGTTTGCGGATATTTTCCTCTAACAGGTATTTAGCACCAGCGGGTCACCTTCCCAGCCGGGATTGATTGATTGATTTTTCGAGCTTTGGTCATTAGTCCCGTTAGTGTAGTGCATTTTTTTCCCTCGAGAGATGGCGGTGATCTTCCCCCGCTGGATGGCGAGATCCGGCGCCGACCTACCGTCGGCTAGTGGCGTTTCCCCCTAACCAGGACTCTCGCACCAGCGGGGCACCGCCCCAGCCGGGACAAGTTCTAAGCTCCCGACCGGTCTCTCGGAATATGTGGTACTGTAGTGCATGTTAGTGTAACTGTGCGTGGGTAATGGGAGAGGACAGGACAAGGAAGAGAAAGGAAAGATCGCGCGCGGTCCGTGGCACGTTTGTTAGGGTACTGCTCCGGCATTCGCCTGGTGTTGGTCGGAAATCACGAAATATTACCAATCAGAGCAGCCGGCCACTATAATTCATCTGCAGAGAGCTACTAAATTCCACCTAGCTATGCAGCTAATGTCAAATATCCTGCCTCCGTCGGGCGAACCCGACGGATTAAAAACACTCGTTACCTAGCTAGATAAACGCTAGCGCTGTCTAGAATATTCTTTAAACGCCAGTGCTTCTATCCGTAGTTTTCTGGGATTTCTTCAAATAGTACCAAATGAATGTCGAGGAAGTACTCTAACAAACGGTTCAGTATAGCACGCTATCATTCATCTTTCACCCTTCATTTCTCTTACACGCAATTACTTGCATCACCCTCAAGAGCAGGGGGTTCAGAGCTTTCATGCACTTCGATTCATAACGTTTCCTTGTTTGTCAAAAATATTCAAAATGTTTTTTGATAGTTTGAAACACTTATTTGGGTATCTTGTATGCTCAAGAGCAAGAGCTTTCATGTACTTCGATTCATAACATTTCCTTCTTTGTCAAAAATATTCAAAATGTTTTTTGATAGTTTGAAACACTTATTTGGGTATCTTGCACGCTCAAGAGCAAGAGCTTTCATGTACTTCGATTCATAACGTTTCCTTCTTTGTAAAAAATATTCAAAATGATTTTTTGATAGTTTGCAACACTTGTTCGGGTATGTCGCATGCTCTCTCGTGCTCTGCCTTACTGTGAGGGTGAGGTTTGGGCCCACTGCACGCTACGCCGAGACTACACATGGAAGAGGGCGAGAGCGCGCGCTTTTCGCCTCTGAAATACGGCGCAACAAAGTAACTGGAGATGAGCCCCTCAGACGAAAGTAAACACGCGCGGGGCGCCCGAGTTGCCCTGAAGAGGGCGCACAAGGGCGCAGGGGAAAACCGCGATGCGCGGTGAAACTAAAGGACAGATAAGGGGGCGTTCGGAATTAGAACGTGCTGGAAATGGCAGCATTCGTGAATGCTTGCAGCTGCGATGACAGGGTAATACCATTTAATATAGGGCCGTATTTATAAACCTCAGACAGCGGCCTGCCAGGCCTAGCAGGCTGCCAGTGTTCGGTTTTGCGATTTATGAACGACCCCCAGCCAATTCCAGTCGCCCCTTGTCCTCGTAGCAAGCCCCCAGATGGCAGACCCCCAAGAGCTCTGCTAGCAGATCTTCATAAATACGATCCTGTGTTCCACCAAATCGCAGACTTTGCCCTTGTTCAATGTCGTGGATATTTTTCGAGCTCGGGAAAATTGCTGGGTGATCGCCCTTATTTTCGTCAAAAGGACGCAGGGAATTTTTATGAGAAGTCCGGTATTCAGAGGAGGGCAACATAATTAATCCTCTTGCAGTCACGCGCAAAATTTAACGTAAAAAGTCGCGTCAGGTGTCAGCAACACGCCACACTTTTTTTTTAATTTTACGACGTGGATAATATAACATGCATGCCACTATGCAATTGAGAGAAAGTTCACCGACCATCGATGTAATGAGACGTTTTAAAATTTGATATATTATGTTACGATAAATCAAATGAAATAGTTTTGTCAACCAGTTGTGGTCGCGTTATCGTGACTTGGCATTGAAGTAGGGTGTGCCGTCAGTTTCACGAGCTGTTGATGAAACGCCATGAATTAAGTTAAAAAAGTCTTTAATGTTCTCAATAAAATGAGCTTAATAAAAAGAATTTTTATAACATAATTATATAATAACACTACTTCAAAAACTTAGGAAATTTCAGTCACTTGAAAAAAAAAACTTCTGCAGTCTCTCAATGTGAATATTACTCTACCGAATAATGAAAATACTTGTACAAGTAGATGTAAGCGAAAGCGAGAAAATTGAGCTATTTCCATATCATTAATATTAATTTGTAATGTGATGGAGAGACAAAGAATTGAAAAATTGAATAAATAAAGAGCCTTTTTCGTAACGTCTATTGTTTTCGAGACTTGAACAATAATGAAAGATTATAATTGTTCAACTCTCGTAAACAATATCTTGCATCTAACAACCTATTGATGCCTTCTTCAGAAGAACTACAATCTTCCAATTAATTTCGTTCCGGTAATGACCTGGACCTTACAATGCCCCACTAATATACGTCCACGAATAACCATGACTCGTGAGGGTACGTGCGCAGTGTTTCAAGTGTTCCTCGTTCTCCTTCTTTAATTTTATGATCCGAGTTGTGGACGCGAGCGCTCGACGTATCTCGCGAAGACAAATAGGGGTCTGATTAAAACTTTTGTCGCTTGGCCAATTCTCCCGTCAAATATGCGCCTGCCCGCCAAACTGCCGCAGTAACTCCACTTCAAAGACGTCCCAACTCTGCAAAAGTCTTCTTTGTCTTCGTTCGCTGACAATCTTGCTCCAGATTTTCATTTCTTTTCAGTTTCAATTCTTCTACTTGTTAAACACGATCACGATATCATCTTAGCTACGAAAATGGGTCACCGGAAAGAGATTACACGAGATTAATTTTTAATTAACGGGAGTCAGTTGCATCTGGTAACAGTCACGTTTCTCTGTTACAATTTGAATCTTGTAATTGGAAACACTACTCAGACAAATTAAGTTTGTGACTGAATTTTCATGTTTGACTCGTGATTCGACTACTGTTCCATGAACATGAAAAACGATTATTAACTTCCTGTTACTAATTAATATTCCACCCTTTTGTTCAATTTTGTTCGTTATTTTTGAAGCAGTTAACAAAAAAGAACAACTTCGGATTCGGAACAACTTCATAAATTCATTCAGAAAACCTCTCCTGAATTGCTACACTGTTGTTGAAATTTCTATGGTGTTCGTGCAAAAGTTCAATCCTTTTCGAATTGGAGAAACCGCTTCTTTCAAGTAAGTTTTTTAATGAGAAAACAAACATATTGGGCAATGAGACTATTAAGCACGTCTTCAATTCCTAAGAAAATAATAAATAAGGAATCTAAAAAGACATAATGAATAATATCAGACACGGCATATCGCTGTGTGGATACCTCAAGTAAGTAGCCTCAAACCATGCGTTGTAGACTGCAGACAATTTTAACATAAAATCATCATAGATTAGAGAAACGTTATTGAAAATCACAAGGATAAAAAGAGGCAAAAAGCAAAATAAATTAGTGAAACAAATTTTGGTTCAAACTCTATCGCACCATTTCCGTGGTTGCAAAGAAGATATATACACACAATTCATAAAAATGAAAGTAATTCTCTATAGAAATATGCACCTTTACTAATTCTCTGCATCTCTAATCAAGAGATGTATTTCTGGTAATTTGGAGAATAATAAACTGATCCACATCAGAGTGAATCGGATTCATGGATACGAAATACGTTTTATGCAAAATACGTTTGCAATAGTTGCCCGGTACGATAAAAAAACTTGAGTTTTGGGGAAGCCCATTTCCAGCAAACTCTCTGTAATTTTGAAAATTGCAAACAATTAACGTTGAAAAACTACAAATTTCAAGATAGAGATTTTTGTCTTAAACAAAATCGTTTCTAAAATCTAAGATACTTAAAAAATCATGTACAATTTTTTTGAGTTTTGCGCCTAATTTCAGCTTGAAGTTAGGGCAATTATAAAAAAAATAGGATCAATTTTTCCTCCGGATAGAACAAGGGACGGTTTGAAGACTGGCGCAGTTCACAGTTCCAAGGAATTGAATTTTCAAATATTGCAAAAGTTAGAATTAATGGGAGAAAGAATGTGCTGTTGCGTCACCACTAGTTTCTCATATTTGCTAACAAATTATCTCAACCCTCATTCCAGTTGTGTGTAATTTAATTTCCTTACTTTCTAAATTACCCCGCTAAACTGCTACCGCTTTCATTACTATCGCCGCCTTCCCCACCATATCCTTCACCATCACCATCTGCAGTTTTTTACCCACTGTCCCTTGTGCATTCAGCTCTTGTTCTGGTAGACTGAGCTCCTTTCTCCAAGCAATCAGCACCACTCTGAGCTGATTCTTCCCCTCTACTTTAACTTTACACATTTTCAGAACAGTATATCTCAAAAGCGTGAATTATATATTGGCGATGCACTAATTAAACCTTGATTTAGGTCAATTAATTCGTAAACATCTGTGTACAGCTCCGAGTGATCATTCAGAATTGAATTCGTCTGGACTTCGGAGACGGGACAAACCCTCGATCCCACGACCCGACCCATTTCTTCAGGCGGTGCTTTAAATTGTTAACGTAGTTCACTATAGAGGGGTTCACGAAGACAATAAACCTGCACCGTTTTAATCCTAATAGCCACTCTACTACTAGTTCTTTCACAAAATTAGCGCCACTGCGACTAATTATTTGCTTGAGACCAACTCACTGAATCGATTTTCATTTAAGAGGTATACTTCAGACAGGACGCAGCTAAATCGAATTCAGCCGCTGTCTGGAGGAGAATTCTAGAAGCCGGCCGCTCTGATCAGTAGTTTTCCGTGGTTTCTCCGATCAACACCAGGCGAATGCCGGAGCAGTACCCTTACATACGGGCCACGGACCGCGTGCGATCTTTCCTTCCCCTTCCTTGTCCTATCCTCTCCCCTTACACACTCACTTACACTAACATGCACTACACTACCACATATTTCGGGAGACCGGTCGGGAGCTTGTAGCTTGTCCCGACTGGGGCGGTGCCCCGCTGGTGGGAGAGTCCTGGTGAAGGGGAAACCCCACTAGCCGACGGTAGGTCGGCGCCGGATCTCGCCATCCAGCGAGGGGAAAATCACCGCCATCTCCCGAGAAAAAAACATGCATTATACTAACGGGACTAATGACTGAAGCAGTTGACGCGCCCGGAAACACGAAAAAATCAATCAATCAATCAGAAAGGACGCATGGGTGTGTGAAGTTGAAATAAACTAAAGTCTTAGACATCGTGAAGTTCGAAGTTCGATTGAAAGCGATTTTTCGATATTTTACGCCATTAGTTTTGACAACAGTTAAGTACAAGTCGCACAATATAACCACCATTTTACCTGGATAAGAATGAAACTACTATTTCTAGACGTTTTTGCGGTTTACTCAGATTGATTTCAGATGTTTTCCGCATCGAGTCGCCAGTTGGCACCATCATCTTTTCCACTTCTTCCCACCACTTTTTAGAGCCGCACTAAAGGCTGATCCGCTATCGAGCCATGGACTCAGGACACACAAACTCACCAGTGACAATAAAATGTTAGTATTTTCATGAGATCGAAACCGACGTCTCACGATTACTGAACCGACTAAGTTTAGCTCAGAGCTAGCATTGCCGATGACTCTGCAGCGACTCTGACGGGGAGGTCCTCAAGTTCGTGTTCCCACGGCGCATTTTCAACTCTAATCTATCTATCTATCTATCTATCTATCTATCTATCTATCTATCTATCTATCTATCTATCTATCTATCTATCTATCTATCTATCTATCTGCCTATCTATCTATCTATCTATCTATCTATCTATCTATCTATCTATCTATCTGCCTATCTATCTATCTATCTATCTATCTGCCTATCTATCTATCTATCTATCTGCCTATCTATCTATCTATCTGCCTATCTATCTATCTATCTATCTGCCTATCTATCTATCTATCTATCTGCCTATCTATCTATCTATCTGCCTATCTATCTATCTATATAGTGTAATTAAAAAGACAGCATATTCTTGACTACGGTTTACCCACCATTGGCCTTGCGAAGTTTTGTTTCATTATTTCGTGTTTTCGAGCAAGTCAAATGCTATTGACTTTAGCTCCATAAACATAGCACATTATATTGCCAAGAGATGGCTGCGATTCTCCACTGGAACGTGAAATCCAACGTGAGAACGTGTCTGCAAGTGAGTGCAAGTTTCCTCCTGCAAGTGAGTTCTCCGGTGGAACACCGCCCCAACCCGAATTACATTGTGATTTGTTTCAGGTGACGTCTCAAGGTCACGCAGGAAAAAGGGAGACGGAAGGCAGTCTCCATTAGGGTGCTATAGATGTGGGAGCTGTAGTGACAGTGCAGCTTCCCATTAGAATCTGTCATCTCTCTCCCCTTTTTGTGTGCTACCATGTGGCGCCTCGTCAAGAAGAAAGTATAGGCTCCGGAGTGGCCTGTCAATGTGTGTGGTAGTTTAGTCAATGTCTATGTGTGTTTAAGATGACAGTCTTATACTTCACCCGTATTTGTTGATTATTTCGTATAGAGTGTGAATTATATTGTACTTCCATTGACTTGAGCTAAAGGGTCGTGCTATTGAAACACGACTTTGTACATCAGCTTAACATTTAAACATAGCTGCAATTCAAGGTCAGGAGCTGCAGTATACCATTGAGACTTGAGTAATACCTCCAAAAACCCTAAACATCTCCGTAAAAGAAACCTGAAATAATACAATTTGGTGACAATATATAATGAAATATTATTCACTGTAAAATAAAAAACTCTGTATTCTCCCAATTAGCATATCAATGTATATCCTGCATGAACATTAAAAAGTATAATTAAATTTCAATTAATTTTCTTTCATGGAATTCATCAAAATTCTCATACACATGAATTTACTTACACTTGAACTGAACATAATATTTTGGTTTCCAAATATCATCCTTACCCTTTTCCCATCTCTTAAAACCGTATTTTACGTGAGCACTGTGTGAGGTTTTCGCAAATTCTCCATAACAGTGAGGAAACCGGATCCAAAATATTGAATACTTTTTTAAAACCCATGAACCTTCCTGCTAAATGGATTTGTATTGAATTCATCCGTATTGAACTTACAGTAATTCAAGATGAAATGATGAAAATGTGGTAGTGTGTGGAGGGGCAGACTGAACGAGAAGAACGGCCGGGAAGCAGCAGGAATAGCGAGCGGGGGAGCGAAATGAAGAGATGAATAAAGCGAGATGGAGCGGGTGAAACAACAGGGAGCAGACAGAAACGGGAGAAGCGGGACGGGGCACAGCGGAGATGCAAATGTCCTTCGATTTTAGACTCCAGCTAGAGTTAATTATATTAGATGGTTGTAAATAAATGCTCGAGCACGTCGGGTTACTTTACAAAGTTTTATTATAAAAAAATAATATATTTCCTTGACCTATGTATATTCGAACTCGATAGAAACAATATTATTGGAAAACTGAAAACTGAGATTATTAGCATAAAAGAATAAATTGGAAGTAAATATTTGTTTATAATAATTCTGACAAAAGGGAAAATTGGTAAATGAATATTTCGAGTCCTACTATTGCGTTGTTGTGCTATTTTGAACATTTTCCATTACGTGACTCGCTATCGATTGCCTTACCGACAACATCCGAGTCTGTGGAAGTGTAAAGGAGGCCGTTTTGTTGGCCGCGAACCCGCAAAGATATGCCACTTCTCCCCGCAAGCTCGATTCGCCGAGACGAGTGTAACGCGATCACGCGCACGCCCGCGCCCCTAACGAGACGCCGGCGCCCCCCCCCGCCCGCCGCGCCGTGTTTTGTTACGCACGCCGCGCCGAAGGGGGCGCACAGCTCGTTTCTCACTCTCAGAAATGAAAAAGTTCCGGATCAAAGCGTCGGAGAAAAAGAACGACAGAGAGGCGGAAATAGAAAGAGTACAAAAAAAGAGACGTGGAAGTTGGTGCGCTGGTGCGGGGCGCGGGTGGCGGGCGGTGTGGTGGGGGTTGAAACAGCCATGGACCAGCCCCCGGTGTGTAAACAGACGGCCGCCGAGATGGAGGCGCGGGAGGCGACGCGAAGAGGTGGAGGTAATAAGCCTTCATGCGCGTGCGTGTAATTTTGATTGATACGTTTCTCCGACCTTGTGGTACGCCCCGTCTATTGATGATTGATATTGGAGCCCGCGCCCGCCCCCAGCACCCCGCGCCCCGCCCCACTTTGATGCTGAAAGCGTGTTTTTGCGGAACTTTCTGCCGCCCTGCTGCGAAGCGTGGGAGGCAAAAGAACTTTCACTGGGTTGTAAGCCGAATTGTCTGCGTGAGGCCTTTGCGGCAAGAAAAAAAACGAGAGGTCTCGCTGGGGTATGTTTTTTTTCGAAGGGAAATTAGTTTTAATCGCGTAGCTTTCTATATTTTTCTTCGAAAGAATGAAAATGATGGCGAATGTACGTGGTCCGGAGGATATTATTTGCGCTTCTAACGATCCCTCGTGCGCGCTTGCGGGAAGTTTCGGCAGGAGACTAATGGAAATGGATGATATTCTGATGAGCGATGACTGATGAAACTGCTGCAATATAAACGACATTTGTGGAATAAAATGGCATGGCTCTGATCTCAAGGTACGCACTGCATTTTTATTAGTGTTTATACTTTATTTACGTTCCCACAAGTTTACTTTTTGTTATTAGCAACAAAACTAAAGGATCTGAAGATTTTGGTATCAAACTATACATTTTATTATTTCTAAGATCTTTGGTTTCTGAAAGCAGCTGTGCGAGTTCTCCTGACCGTGCAATTCGTGCAGTGCAGCGGTGCAAAAATCTACAGTACTGTTTTAAAGAATATTTCTATTCAGACGTGATTTGTATAAACATTTTAAATACTTTTATAATGAAATTAATAAATGTTGGTCTTAAATAACGATCTTATAAATCCTCCGGTTGAATATTACGTATGTGTGCTTCCTTTCCCAATTCATTAACATACTTTTACATTTTTGGTTCAGACAGACTCCGTTCGGAAACCTGAATAATTGTGCATTTTTTTGTGTGAAATGCGTCACAACCAATCTACTTGTACTTGTGAAATGTAAATAATTTTTCCCAAGGCACTTTCTAGTTTCGAGAGATCTCAAATATTTGTGCATTGGTCAAAGCAATATGATGTATTTAAGATGGGATAAACTGCTATTGATCGATAAATTTTTTGAAGAAAAATAAAATTGCTTGAAAAAACTGTTTAATTATAATGAAATGACTTCAATGATCTTTCAACATTCTAACTCTTTAGAAAAAAATACGTTTTAGTCAAATAGTAACGACGGAAAGAAACGTAGTTTTGATCTACGTCCAAATAAATAAAAGGAAATGCACTTTTCTCTGTTATTTCAAGGCTTTCATTATAATATACGCTACTGGAAAATAAAATAAGAACACCACAAATTCTTGAACTCAGCAGAGGAAAATTGTATTTATTCTTGAGGATGTATCAAACCGATAGTGTCATATGTATAGAAGTACAGTAGACAAAACGTGCAAAATGTCAGAGCTAATACCCAGTATACTCTTCTTTTGCAGCCATTCAGGCTGCAATTCACCCATGGAGACTACCTAAGAGATGACAAATGTAGTCTTGCAAAATCATGCATGTATTTGCTGCCTCATTTGGGACAGATTTCCTAGCAGTATTGCAGAGCGTGCGAGGTGACGTTTATCCATCCCAAACCTGCTCAACAGGGACACATCTAGGGATCGCGCTGTCCAAGGTAGTTGACGAACACCTTGGGAGCACGTTGGGAGGAATGTGATGCATGTGGACGCGCACTGTCCTGTCGGAAAAACGTCGTACCGTACAGTGTGTAATGCTCCCTCTACGATCGCCAGAGGAGAACGAACATGTGGTTTGATTTGTTTCTTTCGTGTTTCCGGGCTCGTCAACTGCTTTGGTCATTAGTCCCGTTAGTGTAGTGCATGTATTTTTTCTCGGGAGATGGTGGTGATCTTCCCCCGCTGGATGGCGAGATCCGGCGCCGACCTACCGTCAGCTTGCGGGGTTTTCCCCTAACCAGGACTCTCCCATCAGCGGGGCACCACCCCAGCCGGGACAAGCTCTAAGATCCCGACAGGTCTTCCGGAATATGTGGTAGTGTAGTGCATGTTAGTGTAAGGGGAGAGGATAGGACAAGGAAGAGGATGGAAAGATCGCGCGCGGTCAGTGGCCCGTTTTGTAGGGTACTGCTCTGGCATTCGCCTGGTGTTGATCGGAGAAACCACGGAAAACTACCGATCAGAATAGCCGGCCGCTAGAATTCCCCTCCAGACAGCGACAGAATTCTACATAGCTGAAAAGCTCGTGTCGAAAATCCTGCCATAGAAGAGAGTGTAACCTAGGACCTCCCGGTCAGAGGCGCTGCAGTGACATCACTTGATGCAATGAGCTACCGCTCCCGGTACGAACCCCGTGTAATAAGGTTCCTCGCACCATGATGCCACGTGTAAGCTGTGTGCGCCTGTCTTAAGGCGGCTCTACACATCTCTACAAACTGGACGATCAGATTTTTTGTTCAGTTTCCCTGATCTACTGAGCAAATGCTGAGATGTACACTTTGTTTTGCTTCTGGACATAAATGTAACGTCATTATCTGTGCACGTCTTCTAGAATTTAGTGGGAAATATTGTTATTCAAATTATCGTTTCCATGTTGTTGCGGCAGGAAGTAATAAGAGCCAAAATTTATTGCTTATTTATCTTTGGAAATAGATTTTATTACATGGGAGCGGCTTTTTTAATTAATTTAAAATTCAGGTAGTATATGACTTAGTGTAGGGATCACAGAATTTTGAAATCGTGCACAGAATTAACTTCTGCCCATAGCACGTTATACACAGTTTTAACGGTTTTTTGACGTAAAATAAAAAAAAAACACATATTCGGTATTCGGCGAACAGCGAACAACCGCTCGCTGAATCGTGTGTGGCGTGGAGGAGTTGCTTGCTATTTGGCGAATGACGAACTTTCGGAGTTTGCCGTACCCACCGCGTGTCGGTCTTTTGGACACATCAAAAGGTGCGAACATTCGCCGTACACGTCAGCTGCTCGGGATTGGGCGAGCGCTAGCTCGCTGCTTGGCGAATGATGAATGTGTGGTGTCGTCTTTATAGATTTCGGACGTCGGCGCTCGTCGCCACGAACGCATACGACTGTCACTGTCCCCGAGGCAGAAGCTACTCTCATCGCTGGATCCATCACGCCATTCGTCCTTCCAAATGACACCACAAGAGACGAATTGATTGATTTTTGATTTTTTTCGTGTTTCCGGGCGCGTCAACAGATTTGGTCATTAGTCCTGTAAGTGTAGTGCATGTTTTTCTCTCGGGAGATACTGTTATCTTCCCCCGCTAGATAGCGAGATCCGGCGCCGACTTACCACCGGCTAGCGGGATTTCTCACTATCCCACCGGCGGGGCACCGCCCCAGCGGGGACAAGCTCTAAGCTCCCGACCAGTTACAGTTTGAGCACTGGGCCAATCTTCAAATTGGCTCCACACACATCAGCGACTTGCCCCTTATCAACTATCTTACCTTCTAGTGGACAGCATACGTCTCAGTAGCCAAAGCAAAGAAATGGTGCATTTAGCATTCGACAGTGCTGACAAAATTCATTTATAATAAAATTTCGTTATGAAGTATTGTTTTGTCTCTAAAAGCTGATCTAATTAGTGCGACATTAATGTTTTAACGAGATATAGAAATGTATGAATTAAACATCAACATTGAAATGCAATCCGCTTCCATATCTGACACACTAATTAGCTCAAAGGTCAAATAAGTACCAGAGGAACGATGCATTCAAATGAATTACCACCTAACAAAATGAAACAGTGTTAAGGACATATCTAATTTTGTCTGTTGGTTTAGAAAAAAATATTTTAAAACAGTCTTATTGACTTAGTTTTGAAATAAGCGGATGCTAAATTTTAGTTGTGGCAGTAGTACTGAAAGAAACGGAAAATGAATAGCTATATTATACACTTTATTATGTATTACTTTCTATATTACAATATTTTGAAAATATAATCGAATAGAATGAAACGCAAAACTTATATCGCGACCCTGAGTAATAGTTTATATCTGCACCACAGTATGTTTTACAGCAGAGCATTTCAAAGATTTGGCCTTCGTTATATAAAAAAAACGTATTTCATTAATTGAATTCAAACTGAGCCAGTGTATTTAACATCCAATCATGAAACAGTAGACTATTAATTATTCTGAAATCATTGTAACTTTGAAAGACCCCAAGACCACAGATTTTCAGATAGAAGCATTTTACTTTCAATACTTATTATGAAGTTCGAACAAAATATTTCTATCTTTTATAACAGAAAAACGTGACTAATATAATGCTTAAACAATTGCATACATTTCGTGCGCGCGCGTGATACACACATTTCGATCTCTAACATTGGAGAGAGCAACATTCTTGTGATCTCTGTCAAAAGAACGAGTCTCTTGTCACTATGTCATAATAATACCAAGGTAAACGAAGCGTAAAAAAGGTACTCGTATGATACCAATAACCCAACTGAGCCCGAAATGTGACTAATCACCAAAAAAACAGAAGAATCTCAAGCACTTGCTGCATGAATGTTTGGAAAACTCACGTTCCCTTACGTTGTCACATAAGGAATTCAAACTCCCATGGCAGGATTTTCGATACTAGCTTTTCAGCTAGGTTGAATTCAGTCACTGGAGGAGAATTCTAGCGTACGGCTGCTCTGATCGGTAGTTTTCCGTGGTTTCTCCTATCAACACCAGGAGCAGTTCCCTACCAAACGGGCTACGGACCACGCGCGATCATTCCTTTCTCTTCCTTGTTCTATGCTCTTACACATACTTAAACTAACATACACTACACTACCACATATTCCGGGAGACCGGTCGGGAGCATAGAGCTTGTCCCGGCTGGGGCGGTGCCCCGCTGGTGGGGGAGTCCTGGTTAGAAGGAAACCTCACTAGCCGACGGTTAATCGGCGCTGGATCTCGCCATCCAGCGGGGGAAGATCACCGCCATCTCCAGACAAAAAACATGCACTACACTTGCGGGACTAATGGCCAAAGCAGGTGACGCGCCCGGAAACACGAACAAATGAATCAATCAAGCACCTGCTGCATGGATATTTGGATAATCACGTTCCCATACGTTTCCCCATAAGAAATTCAAACTCCCTTATTTCGTTGCCGCTTCTAATTGGGCCGTCTTAGACAAAGGCGTCCACGGAGCGTCGGCGGGCACAGGGCAGGCGCTGCGACCGCGCGCGCTATGAAACATGCAGGCGGAACGGGGGAGGCGCCCCGTTAATTGCGAACAAGCGGCAAGTCGGGGGCGGGACCCTCACGGACGGGCCCACCGCCGACCGACCGCCCGCTCGCACGACCCGGTCCGCATCAGCGTGAATAATGGATAGCGTTGGGCCCGGCCTCGAACTTGAGATCCTAAATTATACCCGACACTGTTACCAACTTGCCGCGCTGTCATATCCACTCCGTCATGCGGCCGCGCGCATCCTTTGATGTGGGGGCGTGCGCGCCCGCCGTTGACCCGCGCGCCTGCTCGCGCGCGCCCGCCATTTTGTTTCGGACCGCCGCCGCTGCGGTCGCGGAAAAATGGCGCGTGGGTGCGCCCGGACATCCTCGGGGGGAGGGGGATGTGCGGCCCGTCAAGTCAGACAGGTAATGCGTTTTGTTGCTTTGATATTTAGCAGTGGAAATGTAGTTAGGTTTTGCCCGGGGGATACGACAACAAACTCGTATTTAAAAGGAATTCAAATGTAGAATAACATTTAATAATTTATTAGACTGACCGTTAAGATTTGAAACTTGACATTGACAATCTGTAGGATTATTTATTTTAATTTACTCTTGGGTTTTTGTATTTCTTGTAGCTCGTCAGTGAAAGTTTTACAGAAAATGACAATTTCTTGCCAGAAAGTACTTCGGAACAAGTTTTCAATATTTATTGTATATTCTCATAAATATTTACAAACAAACTGCAGTATGTAGTAAAAATAAACAAAATTTTAAGTAGTTTATTGTCAAAATAAAATCTCCTTCAACGTTTCAACAGTCCTAATTTGACACATTGGAAACAGCAAACAAATGATTGCAATTTTTGGCATTTTACAAAATATGAAGTGTCTAATGATTTGAAGAAAAGGTCTATTTAAACATAAAATTATAGTTTGAAAGTTATTCTCAATAGGACACTCTGTAACAAATTATTATGACACGTAACTTTAAACATGTTCTGTGAAATCTCATAAAAAATGATATAGATTTTATCTTCTCAGATTCACGAAATAATGCTTGTTATATTAAAACTCAATCTTTGATGACTGGTCTTCCGCAAAAACTTTCCGTGCTCACCTACTACTAATCTCGAACTACCGAGGGCGTCAGAATTCATTTCAACCAGATAGGGCGCACAATTACAGTAAATAACACCGCGGTGCCTGCGAGACCACACAGTGTTCGAGTTCCCATCGCACAAAATCGATCGATCGAATTCGAACGCTCTTGATTACGGCGCGTTGCCATGCATAAACAGAGCGATAAACGATATTCCGGATTATTTTCTGTGAAAACAGAACTACAGTCTGCCATTACACAGGCGTCGAAGGGGTGTGTGTTAACCACACAGTTTGAAGTGCTAATTAAATGCCATTCTATTCAAAGTTGGGAGCGTAGGGTGGTCGGGGGCCGGGGTGAGAGTGCGAGAGAGAGAGAGGGGAGAGAGAATGTGTTTGCAGGAGGTCTGGCGGGGGCGGGGTTAGTGGTGGGTGCAGCGGTACTCGGCAAAACACGTTGTGTTCATACTCTTTGAAATATGCAACGCACTCCCCAGAACATCCTTCGCTGAAACTATGTTGGCAACTCGACAGTACAGGGCGCAGAACCAAATGCCATTGTCAGTTCCTGGAAACTACCTCGGCGCTTCTCTCATTCCCCGGTTGTTTCCTGCCCCATTCCCGCCCCGCCTCTCGAGACCTTGGTCTTTCTTTCCTCAGTCCTTCCTCCTATATTCCCGTGCTCTCCTGATCTATTCTGGCGTTTCGTCTTCGCCCCTCTATTCTCTGAGTCTCCCTGTGAGGTTCGTCGAAGACCCTCACGCCCTTTGCACGTCTCGACGGAACATTTGTGCGAATACGTGCCAAGCTGCTTATCTGTTATGAATGTCGGTGGTACAGCATAACTAGAACTCGGTCTTTGCCACGCCATAGAGCACTGCTGCCCAGTACCTGCAGACTGAACTACGTGACTTCATTGGATGTAACTTACCCTGAAATCATAACTGCCTTGTAGATTTAACAACAACAACAATAATAATAATAATAATAATAATAATAATTATTATTATTATTATTATTAACATTTTAACCTATGTTTAATAATTTAAAAGAATTATACGATGAGTACCAATGATGTCGTAACAGTGGCTGGCGTTTGCGAGACAGGAAACTTTTCTACGTAATTATTCAATTTAACGACGGCGAAAACGCAATGAAACTAGCAAAAATTAAATAATAAATTTTGGGGTGGAAGAGCAAAGACTGCAAAACTATTGAGCGATATTTTAAATAATCGAATAAACAGTGAAATAAAGTAAATGCAAAAAAATCAATTTTATCAGATGTATCTTTCTGTGGATATTACAGCCATCAGAGCATTTGTTAGGAAATTTAAGAAATACTGCCAACAAGATTCTTAGATTGAACTGTTTCATTTTGTGTTTTATGTAATTACTTAGAAAATGTTTATTCACCGATATTTGTATATATTTTTATCAAATGAAAATTGTAAGGAAATTTCAAATTCTGCTATATTTAATGCACAATTGCTATAATGGGGAATAGGCTCGTTCAGTTTTAGTAGTTTAATTTTCTAACAAAAAACAGCTCAAGTTATTGCATTCGAGAAAAAAAATTATCTCGACTGACGATTTCAGAAAACGACACATTGCGTAATTATCATTTATTCCGATCGTCATGAAATCATTTAAAACAAATCCCTGAAATCCTCTAACAAACTATCACCTACATTAGCAACATCTCTTTGACATCTCATTGAGACAGTGTTTTCAAAGCTCGATAAATGCAAAAGAAATTCCATATAAATTACACATCCATTAGGTATCTTTTGACTCTTTATCATCATCGCTTAAATCGGGTTTTATCAAAACTCTAAAAATAGTAAATTTTAACTTTAAGCATTCAAAATTAAAACGTTTTAGCAAAAATCGGTATAAATGTATTCCCAATATTCGTTTTATAAGAAACTCTCTTTTGCATTTACTGAGTTTTCTTGTTAAAAACGCTCCTCAATTTGTGCGACAACCTCGCTATTGCTTCGTCATCCTGCAGAAAAGTTCTCCGCCTGATGACGTCATCGCAAGCCCCTGGTTCCGGCCAGGGGCGTGCAATAAGCAACCCGCAGTGCTGCGACCGCGGCGGCGGACTCCACGTGAACTAATTTACTAATGATCCGAACGCGCGCGCGAAACGCTACCGCCGCCGCGCCTTTGTTTTGGAAACCTTTGTGCCCGCTACATTTCATAGGAATCTTTCTCCCATTTGTTCCCCTCCGCCTCCACCGCCCACGGTGCACAGTGGGCCCACACGCCACCGGAAACGGCGGAAACGCGTGGAACTGTTTTGAATTACGCTCCAACAGTACCGCACTCAAACTAGTAGAACGTTTAAACCACGTTTAATGAGGATGAATAAAGTAAGACAATGGAAATTATTTATGTTTTGTTAATATTTTTGTAAGTTTACTTAAATATTTTTGGAAATGAGTGTTGTGTGAAAGTTTTTTAAATACAAGATACCTTTTACTCCCACCATTAAGTACCGTGTAAAGATTTAACGTGTTTGTAGAGTCTTTTTTAATGTAATTACATTCAGAATAGTGATAATTTCTTTTGTAGATTTCGAGTCGTCTTTCTACCACCAGCGCTACGAATATCTCCGATTGAAAATAATTTATTGTTTATAATAACTAAAGCACTTATTAAAGTATTCATTATTGTTATTATTATTATTAGCATCATTTTTATTGTTATTGAAATGTGCATCAAATGTGCATTATCAGACAACAGATTTTTTACATTGCAATTTTTCTTTTAGTTCTTTTTTCATTTCGTTCTATTTTGTGTTATATATAGTTTTGGTTCATTTGCCCACTGTCCTGCAGTGGCACGTAGCGGCGTGTCGGCTGTCACTCGTCAGACAGACCCTCGTCTAATTGGGTCACGCTTCCACGTCGACCTCCGACGATAAAATGCGCAAGACATTCGGCCAAAGTGTGGGGCGTTGATGCTTCACAACTGGTTTTTGGACACGAGGAATGTAACCTCACAGCCTCCGTGCAAAATGTCCTGGAGGTTTTCCAGAAATAATCTCACAAAAGACGAGAGTCGTGATTTATTAACGGAATTGTTGAATTGTTGTCTTTGATTTTGGAAAGGAGGAGAGAAATACCTAATTTTTCGCACACAAAAAAATCTACGTGACTTCCTAATTCAGTGGGACTCATATTTTATCTTTGTATGTATCTTTGTACGAATGTAGCATAATAAGAATATGCTCATTCTATAATTCAGATTAAAAACTTTTAAATAGTCAAAGGCAAAGATAGTGCAAGTGTTAAATTATTTTAATTTTGATTGTCCTCAAAACCTAGCTAATTAATATCTTGGTTCAAAGACCATTGAACAAAGATTCGTAAACCGGTAGTTTACACTAGTATTAACCCAAATATAAAAAAACTAACCTAATCCAATATCAGTTTTTGAAATTTACACAACTTTTATTAGAATTTTTCACTAATCATTTTATAATTGTCAATTGTCTTTTGCGAATTGAAATTTGCTTTATATTTTTCTCGAAATCAGTCTTTTCATATCTATTGCTGATTTCTGAATATACGTACGTTCGTACCAAAGCACCAGAATTTTTTTATTGTGGACATTTCGTTTATCATTGCAATATAATTATATTCAGCCTTTGTCACAGCTTCACTGAGTCCTTAAGACAGTGCGAAAAACACCGATGGAATGTAATTACCTTTATTAGATGGAATACTTTCATTGATATTTCAAAAATTCAGTTAATTATAATCTGAGTATTTAACACAAACCTACTGTACGATATATCAGCAGATGTTCAATTTGCGGCTGAATATCCATGTAGATCTGAGACACCAAAAACTATTTTTGGTAAAGGAAACATACCCCTACAAATTTGGTAGGCTTTCCTACTTTCGCTGTGTGGTTTCGTTTATCGAAGTACTTTTTCACAATTACGTAAATCTCCAAAATGCACATCTTAAAAAAAAGCAATATTTCTAAGGAAGGCAAAAATGTCTCTGTGGAAGCGAATCTCACGCTTGCTTATTTTCAAAGCGCAAATATCACTAACCTAAAAGGCGTTTTGTTTTGAAAAGGATAGTTGTTTTGTATTGTTGTTGGCACCTCGTCAACGCGACGCAAGCCTCTCCCGTGAGTGACGTGAGCGCGAGGGGCGGGGAGCGGGGGGCGGAGAGCGGGGGGCAGGGAGCGGGGGGCGGGGAGCGGGGAGCGCGTGTTAGGTGGTGGCGAGTGACGGCCCAGGTGAGCAGCGGGGAAGGGCCATCTTGGCGAGTGGGCGGGGTGGGGATGCGTCATTCGACGGTCTGCCAAACTCCGCTCGTGGGGCAAACGCGGCTAAATGGAGGTTGTTAAACGCGCGGGTGAACATTCCCCACACGTGCTGCAAACCGGTTGTCATAATACAAACCGGGAGCAGTAGCTCAGTTGATGTCACTGCAGCGCCTCTGACCGGGAGGTCCTAGGTTCGAGTCCTGACACTAGCTTTTCAGCTAGGTCGAATTCAGTCGCTGTCTGGAGAAGAATTCTAGCGGCCAGCTGCTGTGGTCGGTAGTTTACCGTGGTTTCTCCGATCAACACCAGGCGAATGCCGAAGCAATACCCAAACAAACGGTCCACGGATCGCATGCGATTTTTCCTTCCTCTTCCTTGTCCTATCCTCTCCCCTTAAACACACACACACACACACACTTATACTAACATGCAGTACACTACCACATACTCCGGGAAACCGGTCGGGAACTTAGAGCTTGTCCCGATACGTTATAATTTTCTTTCCCGACGTTGGCAACACTGATGTTGACATCTTTAGCAGAACAAGTGAAGTTAATTTGAACAAAAGAGTCGATCGCGCGATATATTTCATTTTTATTTTTAATGACAAGACCTTTTCACATAAAAAATAAATTTGCAGAAATCTGCCAACAACCTTTGAACATTTGAAATTTGAAGAATTTCAAGTGTATACGGAGTAAACAAAACTGTGGTTAATGTTAGGCTAATGAATGAATGTTCCACTTCTCACTTTTACGTTCTTAAGTGTACAAATGCTGATTTAGAAATCAATGTGATCCAGAACATATTCTTATTAAACTTAACTAACACTTTATTCACATAAACATACAAAATAGTCGGCTTTTAATGTTATACAGATACGCATACGAAACGAATAATAAAGCCGTTGCAGAAGTAAACACAAATTAGACTGAGATTGTGGAGTTTTAATCTCTTCAAAAACTAGGGGAGAAAAATTTGAAAGTGTTAAGCAAATCCGGAGAAACATCAAATGTAGTTGAAGAATTTTCGAATTTTTGAAAGAGAGCATAACATTAACAGCTACTAAGATTCATTGTTAAGTGCTATGCCAGATAAAGTAAGAACTTATTTTAACAAAGCTACGCATGAAAGAAATGAAGAATGAAAGAAATATTCAGTACATGAAAATACTTTTTTCTACAATTGCATAAAAAAGACAACTTCTTTGCATCGCTAGCAGTACGTGGACTTCGTCATTTTTTAATCGCCGTTAAAAAAGGTCGTTGCCAAGACAACTATCTTGTTACCGTGAAAAAAAGTTTTTTTTTGCCCTTACATTCTCATCAAAGCGCAATAAACAGAATTTTTGTTATCTAAGATACTCTTAACGAATCATGGTCCTATAAAATGCATTTCTATATTGTCCGGAGTACCAAGCTTCTTTTTCCAATACAAGTTTACGAAACTTATTATATTTTTATGCAGTTGTAGAAAAAAATGTTCATATTTCGTGTTTCCGCCCTTTTCATGGTCTCGATTGAGACTTTGTGCCTCGACCTACGGTCTCGGGAAAAAATCTCAATCTCGACCACGAAAAAAACGGAAACGTCACACACTTAATATGAAAATAACTATTAAAACATTTTACGCGTCAGCATCAGCGACGCCACATTCAACTGACGTAATGTAAGATCTATCGAGTTGAAACAATACGAATTCACTCCTCAGTTGGTTACTAATCACTATTCTCTCATTTCGTGTTTAACACTGTTTTACCATGTTTAAGTTACGATCTACTGACATGGAGCTGTTTTAGCGTGCGATGTTTGTGAAGTCTTTGTTCTTCAAATGAATGGATTCTGCAGGACCGTGTTCACGGCATTGACTTTTTCATTTTTAAACATATTTCACCTACACATTTAAAGTACCTAAATTTCTTCCAATTTTCATTTCAAAACACGCTATCCATGTACAGAGAGACCGAATTATTCATTACCTGTTGTATTTAATTTAATAATAGTGAGAAATGATTAATATCTAATGTATAATGATATAAAAAAGATCGTTGTTCATTGATAATGATACTCTCATACCCGCAAACGTGGGTTTAATTTCCTGATACGCAAACCGTTAGATCACTAAAGCCGACAATACTCTGCTATGTACTACATTTTGAATTTGTATTAGCTTGTCGTTAGATGGTCCATTACTGCGCCATCTCTGATCATGCAAATCTTTTGAGTCAATTTGACAAACCCTGTAGTCTAAAATGTACTCTAAGTATGTATTATGTTTGAATAGTTAACCCGCTTATCAATCTTCTTTAAAAACTATTGTCGTTTTTCCTAAACGTATCTTTAAGTCTGCTGGGTTGCAACTAAAGAGTTTTGGACAAGAAGCAGCCCGTGACTTCCCCAGCAGTGCTGCCAACCTCGCCCGAACCCTTTAATCCGGCTGTAAATATGGCATTGGATCCGAACGGCCGCGGCGCCCTCAGATTGACCGCGGCGGCCGGACGGCAGGGGTTCCCCAGGGACGCGGCGGCGGCGGGGACGCCGAGGACGGAGACGTCGCGACGGCGGGACGGAGCACTGAAGGCGCCGCTCGCGGACCTAAGTAGCCGCCGGGGAGCCCTAACCCTGTCGCGCGCCCTAAATAATGCAACGCAGCAGGCAGCTGAGGCGGCGCGATCTGGGCAGGCGGATGTGGCGACGGCGGGGATCGCCGCTGTACCCGGGTCGTCGGGTGGGCAGCCGGGAGCGGTAGCTCAGGGCATCAACTGATGTCACTTCAGCGCCTCTGCCCGGGAGGTCGTAGGTTACACTCCCCACGACGGCAGTATTTTCGACACTAGCTTTTCAGCTAGGTCGAATTCAGTCGCTGTCTGAAGGAGAATTCTAGTGGCCTGGTGTTCTGATTCGTGGTTTCTCCGATCAACACAAGGCGAATGTCGGAGCAGTACCCCAACAAACGGGCCACGAACCGCGCGCGATCTGTCCTTCCTCTTCCTTGTCCTATGCTCTCCCCTTACACATACACTTAGACTAAAATTCACTAAACTACCCCATATTCCGGGAGACCGGTCGGGAGCTTAGAGCTTGTCCCGGCAGGGGCGGTGCCCGGTGGTGGGAGAGTCCTGGTTAGGGGAAAACCCCACTAGCCGACGATAGGTCGGCGCCGGATCTCGCCATCCAGCGGGGAAAGATCACCGCGCATATCCCGAGAAAAAACATGCATTACACTTTCGAAAAGAATGACCTAAGCATTTGACGCGCCCGGAAACAAACATCAATCAATCCATCAATCGGGTGGGCAAGGAGGACTGAGGGTGTGAACGTGAAAACGTCGGGTCTGTTAAGGGTGATCTGGATAGCAGCGATATGGAGGCTGGACGTTCAGGGCAATGGGAGCTACTGGGACGGGAGCAGGACTGCCGATAGGCGAAATATTGAAGGGAGGCCGTAAGTTCGTGGCGGAGGGCGCTGGTAGGACGGCTACCGGCGAGCCAATAGGCGGCGGGGAGGCAGATCTGGGGGTAGCAAAGCCGTCGGGGACGGCCTGGATGGCGGGGACTGTGCGGCGTTGTGGGCGGAAAGGCTGGGAGTTACGGGGCCGTGGGAGGTGCGGGGACGGCAATGGAGGTGGCGCCAGTCGGCGGGGAGACAGGGCCGGCCGAGGCGGGGAAGAGCGATGCAGCGGTTGGTGCGGGAGGGAGGCGGCGGCGGCGGCGGCGGCGGCGGCGGCGGCGGCGGCGGCGGCGGGGGGGGCGGGGTGGTGGGCGGCGGCGGCGGTGGCGGCGGTGGCGGTGGCGGCGGTGGCGGCGGAAGCGACCGCAGCGGGGCGGCGGGGAATTCGAGGGCGGATCGCCCAGTGGCCTTCGGCGATGCCGTCGCGGTGGATTTCGTCTCGTGCAACATTCACTTGCCGGCCGCGATTGGATTATTAATGCCCCGCCCGTGATATAATTGACGGGAAGCGGTTGATAGCTCGCCGCAGAGAGGGGCCAGTGGATGGCGCATGTTACAGAAGATTTGATGGTATAATATGCGGCGTGCTACTATTGCCGAAAGACAATGAAAGACAGCAAACCTGATTGAATTACCGATGAGAGATACGATTTATTACTTCTATTACATATTAAAATTCTCACTTTCTATAAGAAACTTGAACTATCATTAAAATAAAATTTAAATGCCCAGAAAAACGTCCTATAAAACCCGGAAAATATTTGAATTTTTAATACATTGCCCTTAAATGTTCGAAATTTATTTTCTCCTGAACCGTTCACATGAATACGATTGTTAATTGTCTGTGTAGAAATAAAATGTTGAATTTCGTATAGCGATTTATTTGTATGTGTACCAAAAAACTATATTTATTTGTACTATGCTTGAATGTTGCTTAAGCACGCATTATGAGGGAACAAACACTTTGAGAGTGTGCATTCAAAGCAACATAGTTTTCTCAAATTCAATTCGTCGTCTTCCTTGGTCAATAAAGAAAGTAAGTGTTGTGCTTTAAAATCTGATAACAAGACGCACATATCTCCGCAACACATTTGATGTGTTTTCAAAACTATGCGCATGGAAAAATTACATACTGTACTTCGTTTATAGTTAATGATATTAGTTTAAGATTAACATCATAATGAAGCGATACGAATCTAGTTATGATGTTATGTCAAATATATCATTCAAAATTTCATCTAATAAAAATCTTTTTTATTTTACATTCATCCTGAGATCGACATTGGTTAATAGATCATTAAGACATATTCCGGTGTGCGCTTTGGGATTGTTTCATGGATGCGATTGCCATGATTTAGTTTTCATTGTTAGTAGATTTCATGTTAGGTGAAAGTGAATGTAATTGCTTGTTTTTATTTTTAAATTGTCTGAAAACGACTCAGATAATATTACGTCAGATATAGAGGAGACAGTGAGAAACATATCTTCACTAATCCCGGAAAAATCAAAAGCTGCCTATGAACGTTTGTATACCAAATTTGCAGCTTGGTACGAGAAGAAAATGAAGATAATCCATCAAAAAGTTCTTCTGGCTTATTTTGAAAACTTGTCTAAAATGTACTATAGACCCATCAGTGTATGTGATTTTATTCCATTAAAAGTTCAGTGTCGAAATTAAAAGTAAATATTGATATCTTAACAAAACTTTTGATTTAACTTACTCTGATGTAATGTAAAATATTGCTAAGTGCTACTGTTAACATTTATAATATGTGATTTGTGCTCAAGAGAAATATTTCACAAATGCCACATTCAACATTTATAATAAGTTATTTGTTTCAAATGAATTTAATAATAAATACATTTATCTTCGAATAACGCTTTCTTATTGCCCACGAAAAAGTGATTTATTCAAGTCATAACGCAACTAGTGCTGTTATGCATTGTACAAGAGCCAAAGTTGCGATATGAAGCTTCTTAAAGTTTACGCTTGAGTGAGTCAATCGAACATTGTCGCAGATACAATTAATAATCTATGAAATAAAATACCCATATTTAAAAGATTACATTACATTATAAAAGACAATAGAAAACATGTCAATTTGAATTTTTCCTTTTATTAACTTCAACATGAAAGAAACAAGTGAAACTTTTTAACTTAAAATATATTAAATTCAGTTATCGTTCTCTAAACTTTGAACGTTTATATTTCATTTTTCACAAAGATAATCCAATGCTGCTTCATCGTGCCGATATAAAATATGAGATTTAGCGTCAACTTCAAAGCAAAACGATATTCACTCGCAAAATAGATATATTCTGCTCAATAACCGCGCAGTGACAAATGTATGGATGGCTATACCCGCGGGAACGTGAAATTCCCTATGAAAATCTCCACTGCAGCAAGAAATCGCAATTCCCGCGTGGGACATTAATACTAATTAGGGCGGCCGCTGCGGCGAAGTATTGTATGAGCGCAACTCTAATCCGTTTCCGTGCGAATCATCAATCATTTCCCGCGTAATTGATACTTCACGCACCATTTCGGCCGGCGGCAGCGGCGGCCGCGAGCGACGGATAAAGTTTGGAACAGGGGCGGGGAGGGGAGGGACTACAGCTCTGAGAGCGAGGGCTGCCTGCAACGGCAGAGAGCGCTGAGAGAGATGCCAGCCAACGGGGCGCGATGACAGGCTGGATAATAAGATGGACGTCACCTATGTGATATCAAGCATTTTGTTGAGCGTTGGAGCAAGATAGGAACTCGCCTGATTAACCGTTATACACGAAGAGAGAGTGATAGAGGGAATTGGAGGCAAAGAGACAGACAGTGAGAAATAAAACTACATTTGAAAATGGCGTTTTGAGATTTATCTTCTCTAGCTTTATTCAAAAATCCATGCTATGGCTATGACGAAGAACCATACTCACGGTGTATTGCAATGTAGGTAAAAATCATAAAACATTCTCTTCGTGTTTGAGGACACGGAGAACTATGATAATGGATATTTGTTATGTTATTGGTCTAATTATTCTAAAATACCTAGATGTCTCATGGAGAATTGCTATAGTTTTTACCAGACCCTTTTGTACCTCATATTTCGGATGAGGAGGAATAGCATCGAAGTCAACATATTTTTGTTTCATGAGAAAAACGTTGAGTACCTTATAACACTATTTATCAACGTAATACCGACAGCGTTGCCAGCCACAGTTTAGTAAGTTCGCATCGGCTTCCACTGTAGCATCAACTGCTTTCATACTGTGAAAAACCAATGATCTTTTTCTACTTTCTCACTGGCACAGCTCACAGCATTTACGTATTCGCATTATTTCTAAATTTTGAAATTTTCTAACATTCACAGAGTTCAATGAAAATGAGACATTTTTAAGCGTCTTTTGCTATATCCCAGAAAGTAATTAAAAAAACAATTGAACCGTTTGTGAAAAAATATTGCGTTTTCTTAGAAGAAAAATTACGCGAAAACCTCCCTTTTAACTCAAACACTTTTTTATAAAAACATTGTAAATGACCTTATTCAAAGATATAATGTTTAAGATTATATTTTATTACGAAAACTAATGGCCACAACAGCATATGATTTCTCGCATTAATTGTAAATTTTAAAATTTTAAAAAATTCACAGTCTTTAATGTAAACTTGGAACTGCGCTAATTCTATAACGTACTTCACGTATCCACGAAAAAATAACTTTAAAGAAAAAATTGAAACTGTTTTAATTGGTTTAATGACCTTATTTACATATTTATTTGTGAAGAAAATATTTTATTAGAAAAAAAATCCATATTCAATTGTAGTTAAAGAAAAAAAAGTCTCCACAAGGTAGAAAGAGAGTGGGGAACAAATGTTGACCTTTAACTATCTAAAGGAAGTAGGACATAACCTTTTCTTAATAAAAGTTCTAATAATTTTTTTATAGACAATCCAAACTACATTTATTGAAACAAGTGATTATTACATTGACAATAGTATCTTGAACAATAATAGCGTGGCAGAAGGCTTAGTCACGCTATTCTTGTTCAAGATATTATTGTGAATGTAATAATCATTTATATTTTAATAAGTGTAGTTTGGATATTTTTATAAAAATGTATTGGAACATTTATTAAGAAAAAAACTTAGTAGCAGACAGCCTATGTTCCATCTAGGAAACTACCTATTGTGAGAAAGTGTGCGCCATTCCCCATCACCACCATTTCGTGCATGTCGTTGAGTAGGTAGCGAGTGCGGCGCTGGAGGGAGAGGGGGAGAGAGCGAGCGCGGGTGGGGGGTGACGGATGGCCGTGCGGCTGCGTGGGAGTGCGACAGTCGCCGCCTCCGCCCCCGCCTCCGCCCCCGCCCCCGCCGCCGCCCCCGCCTCCGCGCACCTGAGCCTCCAACCCACGTCCACGCTCAGTTGGGGCTACGCGCCGAGGAAACTTCAGCGCCAAGCGGCGTGTAGGCGCTCTTCTCATCCGTTACTGGAAACGGAATCGGTCAAGCTTTTAGTAATTGACTAGCGATTTTATCCCACAAATACAAGAGGCTAGAAAACTGACACAGAGACGCACATTAATTACGACTTATCAATTTATGGGGCGGTGAGGATCAGTGACTTGAGTACACTTGTACCAGAACGGAAGAAAAGAAGATAGTATTTTGACCTGGAGCCATCGACACCGGGGAAGATTGAAAATGGTTCTAAGCGGCGACATCGGTCGAGAGCATGCGAAGACGGGTGCTGCAATATAAGATTTGTGATTGGTCATGACCAAAAGTTTCATATTGTTAAAATTTCATAAACATTGAATGAACTTACAAGTTTCTGTGAATAGAAAAGAAGATTTTCATTTGGCCAATTCCAGCAAATGAGTAGCTAGAAATGTATATTTGCTTTTCAGATTCCTCGGCCACTCTGTAGTAGGCAAGAGCGATTTTTTTCTTAAAAGACCACTCGACCCAGTTAGCCGGATATTAATTTAATGGAAATAGCAGTTGAAGAGTAATTTTAATAATTGAATTAACGTAATCGTTTCCTGGCGCCCATATTCTTTTATAAATTTGGAACGGGTTACGTTGAATTAATATTACAAGGGCAGAGGAAATATTAAATTTAAAAATTAAATCCGACACTTTGTTTCACATAGTATATACAATCTTTTTTTAAACTACATATCATCATAGATGTACAATGTTTGAGGACAATAATATTGACAATATAAGACAATAACTAACAACTAAGGATCTCTCTCTCTCTCTCTCTCTCTCTCTCTCTCTCTCTCTCTCTCTCCTCACTCACTCACTCACTCACTCACTCACTCACTCACTCACTCACTCACTCACTCACTCACTCACTCACTCACCACTCACTCACCACACCACCACCACACACACACACACCACCCCACCACACTCACTCACTCACTCACCCACTCACTCACTCACTCACTCACTTACCACACACACACACACACACACACACACACACACAAGCAACCCACAGCATGATTGCAAACCATCGCAACTCCTGATGGCACCATTTCATTCCCCACAACCACACTGGAGAGGGCGTCGCCTTGCTGCTCAATCTGCTCACAAAGTCCGAATGCCGATGGCGTGGTGCGGGGCGAGCAGAGCGGCAGGTGAGACGGAGAGGGGGGTCGGGGCAGAGGAAACCGCCAGTGTGGGCGGACGGGATGAAAGGCTGCTTTCAGTAGGGATCAGCTCACGTTCAACCCGTTATTGTTTATCTCGCTGAACAAATGTTATTTCAGCTTCACCTTTGATGGAATTTTAATGGAATTTCATTTTGGCACTCGAATTCAATACGATGAGTTGTTTTAACCACCTTTTCAAGTGGATGGACCATGAGAGTAGCCACTTCTGAGTTACGATGGAGTTTCAAAGTTGGGAAAAGAACTGTAGGAGCATTCAGAGTCTTGACACTGTTCGTAGAAAGAAAACTTAAGTAGTAACTAGAAATTAAAATAAAATGTGAAAAAATTTCTCTAAAAAATGTACAGCGCTCTTGCGAAAACAAAAATAAATCCTAAGCACTTCAGATTTGTAAATGTTTAAAGAAAGTGAAATATTTCAAATGGAAATGAAAGACGAGGGAATCTAAAAATTATTTCAAGGAGAAGTGTTGCCAAAACGTGTATAAAATTCTGCTATGTAATCTGCACAAAATATTTCATTGCCTGATGTTAAAACAAAGTATATGTATACATGTACTTGGAATTTTAGGTTCAGATTGATCCGACTTTTGACCGGCTAGCGATTCCCGGACCTAGAGCCTGTTTTTATTTCTTATTCCTGTCTGTAAGGTAGACATGTGGTGAACATTCCCGTTACCGCACCTAGCTTATTCAGCCACCTGAGCTTTCTTTCGACACACAGCAATAGAAACTGCGACAATTTGCATTAGAAAGCTACTTCATTTTTGCTACAGCTGGGAATCGAACCCAGTACTGCCTTAAATGAAACTTGCACTCTGTTCATAAGCCACCCGAGGGGTTTAAAACAAAATTATTCGATGAAACGTTTTCATTTCGTGTTGAATACATTTCATTCAGTCTTTAAATTATTCCTATTTTAAAGGCAGTAAACATCAATTTAGTGCCTTTTTGTGATTATTTAAGTCATCGTAAAGTTATTTATGAGGAAGCTTCAATTTCTTGGAAATGAATAGTGAAAGTGCTGTTTTACATTTACGTATATTAAATGTATATAAAACGTATATAAACGTATATAAAAATAATGTGTACCCATTCTTGTTTTCCAAATACACAAGCGCGGATGTTCAATAACTCATTTTTACATGTAAATGCAATATTTTCTGGTGGGAATTAAAAATGTTCGACATCAGAAGAGGAAGTGGAGAGAATACGCTTTGTCTTCTTTACGTGCGAAAACATTCCTTTGCCCGCTTCAATCCGAGGGGGGCGCACCACATGTAGTGAATCACAGGATGCGATATTCAAGAGCCTTTACCCATTTCAATAAGATGGAAAATACTTTCTATGGTAGGGATACTATCACTAATAGAATGTTTCGGATGCGCAAAAAAGTGGTCACTAAGTTTTTCTTTACTGATTCTAGCGCTTTCAAGCTTTTTAGTTTTTTCACTTTCGGAATTTCATTCTCATATCATAATGCTTATATATTTTATTATGTTATTAATTACAAAATATATCGTCGAATGAACATTGATCGATGCTTTATATACTCTACAATAAAGGAAAATAGAGTAAGAAAATGCCATTGACATTAGGCCATTGACAATTTGAAAATGTACAATGCTTCACTGAAAGTGTGTAATTTGCAATATGAATTTAATAGAGCTGGATATTTTTATTTTGATTATTCAAACACGATTGGAAGTCAATTTATATAATGGATAAATTGTTTTGCTTGGTACATTAATAAACAAATAAACATGTGAATGGAACATCATTTCAATTTTGCAATATAATGTTTGTTTTCATTACCACTCCAATGCTAAATTGATATCAAGAGACGTGATATAAGCCGTTTCGCTCCAATGTGATATTCTAGTGCTTATGCTATATTGATATACGGCCAATACAGGCTGGTAAGTCATGGACTTCGGTGAATTGTAATTAATCTGATGTTGTCTAATTGTTACTGCAACATCTCTTGTGGATAATGGGGAGGGAACCATTAATTGCCAAGCACTAGAACTGCATCATTTCAAACGTTGTATTTCTGCTCAAGCACTCTGTATCATTTCTCGAATCCCAACTGGGTCGTCTGCCCCCCAAAAGTCTTTTCCTTTCGTAAATAAATTATAGCTATATAGCTTTTCGTTTTCTGTTAACGAAATCACACAACAGAAAGTCTTGCTAACGGAAGACTGCAGTTGTACGCCATGGACACAGCGGAAGTCACGCTTTTTGGCTGAAGATGATGTTCGCACTTCCGTTTCAGAGCAGCTGCGAATTTCTGGAATATAAATCAGCGGCCGCCGCGAGCGCTGTGCCGGCAAAAAGGGGGGCGAGAGGCGCCAGCGCTGGGCACGACACCCAGTGGGGCGGGGCGCTGGGCGGGGCACTGGGCGGGGCACTGGGCGGGGCACTGGGCGGGGCTGGGCGGGGCACTGGGCGGGGGCGGGGCGGGGGCTGGGCGGGGGGGGCGCTGGGCGGGGCGCTGGGCGGGGCGCTGGGCGGGGCGCTGGTGGACGAGAGGGACACGACGGGGCGGAACGCGAGATGTGGAGTGAGAGTATATTTATTTCGGGCGCGTCAACGACGTAGGCAAAGAGCCCTGTAAGTGAAGTAAATGTCATGGTGCCTGAAGTTATGTTGAAGTTAAGTGCGTGGAGAGCGGTATTCTTGTGAGGTCCAGCGGCGGCCTTTACATCGGCTTGAGGGTATTCCTCTCTACAGGTACCTTTTCTAGCGGAGCACCGTCCAAGGCGGACAAGTTATGTATAAGCTCCCAACTGTAGGGACAGTGTAGTGCTTACAAGTGTGCGTGTGTGTGTGTTTGTATGGAGAAAGCAGTAGGCAAGGATAAATAAGGAAATATCGCGCGCTGCTCGTTATCTGTTTGTTATGATACTGCCTCGGTTTTCGCGTGATGTTGATCGGAGAAACAAGAGAAGAAATACGGTTACAGAGTAGTCGGAAGGTAGGTATTTCCAGAGAGAGGTTGACTTCGAATCAGCTATCTCGCTAGTGTCGGGTAATCTGCAAAGATGTGGTCTGGAACCTGTCGGTTAACTACGATGCAGGGGGAGGGCTCATGCTGCTGAACCGCCTTTGCCGCTGGGAAGGGGAGGCGCCCTGAAGGGGAAAGGGGGGGGGGGGGGGGCCGGGGGGCGGGCCGGCGACGAATGGAGGGGCAGTGTGGTGCGGAACGCAGGACGACAGAAAGGGGACAAAAGTGCCGGGAGTGGAGCGGGGCATGAAGCGGGAAAAGGGGCGTGCAACGGGCGCGGAGCGGGGCGCGGAGCGGGGCGCGGAGCGGGGCGCGGAGCGGGATGGGGCGCGGAGCGGGATGGGGCGCGGAGCGGGATGGGGCGCGGAGCGGGATGGGGCGCGGAGCGGGATGGGGCGCGGAGCGGGATGGGGCGCGGAGCGGGATGGGGCGCGGAGCGGGATGGGGCGCGGAGCGGGATGGGGCGCGGAGCGGGATGGGGCGCGGAGCGGGATGGGGCGCGGAGCGGGATGGGGCGCGGAGCGGGATGGGGCGCGGAGCGGGATGGGGCGCGGAGCGGGATGGGGCGCGGAGCGGGATGGGGCGCGGAGCGGGATGGGGCGCGGAGCGGGATGGGGCGCGGGCAGGATGGGGCGCGGAGCGGGTGGGGCGCGGAGCGGGCTGGGGCGCGGAGCGAGCTGGGGCGAGCCGCGCGGGTGGGGCGCGGAGCGGGGCGGGGCGCGGAGCGGGGCGGGGCGCGGAGCGGGGCGGGGCGCGGAGCGGGCCGGTGCGCGGAGCGGGGCGCGGAGCGAGGCGTGGCGAGGCGAGGTACGGGACGGAGCGGCAGGGTGTGCTCGGGCGCTGGCAGCCGTGCCGTCGAATCCCCGCCCTGGCGCCCTGCCACAATTTCATAATAGAACTGTGCAAGGTCATGTTCGCAGGCGGTCGCAACCCGACCCGCGCTTCTTCACTGGGCCGCCCGCCGCGGGCGCGCCGCTTCAAAGGCACGCACTCCTCTGCACCTTTGCAGGCGCTCGCGTGAAATACGACGTCCAGCGCCCCGCCCAGCGCCTCGCACCCCGCCCGCCCGCCCGCCTTGCCCCGCCCGCCTCTCGGCACGGCCGCGCCCCGTCCTGCGTCCCGCCCCGCGTCCCGCCCCGCACCCCGCCCGCACCCCGCCCGCACCCCGCCCGCACCCCGCCCCGCACCCCGCCCGCACCCGCCCGCACCCCGCCCGCACCCCGCCCGCACCCCGCCCCACGCCCACCCCGCCCGCACCCCGCCCCGCACCCCGCCCCGCACCCCGCCCTGCGCCGGACCTGTTTATAGGGCGCAATGAATACATTTCGGAACTCCTCGGAGGAAGAGACGGCCGGAGTTATTCATGTAAACGGTGTGTAAGAGAACTATGAATGTAGGTTGCGAATGTTACACATGTTTTGCACATAAAAGAATCGCGGGAAAATGAGAGATCAATTATCTATTTAAGCCTTGAGTTCAATGCTTTAAATTTCAATTTTACAGATGTCAATACATTGAACACGAATACTTTTAAATTTACAAGTAATGTTATGAAATAAAACAATTCATTCTAAGATCTTTTCACAAGTAATGGTTTGAAAGTTATCCCTAAGTTTGCTAGTCGTGTAGTCACGAGCGGGGGTGTTTCAAACCACAAGTGAAACTTTATTTCACGAATAAAAGTCCTAAATGAATTAAACTACATGAACATTATGCTAAAAATAACAAAAAATATTTGCTTGTAGGTTGTTTCAGAGACTACATTGATTACTGCATTTTCCGTCATGGAAGGAATAGCCTATTTATTTATTTTCCAATAGAGTCATATGCGTCATTTGTGATAATGAGCTGAATGAATAATGAAGTGAATGTTGTGATGATGAACGTCATATGCGATAAGACAATAGCGAAAAGTGCACTATGAACTTTTCAAATTTAAGCCCTCGTGACTGATTTATAACCAGTTATTAAACGCTATTAATCACATTGGAACTAGTGTCTCATGACTGGAACAGTAGCAAAAAGTACGCGAATATAAAAAAATTGATTCCAATATCCTATACCATCAAAATGACTACATTCGAGATAGAAGCACATGAATTGAAGCATCTTTTACAGATGCTTTTAAAGTTATTTTCAGACAGCCAATAGTAAAAGCGGTTCTTTTCGGGTATGTACAGAGTGCTAATAGTTCGATTTTTAGCACTAGGGATAAAAGGGAGAATGTACCTAAGTTTTCTTCTAAATCTGTGAATGCAAGAAAGGAAACACACTTCTTTCGTCTAACAGCATCAGCTACCGCTATAATAGTAGTTTATGCAATTAGTTTATAATGTTAAGCTTTATTGCATGAGTACATGTTTTGAAAACGAGCGACGTTAGGAGCGAGTTTTCAAATTTGTACGAATGCAATAAAGCAACATTATAAACGAGTTGCATACGCTATTTTTTGTATAACAGCATTATAAATTTATGCAAGAATCGAAATTAATTTATGAACTAATTGCAAAAGCAGTTTTACTGTTGGCAACATTGACATTGGTATTATGACGTCACGCATTTTGGACAGCTGATGAGCGATTCTGAAGAGCATGCGAAGAAAGATGGATTCCTTGCCGCAGGAAATTGTTGAACAAGCCACGAAGGCAGAACAATGCTTAATACCGGCAAAGTCAAGTGCATTGTACGAAAAAGAGTACAACAAATTTAAAAATTGGATGGAAACAAAGAACGTGAAGATTATATGCGAATCAGTTGTTCTGGCATACATATCGGAGTTAGTAAGTGTCTCTTACTTTATTGACATACCTAGTCGAGTTTTAGTGATGGTCTAATTTTCTAATTTTTATTACATTGAAGTCAGCAGTATGTAAGGCATCAAGTTTGTGGTGTAGTCACTCGAAATTGAAGGCCATGATCAAAATTAAAGATGGTATTGATATTTCTGCTTTTAATAAAGTTCAATTGTACATGAAACAAGCGAATGTCGGTTACGAAGCAGAAAAATCTATGGTCTTTTCCCAAGCTGATGTGAACAAATTTTTAGTAGAAGCAGCTGATGAGAAGTATCTCTTGATGAAGGTATTTAAGTTATATTTATTTGAAATATTTGTGAACTATTGGAACACATCTTTTGCTCTCTTTTTTCAGGTTGTTGCGATTTTCGGCATATTTGGAGCTTGTAGACGAGGGAATTGTATAACATATGCACCGATGATGTCTCTGAAGAAGGTTCTGTTTTAGTTCTCAAAATTAGAGAAATCCTTCTAAAGTCAAACATAATAAACTTTTCTTATTTTATAACAAAGGTAGATGCACTTGTAACCCCATTGGGATTAACACTTTCGGAAAAATTCCTAAACTCATTGCCGAATACCTTCAACTTCCAAATCATGAAAAATATTCCGGACATTCATTCAGGAGAACATCGGCTACTATGTTAGCCGACAGTGGTGCAGATATTACCACCCTTAAGCGTCATGGAGGATGGCGATCATCAAATGTTGCAGAATCTTACATTGAGGAATCAATTCAGAATAAAATAAAGATAGCTAGAAGAATAGTGTCAAATGACGAAAATAACGTAGCAGGTACTTCATCAACTAAAACTTTTAATGTACCTGGTTCTGTTCCTTTATCTTTCAAAAACCTCACAGACTGCTCCATTAATATTAACATCAATAAATAATGTAATTATGTAAACTGATTTATTATATTCAAGAATAAAAATCTTTGGTTATTCTGGTTGTATGGTTACTCTGTGAACTCTTCATGCAATTCCACAGCGTTCGTCAATTTTAAAGGTGAGTTGTGACGCAACTATGACGTGTGTGATGACGCAATCATTCGTGCCGTAAAACCTAATACGTCATCATTTGTGCTGTAAAAGGCCCTTTTATGAACGATTTCTTGCAACAGAAAACCTCGTTTATAATGCTGGTATACAAAAAATTATTGTATCATTAAGTGATGTATACTTGTATACTTGAATAAAAATAGTAGTCAGTAAGGATGACTATAAACCAAGTGAATGAGACGTGGTAAAAGTGATTTTATTTTGCTTGTACCATTGCACTACTCGATCTATCGACCTCGTGTAGCAACATCACTTAATTACAGAATAAAATGACATTTTTACCATTCGTATCATAAACAACCGTTTTATCACCTCAACGTTCGGAAGCAACGCCGATTACCTCTATCTATTGTTAGGCCACATGATGATTTCCTTCGAATACATGTGAATCATTTGTCTTCCACACGTAACAGTTTATATCCAGCTGTGAAGCAGATGGTTTCCGTTCAAGCAGGTTTCCCTGCGAGGGGTCCACCGAAAACATAGCAGTCACGCCTTTCCTCCTTCGGACAGCCCGACAGTCTGTATGTCCCACACTGCGTCGTAGAGGGGCGCGGCACGCGGGCTCCACGATTTGGCGGAAAGGCGAGTGGCGGGGAAAGGACGGGAAAGATTAACGGAGGCAATGAGAAAGGGGTTTTCTAATAGCACCCATTAATGTTTAATTATTGTGATTTAATCCTAGATTTTAAATATTAATTTTTTCTACTTCCATAGTATAATTCCGTAATTTGATGGCTCCAAGCCGTTTCATAATGATACTCATTAAGATACAGATTTCATTATGAAAGAGGTTGTTGACCAATCACAGAGAAGCACACAAAAAAGTACTGAGACTTCATTAATCTTTGAGAATCGTTCTAGTAAATGTTTTGTTCGATTGTGTACATAAAAATTGCATTTGATGATATATAACGTTTATCAGTATTAATTTCTTTTATTATCAGTAATTTGTACATGAAATACTATATAAAATAAATTGGAACGTAATTTCACTTTGATCCTATTTGACTAGCACAGTAGTAGTGGTAGAGGGAACATTTGACTGACGTTAAGATCAGAACGCCAAGTTATTGATTGTTATATGTTTCTGCCGTGTATTTCTCCTTTAAAACCTGCCAATTCTTTAGTTTGAAATGTCTAGTGAATCAGTGGAGGAGTTGGCACCTTCAAAAATAAGAGAAAAGGCGAAAATGGTGACCTCGGAATTATTGTAAGAGCAACTTTTGAATTCTCTCGCACTGGTAAATCGAAGCCACCTGCGGCAGGTAGGGTAGGTGTCCGCTAGGTGGCCTTGGCTGAATCCCGCTTTCAACTACCACGAAACGATTCAATGTAAAAGTTTAACTTATAAAAGTTCCGTTTATAAGTCGTAGAAAAAGTACCGTATGAAACTCGATGTAATGGGTATTAATACACTCGTGTAAAGTTTACAATACTCGCTCGTATTAATACCCACCATTACATTATCGTTTCATAATGTACTATTAACGACTCATTAAAAATATTCACATGGAGGTGAACAAAGATTTTTGGGTTAAGGATGTAGTAAACTTGCAATAATATTTATTTTCTCATAGATGCATGACAGTAGCCAGAGGAAGTCAGGTCTATATTTACGACATTTATTTTATTTTTTGCATTGAAGTATTCTGCTTTGATATTTGAGGTCTCTTACGTAATGTTCTTCTGAAGTCTAATCTGTATGTCATTTCTATTCTCATCTTTCATCGTAACTCAAACTTTTGGGAAAGAAAATTTCGGGTTTTATACTCGTTCTTCTCACGAACCATTTCCCAATTATCTGAATTTTCTGGTCCGTGTCAAATCACACATCCTGCTGGAGTTGGACTAGTTACTCTGATAACAAAGCACAGTACGTGGGTATAATGCTGACGCTTGGTGGCGCAGTGTTCAATGAGAAATTTTATCCGCACATGTTCAAACATATTCAACTGTTCAAGCTTATCGACTCATCTGTGCAGGTAATAAAACAATGTGCAGAGGAATAGCACTCTTCGTTTAGTTTAGCTGTACCAGGAAATTTGCAATGGACTTGTGCTTTTCTCTAAGAAAGAACTGACCTGCATATCATGCTTCCATTAATTAAATTTCTATTAGAGAGAGATACTATCGTTCTCGCGTTACTGCTATTATAAAAACAGAATGTTCAGGACATCTTTTGTTCGTCATAGAAGTGTATATTAATATACTACATTTAAATATCAATATATTATTGAAAAAACTTAGAAAAAATCAATACTATTTAAGAGTTTCAAAATACATGCTTTATTTTAGAGTAGTATTGAAGTAAAATTCTGTTAAATACGTCCTAAAAAGCAGAAAGATATATATCTAAGTTTATTCTAATATAACAGACAGAAAGTCATCAAATAGATAGGGCAGTGAATAATTTCACAAAAGATAAAACTATCTCAGTCGTTTTAAAATAATATAATAGCAGAGTCAACTGAGAATTTAATTAATCTATTCAGTGAAAGTATTCCAGCAAATAACATTTCGCCTTTCTATGAGAGTCCTGGGTATTACAGAAAAAACAAACTAAAATTATTGTGGTGTTTCAGAACTCGAAGCCTGTATGTCATAAATCCGCACAATCCACTAATTCATAAAGCTGACACAGGACATCATGGAAGAAATGTAGCGATTGAAGTCGTTTCATCACTTGATAAGTCCTGTACTCCCACGGTCAGGAGACCGCGATGGCGACTGCGCACCCCAAGCGGTGGCTCAGTGCATCAACTGATGTCACTGCAGCGCCAACTAGGTTCGAGGCGCGGGAGGTGCTAGGTTCGAGTCCTGCCGGCGGCCGAATTTTGGACTCTACCTATTCAGCTAGGTCGAAGTCACTTGCTGTCTGGAAGAGAATTCTGGCGGCCGGCCGCTCTGATCGGTAGTTTTACGTGATTTCTCTGATCAACACCAGGCGAATGCCAGAGCAGTACCCTACCAAACGGGCCACGGACCGCGCGCAATCTTTCCTTCCTCTTCCTTGTCCTCTCCTCTCCCCTTACACACACACACACACACACACACACTTACAATAACATGCACTACACTATCACATATCCCGGGAGACCGGTCGGGAGCTGAGAGCTGGTCCCGGCTGGGGCGGTGCCCCGCTGGTGGGAGAGTCCAGGTTAGGAGGAAACCCCACTAGCCGACGGTAGAACGGCGCCGGATCTCGCCATCCAGCGGGGGAAGATCACCGCCATCTCCCGAGGACAAAAACAGCATGCACTACACTTACGAGTCTAATGACCTATGCCGTTGACGCGCCCAGAATCACTAACCAACCAACCAAGCGAGTGCGCGCCCTTGTGGGCCGGGCGGAGGGCGCCCGCGACGCAGCGCGGCGGCCAGATGGGGCGACCGCGTGGGCACGAGGCCGCTCCGCTCCGCCCCCCTCCACCCCGCCCCGCTCCGGATGCAACGCGGGCGCGTGCGGGCGGGCCTGCGAGCCGCCCCAAAACCCCCCCCCCCCCCCTTCCCCCCCCGGCCCCCACGCCCCACCCCGTTCCCCGACCCCGCACAGTCCGCGCTTTTCCTTCCCGTTTAACATCCTCGTGCCCAGTCTCCCCCGCCAGGCCCCTGCCTGCAGCCCAACGTCCGTCCTCACTCCCACGCTTCCTCCCTGGCGGGGAACCCGCCTCCCGCCCCTGCGCGAGCCACACCATCATAGCTCAGGGCATCAACTGGTGTCACTACAGCGCCTCTGACCGGGAGCTCCTAGGTTCCCACTCCCCACGGCGGCAGAATTTTTCTCACTAGCTTTTCAGCTAGGTCGAATTCAGTCGATGTATGGAGGAGAATCCAAGCGGCCGGCTACTCTGATCGGTAGTTTTCCGTGGTTTCTCCGATCAACACCAGGCGAATGCCGGAGCAGTACCCTAGCAAACGGGCCACGGACCGCGCGCGATCTGTCCTTCCCATTCCTTGTCCTATCCTCTCCCCTTACACACACACTTACACTAACATGCACTACACTACCACATATTCCGGGATGTCGGTTGGAAACTTAGAGCTTGTCGCGGTTGGGGCGGCGCCCGCTGGTGGGAGCGTCCTGGTTAGGGGGAAACCCCACTAGCCGACGGTAGGTCGGCGCCGGATCTCGCCATCCAGAGCGGGACGATCACTGCCATCTCGCGAGGAAAAACACGAACTACACTTAAGGGACTATTGACCTGTTGACGCGCCCGGAATCACTAACCAACCTACTAACCAACCAAGCCACCTCATCATACGGCCAAACTCATTTCAGACCCCGGCCGTTTTTCTTTCAGGGAAACATTCTGCGCAGTGTTTGTTACTTGTTTTACGTTATTGCAATTTAATTTTTGTAATATAAATTAAAGTAATATTATTTTATGAGTAAATTTAAAATAAGATCAACTTACTTTCTGGCAACTATGAGAACTTTTCTGATAGTCTATCTATTCACATGGAATACGAAATACGAACGAACCTTTTATTTGCCAGCACATCGAAGATTTTTTGGTTCTTATTAATTTAAGAGTCTTTGAGTGTGTCTTAAGAAAATATAAAGCATCGATGGCATACTATGTTTTTCGTAGGGTCGACAATTTAAAAGAATTCCAAAACACTAAAATATTAAACCTGTAAAACGTTTCCACTGAACTCGCAACGCGATTTATTCCGATCTATCATGATAAATCAGTACTATGCGCCATCACGTGCGGTTAACGGTACCTCCGAAGACTCTTCTACTTCAAAACCGACACCGCGCCACTTGTAAAAGCAGCGTAACTCGTCCACAAGAAGCCACCGCGTCGTCGCCACTTCCAGCCCCCACTACTCGGCCGACAGGTGGCGCGTGAGTCACCGGTAAATCAGCGGCGCCGTCCTTTAAATTATTTCGCCGGCGAGAAGGAACGAGAACGCTCACTCGCGCTGACAGCCGCTCAAAGGCCCCTCGCGCCGCCGGCGGAATGGGCTGCCCTGACGCGACGCGACGCGACGCGCCTGGCGCGCAGGACGACGGTGCGGCGTCGCGCTTCCCGCTGCCAGACAAGCGACGCCGCGAGGCGGCGGGACGGCGGGACGGCGGGACGGCGGGACGGCGGGACGGCGGGACGGCGGGACGGCGGGACGGCGGGACGGCGGGACGGCGGGACGGCGGGACGGCGGGACGGCGGGACGGCGGGACGGCGGGACGGCGGGGCGGCGGGGCGGGCGGGGCTGCACGGCCTGTGGAGTCGTGAGTTGCGGCTCGCCGGGGGGGGCGGGGCGGCGAGGCGAACGCCTATAAATACTACCTCATTAACCCCCTGCATTCCCCGAGGGTCGTTTGGAGATTAAAAGACGCTGCTAGCGACTTAGCGGATTCGCCGAGAGCCGGCCAGCTAAACAGCCTAGCGAAGGGGAGTCTGCCAAGAATGTCAGCGCTGCAGATCGTCTTGTGCGGAAATGCTAGTTTCTGCACGTCTGTTCTCACAGATGAATTTGTAGGCATTAAAAACGTGCCTTTATTACTTGCAACTAAAACAAAGTTTATATAACGCTCGGCACAGTGTATTGGCCGCACGATTTATGACGTGCGAGATATTATAAAGTGTATTTTGAATTACGTTGTTTTAACATATATGTGACATGCATTACTGTGAATCTCAAAAATATTGTATGTATGGCTGTTTTCGATAGCTGGAATAAAGTTGAACCTAATTTTTCAGCAATATTTTTGAGTTAAGAAGAAAAAGTATTTGAGGTTCACAATACAAAATGTTATCGGCATTTAAAAGAAATAGTTTCATTTGACTTGCAATGCATTTGTTTGTGTGTTAAGAATTGCGGGCCCGTGGCGCGTGCAAGGCATGGGGCAGCCGGGGCTGCGTGGAGTGGGGCGACACAAACTGGGAGCAGGCCGGCGAGGAACAGGGTTCGGGGACTGGGGGAGGGAAGGCTTGATGGGGAGAGCGGAGCGGGGTGCGTGGCTCAGCTGCGAGGGGCGGAGCGATGCGGGGTGGCGCTGGGCGGGGCGGGGCTGGGCTGGGCGGGTCTTGGCTGACCTGGGTTTGTCAGGGCGGGGCTTGTCGGGGCGGGCGTGTCGGGGCGGGGCTTGTCGGGGCGGGGCTTGTCGGGGCGGGGTGTCGGGCGGGGTGTCGGGCGGGGGTGTCAGGGCGGGGCGTGCGGGCGGGGCTGCAGGGCGGGGCTTGTCAGGGCGAGGCTTGTCAGGGCGAGGCTTGTCAGGGCGGGGCTTGTCAGGGCGGGGCTGGGCAGGGCGGGGCTGGGCAGGGCGGGGCGATGTGAAGCGGAAGAGGGTAGAGGGGAGCGGTGGGTGGCGTGGCGTGAATTTAAATAAAATAACTTCCATTTTACACTAAAGATTGAACCCATTCGCTTTCCTGCCTCGTAGATGATTTGCACCTCCGGATAATTTAGTCTTTAGTGTAATTATAAATATTAGGTTAATAACAATTTCTATATATCTCACAAATTTTTGAAATTAATGAATAGCTAATACCACAAAAGATAAGAATATTTGAAGTTTTCATCGCAATGGAATATTTGATTACATGCGTCAGCAGTTGTTTAGCAAATGTTGAAAGATAACTGCGCAAAATATACAAAAAAAAAATAACTCTTTTTCATGGCAAATACGATGTCATTGAATTATTGCTATGTACTTTAATGTGTAACCGTGTATCTTTAATAATATACGAAATGTAGGACTGGAAATGAGCGAAACTGCACAATTAACCAATGAGCTACATTGTTTTTCAGATTTATTGTTTATAGAGATTGCACTGGGCGGTAAAAAGTCTCTGTAACTATTTTTATTCCAAAACTTTTGATTACTAATACACCAATGAAGTATTCCAAATTCAGGGCACTTTCCAAACATCAATTAAGGAAGCTCCGAAACGGGGAATGCTTATCAGAACTGGCTCTCTAAAATTGTTTAAAGAATCTCAGAATTAATTTGAGATTTCAGCAGAAATTAAAAAAGACAGAAGAGTAGCTACTTCTGCGATGAAAACATCCGTGAGAAACGAGAGAGATTTTCCGAGACGCGTGTTTATTCAAAATTATATTTAAAGCTTCTCTCCATACTTGTTCGTGCAGTTTGTTCTCAGGACACGTTTTAATAATGCAGGAACAAGACGAGGGAACTTGGGACACAACTTTTCGCAAAGTGAGAGGTAGTGGATGGGAGGACGCGGCAATTTTAACTCTCTCTACGTGTCAATGCCGCCAACAATTAAAGTTAAGTCTTTTGATGCAAGTTTTCCAAGGCGGACAAGCAGGCATTCAAAATTTTAAGCGTCCACAGATTCTACAGCTCGAACGAAGAAGGAGAGATGAAGGAAAATACATCTGCAATGCAAAGGAGCTTCACCAGGAAACCAAAAGATTATAAGAAGTGATCGGATCAAAAGAAAGGTCACTCTTTCGTCAAAATAAAAGACAATTTTTGACCCTAATTGGCCGTTACGATTCGCTGAATATGAAAGAGTAAAATAAATTATTACTACCAGTTACAGAATTGAGATCCAAGAAGGGGAAGAAAATGATACGATGAAATACTTCACAATTGAACACAACCAAGTGAATTATGTGATGGCAGGAAAACAGTTTTCAATTTTTTTCTGGGAGATTTTAGAATTAGAAGATCAGAGGTGGAATAATTAGGATAAGGAAATTTATCTGCATTTATCACTTTTATGAATAACATTTGTATTTGTACCTTATTTATTAATATCAACATGAGACTATCATACCTCCACAATAAAAGTAAAACATTAGGTTGTAAAATGAAATAAATGTACCTCAAAAATAAAAGTATTTAAAATAATTTAAAGCAAGGGGCAAATGAAAATTAATGAATTATCATCTTGTCATTTTATATTATTAGTTTCATCGGTAACGTTAAAACTATCAAACGCTCAGATGGTCATTATCGAATTAATTTAATCAAAAGTCAATCAAAAAGGAAAATCAATCTACTATTTTATCCGTAAGCCTAAATTTGAGAAATTGTGTAAAATAAAAATAAAAAATGTATCAGAAAACTAAAGTATTTGAATTCCAGCAAAAATTAGTATATCTTAGCGAGTTGGCGGGAATAATCATTCAAAAAGTAAAAACTACGGATGAGGACTAGGAGTAGACATAACATGGGATTGGTTAACAAAATAATTTAGTTGAAAATCAAAGGGGGTGTAGGGGAATACGAGTAAGATAGGTGAATTGGGCCCATGACCAAATCTAGAAGAGGATGATATTAATATATACAGTGAACCACGTAACCTTAGCACCTCCTACAGTGTTTAAACGGTTGAAGTTATTGCAATGCAGTTTTCACGAAACTGCAAGTGGGAATGGAGCTGATTGACACATGTATTCATTACTTTTTATCAGTTGCATTTTACGAGATATTAAGGTAACTTTGTTTTTTTAAATCAAACCTATATTCTCTGTCTACTTCTCACACTGTATTCTTCTACCACAATAATCTAGAAAACCGATCCTTTATCATTGTTTATCTTACTATAGGGAACTTATCTTACTGTAACTTACCAAACTGAATTATTTAGACAATTTTATGGAATGTACACTTATTTCCCACGACATTTTGGATACAAGTACTTCGATTTAAACATTAAGTCCTTTGATACTTGATCAGCTGTGACGCTGTAATCCAATCGGGAGTGTGAACGTCACTATGGTGACACTTTCTGTTCGATGTGTTCAAACAGCTTCACGGCATGCCTCAAGATGTTACTTTAACATCTTGCGTGTGATAGATAATACATTACAGCAGCGACATGCAAACTGCAGGGAACTGCTCTTAACACGTTAGCACTTTCACATGTGTTACCTATTCCAGTAAATACATCAGTGTATGGCTTGCAGTCTGTACATCTACTTATAAGTTTCGCCCTTAATATGAGGGGTCCGTATGCCCATTTATTTTTGTTTTGTTTTGACATAGTCCCATTTCATTGTCGTAATTAATCATTTCAGTCAAGTATGGATACGGCTTGACAAAATTGATACGTCTTAGAAAAATAATTTTTAGTTTTTTTTAACAATTTTCAAAAATCGTTTACTTTTCCTTGCATGTTTTATTTGAGAAATGTTATCAATTGTACATCTGACTATAAATGGGTCCTGTATTTTTCTGTTATAAATTCAAATTGTTTGTAACATGATTTACATACATATAAACGGTCCTTTATCCTTTCCTTTCAGCGAGTTAATGTAAGTAGTGCTTTATACCTCGTTAATACTTTCCTTTCTTTCATTGTTCCAATTATTTACGACCTTGAATACGTAATTTACAAAACGTATTGTGTTCTCTCCCAACTTTGAGCCAGAGATTTGGACGAAAACCCCGTGTTCGAGTGATCTTGATATCAAACACGTTTTCCAACTAAGCCTCTTCATCTGATCGTACCTTCACCATCCTCTGACACCTTTCAGAGCGTCAAATGGTCGCTTGGTACACACGACAAAGTGCCCTCATTGCGTCGTAAAATTTTCTGTTTACTCTCCGATGAAATTTCCTTTGTGAACACAGATTCCGGCGAATTGACACCACTTCGCCTCTCTCTTTGAGTGCTCTCGAGGAACACACACCAGGTTGAGAATAAAAAGCGGTTGGCGAACGCTGTGTTCACAATAAATAATGTACAGTGAAAAACTCGTAAGGCTTTCTCCAATAACAAAAGTGAGTATTCCAAGAGGTGAGAAGCAACATACGTTTACATTCAGAAACATTGTATTCAGGACGATTTTGTGTTGCTTACCGTATTTTATACCATATATTGTTGCTAAGTAGTACATTCTTTCCTTCGATAGATAATACATTACGAACTGAAATTGTCATTTGTATATAGTAGAATATTGACACAGAAATTGAAGATATTTCTCCTCGTTTCCAAAGGTAAATACTTCGTATCTGTGGAAAACAATATCACATGAAAGTTTTATTAATAGCATCAAGTCCTCCACCATCAGAGAGAACACTCAAAATGCCATCTTTCTTCTGGTAACTTTATTCATGTGAGTGTAAACAATTCACGCTTTCCTCGAGAATCAAGATTATAGCATCAGTGATGTTTTGACACTAGTTAATCATGTGGAGGACAATGTGACAACGATACCGAGAAGGATTCAAGAAATTTCTCGTGATATTTACTCATAAGTGAATCGTATATTGATGTGCAAGACTCCTGTACGTTGGTTCCATCAGATGCAAAGTCCATACTCTCGAATAGGCCTGGGGAGCCAGTCTCCTTGCCTAAGCTTTTCTGCTTTCTCGGTGATTCTCCTATTTCCTGTCTTCTTTAAGTCATGTTTATTTATTGAGTAATATTTCTGTACGTGAAACTTTCTCTAGGAATATTAATGCCACATGCTACAAATTATAAATGTTGAAATCTGCTTTTAAATATTTTATATTTTTTATCATCAAAATATACTTGCTATCAATATGACATGATGCTGAAAAGAATTTCTCAATACAGAGTAGTCTACATTTTTGTACATTCTACGTTCATAATTTCAATACTTGATACGGTTTACTAAACCTATTAATTTATGTTTGTCAAATAGCTTGATTTATTATATTTTTTTATTGGAAGCTGTTGTTATGTGTATTGTTTGCCACTAGCGAGCTTGGCTTTGGCGAAAAGACATACAGATAGTGTTAGCATCCCACGTGTGGCGTTCAAAATGCCTTTTATTCCTTTCGCATCTGCACTCATCAACTCTAGTGCCAGCGACTCACAGTCCAGCTTCTCGTTTTGCACATTCTCTGGACGGGCGCTCGCCTTTTCTGCTCGCTCTCCGGCACTTGCCTTCCCTTTTCCTCTCGACGTCTTGCGTGTCTCCGCCTCCGCTGCCCGCCCGAGGGCCGCCGCCGCCGCCTTTGAGCCGCGCACCAACAAACATCGCTATGAAGTCTAAATCCGGGTTTACGTCCGAGGAGGCAGTGCGGCACGCGGCGCTCCACTTTTATGTTGATTTCTCGGCCTTTTCGGGGAACAGGCGCCTTCGCGGTAGAGGCCCACGGGGAAAGAGGGACGGAGAGGGATGGTGAGTGTCGGAGAGGGACGGAGAGAGAGACAGAGAGAGAGACAGGGAGAGAGACAGGGAGAGAGACAGGGAGAGAGACAGGGAGAGAGACAGGGAGAGAGACAGGGAGAGAGACAGGAGAGAGACAGGGAGAGAGACAGGGAGAGAGACAGGGAGAGAAACGCAGAGAGAGAGACAGGGAGAGAGACAGGGAGAGAGACAGGAGAGAGACAGGGAGAGAGACAGGGAGAGAGACAGGAGAGAGACAGGAGAGAGACAGAGAGAGACAGAGAGAAAGACTGAGAAAGAGAGGCAGAGAGACTGACAAGAAAGGGACCGAGGGGACGGAGACGTAGGAGAACGAGGAACGAGGAAGAACGAGGGCGGGAGGGGAGGCCAAAGGAACGCGGGCATGGGAAGCGGTCGGGAGCAGGCGGAGAGCGAATGGATGGGGGGTGGACCGCGTGAACGAAAGCCTGCTCGACGCGAAGGGTGCAAGATGGCGAGCGAGCGGGCCGGGAACAGGGGTGCGGGGAGCGATGTGCGAAGTGCGCAGAGTGCGGGCGGGGACCGCAACGAGTGGATCAGGGAGCATGGGGAGGGGCACGGGGAGAGGCGGGGGGAAGACGATGAAGGGGGAAAGGCGTAGTGGACGCATGGAAGCCGATGTTCGAGGTAGGACACGAAGAGGGGGCGGTGCGGAGCCGAAAACAAACTGACTGTGGCTGTAAATATTTATGACGCTCCCGGCTGCGTAACTACACAATTGAATTTTTCTTCCAGGCTTTCTTCCCTCAAGACGTCCTTTTGAGAGAAATATGAAACGAAAAGGAATGTTATTATTCCACAGTCTCAGAACTGGGATATTTGTAATATTTGGCTCATTGATTTTCTTTGATCTCAGCAAAACAAAAGCGCAATCTAAAACTTACCCAGTGTACGTACCAATAAATTAGTCTTTCGGAAGAATTGAGAAAAACCCTACAGGATTAACCAGCGTTTCCTAAATTGAAGGATATTTATAACAATTTGTACAGTAACTACTCCGTATATTTTCATAAACGTTACTTCAAAATAGTATTTACTCTTTTAGGTAGAAAATAATATAAAATTCTACTGTGATTTCCGAAAGCATGTAAACGAATCAGGGAAACTTAATTACATTTAATAACAACAACAATAACAACAACAACAACAATAATAATAATAATAATAATAATAATAATAATAATAATAATTTTTGTTTTTATGCTGACATTAAACATACAGGAAATGCAGAAAGAGAAAACCAAAATGACACGCAGCGCTCCCTTCCCAGAAATGTAAACAACTCTGTATCAGGTATGGTAATTTATCTTCGACAGTTTGACAAATTCGTAATGAATCCTATTTTCACAAACTGACACAGCAATTGAACATTTGTGATACAATCTTATCTTGTTACACGAGTAATTGCATTTTTGTATCTGGACGATCCTTTAAGCTCGATTAAAAGGGAATAATACGATGATAATTTCGAAAACGATGGCAGGCAAATCCTTGTTCCATAGTTGCACCTTTGACCTTTCAACGCCTACTCTGATTTAATTAACTTCAAGTGGAACCTGACTTGAAAAAATAGAATATTGCTAATTATAATGTATATTCCGTATAATTTATACCATTTATTTAGTTTTTACAGAAAATTCACGTCATAATATTCAACTACAATATCATAATCCCATCGTTAATAACATTCTCTGAGAGATACCAGATATGAAATCGTTTATGCCGTTCTAAGGGACCCTGCTCCTTTTTAGGAATCTGAATATCGGACACATAGAATTCAAAAAAATTCAATTCCATGGATTTTAAATCTATTATTTCCATGATACTTATATATTGTACAGTGCAAGAGGAAGAGAAGAATAATATGACTGGAATTTACAAAATATTCTGATTCTCTTTGTTAGAATAAAAATTCGCCTCTTGCCTGCAAACTTTTATAACGATGTTGTTTTTCTACGTTAACTGCTTCTCACAGAATACATTTAAATGTTTGCTTTATAAATGTTTTTTTTTACTCTGTCGACTGAATATTTTGTCTGTCGCAGCGACCACTGCAAGCGTTCAATTTGCTGCAGACTAATGGAAAAAGCGCACGCAACATGGTCGCGATGGGAACCCTGATGCATTGCCCTCATTTTGCTAGATTCCTGAAGCGCCCAGTGTATCAGTCATAGCTGAACATTTATCCTCGGTGACGTCCAAGACTTTTATGAACTCCAAGGGCAGATCCAGGCTCCCTCAAGAGTATTTGTATGGGGAGCACGTCTCCGGCAAATATTGCAACTGTCGTGCCCCCGCTGCTAACCAACGTGGGAGCGAGAGTCCAAAGGCGGGGAGTAGAGTTGTGCGCGGGGACTGGGGTGGGGGTTTCGTTCCGAGGGGGCGCGGACAACAACACAAAGATAAATTACTTTTATTTTCTCATTAGTCGACCCCGCCACAGCTCGGCGAGCGTCGACGCTAACACGATTGCGGTTTCGGAGGGTTTGTCCTTTCTCGATTCTGATACTGCATTTCTTTCTATATCTTTCGTTGATTTCCTTTTCTCCATCCTTCCTGTCCCTCGGTTTTCCTTTTGATTTGTAGGTTCCTTTGGGATATATTTTCACCATCGCTGTCTTTAACGTAAAAAATATCGTGTTTTCTTTTATTAAATTTTATTTTTAATATTATTTTTATGGGTTTACGTACGTACGGTCACTATTCAAAAATGTTTTTAAAATGACAACTCGGACGAATACTTCGACATTTCATATATACTACAGGTAAGTATCAACAATAATGCGTTACCCTCTTAACTTCCAAACGGTTCACGGTTTCGAAATGCGGTTTTAACTCAACAATGCTAAATCATGGTGCAAGAAATATGATGTCGCATTATTGTTTGAAATGTTCGAAAAATTAAATCATCATTAATTTTTTTAAACCATGTTTTTCTCTAGTAATAGATAATTAAAAGAGGAATGCAATGATGTAATATATATTAATGTTTTGATAGTATTTTTAGTTTAAAATTATACTTTCCGACACGTGATATTAAATTAAACATGCTAAATTTCCTGTAGCACCACTCGCGTCGTTTTTGGGGAAAGTGGCCTTCGCCGACCTCAATAGTGCCGTTGCTCCGATGGCCATCTTCCCCAGAGGCGACAGTTGCAACGGCTGCTGACACAATGGCTCTGAATAAACACAGCCGCATGTAATCCGTCAGACAGCTTTCTGGACATGGCTCGTAGTGACATTTGGAACTGACAAGTGTGGGGCAGCAAAGGTGACTGGGCAGGTAGCGTGCACGTCGTGGTCCGTACACCCATTAACAACAGCTCAGTCCCCCTGTGAGCTGCAGATCATATAACCCATCACTTCTGACCACGGCGGAGGAAGGGAGGTGAAGGAAATGTTCTTTTATTACGTAAACATCCCCAACCATGCTACTACACTTCCCTTTTTTAACGTGGCGCTGGACATAAATCAGCTGTTATGTTGTCATCGAATCAGGAGCTTGAACGTCGCCACAGTGACGTTCCTGGGGTGTCATTCAATCGGGAGTTTGAACGTTATCACAGTGACCTCACTGTTGTGACTTTCAAGCTCCCGATTGGATGACACCGTAACAGCTGATTTACATCAAGCGCCACGTTAAAAAATCGAAGTATACAAAGTGCAAGTGAAAAGCAGCAACCAGGCCTACGCAGGTCTCGAACATGCGTCCCGCCATATCGAGCTCGCCTCTACGTTAGAGACCTCTCTTACTGGACCCGCGAGTGCCTCAAGATCTCACCGGGAGCGGTAGCTCTGTGCATCAACTGATGTCACTGCATCGCCTCTGACCGGGAGGTCCTAGGTTCGAGTCCTGACGGCGGCAGGATTTTCGACACTAGCTTTTCAGTTAGGTCGAATTCAGTCGCTGTCTGGAGGAGAATTCTAGCGGCTGGCTGCTCTGATCGGTAGTTTTCCGTGGTTTCTCCGATCAACACCAGGCAATGCCGGAGCAGTACCCTAACTAACGGGTCACGGACCGCGCGCGATCTTTCCTTCCTCTTCCTTGTCCTATCCTCTCCCCTTACACACACACACTTACACTAACATACTCTACACTACCACATGTTCCGGGAGACCGGTCGGGAGCTTAGAGCTTGTCCCGGCTGGGGCGCCCCGTTGGTGGGATAGTCCTGGTTAGGGGGAAACCCACTAGCCGACGGTAGGTCGGCGCCGGATCTCGCCATCTAGCGGGGGAAGATCACCGCCACCTCCCGAGGAAAAAAGAATGTACTACAGTTACGGGAATAATGACCTAAGATGTTGACGCGCCCGGAATCACCAACGAACCCAAGAAAAAACATGTACTACATTAACGGGAATAATGACCTAAGCTGTTGACGCGCCCGGCATCGCCTCGGACATGTCTCTTTGCCGTCCTCTTCGACCTCGCCGCCACCTTTCCCGGCCTCCGAGCACGACGTGAGCGCCCGCGGCGCGGCCTTTGCCCTCCGCCGACCTGTCGCTTTTCCCCTCTGCTCCTACTACACCACACTAATGAGAGCCAGCCCTCCGGCGGCGGCTGCGTTTCCATGGCGACGGTTAACAAAGCAATCGAATGCCGCGGACATCGATAGCTCGAAGCGGTTTCGCAGAAGGGCGCGCGCGGTGTGTGCAGCCCGCTCTCCTCTCGTTGCTCTCCCGAGAATCCACGACGGAACGGGAAGGAAGCGTGTATAAATTTCTCTGTTCCTCCTCGCGCGAGATTTCCAATCGCGGGTTTCTCTTTGTCCTCTGAAGGCCAGCGAGCGAACTTGTCCTTTCCAGATGCAATTTCCGGGGCGTTAGAGATAGTCATTACAAGAAAGAGGTCGCTCTATTAGACTTCGCTGGCGCCTTCAAATAATAAGTGCACGGAGCTACATTGATGTTTCTTTCAACAAGATAAAATAGACGTAGTTGTAGTCAAACGTCAGAACTCGGCGGGCGAGGATTGGTTCAGAAACTTTGAATTCAATTATAAATGAATGGTGAATTAGAATGAATAAAAGGACGGGAGAAATTCTTTATTTTTATATTTGTTGTGAAATTGGTTAGTGGATGAGATGTAAAAGGACTTTTAAATTAAATCATGTTAAGTATTTTAGTAGGCTGTATCTATTCAGTCAAAATAAAAAGAAAACAATATTGTAACTAATAAAAGTATTTTTTTAGATTATCTCTTATCTTTGAAGGCACGAAGTTCAAATTTTTATTACAGATTTATTAGGTAGAAGACACAACAAAAGAAAATGCTGAATAAAAACTGTTTATTGATATACTGATGTGGTGAATAGAAAAATAGTAGACAAAAGGACATATCAAATTTTGATACATGGTTTTGCACCGTTTAATCTGTATCAGCACGTTGGGAACCGTCATTCCCAATATACCCTGGGAATATTGTATGAACTTGAAGATATGGTATTTCCAAGACGGAAATAAATTGAAGGGGGACCTTGAAAATTAAATGAGAAAAGATGTATATTATGCGAATAAATAATTCCACTTTAATATTCCAAATTACCAAAACACTGTCGCCCCGCAAAACACTAACACCCCATGATGGCAGCAATGTTCCTCTTATTTACAGGAGAGGGCGAAATGTTCTTGATTCGTGTAGTCGATTAATGGTACAGTGAAAGGTGCTCATAGTGGAACGTGTGTAATTCGTAAATCTCTCTAATATTAACAGAATATGTGGACCTGACAAATCTTTTACATTATTTGTATTTGGGGGAATCTTGTCTCAAGTGAGAAAAAATTCTGATCCCTTGAAATTCCTCATTAAGCAAATTTTACTGTACTACCATTGTGCTCGTGAATGATCTTGGCTGTTCGGGTGACGCCGCGTCGAAGGTTGTGTTGCCAACGTTTCGACCATCTTTTCGTGGCCTTCCTCAGGGCTGGTCTGCGCTGGCGTGGTGAGCGCTCGGGATTATATAGGTCTGGGGGTCGATGCCGGACAGCCAAGATCATTCATATGACTCCGGCCGCGGAAGCCTACGACTTCACTTTCATACTGCTTACTTAATTGCACAGATGGGTGAATAATGTTGGCTAGTATGGTTTTTGATTTAGGAATAAGTATTATATTTGTTCCAACCAAAGGTTTTGTTCTTTACTTTCAAAACGTACGCTCTGCTCTGACACATATTCTGAATAATGCAATTAACTAGAAATCTTGTGTTTTAAATGTTTTCTTTTTTAATCCATTCCACTTATTTTTCCATTAATTAATTTTCTTACAGAAGTATTCACATGTTTCGTTACTCCTAAAAAGTAACTGGATGCTTTCTGGATGGAAAAGTGTCTTGTATGAGAAAAAGTGTTGAACCAATATTTTATAATTTCGCTCAAATTATTTATTCGTTCAAATCCATGTAATACAAGGGGGTTCAAATGTGACCGGGACTGATTTTTTTTACGAAATACTTTATTAGCAAAAATTTATTTGTACATGTCATTCTTCAAAGTACTCCCCTCCAGATTCTATTCATTTTTTCCAACGTTCTGGGAGCATCCTAATGCCCTTTTCATAAAAGTCTTTTGGTTGTCGGCATATCCACTCCCGAACACTGTGGATGACTGCGTCATTATCCGCAAATCGCATGCCTTGCAAATGTGATTTAAGCTGTCCAAACAGATAAAAATCACTTGAGGCCAAATCTGGACTGTACGGCGGATGTGGTAGAAGGTTCCACTTCAATTTGCTCATGGTTGCCATGGTTGTTTTAGCAGTATGAGGCCGTGCATTATCATGGAGGAATGCTACCCGTTTCCCACCTCTCCTCCGTTTGGATCGGATCTTTCTTTGATTTCCGTTTCCAAAAGTGCTGAATAATACGCTGCATTGATGGTTTTAGCTTCTGTAAGAACGTCTACATGGATAACACCCTTCCAGTCCCCAAAAAAAGTTGTCATCACTTTTCCCGCCGAATGGATCTTCCGCGCTCTCTTGGGTTTTGGAGAAGAGGCGTGTCGCCATTCACGTGATGCCTGTTGCGACTCAGGAATAAAATAGTGAACCCACGTTTCATCAGTGGTCACAATGGACTTCAAAATGCATCTCCTTCATTTTCAAACCGCATTAGAAGAACACTGGCAGCTTGCATGCGCATCAATTTGTTCTCGTCCGTCAAAGTGCGTGGAACCCACCTAGCATTCACTTTTCTATATTTTAGGTGGTTTTTTATCATGTCTTCTACACTACCCACACTGATGCCAATTACTGATGCAACTTCTTTGATAGTGATACGCTTATTTTCACAAATAACTGCATTAACACGATCAATGTTTGTTGGTGTTATGGATGTTCGCGGCCGACGATTATGAGGTTCATTCTCAACTCGCTCTCGTCCCTCTCTGAAACACTTACACCATTCAAACACACGGGTCCGTGAGAGGTACTCTTCCCTGTACTGTTTTTGAGTCTCTGCAAAATTTCCGACGGTTGAACGTTTTCTCCAACGAGAAATTTGATGATAATGCGTTGTTCCACGCTCCGCGGCACCGTTTGTTCACTCATCGTTCTAGCAAGACCCAGACTCGACTGAACAGGTTCTAACCTGCAAAGGAGGGAGGTGGGGGTTGTGGCTAGATTCTCGCCAGGCAGCGTAGCTACTGCGCATGGCGGGGTATTTAAAAAATCAGTCCCGGTCATATTTGAACCCCTTGTATGTAACACTGCGATGTTTCAATTATCGTTGTTAATTTTGTAGTTTAGAGCTATACATTTTAAAATACTTAATGAACGTGTTGCTCGAAGGTTGCCTTCCCACGAGTAGCGGCCTTAGGAATGTTTAATATTGTGAGCAATGAAATAGGTGCGTTTACTACACTCGGTCAGTTTTAGAAAAAATAACAAAATGGCTTTTTACGCTAGACAACATTGACGATTTTCTTGTGATAGTTAAGTGAAATGCATTGTTCGATTTCTTTTTGTTCTTGAAAAATCTTGTATAATCTACAAAATGTTCTTTGATTACCCTTGAACAGTAATAGTATACTTTTTTTCTGGGATCAAGTTCGTTAGTATTGTGGTATATGTTTAGATCTCAATGTTGTTTGTTATATTGTTAGTGCATAGAAGATTTAGTTTAAAAACCTTGTTTTGTTATTCTTGCATGTTAATTCAAGTGAGCCAGCTGCCTCTCGCTGCTGTCGGTTTTATTTTTGCGTGCAAAGGTGAAGAAGATCCCACACAGTTTTTTTCTGGGGGATTCCTAATTATTTTGCCAATCGATGTAATATTGTAAGTTTTATGTTATTGGCAAAATAATAGTACATTATGAAACAATGATGTAATGATGGGTATTAATACACGAGTGTGAAATTACGATACGAGCGAGGAACGAAGGAGTGTCGTAAACTTCACTCGAGTGTGTCGACTCATTATGTCCCGTTTCATACGGTACTTTTTCTACGACTTATATAAGTTAAAGTTTTTCATTGAATCGTTTCGTGGCAGTTGATATGCAGGATTCAGCCAAGGCCACCTAGCGGACAGCTACCCTATCTGTCGCAGGTGGCTTTGGTTTTCCAATCGGCCTGCGAGCAAATACAAAAGTTGCTCTTACAATAATTCCGATTTCACCATTTTCACTTTTCCTTTTCTTTCTGAAGGTGGCAACTCCTCTGATACACTAAACAATTGGCCGGTTTTTAAAGGACAAACACACGGCAGCAACATATAACACACAATAACTTGCATTCTGATCTTAACGTCAGTCAAATGTTCCCTGTACCACTACCACTGCGCTAGTCAAATAGGATCAAAGTGAAATTACGATCCAATTTATTTTCAATAATAATCGACTTACAAATTACTGATAATAAAATAAATTAAAACTGATAAACATAAAATAACATTAAATGGAATTTAATTTACACAATCGAACAAAATATTTACTAGAACGATTCTCAATGATTAATGAAGTGTCAATACTTGGTTTGTAAGATTCTCTGTGATTGGTCAAGAACTTGTATCGTAATGAAATCGATATCTTAATGAGTATCATTATGCAACGGGTTGCAGCCATCCAATGACAGAATTATACAATGGGAGTAGAAAAAGGCGGCGCTAGCCGAATTCGTTTACTACGCTCCGTGAAGTCACGAAGGTTAAGCGAATTCGAGACTCGCGGGTTCGTGGTTGGGTGACCGGCCAGGAACCCCGGGATCTAACGGCGTCGAGCCCCTGGCCGAAGGGATAAAAGGCACTGACTGACTGCGACGTGACGAGACTTGACAAATATAGTAATTAACGGAGGATTACTCCAAAAATAAAAGGCACATTAATGGGGGATTACTCCCCAGTGCAAAGCGCTCAACGCCCCTTAAGGGGCTTGGAGACGCGTTGCGTCAAGGTGTAGACCCAACAAATTAAAAAAGAAAAGACTTTTTGACTTTTGACTGATTTCTAAATCTCCCGAAATCCCGTATTCTTCCGCTGGTGGCGGGTGGAATCGTATGCCTCTTGCGGCTGAGCTCTTCCGTGACGAGGCTTCTCCTCGGATAGCGCCACCTTACCCTCCGGGCGCCTCGAGGGCGCATTAGCCAATTGCAGGCGAGGAGCGCGGGCGGGCGGGCGGGCGTCGCGTCGCGTAGGCGGATGGGATTCAACAGCCGAGCATCGCGTCGCGCACGTAACGAGACGCCAAGCGCAGCAGTCACAAGAGCTCGCCCCCCACCTCCCCCCCCACCCCCCGACTCCCGGCAGCCGCAGACTTCTCGTCAACCATCGCGACACCGAGCTTTTATGGAACTCGTATAAAGTTATACGTTTCGTTGTATATGTTTCACCAGGATCTTCCTACTCCTCCACTCTGCGACGGCGATGACGACGACAAGGACGACGGCGTCGGACGTTATAAAACTTTCAAATTCTCCTGCTCTCCCCGTTACTCCCGGGTTATTACGTACGGATAAAAAAAACATACCTTCCCGCCCGCCCCGCTCGACCCCGGCTCGAGCCTGTATTTGCTGATAAAAACCAGCGCGCTTCACCGCACGCTCCCATCTGTCACGTCCCGCCACGCCCTCCCCCCTCCACCCCTCCCCCTCCCCACCTGCCCTCGCAGTGGAAACCCTCCCTCACGGAACGCGGAGCACCTGGGCCGGGCACGGATAGTTTCATTATTGAGACGATTTATCACTCGCGCTCAAGACAAAGACTGTCAATTTATCAAGATATATTCCGTTTCTTAAGGAAACAAATGATGGTCCGGTTTGCGCGTTTGCACAAGGGCGTGCGAGCGGAGCGAATTTTGCGCTGCCCGTAATTCACGCGTGTGACGCGGCCCGCGGTGCAGGGGAATGGCGAGGAAGGGAGCGAGAGAAAAGGAGCCGGAAAGAGCGTTTCGAAAGGTGATTCTTTACTTTCGTCGCGTCGTTCATCGTGCGAATGTGATCTTGCAGTGGTGAGATGGAACAATGGGAGAACCTTGGCATGCATGCAGGTTGGGATTTGAGGTACACGTGGGGAAATTACCTTTTCCGAAATATACGTATGTCTATATGTGGGAGAAAGAAAAACACATACTAGAATAGTGAGACTTCTATGAGTGACTGTGGGAATTTTTTGGAAACTATTTTCAAAATAGAAATCGAAATAATTTTTGCTGAACAGCATATGCTTTTTGTAAGACATAATGGTTAACAAAAACAATATTTTATGCAGAACGTCATTTTACTTACCTATCTCCATGTATTAGTATTTTTTGGACGTTATAAACAGGTTTTCAACATATTATACATCAATTGCATAAAGTTGGTGACTGTGTGTGACTTTAACTAGGAAATCGAATTATTTTATCAATTTCTACTCTTATCAAAAACTATACAGAAATGTGGATCTCTTTTATTTAACATTATAAATATTTTTATTAATTAACATAGAAGCATTTAAAGATGTCATTCTTAAATATAGTGATGATATATTAAATTACCGATATATTTATGATTAATGGAGCAATATTCCGGGTGATGTGACTCATGGCATCAACTGATGTCACTGCAGTACATTTGACCGGGAGCTCCTAGGGTTCGATTCCCGACAGTGGCAGGATTTTCCGACATTACGTGGGTAAGTGTAATTCAGAATTTTCCTACAGGAGAATTCTAGCGGCCGACTGCTTTTATCGGTATTTTTCTGTAATTTCTCAGATCAATAAGTGGTGTATGACGGAGAAGAATGCTAAAGACCGAGCCACGGACCGCGCGCAATTTTTTCCTTCCTTTTGCTCGTCTTATCATTTTTTACACACACACAAACACGCGCGTGCCGTTTACTATCCCACATGTATGGAGAGCTTGTTCTGACTGGGGCAGTGCCCCGCTGGTGGAAGATACATGGATGGGGAAAACCGTGCAATCCGGCTTATAGGTCGGCATCGGAACTCATTATCCAGCAAGGCAAGAACGCCTTCATCTCCCGTGATAAAAACATGCATTACACTTACGGAAATAATGTGTAGCGTTTTAAAACACAAAATAATCAAAGAGCAACATTCTTTGAGATTATGTTAATAACTAAAAAGAGTTTAGTAACTCTTCTGTGCGACTCAGGGAGAAAGCCCGAGCTAGAAAGGAAATCTGCACAGCGGCGCAGGTACTGTAAAGTTACCCTTCTCTGCGAAGTCTCCGATTCTTTAATTTGGTTTAATCCTCCTCCAGGACGGGTGAGCTGGCAGCTCAAAAGGCTGAAAAGTCGTTAAAAGTCGCATTAAATTCACGATAGCGCTGGTAATTTAAATCACGATCGCAAAATCGAAAACATTCCAACGTGCATAAAAATATATGTAACTGCGTTTCGGCAATTTCACACTGAATATTCGAGTTAGTAGCTCCATTTTCTCCGACCATCAGAAAATAGGACGCAAAAGTAGGAACCGGTAACGGAAAAGACATTCGTAGATGGCGATGTAATTTTGGATGGGCAATAAAAGATCTGAAACGGAAACTGCTTGAATTTCTAGACGCGTATAACCAAATTGATATATTTTGGTCATTTGTTTTGCCACATATATTCGAGAGAAAACTGTTGAGAATGTAGCAAATCACTAAGTACGTCCTACATTCCATAATTTTGAGTATGATTAGGCATATGTAAATTCATGCCTCTTACTTAAGGAAATAATATAAACTACGTTTTACTGCGAATGTGGGATATTTAATAATTACAAAACATTAGTAATTATTATATATAATAATTATTATTATAATAATAAGTATTTTAATGTGCGTGTCTTGTTGCTTATCCAGATAAGAATAATTAAATGCGGAATACTTCTAGCGTGGAACTCATTATATTGTAAAAACCTACAAACTGAAGGATGTGTGTATTTGCAACATAATTTTGACCAATGTTTTACATATTCACTTTTCAGCGAGTTTGAGACGCCATATTTGACTTCAAAATAAACACAAAAAACGTTTATTTTTAATGTCCATAGCATTTATTTTAATCATTGGCTTATACAATTAAACATCTACACTTTTTTGGAAAAAATAACCATATGCTTATTAAATTGCTAATTTTATTCCGTATATTTTTCAAAATAAAATGATAGTTTTCATTATTTATCCAAAAACCGAATTCCGTCATCTCTACATAAAACTTGTGTTGTATAATATATTGAACATCCTGAAAAATTGTGAAAATTGAACAGGAAGTAAACAGGTAAAAAACTATCTTGGAAAGATTTGACAAAGACAACAATAAAAAAAAGCTTTCGTGTTTAGTAAACGTACTTTTATAAACTATTTGAGTGAAAAGAGAAAAATAATAATATATTTACGTTTAAACATGAAATCGTCTTATTTAATGTTTTATTGAAGTTTTTATTTTTTGCGAGTATTTTGTGTTAGAAAATATAGTGTTTGCTACTAGTAGTATTAATGATTTTGCCATAAATATTAATAAAACAATGTTTTATGTTTCAGGTGAGTAACTTCCGTCATCGCCATAGTCTCGCTAATAACTTATTTGTTCGAAAGCAAGGGTAAGTTTGGATGTTTGCAAATCATATAGCACATTTTGTTGAACGAATATGAATTAATTGGAATGTAATTCCCATGAATTTAAATTTCGAAGAGCCTAGTTATTTTTACTTGAAAACATTTCTGTGTAGGATATTTAAATTTGTTGTTAGCAGTTTTGAAACTTTTCACTAATTATCTATTAATTTTACTGTCAATTACAAACAAGTCAAATAAAAAACAGATGTATTTCCATATTGTTTCAGAAAACAGTATAACGTAATAGATTCATTAGCATGAGTTCATCAAACAAACTAGTGTTAGTTGCGGGCAACTGAAGATGATACACTGAAAGAAAGGTCGAAATCCACATCCAAAACATAGAGATAAATACCACCCATCGAAACTTTTGGATGCTACATCGAAATTTTAATGACCATTTGACATTTTGTAGGACATCAATTCCTTTGAATACAGGAATAAAAGTAATAATTGGATAAAATGCTTTTGGATACCGGATCCAAAGTAAATAGTTGATAATTAGCTATAGTAAACAAAACATTGGATACTGGATACATAACATTTTGTTAGTCCAAAAATAGGTCTCTGGATGTAAAATTAATATATATTTTATTAATTTAATAAGTTTATTTGTAAATTTCTTTATTAAGAATCGTTTAAAATAGTTACAGCATAACAACACCAATACAACAATGCAGAGAGCAATTTTTCGTATGTACGCTCGCCCAAAGAAAACAATTCGTATGAAATTCTATCTTCGCTACCACATTCTGTCTTGAACAGCCCTTGATAGGGGGTGGAGAGGGTTGACAAATCGCTAGATCTTGGAACCTTAGTGCATGATAGGCGCAAAATCTCAAGGGGTGAGAAAGACACTCTCCCGGGGTAAGAGGCGGACATCGTCATCTCTCCCTGTCAGCGCACAGCTAAACTAACTGCTCGTACTAGCTGCTAAACTAACTGCTCGTACTAACTGATAAACTAACTGCTAAACTAACTGCTCGTACTAACTACTAAACTAACTGCTCGTACTAACTGCTAAACTAACTGCTCGTACTAACTGCTAAACTAACTGCTCGTACTAACTGCTAAACTAACTGCTCGTACGCCATGACGAAAATATATTCGTGAGCGATAATTGTGCGACGAGTATTGGCGTCAATAATTCAGTGAATATTTAGCACTCTAGTAACAATTAAAGCCACATTTAGCAATCAATTGGTGCCGCCAGTCAAAATTGCTACTTTGAAATGTACTAGCGGATATTTCGGAATTGTTTATAAAAATGTTAAATGTTGCAAAATAGTTAATGCGAGGTTTGTAAACGAAGTACTACATTCCGTAATCCGATCAGCAGTATTAACTTTTGCTCTAGAAATATGTAATTAAAGTAAACCCTCATTAACATGAATCCAAAGGGACCAAAATAATCGGAGTTCGTGTTATAAAAATAGGTGTTATTCCAGTATTATAAATGTCTGTATTATCGTGATCCCGTCCCAGAACCGAAATTTTGTGCATGTTACGGCGAAATTCGTGTTCAGTGCGTTCGCGCTAATGAGGGTTTCTTGTATTTACAAGAAATTAGCGTCTCACACTCACCCCCCTCTTTTTGCAAATACATTTTGCAGAGCAATAGTTCATACAGAAGATTACGGAATGTAGTACCTGGTTTTAAAGCAATTCAGATGAGACAATAAAAAGTGTTTACCATTTGAAAATTTATAAATTTAAGCATCTTTTGCAGTTCTAAAGCGAGGAGGGACTCTCGATATTCCCGACAAAAAAAACATATTAACTGTTTTGCAATAATCTACAATTTTATAAACAATTCCGAAATATCCGCTAGAAACGGCCGCGGTGGGTCAGTGAATTTTGCCTGGGTTGAGCATTTCAATGTAGCAATTTTGAAAGGAGTTGTTAATTGATTGCTAAATGTGGCTTTAATTGTTACTATGTAAGTAGTGAACGGAAAAGTACAAACATGTACTACCGTTGTATGATGGTATCTCATCTTTGAAACTCTTTATAATTTCTCATCGAAGTACTTGGAAAGTACCTTACTAACAGTAAAGTTATTATACTTATAATCACAGAACAAATTTCCATGTAATTATATGTTTTTACAGGAACTAAATACCTGAATTCAATTATACTTTTTAGAGTTTACAAGACATTCTGTATGAATTAGAACTATTTTTATTTTATATATTTTGATACAATTACATGTTTACCTATTACGAAATACCCTTTAATCCCCTCACTTAAGATCGATCACTCGCTACCGGGTACCACTATTCACTTGTACACCGGCTCCTGTTAAATATTGTAGTACATAACATGAACGTATTTTATGTTTCGAATGAAATTCTTATATCTAGAGAAATATAGTAAACAACCACTTCAGTAGAGAGAGAACCTACGATCATACACTCCGAATCCTTGTTAAGAACTGATCGGCGACGTTCTATGGTCGGAAAGTTGTAGAAAACAATTTTAAACACAATAATGAATTTTTATTTTACATATTTTCCACTTTTTCTCACATGGCTTGGAAAATATAAGTACACATATGTATACATTTTACATTTTTAAAATAAATATTCCGTTTCCTACATATAAAATTCCAAGGTATTCCTACATCAGTTTACATCCTACTCTCAAAGAGTACGTTTCACTCAAGTCGAATGCTGCCATCTTTTTCCAGCACACTGCCATCCAATCCTATTCACTAACAGCAATGTTGCCCATATGAAGCGGGCACGGCAGGCGCATAGGTTTAACTGATCAGGTGTCCCTTCATTGCTACGATGTATCTTTCCTTGAAAGTTACAAGATTCTGAGAAGATCTCAGATTCTCTAGACAGAAGGATTCGTGAATAAATGATGCGGAAGAAAAATGTTGACTTTTTCGCAAAGGTCTCAAGAAAGATATAGTTGATATCCGATATCAATGCAATTCCTACTATCCCGATGTTTTTGCTACACTTGATATAATAATATTATATCGTTGATACATTAAAACTACAGAAGAGCACAAAATCGTACATAAAACGTAACCATTTAGCTGTGTGTATGTTCCAAAATACATTGAATGTGATATTATTTGCTTTCGATTCTACAATTACTATTTCTTATACTGCTTCAAAACTAACTCTAAACAAACCATTGTGACAAGGCATTAAAATTCTTTTCTCTCAGAGAAGAGAAGTGATATTCAAACGTAATGGTTAACTTCCAGATTTTGTTGTACATGACAGACCAAATGTCAAAAGAAGTTACGGAAAAAAGCTTTGAGGGTAAATTACAATAAAATTATTCGAAGAAACCAGAGACAGAACATCTTTACTTATTTGAATCTCATCATTCAAAATGATAGGCATTTAACATTAATTTACAAATAAATAACGAAAACATAATTGTGCTTCACAAGACTTTTCACGAATTCTGGGATTTTTCGTTTCATCATCGCAGGTATTGAGGTCAACAGTTTACACCGAACTCGAATTCTTAACGAACTCACCTTCCGCAGCTCAGTGCTGCAATTCAAATCAAAACGTCCGGAACTATGCACATTGCACCACCATGAACTTCCGCAGCCAGGCATCAACATCCCTTATAACAATCGCATCCCCCGCGGCCGGGGTTGCGGGCGGCTGTTTACCTGCGTGGGCCCAGCGGTCATCCGGAATGCATCGAAAAACAATTCGTTTTGTTTATTTGAGTCGACTGCCTGGCGGCCCAGGGCAACACAATGCGCCTGCATGCGCCGTGATTGGCGCCGGTAATAAAAACCTCGGCGCAGGGTAATTCGAGCATGCGTGGATATCGGACCCGCGCGCCCCGCCCCGCCGCCACCCACGCGCCTCCCACTCCCACCACCCACTCGCCCGCACGACCCCCCCCCCCGCCGCACTGGCCCCGCATCTGCCAAACGCGCGCGTGGCGAAATGTTTAAGATGGAAAATAAAATATACGCTGTCGGGAATATCATTGAATTTAACGCAGATTCAAGTAATAATGTGCTAGATTAAACTTAATGTATCTGTACATTAAAAGAAGTTCAATATATTTGTATAAAAACATACTAACGCAGATTCAAGTAATAATGCGCTAAATTAAACTTAATATATCTGTACATTAAAATAAGTTCAATATATTTGTACAAAAACAGATTCAAGTAATAATGTGCTAAATTAAACTTAATGTATCTGTACCTTAAAAAAAGTTCAATATATTTGTGTCAAAATATGCTAAGCTCTTTTTAATGTATACATATGTATTCAATTGAATGTATGTAGTACGTAATGTATAAATGTGTCATGTGCATTATACATTAAATTAAATTTAATGTATGATGTATACATTGAATTGAATACATAAATTAAAACCAGTGTAGATTTGATGTAGATACTCTTCTTTCTTCCCTGCCTCTCATCATTCATATCATATATTCACAATCATCCATCAAGAACGTTCATTGCTTCCTTCCAGATATGACCAGAAAACTTGGATTATTGCACCCTAATGTACTACATGTGCATAGTTAATTTAATGTGCTTTCATGAATATTATTTTAATGTGCGTTTCATTAAAGTAATGCAAAATTTCTGACAGTATATTGCTACCTTGTCATGACAGTATATTGTAGTTCATATAACTACCGCATTATTACGTGTTCTTAGTGATTTTGTTAGTCATGTGTATTTCAAATATTTCAACCATCGTTCTCAAATCTAATTTTAGTAAGCATAATTGCCTCAATGCTCCCAGTTTCTTTTAGTGGTAAAAATGTCCTGAAACATTTCAATAGTTTTAGTGATCATACACACTCTGCTTGAATAAAGTAAAAAAGATCGCAGTGCGAAAGAATATCTGTAAATTATTAATTACTTTTCAAATAAGATGGAAGTTTGTGTTATTCAAAAAGGGTTTAGAACTCGTGTTTTTAAAATTCGTTTAAATCAGTTTGAAATACAATAAAGAATTGATTGTGAATCGTGTTACATTTAATAATCTCGGATACAAACATTTGTTAGACATGTTTTTTGATGTCCCTATCAATAAAATCAATAAAATATTTTTAGATTAAATGACACAAACTTCTTTTTCGTAATTACGCACCGTTATATTGACGTTTTGAAACCAAATAAAGTAATGCATACTCTCTTTTAACAGCGTCAGTTAAAGATTTTAACACACCGCCGTTCGTTAAAACGAATAGAAACAATTCTAACGAAAGATGGCATGTGAATACTCATGTTCAAAGAAAATATATTTCTTATTTGTATAATATTTTTTATCAAAATAAGAAGGTGGTATTGCAAAAAGGATCGAACAACCCATGGCCGATATCGATTATAATCCATTTGCTTTTTTATGCAATGTTTCTTGTTTGTTTAAGAACTTCAAGCCCTCCGGTTCTTTGCTTTATTGCGGCTAATGACGTTAACATAATATTACGTAGGTTGGCAAGCAGGGTTGCAAGTAAGTAAGTAACCCTGTGTGGTCTATCTCCTCCACACTCATACACTTCATCAGGAGGACAAGACCCCGGGGTGGGCACTTATGCCTTTTGGGCTTTTATCCCCCTCCCTGACGCGTTAACGCCGACAGGCTGATGGCCGAATCCAACCGGAACCCAATTTACCTTCACGGCAACCTCCCAATTCAATGCCTGGGGAGGGGCTGCCCTGGTCAGAGGTCCTAGCTATCCAGGTTAGTACCGGAGTCTCGACAATGCGCCGGGAACAAGTTCCCTCCTCTTTGCCCAGAGTATGGGGCCACTGCCACGACGAAGCCGAGAGCCCAACTGGGGGCCACCTGGACTAAGGTCCAGGCGGCTCGGAGTCCCCATCCCTCTCCCCAATGCTTACCGCCAGCTCACGACGTGGGTAACGTCCGTACCGAAGCAACCTGGTGGGTGGTAACTAGTTTCCCGTTGGACTTCAAAGTGGGATCCGGAGTACTCCAAAAAGCATCCATCGCCCAATTCTGCTCCAAGGCCGACGCGCCATAGGCCCAATTGGTGGGTGGCTGGTTGCCCGGCCACCAGGAACTTAGCATCGCCTTCTCACTGCCTGCACCTTCAGGCTAACGACATGAGACTCAGGGTCCGAGTGGTCGTCTACGATTCTCCACCAGAATCTGCGACAACCTACGTCATCGCACCCCCCCTGCGGGGACGCAGGGTTGTTCCCGATGAATACTCACCGCATTGGACCGGGAGCGGTTGCTCAGTGCATCCACTGATGTCACTGCAGTGCCTCTCACCGGGTGGCCCGATGTTCGAGTCCAGGCAGCGGCAGGATTTTCGACACTAGCTTTTAAGCTACGTCAAATTCAGTCGCTGTCTGGAGGAGAATTCTAGTAGCCGGCTGCTCTAATTCCGGGGTATCTCCGATCAACACCAGGCGAATGCCGGAGAAGTTCCCTAACAAACGGGACACTATATTTCCTTCCTCTTCCTTGCCCTATCCTCTCCCCTTGCGCGCGCGCGCACACACACACACACACACACACACACACACACACACACACACACACACTTACACTAACATGTACCGCCATTTCAATAGAAAAAACATGCACTACACTTACTAATGGCCTAAGATGTTGACGCGCCAGGAATCACTAACCAACCAACTAACCGCCACGTTGGCTCACCCTGTGTTGTGTTTCGGGGCACTGTGTACCGCTTTCCCTGGCGGCCGCCGCCTCCGCCGCCACCACCACCACCGCCGCCGCCGCCGCCGCCGCCGCCGCCCCACCGGGGCCGTTCCGCTTGCGGGGCGCTCAGCATCCGGTTTCTGCGCGGGGGTGGTGAGGGCGGCGCTGATGGAGTAAAATGCACCACGCCTGCCAATAATGTTACTACTCCCGCTGCGCTGTGGGGATTTTAGGCAACGTGGTGGGATTTTTTTTATTTATGGAAATGGTCACCCAGATAACTGCCCCACCAGGGTGGCTTGTACGCCAAATGAATTCATGGAGAGCATTTCGGATCTTTACATCATGGCCAAGACTAAGGAATGGTTTCGGAGGCATCGTACGTATTTATTTAACCAAGAAGGAAAACCAAGCTGAATTATCAAAATATTGGCGACGTTTATAATCTAAAATAATTATTGCATCACTTTCGTAACTTACAAGGAAATGTAGCTCGTTAGAATTTCACGTATGCATTTTTCAGAAAGGAAACAAATTCATCAGATTCAGCTCTAGTTGACCTCACTAACGACTACGAAGGGTAGTGAAGATGAAGTGAATAGGATAGTGAAGTGAAGTTTCATTATTTCGTGCTTCCGGGCACGACGTCTGCTACGGTCATTAGTCTCAGTAGGTGGAAGTGTTCCTCCCCTCCTAGACCGTGGAATCCGACGGCGACCTACTACGGTTTTTCCTCCCCAGTTACCTCCACCAGGGGGAGATACTCTTAGCCGAGACAAGGTGTAAGCTCCCAACTGTTCTCCAGACATGTGTGCTGGTGTAGTGCATGTAACTGTGTTTGTGGGGAGAGGATATTACGAGAAAGGGGAAGGAAAGATCGCGCGGTACGTGCTGCGCTTGATGCTGGGATTGATAGAAGAAACCATGGGAAACTACCGATCAAAACCTCCGGTCTCTAGAAATCTTCAAATCTTCTATCGTATACGAAAATAACGTTGTCTACAATAAAACTAAAAACATGGAATTTGAAGGGAAGACAAATTTAAAATAATTGATGTGTCAAACGTGATATTTTCCCGAGCATACATACGTTTATCTCGCTTGTGCGACGCAAAACCAAAAAGAGGTCAGTTAATCAACGAAGAATACCATGAATAGCAATCAAAGAGATTTGTGAGATGTATTTTGCGCGCGTCATTTTTGTCTTCGCTGGCCTGTTTGTCCTCGGGTGCGATCCGCGATGCCATTTCGGAGGGGGAGGTAGGTGGGGCGTCGGCCGGTTCATTGGAATTCGTATCGTGCGGCCGGGAGATGAAATCGCCAGCTCCCGATATCGTGTTCACCTCGCGTAAATTCGTGTTCGCCGCTGAGGGATACTGACGATGCGATGCGATATTAGTTACGTAGTTATTTTACGTGGCGAGACTCGGACCATCAGGCCCGCTCTTCCGTCTGACTACACAAATTTCGCTACGCTTCTTTCACAATTTAGTGAAGAAAGGAGGCATTATCTTGGGCGTCGAAACAGGCGGATTTCAATTTTGGTCAGAGGCTTCATTTATGTTTGAGGATCTTTTACATGCAGTATATCTACTGCATAGGACAGCCGGCTTTACTTCAGACTTCAGAAAGGCGTACGATGTTTTCTTTTGCCCTTAAAAATCCACAGTTTTGATCGGGCTTGAACCCGCAAACTCGGGTACAACAGTTCGGTACGCTATACCACCGAATCCGAAAATTCTACCGAATCCGCAAATACCACCGAATCCGCTTTTACTCGGAAATCGCCAGCGGAACCCGGGCGACGATACTTCAGACGAAGGCAAACGGGTGGCGAAAGATCGGTATTAAAGAATGACGTAAGGAACTGGAAGCTGACAATGATATCTTGGGGGTTTTAGTTTACTCACATACAAGACAATTCTTCCGATATATTTATTTCTGCCTAGTTCTGATTTTCTTTAATACGTAATTGTATTCTAGATTCAAAAACAATAGTTTAAGGGTTTGTATTTATAATTATATCATTATAAATTTTCTAAATATGCTTGCGACATTGCCAAACTACTATAAAGCTTGTGTTTAAACAACAAAAAAATTCCAGACTAATTAAATATTGCTATTTTACACTTAAATCATCAAACTTCACGTAATATATTACCATTATTTTGGAAGCACAGCACAAAATTATTAATTAGTAGAATAACTATTGTATTTATAAATTAAACAATCATTATATTTAAGAAATACATTTTAAAGAGAAAACATAGCTTTTTTAAAAAATATAAATTTTTATCATACATCATTTTAATATAAGCGACATCCAATGAACACGCTCAGCATTTTTGAGTTTTTTCAAATTTTTGCTAGCCTACAATCCAGTAGCTTTGTAGGATAAAATGGCATTGCTGGCGATCGTGATAGTGCGTTGTGAATTTTTAAATGCACCACTTCCATAAATTATTCATTGCGGCGGCGTGCCATTTAACAGCACTACCCTACACATTGCCATCGCGAACCACCCCGTTTAGCCATGTTTATTTATAGTTATTATGATCCTGTCGTTGAGCCTTTGTCAAGAATGGACAATAAATTGATCAATACACCTTTATAACGATTATACAACGGTAAAATAAGAGGTACTGAAAAGGAAATATGTGTACCGCCAAGACAACTGTACCGGGACCGGTAGATCAGTGCATCAACTGTTATCACTGCAGCACCTCTGACCGGGAGATCCTAGGTTCGAGTCCTGACGGCGGCAGGATTTTCGACACTAGCTTTTCAGCTAGGTCGAATTCAGTCGCTGTCTGGAGAAGAATTCTAGCGGCCGGTTGCTCTGATCGGTAGTTTTCCGGGGTTTCTCCGATCAATACCAGGCGAATGTCGGAGTAGTACCCTACCAAACGGGCCACGGAGCGCGCGATCTTTCCTTCCTCTTCCTTGTCCTATCCTCTACCCTTACACACACACTAACATGCACTACACTACCACATATTCCGGGAGACCGGTCGGGACCTTAGAGCTTGTCCCGGCTGGGGCGGTGCCCCGCTGGTGGGAGAGTCCTGGTTAGGGGGAAACTCCACTAGCCTCCTCTCGCCATCCGGCGGGTGAAGATAACTGCCATCTCCCGAGAAAAAAGCATACACTACACTAACGGGACTAATGACCGAAGCCGTTCACACGCCCGGAAACATGAAAAATCAACCTGTGCTCCTCTGTCTAAACATGGATACTAAGCTGAACTGTAACCAACACATCAATAGGAAAATAGAGCAAGCAAAAAATAAGATACACCAACTAAAACCCATCATTAATCTATCTTCACACCTCCCACTCCCAACCGCTATATCTATCTATAAAAGTACCATTAGAACACTCCTCCGTTACGCCTGTCGAGCTTGGATCTCCGCTGCAAGAACAAACCTAAACAAGCTCCAAATAGTCCAAAACCAGTTTTTTAGAACTATCACAAATGCTCCTTGGTTTGTCTCAAACTCACAGCTCCACAATGAATTTTAATTTGACTCCATACAATACCATATGACGTATCTTTCAACCCAGTTATATCACTCTATACCTCAAATTCCACACGTAGACAATTTCAGACTCCGGAAAACACCTCATAGAACCAGATTAAAAAATAGATATCCATATCAGCCATTCCTAACCAAACTTGCCGAAATAGATTGTTTTTAGAGGTGTCTGGAAAATATTTCCTCACCGGAATTAGTTTTTTAGTTTAATTTTAGGTAATTTAGAATGTAAGCCATCAATACGTATGTAAAGTGTTATATGTACTGAACTATGTATGAGGGGGCAAACAAACGCCACCCTCAAAGCAAGAAATTCTGCGAAATCTATCGAGCTCCCACTGTCGGTTCCTCGCTGCGATGCGGTCATCAGCCAGCAGCCGCCTCGAAGGCCTGGCCGCCCGGGTCCCCCCACGCAGTCATCACTCTCCACTATCCCGCGATCACTGCCACGGAGCCCATTTATTACGAGCGACACGGCGCAGCGTCTCCTTGCCCCCACCCCCCACTAGCTCTGGCCAAGATGGCCTCCCTCCTCTTCCCCTCACAACGCCTTAACCCTGCACCGGCTGACATGCATCACTGACAGCGGTATTGTTGCCTGCAGTATCCGAACGAAATCCCCACGTAGATGAATTGTCGACACTTGGGCGAATGCAAGCAGTATGGAGGATAATTCTAGCGGATCGCTGTTTATCGATTGTTTTCCGTGTTGTTGTATTTTAGGCCAGTTCCAGGTGAATGCTGGAACAATACCCTAATGAACGGACCACGGACCTTGCACGAACGTTTCATCCTTTTTCTAGTCCAATCCTCTCTCCCACACTCTTACTCTTCAAGTACTACACTACTACACATGTTGAGAAACTAGTCGGGAGCTTAGGGATTATCTCGGCTGGGGGGCGGGGTACCCCATAGAGGGCCATACATTGAACTATGATGCCGCGAGACAGGAAATCCAACAAGCTGATGTCGATGCCGAATCTCACGTAGCATTAGAGGAAGAACACCACTTCTTCAGAAACGTCGCACACAAAATCTTCGGGACTAATAACAATATAAATTGAAGCGTACGGAAAGATCAATCAATCAATAAATGGGTCTCCTCCCTATCGATTCTTGTCCCCTGAATCCCCATCTTGATCAGGGTTTTTGTTTCCCTGATTCATTGAGCAAAAGTGAGATGACCTCTTGTTCTAATTCTACACATACAAGTAGCTTCCGTTTGCGCATGTTTTGTTGAGTTCCTCTGTTAGTAGTGGTAGGAGTAGGCTCGGGAGATGTGGATTATTATTTTGTTAGCAATTCAATAAAAGAAAATCTGTAGTTTGTTTATTGATGCAAATAAATATTAGCCGGATATTGTTATTTATGTAGTTTGTAGATTCTCATTTTGTTTAGCAATACAATAAAAAAATCGATAGTTCATTTATCGGTTCAAAGAAGTATTAGTCGGGTATTTATAAGCAACGAAACATTCTTGTTTTCTAATGTTTTTAACCCTCCTTTGTTGGTACTATCATTTGTCATTAAACTATGCATAAGAAAAAGGTGACCTTTATTTATGCATAGAAATTGCGGAGCTCAAAAAACCTGCGCAGATTAAATATTTCCACCGTACGTCACGCAGATATTTTTTATTGTTTTTTTAACGAAATCAATCAATTCAAATAAATCAAATCTCTACCCCGCGATGCACCTCCAGTAGAGCTATCTGTGGATTCCTCGACTGTTGTTCCCCTTGTACTCCGCCCCATTCATTTCTGGCCCATCGAAACCCACTCTCTATGCTCCCTACCCTCCGTCACCCCAATCCTTCAGCTCCTCGCAAAATTTGTTAGGAGAGGACTTTCAAATTCTGAATTTATATCGTGGGAACCTTTGGGAAAACGCAGAGAGAAATCGCGTCTTTGTGCATTATTCAAATCAATAAGAAGGGATCGTCCGTGGGGTGAAGCACGGGAAAGACTATCAAAACTTACGTCGCGCGGAAGGATCATGGTTTCAAAATTCGGCAAAGAAAACACAGAACAGATGTAGGTAAATTGTCATTTGTAAACAGAACGATAGAAAATAGGAGCAAATTATCTGCAGCAGTGCTCGAGAGTTTCCCTCAGAATGTCAAAAATTTTAAAATTAGACTAAGTAAATATGGTTGATAGATTAATTCTGTAAAATTGTATTTGATAACATGTAAATATTTTAATGTTGTTTGATGTTTGTTTTGTGTATTTTTAGTAATTCCTTAGAAAACGTTACCACCGGAAGTATTCTTTGTATTCCTAAATAGCAAAATAAATATTCTATTCTATTCTAGCTCCAGCCGTTCTGTCGTCGAACCTGTAGGGGCCGTCAGACGATGCCGCGAGCGTGGGCTGCAACGGCCGGAGGCAGTGGTTCCTTGGCTGCCCGGGAGACGCCGCGTCCTAGGCTCAGGTGCCAACGTTTCTGCCGCAATTCGGCGAAATGCATGTGAAATGCATTTCGCCCTGAGGAAGGTCGCAGAAGGACGGCTGAAACGTTCACACCTGCGTCCAGGCCTCGGCGTCTCTCGGACAGCCAAACCGGGAACGGTAGCTCAGTGCATCAACTGATGGCATTGCAGCGCCCCTGACCGGCAGGTCCTAGGTTCGAGTCCTGAAGGCAGGATTTTGGACACTAGCTTGTCAGCTTGGTCATCAACGCGTCAACAGCTTAGGTCATTAGTCCTGTAAGTGTAGTGCATGTTCTCTTCTCGGGATATGGCGGTAATCTTCCCCCGCTAGATGTCGAGATCCGGTGTCGATTTACCGTCGGCTAGCGGGGTTTCCCCCTAACCAGGACTCTCCCACCAGCAGGGCACCATCCCAGCCGGAACAAGCTCTAAGCTCACGACCTGTCTCCCGGAATATGTGGTACTGTAATGCATGTTAGTGTGTGTATGTAAGGGGAGAGGATAGGAAAGGAAGATCGCGCGCGATCCGCGGCCCGTTTGTTCGGGTACTGCTCCGGCATTCGCCTGGTGTTGATCGGAGAAACCACAGAAAACTACCGATCAGAGCAGCCGGCCGCTAGAATTCTCCTCCAGACAGCGACTGAATACGACCTATCTGGAAAGCTAGTGTTGAAAATCCTGCCTCCATGGGGAGTGGGAACCTAGGACCTCCCGGTCAGAGGCCCTCTAGTGACATCAGTTGATGCACTGAGCTATCGCTCCCGGTAGTGCGTTAATGAAGTATGCGGGAAAATACACAAAACCTTGGCAAATCGTTCAATAATCAAATTCTGTTGACAACACGCTTGCTCGTTCACTTTTACATCACATATTTATTTTGTCGTCCTGCCATAATGTTCTCAAGTCGACTGAGCAAGAGTTTATTTTGAGAAATAATTTTCTGAGCTACCGCTCCCGGTGCGATTGAAGGATCTTGGCGTCTTTCTCCTCGCGCCGACCACTGTGCCCCTCCGCCGATCGAGCGCGGAGGGCGAGCGGCGGTGGGGCGAGGCGGGTGAGGCGGGATAGGCGGGGCGGGGAGGGGCGGGGAGGGGCGGGGGGGGGGGAGGGGCGGGGAGGGGCGGGGAGGGGCGGGGGGGGCGGGGGGGGCGGGGAGGGGCGGGGAGGGGCGGGGAGGGGCGGGGAGGGCGGGGAGGGGCGGGGAGGGCGGGGAGGGGCGGGGAGGGGCAGGGAGGGGCGGGGAGGGTCGGGGCGGGGCGCAGGAAGAGAGCGGCTGGCGGCGGAGGACTATCGAGGAATCGACCCCTGCGCGTCGGTCTCGGGGCGCGCAGTCGCGTCCCGTGCGCTGGGGGGCCACCAAGTGGAAGCGTCCGACAGAGAATTCAGCCTCTGTCTGGAGGAGAACTCTAGCGGGCGGCTGCTCTGATCGGTAGTTTTCCGTGGTTTCTCCGACCAACACCAGGCGAATGCCGGAGCAGTACCCTAACAAAGGGGCAACGGACCGCCCGCGATCTACCCTTCCTCTTCCTTGTCCTATCCTCTCCCCTTACACACACACTAACACTAACATGCACTATACTACCACATATTCCGGGAGACCGATTGGGAGCTTAGAACTTGTCCCGGCTGAGGCGGTGTCCCGCTGGTGGGGGAGTGCTGGTTAGCGGGAAACCCCACTAGCCGACGGTAGGTTGTCGCCGGATCTCGCCATCCAGCGGGGGAATATCACCGCCAACTCCCGAGAAAAAAAACATGCACTATAGTAACGACACTAATGACCAAAGTAGTTGACGCGCCCGAAAACACGAAAAAACAAAACCAAACCAAACCAAACCATCCGACGGAGAGCAGGACCAGTGAACGACGGGGCACGTGAGAGACGGAGAAATGTGAAGAGGAACTTGTAGCAACGATGAAGAAAGAAAAGCTCCGAGGGAATTAGACGCAGAGGCAGTTCTTTTATTATTGTTTTTGTTTGTTTTGTTTTAATGTTGTTCTTGAATTGTTTTAATGTTGAAAGGTATGAAAAAGTAGTTTGTCGAAAAAGAAGTTTTGAGTAGACTGGTGTGCTTAAATTTCATGTGGGATGAAATTTACGAATAGATATACTACGAAAACTTTTATACAGACTGAAAATTTGGAATTATTGTACAGAAAGAATTTCATTGAATTTTGGAATTCGTACACAGAATGAAAAACAAAATTATCTAAGTGATGAAGAAACATTACATTATATATACGAAATTAAGAAAAATATGTGAAAGGACACGAAGAGATTTTTCGAACTATTGAAAATAACTGACACTGCTGATATTAAAAAATATCTGTGATATATAAGAAGCAGCATGGAGACGAAACGAACAATGAAAATAAAACGTATAAGAAATATTAGCATTACGACATTCAAGCGTGAAAAATTGCTCTAGGTATAAGTGAAAATGATGATTTTATAAAAGAATAGTAAATATTCTAGGTGTCCATACGAGATGAGACATGGAAAGCATAGTGCACACAATGAAGTGTGCATCAAAATTAAATTTGTACTCACTATTTCAGTTACAGTAAAGTACAAGAATGCAGGCAATGAACTGTCTTCTGCGACTCGTTGAATGCACCGTATGTTGTTGAGTTATCGAAGTCCATAGGAGAATGAAGATGATGAATTAAAGAGAAGTTCAAAATGACGTATTGGAAAATTGAAAATACTGTGATAAATAGTGTAGGGTACCAACCACACATTTCCACATTGGGAAATGATTTGAATCTGATCGCCAATGGTTCGCACCGCCCCGACTAGCTTTACGCGTCCTTGTACAAGAGCAGAGCACCATCAAGGAATTAATATTGTGTGCGGAAGCAAAGAGCGGGCAAAATAGGTACAGACAACATGAGACAGTCATAGAAGCGAGCAGGACGAAAACGCAGTGCCCGGAAAACACCCCAAAATGAGGAACACTGTACCGTGAACAGTGACTCACGTTAGCTACTTCACTGTCCGATTGATTAATTGATTTTTTCGTGTTGCCGTGTGCGTCAACAGCTTAGGTGATTCGTCCCATAAGTGTAGTGCATGTTTATTCCTCGGGAGATGGTGGTAAACTTCCCTTGCTGGATGGCCATATCCGGCGCCGACCTACCGTGGGCTTGTGGGGTTTCCCCCTAACCAGAACTCTCCCACCATCGAGGCACCGCCCCAGCTGGGACAAGCTCTAAGCTCTCGACCGGTCTCCCGGAATATGTCGTACTGCAGTGCATGTTAGTATAAGTGTGTGTGTAAGGGGAGAGGATAGGACAAGGAATAGGAAGGACAGATCGCGCGCGGTCCGTGGTTCGTTTGGTAGGGTACTGCTTCGGCATTCGCCTGGTGTTGATCGGAGAAACCACGGTAAACTACCGATCAGAGCAACCGGCCGCTAGAATTCTGCAGACAGTGACTGAATTCGACCTAGGTGAAAAGCTAGTGTCGAAAATCCCGCCGCCGTGGGGAGTAGGAACCTAGGACCTCCCGGTCAGAGGCGCTTCTGTGACATCAGTCGATGCACTGAGCTACCGCTCGCGGTTAGGTTTCAGTTGTGGCCCTTGTGGCCTTGCATTGTGTCATTAAAGGTTTCAGTTGTGGCCCTTGTGGCCTTGCAACTGGGACACCCCTCTGTCTATTACAACGTAGCGTGAGTTATAAAAATGCAATATCAACTCCTTTACGTATTACAGTAAAAGAACGTGATGCCATTCTGAAAGAAAACGAAGGCGACACGATTGTTGCGCACCTCGTGGTGGTTTCGCGCACTGTGCGGGGGTGACGGCTCGTTTGCGGCAGAGGCGGCAATCTGCCGGGCGCGGAGTCTCGCAGCCGTGTGTGGGCGCGCGGGACGTTCCTTCCGATTGGATGGAGGCCCGTGGCAAGCGCCCGTGATGCGCTCCGCGGGGCCCGCTTCACTTCGGCGCCGCGCCGCGCCGCCACCGTCGCCCGCGCGCCCGCCTCCGCCGCGAGCAAACGGAGCAGGGCTTTTATCGCGTCGGCAGAGCGTTTCCGCTGCCTCACCTCACACCGGCTTGCCTTCATCGAGAATCAGTGGGCGACATCGGCAACATAACCGCTCCAAGGGGAACATCTGAATAAAGGCATTTTCTTTTTGTCTGGAGTTCAAGTTCGGATGTTTATAACTGGGTTGTGATTGGTTGATCGATTTTTTCGTGTTTCCGGGTGCGTCAACTGATTTAGTCATTAGTCCCGTTAGTGTAGTGCATGTTTTTTCTCGGGAGATGGCAGTGATTTTCCCCTCGCTGGATGGCGACATCCGGCGCCGACCGTCCGTCGGCTAGCGGGGTTTTCCCCTAAGCAGGACTCTCCCACAAGCGGGCACCGCCCCAGCCGGGACAAGCTCTAAGTTCCCGATCGGTCTTCCGGAATATGTGGTAGTGTAGTGCATGTTAGTGTAGGTGTATGTGTGTGTGTGTGTGTGTGTGTGTGTAAGGGCAGAGGATAGGACAAGGAAGAGGAAGGAAAGATCGCGTGCGGTCCGTGGCGCGTTTGGTAGGGTACTGCTTCGGCATTCGCCTGGTGTTGATCGGAGAAACCACGGAAAACTACCGATCAGAGCAGCTGGCCGCTAGAATTCTGCTCCAGACGACGAGTGAATTCGACTTAGCTGAAGAGTTAGTGTCGAAAATCCTGCCGTCGTCAGGACTCGAACCTAGGTCCTCCAGGTGTGAGGTGCTGCATTGACATCAGTTGATGCACTGAGCTTCCGCTCTTGGTTTTATATCTGGGTCTCAGATACAGTGCTCTGCGATGATTCTGTGCAATCCACGGGAAGCCCATTGAAATTTTCTTTTTTTCGAAAAATTATTTCACATCAAAATTGTCCAAGTTGTTTCGAAAATTTATTTTAATTATTTGTTACAAATGGACATAAGTAATTAAGAGTTGAAAAAGAAACATATGCCATGCTGTTCTATAAGTATATTTTGTTGCTTAGTTTTCTTTTCAAAAACGGCTTTTATATCATGAAACAAAAGATATGAAATATTACTTTTAAAGTAAATATTAATTTTTCAACGTTATATCTGCTCAATTATTTTTATCTAGAGACCTAAGTTTTAGGATGAAGAAAGCTTGGGAATCTTAACAGCTCCTGCCTTTAGGGCACGTGAGCGAAGCTCATTACTAACCCATTAATTTCTACAATAATAATAATAATAATAATAATAATAATAATAATAATAATAATAATAATAATATACCTTTTTCTTCATGGAGACTTGAACTGTATTCAAATGTGTGAGGTAATTTGGATAAAGAAATTACATTTTCCTGTTTTTAAACAATTGTGAAAATTAATGAAAATGCAGAATTTAGTTTTTCTAATGAGTTTGTCTTTTAATTTTTTGTTAAAAGATACTCAATTGTATAGAAGAATTTAAGAAAATTAAGTGATATAAGATGAAAGAAATATTATTGAATTTTACTTATTGTGAATTTTATACTTAGTGAACGTGTTCTTCATTAATTTATTCATTTATCTATGCTTCAAAATATGCAAACATTTCTAAGAGAGAATGTATTTTAAGAGTAACTAGTAGCCGCAGGATTCCAACCTTCCACTTTGAGACCGATTTTGTATGAAAAGCTTTGCATGCAGTCCCACAATGCACGTGCGCTTTATTGGCACGTAGTCCACACACAAAAACAAGCAACGCGCGAATGAAAAACTGCTACCCGTTCGTTAGCAATCGCCGCAGCATAAAGCATACTTTTCCTTTTGTTTGGTTGGGAAGCGTGGGCGGGCGCGGCGGTTCATAAAACAAAAGAAACAGAAGCCGCTAGCCGAAAGCGATAAATCGGCGAGAGACGGCGCTGCGTCGCGACTAAATCACGCGGTGACCTTCGCGGAGCAACTCAATGAGGCCGCTGCAGGCTGACAAGCCTTAAACGGATGGCTTCCCGCGGCCCGCGCTCGTTGACCGGCCAGTAGCGGCTGCGCCCCCGAGGCACCGTCTGCGACAATCCCAGAGCCCCGTGGTTCCCGGGTTGGGGCGCCCGACGTAGTGGCAACAAAGGAAGTGGTCAGCTAAATCTACGAACAGAAAAAAACCTCTCATGATCATAGACGTGTCTACAGGGGCAAGGAGGTCATGGACCCTCCGAGAATTTTGAAAGGGTACAACCGTACTTAACCCTACGTTCGTTAGTTGGTGATTTCGGGCGCGTCAACAGCTTAGGCCATTAGTCCTGTAAGTGAAGTGCATGTTTTTTCCTCGGGAGATGGCGGTGATCTTTCCCTGATGGATTGCGAGATCCGGCGCCGACCTACCTTCGGCTAGCGGGGATTCCCGACGTAGTGACAAAAAAGGGAGTGGACAGCCAAATCTACGAACAGAAAAAGCCTCTGATGATCATAGACGAGTCCACAGGGACAGGGGGTCATAGACCCTCTGAGAATTTTGAAAGGGTACTTACAACCCTACGTTCGTTGGTTTGTGATTTTGGGCGCGTCAACAGCTTAGGCCATTTGTTCCGTAACTGCAGTGCATGTTTTTTCTCGGGAGAGGGTGGTGATCTTCCCCCGCTGGATGGCGAGATCCGGCGCCGACCTACCGTCGGCTAGCGGGGATTCTCCAGGAGGACAACCGACATAGTGACATAAAAGGGAGTGGACAGCCAAATCTACGAACCACAAAATACGCTCTGATGATCATAGACGTGTTTAGAAAGGCAATACTATTCATTATAATTCAGTCACCCTATTTTCTAAATACTCTATTTTCCAAAGCTCACCAAGGGGGAGAGAGAGTCGAAAAATCGCCAAAATCGCCCCACGTAATTTATGGTCGGCCCATACGAATTCTTTGTGTGCCAAAACTGTCTGTGCAGTAGCAGTGTTTGTCCTGATCGCAGACATCTCGACTTTACGCCCTCTCCGTGCTGATTCAGAAAACAAACTATTCACCCGCCGGACGTAATATATTTTTCCGGATGCTTGGCCAACCCGGTTATCATCAAACCCGTAGGCAAAATGAGTATTTCAAATATACATACAATTCAATTCACAGAACAAAATTACTCCATTTAAGGCATGCGTACTAAATGCAGAGGCCCCTTCACACTCTACTGATCCTATCGCTTACACTATTATTAGAATTTAATCTGAACCTAAAAGTGTTGATGTTTCTGGGAAAAGTCTTCATTACTGCAGCGGAAGAAACTCGTCTGACTGCGTTACAAATTTCGCAGCCAATTAAACGCTGCCAATCCATTGCCGCGACGCTCGCCTGCACATATAACTCCCTTTGTGCATAAATAACTACTAAAAAACTCATTTACAAGTAGAACCGTGCGTAACGTGATCAGTTCCCCAAGCACGCCACGGCGCATTGCGCATGTAGCTCCCTTCTGTCCACCCCGGTTGTCGTGACGCCGCCGCCGCCGCCGCCGTCTGTCTGGGCGCCGCGTGACGCGCGTCGCCCCCGCTTAAAGGCTCTCACAGACCGACGCGGAAGATCCGCAGCCTACGCGGATTAGCCGCAGCGGAAGTTTCGCGTCACGAGTTGCATTCTGAGGACGTTCAGACCTGCGCGGCAGGCGAGTGTCGCGGCAGCAGATTCGCAGCGTTTAAGGCTCCCGCACACCGACGCGGAGGATCCGCAGCCTACGCGGATTGGCCGCAGCTGAAGTTTCGCGTCACGAGTTGCATTCTGAGGACGTTCAGACCTGTGCGGCAGGCGAGCGTCGCGGCAACGGTTTGGCAGCGTTTAAGGCTTCCACAGACCGACGCGGAAGATCCGCAGCCTACGCGGATTCGCCGCAGCGGAAGTTTCGCGTCACGAGTTGCATTCTAGGACGTTCAGACCTGTGCGGCAGGCGAGCGTCGCGGCAACGGTTTGGCAGCGTTTAAGGCTTCCACAGACCGACGCGGAAGATCCGCAGCCTACGCGGATTCGCCGCAGCGGAAGTTTCGCGTCACGAGTTGCATTCTGAGGACGTTCAGACCTGTGCGGCAGGCGAGCGTCGCGGCAACGGTTTGGCAGCGTTTAAGGCTTCCACAGACCGACGCGGAAGATCCGCAGCCTACGCGGATTGGCCGCGCTGAAGTTTCGCGTCTGCCTGATGAGCACGTTCAGACCTGCGCGGCAGGCGAGCGTCGCGGCAGCGGATTGGCAGCGTTTAATCGACGGCGAAATCTGTAACTCAGTCAGACGCGTTTCTTCCGCTGCAGCTCGAGTTTCGTGGAAGTCCGCCCGTGTTCGGGAGTCTTCCCTGCACTCTGGGTCGAGCGACCTTGCCAACCGTCACCAAACGCTGACTCATAATTGACGCTCGGGTGTGAACGGTCCCGCGAATTCCGCGGCCGCGTCTAGCTCGGAACTTTCCGCGCCGCACAGTGGTGCATTTTGGCGATTTCCCGGCCAAAACCTCTGAGAGCTACTGTACGTTTTGTACGGATGCTGGATGGCGAGATCCAGCGCCGACCTACCGTCGGCTAGTGGGGTTTCCTCCTAACTAGGACTCTCGCACCAGCGGGGCACAGCCCCAGCCGGGACAAATTCTAAACTCCCGACCGATCTCCCGGAATATGTGGTAGTGTAGTGCGTGTTAGTGTGTGTGTCTGTAAGGGGTGAGGATGGGTCAAGGAAGAGGAAGAACAGATCGCGCGCGGTCCGTGGCCCGTTTGGTAGGGTACTGCTCTGGCATTTGCCTGGTGTTGATCGGAGAAACCACGGAAAAATACCGATCTGAGCAGCCGGCCGCTGCAATTCTCCTCCAGACAGTGACTGAATTCGACCTTGCTGAAAAACTAGTGTCGAAAATTGTGCCGCCGTCAGGACTCGAACCTAGGACCTCCCGGTCAGGGGCGCTGCAGTGACATCAGTTGATGACATGAGCTACCGCTTCCGGTCGTGATATTAAGCTTTTCGCGATGGTTAACTACTAATGAGGTGTTATCGGTATTGGAATATGAGAAGTAATGAATGACGTCATCCACATTGTCATTATTTAAATAATCAGTGCCATCAAAAAGCTAATTTATTTTACAATAAAAAATGTAATTTATTTCTTCTTAATATCTCTAATTAACAGAGCCACAATCTAACGAGAAATGTATTTAAACACTCACAGAACTTAGCACATTCCTTAGCCCATTGACTGTGCTGTAGCAAAGATGCGTGTGAACAACCACCAACCCACTGTACATAATGAATGTGTGATCGAAGTATTGAAGAAATAGCAATGCGGACTCAAGGTACTCTTTGAACCTAGAGCAAATGTCCCTATGCAACATCAAACAAACGGACGAATAGGTACATGGGAGCTAGAAAGGTAAAGGTAGTAGTTTAGTTAGCAAACGGAGCGTGCGAGGTGTGTGGCAGCAGCATGTGTGAACAACTCTGGGCGTGTTGGCGTGTGTAGCGGCACGAGGAGGGAGTAAAGGCGGCCAGTGAGACACCAAATCGCGTAACGAGGGCGTTCCGCGGCGTGGCTCTACCGGCCTGAGGACGGGGGAGGGGAGAGGGGCAGTCGCCGCTTGCTTTGCATCATGCATCGGTGGCTTTTACGGGGCCCTCGCGTCGCGCAGGCACGGCGCATGCGCTCTGCGCAGTAAAAGCGAGACGTGCAGAGCGCGAGCGGTAGCTGTGCGTTCTCCACCCCGCCTCGTTCCGCCCCGCCTCGCCCCGCCCCGCCCCGCCCCGTCACGTCGCGCCACCCCCCGCCTGGCCCGCCACGCCCCGCCACGCCCCGCCACGCCCCGCCACGCCCCGCCACGCCCCGCCACGCCCCGCCACGCCCCGCGCACGCCCCGCCACGCCCCGCCCGCCCAGCCCAGCCCAGCCCAGCCCAGCCCAACCCGCCCGCCCTGCCCGCCGCCCGCCTATCCCTACACAGACCAACCCTTCCCTGCCCCTCCCGGCCCAAACCCGCACATCCCCCCCCCCCGCCTTTCCCCGCACTGCTTGTGGAACGTTGGCCTCCCTCGGCGGACGCACTGTGGCTCATGTGCGCCTTTACTGCTAACCAGATATTTTTGAATGGTGGCAATTCTGATTCGGTCTTGTTGACCTTCGTATGCGAAGAAATAAAAGAGGCCAACATAGTATTGTTATTCAGATAGCCGGCTATGCTTCATCATCAGTTTACAAGGTACACAAAAATATAAATAAATTACAAAATAAGAGAGCAAATTAAATTACAATTGATATATACATTTAAATTTTAATGACAAATAACATAAAATAGCGAAAATGGAAATGCAACGGGAATATTAACTTAGATAATATCAGTGCAAACTATAAATTATAATGTGTCTTTCTTTTTTGTGTATTTCTTTATTTATATTTTTAATTTGTAATTTGAACTGCTATTATCTATATTAATCCTCCCTGTGCATTTCAATTTTCGTAATTTTATCTGCTATTTTTAATTAAAATTTAAAAGTATCTATCAATTGTAATTTAATTTGCTATCTTATTTTGTAATTTATTTATATTTTTCTGTAGCTTGTAGACTGATGATGACGGCAAAGCCGCCGAAAACGGGCTATCTGAATAAAAATACTATGTTGGCGAAAATGTCCTCTTTTATTTCTTGGCAGGTATGTATGATGCAAATGGTATACGTGTCATTTAATTTTGCGAGTAGGAAAGTTTACGACGCGAGGCCGACAGGTACCACGTGTGTCATACACGACATTTTTGTAGACAGCTTTACAGATATTTTGTTGATTCAAGTATACAAATCCTTACGTTACATTAAAATCCGTAGTAACTGATGTAATCAGACGAAATATTTTTTCCTTTGTTTCATTTACAGTTTTAAACAAATATTTCAGCATTTCCTCATCTTTAGCACTAAGGCTAAAAATTAAACTTTTGTCAAGCTGTACATGCACTAAAAGCAAGGCTACCTGAAAAGTACGATTTGTACTTGAAAATATGTTGAACTTGTTGATTGGCGCGTGGTTTGTAGAAGTATCGTGGAACAAATTTACACCATTCAGTCATCACCATTTATATACAGACATTCAAGTATGTAACATTAACTAAATCATAAAATGAATTTCTTTTTTTTTCCGAAAATGGACCAGAAATTGAAATTATTTAAATTGTTGATTAGGATTATTTATTCATCAGAAGACTCCCAAGTAATTCCCTGTTGTTTTCAAAATCGTGTTTATCGTTAATGCTTACCTGGCATGTGCAGGACTATACCTTTAAATATTCCGAGATGTGATGTGGTAACATTTTCACAATTTATCAACAACATATTGATTAGTAGAATTTACCAGGAAACGCTATAATACAAAAAAACCCGGCAATGTTTCAGCATCACAATTTCAATTACATACTATTGCACATCAAATTATTGAAAAAGTTATCCCTTGGTTATATAGTGCAGAAGCCTTTGACAATAAAATCGCTGCCCGCTCTCTCAACCCCCGTGAAGTGACATGAGAATAAGCAGATTGGCATCAATTTCCAAAACGTTCAAATTGTCTCAAAAAACTTTCAAACAATCAAAAGTTCGCGTTCAGCAATTCTACTATTAAATATGTCAATTTGAAGCCGCATAGTATGTCATATTATCGCATTCAAAATTATATTTTTATTCCCAATGAAATATTGAAGGACTTTTCAGTACATGGCTAATCGTACATGTGAAGATAAACTCTTTGGAAAATGTACTAAATACAAAGGAGTCTCCACCCATCCGCCATTCAGCGAGTAGCGAGTGAGGAAAGCTGCGAACGATAGTAGTAATGAATCTTGCTCTCTGCCGAGCGGCAAACATTTAGTGCTGACCCGCCCAGCAGCGTGTCGATCTCTTAGGTACATCCATCATTCGCAGAGCCCCTCAGCTATTCGGCATAGGGCGAGCAGTCGCCGGCTATTTGTCGAGTGCCGAAAGTGTGCAGATGGGTGGCAAATCATCTGAACTAGTGGGAAAATCATTGATGAAAGCATCTGTGATGAAAGCATTGAAGAGCGGATTCGGCGGTTAACGGTCAGCATACCGGACTATTGTACCCGAGTTTGCAGGTTCAAACACGATCGAAGCCGTGGATTTTTAAGGGCCAAAAGCTCCCTCGTACGCCTTCCTTCGGAGGGGAAGTAAAGCCGGCTGTCCCATGTAGAGTTACTGCATGTAAAACATCCTCAAGCCTAAAAGAAGCCTCTGAGCAAAATTGAGATCCGCCAGTTTCGTCGCCCAAGATAATACCTCCTTTCTCCGCTAAGTGGTGAGAGGAGCGTATCGAAATTTGCGTGGTTAGACGGAAGAGCGGGCCTAATGGCCCGAGTCTCGCCACGTAAAAAATAAGGCCAAAACTAAACTAAAGTAAGAAGCGCATCGGCATACTGCTGGAGTATGCCCAAAGCGCAGGTCGTTGAAGGCCGAAAGTGTGGAGCCACCTTAAGATACAACGGAAAACAGTGGAACTCGGGGGGAAACTAGTGTTGTAAAATCATCGCTGAAGCGAAATGCATCCAATACCTCCCGGATTTAACCGGGAGCTCAGTGCATCAACTGATGTCACTGCAGCGCCTTTGACCGTGAGGTCCTAGATTCGAGTCCTGACGGCGGCAGGATTTTCCACACTAGCTTTTCAGCTAGATCGAATTCAGTCGCTGCCTGGAAGAGAATTCTAGCGGCCAGCTGCTCTGATCAGTAGTTTTCCGTGGTTTCTCCGATCAGCACCAGGCGAATGCCGGAGCAGTACCCTAACAAACGGGCCACGGACCGCGCGCGATCTGTCCTTCCTCTTCCTTGTCCTATCCTGTCCCCTCACACGCGCGCACACACACACACACACACACACACACACACACGCACACACACACACTAACATGCACTACACTACCACATATTCCGGGAAGACCGGTCGGGAGCTTAGAGCTTGTCCCGGCTTGAGCAGTGCCCCGCTGATGTAAGAGTCCTGGTTCGGGAGAAACCCCGGTAGCCGACGATAGGTCGGCGCCGGATCTTGCCATCCGGGCGGGAAGATGAATGCCATCTTCAGAGAGAAAACATGCACTCCACTAACCGGACTAATGACCCAAGCTGTTGGCGCGCCCGGAATGACTAACCAACCAACCTCCCAGTTAAGGTCCAACGCATGGTTGGTGCGGGGCCACTGTGCGCCTCGCGGTGCGGGCGGCTGACAGACGCAATCCGCGCTCCGATGCGACGCGACGCGACGCGACGCGAGCGACGCGACCCCCGCCCCGTTGAGCGCGGACGATTACCTCGCGAGGCACGCCGCCTCCGCCGAGTCCTCCTCCTCTTCCTCCTCCACCGCCGCCTCCGCCGCCCCTGCCGAGTTCTCGTCCTCCGACGCCGCCACCGCCACGCCGCTGTCCAGACAGCCCGGCGGCGGCGGAGACGGAGGCAAGAGGCGGCGGCGGCGGCGGCGATGGAGGCGGAGGCAGACGCGGCGGAGGCGAGGCGGAGGCGAGAGGCGAAGGCGGAGGCGAAGGCGAAGGCGAAGGCGAAGCGAAGGCGAAGGCGAAGGCGAAGGCGAAGGCGGAGGCGAAGGCGAAGGCGAAGGCGAAGCGAAGGCGAAGGCGACGGCGAAGGGCGAAGGCGAAGCGAAGGCGAAGGCGAAGGCGACGGCGAAGGCGACGGCGAAGGCGAAGGCGAAGGCGAAGGCGAAGGCGAAGGCGAAGGCGAAGGCGAAGGCGAAGGCGAAGGCGAAGGCGAAGGCGAAGGCGAAGGCGAAGGCGAAGGCGAAGGCGAAGGCGAAGCGAAGGCGAAGGCGAAGGCGAAGGCGAAGGCGAAGGCGAAGGCGAAGGCGAAGAAGGCGAAGGCGAAGCGACGGCGACGCGAAGCGAAGGCGAAGGAGGCGAAGGCGAAGGCGAAGGCGAAGGCGAAGGCGAAGGCGAAGGCGAAGGCGAAGGCGAAGGCGAAGGCAGAGGCGAAGGCAAAGGCGAAGGCGAAGGCGAAGGCGAAGGCGAAGGCGAAGGCGAAGCGAAGGCGAAGGCGAAGGCGAAGGCGAAGGCGAAGGCGAAGGCGAAGGCGAAGGCGAAGGCGAAGGCAGGCGGAGGCGAAGGCGAAGGCGAAAGGGGAGAGGCGGAGGCGAGGGGAGGCGGAGGCGGGGAGGCGGGGCGGGGCGGAGGCGGCAACGGCGGCGAGCGGCGGCGGCGCGGTGCGGTGCGGTGAAGCAGAGCCGAGAGTTTCGGGCCAGCAGTGGCAGCGCCGGACGGGACAGATTGACCGCACGGAGCGAGGCGAACATGATTTGATTTCCAACTGAGGGCGAGGCACCGCGCAAACGAGATGAGGATTCTCTGGGATGCTGCAGATGGCTAGGATGTTGTCAGCTAAAGCCGGACTCATGTACTGAAAAACATGATTGTCGAAACCATCATTGTCTTCGGTGCTTATGAGTGAAAAATGTATCGTCGAGACGACAAATGTGAAAACGAAATGTACATAGTATTATCTACATGGAAGTTATTGTTGCTATCTCTACTGTACTTTCTGAATGATTGAATCAAGTCGCTATGTTGGAAATGCGATCGAAACAACACATGTATATATTCTAAGGACAACGTCTTTGCGACTGTAAGATATCTAGTGACATGAATACGAATAAAATACCGTTAAGCTTAATGGATTTTTTTGATTGATTTATTTTTTCGTGTTTCCGGGGGCGTCAACTGCTCTGGTCATTAGTCCCGTTACTGTAGTGCATGTTTTTTTCTCGGGAGATGGCGGTGATCTTCCCCCGCTCGATGGCGAGATCCGGCACCGACCTACCATCGGCTAGTGGGGTTTCCCTCTCACCAGGACCCTCCCACCAGCGGGGCACCGCCCCAGCCGGGACAATCTCTAAGCTTCCGACCGGTCTCCCGGAATATGTGGTAGTGTAGTGCATGATAGTGTAAGTGTGTGTGTAAGGGAAGAGGAGAGGACAAGAAGGAGGAAGGAAAGATCGCACGCGATCCGTGGCCCGTTGTTAGGGTACTGCTCCGGCATTCCCCTGGTGTTGATGGGAGAAACCACGAAAAACTACCGATCAGAGCAGCCGGCCGCTAGAATTCTCCTCCAGACAGCGACTGAATTCGACCTAGCGGAAGAGCTAGTGTCGAAAATCCTGCCACCGTGGGGAGTGGGGAGTGGGGAGTGGGGAGTGGGAACCTAGGACCTCCCGGTCAGAGGCGCTGCAGTGGTATCAGTTGATGCACACCGCGGTCAGCACGAAGCAGGTAGAACGAGAGGAAATGAAGCGAGTTTCCAAAATCGCGCTGTCGGACGGCAGAGTGGAAGCACCCCCGATGCGTCGGCGATCGCCTCGATGCGTCCGGCGTGGGCGACGGCGCAGCGACGGAGGCGCAATATCGTCGTCTTCGCCCACGACCGCACGCGCGACGGGGCAACCATGAAAAAGGTTCGAGCAAAGCAGTCGCCTTCTAGAATTCTCCTCCAGAAAGTGACTGAATTCCACCCAGTTATACAGCAATATTCCGATTTAAAAATAGTGGTATTTCACGATCATGAGCTGGAAGGAGAGGGGGATATTGTCATCCAATCGGAAGCTTCAATATCAAACATTTAAGTTGTAACACAACTCCCGAATGGATGACAGTGTCTCTCCTGACCATTCAGCTCGCGAGTTTCAAGTGTCATTCATGTATAATTCTGAGTGTAAGTGTGGAAAATCGGTCATTGTTGGGACACGTTCCCTTGGACCTCCGAACCGGAAGCGGTAGTTCAGTGCATCCGGTGCTCAGTGCAGCGTGCATCCACTGATGTCACTGCAGCGCATCTAACCGAGAGGTCCTAGGTTCGAGTCCTCACTGCGGCAAGATTTTTGACAGTAGCTTGTCAGTTAGGTCAAATTCAGTTGCTGTCTGGAGGAGAGTTCTAGCGGTCGGCTGCTTTGATCGGTAGTTTTCCGAGTTTTTTGCGATCAACACCAGGCGAATGCCGGAGCAGTACCCTAACAAACGAGCCACGGACCGCGCGCGATCTTTCCTTCCTCTTCCTTGTCCTATCCTCTCCTCTTACACACACACACACTTACACTAACATGCACTACACTACCACATATTCTGGGAGACCGGTCTGGAGTTTAGAGCTTGTCCCGGCTAGGGGGTTCCCCGCTGGTGGGAGAGTCCTGGTTAGGGAGAAACCCTACTAGCCGACAGTAGGTCGGCGCCGGATCTCGCCATCCAGTGGGGGAAGATCAACGCCATCTCCCGAGAAAAAACGTGCACTACACTAACGGGACTAATGACCAGAGCAGTTGACGCCCCCGCAAACATGAATAAATAAATCAATCGATCAACCAATCACACACACACACACACACTAACATACCAGTCGAGAGCTTAGAGCTTGTCCCGGCTGGGGCGGTGCCCCTCTGGTGGGAGGGTCCTGGTTAGAGGAAAAACATGCCCTTCACTTCCGGGATTAATGACCTAAGCTGTTGACACGCCCGGAATCACTAGCCAGCCAACCAACCAGAAGCAGAGCCTTCACTGCGTCCTGTTCGAGTGCTTCGCCCGGCGCGCCGCTGCGTGGCCGACGGCGCAGCAGGCGTTTTGAGCGCCGGCCGGTGCACGTGCGGCGGCCTGCAGAGCAGCGGGGGCGGGGTGGGGTGGGGGCGAGGGAGACGGGCGGCCGGACAGAAAGTGACAAGACGCGCCGGGGAGATAAAAGCGATGGAGCAGAAGGCGGCCGAGGTGGAAAAGTGCCCGGGGAAGACGTTCTGAGAAGGCGACGCCGAGCGAGATCGTTCAAACCGGAGATGCGGCGGCTCGGACAGGGAGGAATTTGACGAGGAGGCGGAGGGGCAGCGCGAGCAGTAGTGCGTTTGCAGTGAACAACGGGTATTTACCACAATATTTCTTTAGTTTTGTTTACAGATGAACCACATTTAAGGAAGTGCGTTTCACGATGTGACTTAAATACATATTATTTATATATATATATATATAAATATGATGACATAAGATGCATAGAATATCAGCAACTTATTTTTAACTTCTTCTCAGAATGGTCATCAAAAGCAACGTTTTTCCTTCGGACTTCTTATGTTTTTCCCGACACAACTTTGAAATGCCTGCTCTTGTGCCTAATTTTTATTGATGAGTACCCACTGTAAATGGAAAGCAATTTGCTTCCTATCTATTTACTATTAAGTAAAGTGTAAAACTCTAAGTCGTGTATGGCGGAGGGGAGAGTGTAATGATGTAAAATGATTCCAATTTTGATGCTCCTCGGATCCAAAGGCATGATCAGCAACTGTTTAACATATATGTTTTTACTAGTTTTTAAAAATATGTTCACACATACACACGCACCATTTAATTATTAGCATCACTTCCTGTTTTATGAGGATTGAAATAATTAAAATATTATTGGATTTTTCGCGTAAATTCCTGCTACCTGTGCTTACTAGACTCGGCACACGGCCGTATGGCGTGCGGGCTACAGCCCGAGGCAGCCGAGGCCGAAATTTGTGGGCGTCCGCCCGGCGGTGGCGCAGGCCGAGGCCGGGGAAACTGCTGGGGCGGCAAGCTGCGTCTGGGCAGGGGTTCGTTAGCGGGCGGCGGGGTCACGCATCTCCCCGGCTTCAAGGACTCATCGGAGCGCGGCGCGCGCCGGAACTCAATACTGCTCGCACCGGCAGCCCAGCCCTGCCCCGCCCCTCCCTCCCGCCTCTTTCCAGCCAGCCCCACCCAGCCCAGCCCAGCCCCGTCTAACCCAGCCCCACTCCTCCCCGCCCCACCCAGCCCCCCAGCCCCGCCCAACCCAGACTCGACCCCCCCGCCGCCCCGCCGCCCGCCACCCTGTCCCGCTACGAACACTCCCCGGCCCGGCCCACCCTGCCCCGCCCCACCGCACGCCACCCCGCCCCGTCCTCCCCCCCCCCCCCCCCCCCTTCCCCCCCCCTTCCCCCCGTTCTGTTCTGCTTGCCCCAATCGAGTCTACCTTGACAGCCCCACCTAGCGCCACCCGGTTCCACACAGACCTGCTCTCTCGCTGCCTCGCATACGTCTTGTCCTCTCCAGATCTGCGCTCGGACGGGCTTTTGCATTGGGCACTTTGCGCTGACTTGATTGACTTATTTAGGTTTTTTCTCCTAGCCGATCGCAGACAGCCTGACACCACTGTCATGAAGCAGCAAAATTGCTACCGAACAAAACCATTCAAAAAGAATTTCCATCAGCCAGCACCTACATTGCACGTGAACAAATTAAATGCTCTCTTTTAACACTGCAATAAATTAAATATTAAAAAAACTTTCTTCACAATTACTGCCATAATATGGAATAGCATGTACAAATATGCAGTACAACAGTTCTTTGCATACCAATAATATATAGAAATGTTGTTTCATAATGCAATGCGTGAATGGCAATTTTTTTAGTATTTTTCTCGAATTTCTGTGCGCCTTAAAAATTAATAATACAGATTCACTTTACATATCCGAATGGAACGAATATTCTTCGATGAGGCAGTTTGGTGTTGACTTGATGTTTCCAGACAACTGAAAAGTAATGGAATCATCGAAGATCGAAAGAAAAACAAAAATGTCTCTTAAGCTCCCCATTAAAATATTAGTGGATAGGCTATTTGACACATTCTTTTCTTATTTTAGCTAATGATAGAGGTAAGAAGTAAAAATTTTGAAAATTTGAATGTCACATTTAGTCTTTTTGTCCTTATTGTGTATTGCTGTGAAACTGGACATCTTTTGATGTCATACTGAGTGTTTTTTGTGTATGAACAAAAGTGCCTGTAACTGTACATTGAAAACAGGATTCGATTACTTTGGACAATACGTTTTTACCTTCTTATTTTTTTTTTACTTTCTTGCCTTACGAAGTTCTTTTATATTTGTTCTAGATAGAAGAAGGTATGCATTGTTTGAATTATGGGATTTATGTCAATGAAAAGCAGAAAGGACCCTTATTACATTTCAATGAGCCTTTCATTACATATTCAATAAGTTGTAAATGAATTTATATATTAATTATTTGTGTATACTTTATCTCTAATTGAGTTTTTTTCTTTTGCGTATATACGAGTAACTGCTGCTATCATGCGGTATTAAGGCTGATTCACACTGTTTTACAAAGTTTTATTTTCAACTTACCAAGGAATATTTTGCGCATATTGTCGCTCTTACCCTAGAGCGATAAGCGTGAGTCTGGTGGACTCTCTTAGTTCTCTTTTCCACTACGTCAAGGGCAATGAGCCATATGGGAATGCATGGACGTCCTATCACTAGGTATCTACGAAGAGATACACTTTGTCCGGGAAAATTATAGTGATATGAACGGATTTGTTAAAAATATATTCTTCGGATGTCATTTTTTTGGGATAATGAATACACTAATGAAGTCACTGAGAGAACATGCCACCACAAAGGTTGTTAACCTCTCTGTATTGTCCTTCAAAGATCAATAACTCAACCCAGAAACTGAACAGCAGCTGAAATGTCACACATGCGTGGAAGCAAATTCACAGTGCTTCTTTTCCTTGTTTCACAAAACACGACGGCTTCTTGGTCTAAAAATGTTTGTCATAAAATAATGGGTCTCTTTAGATATTTTCTATGTTAATGGTTTGCATTAAGACATAAAACATGAGGGAAAATATCTGAAATATCGTATTTGGGAAATAATCATCCAGTAACAAGCACTTGAATAGAGTTGATTTTAGGTACCCTTTAGAAACCAAAACAAAAAAAAATTGTTATTTTATAAATTACTTTTTCGGTCTAAAATATCATGTAAGAAGAAGAATAACTTCTATAACTTTCTCTCTTCTTCTCCTTTCAACATTCACTCCTTCCTTTTCTGCATCTCTCTCTCTCTCTCTCTCTCTCTCTCTCTCTCCTCTCTCTCTCTCTCTCTCACGCACACACACATACGCACACATGGAAAGCGCTTGTAATTTTCAAACGACTCGTATGAATTTAACCCTGTTGATGATAGATGGAGAATTGGATACCATGTTGTTTGCAATTAGAAACCATATCTCACAGAGCAGAGCGGCAGTGTTCCAATTTGCTGAGACCCGGCTGTACTGAAGATATAATCGTCGTGAAGCCTGAGCCGAGCAGGAGTCAAGAGGCGAGGCAGCGCCGGGGAGGAGGGGACCGGTCGGGGCGAAGAGCAGCGGTCGTGGGGACGGGGGGGGGGACAACGGGGCTGGGGCTACGAGTTGATCCCGCCCGCTCGGCCGACGGCGACTCCCGCGGCGCCGGCGGCGGGGAAGGGAAGCGGGGGCGGGGGCTGGGGGCGGGGCGGGGACGGCGGCAGCAGCTACAGCTATCGGCCGGCGCCGCCCGTATTCAGCCTCGTACGACCCCAGGCGCACAATGCAGCGGACACAGCAGCCCAGAGCGTCGGCGCGGGCGGTGGGGGCGGCGAGGGCGGCGGGGGCGGCGGGGGCGGCGGGGGCGGCGGGGCGGCGGGGCGGCGGGGCGGCGGGGGCGGCGGGGCGGCGGGGCGGCGGGGCGGCGGGGCGGCGGGGCGGCGGGGCGGCGGGGGCGGCGGGGCGGCGGGGCGGCGGGCGGCGGCGGGCGGCGGGGCGGCGGCGGCGGGAGCAGCGGGCGGCGGGGCGGCGGGGCGGCGGGGGCGGCGGGGGCGGCGGGGGCGGCGGGGGCGGCGGGGGCGGCGGGGGCGGCGGGGGCAGGGGAGACGAAAACGGACGGGCAAGACAAACCGGAGGTGACTGCCCTGCACTAGCCTATGTCGCGCCGCCCTTTCATTCATTTCACGGCGACGCCGTCCTCTCTGCCACAGCAGTATTCGAGCTGCTTGCTGTTGCCTTGTCAAACCCATCGACTTCATGCAGTGCTTGCAAAATCAATGATAAATCGAGGTGCGAAATTATTCCTAAAGGAGGGAATTATATATTATTTCTAAAGGGTTCTGTACTTTTTAGCGTTGAACACCAGCTTTGCTTGGTGTCATTGATTTGCTAGATGGTATTGTTCATGTACTAATTCAACAAGCAATAAAATCCGAATTCCCTTCAATAACAACTAAATGTTGATGTTAGTTTTTGCGGTATATTTCTGACATGGCCGTTCTTTTAGAAGTATCAACATTAGTCTCTCAGGTCAAGGTGCTACGTAACAAATTTTTAGCATTAACAGAGGATGGTGTCTCTTCTTCTTTCCGTCAGCAGCACTTCTTTGCTCCATCAGCACACTTTCTTCACACTGCGCCCCCTTGTTCCCCTCTGCGTCGTTACCAACCTCCCCACCACCGCGTGCTGCGTCCGAGACCTCCATCTCTGCCTCCGCGTGGTTTCGAAGCGTCTCCGCCGCCGCCGCCGCCGCCACGTCGCCCATAAAAAGCGACGTCGCCGGAGCGGCTACAGCCGCCGCCTTCATACATCTTGTGGCTGTTGCTCTCGCCGGCCGCCGCTTCGCCCGCCCGGCGCCGCGCCCTCGCAAGGGCCGCTCCACCCCACGCACCCGGAGCGGTGGCTCAGTGCGTCAACTGATGTCACTGCAGCGCCTCTGACCGGGAAGTCCTAGGTTACACTCCCCACGGCGGCAGGATTTTCCACACTAACTCTTCAGCTAGGTCGAATTCAGTCGCTGTCTGGAGGAGATTTCTAGCGGCCGGCTGCTCTGATCGGTAGTTTTCAGTGGTTTCTTCAATCAGGCGAATGCCGGAGCAGTACCCTAACAAACGGGCCACGGACCGCGCGCGATCTGTCTTTCCTCTTGTTGATAATGGGGTGCTGCCGTCAGGAGGTCTTAGGGTTACAGACCAGACAATGGCGAGTTTTCGACGCTAGCCACATGGCTAGGTCGAATTCAGCCCTGGCTCTGATCGGTAATTTTCAGTGGTTTCTCCAATCGATGCCAGGTGAATGCAGTAGTAGTACCATATCAAACGGGCCATGGACCGCTCGAAATCTTTCCTCCTTCATCCTTAACCCCTCCTGTCATATATATATATATATATATATATATATATATATATATATATATATATATATATATATATATATAAACACACACTACATACACGCATTTCACTACACTACCACATACGTCTGAAGACCAATTAGGAGCTTAAAGCTCGATGTGAATGTCGGTGCTGGATCTTACGTTCCTTTGGGGAAGAAACAAGGCATTTTCCGAAATTTAACACGTTCTACGCCTATGAGACTAGCAACTGACGCTGGTCAGGAAACCAATTAATTAAGCAAACCAAAAATATGTCTCCACCACTTCAGAACCACCAATATAACGTTGTATTGCGTGCAGTTATCGCTGCCACCATAACTACCACATTGTTAATCATCCTAACTACCACCATAACTACAAGTGTCATCGAAACTTACTATCACCTTCAGTACCACAGCTGCTTCAGGCATTTTTGAACACCCCCGCCACCACCACCGCCAACACCGCCACTACCGTCACCACCACCGCCACCATCACCGCCACCACCACCGACACCCCACCACCACCTCCACCACCACCGCCACCCCCGCCACACCACCACCACCATCACCACCACCACCATCACAATCACAATCACCATCACCACCAGCACCCCCCCCGCCCCCCACTCCGCCACCACCACCGGCGCCATCCGAGTAGCAACGCTTCTATCTCTGCCTGTGGCATCACCTCGCCATCGACGCAGCCTCCGCCGTCCCCACCGCCACTAGCGCCTCCTGGCCCGACCTTTCGCCGGATATTAGAGACAAACTCGCGATAGACGGCGCTGCTTTCAGGGAGTAATGGAGTCGCACGATAGGGCGGTCATTGTGCCGCGCGGCACTTTTTTTTTTATTCTGGCGGAGGAAGAACAGTTTGTGGGAGCGAGAGGTGATTTATCATCGGGGCTTTGGACGGGCGAAAATGATGGCCGATGTACTGGTATCTGCGGGGACAAATTCAACTCCAAATTCATGCCCCTAAATGGGAAAAATATGTTTTGTCGAAAATGCGCGGCAGCGCGTTGGTGACGCTTCCTGGAATACATAATGGCAGCGTGTGGTCATCAAAAACTGCTCATATCACCACATGTCAAAAAAGAATGTTACGAAACGATAAGAGAAATATCACGAAAGGCATCACATGCATTTCGTATTTTTTTGGAAAATTATGTGGTATGTCTGACAAATTAATAATACATACAAATGAACCATATTCCAAGTATTATAAAAATAACAAATTGTATATATCTGTGTTATCAGAACTGTGAAGAAATTATTGTGTACGGAATGATAAATTAAAATCTTTTTTAACCAATTTATGGTTAATACAATAGAATTTGGGAAAAAGTGACAAAATTAAAGTTTAGCAAACAGTTTTGAGAATGTTTATAGTCCTAATCATGAACATTGCTTTTAAATATATAATGAAACTTCAGATATCACGTCAACTCTTCAAGATAATTTCTTTAACAGGGCATAACAATAATAAGGATTTGAGTCTCGTCGCATGACTATTAATGTGAAAGCTCAAATTCGAAGAAGAATGTAACCCGTTTCCAACGGAGAAACATGTTCCACTCTCATCAGCTCTGTGTTTCGAACTAGAAGCGTGGACCTGCTCCACGCATTGCAGCTCAGGGCATCGGAATGCGAGCGGGGCGACAGGACATTGAACTGAGCGCGTACAACATTCAGCTCAGGACCAGCTGGAGACCAATTCTGTATCGGTGGTAGGGGTATTAATCTCCACGGAGAATACAGTATTGAATCACCGGGAGCGGTAGCTCAGTGCATCAACTGATGCCACTGCAGCGCCTCTGTCCGGGAGGTCCTAGGTTCGGCAGGATTTTCGACACTAGCTTTTCAGTCGCTGTATGGAGGAGAATTCTAGCGGCCGGCTGCTCTGATCGGTAGTTTTCCGTGGTTTCTCCGATCAACACCACGCGAATGCCAGTGCAGTACCCTACCAAACCGGCCACGGACCGCGCGCGATCTGTCCTTCCCCTTCCTCGTCCTATCCTCTCCCCTTATACACTCACTTACACTAACATGCACTACACTACCACATATTCAGGGAGATCGGTCGGGACCTTTGAGCTTGTCCCGGCTGGGGCGGTGCCCCGCTGGTGGGAGAGTCCTGGTTAGAGGGTAACCCCACTAGCCGACGGTAGGTCGGTGCCGGAACTCGCCTTCCAGCGAGGGGAAAATTGCTACACTACACTAACGGGACCGAGGCAGTTGACGCGCCCGGAAAAACGAAAAAATCAAATCAAATCAGATACAGCATTGAAGCGGATTATAAAGTGTTTAAAGCGGGATTTAATCACTCTTACATTAATCCAAGTAGATTTGGTAAGTGCCATATTGCTCCTTTCTGAAACAGAGCTGCGCGTTAATAGAGATTCCTTCATTTTATTCATATTCGCAACAAAAATTTTGTTTCGTAGCCATTTCATGTCATCGTCATATCAGACAAGCAGTTTATTTTAGTATTAAAAATTGATTTTATTGGTTTTTGTAATATGTATCGCAAAATAATATCTATCCATTTGAGGAATGATCATACAATAATTATACAATAAAATTCGAGATATCATGATTCATAATTCGCGATATCTTAATGCGACATAATACATGTGTGTTTGCATGTAATTTCGCAACCATAGATCTATTTGGCTCATATTAGTTTCTGCTCGACGAGTCAAACCTGACCATCGCGAGCAGAGATATATTATTACTTAGGAGTCTCGCGTCCCGTGCTGTATAAAAACATGAAATGAGTTGGATGAGGATACCTGGACTGGACTTTTATTTTCTATTTGACCTTTGAGGTATATTTTGTTATTGAATTAATCAATAATCCAGGCATCGAAGTAGCTGAAAACGAATAACAGTGAATAATCTTCTAGAAGTGAAATGTCGACGTAAACCTGGATACAGTAATACATATGATAAGCATTTCATTGGTAAATATAGGTAATGAATCAAAGTATATTATGATTGCATTATTCAGTTATAATATACATTAACACTATTTAATATAATTGGAAGTATAATCTCCGTGAATGTGTGGAATCGCATTTAGACAAGACTCATTGAATGCGTAGAGCCTCCTTAAAGGCAGCTCCACACATTCGGCATTCACCGAGCAGCGAGCTACTGCTCGCCCAATCCCGAACAGCTGCTGTGTTCGGCGAATGTTCGTGTGACCGAAAGTTCGGCGTATATTCGCTTCCTTTGGTGTGCCCAAAAGATCGACACGCGGCGAATTCCGAATGTTCGTCCCTCGGCAAATAGCAAGCAACTCATCCACACTACTCATCTACAATACCGAATGTTAGGAGCCGCCTTGAGACGAGCACCGAATGTTCGTCACTCGGCAAATAGCAAGCAACTCATTCATACTACTCGGGATTCGGCGAGCGGTTGCTCGCGGTTCGCCGAATACCGAATGTATGGAGCCGCCTCAATGGCGAGGACGAATGTTCGTCCCTCGGCAAATAGCAAGCAACTCATTCATACTACTCGGGATTCGACGAGAGGTTGCTCGCTGTTCGCCGAATAACGAATGAATGGAGCCTCCTCATGGCGAGGATGTCTCGTAGGGCCGCAGGCGGAGCCCAGGACGCAACCGCGGCGTGGTGGCAGCAAGGGCAAGGGCAAGGGCTCTCCGGTTGACTGGCGCGCACCTCGGCCGGGGGGCCGGGCCTTGCACTTAGCACGGCGTTCAATACCGCACCGCGGTTTGGCAGCGTGCCGGAGGGGAAGCAAGCAGCCCGCCGTGAGCGCCTCGCGCCGACCTGCGCCCCACGCCCCAAGTGTGTGCAGTCCAACTCCCCCGCCGCACCGGGAGCGGTGGCCGAGTGCGTCAACTGATGTCACTGCAGTGCCTCTGACCGGGAGGTCCTAGATTCGACTCCTGACGGTGGCAGGATTTTCGACACTAGCTTTTCAGCTAGGTCGAATTCAGTCGCTGTCTGGAGGAGAATTCTAACGGCCGGCTGTTCTGATCGGTAGTTTTCCGTGGTTTCTCCCATCAACACCAAGTGATTGCCGGTGCAGTACCTTACCAAATGGGCCACGGACCGCGCGCGATCTTTCCTTCCTCTTCCTTGTCCTATCCACTCCCCTTACACACTCACTTACACTAACATGCACTACACTACAACATATTCCGGGTGACTGGTCGGGAGCTTAGAGCTTGTCCCGGCTGGGTTAGTTCCCCCCTGGTGGGTAAGTCCTGGTAAGAGTAAAACCCGCTAGCCGACGGTAGGTCGGCGCCGGATCTCGCCATCCAGTGGAGGATGATCACCGTCATCTCACGATAAATAAACCTGCACTATACTTAAGGGACCAATGACGTAAGCTTATCACGCCCAGAATCGGTAACCAGCCAACCTATGAGCCAACCAGCCAGCCAGTGAGAGTGTCCCGTCAGGGCTTTGAGGTGGGTGTGGCGCGACGCCCCGCAGGGCGCTGGTTGCCTTGCGGGCGGCCCCGAGGGCTTTTCTTTTTCAATTTTCCCGTCACCAGTAACCCTGGCGATGCGGGAATTTATTCATTGAAGGGCGTACATAATACTCCAGCATTGCTGCTTATGGAGTTGCAGGGAGGGCTTTTAACTTAAATAGACTAAACTAAAACTAACTTAAAACTATTTACAAATGCCTTTTGGGCGATTGCAGTTTTAATACATTTATTATTGAATTAATACTGTTGAAAGTTCTTGGAATTGTTTTTGTTACTTTTCTTGTATAAGATTCACTCTCTCTTTTATACTTAATCTATATATACAAACACATTCACTCACGCATTGATACCACTTCACTACACTGTATACTATATAGATAATTTTTCGCCATGGCGCCGACTTTACTCAGGCGTCCGTGGCGCCGCGACGTTTTCAGGGCCTGGCGGCTCAGACCCGGCGGAGCGCATTTCCGCACCTCCCACGCGGATTCCGGCATCTGTGGGCGGCGACCGTCTCCCACGCACTATCTGCTCCCCCGCGCCGCACAGTTAAGAGTTCGTGTGCGGGGGAAGTGCGCGGAAGGTGAAGGCGACGTGCTTTGGGCCCTTTTCTTCTATGGAAGGCTCTGTGCACGCCGCTGCGCCGGCCTCGCGTAGGATGCGCGGAGCGGACGGCCTCAGCGCCCTTGCGAGCGCCGGCCCCCAGGGTGCCGTAGGCCAAGCGCCGATGGATGGATTCTTGTCGACGGCTGGGATTCGATTGGGTGGTTGCGTATGGGAAAAACTGAAAGAAAAGGGTGATACACAGCTGTCGACTATCGCTTTGAAAACACTCAATGAAAAGCGGTGGTCAACTGGAGGTACATTTGGGGATTCGTGTGCGCGAAACAAATATTTTATTATTTGTTTGAAATATTGTGGGCTACCCCGAAACGGTTTGTTGCAGTCAGTGGTAAATACTAAGCACTAACAATAAAATTGAACATATACAAAACATCTCTGATGAACGAATTTAAAGCTCCAAGTTAACGTAGAGATAATAGCCGCCATTACATAACAGTATGGGGGTTATTCCTTTCCTATTCAGGCAAATTCTTCTTCTTCGTTATTTGTTGTGAAATATCTGTTTTTAATAGAAAATAACATAATAACGTTTCTTGTTTTAAATGTCTGTTGTTTGTCATTCAAAATTACGATAATGATTACTAATCTAGGTCATTAAAATGTCTTGATTTTTTTTAATCAAAAGTATCTACTTGTAAAGATGGTCTGTGGCATTAGTTACTTTACGTGATGATGTGCAGAATTGATCTTAATGTGTGATGGAAACGTATTTTACCACTCTGAGTCTGTGTCTATGTCTCTTCATGATGCCGCAATAGTAATGACAATTCATTTTGTCTATTATCCCTTCCCATGGCTCAACTAGAAACGCATTTAGTAGCTAAATTACTATCTATCTACCTCCTACCGTTAATGTTGAAAGTCCAGTACTGCAAATGGCATTTTGGCAGATGGGACTGCCACATAATAGAAATGTTAAACACTGAAAATCAAATTAACTTGGTGATAAACCTAAAATATTCATATTTGTAATTTGTAGAATAGCACAAAATACGTATCTGTTAATAACTTCCGTTATTTTTCAAAACTTTCAATTTATTGAGATCTCATAATTGTTAGTTAGTCGGTTGTGAAGAACCATCTGTCTTCAAGTGAATATTACAATAGCTAAGCTGCGTAGAAAAATATCTCCAACTGTGCATGCACAAACATCTTTGATTGGAAGTTTACTCTGCCCCGTAATAATTGGCTGTCTCCTGGCGACTAGCATGAACTTTCTCTGTCGCCCAGCCTGGAGCTCAGAGCTTGTCCTGGTTGGGGCGGTGCCCCGCTGGTGGGAGAGTCCTGGTTTGGGGGAAACCCCACTAGCCGACGGTAGGTCGGCGCTGGATCTCGCCATCCAGCGGGAGACGATCACCGCCATCTCCCGAGAGAGAAAAACATGCACTACACTTACGGGACTAATGACCAAAGCAGTGGACAAGCACGGAAACACGAAAAAATCAATCAATCAAACCCACAAGAAAAACTGCGCATGGTTATTTCAGTACATATTTTTTGACTAGTGACTCGTTGATTACGGGTAGGGAACGGAATTTATTATAATAAAAAAAGAAAAATATGTACATATAAATGTACTTATTTTTCTCAAAACATTTAAGAAAAAATACAAAATATGTAAAGTAAAAATTCATTATTGTGTTTATAATCGTTCTCTATAAGCATTTTCTGAGCGTAGACGTTCGCCGATCACTTCTTAACAAGGATTTGGCTTGGCTGAAAGTAGGTTCTACCTCAACAGAAGTAATTGAACACTACATTCACCACACACAAAAATATTATTCAAAATATAAAACGCGCTCATAGTATATTACAACGTTTACGTTAGTCGTTAGGTCGACGCTGGATCTGGCCATCCAGCGGGAGAAGATCACCGCCATCTCCCTAGGAAAAAAACATACAGTACACTTAATGACCAAAGCAGTTGACGCGCCCGGAGACAGTAAAAAATCAATCAATAAATCAAATACTTTCAGCCCCGGCAGCTGATAAGAAAGGAATGGAAGAATGGAGAAGCGAAGTAGTAGCGCGCGCAAGACAAAAGCGGCCAATGCAGAAGGCAGCGGCGTGGCGTGGCGTGGCGCGGAGCGGCGGGGACAAGGGGAGCAGAAACCATCAGTCAGATGGGCGCGCGCTCTAATCGGGCAGCAGAGCACCGGGCCTCGTTAGGGATACTACTATATTGCAGCGACGGTGACACAGCGGAGAGGCTGTGCGCCTGCGCACTGCCGCCCCTCCCCTCCCCTTTCCACCCCCACTCTCAGCCCACCCCGCCCACGCCGCGGCCGGACGCGTCACGTAATGAGAACTCTGCCTACCCCGCTCCGCACTCGCCCAGCCCCGCCCCACCCCTTTCCCCCCCCCCCCCCCCCCCCCCCCCCCCCCCCCCCCCCCCCCGCCCCTTCCCGTCCCTTCCCGTCCCGTCCTGTCCCTTCCTGTCCCTTCCCGTTCCGCCCACGCACCACCCACGCCCCGCTCACGCCCCGCCCACGCCCCGTACCGCTTCTTTCCCCTCCGCCCCTTTCTCCTCCGCCCCTTTCCCCTCCGCCCTTTCCCCTCCGCCCCTTTCCCTTCCGCCCCTTTGCCCTCCGCCTCTTCCCGCACCGCCCCCGCCCCGACCTCGCCCCGCCCCGCCGCAGAGGGAAAGCGGAGCGCAGCGAGCGCGTGTGTGAGGGATGGCGCCTGACGGCGAAAACGAGCGTCGTTTATCGTCCTAATCATTGTCGCGTTCGCTTTGAGCCCGGCCGCACGCGGAAATGTTTGATCGACGGTATGACGTTGCGACTGTGTAACGTTTGCCCGCGCGCGCGGCCGGGCGAGCTGGCCGCTGCGTGTTAACGTGGTTGTCTCTCGCACCACAGCTCCCTCTACAAAATGACCGACGGCACGGCTGACACCTTCGTGCGAGCGGTGAGAGATTGCGTAAGAATATAATTACCTATACATCCTTCTTGGAAATTCAGTTAACACAATCATTTATCTTCAATATTGCTAATTTACAACGAGCGTAGAAATTAAAAAAAAAACAACTATGCATCCTCCAGCTGTGTGACATGTGTTATGGTTTTGACAGATACCGAGGAAAACGGGAGAAATGCAAAAACATCACACTAATTTTGAATATACGCGTAAATTGCTAGAAAACTTAGCATATTTGCATATCACAGTTGTGTGTGGTTTCTATAGAAACCGAAAAACTCGAACAAAAACAACAATAATGAAACTGTTTCGATTTTGACTGAACAATACAAATATTTCATTTTCTTATTACGCCTACTCTTATAATGTGCATGGCGACTCAATTTGAATACTCAGTGCGTCACGTCTTGCAATATGCGTCAGCAATGCTCCAAGGAAAAGGCTGCCTGCCAATATATGTTCACAGCTACAATTCCCCTTTTATTGTTACCGACTATGAACGGAATTATTTACGGAAATCACGTTAGTGATTTGAAGTAAATATACACATAAATAGGGAACAGATTTCCATGTAATTACATGTTTTTACAGGAACTAGATATCTGCATTCAGTTATATTTTTTGAGTTTACAAGACAGTTTCAATGAATTAGAACTATTTTTATTTTACATATTTTGGTATAATTATACATTTTTTACATATTTTACCTATTAGCATATACTTCGTTACATTTTAATTCATTTAAACGTCGAAACGGAACATTTCAGATGCGCGATTGCAATATATGTTACGTCTTTATTACAAATCAAATAGAATGTTGTTGCGTTTCTATGACCACCATATCTTCACCATGCAAACCTACCCCCCCCTCCCCGCTTACTGCGTACTCGGAGGCAAACATGAGCGGATTTTTGTGAACAAAAGTAATTACAACGACGTACTTGCCCATGTTTAAAATAGACATTCATGACTATGAGCATATTACTAAACTATGAGCATATTTTATATGTCGAATAATATTCTTGTGTGTGATGAAGTCTAGTGTACAATTACTTCTGTAGAGGTAGAACCTACTTTCAGCCACTCCGAATCCTTGTTAAGAACTGATCGGCGAACTTCTACGCTCAGAAAACGCTTATAGAGAACGATCATAAACACAACAACGAATTTTTATTTTACATATTTTGTATTTTTTCTTACATATTTTGGAAAAAATCAGTACATATTATGCATTTTTATTACAATAAATCCCGTTCCCTACACATAATCAATGAGTCACTATACAAAAAATATGAACTGAAATAACCAGGCGAAATTTTCCCCTTGGGATTGATGGAATGTGTTTTTTGTGTATCCGGGCGCGTCAACTTCTTTGGTCATTAGTCCCGTATATGTAGTGTATGTTTTTTCTCGGGAGATGGCGGTGATCTGCCCCCACTGGACGGTCAGATCCCGCGCCGACCTACCGTCAACTAGCGGTGTTTCCCCCACACCAGGACTCGCCACCAACAGGGCACCGACCTAGCCGGGACAAGATCTCGGCTCCCGACCGGTCTCCCGGAATGTGTGGTAGTGTAGGGCATGTTAGTATAAGTGAGTGTGTGTAAGGGGAGAGGATAGGAAAAGCAAGAGGAAGGAAAGATCGCGCGGGGTCCGTGGCCCGTTTGTTAGGGTACTGCTCCGCCATTCGTCTGGTGTTGATCGGAGAAACCACGGCAAACTACCAATCAGAGCAGCTAGCCGGTAGAATTCTCCTCCAGGCAGCGACTGAATTCGACCTAGCTGAAAAGCTAGTTTCAGGACTCGAACCTAGGACCTCCCGCTGCAGTGATATCTGAGCTACCACTCCCGGTTTTTCCCTTGGGTATACTGTTCGTTTTGGTATATAGGTGAATCGTTAGAAGAGCGTAAGCGATATTATGAAAGCCAACGAGGCAAATCCCACGGAGTGTTTCCCCAACTAACGTGCCCTGAAAGAGCCCGGGGGGCAACGTGCCGCGCGGACTCCCAAGCGTCGCAGCGCTCTTTCCGGGCGAAGTGTCGGGCGCGCGCATTATGTCGGAACGTGCCAATCGCGCGGAGCTGCGCGGCCGGGGAACAGGCCGCGAGGGCGGGGAGGAGCAGCGCAGCGGTCCCCGAACGCCCGCTGCAAAAAGCGCCTAAACGAGGGGAGAAGTGTTGTTTTGCCGGTCGACAAGCCTCAGCATCCTCCGCTGCGGCGGCGTCTGTGCCGTCCTCGGCGTAATAGGGGCGCGGCCGAGATAAGATCTCGGGCCCCGCGGTCGCCCGTCTGGCTGCAGCCTCCCGAGCGCTGGAAGCACGCCTCAAAGAGCTCCGTCGACGAGGCGCTGGGCGGAGCGGAGGAGGGGAGAGCTGTGCGACGTGACAAAAAGGTCAATAAGTTGAAGAAACAAACCTAAAAAAGTAACACTGTAGAAGGATGGAAGAAGAGAAAAAGAAGAAAACTAAAATGGAACTGGAATAACAAACACAATATATACATATTCATTCTCTCTCTCTTCTCTCTCCCTTTTATCTATCTATCTATCTATCTATCTATCTATCTATCTATCTCTCTCTCTCTCTCTCTCTCTCTCTCTATATATATATATATATATATATATATATATATATATATATATATATTGTGATGAACCCATCCTGCCGCCACGGCAACACACGCATGCACGCAATGCGCGCAGCTCGCGGTCTGGGTACCTCACAAAAGGGGGGGGGAAATACCGTCACACCGAAGTGCGTCGGTAATCAGCTGACAGGTGTGCGCGTTAAATTTATCAATGAAGGGCGCCAAACGGGCACTTACCTGTCAACTGGCACCGGCATTCGAGAACCTCAAGGGGGTAGGCACTCTTGAATGAGGGCATGCACGGGGTTTGCTATTACTACCACTACTTTACAATAATCACAAAGTTTTGTAACTTTAAGTGTCAATCACCTGAATGGCAAGAACACATTTATTGCATTTGATTCTATAATACAATTTGGGTAAGAATTCCCCTTAAACTAAATTATATGTTATTTACATTAAATGACACCTTTCCTATTTTTTACTGTCTTTGGAATGATTACAAAATGAAAGTCTTTCGTTCACCTCTTTCGATGATTGCACAATCCGTAGTCGTCCCCGAAGCAGTCGCTGTCGCGAGCCACACCACGGCAAGGCGCAGCCAACCGGAAGCAGCAGTGCGTGCGGTGCTAGTGCTCCTGGCTCCGATCGGTGATTATTGGCGGAAGTCGTCTGCCGCCACCCACTCCTCACCAGGCCAGCCTCAATGACTCGGCTGCACAATCATTCCTTCCGGAGGCGCCGGCCCGTTGAAATCGGAATAAATTCCTGATTGTCTTTTTATACTGGGCGGCCTGCACTATGTTGGTCGACCCCCAAGTCACTGCTCCCACTACCTCTCATCAACACTGCCGTCTCAATTCTGTGTCGTTCTCTCGCCTTCTACCCGTCTTTTCCTAAAATCCGCTGCTCTCGAGCTTCCTCCGTCGCATCCCCACCCTTTTTCCAAGTTTCGCCCATCGCTCCTTCACGTGATTGGAATTTTGAATATTATTGGCCGAAATCTTAGTTTCCGAAATATTCGACGCGAGTCGGAAGCCGATAGGGTATTTTCAAATTAACCTCATTTTCTGGGCGCCTGATTGGTGGTCTTTGTTGTGCGTGTGTGTACACCGGAGATGAACAAAGCAGTCCTTTCTGCCGTCTTCGTGACACTTATATGGGTCCTACGGAATAACTTCAACAGTAGCCGGGATCTCTATAATTTGCTTGTTCCGGTGCCTAGCCGTGCACGTGGACTGGCCGCCGGTTGCCTGAAGGGCTGTCCCCGAGGGACAATTGCACCCTAATCGTAAATCTTTTGAATCTTCTGACACGCGTTCGCGCGTCTTGCGCTGAGCCGTGTCAAATCAGGGACCTTCCTAATCGGCGTGACAGAGGGGGAAGTTTTGGGTCCGGCGACTAGCAATGACCTCATTGCAATATATATATATATATATATATATATATATATATATATATATATATACACAGATCTATCTATCTATCTTCTCTCTCTTCTCTCTTCTCTCTCTCTTTCTCTCTCCCTCTCTCTCTCTGCCGTAAGTTAATTTTGTTCATTGAATGTGAATGAAACAATGAGTAGTAATATTGTAAAAGAAGTAATAAAGGACAAATTAACGTAATCTTACAATAGATAAAATAAGAGGACAGCAGGAACGCGATGATGCGTAAGACTGAGCGGAGAGCCCACATTGAGGAAATGGATGAGCGTGAGGAAGGAGAAACCTCAGACTGTTGGCGACTCATTCCTTGCGCGTGAGAATTCCGAACGCGCACTTTGAATTTTGCCATTATGGCCAGGTTTTTGGCCCGACTCAACCAGTTTGCGGCGGTACATAGAATGGGCGAGTGAGCGAATACTGGTCCTGGACGCATCAACTGCTTGGGTTATTAGTCCCGTAAGTGTACTTCGTGTTAAACCACAGAAAACTACCGATCAGAGCAACCGGCCGCTATAATTCTCCTCCAGACAGCGACCTTCCGATAGACTTCGTTTTTTTCACAACCTGGTATCTCCCCCAGCGAGGGTTACCCCAGCCGAAGCAAGCTCCAAGCATCCGTCTGATCTTCCAACAGCAGTGATAGCGGAGTGTGAGAAACTATGTGTGTGCATGCGTGTGTGTGTGTGTGTGATGTGTATGTATGTGCGTGTTTATGTAAGGACAGAGGATACGACAAGAAAGAGGAAGAAAAGTTTGACGCAGTCATGGCCCATATCTTAGAGTAGTATTCCTCCATTCATGTGGTATTGATAAAAGAAATCACAGAAAACCACCATTCAGAATTGTCCGCTAGAATTTTCCCCCTAACAATGGTTGAATTCGACCCAGCTTTTTAGCTGTGTCTAAAGTTTGCCACCTTCGGGAATCGAACCATACGATCTCCAAGTCATCAGCACTGAAGAGACAACGGTATTTGTGAGCTGTTGCACGCGGTCGGAGGAATTTGAGGGCTCGAGACATATCTCAAATGTTCCTTTCTCTGCGAATTCTTATTGTCTTTGTGATAAAGTCTACCACCTGGACGAATTATGAGTAGAAATTAGTATTCGTTTTAATGATACAATTTAGTCGAGTCCATAATCGCTTTTTGGAGGCATTTGGATTCATTCAAAAGACTTGAATAAAATATAAATTCAATAAAGAATCAAATTAATAATGGAAGGAAAATCTATTTTTATGCGCATGCCTGTTATTTAATTTCAACTAATTCAGCATTTTAATGACTGTACTAATATTTTCAAATTAAAAATTACTACGGTAATTTTGCATAATGAATTTGTTCTTGATTGTTCTGCACAATTTATTTAGTTTTTAATTATCTTGAAATTAATTTAGTATTAGGACCTAATATCCGTATGGTTCCTACATCCCAGCCCAGTTGAACATATCTGACCCATACGATTTCTTTATTCGAAATATTCGTTACGTGAGTTTTACATAATTTTTCACCTTTAGATCACACTTTTTCGCTATACCTTTTCAGTATCTATGAAAATATTACGAATGTCGAACTAAATATTCCAAGGCAAAGAACATGGCTTTACCAGGAAATAACGATAGTGTTAAAATCAGACGTTCAGAATCTCTGCTTAATAAAGATAAGATGCAATATTCTTTGATGCACAGTACTACAATCCAATTGGCGATAATATGTTTTCTTATTTAGTAGGCAAAATACTGTGTAGAAATCAGACTTGGGTTCAACGAGGAAAAATCAACCGGTACCGTTGAAAAGAGTGTCTCCTCCGCAAGGTCGAGTCCCGTTGGTCTCACCTCCTTCTGTTCCTCTGCATTCTGCCTCCCCCCCCCGTGCCATCTCGCTCTTTTCCCTCTTCCTCTCTTGAGATGAGACGCGCAACTGCGAAGAAACTTCCTAAAGCGGACAGCCGCGCCCTGGAAGAATATTTCGCTCGCCCTTTTCGGGGTCGAAAAAAAATACCTGCTCTTGCAAATCCGGTGCTCGGCGGGAGAATAGGTTCATTTTGAGCTACGCGACGCCATCGCGGGAGCTCGGTAAACCCGACGGGATTGTCTTATAAAAGTTCCTCCCGAATTCAATTCCACTCTACCGGTGGGCAAACAGCGTGAGGCCGCGGCGGTGGGGGGGACGGTTTTCGCGCGAATATTGGCACGCGGAGTGGGTGGGGGAAGGCGGGAGGGGGGTTGGGGCGTGCGCGCTGCTGTCCGATGTTGCACAAAGGACGCGGAGAAAATAACTGTTTTTGGAGCTCGTGCAATCGTGAGTTTGGTTTACTTTCGTACTTCACGTTGAGATTGCAGTTTTCGCCAACCGTAAGAGAGGAGTTCGGTAGTTAAGACGCCTTGGATAGGGAAGGTCGTGGTTTGGAATTTTGGTGGAACCTGAGTATCCACTTCAAGTACACGGAGGATTAAACAGTCACGACAGATTCTTGATACGTACGATTTTGGTAAAATAACCATTTTCTTTTCCAAAATGTCTTAACTTCAACATTAAGACAAATTTTAAGCCGGAAATATTAAAGGTTGAGGGTTCTGTTGAAACGCTTTACTAACGCACGATATCATATTTGAGGAAAAACACATTAAGGTTCTATTTTATCCCTTTATTTTTATTGTTTTCCTCTTTAGTATTTTATTGAATGTAGATATTGTGAGAATTCGTGGTAAATTTTGGTTCGTCAGGCTTTAATTATTATTAACATTTGTTCAATATTACTTGAGAGGTGCGCGAGAGCGTACTATTAGGAAAATTACATGCAAATCAAACTTTCATTTAATGTACGTTGTAGTTGCAAGTAAATATGCAATAGTAAATATCAAATCTTCTTGAAAAATTAAATTGACTTTCTATAAAACCGTGCAAAATTATAATATTATTTCAAATGTCTAGTTTTATCCCCTTGAGATAATTTTAAAAAATACTAATCAAATAATGGGGATAGCCCGTAAGCTAGTTGTCAGCGCCTTTCACTGCTGTACCCGAATTCGATCCCAGGCACTTCCGAGTGGAATGTACGGTGAAAAAAAGTTCGCGGCATGTTTTATCGGGGTACTCTTGTTCCCCCTGCTAATTTACATTCCACCGATATGTTCCATCAGTTATTTCCTCCCCATACCATCATTAACCAAAATTTCTCTACAAATCCAAAGATCACAGCGATGCCTAGGCGATATCCAAGAAATTAGCTAAGAACAATCATGGCATGAAGGATCATGACGTGTTGTCAATAAGTAGGGTCCCGGTCCGGCCAAGTGAACCACTGAGAGGGGAAAGTGAGAGAGTATGGGATGCCTCCTCCCATATTCCTAGTTATGGAGCGGTACAGATTCGTTGAAAGTAGCTCTTGTGGGGGGGAGAGTTTAATTTAGATTAATCAAATAATGGGAATAATGTTCTTTGTAAACCGTAAGAAATATTTTGAAGGAAAATATAGGATATAATTCTCTTAGAATTGTACGAGAATGACATAATGTACACATTTTTTGGTATACTTATTTTGCGTCTCTTCATTAAACGATTATTCATTTGATTAAGTTCACAAATTACAAGTGAGAAAAACAATAAAGCAAGACCACAATGCAACGGTTAGCTCAACGCACAGAACGAGTAAATTTGGAGGAACATTTTCCGTTAGGTTGTTGCGATTTTTTTGTTGTTTTCTTTTCAAATTCGCCGCTTTCAAAGCAACAAGACTAAATGAATAACTGAGAACAAATGTACACAATACACAGAAGCAATGACGGGGAAAAACCTGTGTTTGGTGGTACTCACACACATGTCAAAACACATGTTCATTCGAGCACCAGAACAACCACACCGCACTGCAGCAGTTTTTCCTCATTTAGAGATTCCGCGCGCACTAGTCGTCTGTTTGCCAAAGAAAAATATAAAAAAGAAGTCCAAATATTGGCGCTATGTCCTGTGCGAGGAAATGTTCCACGGGTGGGTCGGCGCGCATCTCCCCGACACACTGACGTCAGTCCCCGTTCGAAAGACCACTTTTTGATCTATTTTGTGGCCCTGTAGAACATTGGCGCTGTTCTTAATTACAGCCTCCTCCGAGCGGCGCGCTGCTGCAGAGTCCCCCGGGAGCAATACCTGCGGCGAGGGCTGTATTTCTCAAGGCCACCCTCTTTCCTCGCTGGCGGTGCTCGCAGCGCTCCTGGCGAGGGGGCGGCCAATTGGAGCTGGGACGTCGCGCCCCAACGCCAGCACTGGCGCGCCTTTGCTGTCTTATTGTTCGCGGCGAGATCCGGGGTTTGAGAATCAACTCCACAGACTCGGTGCAAGATGGAAGAAAAGGGAGAAACGTAATTTTGCTTTAAATCGTGAGCGGAATGACTTTTTGAGTCCTAATTACGGTGTGGAAAGTAAGGCGTGTTCAATATGAACCCCAAGCTATTTATTGAAAGGAAATTCAGAACCATTGGAAATGTTATCTCGCTCTTTTCTAGTATGTAGAAATATTCCAAGTAACAAAATATTGTCGACAACAGTATTTTTAACTTTGTTAACTTTCTCTACTTTTTTCCGTCGGATATTAATATCCAATTTTTGACATGCAACTTAGAAAATTTAATTCCGAATGTAATATAATACTATGACACTCGTTAATGTAATCTTACAGTAGTATTTTTTATTTGTTTATGTTATTTATTATTTAACGATCAAACAGTTAAAACTGCGTGTAACATATGGGGGAGAAGTACAAACTGCAATTTCTAGAGTTCCGGAATACCTATCCACACATTGTTACTTTCTCGTATACATACGTATATTCGGAGTAATATACGTAATATAGAGAAAGTTATGTAATGCTGCGTAAAAAAAGCAGCGGATTTTTGTAAGAAAAAATGCATTGCCGTCCCTGCTAACGAAAAAGTGCGTATATCCAGTAACTAAATTAAGAAAAAAATTCTTAAAGGCGTGTTGCAGCCAGAATACCTGTTTTGTGGGTATGATCACGGCTTTGTGGAACGGTTTCCGGATGGTATTGTTGTCGAAATTACTAAATACTACACTAACTTACCGCTACGTACAAAACAACGTGCGTGAAGGTAGTATGTCCAGAACAAAACAAGAAGCCATCTCAATGTTGTCTCAATAAATCAAGGGAACCGGTCAAACCACGTGACAAAAGACCGTGTGTTTATTGCTCTGATGAAGCAAGAAGAACGGAACATGAAATAATCCTCTCCGCCGACTTCAATAGTCGGAAACAGAACCTAAAATAAATTTTCTTTAACAGTATTATCGTTTATCGAGAAACTCCGCGATGTAAACCAGCAACAATGCTTATGGTAAAGTTTTTTATAAAGAGGCTTTCAAACGCAATTCCTTTAGCAATCACGCTAGGCAAATTGGGAGTTGCTGATTATAGCTTTCCAAGAACATTTTTGTAACGCCAAATCTTTCTTTTATACTTTTTGCGTTTTTTGTAAAAAGGAATTGTGTTATCGCCAAAGCGCGTAACGTCAATCCATCAATATTTTAATGGCGAGCGTGGTGATGAGTGTAACGAGTGTCTCCGGCGCGCGGAACCACCACGTTCTGCACGATCGGTCGCGTTTTGCGCGCCCACGCCCGCGGACACACACACACACACACACACGCCCACGCACGAGCGCGCGCGATGCCGCGAAAAGAGAAATGCACTTAACGAGCTCGCAGAAGCGCTTGGGTGAGCCCTCATCTCTCTCTCTCTCTCTCTCTCTCTCTCTCTCTCTCTCTCTTTCTCTCTCTCTTACTCTCTTTTTTTTCACTTTTTTTGTCTCAAATTTTTTCTCCTTCAAATTACTCCCTCAATTTTTCTCACTCACTTTCTCTTTCTCTCTCTCACTCACTTTTTTCGCTTTCTCTTTTCCTCCTTCTTCTCTCTCTCTTTTACTCTATTTCTCTTTCTCTCTCTTTTTCTCTATTTTTCTCCCTCTTTCTCTCTTTCTATTTTTCTCTCTATCTCTTTTTCTCTCTCTTTGTTTTTCACTCTGCATTTTTCTCTCTCCCTTTTTTCTCTCCTCTCTCTCTCTCTCTCTCCCGGACCGAGCTGTCTACTACATCTCCGCTTATTTTTCAGATATCAACAGGTCTATTTAATTACTAGCTGAGGTTCTTTGCGTTGCTCTGGTATTTATTAATCGCAGTCCTCTATTAGACAGGAAAAAATATTAAATTCTACGTCTACACAGAGAATTCGTTATTATTTCCTGTTCGCCCTGGCATGCACCTGCTGCCATGTCCGTACCTGCTACGCCGTGGCATGCACTGCCTCGCCCGTTGCCCGTCTCGCCCGACCCCACCCAGCTTTAGACCACCTCCCCAGCCCCAGTTCCAGTACTTCTCAAATTAGAGAGTTAGTCAGGAAAACATCACGCTCCAGTTCGATCTAGGACTGTTGTTTTCGCTACTCAGTTCCACTATTTACAAAATTTGCGTTTTACGCAATTTGCATAAGAACAAAATAAATTGTTCGTGCATTGTTACTTATCAGTTTTCTTATGGATTTGACTAAACTGATGCAGACGATTTTGGTTGTTTCGGAACAACATAATTCGTCCACAAACTTTTGTGCGATTTGAAGTGCTGTGCAAAACGAAGAAACATTTGGTCATCATATTGTGCGTAGTACCTTGGTCATCATTAGGGAACGGATTTATATGGACTAAAAATATATGATATTTGTAAATATATGTGTAGTTATTTTTATCAATGTATGGAGTTGAAGATAGACTTAATATGATAAATAATGAGTATGGTTTTTAGTTGATAAATCTTCATCTTTAAATTTTGAAATGTAACTTGTATTTTGACACTAATTGTGCTACTTTTGACAGTTCACACTGAGTTAATACAGAGATTATTCAAAATGGAACAACACAGTATTCTGATTGATTGTAACTGACAATGAGGAGCTGTATATGTTGTATTCTGAGGTCCAAGTCGGTGACGTCATGCGATTTTCGGGTCGCAGCCTCAGAGGGAAGAAAAAGGGGTAATGTGGATACTGAAACGAGGTGTGTTTCCCACAGACCTTCGAAGTCTCAAGGTTATTTGTCAACAAATCCTTGTCCTATCCTCTCCCCTTACATACATACACTTACACTAACATGCACTACACTACCACACATTCCGGGAGACCGGTCGGGAGCTTAGAGCTTGTCCCAGCCGGGGCGGTGCCCCGTTGGTGGGAGAATCCTGGTTAGGGGAGACCCCACTAGCCGACCGTAGGCAAACGGAATTTAGAATTCACCCGTATTATACATAAAATTATTTGTCACTTTTTCTTAAAATATACCTAACTTATAGTCAAAAGTGTCTTCTATTCGGAAATATAAACAGAATCCACCAAAAAATTTAAACACTTTTTTTTAATTTCACAAATATCCTGTACAAGAATCAGTGAATTCGAGTGTTTCTAGCAACGGTAACTTCACGAGACTGTGAGGAAGACAAAACTGATTGAAATAACGTTCTGGAGATGAATTAGTGTGCTCCAATGCCTTGCGATCGAGGTTTGCTAAGTGATAATTCCGAACCGCACTTGAATTTTGCCATTTTGCCAGGTGTTTGGCTCGATTCAACCAGCTGAAGTAGTGTGCTCCAATGTTTTCGGAACAAGATTTACCAAGTGAGAATTCCGAACGCGCACTTTTGAATTCTGCCATTTGGCCAGGTGTTTGGCTCGATTCAACCAGCGGAAGTAGTGTGGTCCAATGTCTTCCGAACGAGATTTGCTTAGTGAGAATTCCGAACGCGCACTTTGAATTTGGCCATGATGGCCAGGTGTTTGGGCCAGTGTGCGCCGAGCGGCCGCCTGCATGCAAATCGCGGGGCGCGGTGCGGCGCGGCGCGGGTGGGGCCAGGGCCCGCGGCGGAGCGGCCGCCCAGGGAGCACTTTTGTCTTCCGGCCCGCCGGACAGCCCGCGCACACACGCGCGCATTAGGCAGAACGCGGCCTTCGCTACGCCCCCCCAAAGGCGGCCCTGCCCGCCCGCCTCTTTGCCCGCCGCCCGCCCAAGGCACTCGTCGCCCCAATACAAACAGAAGCCAAATGAAAAATAAACCGTTCGCCTCGCCCTTCCCCAGGGGCCCGGCTCCGCTCGCGCAGCCGGGTTTCTCGCTGCGAGGTTGGACACCCTGGGCTCCGAGGTGGGTCGGCTTTGCCAACATGCGAGGCTGTAAAGCCACTAAAGTGCGCGTTGAAAGCCGCCGGACAATTCACAGAAAATACTAAAGGTTTCACGGCCTTTTATTTTTATTCGCCATTAAACCGACATTTGCTTTGTTAAATTACGGATTACACAGAACATATGCTGCGCAGTGTATTTTTACCGGTAAAACTTGTACTGAATTAGTTAAGTTTGCGTCGCCCTCACGCTGTGAACACGTAGCACTTAATTGTAAAATTGATAGAGCAAGTTCACACACAGACTAATTTCCTTACGGAGAACAATCCAAAGGAATTGGACACGACCCGTAGCTGAAAGTAAATGATGAAGGTGAGGGAAGATTGTCTCATGCAGACTCGTATATAATGTATTATGCAATCGGTAATAATTAGACATATTGTGAATGTTTCGTAAACAAACGCTTAGTGTTCGCGCAGTTGGTGAATGGCTTAATCATTTATATTTGGCAGAAAAATATAAGTAAATATAGTAATATAACATGTCATTATGTATATTATTTCGCTCTCTGTTTTTACCAGGAGCAGTAGCTCACTGAATCAACTGATGTCACTGCAGCGCCTCTGACCGGGAGGTTCTAGGTTCCCACTCCCCACGGCGGCAGGATTTACAGCACTAGCTTTTCAGCTAGGTCGAATTCAGTCGCTGTCTGGAGGAGAATTCAAGAGGCCGGCTGCTCTGATCGGTAGTTTTCCGTGGTTTCTCCGATCAACACCAGGCGAATGCCGGAGCTGTACCCTACCAAACGGGCCACGGACCGCGCGCGATCTGTCCTTCACCTTCCTTGTCCTATCCTCTCCCCTTACACACATACACTAATACGCACTACACTACCACATATTCCAGAAGACCGGTCGAAAGCTTAGAGCTTGTCTCAGCTGGGGCGGTGCCCCGCTGGCGGGAGAGTCCTGCTTAGGGGGAAACCCCACTAGCCGACGGTAAGTTGTCGCCGGATTTCGCCATCCAGCGGGGGAAGATCACCGCCATCTCCCGAGAAAAACATGCATTACACTAACGGGACTTATTACTAAAGCAGTTGACGCGCCCGGAAACACGAAAAAATCAATCAATCAATCAATCAATTCGCTCTCTCTGTCATTTGCACGTGACAAGAGCAGTGAATGGGTTGATTGATGTTTCGTAGTACGTCAAATACTACGGTGATTAGTCCCGTTAGTGTAATGATCGTTCAATCTTGGGAAGTGGCGGTGTTTCTTCACTGGCAATGGTCAGTTAGGTGCCGACCTGCACGAGGGCTTGCGGGGATTCCCCTTGAGAGCAGCATCTCCCAGTGCAGCACTTCCCAGCCGGGACAAGCGCTAAGCCCCGGATTGATTCCCCGATAGATATGGTAGTGTTGTGCTAGTAAGAGTGTGTAAGGGGAAGAGAGGGGAATATAAGAGGATAGGAAGGAAAGATCCCGCGTCTGATTGTTACGGTACTGCTCCGGCATTCACCAGGTGATCATCAAATAAATCACGAAAAACTATCAATGAGACCAGGCAGACGCTAGAATTATTCTCCAGACAGCGACTGAATTCAATCTAGCTGACAAGCTAGAGTCGAAGATCCGCCGCTATCGGGGTCGAACACTGGAGCTCCCGGTCAGAGTCACTGGAGAAGGAGCAGCAATGCTGGTTTGGAGCTACACTCGTAAATTCACAGGAGTGATGTGTGGAGGTGGCTGTGAAGGAGCGGTGGTGGGGTGCACTGTCAGAAATTACATTAAATTTAATGTCGACTTAATGTACGACTATACATGAATTTTAATGACCTTGTAGATTAAACAGAATCTACTTGTAAATGTATAGGACATTAAATTAATGTACTGTACATTAAATTTAATTTAATTAAATTTAATGTACTTGTACATTTAAAGTTACAGTACGTGTACATTAAATTTAATGTACTTGTACATTAAAGTTACAGAACGTGTACATTAAATTTAATGTACTTGTACATTAAAGTTACAGAACGTGTACATTAAATTTAATTTACCTACATGATGATTACTTTCCTGAACTTTACATTAAAAGTAATTCAGAAATTTCTGAGAGTGTGTGTGTGTGGGGGGGGGGCAGGGGCGGAACTGGCGCAGCCGAAAGCGAATGTTGAAAGCGCTGGCCCACCCGTACAGCGCGACGAGTCGCCCACCCGCGGGCTCGCCCGCCAGCTCGTTTCGCCAGACCACCAGAGCGCCCTGCCGCGAAGCCGCCCCCGCGCGCGTGGCCTTGAGCTCCCAAAGCGCCTGTCGCTTGGGCGGCGCGCGGCCCGCGAGTTCAAAGGTCACCGCGACGGATGGCCGCCCGCCAGGCCCTCGCCGCCCTCCTCCCGGGCGCCTGCAGGTCCCTCAACGCGGGCCCTCGCGCGCGCCGCAGGGGAGCTCTGAGAAACGCGGAAACAATCCCGAGATGGGGTAGCTTCGAGTTTGCGGGTTTTAAAGCGTCTTATTCGGTAATTCAACCAAGTTTCTGAACTCCTACCAAACCACACATGGAATATTCAGTACGCTGAGGTCTTAACTTAAGGTCTTGTTTTTTAACTTACGGAGTTTGGGAATTAACGACTTACCACCCTAAAGCATTGCGAAGTACAGAAGAGACGCAAGCATATACTGATCTGTACTTCTCCACTAATGAGAGCATAAGACATTAGAGTCCAGGTCAGACTTAACAGAAGAAACAATGTTTCAGATCCAAGATGAACCAAAGGCATTACAACAAAAGACTACGTTATTCCCGGTTGTATTATTGTGAGTTTTAAATTGTAAAGATTAAAAGTATTTGTTAATATTTAATTGAGCTATTTACTCAATATTTTTGAAGAAGTGTTTCATATCTAATAGTTCATCAAAAATAGTAACAAAAATGTATATTGATATGTATATTCTTTAAAAATCGGGAAAATAATGGTTTACTTCTTCTATCAGCTATTTTTAACATTTAATAAAATGATGATAGATACGACATATTTTCTGTATTGAATGAAGAAAAACTGTCACTTGATCCCATAATTTGAGGAAGATTTCGAAAGGATTTTGTAATAACAAGATGTCTGGTTCTGTATTTTTTGACGTGAACTATTTCTTCGCTTCCACTCCATGGGATCAATGTTGAATCCCAAAACACTGTTTCTATTCAATTTTATTTTAAAAACCGAAAATAGTTAATATCCTATTGTCAACTCTCTGTAAGATGTCTGATTTTAGATAGTAAATAGAAAAAACCGAAAAAAAACAAATACTACGGAAATTCAAGGTGAATATGGAGTGGATCAGAACTCAATATGAGTACCTTAAAATTCAATATTGATGAAAAGTTGTTCCCATGAAGAGATAATACAAATGCTAGCAAAAACGAGTTCCCAGTATCACCAACTCAAAAGCGCCAGAACGCTGGGATTGAATCACGCTCCATTTGAATTCAGACGTTGGTAATCCTGAAAGCTGTAGCTATAATTCTGAACCAACGTGGGGTCCCAGATGACATAGTAGTAGATTGATTGATTTTTTCGTGTTTCCGGGCACGTCAACTGCTTTGATCATTAATGCCCTTAGTGTAGTGCATGTTTTCCTCGGGAGATGGCGGTGATCTTCCCCCGCTGAATGGCGAATTTCCGCGCCGACCTACCGTCGGCTAGCGGGGTTTCCCCCTAACCAGGACTCTCCCACCAGCAGGGCACAGCCCAGCCGGGACAAGCTGTAAGCTCCCGTCCGGTCTCCAGGAACATGTGATTGTGTAGTGCATGCTAGTGTAAGTGTGTGTGTAAGGAAAGAGAAGAGGACAAGGAAGAGGAAGGAAAGATCGCGCGCGGCCCGTCGCCGGTTTGGTAGGGTACTGCTCCTCATTCGCCTGGTGTTGATTGGAGAAACCACGGAAAACTCCCGATCACAGCAGCCGGCCGCTAGAATTCTCCTCCAACCAGCGACTGAATTCGACCTACCTGAAAAGCTAGTGTCGAAAATCCTGCCAAACCTAGGACCTCGCGGTCAGAGGCGCTGCAGTGACATCAGTTGATCCACTGAGTTACCGCTCCCGGTCATAGTCGTAGAGTTATCTACGATATTATTTTATCACTAATGGTTCTAAAATTCCTTATGGTACCTCGCACATTCTGTTTTCTCCCTTATTAAACCGCGTTATCACAGAAATCGCAAATTTCAGATAGATGTCAAAAAGTTAAGGCAGTTTATTATGTGTTTAAAAATAAATTAACAAAATTGCAAGGGGAAAAACAGAGGGTAAAACAAATTTTAGATGATTCAGTAGAATGAAACACCATACTACTAGAGGAGGAATTGAAGGTAAAACAATGCACAAATTACAAGTAACAGAACGGAAATGCCGGTTGACATCTTGTTCTTTACGACTGCCTTACGATAGCTTTTTTGGAGAAACAGCTAACTTGAAGCCCGGAAGATGTAAGAGAGTCCTTTCCGTCCGATTTGGCCGACTTCCAATTGGCCTAGTGTCCCGGAGTGTTCACTGGTCGAGAAGCTTTTCCTCGAGCAGTGAAACAGTTTCTAAAGAGGGCAATTGGTGTGTCTTGGACTGATCTGGTGGGTTTTGGACTGATCTATGTCCAAATTAAATGTAAATGTTGATTTTATTTTCTAACATTTCTGTACTTTTTTTCAATTTGTAGAACTTATTTGATGATTGAGTACGTGTATTCGCCAACTGGATCAGTTACCGTACATAGATTTATCCTTCTGAGTTTCATTTTCGTGACTTTATTTACGCATAAAAAATTGATAAATAAAAATTTGACGGCAAACTCGATGAAGATTTAACCTAGAAAACATTTTTAGTTATTTTGACAATTGAAATAAACGTTAGAAAGAATGTTTCGTTATATCTTCTTAAGAATCCTTCAAAATACATCTTCAAAAAACAGGTAATATTTCAAAAAGGCGTTATGTAAGGAAATAGAAACAATTTGCCAACCAACGTGTTCCGAATACTGCTACACCCACTTTAAGTGGATATCTTAAGAAAAAGTTCTATGTTTGAAGTTAAATACCGTTTTCAATCAGAATTACGAAGACTGAAGTCTCAGGCATCTGCACATAACATTTGACCAAGGGTATGTTACTTCGATAATTATTTGCAAAGCACTGACTATTGTACAGCACTGAGAAGTTCCTCACTAGAGTCTTCATCTGATCAATCAATCACATTTCATGTAGAAATACATTTATTGAGATTTTATTATAATTTCTGTTTAAAAAAGGGATTGACATTTTCTTTCGAAACCAATTCTTGAGAACTGAAACAAAAGATTGCGAAAGAAGGGTTCGAGTCCTGACGGCGGCAGGATTTTCGACACTAGCTGGTCATCTCGGTCGAATTCAGTCGCTGACTGGAGGGGAATTCTAGCGGCCGGCTGCTCTCTGATCGGGAGTTTTCCTTTGTTTCTCCGATCAACACCAGGCGAATGCCGGAGCAGTACCCTACCAAACGGGCCACGGACAGCGCGATCTGTCCTTCCTTTTCATTGTCCTATCCTCTCCCCTTACACACACACTTGCACTAACATGCACTACACTCTCACATATTCCAGAAGACCGGTCGGAAGCTTAGAGTTTGTCCCGGCTGGGACGGTGCCCCGCTGGTGGGAGAGTCCTGGTTAGGGGTAAACCCCACTAGCCGACGGTAGGTCGGCGCCGGATCTCGCCATCCAGCGGGGGAATATCACCGCCATTTCCCGAGGAAAAAAACATGACCTACACTAACGGGACTATTGACCAAAGCAGTTGACGCGCCCGAAAACACGAAAAAAGCAATCAATCAAAAAGCAGGAATGTAGTATTCTTTTGAGCGGAAACGAGATTTGCGGAACTCGGCTTGTTGCGAGAGAGGGTGGTACGCGACAAGCGTGAAGACAGCTCCTTCCGCCCATGAGCGGAGATGACACGGGGCGCGCGCGTGTCGTTTAGGGACCGAAATGTCAATTCCGCGCCCCAATTCAAGTTTCATATGCTCCTGGGTATACGCGAACCCCTTTCCTATATCGTTTTGTATTAGATAAGCAGGGCAAATCCCCGGGTCCCCGAACTAATTTATGGCGTAGGTAAAACATTCACCAAGAATTTGTAGTCAGGGGCCGAGAGAAGGGGGGCTCCTACGAGGCTTAGACGACCGTGCTCTTCGATATATCACCCAAACAGCGACACAGGTTCCCATATTTTCTCGATAAACCGGAGGAGGATCCAAAAAAAATACAATTTCTGTTGCATTGAGGGTACAAAAAAATCAATCTACAGTAGGAATATAAGCCTCTTCTAAATAAAGGTATGTACCTTTGTATTGCTCGTAAGTTAACAAAATTTATCTAGATAACTTACGAGCAAGTAGTTAAAATGAAAACCTTGAATGTAGCGCATAGCATATTTGCTACCGTTTGTACATTATCTCGTATTTCGCGAGTACTAATCGGAAAGGAGTAAATTCAAAATTTCATTCCATACAGAACCTTCAAAGCAGTGTGTTTGTTTCTTAAAGTCCGCCTTTATTCAATTCAAAGATATCATTGATTGATAGCAATCATACGATTAGCAACCTAATCTGCAGTTCAGGACAATAAATACCAATGTTGCAATGGCGGCTGTCAAATGTTGCAAAGTCGACGATCACCGCTCTTTACCAATTAATAAGTGTAAATTTACGTGTAACAAAATTACACGTGTGAAGTTTGCCCTCATTGGTAGTAACTCGTTTTACACTGAACTTTGGCAGGTGCTGTTAATCTCTTTGACTACGGCTGATCGTAACAAGCCAAACACTAGTGAATTATGCCTTGCCTACCAATTAGCGGCAAATATCACGTGTGTAACTTCGATACATGAATCATGTTCTTTAGCAAAACCGAATCATCTTCGTTTACATTACGTCCTAGACGTTTGTAACAACTTTTTCGAAAAAAATACGTGGTGCTTGATGTAAACACGAATTATACCACTCCCTCCCTCTGAGAAAATGACTGTTAGGAGGCAAATAATTGACTTATAAAATCGTACAAGAAAGTGTGAAAAATAGTTGAAATTGATTGATTAATTAGTGATTTCAGACGAGTCAACTGCTAAGGCATCTAGTCCCGTAAGTGTGGTGTATGTTTCTTGATCGGGAGATGGCGATCTTCTCTCGCTAGATGTTGAGATTTGGCGCCGACCTACAGGTGGGTAGTGGGGATTTCTCCTATAATGTACCTCCCACCAGACGGGTAAAACCCCACCCGCGACAAGCTTTAAGCTCCCGACCGGTCTCCGGGCATGTGTGGTAGTAGAGTGCATGTAAGTGTGTGTGTGTGTGTGTGTAAGTAAGGGGTAGGATATGACAAAGAAGAGGAAGAAAGATCGTGCGCGGTCCGTTGCCCGTTTGTTAGGGAATTGCTCCGGCATTCGCCTGGTATTGATCGGAGAAACCACGGAAAACTACCGATTAGAGCAGTTGCCGCTAGAATTCTCCTTCAGACAGCGACAGAACTCGACCTAGCTCTCTAGCAGTGTCGAAAATCCTGCTACAGTCAGCACTCGAACCTAGGACCTCCCGGTAATAGGCACTGCAGTGACATATGTTTATGCCCTAAGCCATCTAATTTATATATCATATTATAATTGAATATTATAGAGGCAGATGGTACTGGTATCTATTTAACCGTATTTCGGTATGACGACCTCTTGGTTGAAGGGTAGAGCGCCGGCCGGGCTGGAGCGTAATAACGCAAATAAAGAAGCGCCGCCAAGGAGAGGAAGCTCCTGGCGCGGGCGCGCGTGGAATCTGGCGCCCAACATTGGGCGGGGCAGCCCCGCCCACTCACCCGAAGAATAAAACTAAATTAAGCCAGATCCAACGCGCCGTATAAAGGGCCTTTATCTCGCGCGCGACCGGCCCCGCGGCGCGGCGCTTCGATAATGTTTTGGTGATTTGTTTCGCGCCCAGAAGAGGCCGCCGCCTGCGCCGGCGCCTCGTGTTGTACATGGGTCGTAAAATGCGGATTCGCCGAACAAAGGGACCCACAAGCCCTCTTTCTTCGCCGCGGTCGCCCCTCGCCGGCGCCTCTTCGTTGTAGCGCCCGGGGCTGCTTTCGCTCCGCCCCCCCTCGCCCCCTTCCACCACACTCTCCCACACTCTACGGCATTCACAATATCTACACTTGTTTTATTACACATGGGGTTCTTAAATAGTTAATTTTCACAATTTTTCCATTCCCCGTGTGAATTGATAATTCAGTATTTAAAATTAATTTAAACGCGCCGTTGAAATAAATTATTATTATCATGAAGTTTTAAATGTGTAAATATATTTGGAACAATCACTTGTTTTAATTAAAATTCAGTTCAATGTTAAATATTTGATACATTTATTACTTACGATACACTCAATTTAGTTACAATGTCTCCAAGGACTTTGGATACGTATTACTTTCTGACGGTCATTCATCCCTCACACAGCCATATCTCAGTTCGGTGTGTAGGCGAATTCCGTGCCCTTTTAAAGTCTTTGTATAGTATCCCAGTTATGCCCAATTCGTAGCTTTAGTTTCAAGAACCCACGTTTGGTTCTTGTCTCACAAACCCCCCATTGATTTTCGTCTCCTGCTCTAATCGCTATATACTATTTTCAAGTTGTTCAGTATTTTTGAAATGAAAAATAATACGTATCTCCATTTAAAGATGCAGTATTTTTGGAACTAGTTGAGTTTAGAAAATACTTTTCCAACTGATTCCTGTTGTCATGCATTTTTCTTTAATAGGTAAATATTGTTTGTGTTAAAATTCTCTCATTTCTTCTTATTTACCTTGTATTCTCTATGCGAACGGACTTGTGTCGTATTGAGATATACAAAAATTTCCTCTCTCTACATTTACATCTGCTAAAGATCTTAGCGTCTGGCTTGCTGGGTCAATGGGTCATGATATATTATAATCCTTATTACCTCTATAATGGATTATAGGATCCGCCGACTATACAGCGCAGCTGGGAATCTGAAATAGAATGATTCTATTCCTAGTTCATTTCTGTTTGGATTGACTAAATGAAAGATCACTTTCTTTTCTAAAGAACAAAATTCAACAAAGTTTATTTTTACGCTTTTAGCAAACAATTTAGTGAATTTACAATTTTTAGGCCTTTGATCAAGATATCTTTCAATTTACAATTTATACCGCGGTTAACTTATCTTTTCTTCGTTGATGTCCCTCGTAGACTTCTCAGTCGAAATATCTTGCGAGCTTGCCGTAGTCCAAAGTTCCATGAAATCCTCTTCTGCCCCTATCCAAGCTGGTCTCAAACTATCAAAATTATCAGTCCCGATTACGTCCTATGACATAGTCCCGAACTCGATTACCACTCCCGACAAAGTTCCAATTTATACATCAATATTGCTTCCACATGAAAATATCTGCAATATCATTCACTGTCCTTAAAATTTCACTGATAACCCAATTCTATCTAGTTTGTACTCGTTCCCTCTCACGAACCTACGATCAGTTCAGAAGCGCGTTTCCGAGCAGAATGAAATCTTCCGGCATGATTCATCCCTCGAAGACTTCGTATTAAACTACCTTCATTTTTTTTCATAACATTTGACCGTCCTTCTCTCACCCAGCCAATCCATACGTTTGTTATATTTTGGTGTAGCTGACCTTTTAATCGTCTAAACTTCTTCGCCCAATCCCAAATTTTCTACTTTCGGCATCCAGAACTCTTAATGCATTTAGAAAAAACAAAAACTTCATTGTTTATTCACGGTCGTTGCTAAGCTCTAGCTCTCGTGATATTTCGTGATGCATGTTCCACCATATTGTCTACAAATAAATGTTAGTTTATTTTAACGTGACATATCGGTATGTCACAGTATTGATAATTACTTCTACTTTTTTAATATGTATAAATTTTTCTTTTTTATAATTCACTTTGTTGTCACATCATCCTTTTTATTTTCCCACTCTGATTTACAATTTTCTTTCCATTTGGACGTACGTCTTAGAAATGAGTATCAAATTCTCTTGTAGTTGTTTCATTCTAACTGCAATGTTCATTATTGTTCTCCAGGTACGGAAATCCTGTCTAAGGCGGAACCTCTATAAGACAGAAATCTACCATCCCGGTCCAAAACTCTCAGGACGAAACCATTTTATACCTGAAAATCACGTCAATAAACCGTAAAACTGTCTATTGCGAAAACGGATTGGTTTCTAGATAACATAAGTGATTATTACCTGCCTAAGAAGGAAATTTATTTTTAAATCTTCCGCTCTCTTTGGAATGGCATAGTGCAAAGAGTCACAACCGGAGACAATAGAGTGAATGTCCTATTTTGTCCTCTAAAAACCTGCTCTCAGGAAATCTTTGGCGCTCTCGGTGACTGTTCTGCTGCGACATTTTCAATATTTGGTGTGGTTTTCAAGGTTGCAACAAGCGCTACTTCGCCGCTGTCAGTCCGAATCCTTCATGCTGCTCGTCCGCGCTCCGTTCTATTCTCGAAAGTGTCTCAACGTTTCCTTGAGTAGCAATGGAATTCCTGGAAGGCTGTCCTCTCATCCTAACCAACCTGTCGTAGAGCTGACGAAATGCCGACCACACAGTTTAGTGAACGCTAGCAGTATAATGTAGGAATGTTGCGTGCTAGTGGATAAATAGTCTTTAAAGTGCAAACTCCTTCCGCTACAGAAGAATAAATACTTGTCGTTTATTTTCCCTGTGTTTCGCTGTTGATTATTTATTTTCCGCAATATATTTATTGATCAATAATGGTCTATTATCTTCATTTTGTTTCATTAACAGAATATTACCGAGTAAACTGTAGTTACGTTTTATGGTGAATTTTTGGCAACCCTCTGTAAGATGGAAAAATGCTTAAACGGAAATTTTTTGAAGAAACTGTAAGGTATCGTCTTATTTTTTACTGTATTACCGTGACCTCCTTTCAAAATTGTACTTGTTTCTCTTCTCCGATTTCTATTGTTTTTAATTCGCCGTCCTCACTCAGTGGCTTTATTCACCCTCTCGTCGACTGAGCTCATGTCATCTCCACCCATTCGAAACTCGCTTTCAGTATTCTCTGTGTTGCAATTGCCGATGCAAATCTGCGCCTCTTTGATCCCCCCCCGCAGTGCTGCTTCAGCCGCGTGTCCCAGCCCCTCGATTCGCTCGAAGACTGTGGCGGAAGCGCCCGCGCTGCGCCCCGCCGCCGCGAGGCCGTGAAGGTCGCTAGCGCTAGTGGTGGTGGGGGAGGGGGGTGGGGGGGCTAATGGACGCGGCGATAAGCTGCGGGCTCCGCGCGCGCGCCCGATAAGGCCCGCGCCGCAGCGTACGTGCGCCTCGCACGCCGCACCGCGAACACATCGTAATTAGGGATAAGCCCCACGTGCGACCACTGCCACCGGCCAGGCCAGGCGAGGTGGAGACAGCGGAGGCGGCGGCGGTGGCAGCGAAGGCGGCGACGGCGGAGGCGGTGGTAGAGGCTGATGTTGAGGCGGAGGCGGTGGTGGAGGCGGAGGCGGCGGCGGAGCGGGGCGGGGGGCGGAGGCGGTGGCGGCGGAGGCGGAGGCGACGGTCGAAGCGCAGACGGCGGCAGTGAAGGCGGAGGCAGAGGGGGAGGTAGCGCCAGCGGCGGAGACGAAGATGGCGGTGACGGCGAAGGCGGAGGCGGCAGCAGGGGCGGCAGCGGGCGGAGGCGGGGGGGACGCGGGGGGGGAAGCGGCGGGGGAAGGGGGGGGGGGGGGGGAGGCGGGGGCGGAGGCGGAGGCGACATCAGAGGTGGAGGCCGCAGTGGCGGCGATGCCTGAGGCAGTGGCAGATGTGGAGGTGGCGGTGGCAGAGGCCGAGTGCGAGGCGGGGGCGGCAGGCGGTTGCAATGATGCCGCGAGCAGCGCCAGAGCGGGTATACGCGACGACCTCCGCAAAGGCAGCGATGCTGGCGCGAGGCCTCAATAGCGGGTGGGATAATGGCGTCGGCCACTAGGAAGGCCGACTACGTGTCGGGTTGTTGCTGGCAACAGTGATCAGGGTCTTGTGGTTGTATGGGGTTGAGAAGAATGGACGTGCATCAGAGAGGGAGATACGCGAGTTATGTATTCCATTGGAAACATCAACAAGGAAGATCCGCACCCCGCGACCTCCAGACGGCGCCGCCCAGCCGAGCGCCCCATCGAGAGGAAAACTTAATTTAATCAATACTTGCTTCACGTTTCCAAATGTACAATAATATGTTTTGACGATTCAGTGATAAACATGCTACATCCTGAAACGTTCTGGAAACTACCTCTGTGAAATCTGTAAAACCTTGTTCTAGTAATTTCTTGTAAACATGTAAAATCATATATATATTGAGAAGCACGACGGCCAAAGCAGCGTATTCGCTCACAAGTCACTGAGCTCATAACATCTTTCGGCCGTTCCAACTTGTACAGAGCTATTGCCAAATTAAATGTTGTAATATCTTCTTGTGAGTTTTACTTCACTGGTCATCCTGTGTTCGAACCCGATACCTAGCAAATTGTCAGTCTCTACCCTGACTGCTGGTTTGCAAATTTAACTGGGGGCTCGTCCGATATAGGCAAGCGTCCTTACATTAGAGGACCTAATTGGCCAGCCAATCATCAGTAAGAGCTTCTTCACCAATTAAGAAGTTTTCAAGACTGCTTTTGGTTGCGCCCTGCTGCCTATCTACAAAACGGTATTTGGCAAGCGTCTTTCCCAGCCAGAAAGACAACGCTGTCGGAGTCTACTGCCAACTTCTTCACACATTAAGAAGCCTTCAATTGACTACCGATCACCCGGCTGCCATTTCCACATCTAAAGGACCAGTTCGACACCGTAACAAGAAGACAAGCCACTTCTACTGCAAGATGCTGACGTGGATCTTCATCCTTTCAGTACTGTAAGTGAGAACTTTTATATTATTGTGAAGTGCAGAAGTAGCTATAGTAGTGAAACAGCTATTTTTGGCTGCATCGTGCACCTTTCATTTATAAATGCAACGTAAAGTGTAATTTCTCTGAATGTGTATTAATTAATGCAGTAGTCAATATAACTATTTTCATATATACACATTCACAAGTTGTGAACCAAGTTCAAAATTCCAAAGTGACTATAATCAAAATTCGTTAGATTTATCTTAATATTAAGAAATTCATAGTATAAAAATTGGATGCAAGTAAGGTATAGTAGTAAAATAACTATTTTTGCATTTCCTGCATTCATCGATACATCTGTGAACAAATATTAAATTTATAAGATTCATCTTATATTAAATTCTTATTTTATTTTAATTTTAAATTAATTAATTATAATGGCTTTAGCTCAAAGTCCTGAGTTGCTCTCAAAGTGGGAGATGGCTCATATAAACTTATTGCCTGAATTTGATGGATCATCAAACTGCAATCTTGATTACTTCTTGATTCAATGTGAAACATTTCTTCGAAATTTTCAAAAAGCACCTGAGGTCCCAAACGCGGAATTAACAAACACTTTTTTGTTTAATGTAGTCAAATCAAAAATTAAAGGTGAAGCTCAAACTGTCCTAGATATCGAAACAAATTCAAATTTTATTAAGCTAAAAGAAAAACTAATTAGGAAATACGGGGATGTTCGTGATGAACACATACTTTTCGGAAATTTCAAATTGCTGTCAAATGCGCAATGAAAACTTCTTACAATATCACGACAAGATAAACCAATTATTAATTAAATACATCAGTACTATTAAACTAAATTACCAATCACCAATTCTTGAAATGAAACTGAAAGAAGCCGAAACCAAAGCCTTGAACGCCTTCCGTGCTGGCGTATTATCTCCTTACAGAGAATATCTGAGATATGCGCACCTTACCGATCTCTCACAAGCTCTTCGCGCTTGTCGTGACTTTGATAACGAACGTGCCTATGAAACATATATGGATTCCTTGCGTAATAATCAGAAACCTGTGTCCACACCAATTTTTCAAAACCTCACAAATCACCGATTTTGATTCTCAAAATAAAAATCTCTGCCTTTTGATAATTTTGCACACATCAGTTTTGCCACGATATCAACAACCGCCAAATAGATTTCAAATTCACAATCCTTTACCAAATCGACAAGAATCTGCCCAATTTAACCACGTCAACCTAACTACTTACAAAATCGACTGTCACAAAATTCACATCGCTCTCCCTTGATTAGACCTACTCAATTTCGATCACCGCCGTACCCACATCCTCAACAGCTAGGTAGAATGCATTCTCCACAGAATGCTCTGCAAAGAAATCAGTCAACTCCAATGTCAGGCGTGTCGACCATCAGACATGGCGTTAACTACCACAACGAAAATGACAATCAATTTTATTCATCTGACCACGACGAACAACTTTATGGCGAACAGTATGACATGTCCTATCAGGAGGATCATGAATACGAAAACAATTACCTCCCAGAAATTGACAGCACTGAACCTCTTCAAGACCAATATCAGGATTTTCGCGAGGCAACACAATCACAGCCCAAGACTTAAATAATACATACAATGCGCCACAGCTTCCATTTATAACGCTTTTTGGATTGAAAATTCTTATTGATTCCGGAGCTTGTAATTCAATTATGAATCCAGACCCAGCTTATTCATTATTTTCCGATTACCTTTTTGAAGAACCTTTTTGTATTCAATCAGTTCACGCACAAACAATAGGTACTGAAAATGTACAATATCCAGTATTCTTGGAACACGGTCTAAATGTTCCCATAAATTTTAGAATTATGCAATGGCATAAATACTTTGACGCTCTCATCGGATCTGCCGACTTCGCTCGACTAAAAGCAAAAATTGATTATAACAAGAATACTATAACTTTAGGCAATAACGAAATTCCGTTCAATTTTCATTCCGGAATTAAACACAAAGATTTTAAAGCCGATCAAAATCCAAATTTTCTTTCAATACCGGTCAACATTAAACAAGGAGAAGTTTATGTTCCCTCTTTTACATATCAAGATCTTTATTTTTCTGATGCAATTTTATGTGCAGATAACTACACCGTCAAATACCCCACAGATTCTCTTATCAACCTAGCATTTGATGAACCCATTTTAGTAGAACCAATTGATAACGTCATTATCCAACCAGTTGAAATAAATTCAATCTCAGAATCTGACCTTAGCGATTTCTTCCGAACACAACATATGAATGATTTAGAAAGAAGTGCTATTTTCAAAATTTGTTCTCAATTTTCTGATGTATTTTACTACCCCGGTTGCGACCTTTCATTTACTAACGCTACGAAACATTACATTAGAACAACTGACGAAAGCCCTGTCTATAAGAAAAATTACAGATATCCACCTCAGTTAAAAGATGTTATTAACAAAGAAATTCAAAACTGCTTGATCAGGGTATAATTACACCAGTGAATCACCATACTGTAACCCAGTATGGATTGTTCCTAAGAAAATTGACGCATCCGGACAAAAGAAATGGAGGTTAGTAATAGACTTTCGCGAACTAAATAAAAAAACCATTGAAGACAAATATCCCTTACCTAAAACAGAAGAAATTCTTGACAATTTAGGTAAATGCCAATATTTTAGTACCCTCGACCTTGCTCAAGGATTTCACCAAATTGAGATGGATCCTCGGTCTTTAGAAAAAACTGCCTTCACAGTAGATACTCAACATTTAATGTTTAAGAGAATGCCATTTGGTTTAAAAAATGCCCCAGCCACATTTCAAAGAGTCATGGATAATGTACTCAGACCATATCTCTTTAAATTCTGTTTTGTTTATATTGATGATATAATTGTTTACTCAAAATCTTTAGATGAACATGTTCACCACCTTTCTCTGGTTCTGAAAAAGCTTAGAGAAGTAAATCTAAAAGTTCAGCTAGACAAAACCGAATTTTTACATAAAGAGGTAGCCTTTCTTGGTCATTTAGTGACACAAGAAGGTATAAAACCGAATCCGAGAAAATAAAGGCACTAAAGCAATATCCAATACCGACAACAACAAAAAGATAAAACAATTCCTTGGTTTAGCTGGTTATTACAGAAAATTTATAAAGGACTTTTCTAAAATTGCGTTTCCCCTTATTCGCTGTCTGAAAAAAGGTACCAAAATCGATATCAACGACTCTTCTTATAAGAACGCCTTTGAACAAATTAAAGTACTTCTCTCAAACGCACCCGTTTTGGCATACCCAGATTTCTCGCAACCTTTTACGTTAACTACCGACGGCTCTAATTTTGCCATAGGTGCAGTTCTTTCACAGAAGGGACACCCCATTGCATTTTATTCACCTACTTTAAATCCAAGTGAACGCAATTATTCTACAATTCAAAGAGAGCTTCTTGCAATTATCAACAGTTGCAAACATTTCAAACCATATCTTTGGGGACGCCACTTCACCATCGAATGCGACCACAGACCTCTACAATGGCTATTCTCATTAAAAGACCCTTCCTCACTCTTGTACCGCTGGAAAATCAAGCTAGAGGAGTTTGACTTTGATATCAAGTATGTCAAAGGAAAGACTAATTACGTTGCCGACGCCTTGTCTCGTATTGAAATTAACGCACATGATGATGACATAAAATCAGACGTTGCCACCATCCCAAATGAAAATTATCAACAAGAAATAGATTCTGATACAATTCATTCCAATGAAGAAAACCCAATTTTTACCCTGCGGATGTCCGAGAGATCTTTAAATCAGAATAAAAATCAAATTTTTGTAACTTACGGAAAAACACCTGGCCAGTCAATTCGACCTATTTTCAAAAGAAATAAAATTATTAAACTGCGCGTCACCGAACAAAATCTATTGAAAGATTTACAAGATCTCCTTCTCGAAATTATTGAAAAGTACTAAAGAAGACCTTTCTAAATTGCTACCTACAAAACCTAGAAACAGAAGAGGCCTCATTAATGGACTCGGAAGCCTAATCAAATTTGTATCCGGTAACCTGGATCAAAATGATTATGACAAAATTAAGGAAAATCAGGTTTAAAGGGAGTATCGAAATCCAACATATCAATCAACTCGTTTCATTCAGTAACTCAGTTTCACAGAAATTCTATAATGAGATGAATCACGTAAATTTAAATTTGGGAATAATTCAAACTATGTTAACAAAACAAGAATTTCAAATAAACATTCTAGAACAATATCAATACATTGTAATGTGTCTAAAAAGTACAGACACTGGAAAATACTTTAAGTCTATCTTTTAATGACATGACCAACGTACAGCTATTTTCACAGGAAGACATCTTAAATATAGTTAATCATGTTCGTGTTATATATCCAAGCAAAGCAATTGTCCATACTGACCCTTATCACATATATGAAAATTTAAAATTTACTAAAACCCAAGTTATAATGATAGAAAAGGGTCTAGTAGTTATTTTATCAGTACCTACTACCGACGGTAACAACTATCAATTATACTCAATCACTCCAGTACCTACTATTGATAATATTGTTCTAATACCATCTGAAAGATATTATCTACAGGGTTCTACATCAAAATGGTCAACCAACTCCTGTGTAAAAGGTACTACGACTTATGTATGTCTGCACTATAATATTAGGACAACCCCATGCAATTTAACAAAAACTGTGAATTGTAATTTTGCAAAAATAATCAATGATATCAAACTTTTTCAATTACTGAATAATGCTAATATCTTATTCTTTTCTACTAGCAACGAAATTGTTTTGCAAACATGTGAAAATAGTCAAGCCTCAGTTCAATTACAAGGTCCGCATCTGGTATATAGCAACTTAAGTTGTTCATTATCTTCCATGGAAACTACTTTAGAACCTAAACCAACAAATTATATAAAGAGTTTTCCTCTTGTATTTATTCACAGTGAACCTATAGTAAATCAACAAATACAGTTTCACTATTCTCATCTCGATGTAAACAAACTCAAATTAGATTTAACACCTATAGTACCAAATTACACTGTTTGGAAGAAATTAAATGTATTTAACGTAACTTCTTTGGTACTCAGTCTATGTATTCTGTGCTATGCATTTAGAAAATTCATTACCAAAAATGTACGTATACTTTGGTATCACTTTCGGCCTAAACAAGTTAACGTGGACGTTAACTTCGAACCGGGTGTGAAGGAGTTATGTATTCCATTGGAAACATCAACAAGGAAGATCCGCACCCCGCGACCTCCAGACGGCGCCGCCCAGCCGAGCGCCCCATCTGCTACTTGCTTCACGTTTCCAAATGTACAATAATATGTTTTGACGATTCAGTGATAAACATGCTACATCCTGAAACGTTCTGGAAACTACCTCTGTGAAATCTGTAAAACCTTGTTCTAGTAATTTCTTGTAAACATGTAAAATCATATATTTATTGAGAAGCACGACGGCCAAAGCAGCGTATTCGCTCACAAGTCACTGAGCTCATAACATCTTTCGGCCGTTCCAACTTGTACAGAGCTATTGCCAAATTAAATGTTGTAATATCTTCTTGTGAGTTTTACTTCACTGGTCATCCTGTGGTATCGAACCCGATACCTAGCAAATTGTCAGTCTCTACCCTGACTGCTGGTTTGCAAATTTAACTCGCGGGTTGTGAGAGAGCGAAACTGAAGATGAAGTCAGAATGGCGAGTACACGAGAAAACAGCGACACTGAATGAATGAATGCCTTATTTTACGTGGCGAGACTCAGGCCAGTTGGCCTGCTCTTCCGTCTGGCCACGCAAATTTGGTTACGCTCCTTTCACTTACTAGGGGAGAAAGAAGGTATTACTAGGGCGACGAAACGGGCAATTTGAATTTAGCTCAGAGGCTTCATTTTACCTTGAGGATTTTTACTTAACATGGGACAGCCGTCTTTACTTCCCCTCCGAAGGAAGGCGTACGAAGGATTTTTTCGCCTTTAAAAATCCTCGGCTTCGATCGGGTTTGAATCCGTTAACTTGGGTATAACAACCCGATGCGCTAACCGTTACACCATCGCTGCCGCCGACAATGGCAAGAGCGGCGAGACGTCCGCCTACGCCCGCCCACTGGCCCATGCGCTGCCCTGCCGAGCACAGCCACAGGGCAAATGCAATCAGGCCGAGTTACGCCAGGCAAATTGGCTGCGTCTTTTGTGTCATCCGCGACTCACGCAACTGCGCCTCTCGACCTGGGCCGCACGAGTCGGCTGACCATTTTCATTGAATCTGTGTATTGAAAAGAGCTTCAAACGAGTTACACATCTAAAATGGAGGAACCGGAAGCGGTAGCTCAGTGCATCAACTGATCTCCCTGCAGCGTCTCTGACCGGGAGATCCTAGGTACGAGTCCTGACGGCAGGACTTTCGACAGTAGCTTTTCTGATAGGTCGAATTCAGTCGTTGTCTGGAGGAGAATTGTAGTGAGCGGCTGCTCCGGTAGGTAGTTTTGAGTCGTTTCTCCGATCAGCATCAGGCGAATGCCGGAGCAGTACCCTACCAAACGGGCCACGGACCGCGCGCGATCTGTCCTTCCCATTCCTTGGCCTATCCTCTCCCCTTACACACACACACACACTTACACTAGCATGCACAGCACTACCACATATCCCGGGAGACCCGTCGGGAGCTTAGAGCTTGTCCCGGCTGGGGCGGTGCCTCACTGGTGGGAGAGTCCTGGTTAGGTGGAAACCCCGCTAGCCGACGGTAGGTCGGCGCCGGATCTCGCCATCCAGCGGGGGAAGATCACCGCCATCTCCTGGGGAAAAAGATGCACTACACTGACGGGACGAATGACCAAAGCAGTTCACACGCCCAGAAACATAAAAAAAATGAACAGCACGTAAAATATGCTGTAAGTGCTTGCAGTGCCTGTACGTCTTGTTCGCTCTCCATGCCAGCTTTCCCCTTCCGCCACAATGTACGCTCGCTGGTCAATGCAGATTGAACTAGCGTACAAGTGTGAGTAGTCAGCGATACAGCGGTTCAATAGGGTGGGAGCTTGTGACAATGAACAACGCAGAAAATACGCTATAAGTGCTTGCAGTGCCTGTACGTTTAGTTCGCTCACCGTGCCGGCTCTCCCCACCCCACCCCACGCCATCTACGCTCGCCGGCAATGGCACTCTACGCTCGCCGGCAGTGAGCGCTCGCTCAAAGGCATACGCGCTCGCCCACTTGAATACCCTGCCCGCGACCGACCCGCCGCCCGGCTGTTGCACACCGTTTGCGAGTCGTATGCCATACGCTTCGAACCAGCCAGCTTCCTTTATGGCAGGAGTTAGTCCGATGGCTGATTACGAAAGCAGCACGTCTGATTCCTTGTGACCCGTTTTCATTGACAAACCTACCCATGGGTAAACTCAGAAGACTCTTATACCGTTTTCCATTCCTTGCGCTGAAACACCCTAGTGCAGGGCAAAACCGTCATCGCTCCGCAACAGTGCTGCCCGACACGCGTGTAGGGCAGCTACGAATGAAACGGATTCCGGAACTGAATCAGTGCGTGTGCGCTACACAGTGAGATTACAGACAGCTGTTCTTGGTCTCTCGCCCTGATGGAACTCGAAAAATAATAATTTTGAATTATGATCGTTGTTATAACTTTTATGAAGTCTTATCGTAATTATTACTCCTTAATTCACTAACTATTCACCTATGATTTCTTTATTTAAAAGCTCGCAAAAACTTCAGATGCGTATCTGTGAAACTTCATTTTCGAGATTTGCTAATAATCGATAGTACGCTAGATTTTGAATCGAAAGGCTTCTGCAGGACTCCTTGGGTATTGAAAACCATAAAAATATTAACATGAGCATTTCCGCTGGTGTATGCATGGCCGTGCGAGAAACATTTTTGGGCACACACATTTGAATGATTTTGTAAAGGTCACTGTTTTTATTTTGAGTTTATTATCGTTTCGAAATTGAGACGTACCTACACTTGGTTTCTAAATAGCACTGGATTTGTTAACATGAAATTATTTAAGGTTAAATTTGAGGAAAAAGAAACTGATTTTCCGAACTACGCGTAAGTCACAAAAATTATTTTACATTTCTTGCAAATATAATATACTCATATTGGAAGTATTCCTGTGTGACAGAAGATCCTCAGTTGCCTTCACAATTTCACCACACATCCAGATCAACATTTATAACGTCCGTACCTAACCTCAAAGTGATCCGTTGCAATGGTCTGCACTGACGAGCTTCTCAGTGGAGGTTAGTGCGCCCCCAGTGCGCCCTGGTTCCGTGTCATTGTGCGAATGGAACATGCGCTCCTTTGCACTGGTGCGCCCTAGCGGTCAAATGGAACACGAAAGTCGCCCTGAGCGCGCACTGAGTGAGCACCAATGTAGCGAATGCAAAATGCTATGTAAATGAATTTGAGGCGTTGTTTCGTCGTATGTATTTATTTTCGCATAAAGCTTTTTTGGCAGCATTGCAGTCATCTTCAGTGCTACAAGTAATAATAATAATAATAATAATAATAATAATAATAATAATAATAATAATGCTATTATAGAAATAACAGGCTCTAAAGAATGGATATATCATTTCATATATACGTTGCAAATGACCTGTGAATTGATAACTGAATTTTTTTTTAAAGTTATATAAAACTCTTTCTTTATACATTCAAGTGCCAGGACATCAAGCATTCGGAAGATGTACTCTACACGAAACATATTTACAATCATCTGTTGAATACGAGGAGGAACATAAAGCCACGAATCATGCGCTTCAAAACAGGTGATCTTCTAAGTGAAAAAATAGTACGGATTGGTACAGTAAATGACAGCAAAACAGAGTGAAGAGCCAGTAAACTACATATTACGATGCTTTAACATGCCTTATGGCGGTGCCTGCACAAGCTAAAGCAGAGAAGTTTTAAGGAAATCGCTACATGGTAAACATCAAAACAAAACACGGAATTAGATGGCAACGATTATTTTGCGTGAAGAATAATGTAAGTTCACATTTTTGTTGTACTATATCGAGTTAGATATTTCAGATTTCGGAAACTTTACGAACATATTACATTAAAGAAATTCAATTTTTAAGAATGAATATGCATAGTCTCTAAAATCGCTTTCACCAATCGATGCTGTAATTACCGTACTTACCCTCAATTAAGGTGCAAAAATCAAAATTTGCCTATTTTGATTTTTACAACGCCGTATCTAAAAAACTGTGACTTGCGAAGAGAATGGAAACATTTTGCGAAGGTTACGTACAAGTTTATCAGCTAATAATTCATTACATGCAAATAATAGTATATTATGAAATGTTGATGTAATGAGGGGTGTTAATACACGAGTGTGATATTACGATACGAGCGAGTAAAGTTAAGTTAAACTTTTACATTGAATCGTTTCGTGGCAGTTGACGTCCAGGATTCAGCCAAGGCCACCTAGCGGACAGCTACCCTACCTGCCGCAGGTGGCTTTGCGAGAGAATACAAAAGTTGCGGCAATTTTTCCGAGGTCACCATTTTCGCTTTTTCTCATATTTTTGAAGGTGCCAACTCCTCTGATTCACTAGACATTTCAAACTAAAGAATTGGCCGGTTTCAAAGGACAAACACATGACAGCAACATATAACACACAACAATTTGCGTTCTGATCTTAACTTCAGTCAAATATTCCCCCTACCACTACCACTGCGTAAGTCAAATAGGATCATGTGAATTTACGATCCAATTTATTTTAAATAATATTCCACATTAAAACTACTGAAAATAAAAGCAATTAACACCGATAAACATAATATAATATTAAATGCAGTTTTAACAATCGAACGAACATTTACTAGAAAGATACTCAATGATTAATGAAGTGTCATTACTTAGCTTGTAAACATCTCTGTGATTGGTGAAGAACCTGTATCATAATGAAATTTATATCGTAATGAGTATCATTATGCGACGGGTTGCAGCCATCAAATGACAGCATTATACAATGGGAATAGAAAAAATAATTTTTTAGTAGAAAATGTTCTGATTTTCCGGGGGTCAATGTAATTTGTAAAGAGCGAAATGTTGATATGCGCGTTATTGAAATGTCGCTCTCGCTAGGTGATGGTCGGGGGTCGAGGGGCGGTGCGTGAGTGGCGCTTGGGCGGCGCCGATTGCGCGCGAGTTGCAGGGGCGGCAGGGGGCGGAGCGGAGCGGGACGGAAGCGAGGGGGGGCGGGTAGGTGTACCGGGAGCGGTATCTCAGTGCGTCAACTCACGTCACTGCAGCGCCTCTGACCGGGAGGTCCTAGGGTTACACTCCCCACGATGACAGAATTTTCAACATTAGCTGCTTTTCAGCTTTCTCTTCCTTGTTCTATCCTCTCCCCGTACAAACACAGTAAAATGCACTACACTACCACATATTCGGGTAGACCGGTCGGGAGCTTAGAGATTGTCTCGAAAGTGGCGATGCCCCGCTGGCGGGAGAGTCCTGGTTAGGGGGAAACCCCACGAGCCGACGGTAGGTCGGCGCCGGATCTCGCCATGCAGCGGGGAAGATCACCACCATCTACCGAGAAAAACACGCACTACACTTACGGGACTAATGACCAAAGCCGTTGACGCGCCCGGAAACACGAAAAAATCAATCAATCACGCGGGGCGGGGGTGAGCGGGGGCGGCGGGGGCGCGCCGAGCCACGTTGGGGGGGGGGGGGGGGGGGCGGACGGTCCCGGCGCACCGCATAATGCGCGCGCAAGAGGGATGCCCGCGCCGAGCGCGGGGCTAATGAGCAGCGGCGCCCCGCGGCCTTGGCCGGCGGAGCAGCGGCGCATGGCCGCCAGCGCCCAAGGACGAAGTGGCGTTCCGCAGGGAGCGATCACGCGCTTTCACCACTTCTCGATACAGTTGACAGCTCTGTTATGTTGAGAGAACGGTCTGGAAGATACGTTATGGTAGTGAGAAATGGGATTTTTGTTAACAGCATTATTTTTTATCTGTTTAATCCACTGATTTTGCACAGATTTTCATGACTTATTATTAGTGCTGAATACTTTAATTAGTTATTATAACTGGGTGAGAGAATAGGCGGGCGGGGAGTTCGTTTAGTCCAAGGAATGGGATATGAACAAGAATGAGAGTTGGGAAATCACTAACTGTAGTTAGTTCGCGAAAGGTAATGGTAAAGTGGACTCATAAGGAGAAATTAGCGGCAATGGAATCTAGAAATTCTTATAGATAATAAACAAGGAAAGTAGAATGTATCCGTACGCAAATTGAAATGAACAAAATGAAATAAATGTTTTGATATTTTGAAAAAAAAATCAGGCAAACCCATTAGGATCAATTCATAATGAAACGAGGCAAAAAGTACTGAAGTTCTCTAAATCCGAATAGTAATATTTTAATAAAGATAAATGAAGTTAGGAAAGCAGAGGGTGATCCAACGGAATCGATGAAAAATGCTAGATGACGGCACTGGACTACATGTAGTAAGATACAAAATTGGTTACTATAAAACAAGTGTACAAAAATCAACGCACTTGGAGCGATAAATGTGAGTTTTTGTACTCGGTAATTTACGAACATCCTTGACGAAGACTTCTACCTTGATTCATGAAATAATATTACAAAACGTCCAGTGCGAGGTATTAAACCTAAGAATTGAATATAGGCACTCAATTGTACATTCAATTTCGTCCAGTCTGGTGAGAGAGGTGACGATTATTTAAAAGAGATTTGTGAAGGATAAGGCCGAAGGAGAGGGGGCGTGTGAAGTTAGGGCTGATGACCGGTTGAGAGATGTAGAGGAAGGCGAATAATGGAAGTGCAGAGGAAGTGACTGAGGAATCAAGGAAATTACGTGCCAGGGCCAAGAGAGCGCTTGAAGGGTCATGGGTGGGGGGTAGGGGGGACGGGGAAGCGTTAATGGGGAATCGGCGGAGGGAGCGAGGCTGGGCGGATGGGATCCTGATGGCGATGTCTCGGGGGACTTGAGTTCTCACTTGTGACGGCGTCTGCCCTTCGCACAGGCAAATGTTCCGTTTATTACGCCATTAACGTGCGGACGGCGTTCGTCGGGAAGCGTCGGGGGGGAGTCGCGTTCTCTGCTGGAACAGCGACGTTTGATGCGAAATTATCGGCGCGGCAAGAAGCGACCTTTCTCCTCAAATATAAGAAAACGAAGCCCAGTCTTTTGTTATATTTCCCCCATTAGTTAACTGCGACGGACGATTTGAGTTTCATGATTCGTAAACTGAATGAACATTTTTTATAAGCAGAACATACTATCAACATGAACAAATCTAAATACTTGGCAGTTGGGAACAATGAGATTGAAGATCTTTGTCTGAAAAATGGGGGACAAATGAAAGGAGTAAACAAATATAAATATTTGGGTGTACTCTTTTAACAAAAAGGGAAATAGCCAAGAAGAAATTGAGAGACGAATAAGCTTGGGGAGAAATGTGACACGAAGTATAAATACTGTCTTATGAAACAAAACCGTCACTAACGCTACTAAAAGACGTCTTTTCTCCACACTAGTCAACAGTGTTACAACGTACGGTTCAGAAGTTTGGAAAGTTGATAAAAGAACAAGAGGAAAGCTGTTGGCCCTTGAAATGGACTACTGGCGTCGAAGTTGCTGTTACAGCAGTGCAGTGCATCAACTGATGTCACTGCAGCGCCTCTGACTGGGAGGTCATAAGTTCGAGTCCTGACGGCTGGAGGATTTTCGACACTAGCTTTTCAGCTAGGTCGATTTCAGTCTTTGTCTGGAGGAGAATTGTAGCGGGCGGCTGCTCTGGTAGGTAGTTTTCAGTGGTTTCTCCAATTAACACCACGTGAATGCCAGGAGCAGTACCGTAACAAACGGGCCACGGACCGCGCGCGATCTTTCCTTCATCTTCCTTGTCCTATCTCATACACTCACCTGCTCAACACTATCACATATTCCGGGAGACCGGTCGGGAGCTTAGAGTTTGTCCCGGCTGGGGCGGTGCCCCGCTGGTGGGAGAGTCCTGGTTAGGGGAAACCCCGCTAACCGACGGTAGGTCGGCGCCGGATCTCGCCATACAACGGGGGAAGATCACCGCCATCTTCCAAGGAAAAACACGCAATACACTTCCGGGACTAATGACCTAAGCTGTTAACGCGCCCGGAATCTCTAACCAACCAACCAACCCAACTTCTTAACTACCCTGAGAACTGATACGGTAGCCAGGTTCAAAGTGTGTAAAATGACCTGTCCCCCAATGGCAGGTCTAGCCGGGGGGAGGGGGCGCATGCGCGTTGGGCTCCAAATGGCTTCCCGGCCGCGCCGGCCTGTGTAATTTAGGGGGCGGCGCGGCGGTCGTTGGCATAATCGCGTCGCTGCCGCCTCTGCCTGAAAGGGTGATGGCATCGAGGAGAGGCGAGGCGCAGGCCCTAGATTCGGCAGCAGCCCCTGATCCCGGGTCAGAAGGCGGCGACCGATGACAAAGGTTAATCTCGGAGAACGGTTAATCCGTGCCCCAGGGGTTCCACAGGGATGGGCCTGTCTACGGGCGAAGGTCATGTGACAGATCAGTCATGTGCAAGATGACCCCTTGCGAAATGCGTGAGATAATAGTGTGAGATGCGAACTAGTATGAAAGAACAAATAACAAAATTGGAAATTACTAAACATTAAGGTGTGAAATATAAAGAATGGTTTGGAAAAATGTAAGAAGGTGTAATAATTATAAATCTGAAATGAGATAATTGTGATCCTAAGGATTCAAACTTAATATATGAAGCTTTGGATAAAAAAATGGACGCAACGGACACCAACCAAGAATCATGCTAAAATGGATGTAAAGAGCATTAGAATATTTACAGGTGAGAAGCAAAACACCAAAATGAAGGAGATCGATGGCAACAGATGTGGTCAGTTAATGTTGAAATAATCATTTGAAACAAGTGAACTGATACTTACATTTTATAAAACCATTAAAGGTGAACCTTGTCATTAGACAAAAGGAAACAACAAGACAGAAGGTGGACGAAAAATAAATATATCTCAGGGAGAAGTGAAGAGAGAGAAGATGCGAACCCAAGTAGTCAATGACAAGGGAAATACATCAACCTGAGAAGAGTAGTGTGTTATAGAAATGTCTTCGTGATCCAAGGTCGAAGTAAGTTGTTTCGTTAGGCATCTAAATATATCAGATACCAATTCTTCTTCGCAGAAGTCAGGTGAGTTTTATTACCAAAGAAATTTCAAGATATTGCTTTAAGTGAATTCCTCCAAAAGACAAATTCAAAGAAACTATCCTTATAAAAGGCCTGAAACACGGGAAAGGACGTCTAGATACTTAGCGATGTATTACTTGTTGTCATTCTATTCTAGTTTTTCTACATATATGATGTAGACGTATTAGCGGGAGAGGTGGCTCCGTGCATCAGTTGATGTCCCTGCAGCGCCTCTGACCGGGAGCTCCTAGGTTCCAATCCCGACGGCGCGCCGCGGCGGCAGGATTTGCGACACTAACTTTTCAGCTAGGTCGATTTCAGTCGCTGTCTGGAGGAGAATTGTAGCGGCCGGCTGCTCTGATAGGTAGTTTCCCATGATTTCCCCGATCAACACCAGGCGAATGCCAGAGCAGTACCCTAACAAACGGCCACAAACCGCGCGCGATGTTTCCTTCCTTTACCTTGTCCTAACCTCTCCGCTTACACACATTTTCAGTAACTACCACACATGTCGGAAGACCAGTCGAGAGCTTAGAGCTTGTCCGGACTGGGGCGATGCACCACTGGCGGGCGATACCTGGTTAGGGAAACCCCCCAACAGTCGGTTAATCGATGCGGGATCTCGCCATCCAGTAGGGAAAGAACACTGCCACCTCCCGAGGGAAAACATGCACTACACCTACGGGACTACTGACCTCAGTAGTTGACGCGCCCTGAATCACCAACCATTCATGCAGAAATATTAGTATTTACACTTCTGAATTGATCAGAATGGGCAGCATTGACACTGAAAACAGATATTCTAGCGCTGCGAAGCGAGATGAGCAGAGCGGTTGCAGCGGGCGGAGGTAATAGGGCCGCAGCGGCCCTCCCCCTCCCCCCTCCACACCCGGCGCCGAGGCGCGCTATCGCCAATGCGTGCGGCCGAGGAGCTATGCATAACGGATCGCGCGGCGACGCGCTCTAACGAGCAACCTGTCCGGGACGCGCGCGCGGTGGGCGTTTCCGAGGGCGGCGCGCCAGGGAGTCGTCCGACGCCGCCCCCCGCCCCCGCCCCCGCTCCGCCCGCGACCCGCCCACGCCACCATGCCCCGAACCTCGCCGTTACTCCGGCGCCGCTCCACGCGTCAGTATGATCCCATCGACGCCGCCCCGCCCACGCCACCCCGCCTCGGCCTCGCCGCTCCGCTCGCGCCGCTCAGACCGACCCCGCTCCACCCTCGTCCCGCCCACGCCACCCCGCCCCGACTTCGCCGCTCCGCCTGCACACCTCATCACCCCGTTCCCGCTCCTCTCCCGTCCCACCACTCCGCCCACGCCACCCCGCCCCTCCCCCCCCGCCCCCTCCGCGCCCCGCCGCCCCGCTCCACCCTCGTCCCGCCCACGCCACCCCGCCCCGACTTCGCCGCTCCGCCTGCACACCTCATCACCCCGTCCCCGCTCCACTGCCATCCCCCGTCCCGCCTGCGCCCCCCCCCCGCCCCCCACCTCGCCCCCCCCCCCCCCCCCCCCCCGTCCAGGCGCCATCGACATCCAGCCCCGCGCCCCCCTTCCGTCTAATGCTCGCTTGGCCTCATTGCGCTCGTGAATCATGCGTCCCCAAAGGACGAATGTCGCGGGCAGGCATCCGGGAAGGATTAAGGTCAAGTGTCGTCGCTACTGTCGCTGGACTCGAAAGGGACATTCCAAATACGGAAAAATAGATTGAGAGATATAAATGATCACTGGTAATAGGAATTCTAGCTCAAATATATCATGGAAGCAAGGTGTTCATTTGAAATTTATCAGTGATGCAATTTAATACTTACAAATAAACCTGAAAAATTCCAAATAAAACAATATTATTTCTATGCAATTTTACTCAATATTCAATTCATCGGTAGTACTACGAATCTATTTGTTAAGCTCTTCCACAAAATTTCACTTCATTTAAACTCCTTTATACTTTCTCGTATACATACGTATATACAAAGTAATATGTGTGATATAGAGAAAGTTGTATAATTCTGTGGAAAATCGATTTCGAGATTTCAACGGAAATACACGTTTTGGGGACCCCTTGTTTCCGGAAACGTGTTCTATTCAAAACGTCTGTTCGTCTGTACGGTCGTCCGTCCGTTGATCTGTGAACAACAGGAGCGCCTAAACTATTCGTACGATTTTTTCCAAAATATTCTCCGTTGGATCTGGCTCCACTCAAAGCTCTGCGATTTTGAAAAACCGCAGTTTTGAAAAGTCGCAAATCTTTTGAAGGTACTTTACATGAAGTCCCTGGAACATTTTCAATTTTTTTCGAAAACGAAATCCAAATTTTTTCTTTTAAATTTATTGTACGAATAGAGCTACATGTACTGTACAAGATGACATCACGAATTCGTTTTTTTTTTCTGTTTTTCACGAATTAAACAATTGTACTTTTCTGACTTCTCACGTCGTTAATATTTACATTGGTGTAAATTTAAACGCACTTTTTACACGTGATAAAACTAAGCGCAATTTGTATACGTACATTATTGCACATACAAAAATGAGTTCTTCAAATTATGTCTTACAAAGTTTCTTGAAAACTCAAAAGTTTTCAGTGAAAATGAGCTCGAAATGCCGCATTTTCTGAAAGACTCAAACGGCATTTTTTCTAATTTTTTTTTTCAAGTTTCCCTATCTCGATCAGCTTTTTGTCAAGTTTACCCGATCCATTGAACAAATACTGAGATAGCCCCTTGATTTGCTTCTGGACATAAATGTAGCTTCACTATGCGCACGTTTTGCTGAGCTCTCCTTTTGCTTGTAGTGGTAGGATTAGAGCTGAGAATGAGTTACTATTTTGTTAGCAATGCAGAAAAATCAAATCTGCCGTTCGTTTACCGTTGCAAATAAGATTGCTATAACTCGTGGACAAAAATTTCTAGTTTTTCAAATGTTGCTAATCTCGCACATTTTTTATATTATTATCATTGTTATTATTATTATTATTATTATTATTATTGGTACTATTATTAATATTTTAACTTTATCATCTTTCCACTATTTATGGTTAAACAATTAGGTTCTACAATTAGGAAACCGAAAAATTGAGAATAATTAAAAAAATATATTATTTGGGCGGCTATAGATGGCAGCTGGCAAGAGTATGTGGCAAGTCCGAAAAGCTAGCCCAGACCAAACAAATGAGGAAACTAGTGCGAAAAGTTTGAGCCATTGTGTATCACCACTAATTAAAAACTGATGATTAACAAATTCTCTATGTATTTTTTTTTCTTTCAACTTTCTATTGACGTTGAAGAAGATATGGTTCTCAACAGCTACCACAATCTCTTCACCAGTTCAGCCCTCATCTGTTACAGACGTACTATTTCACTTTATTTTTCTTCTAGCATCGCCTTCTCTCCCTCTCTGTTTTGCAATTACTTTCCTGATGTGACGTTCGAAATTCAAATATCTCTCGCACAGGAAAACATTGGTCTTTATTGCGACTTTTTGGAAAAGAATATTGCAGTACGTTGATTGCATCTGACTGGGGAAAGAGCTTTGATATTCTGTGTGGATGAATTTTTCAGCAGAGGGAAAGAGATATAGCATTAACAATTTTCATTCAAAAACTTAACAATTTTTTTAAACATTTTTATTGATATATGTCTGCAATACAAGTAAAAATAAAATAATAATTTGCTAATGACAAAGGGCTGATTTCATGTAATGTTATCATTAAAATTAGCTGAACCGTTGGGATTACATCGCACAGAAGAGCTGTATTTACTTATTTATTTATTTTACGTCAAAAAACAGTTAAAACTGCGTAATACGTGCTATGGGGAAAAGTGAATTGTGCGCACATTTTCAAAATTCTGTGATCCCTACACTAAGTCATATATTACTTGAATTGTGAAAAAAAAAGAGAAAAAAGCTCCCATGTAATAAATAAAATCCCATAAATAAAATATATTTTCAAGGATAAATAAGCAATAAATTTTGGGCTCTTATCCATGTTGCTTTTCGGAATAATACTTCCTTCCGCGACAACATGGAAACGATAATTTGAGTAATTGTATTTCCTACTGAATTCTACAAGACGTGCACAGAAAATGAAGTTACATTTATGTTCAGAAGCAACACAAGGGGCCATCTCAGCATTTGCTGAATGGTTCAGGGAAACTGGACGAAAAACCTGATCGAGATGGGGTCATTGACTCAAAAGCTGCGATACAATACTTGTTACATATTGTGTAGAATTATACAGTCCAATGGAAAATAATACATTAAATATCACTGTTAAAATTAATGTTATTTTCCTTGTGATGCTCAGTATAGTCTCTAATTGTATAGAAACAGTTATGCAGCAGAAACGATTTCACTTTGGATTTAAAATTTTCTATCTAATTTAATCGTTTAATGTCATCTGGCAAAGTGTTGTAAAATAATGTATATGTATTGTATGCGAATTTTTTGTAATGAGCTTTTGATACTGTCACTTGATGAATATGATTTCTACGTGGAAGGTTAGGGGGAAACCCCACTAGCCGACGGTAGGTGGCGCCGGATCTCGCCTCCAGCGGGGGAAGATCACCACCACCTCCCGGAGAAAACATGCACTACACTAACGGGACTAATGACCAAAGCAGTTGACGCGTCCGGGAACACGAAAAAATCAAATGAAATCAATATATAATTTCCGCCACTTCTAATTTTTTTGATCCCTCATTTGTTTAGAACCATTCACCGAGAGCCAAAATCGAGGTCTTTACAGATTTAAAATACATGATATTTCACAAAAAGTGCTCGTATGACAATTTTTTAGCTTCATATTTCTCAAATGTCGCAAGAACTTTTTCGTTTTACAGTTTGTGGGCTGAGGGACCACTGCATTGCTCTATTCCAAGACTACGAGGTCATTTTGCCATCACCTGAATATTTGAAAACATACCTGAAGTAGTTATTCATTGTTATGAATGTTAAAGAATTATTTTTGGACTTAATTTGTAAGTTTTCGTCGGAAATTCTAGCGTTTTCTCGTTTCAACTTGGAAATCTCCGTCCGCACAAGAAAGTTATACACAACTCCCAAGCCACCTACCTAGTGTGAAAGCACTATTGTTTACAAAAGACGGTTGCTTTATTTTCACTCGGAGATTGCGCCTCTAAAATTCAGCTTTGGGTTTTAGGGTACGCCTTCCTCAGCTCAGCTTCGGTATGAAAATAAACATGACAGTGCTGGTGGCCATGCGACACGCACTGAACAAAACGCATTTCGGTAGAGAGAAAAGCGCTGTACAGTAACACAATATGGGTGCGAGTACGTCAGTCTGAGCTCTTAATTTCTGTATACAAAATACGACTGTAGAAACTCAGTGCAACTAAAAGATTTTTTTTGTCGTGTTTTCTTTTATAACAGAAAATTTGTTTTGTTATGTTTTTGTAAAAAGCATTTCTAGAGACAATCCAACTCGTACGTTCATACAGAATGTGAAATGGAGAATAAAAACAAAGGTTACTTCTCTCGGTCAATTCTCTGCGATATGCTTTCTTTCAGCTTGCTTTTTGCCCTTAGGCAGTTGCGTAATACTCAATTTGAAATTTGACTGCAAACGCAAACTCTACTCCTTCACATTTCGGCGTTTCACAAAATTGTTAAAATTTCTTCGGTGAGAAATGTTTTCGTGTCATGCTGCCCCAGTATAATTCGAATGTTATGAAATGCCGCAATAGATTCACGCTCTAAAATTGTTATTAAGTTTTTGACTAAAATTTACCTACTGGGGCTGTACGCAATTTCGTGCTTAATTTGTCTCTCGGGATCTCTAGAACGTGACATTACCAACATGGAATCGAATGTAAATAGAAAGATATGCATAGAAAAATCAAATTCAAAATATAAATAAAAAATAACAACAACAAACGTTCCTAAATTTATATCTATAAATTCCGCCTAGACGTGTTTCGTGTGTTAAGCTTAAAATCATTCTGCACGGCTCCGATTATCCAGTGCTCTCTCGTGACGAGATGATCCACTGCGTGGAGGGCTGGTTTCGTCGTGCTACCCGTGCCATGAAATCACGCCCACGGCACCGACCTAGACTTCACTGTTTTATATTAATCGCACGCAAAATCAGCTGTAGGAGATTACAAACTAAAACGTTGGTAATGGTTCCTTGCAATTAGACAGCTCGCCCAACACATGGAGCATATTTTGGTCTCACGTCTGATGGTCTCTGAAGCACCCGTCACTCCACTCACTCGAGTCGAAACAACTGAGTTATGACAAATCCATTTTCCACGTGCGCTAGTAATTTAAGCAGGGGAGAACAAAAAGTTCCAATGCTAGATTAAACTAAAAACTACAATTAAAATAATCTCCTTCTGAAATGATTTTTCAAAATATTTTAAAATCAGTATTTCGTCTAAAATGTTAAGAAGAAATTTTCAATGTTCTATGATATTTTGGATTCTTACTGATTTTTAAATTTCGTCAATTGATGAATAAATAAAAAAAAATAGCTGTAAATAGGTTGAACATTTGAAACTCATATCAATAATTTAGTAATAATCAATAGATAATATATTAATAGTCAATAGATAAGAGGTAATAATCAATAGATAATATTTTAGAAATGAGGTGTCTTAAAAAAATCAAGAGCCTGGATTTGCCTCAAAGATTCTGAAGCACTAACATTGTAGGTGTATCAATAAAGAGATTTGATAATGGGTACCTTTTGAAATCATTGTTAATTAAGTAAGACATTTCCTTATTGTTCAAATGTATGAGATTGTAAATAACGTTTTTTTAAGGAACATGCGAGCAATTTTATTTTGATTTTTTAAAAATTTGCATTGGATTAAAGCAGAGCGGATATTCATTTCACTGGAGCACACTACAAAGATTGAATTCGGAAGGATGGATAATTCAGCCCTGAAGAACTACCTACTGAAAGTTCTTCTATCGAAAATTTATCGCTTTCCGCGGCACGATTACGTAACTTTCTGTTCTTATGAAGTTCCTTCTTAAGGGCGAGAAAGTAAAAAGGGAATTTCCAATTCAAACCGTGGAAGAAGGAAGACAGGCTTTTCCGCCTATTCTGAAGTAAAAATGTCCAAATATTAGTAGCATAATTCTTTCTCTGGAGTTATTTGCCTCGCTGCCATCGCGAACGAACGGGAAAGCAAAACAAATTGGTCGTTCGTTTGAAATTGCTATGTCGTTTCGTTTTTTTAAATTTATTTTACGTCAAAAAAACAGTTAAAAACTGCGTATGACGTGCTATGGGGAAAAGTGAATTGTGTGCACATTTTCAAAATTCTGTGATCCCTACACTAAGTTATATACTACTTAAATTTTGAATTTTGAAAGGGAGAAAAAAAACAAAAACTCCCATGTAGTAAAATCTATTTTCAAAAATAAATAAGCAATAAAATTTGAATTTTGAATTTTGAAAGGGAGAAAAAAACAAAAAACTCCCATGTAATAAAATCTATTTTCAAGGATAAATAAGCAATAAAATTTTGAATTTTGAAAGGGAGAAAAAAAACAAAAAAACTCCCATGTAATAAAATCTATTTTCAAGGATAAATAAGCAATAAATTTTCGCTCTTATTAATTCCTGCCGCGACAACATGGAAACGATAATTTGAATAATTGTATTTCCCACTGAATTCTAGAAGACGTGCACAGAAAATGAAGTTACATTTATTTCAGAGACGCGTTTTTGGTAATGCGGAATAATATGATAGACCAGTCATTTACTGTGCTAAATCAAACTAACGGAAAGTCTCTGCGATGTGAACAAAATTCCCAATTTCATTTCCCAACCTGGCTGACTCGCTAATTCATTCCCACAGCTATAACTACGTATATCCTCCTCGCACCTCATTGCTTTCGTACCTGTCATCAGCCTTTTCATTCTGCCTGTTTTCTCCTCAACTAGTCTGGCGGACAATTGTTGAGATCGAAACTCCATTTAATAAACCTCTCTTAAATCATTTTGATACACCTTCTGTCCTTCCAACCCCAAACCTCGTACCCCACACCTCAAATTTCATTTTACTACTTCCTGTCGCGTACAGGGAATAGCTTTGAGGTCCGTCCACACGTGGAACGTTTAGAATGAATCCTCCACGTCTCCTGCACACTCATACACCCATCGATCCTCCAGAGCGCGTTAACGCCCGACGTGGCCGGGTATTCATTTGGGAAAACAATCGCGGGTGAGAGGGCGCGAAACTAATTTTTGTCCCGGGAGAGCAAAATGCGGAGCCACGAACGAATACGAAGATGGCCGAGCCCAGTCGAACGGTCGGGGAGCTAGTGTTCTTCCGAGACACAAGTCATTTACTTGGTTTGGAGTTTGCTTTGCAGTTTGAAGTTGGAATGAGAAGTTTTCGCGCGGAATTGTGACGCTGCGTTACGCGCGTTCAAGTAGAGGACGAGACTTGCGCCTTCGGCTCTCGCGTTAACATATAATATCCATGAGTCTGCCCAGCGCGTAATTACCAACGCAATTATTTGCGAATACTTATCTTAAAGATAATTTGCCGGGTATATGTTCTGTATGTGTTGCAAGAAAGCTACCATTTTCTTTCCTCCTGTTTGGTTCTGTCCGTTTTCTGGTTCCTGTGTTTCTGATATATTCTTATTTATTAACAGTAATATTAATTTATTTGTATTTTAGGGAGTGGATACACGCGTATCGAAGATATTACTTAAAATCGCGCCAAAGGTTATCTACTTCAATCGAGTGATATTGGAAAAGATAATTTATAAAAATATGTCACATACAATATATAAGTGATACGGTTAATTAATTATAATTCTTCAGATCATTTGTACTAATTTTAAACGTTTAAAATTTCTTAAAGTTACAAATTCACGTTATTAACTTTCACGACCACTATAAAATAGTAATTCTGACAAATGGGGAATTAAAGCTTCTGCTAAGGACGTCCGATCGGTTCGCTGGCCCGCTCGGCTATCTTCGTTTACATTCGTGGCTCCGCATTTTGTTCTGACGAGACAAGCGCGAAACACGCGTCGCCGTGAACGGCGCCCGCGCTGTTTGCCTGGTGGAGAGGGGGGTTTGGCAGCGACGGCGAGGGGCTGAGAGAGGTCGCCTCCAATCAGGGCGGGGATGCAGGGGATTTCCGGCGGGGATTCGAGCAGCGTGGCGTGTCTGCAGGAAACGGGGTGGGGGCGGGGCGGGGCGGCGGGGGGGAGCGGGTGGAGCGGGGCGGATCGGTGGAGCGGGGCGAGCGTAGTGGACGGGGGGAGCGGGGAGCGGGGCGGAGCGGGGGGGGCGGGGAGTGACGGGGCGGAGCGGGGACGGGGGAGCGGTGGAGCGGCGGAGCGGGGTGGAACGGAGGGAGCGGGTTTGAGAGCGACGGCGAGGGGTTAAGAGAAGTCGCTTCCAATCAAGGCGGGCGGGGCAGGGGATTTCCGGCGGGGATTCGAGCAGGGGGAGGGGCGGAGCGAGGCGTGGCGTGGCGTGGCGTGGCGGGGAACGGGCGGGCGGGGCGGGAGGGGGCGGGGCGACCTCCGGGGTAATCCGCGTGAGGAGCGGGCGCCGCGGCGCCGAGCGCATATTGATGTGGCGCCGCCCGAGTTAATCAAACCCGCGACCTCCCCGGCCGCGCGACAGCCGCGCGCGCGCGCTGCCGATCACGGGATTCGATCAGGGGACTCGCCCTCGCCGTCCGAGGGGCTGAGCGGATCTCTCGCGGAAGATGAGAACACGCGGCGGGGAATTGGGCGACCAACTCGCAAAACCGTCTCTCTCCCTCTGTATACACAATCGCCAGTTGGAGTTTTCGCGACATATAACGCTGTCCTGGTTGCCTTCAAGCCCTGTAGGAAACTATTGCACTCTTCGCCGCAAAACATCTGCTATCTAGCGATCCTTGTTTCAACTCGGGATAGCTGGTCCCTCGGAGCCCAGGCAGCCCCAAAACCCATCTCGGTCAGGTATCAATTTATTTAATTTAATATCAACAAGTTATGGCAAATAGTGGTAAGTTTCAATAAACAGAGGCGTTGTGTAAAAGCAATTTCCATGTTCAAGAAACGTTTCGGACAGCGTATTTTCCGATCAATGACGTCGAACATGCAATAGAGGAGCCGATTAAGGTTTTAAGACTCGCCAGAACCTCTCTCCTTCCTATCTGACGTGACACGGCGGCGATTAATTTTCAGTTAAATCAAGAAAATATAGTTTAGATACGAAACTATGAAGACTATCTGAGTATCTCAGAAATATTCTTAATTTTTACTTGAAAACAGGGTGAAATCAATTTATAAGCGATGAGTGTTTTGTAGATTACCAGACGAATCGTAATAAACGGGAACCGTTCAAAAATAACCTGACCTACATAAATATGATGTCTAAATGTGTTTACATGTGCTAGTAGGAGAAATCAAACCTTCCTTTACACACTGTTAATCCTCGAACGTATTCATGGATTTTTACTACCTTACCTACATGACTAATTTCCATTATGCGCAGAATCGAAAGAAAACTACGTATTCTCCGACAATAAAAGAAGTGTTTGTGGGTATGGTAGATCCCCAGGAACTTGGGTAAGATTAAAAAAACTATGAAACATTTATGACTTTATCTGAGAAATGCAAATATTTGATTGTGCTATTCCGCCTATTCTCAAATTGCGCGTACCCACTGAATTCTCATACACAGTGCGTCATTGCTTTTGAAACAGCTGACGCCATGCCACAACAAGGTTCAAAGAAAGAGACCGCGTCCCATTATATATTTGATATTCATATGTTGCGTTATGGAACAACAACTCTTTTTAGATTGGCAATCTTCTTGCAATCTTTATATTGGGAATCTTTTATATTGACAATCTTGGTCATCATCAAATTTTCTATCGGCCAAATCAGCTCTGCATCAACATGCAGTTTTCTCAAATAAAAACATCAATTTCCCTGTTTTCTATATTATCTATAAAATTATATTTATTCTCGTACGTCACAGAATACTTCGATAAACTTTTAACATTAGAATGCCTAGACATTTTACCAAGCACCGGCATTTACCGAGAACGCCCGCACACCGTCATTTTGACGTCTCATGTATTTAATGGACTATTTCTGAATTTGGGGGCATTTATACGCATAAATACACACAATACGTACTCAAGTTATCATTTGACCGATTGATTGCAGTTATTAGAAGAATACATGCAATTGATATCAAAACAATTACGGAAATTCTGGTTGCTTAGTCGTGGGTTGCCTTTCGTCGTATGTCACTGATAGTCCCGATAGCGTTTCATTTCTTCACCGATTTCTAACATCGACACTTCAGATACGACGAACATTGATGCTTTTCAACAAAGGGAGCGTCCATGGTTTCTCGGAAGAGAGATAAGATGAAATAATAAACCGGGAGCGCTAGCTCAGTGCATCAACTGATGTCACTGCGGCGCCTCTAACCGGGAGGTCCTAGGTTCCCACTCCCCACGGCGGCAGGATTTTCGACACTAGCCTTTCAGCTAGATCGAATTCAGCTGCTGTTTGGAGGAGAATTCTAGCGGCCGGTTGCTCTGATCGGTAGTTTTCCGTGGTTTCTCCGATCAACGCCAGGCGACTGCCAGAGCAGTACCCTACCAAACGGGCCACGGACTGCACGCGAGCTGTCCTTCCTCTTCCTTGTCCTATCGTCTCCTCTTACACTCACAGTTACACTAACATGCACCACACTACAACATATCCCGGGAGACCGGTCGGGAGCTTCGAGGTTGTCCCGACTGGGGTGGTGCCCCGTTGGTGGGAGAGTCCTGGTTAGGAGGAAACCCCACTAGCCGACGGTAGGTCAGTGCCGGATCTCGCCATCCAGCGTGGGAAGATCACCACCATCTCCCGAGAAAAAAATGCACTACACTAACGGGACTAATTATCGAAGCAGTTGACGCGCCCGGAAACACGAAAAAATCAATCAATCAATGAAATAATAAAAGCAAGTCGACACACGGAGCTGCAGCTATTAGGAAGCAGACAATACGATGCCTTTTAGACCCTTAGGATAAATCGATCAGTATAACAATTGCGAGTGGATGAATATTTTCGAAATTTTCACATATACTTTAAATCATAAACATATATAAAGTCGAGTAATTGAAACGTCTGACTGTTCAGTTTAATAAAGATAATATTACTTGCAATGGTGTAGCCGTCAAAATGACGGCGTCGGTCATTGTCGAGTTAAATTCATGAATCGCTTAAACAAATCATACGTTATCTACACTGTTGCCGTTATAGCAAAGTCCTTCAATTCATTATTTCTACAGAAATTGCTGACCACCTGATTCTACCTGAATCTCTTCACGAGGCCAACGAAATAGAGCGACGCTGCCTGTGCAGTTGCCAACTGGGCTTGAACGAAACCGATGAGGCTTTGTTGCCCTACGTTCTTGGAAGCACTCGCCGCGCCTGGCAGCGGAACAGCTTCGAGTTAATGAAATAAGGGAGGGCTTTCAAAGAGGAGTCCCGCCGTAAGAAAGCACCACTCTTCGAAGTTGGCGGCTCCCACGAGCAGGAAGGCAACATGGGCTGCCAATTGTAGTTGCATCCGTACCAACTGCTGAAACTACTAAATCTTCTGAGGGTAAATAATATTGCCATGAACTCAGCCAAAAGAACTAAAATATTGTGGTCAGTATCCAATAATGTAAGCGTGACAATAACTGTTTACTTAAAGCTAGTTGCTTTAAACGTTCAGCACGTCAAAACGACTGAGGTATACGGTAGTAGTTGTAACGAAAGAGTTCGGGATTTTTTTTAAAGATAGACCACTTGCCAACAAAGAAAAGCTGCCAGAAGATCGCTTATCACTGAAGTCTTACTTACGAAATATGTGGTCGGTAATAGATCTTTCAAAACAGTGCGTTGGATATCGTCCAAACTACACGACACTTCGTTATATTTTTCCTCCAGATAGTTCAGTGCACTGGATGTGTGAGTATAATGCATCTCAGACATATCTCTTAAAATAAATTTTCACATTTCTCAATATTTACAATATGATTTTTGAATTCTTTTCACATTCTAAAGTTATATTTTTTCCTGTCATATTCTATTTGGGCGTAAGACGCGGTAGATAGATAGTTGTATGGACTTTGATTACACATGAATTACATGCTTCATTCTTAGTCGCGACATTTATTTATTATTACAGCAAAGCTTTGTTCGAAAATATATAGATTGCAAGACTGTTTGCCTTTGAAATCCACGCAGCCGTTTGCATATTCCGGGCGATTGTGCTTTGTCCTTGTCAGAGAAGCACTCCAATATGGATCATCAGACCCAGTTCGGAACTCGAAACGAATCACTTGGTATCGTACACAATTATAATGGTCCACCCGCGCTTGTGTTCTATCGCCGTTGCTTTGTGTGTGTGCGTTTGTGTGTGCGTGCGTGTGCGTGCGTGCGTTTGTGCGTGCGGGTGTGTGCGCGTGTGCGCGCGCGTGTGTGTGCGTGTGCGTGCGTGCGTGTGTGCGTGTGTGCGCGCGTGCGTGTGTGCGCGTGCGTGTGTGTACGTGCGTGTGCGTGCGTGTGCGTGTGTGCGCGCATGTGTGTGTGTGTGTGTGTGTGTGTGCGCGCGCGCGAGAGAGTGTTTTTTGCCACAACCTAGTCGGCATGCGGTGGGATGGGGTACAGCAGAGGCTTAATTTAGATGAGAGGACCGGGTGACGGGGTAATCTTGGGCGGTTGCAACTTCGTCGATCGCCAGGCTTTTTACGCGAACGTAGCGGCAGGGTGGGGGAGTGGGCAGGGTAGAAGTATTTCACGAAGCGGGATGAAGCATGGAGCACCAATACAATAATGCGAAGGAAGGAGAAAGAAGACGTGAAGCGAGAGGGCGAGGAAAGGGAATGAGTACAGTGTGAAGGCATAAGAACGACAAAAAAGGCATAAACAAGGCATGGGCGTGCCGAGGAACGAAAATATGAACATGAAAGAATGAAATTTAGACCATTGAATGGATCAGAAAAGATTGCTTCTCAACTCCAAGAGACAAAAGAAAGATAAAACATACAGAGAACAGAGAGAGCTAGAGAAAACAAATGTAAGGAGGTCATATAGGTTAAAAGAAATAGTCAACCCTACTCGGCGATGGTTGGTGAAATAACTTTATGGTGATACAGTATATTTGAAGAAGGGGGTGATTACCAGATTTCAAGTAATTTTGAATCGAAATTTTAGATACATTTTTATCACAATCTTCCTTCTTTCTTTGTGCTTTTTATTTCGAAAATTTAATCTCTAGTAATATTCTTTTGTTTGCAACTCTTTATAAACATATTAGTTATTGATTTATTTGAAATAAAAGAAACGTTCTTTGTTATTACCAGTATATGCGCCACTTGCAAGGTAAAAGAGATGTGTGCTAAGGATTGCTAATGGTGCATAGAACTGAGAGCAGTTAACCCTTAACTCAATTTACTTGCCCCTAAGCTGTGGCGGGGTCCTCAGGTGCCTCAGAAGGTATATTACTATTTATCTCAATGAAAAGTTTTTTTTTCAAATTTTGTTCTTTGAATCAGTTTACAATGTTTATAATAACAAGAAAAACGTAGATTTCAAGCTATTGTTACACATTGAACTTCTGTGATCTGGGCATAAATTGTTTTCAGCACTTTTCGCAAACTATATTTGTCTTTCTGTCCGCATTTCTCGTACACATGTAGCATATTACATTTAATGTTGATTCTGACACAAAAGATGTTGAAGGTTAATATAATTGCTTTGTGATTTTACTGTAATACAAATCGTAAAGTCTAAATATACACAAAACGTGAATCGAGGGAATGAAAAAGAACACATGAACACTACGGTGGGTATTTTGATATGTTTTTTCCTCTAAATACAAAAATAAACCTCAAATCACTTCCCACAACCAGTCAAAACAAATAACACAAAGCCACTGAGAAATATTGGCAACATAAGCGATATATTTGCAAATAAAAGTATCCAAAGTTTTTTATGACAATCATTTATTTCAGCAATTGCACATCGTTTCGTAACTAGTTTTGTTACATCATCAGGTGCTTAGTGAGGTAACTACTATCCCATTGAAACTATCCCATTGGTAACTGTTAGTTATGTGATATCAACTGAGCGAGAGTGAGTTAATTTCGTAATGTTACCTCGACTGTTCTACTGCAGAGGTAATTCAATGGGATAGTAGTTCCCTCACTAAGCACCTGATGATGTAATAAAACTAGTTACGAAACGTTATGCAATTGCTGAAATAAATAATTGTCATAAAAAACTTCGGATACTTTTATTTGCAAACATATATTGACAATGAAGAAGAAATATTGATTTAATAAGCGATATATTCATTTGTTTCCGAATTATAATGACAGACACTTCGGCCGGGGGAGTACAGAACCCCACCCGAGTAGTGAAGGATTAAGAGACGACTAGAGGCGACGTATGTGGGCGTGGTGGTGGTGGGGGGGGGCGGTTGACACGGGCGAGGCCACGTGGCAGTGGCGCAGGGAGGACGCGGGCGAGGCCGCGCCGTGCACGCGGTTGCCATGGCGACCGCTCCCTCCTCGCGCTATGGAACGGCCGACCCCGGCGCCGCGCCGGGGCGGGGCAGGGAAACAGCCACGGCGTCGGCGGGTGTTGTGGAAAAGCAAACGACGAAAATGGAATGCATAAAAGGAAATTCATTTGTTACAAGAAAAAAAACTCAAAAAACCATAACCTCAGAAATTTACAGGTACCACGTCCTTGTCTCATTATTTTTGTTTTATACTTATAATTATTATTATTCACGATTATTCCCATTTAAAGAGAGCGTTTGAACTTGAATTCCTTTATGATGATTGTTTGTTTTCTCTGGGCCCATATTTTCTTCATGTGTTCACTGTGTTGTTTCTTCCGCTCTGCTGTCCATTTACATTCTGGCCTCTTCTTGCTTTCGGTGTAAAATGTATGTTTTTTGATAGTGTTCCTGAATTCTTTCCTATTTTCTGCATCATTTATTGTAACGTGTGCTTGTCTGAGATCCTCCTCGACTTCTTTAATCCATTTTGTTTTTCTCCTGTGTGAGTTGATGTCTATGAGAATCCGTTTTGAAATTCTGTTTTCATTCATCCTGTGAATATGTCCGTAGAACTGCATTCTTCTTTTTCTGAATGTGTCCGTAATCTTATCAGTGTGCTTATAAATTTCTAATGTAGGCCTCTTCATCCAAATCCCTTGCTCTTGTACCGGTCCACAAATTTTACTGAGAATTTTCCTTTCTTGTTTCTCTATTTCTTTTATTTTTGATTGACCACCGATTTGTGTCGTTTCAGCGGCATATAGTGCCTCAGGAAGTACGACAATGTTATAATGTCTTAATTTTGATTACATGGATATGGACTTTTTGTTGTAATTTATACTAATAATATTAATGTAATATGTAATATTGGTTAATGTTGACCTTTCAGACACTGAAGAGGGCCTTACAATTTAGGCCGAAACGTCTGATACGAATATATTTAAATTGACTGGAATCATCTTTTTTTCTAGTAATGTTTGATTTATCCAGTGAATCCTGATTTATTTGAAATTCATTTGTATGCAATTTCTCTAGCCACACAAAGAACTCACCAGATTTTCCCATTAATACGACGATCTTCTCCCCTCCAAATTTAAACCGGTACCTATCTTTACAAAGCTAGGATCAGACCTATGCTAACATACGGATGCCTAATTTGGGCTCAGCAGCCAAATCTCACATCCATAAGCTCCAGACCTTTCAAAACCGTCTCCTAAGGACCATAACCAAAGCACCCTGGTTTATACCCAATCAATTACTTCATCGCGAGCTCGGCATACCCCCATTACCACCAACATCAAACAATTCGTCCTCAAGTTTTACCACAAAATCCGTTCTATCCTACAAGCCCTTCACTTCCAATTAGGAAAACTCCAAATCGAGCATGTATCCACAGGAAACTTCCCAGACACTTTCTCGACCCACCCTCAGCCCCTCAAATACACAACTTCTCTAAATAATTCAAATCAAAATATAACTTCTAAATTAAACTCAGTTCTTTAATTCTGTGTCAAATGTATTCAAACTCATTGTAAAAGAGCTTGTACGCCTGAAAGCAAATAAATAAATAAATGAATAAATAAATGGATAAATAAATGGATAAATAAATGGATAAATAAATAAATGAATAAATAAATAAAAATTGGTATGTAATTAACATGAAATAACGTGAAATAAGAACAGGCTAAGATTGGACCATTCGGAGGTCAAGAAACACAATTGAAATTATATTTATTTAATAACAAACATCACACCTCTTATTTCGTTGTATTTACTATCTCCATGTGTACGTAGACAATATTTGCCTTAGGTAGTACTGCCCGTCAATCCAATAGAGAGATCAGACATTCAAAGATTTAAATTCCTAATTTTACCCAATGCATCGTCCAAACAAAATTCGCTTAATGACGAACATATTCCAACGGTATACAAAACTATCATTGACTACAGAAAAAAAAACATCAAGGCAGACTCAAAGATCGGTCCGGATTTACACATCCTGGGCAACAGCGAAGAAATCCTATGTTTTAAAAGATACAAACCGTTAGATTTAATCCACAGATTTGACCTAGGGGTAATGTAATAAATCATATTATTGTTTGTATTTGTAATATACTCCAGGGGTGCATCTTCCCCTTGTAACTACGCATTATATGGTATTAGCTTTATCAAAAATGTTCCAAAGTATATAATTCGTGTAAGAAATAGCACACAATAAAATAAAATATGAAGTTGCAACACAAGAATGAAGTACAAATCTCAAAACATAAGTTGTCTGAATAAAAATCACTATACGTAACTTTCATTTCTCTCTTGTAATGAAAATTAACTCTCCTCACATTTTTCTTTTGATCTGCCAAAGATGAAGTGAAGGTTTTCATGATTCCACGTCTTGTTCATGTTCCCGGAATGAATGGATTCCAGTTCTTAGTTTAAATAATACTTTTACAGCCCCTAAGTAATCCTTCGAGAAATACCCACTTCTATTTCATTAATTTCATATTTTCTATATTGATTTACATAGTATGTGTTCGTACAAATGTTATGTCTTTTGATAAAACATGAATTCTCAGAGAACAAATATTCATCTAATCTTTTGTAATATAAATTCACTGGTGCTGCAAATATTTGACACTGGCCATTCAATTTTATATCGGATATTATTAATGTTATCAATACGTCAACGTTGCGACAATGCTTATGAATGCGGCATATGTTGATGCTTTTTTCATAGTGTTCGAATGTTTTTGAAGCAAATTCACGCTTAGTTAACAAAACATATTTCGGGTTTTGTGATTCAGTATTTTTAATTTATCACTGTATAATATTCCATGACAGCCTACAAAATTTGTGTATAATAAAACAGTGATTTTATTTAACTTTAGTGATGTATTGCATTATTCGTTCATGATACAAACACATGTGTTTTCCCACACCTTTCACTTTCGGACCAGATGTTATGAATTGGATATTCAAAAGAGCTTATTTATAGCTCATTAGTACATTGCAATATGACGCCATTCAGTGTAAAATATAAAATGCTGAAACACTATTATTCACACTTAAATATTACATTAAATATTGATGTAAAAAATTCATATATGATGAAAAAATATAACTCTTTAATGTATTAAAAATGACAATCCAAGAGAATACAAAATGACGTTTTTTTCTGACGTCGACGATTCTAAAGTTATTTTTATTAATAAATAATATTAGTACGTTTTTAAGAAATGTATTGTAAATATGTTAAGATTTTATCAGATTGGTCTAATTTGATATCTAAAAATCAGGGAAATACAAAACAAAATGTACTCATTGAGTGATTTTGGTTCCGTTCGAAAGGTTCGAAGTCGAAATGGTCCGTTTCTGCTGGTGGTAATCAATAGTTTGGTTTTGTTCTGGCCATTTTGAATGTTGTCATAAGCTTCTTTACTGAGCAATACATAATACATCAAATGCTTCGGCTACCATGGGCAAGGAAACAACCTCATGGTATACCCCAAGGATTTGCTACAAATTCTGTTAACTCCAGCATGATGTAATTACAACTGAAGAGATCACTGACTTCACTGAAGCTTTTATCATATTGAGGAGGGTGCGCTGCTGGCAATAGTTGATAAATATTACAGAGCAAGTTACAAATTTCACTTGGAAAAACATTTAAAGCTGTATATTACACGAAATCTTTCTAGATATTTGATCACTTTCTATACTTCTTTTCGATCGAGTCACTTGGGTTCTAAACGAATAATCTTAGAAGCATTATGCAGTGTTGGTTTCTGATGTAAGAGTGCTAATTTCCATTAACCCTACTGTATAAACGCCCTAATTAAGTATCGCATTGCAATTATTTTTCACGAAACATATTTATGACTATGGAGCTTCACATTATTATGACATGGCGCAGCGAATTCGATGGTTCATCTCAATCTATTTGAGTTTTATATATTGAGATTATAACTACTTTATATATATATATATATATATATATATATATATATATATATATATATATATTTTGTATTGGCTAAAAGCACTTAAAAACTTTAATTCGACGTTGCCTTTATGTTCCTGACACTGCATAGCTGTGCGCCTGTACTTTTCTTTGCTTGTCTGCCCGCATCTTGCTCCCACCATAGAACATCGCATCCTTCGAAACTTTATAGCGGCATTAAACAAAATTATGCCCCGTCTCAATGCGAGGTTCAACGCTTGCACGGCCGTGTAACGGTAAGGTGTTTATTTCAAACTCCCTCGGAAAGGGTGTTCGTTTTTTATCGTTGCACCATAAAGCCGGGGAGATGGAATTAAGACCGGATAACGGGTTATATTGGAAGATATCGTCAGCCTGGAGTAAGGAACCAGAGCAGGAATTAATACCCCTGCACCGATATCGGGAACTAAACTTCCAGTTGTAAATAGAAACCGTCCGTAGATTAACTAAATTCGACAACGAAACAAAGTTGCGCGTGCAAAGTTGCAAGGCGGCGAAAGACGGGAAAGGAACGATAAACGACCCAATCTGCGCGATAGCCAAGGAACACCGGCGAACATTTCGGATAAACAACATTTTTGATTTACGCCCGGAAGCCACGTGGGCCGGCGAGGGGAGGTACACCGACGCGCTGTTGGCGGAAAGCGTCCAACTCCAGTGGGAGGAGGGCGGCAGCGGTGATCGCCAAACAAACGAATAAACAAAGAAGAAAAAAAGACGTAAACACGCGCGAGGAAATTTCTTCCCCTTCCGCCCGATTATTCGAAAATTGGCCCGAGCGGAGCAGGCATTACACGCGCCATTTGTCAAAGTGGGGCCGTGGCCGCCGCCGCCGCCGCGCGGATTTCAATGCGCGGCCGCCGCCCACAGCCCCGCCCACTCTCCCCCCCCCCGTGCGCGCGTCGCGAGCGCGTGTGCGTGTGCTGGGAGGGCAAGGCTCTCCGACAGAAGGAAGCGAAGGAGAGAGAGAGAGGGAAGGCGGGGGAAATGGAGAAGGAGAGGTGAGAGAGAGGGAATGAGAGGGAGTGAGAGAGGGGACGGAGAGAAATAGGGAAGGCGGGAGAAAGGAGAGGGGAGAGAGCGGGAGAGAGAGGAGGGGACGGAAAGAAAGAGGGAAGGCGGGAGAAATGGAGAGGGAGAGAGAGAGGAGAGAGGTTAATGGAGAGACAGATATATAGGAAGGGGAGACGCGTAGAGAGAGGGGGAGTGAGAGAGGAACGCGGAGAGGAAGAGGGAAGGCGCGAGAAATGGAGAGAGGGGGAGAGAGAAGGAGAGAGGTTAATGGAGAGATAGGTAGGAAGTGGAAGATGCGTAGGGAGAGAGAGACAGAGACAGAGTAGGAGGGAGGGAGGGGGGAGGGAGGAAGACGGAAAGTGGAGCGGAGCTGCTCGCCGAGAGAAAAGGGTGATTGCGGTCGGGGCCGCAGCCAATTGTGAGCGGTTACAGTGGAAGCCAGGCACTGGTTATGGGAGAAAAGGAAAGAAGCTGAAGTGCGGTAGGGTAGAGTGTATACTAGTGGTGGTGAAGCAAATGAAAAATTATTTGACTTCACTGAGAAGCAAAAACAACTTTTCTACAGGATGTTGGAGATTAACCTGATTCTTTTAAATTAAGTACTGACGGCATACTTATGAAAGAGCCTTCAACATAAAGTATACAATTTTTTAAAAGTATTAAAAAATATTTTCTTTGTTGAACTAAAGAATTGGTCCACATACTGACATTCATAACGCCGAAAAATGTTGTCTGCTAGATAGTTTAGGTTTAGGAGGCTGGCTGGGAGGATAATTAACTCGAAAAATATTGTTAAGAATCGCTGATTTTATGTAATAGTTTTAAAAATTGGAGAAGACATGAAACGTCTCGCTTTGAATACAGTGAATAACGCAAATGTGAAACTTAACTGATCAACTGATCAAGGTCTCCTATCAAATAAATGCCGTTGCATGAGAAAAGTTACCGCTCCTAAAAATTCATTGGATAAATTATGACGATGAAATTATAAGGGGATGGTGAGTAGATAGAACGTATAGATTATATTCATATTTTGTTGCAATTAGCTAAAGTTTGAATTTCACTCACTGGAGGATGGTATCAAGATACAAAAATCTACAATGAGAGCAAATGCTACACAAATACCGAGAACTTGCCATGGCCATAAGAGCACAAAATTCAAGAAAAGCATTAAAAATAAATAAGTTGCTATGGATCACGTTTCTTTTCGGCAACGATATGATAAAGGTTCGCTGATGATGCGAGTTCGAATTGGCAATTTTCAACGGAAAGAAGGGGTCAAAATTCTTGCGAGGGTTACAACGTCCAATTGACACGAAGATAACGCAGCAAACTCTGGACAATTAACATGTTCATAGGAATGTTTTCTTCCCAACTTTCCTTCGCTTAATTTTTAGTGATTTAATAGATTGATTGATTGATTTTTCGTGTTTCCGGGCGCGTCAACTGCTTCGGTCATTAGTCCCGTTAGTGTAGTGCATGTTTTTTCTCGGGAGATGGCGGTGACTTTCCGCCGCTGGATGGCGAGATCAGGCACCGACCTACCATCAGCTAGTGGGGTTTCCCCCTAACCAGGACTCTCCCACCAGCGTGGCACCGCCCCAGCAGGGACAAGCTCTAAGCTCCTGACCGGTCTCCCGGAATATGTGGTAGTGTAGTGGATGTTAGTGTAATTGAGTGTGTGAAAGGGGAGAGGATAGGACAAGGAAGAGGAAGGACAGATCGCGCGCGGTCCGTGGCCCGTTTGTTATGGTACTGCTCCGTCATTCGCCTGGTGTTGATCGAAGAAACCACGGAAAACTAGCTTCAGAGCAGCCGGCCGCTAGAATTCTCCTCCAGACAGCGACTGAATTCGTCCTAGCTGAAAAGCTAGTGTCAAAAATCTTGCCATCGTCAGAACTCGAACCTAGGACCTCCCGGTCAGAGGCGCTGCAGTGACATCAGCTGACGCACTGAGCCCCCACTCCCGGTCAGGTTGTTAAAGAGGCAGAGAAGCCAGGTGTTGGCGGCAGGACAAAGGAAGTTGCGAGAACGACGGACCGCGAGGGAGGGCCCTCGGCGACGGCGACGGCTCGAGCGATAATTATGGCGAGATCGGCGGCCAGCACAATGCGATTCACGCCCTGCGACCCCTCCCCCCCGCAGGTGCAACCCTTTGCGCGCTGCACAAAGGGGCGGCTGCTACTGAAAACAAGCGCAGTGGACGAGGAACTCGATCAAGCGGAGCTGACTGCGAGGAGCCAAATACAGCACCATAACAGATGTAGGACAATTCATTCAGTAAAATTGACAAAGAAAGAGTGAAATGTAAAGGGCGTACGATGAATAAAAACAACGAGAAGAGATCTTTAGGATCTGTATATCACAAGATATGTGTGGAAGTAATGCACATTTGTGCCTCATAATCCACATCCGTGCCTTCAGTACATTATTGATACGTGTTAAATTACATTGGAAAGACAATGAATTAGATTTCAAGATGGGTGTAAATTACTCGTAAATGAATATTGGCATAAGGAAGTGGACATTTTCTACAGCTTCATGAAAACCAAATAAAAAAAATCGCCGTTTACCAGCTCACGATTACATAGCTTCCTCTTCTTACGAAGTATCCGTTAGACGAGAAAATAAAAATAAACATAATTTAGTTTCGACTGTCTAAAATGGTATTCGAAATATATATTTGCATTTGCATGCATATTTGCATTGGACACTTTACACATTTCTTCAATGAATGCAAATGTTGTAAGTTGATGGAGTAAAAAGAAATTTAAAAATGCATGACATATGAATGCAATACTTATCGGTTTTAGAGGAGGTTTTGTCCTTTAGAAAGGTAATCATTTCTGAAAAATAATTAATTGCGCAACCCAGATTATAAAGGATAAGGTGAGAATTTCGACAATGGCAGCATTATACATTTTCATGAAAATGAAATATCTTGCAAAGTTCTATTAAAATAAAGGACATTCTAATGTCTATTCATCTACTAAGTACGGATTTCCCCCTTCAAAAGCTGTTTCCTTTACGGTACCATATCTTTTTCACTGCTCTAAAGAGATAGTAAATCCGACGAGAATTGCTGAACTCGAAAGTTTAGGATATTGTGGGATGTACATTTTTGTAATGTTTTAAAATCCTTTGGTCTACAATAATAATAATAATAATAATAATAATAATAATTATTATTATTATTATTATTATTATTATTATTATTATTATTATTTTATTAGCTCGCTATTAACGGTACAAGAATCATCCTTCTTGTATAACTGACGTGCATATGGGTTACTGGTCCTGCTGCAAGTGTTTAAGTCTCTACAACAATGCTTTAGACCTTTGGAATATTCTAGATTCGTATAACCCGTATATTATAAGTTTCACATTCATGTAGTTTATATACACAATAGACGGCCTATTAAATACAAAAATAAAAATTATGTGTAATGGTGTACAATATGGAAACGTTTCAGCCCAAACAGAACTACATTAAGGAAATGAAAAAGATAGGGGACGTTTCCTCCATCGGAGCGCCGGCGACAGCGCCCCACGCACTCCGCCCCACGCACCCCGCCTCACGCACCCCGCCCCACGCACCCCGCCCCACGCACCCCGCCCCACGCACCCCGCCCCACGCACCCCGCCCCACGCACCCCGCCCCACGCACCCCGCCCCACGCACCCCGCCCCACGCACCCCGTCCCGCGCACCCCGTCCCGCGCACCCGCCCCACGCACCCCGCCCCACGCACCCCGCCCCACGCACCCCGCCCCACGCACCCGCCCCACGCACCCCGCCCCACGCACCCCGCCCCACGCACCCCGCCCCACGCACCCGCCCCACGCACCCCGCCCCACGCACCCCGCCCCACGCACCCCGCCCCACGCACCCCGCCCCACGCACCCCGCCCCACGCACCCCGCCCCACGCACCCGCCCCTGCACCCCGTCCGCGCACCCGTCCGCGCACCCTGCCCCACGCACCCCGCCCCACGCACCCTGCCCCACGCACCCGCCCCACGCACCGCCCCACGCACCCGCCCACGCACCCGCCCCACGCACCCGCCACGCACCGCCCACGCACCCGCCCCACGCACCCGCCCACGCACCGCCCCACGCACCCGCCCCACGCACCCGCCCCACGCACCGCCCACGCACCGCCCACGCACCCGCCCCACGCACCCCGCCCACGCACCCGCCCCACGCACCCGCCCCACGCACCCGCCCCACGCACCGCCCCACGCACCGCCCCACGCACCCGCCCCATGCACCGCCCCACGCACCCCGCCCCACGCACCCCCCCACGCACCGCCCCACGCACCCCGCCCACGCACCCGCCCCACGCACCCCGCCCACGCACCCCGCCCACGCACCGCCCCACGCACCCGTCCCGCACCCTGTCCGCGCACCCCGCCCCACGCACCCGCCCCACGCACCCGCCCCACGCACCCCGCCCCACGCACCCCGCCCCACGCACCCCGCCCCACGCACCCGCCCCACGCACCCGCCCCACGCACCCGCCCCACGCACCGCCCCATGCACCCGCCCCACGCACCCTGCCCCACGCACCCGCCCCACGCACCCCGCCCCACGCACCCGCCCACGCACCCGCCCCACGCACCCCGCCCCACGCACCGCCCCACGCACCCGCCCCACGCACCCCGCCCACGCACCGCCCCACGCACCCGCCCACGCACCCGCCCCACGCACCGCCCCACGCACCCGCCCACGCACCCGCCCCACGCACCCGCCCCACGCACCCGCCCACGCACCCCGCCCCACGCACCCGCCCCACGCACCCGCCCCACGCACCCGCCCCACCACCCGCCCACGCACCCCGCCCCACGCACCCGCCCCACGCACCCGCCCCGCACCCGCCCCACGCACCCCGCCCACGCACCCGCCCCCGCACCGCCCACGCACCGCCCACGCACCGCCCACGCACCCGCCCCACGCACCCGCCCCACGCACCCGCCCCACGCACCCCGCCCCACGCACCCCGCCCACGCACCGCCCACGCACCCGCCCCACGCACCCGCCCACGCACCCGCCCACGCACCCCGCCCCACGCACCCGCCCACGCACCCGCCCCACGCACCCCGCCCCACGCACCGCCCCACGCACCCGCCCACGCACCGCCCACGCACCCGCCCACGCACCCGCCCCACGCACCCCGCCCACGCACCCGCCCCACGCACCCCGCCCCACGCACCCCGCCCACGCACCCGCCCACGCACCCGCCCCAGCACCGCCCGCACCCCGCCCCAGCACCCCGCCCACGCACCCCGCCCACGCACCCGCCCACGCACCCGCCCCAGCACCCGCCACGCACCCGCCCCACGCACCCCGCCGCCACGCACGCCCCACGCACCTGCTCCACGCACCGCCCCACTCACCCTGCCCCACGCACCGGCCCCACGCACCCCGCCCCACGCACCCTGCCCCACGCACGCCGCTCCACGCACCCTGCCCCAGCACCCGCCACGCACCCGCCCCACGCACCCCGCCCCACGCACTGCCCCACTCACCCTGCCACGAGCCCACGCACCCTGCCCCACGCACCCTGCCCCAGCACCGGCCCCGCACCTCCCCACGCACCCGCCCCACGCACCCCGCCCACGCACCCCGCCCCACGCATCCCGCCACCCCCCGCCCATCACCGCCCCACCACCCGCCCCATGCACTCCCCCCACCGCAGCACCCGCCCCACGCACCGCCCTACCACCGCCCCACGCACTCGCCCCACGCACCCGCACCACCACACCTGCCCACGCCACTCGCCCCACTCACCGCCCCACGCACCCGCCCCACCCACGACTCGCCCCACGCACTACAGCCCCACGCACCCTGCTCCGCAGCAAGCCGGGCTACGCACCACGATCCCAGCGCTGTTGCCGTGCTTTCCGAGGTCGTCACGCCCGCCTTCGTTCTCTTGCGAGTCATCCGTTATTAGATCACGGCCTGCCGCCCGGGGCCGTGTTCTCGAGCCTGGGCGGTGGGACTTCTACGGTCAGGGCGCGGTCCTCTTCACGCGTCCCCGCCACGTCCCACGCCTCTCTCACCCACGCTCCTCCTTCTGCCCACGCTCACGCTATCACCCACTCATCGCTCCACCACCGCTGCACCCACGCCCGCCTATCCAGTTCCATCCACGCCCGCACCACCAACGCTGCGCTGCCACACCCATCTCCACGGTCCCACAACACAATACACCACGCCCTGCTTCCACAAGCTCGGGCTACAACAGATCCTCAGGTTTTATTTGCTTTCGTGTTCGTGCAACTGCTTGTCATAGTCCGATTGAGGGTTATTTCGAGAGCGGGTCTCCATAGATGCGCGACTAGTCGGCTAGAGGTTTTGCCTAACCACGACTCTCCACCAGGGCACGCACCAGCGAGACAAGCTCTGCGCCCTGACCGGCCCGAATATGTGTAGGGTACATGTTCGACAGGTGAAGAGCTAGTGTCGAAAATCCTGCCGTCTCGCCTGGTTATGATCGAAGAAACCACGAAAAACTACAGATCAGAGCACCCGGCCGCTAGAATTCTCCTCCAAGCAGCGACTGAATTCGACCTAGCTGAAGAGCTAGTGTCGAAAATCCTGCCGTCATCAGGATTCCAACCTAGGACCTTCCGGTCAGATGCGCTGCAGTGACATCAGTTCATGCACTAAGCTACCGCTCCTGGTACGATCCCTCTACCACTCACCTACTACCACCCGCGCTATCGCCACCCACGCTCCGCTCCACTCACGCACTACCCACGCTCGCGCTACCGCCCGCTCCCTCTAATTACCGCTACCACCCACGTTCTCGCTATCACTGACGCTATCACCCATGCTCCCGCTTCCACCCGCCCAGTCGCTACCACCCACGCTCCCACTATCACCCAAGCTACCACCCCCGCCGTGTGTTTGCACAGTCGCTCTGATCGTTGAAAAGGTTTCAGCTCACCTCCTGCGGGTACACTTTCTCATCACCATTCCTTCCACTCACTTCCATTTTCTGTGCGGCCAACACGTCTACCCTGGCCCCCGTTTCGGCCCTTTTTTCGGAATGCACTATCGTCTCTTATACCGTGTTGTTTCCCACCAGTAATTTCTCATCTTCTTCTAATTCCCACTCACTTTTGTTTTTTGGTCCGCTCCCATTCTTGCATTTCAAATCTCGATTAAACTGACGCTGCGTTCCCATTTTCTGCACACGCTTCCTCAATGGCGGTTTTCCCCTTTTTTCTATTTTCTGCTTTTTTACTCTCCTAGGGTACGGTCTTTTGTTTAGACGACAAGCTGGTCCATTATGATCATTGAGCACAGACCTCAGTACATGAACATTTTTTATTTCGACGTTTATTATCGCCATTGTCATTGCAAATGACAATCGACGTTTTGTAAATAACACTACAACTATTACATGAGTTTATAAACTTTTAGTACCCTGATTATTACAGAATTCATTCGCCAAACCATTTCTCCGATAATTTAGCAGATGATTTCGGGGCAGTCTTCTCGAATCTCGTCTTATTTTGTTGAAACAAATTTAACCTCTTCTTTTCTAATGACCATTTTTAAGGGGAGTCATGAAGGGAAAAAAATTTTAAAAACCGAATTTTGGTTTTAAGCGTTTTCTAAAAATTCGGACTTTTGTGAATAAAATGATATATAGATCGATCGAATTCTTTTTTTACGCCATATTTTTCATTTTGTTTATTGATGTGCATGCGTCAACAACAGAATTCTTGAGGGATGGTGACTCGAAAGCCTACAAGAGTGTTGTAGAAGCTAAACCGTATGGTACAAAAGAAATAATTCAGATTGAATGTGTAGGACATGTAAAAAAAAATGGGCACAAGATGAGAAAATTGAAGCAGATACTGATTAATAAAAAATTATCAGATGGCAAAACTATAAGAGGCAGACTCTCTGACAAAATAATAAATGAACTTCAACAGTTTTATGGTATGGCCATAAGAGCAATGTTAACAATTTGCAGAACAGGAAGATAGCTGTTTGGGCAACTTTTTTCCACAGATTACCAACTGATCAAAATCCTTGTCACCAACTATGTCCCACCGGTATTGACTCATGGTGTAAGTATAACAAGGCAAAAGGTTTGAAGATATCCTATACCCATAAACATTCTATTTCTGATTCTGTTATGGAGGTTATAAAACCTATTTACAGAGATTTAGCAAATCCTGATCTGCTAAGTAAATGTTTACATGGCAGAACTCAAAACCCAAATGAGTCCTTCAATAATTTAACATGGACTCGTATACCCAAAAATGTGTTCATTGAAAAAAAAACATTAACATTTGGAGTGTCATATGCTGTGATTTGTTTTAATGATGGCAAAAATGCAAGAGGTAATGTTTTAAAAGAGTTGGGAATACAAATTGGTGTGAATACAGTGAATGAACTCAAGCGTATGGATCAGTTGCGAATACAGAAAGCGCAACGACAAGCTTAAATGTCGACAAGGGAAGCAAGAAGAGAGAAAGAGAAATCTTAGTATTAATGAAGAAACAGAAGATGAACCGTTATGGAGCACGATGTCATTAGAATAAGATGTACATAAATGTGAAATTAATGAAATTAATACTTTAAACCTCATTTCTGAAAAAAGTTATTTTTTGAAACATTTGTTCCTTTTTTTCAGAAAGTATTAGACCAATCTCTCTCAAATTCTCAGAAAAGCTTCATATAACACTAGTACATGTTTACTACTAGAATGAGAACAATATGATCATTACTTTATAATTTGTGTATAAAAATATTGCAAAATTTGTAGCAAAATTATTGCCCTTCACTCTTCTGTTTATAAAAGTATTAGTAAACATTCCAGAGAAATATATCTAGTACAAACTATTCAAAACATATCCCACAAGACCCTTGTGAAGATTCACATCCCTACCATTTATAGTTTCTGAGTAAAAGGAACATAAAAACAACGAAGTTAACATGGGCTATATAGGGCTTCATGACTCCCCTTAAATATTTGTATTTTCATATTATTTTCTTACGCGTGATTGCAATAAATTATATTTCTTTCTGGGTTATTTGTTTAATGTTTTATTCCTCGTGTTCCCAAAAAGCTAATATATTTTTTCTTGTTAATCGCATATTATCATAAATCATAAGGCAATACATTTTGTTCAACATTTCGTCTTGCTTTGAGACATTTTTGCTCTCATATTCTGGACGCATCACCATTTCATTTGCAAATGTTTTCTTTATTTTAAGAATAACCACAGAGTGTTGAATACTTTCTGAACCACTGTCGAGGCAACACTGTTTCCAACCTCTGATACATCTCTTCATGAGATAATTCTCATCAATCGTGTATCCACATCTAGTACAACATTTTCACTTTCTCTCAGATTCACATTTTTTGTTTACTTATTTTTTTTTTTTTCACTTTCGTCTTAACCATCTTTATCCATCGCTCGGATCTTCATTAGTATCTTTTTGACAAAGCTTTTATACTCATATTTGTATGTTATTTCCGGAAAATCGGGTACTTAATCTTCATAGGCTATTCATACCTTCTCAACACAATAATACGCTGTTTCAATACATACTCCATAATGTTTCATTCTCTGAATGAAAATCCGCTAACTGTATTCTTTCTTTTCAATCGATAACTAATGAAGGATTTTCCTAGGGATGAGTCAAAGTGAAAGTTCGCGTAACAAGTGAACATCACATGTAATTCAGAGAAGTATCTCTCCGCCGCGACAGCTGTTCAGCTACGCCCCTTCGTAAAGTGCTAATGGCACCTGTAAAAACATTCCTATGCAGAAGTCTGAGAGTTTCGCTGAGGTATATGCACGTACGCGAGTCCGGGAAATATTTAAATTTAATTACGTATGTGGAAAGTCTCTTAACATGCTCTCACAATCAGTGAAAGAAAACTGCCACGAATGTGAACAGAAAGAAAAATTATTTAAGCCGAAAACACGGGCAACGGTACGCATCTCGCATTCAAGTCTTGATTTTAAAATAAACAATATTTATTACGCAAAAAATAAATTTAATATAATATTTATCGAAAAAAAGAATTTTTACTGTAGAGCACATAACACTGCACTTCATAATTTCAATTATTTCTCATGGCGCACTATATTTTTGTCGATCGACGAAATCACAAAAGGAAGCGTCGAAGCCATTTACAAGTTAGCCAACTGCAAACGAACGAATGCGGGAAGGGGGTCTAATGGGTTGGAGGACACAACGACCATAGAACCTGTTATGTTGACAGCACAACATGTCTCTTTGGCTCAACCTTAGGAAAATCGTTCTATATATTCTTTTAACACTATCACATTGCCCATTATTTACGTGCAGTAAGCTGTACTAAGTTTCGCGTGCCTTACGCCTACCTCAACAACATTCCAAGCCTCCACTTCTCGCCTCCCTTTACCTCCCGCATCTCTTTCGCCTCGTCTTAGTTTTCCCCCTCCGCAATTCGCTCCATCCACAACCCCCGCCGCCCCGCCGCCGCCCCCCGCCCCCTGCGCCACCGCCGCCCCACCCCCTGCCCCGCCCCGCCGCGTCCCCGCCGCCCCGCCACCCCGTTCACCCACGTTCATCTGCTCACCCGCCTCCGGGCTGTTGTGCGCGTGCGTCTTTGTCGCGTCCGCCGGAAGCCCTCGGCGCCCCGCCTCCGCCCCACGAGGGCTTCCGCCCGCTGAGCGACACCGCAACATCGCGTGGCGAGTGGCAAGCGAGCACGGCTGCGCGCAATTTGTATTGTTAGTCCAGGAACTAATGACCGCCCTTATTCACACAACGCTCTCGCTCGAATGCATTAGTCCGTGCGGCTGGAAACAACCGGCGCCGAGGAGCGTTTGTTGAATTTTCGTGCCAAGAATCTCTGAAAAGGAGCCAGCGCGAGGGGGCGGCGGGAGGGCGGGGCGCGCAAGGAAGGCGGGGACGGCAGAGTCTGCGAGAACGGCGTTGGCGGTGGGGGCAGGGAAACGGACAGCATGTGCGACGGGGCGCGGGGCGGCGGGGGGTGCCGGCGGGGGCGGTGGGGTTGTGGGGAGGTGGGGCAGCGGGGTCGGCGGGGCGGCGGGTCGGCGGGGGCGGCGGAGGCGGAGGAGGCGGCGGGGTCGACGGGGGCGGCAGAGGCGGCGGGGCGACGGGGCGGCGGGGCGACGGGGCGACGGGGCGGCGGGGCGGCGAGGACAAGCGGTGGTTGTGGATGTAGCAAAATGGGAAGGGGGAAACGAAGTCGCAGAGAAAGAGATGCGGGAGGGAAAGGGAGGCGATCTGAGAAGAAAAGAGAGCGATACGAGGTGGGAGGGAAGGGAGAAGACGGAAGCTTCTGGGAGCAGAATTGGTAGCCCGAGGCGTTACTGCTTATTTACTGGAGAATGCGAGGCACGCCCGACACTTGTTGAAAGTGAAGCGAAATTAATAAAGAAAGACGCGTAAGAGACGGCACCCCTCTCTGCGCATCGTGCGAAGGGGATATTAAAGCAATTAAAGGGCTGTCTACATCATCATCATGCGCGAGGGCGATGCTGGAATTTAAATTAGCACTCATAAATGACGGACCGGGAATGGAAAGTACACAGTTGTGAATAACTGGCACGTCATATTTTTCTGCAAGAGAAAATACGGAATCATGAACCTCGTAGTTCATTTCCGAACGACATATTCTGCATGCTTCAATCAAAGGCACATACATTGTCCATGTCGGAGGGATTGTGTGCAGTCGCTTGTTCACATCGATCTCGTTTTTGTTGAAACTTTGAGAGTCGTCGAGCCCAGAGAGAGGGGTCATCTGCAACTTTCATCGGAGACGGATGTTCAGGATTCTTTTGTGATCAATATATTATTCGGAGCCCTTAATCCAATTCGTTTGCCTTTGTACGCAGAGAAACGAGCAGGCATTGATACAGACGTTAGGCCAGGCGGATCCTCGGAAATCTATAATTCACTTCATTCAATCGGGGGGGGATAAAATCGCTCCGTGGGAACAAAAAGTTCGCTTAGGAAGCTACTGGGGCCTTGGACTGCCGGGTTGCGCCCGGCTTCCGAGTTGATATCCCGCTCAATGTTTTATAAATTCGTTACGAGTTGGTTGCTATCCATCACTGTCTTCGTCTCGTCGGCCTCCGTCCACCGCCGCCTGGAATCAGTCACCGCGCCGATCGCCTGTTGTTCGCCCGCAGGCCAATTTATTAATTACTTTTCTGCTGTCGAACGTTGGAGGTCCCGATCGATCGCGATTGGATTGCAGAAACTCCAGCGACGTCGGGTTGGGTTTTAGTACTCAGTGTTCACCGTTGAGTAAATGAATTTGAAAAACATTGGGCAGCGTAGTTTGAGTTTTCTGCGCAGGACGGGAAGATGTTCCCATGATTATTTGCCAAACTTTATTCGTGTGTGTTTACCGAGTACGTGAATTGAATTTAAAACAATTAATCGTCTGTCTCATACTACAATATGAAGATCTGAAAATTTAAGTATTACGTTCAAAGACACTGAGCACAATAACTTCCAGGTGAAAAAAAAACTCTCTTTTATACCAAAAATAAAACAAAGTCCTGTTTTTTATTTACTCAGAATAAATTAAATTCCATAAAAAAAACTAACTTTCAAATGCATTTAGATATTACCAGACGAGAAGTGAACATTTCTGAGATAAAGATTTTATCATAAACTCACGGGCACATACATCATTTGTGCTCAATACAATAATAATATAAAGGTATTTTGCAACAAATCTTGACACTCATTTTGAGTTTTGAACTTCACAGCTATTTTTATTCATGTGCTAACATTACCGATATTGTTCAACGACCCACTACAGTATAATTTTGTTGACACGATGTCAGTGTGATCAGTAAAAATGAGAATTACAGAACTGTTCATATGTGGAAACATCTTTATTCGCGAAAACCAAATTTAAAGCAACCGAGCTTAATATTAAGAACGGGAAAAACAGAAAGTAAAGATTAACTTTCAAAAGAATGCGAACCCTCGCGGTCTTTCAAAATTTAAGACATGAGACAGAGAGATTGGCCTGCCTAGAATTGCGCAATATCCATTAGCTGCTGGTATTCAATAGCGAATTAGCATAACGATAGAGCGGGCGGGCGGGGGCGTGGGGTGGGCGGGCGGGAGGGGGTGGGGCGGCAGGGACGGGCCCGCCGATAACGGCCGCACCTGATAATTGGTCTCGCGGCCATTACCCCGCTGTGCAAATGGCAGCCGCCCGGCCCGCCCCTCTCCGCATATTGATATCCCTCCGCGCTCACACGAAAGCTGACGCACTTTGATCACTCAGCGAACGAACGAACATCCCCGACCTCGACGGCGCAGCTCCCAGAGTTCGGGCGTGGATTAAGCGGGATTCAACTTCTGAACTGTGCTTAGCAGCGCCTCAAGTAATGAATTGCTAGGATCAGAAAAAAAAATGCCAACGATTTTGCGCGATCATCGAAAGCACGAGGGAGCAGGATAACGTAGAAATGGAAATGAAGTGGATTTCTGCTTTCAAAGAAAGTATAATTTTGCTTCTACTAATCCCATGCGTTACATACGAACTTGTACTAAGAGTCGTTAATTTTCGCACAGAATGTTACAGGGGAGGGTATATAATTCACGTTGGTTAATTCAAAATTTAACGAATCCGAGTGAAGTCGAATACTAATACTTTTGAACGACTTCTTAAAGTGCCTCATTAGAGTGATAAACTTTCCCTGCCATCGCCAACCTCTTTCTGAGATCTATTAAAATTTATATTGAAATTGACATGAGTTATTAAATTTACTCTTCAAACTGTTTTCTACCAAATAAAGATTCTTATTGATAACATTTGTTCTACGCCATAACTCAAAAGAAATGCATCAGTTTTTCTCTGAGCGGAAATACGTAACGGGAAAACACTACAAAAAATTAGAGAATGTCAAATTATTTGTTAATAGAAGCAAGCTTACAAGTTTTCCTACTTTTAAAAGATTTGAAAAATAAAAGTTTGAGAAAGGATTTCTCGTAAATTGAAGGAAGTTTAAAGAGACGTGTATTCAAGAGGAAAATAATACAATTGAAATTTGATACACTTGCTCCGCGGACATAAATATACAAATCTGAATTTTAAAAACTACGAAGACGACGCTACACCTTGCTGTCTCTTTCAAAAGAAGCAGAATCCTCTAGTATGGAAATTATGTCTGGATGAGGTACACAATATTGTACGCCTCTGCAATTATGAGTTTGTGTAGACCTTTTCAAAGGAAAAGCTTTATGTCTTTAACTATTTATTTACTTTCTAGGTTAAATGGTCTTTATGTTCATCGGGACACAATCGCTTGTGGTTATGTTACCGTGCTGAAGGGAATCATAACTCCACTGGTCGAAAAGTTGTTGACTATCCAGTATAGGCATTGCAGTTATATGTTATACGCATAGATATTTATTATTCCTGCCTGTTGTAACGTGGTAGCGGATTACTATAATTTACGTACATTATATCAAATACAATTATACATTAAAATATTAGGCAGAGACTTTCTAACTGGATTGCCCCACACTTTACAAAACATTCTAACGCTTCATAGAGCTTCTCTCCTCTTTCTCATTCTATATTTTACTCTATTTCACAACACTTTATTACAAGAATTAAATTAATAACCTTTAGATTAGGTATATTAACAATAATTAAAGAAAAAAGTACTAATAATTACCTTTTTAATATGACTATCCTATGAATAAATATAATGTACATTTCTTACAAAATATTTTACTTTTAAATTTTGAAAACTTAGAGGAAAGAGCTCAAAGGATATTGCAGGAAACATATTACAGCCGTTATTGTTCTCTTTGTAAATGAAAATTATTCAACATCTTTTCTCTGTGCCATTACTAAATTTTGTGTACGTAACTACATAAATGATTGTCAATATTTTTTCAATTTGGATAATCGTTTTTTTTTATGTAAAGGGCCTTAACGACTTGATTTCTAGACACTTCAGTTAATGTCTTCCTCCTGCCTCTAAAAGTAAGTTTACATGTTCTTATCTGTATTCTTTCCTAATTTTCCGTAAGTAAATTTCTATAAGAGTTCAAACAAACAACACCATATTGCATTCATAGGCAAACAGGAGATAAATAAGCTAATTCTCTCGCTTTCACAGTAATCATTTTAAATATCCGAATAGTAAACTGCAACGATCTCCATGTTTACGATATAATTTACAACACAATTTACATGATTTTCCAAAGACTTGATGTCCAAAATTGTTCCCGTATACTTGCAAGAGAAGACTATCTGAATATTTTCGTTGTGTAAATGATAAAGTTTTACATTGTCACGACTCCTTCCGTGTGAAATGGTTTTACTTTACGAACTATTTCCTGGTATGTGATTCGTTTCCGCTCATAAATGTATAACTAAAACACCCTGCTAAATATATTTATTTACTGTGAGGTCTTTGTGTCAGGTACTAGAACGTGATAATTACATATAATATTTTTTCACTGTTTTAATGTATAATTTCATAATATATGTTTAAAACTTTTTTTTTTTATATTTGCTAATAATTAATCAAATAAATTAAATTAGTAAATTTACTTAGGTTACAAATATACTATAAAATATACTCTTATAATACAATTATATTATAATTTTATTTATTTATTTTTTTTATTTTATTTATATTATTATTCAATTATATTACAATATTATAATACGATTACAAATATACTATGAATTATTTGTAATAATTGGGTTTTTGTGAATAACAGCAGCTACTGTGTAGAGCACACTGTCACTGCTCACTAGCCACGGTCAAACAGAGACTGGAGACCGAAACTCTTCTTCAAGACACGGCTTATTTTCTGTTGATCGTTTGGATAACCCCTACTGTAGAAACAAGAAATCTGCCTTTCGTCTGATCCTTCTCACTCATCAGTTTGTTATCACCAATCTCGCAGTGTTGAATTACCGCGCGACCCACGAGAGAAAGACAGAGGGAGAGCTATATTGTGACAAAGAGCGCAGGCGGGGAAATATTAGGAGCTTTGGAGGGAGAGGCCACGTTCGGGCATGCGCAGTGGAAGGTTTTTTTGAGAGTGGTAGAGCAATAACCTATAGACCTAATATAGTATCCTCTAGACTTAATTTTAGAAATGAGATTACTGTACACAAAGCTTGAATCCATACTCCATAAGATAGAAATTTAGAATTAAATGTATGATAGTTTTGACAGAATATTTTTCGAAAATAAACAAATGGTGTCTTTTGAGCAAAGGCTCCTAAGGCGAAGCGCAGGTCAGTAATCCGCCCGGCAGGCCAGCCCGCTCGCAGACGGAGACACTCACCGCGCGTGCTCTCTTTTTGATCTGACGGCAGCCGCTGCCGTCGCGATGACGCCTTCTCAAGCAGCACGACGAGGGACAGGCCGGCGAGATCCTCGTCCCCGCCCCTCCCGCCCTCCTCCTGCCCCCTCCCGCCCCCTCACGCCCCTCACGCCCCCTCACGCCCCCCCCCCCCCGCCCCACTTTCCTGTCTTCTGCCTTTTCCCCTTTCTCCTCGCGCCACCTTCTCTCTCTGTCTCTCTCTCTCTCACCTCGCTCCTCCTCTGCCCCCACCCCGCTCCTTGTCACCCGCTCTAATTCCGTCGTCTGGTCGCGACGAGCGGAAAGGGAGCTGTCCCGCCTTCAAGACTTAACACGGAAAATTAAATTGGTCTCTCGGTTATTTTTAACCGACGACACCAAGACTGTGAAGTGGCCTGACAAGAATTAGCTTCAGAGTATGGATTCCCAACCATTCTTCTAGGAACGGCTGTGATCTACAATATTTCGACGCTGCAAAATGCTTGAATTCTTAAGAGAATTGAGTTGGTATTTAAGCAGGCAATAATTGTGGTTTAACCCTATCCAGAGGAAACTCATTTGTCCAATTTGGTAATTATAATCGATAAATCTTTGACAAATTGATTTGCAACATATTTATATTAGTATTTTTTTTCGTAATTCTCAACCACAAAATTCTCTCTCATGAATAATGCTTCTAGTAAAATAGGAAACTAATTGCATTTTCAGCTTCATTACAAGTCACAGCTTTGCATAAAACATTTACTTGCTTTACTAAAAATTAGTGGCCATTTACGGAATTTTAATGAATTTTTTCATGTTTATAGGAAGTTACAAAAAATAGAAGCTTTTATAACAATAAAATTGGAATGTAAAAATATTCACCAAAAGGAATTATTTAAACCTTTTTCTACATTGTACTTCTAACAAATTTGCGTATATACACATATTAGAGGTATCCTTATACAATAACTCTACTTAGGATAGAAATCTAAAATTTTATTGAGGAATGAATCGAAAGAAAATTTATTTTTAATGCGGGTTGTGTGAGATGGGTTTTGGCAGAATCTTAGCGGGGTTAGTTTGGGTATGGTAGTTTAAATTATTGCTAAGGAAGGAATTCTTTGGAATTCGCATTGGGACGTACCATGGGGCATTCATGATGGTGCGCAGGAACTGATTTTGATAATTGGGTTTTTGGGTTTATTTGGCGCTGATCCAAACTGGGCATGCATATAATAATAGTGGTCGTATGATAATTTTTTATAGCAATAAGGCAGTATTGTAGGGTAATTTAGCTGATCTATTTATTACTGGTTTTAGTTGGTGTAATTTAATTTTTGCTTGTGTAACTATATTGTGGATGGGATTTTTCCAATTGAGGCGTGTGTCTATGTAAAGGCGTAGATATTTCATAGATTTGTTATGCGGATACCATCGTGCATATTCGTGATTCAGTTGTAAGGGTGTGGGGGTCCTCTGGGCTTCACGCTCCGTGTGAAATAGCGCGCGCGTGTCATGATTCACAAGCGCTGCGGCTCGGCCGCCCACTCATAAACTTTAACCGGAGCCTCGCGATGACAAGCCGTCGTTACCCGGGACGGCTTGTGTACAGCGTCGTCAGCTCGTCGGTGGACGGCGCGTATCGGCTAGACAAAGGCGTCGGGGGCGGCCAGGGGCGGGGCGTGAGGGAGGGAATGCTCCTCCGCGGTGACGGCGCGACGTGGAATGCGGGGCAGGCGACGTCGGTGGGGGCGGGGAGGGGGGAGGGAGGGGAGGGGAGAGCCTCCGTGGCCGCAGGCAGCTCTCGCCCCCAACGCGCGACCGCCCCGTGCGGCGTCTCCGATATGCGCAGCGGACTGCACCCCTCCGCTCCCGCCTCGCCCCGCCCCCTCGTTTCACGTTCCAGCGTCTGGCTGGGGCGGGATCCAGTGCAATGACCTCCGTGAATACATCATCATCATTACCATCGATTTACGAGTGTTGCGACCGCGAGCGGTAGCTCAGTGCTCCAACTTATGTCACTGCAGCGCCTCTGACCGGGAGGTCCTAGGTTCGATAGGATTTTCGACACTAGCTTTTCGTTTAGGTCGAATTCAGTCGCTGTCTGGAGGAGAATTCTAGTGGCCGGCTGCTCTGATCGGTAGTTTTCCGTGGTTTCTCCGATCAACACCAGGCGAATGCCGGGGCAGTACCCTACCAAACGGGCCACGGACCGCGCGCGATCTTTCCTTCCTCTTCCTTGTCCTATCCTCTCCCCTTACACATACACTTACACTAACATGCACTACACTACCACATATTCCGGGAGACCGGTCGGGAGCTTAGAGCTTATCCCGGCTGGGGCGGTGCCCCGCTGGTAGGAGAGTCCTGGTTAGGGGGAAACCCCACTAGCCGACGGTAGGTAGTTCGACGCCGGATCGCGCCATCCAGCGGGGGAAGATCACCGTCATCTCGCGAGAGAGAGAAAAACATCCACTACACTTATGGGGCTAATGACCAAAGCAGTTGACGCACCCCAAAACACAAAACAATCAATCAATCAATTAACGAGTGTTGTGTGTGTTTTTTTAGCATTTGAGGGGAGCAGATTTATTTATTTTTATTTTATTTTTATTTATTTATTTATTTTATTTAATCGATAATTATTACATACAACATTAAAAAACTTGATGCAATTTGGCTAGGCGGAAGACCTTTAAGCCATTACAATACCTACATTGCACCGCGTTATAACCTTTCGAATTCTGGTATTCACTCCAAATGGTCTCTCCATCGCATCAAAGCCGCGAAAAAGGTACGACTGAGGGAAAAAACCCTGAAGGGGGAACAACCTGCCGTCAGAAGCCGAGTACCTGCTTATCTATCCGACTTTTTTAAACTATTTATTTGTTTGGCGCGGGCTTCACGCATTCTCCTTCAGTGTTTGGCCTCCTCAGCACCTGAAATCAAACAGCGCCACAGTTAACATCGTCCGCACCGACGCCTTTGCCCTTACATTTCCGATTCCCACTTCCCTTCGCCCCCTAATGAGCTTGTTACTTTGACTGTTTTATTTTATTTTATTGACTTATTTATGTACTTATACTTCACAATTGACTGCGACTTATGACCTACATTCTTAACTGTTTACTAACTTAAAATAAGATACTAATAAGCCACCCCAAGTGACTTTTGAAGCTGAGGTAATTGAAAATGCAAAGAATTCTGTATATTTGGTATTAAACATAGCATATTTATTGCAATAAAATATTATTTATCACTGTATTGAATGGCAGTATGTGGTCTGTGACTGACGAACTCCCAACGCAAACGACAAAAGTGAGCTTGGCAATTTTGCTTGTTGAGAGTCGTAACGTTGCCTAATTCTAAACCCATCATTCCTACAACATTCCCAAGAATCAGGGAGAAAAAGTATTCATTTTTCCAAACCGTAGCGCAACCACAATTTTTCTATGCGGTACTACAAGTTTGGTATCCAGTCATCTGGATGTTTTCTTATAGTTTTTGCTTATAAAGAATATAAAATTTATTTTTATTTATTGATTTAAAATTGTTGATAACACATCCGGTTGAGGTTGAATGACGTTCTTCACCGTAAAAATGTTGAAAATCACATTTGTGAATATGTGTCATCGATTTCTGTGTGTGTGTGTGTGTGTGTGACGAAAGCTCCATGAGCGAGCTATAAAAGCCCCGTTGTGTTCACCACTGCAATAATGTTATTGAATTCCTAAAGTTGCAAGATCCTATCTCACGAAAAAAGTTTCGGCAAGAAAGAAAAGTAGCAAATTTCTAGGAAATTTCATGGAAATTATACTATTCATGAAATTTCTAGGAAATTTTGTGTTTAGTTTTCCATACAATTTTAATGCAATATGCCCTGGAGATTGTGGACTTATAAGAGAATGAACAGTCTCATCAGCAGACTAAAATGACAAATGTAGCGTAGTGCAAAACGCGGCTATATACCATGTTGATCAAACTCTACAGCATGGAAGAGAAACCAAAGCAGCAAAACAAGAGGCAAAACGTGATGCGCCAAGCCCCCGATGCGTAAATTACCACTCAGAATTTTGAAAATTCAAAATTACAATGATGGGCTTTCAATCAGCTTGCATTACTGTGGTGCGCATGAATCCGGTTTGATCATCAGAGAGAGCATTCCATTTGTAACATATGACTGTGCATTTGGCATCTGGAAGAAGGCTATGCAACGTCTGTGGCGAATGCGAGCAAAACCCGAGCCTAACACGAGCCCTTTATAACATACATCGAGAAGGTATGTGCGAATGTAATTAAACACACGAGAAACGCCTCGTTCCGGTTGAACTCTCTGTATTATAGCTCTGTGAAGGGCTAGGTGATGAACAGTACAACTGAAATGTCACGACTCTCATGCCTCTCAAAATCTGTGTCAGTGTTGAATAACTAAAGTGTATTTTATATTACTAGCTTCATTCTTCTTAAAAGAGATTTTGAACATGCGTTTTCATGTAGTATGGGATTTCTCCTATTGTTTTAGAGCTCATACGAGTTATAACAAAGAAAAGAACTGACAAATTAAGTGTCAATTCCGACACATTACGCACGAGAGTAAGTGAAATCATTTAAAACACAAATATATACACAACGACGCGAAGTTAAACGACTTTGTTTGAATTTTCCGGACAAATCATCCAAATATAATCAAAAAATTCTGCTTCTAAATCAAAAATGAAAACACGAGCTCTCTGAGGAGACATGCAGGTCGCAGTACACACAAAATGTCGATATTAATGAAGGCCTCTAATTGGCTGCTTCATAAACACGCACAAACAAGAAGATACGTTGCATCAATATGACAGTCGGCGCGCATTTTGACATGTCTGCACTTTAATTACCGCAGCCGTAACCCCGCTGCCCCGCCCGCTGTCGCGTCGTTTTTTTAAAATATTTTTTAATACTTGATTTTTGTATTCATAGATCAGTTCATTGAACTATACATATGTAGTAATGGCTTAGTAAATGCATCTTAACCTAACTTAAAACTAATACAAAGGCTGATGAAACCAAGAAGGCACCTCATATATTCTATTCTAGAACTGAAAACAATTTACAAAATATGTGAAATGGGTATTTGTTTTTGATGCGTGTAGAGTGAGTAGGGTTTTTACACAGGTTGAATGAAGATAAATGTTGGTTGTGGTGAATATCGGAGAAGTTATGGGATAAGTAGGCAATGTGGTGAATGATGGGATCGAGGTTGAATTTCTCATGTAATTGGTGGTCGGAAATGAACCAGGGTGCATTGGTGATGGTGCTAAGGAATTGATTTTGTATTGGGCAGTACAGCTCTGAAGAGGACCGGGACATGTCGGGCGAAACGTCGGCACCTCAGCCTTCGACGCGGCGTCACTCGGACAGCCCAGATCATGACTCTGGCCGCGGAAGCCTACGATATCAATTGATTTTGTACTATTTGGATTTTGTTTCTGTTGGTTTTTGCAGCATTGATCCATACTGGGCAGGCATTGACTAGTGTCAGTCTGATTATTGTTTTATTTAGTATTATTGCTGTGTTGTGTGGGAGGTATTGATTCCTATTTATTAGTGTTTTTAGTTGATGTAGTTTGTTTTTAGTAGTATTAATTTGGTGTTTATGTGTTGTTTCCGGTTCATTTTGGTGTCTATGTGCAGTCCTAAATACTTAATGGGTTTATCTGGGGGATACCATGGGATGGGCAGCTTCGCGTCCTGTGCGCATGCCTGTGGCGGGCGCGTGGACAGGTGGCGAGGTGTGCTCGAGCGGGGGCGGAACGAGGCGGGGAGGGGCGGGGCGGGGACGGGCGGGGCGGGGCAGAGCGGGCGGGGATGTGCGGGCGGTCGGGCGGGGACGTAGGGGCAGGGGCGTGGCGGGGCGTGGCGGGGCGGGTCGGGCCGGGTCGGGGCCGGGTCGGGGCGGTCGGGTCCGTTTCGGGGCCGTTTCGGGGCGTTTCGGGGCGGGGCGGGGCGGGGCGGGGCGGGTCGGGGGGGGGGCGGGGCGTTTCGGGGCGTTTCGGGGCGGGTCAGGGGCGGGTCGGGGGCGAGTCGGGGCGGGTCGGGGCGGGTCGGGGCGGGGCGGGGGCGGGTCGAGGGCGGGTCGGGGGCGGGTCGGGGCGGGTCGGGGGGGCGGGGCGGGGCGGGGCGTTTCGGGGCGGGTCGGGGCGGGTCGGGGGCGGGTCGGGGCGGGTCGGGGGCGGTCGGGGCGGGTCGGGGCGGTCGGGGCGGGTCGGGGCGGGTCGGGGGCGGGTCGGGGGCGGGTGGGGTGGGTCGGGGCGGGTCGGGGGCGGGTCGGGGCGGGTCGGGGGGGGGGGGGGGGGGGGGGGGGCGGGCGGGGGGGGGGGGGGGCGGGGGGGGCCGCAAGTTGCTCGTCAGGTGGCGCTGGCAGCCCGCGCTCCAAGGCGACGCTGCGCAAGGCGGGGGGGGGGGAGGCAGGGTCTGCCAGAACACAGCTCGCAAATGAACAACCCCAGCTGCTACAACAGCACATCCTTTCTCGCATTAATTGAAACATTTTTTTGCAATTTTTGAAAATTTGGAGAGCTTAACGAAAATGAGACCGACATTTTTTGGAGCAGCCTTTACTCTGTCCAGCAAAAGATATAATAAAGGACATTTTGAAATTGTTGGCATTTTATGAAGTGTACTCCAAAAATTAAAATATTTAATACATGCCCGAGCCGAATCCATTCTTGGATTCTGTCAACGATGTTATACTGAGACTGCGCCCTTTCCCTTATTTCTTCATTGCTTACATGTTCTCGGCGGGAGATTCTCAAAGGTCTGAGATGGTCCATTTCTATTGCTTTCAATTTTTCTTTGTTATTTTGCGTTAATTCCCAACTTTCACTTCCATATGTTGTTATAGGTTCTATAATGGACTATAATGTACATCATCAATTTAACTTTCCATTCTATTTTTGGGGACCAAAGTATCGCGTTTAATTTTGAGATTGCCGTTCTTCCTTTAGTTGCTCGATGTTGGATTTCTCGATCACATTTTCCATCCTGTGTTAAGATGCTGCCCAGATACTTAAACTCTTTGCATACCTTCATCTGATGGCCCTCAGTATTAAGATTTCCGGCATCTTCTCCACAGCTCAAGTATTCTGATTTTTCAAAATTTATTTTTAAACCCCATTTTGTATTTTTAATATATAATTATAATTATCTCTACATCGAGGACAACCTGCAACCTCTAGGTGTGCAGCAGGGGAGGTTAGATGATGAAGCAGGGATCTGGGCCCGAGAGAGAGAGAAACGGGTAGAAAAGGGTGTCAGGGAGCAGTGGAGGATAAAGGGCTGGCAGCGCCACCAGAGACGCTGGTGGCTGTGGGTGCGGTGAACCACACGGAGATAGCGCAGCCCGTGACCAGCCACATGGGCGACAGAAGCGGCCAGAGCGCTTCCTCAAATTGGCACCAGGGGTGCTCTCGGCGCCCAAGAAAGGCGACACTGCCGTCGTCCTTTTGAGTATCAAGTGCCTTGGCCTCTCTCCACTGCAGCGGCATCTAGTGGGCGCCACCTGGACATGGTGAAGGGCTCACTCACGCTGCTCTGCTACCTTAGAAAGCCCTTTTGTTTACCGTGTACGCTTGTGCTTAATTTGTGCGACAAGTGCCACTCCAGAATAAAAATGTCCTATTATTACGCTTTCTTTGAGTCTCGCCGTATTTTCTTTCGCTGGAATTTCTGTCGCGTTGAGGTTACATTCCGTAGCAATTTGGCTTTGGTAATTATACATGAACATAAATGAGTACTTATAATTTTCATGCAACATAACATCTATTTTGTGTTAGAATTTTGTATATTGTGTATTAGTTTCTTACTAATTTTGTTGCCTATTTAATTTTCTAATTAATAAAAATGTTAAAATAGTTACTAGAGATGTCAGTGAAATTAAAAAAAAATAATTTCTCTGAATGATTCTCCTTGAAAAATTTAATAATACACGAAATAGTTTATTAGTTAAGTGTTATTTTCTGAGTAGATACGTGATATTACGAATTAGATATCTGAATTTGACGTTTATATCTATGTATTGGTAAACACATAGAAACGATACAATTTATTTTTAAACCTTCCCGTGCTGTGCTTTGTCATGACACTGACACGGTTTCAACACAAAAGGAACTTAACGACCAATTTAATGATGAAATCATAAAAAAAGTAACCCAACAAAAACTGGAAATGTATTCCAGCGATGAAAGATATCAGATTTGAACTGCAAAATCTTTTCCAATATTGTTCTTGATGTAGTTTTGGGAGGTATTTATAGTCCCATTGTTGAAACACGTAAGCAGTTATTTTAAGCCACCAGCGCTTGCCCGTATGAAGCAGTGAATAAATGCAACTGCCACAAACAGAAGACCGTATGGGGCACTACAATACACACATTAATCGACAGACAATGAACAACGACCGGTGACAGGCGGGTAGCTTGCAGTGGGGAGGGGATATGCAGCTGCTCTGCTTTGTAAGATAAAATCGAATGCGACGAGGTGATTAACAAGTTTCATTGTTTACATTATCCTCGTTTTCATTGATAACTTCAAAGATTTTTGTCATGAGCGGATGAATAAATGAATGGACGAGATAGGGAAGTGCAAGAGAGACAACGTACAAAAGGGTGAAGGTGTATTCAACATTGATTTCCGAAATTAGGGATGACGAAAACATTAATTTTCATACAAATATCCCTATTGAATTTTAAAGGAAAAAGATCAGAATAGGTGGGATATAGTACAGAGTAAACATCAATACCTCCTAATAACATTAGTGAGACAAAAAATTCTACTATTGTGTGTTATTATTGTATGAACATGTTACTACGTATGCCATAGTGAAGCATTGGCTACTACTTTCATTTTAATACATCAATCAAATCTCTTCCGTATTCCCACATTGTCAGGCAGAGTCCTAGTTAAATACGACTCAAGTACTACGACTTGCAGAAATTTTGACAGAAATATTACTAATGCTGTGTGACATCAAGTGAATGTGGCGTGGCAATAAATATGATGAAAATTACAAAGGTAGTGATGATACATAATAACTAGGGCTGTGATTTATATGCATGTGTATATTTTTTCTGTTAATTAAAACATCCCGTTTCAACAAATTGTATACGTTTTGAGGCATTTAGAATCAATTATTTCGCACATTTTCGCATATATTAGCATAATTGCATATTTTTGCAAATTTGGACCATATTTGCATATTTTTGTGGCATATTCCTCCCTCATCCGCGAAAAGAAACCCAACAGTTCCAGTTCCTTCAGCGTATAAGCGGCTCTGACAGTTCTTTCGCCACGTGCTATGGTACATCACGTGACCTGCTCTGAAGCAATGGGCTTCCGAGGATTTGTTTACGTTGCCATAGCCACGGATCAGTGTTGCCGCTCGCCTGACCCGTACGACGTCGCTCGAGAAGCACGCGAAGACCTGCCATCGGCAGATGAGTCGAAACGAAATGCGCATCCGCCGAGCTCCCATGCGTACCCACACACTGCAAACGTGGAGTGGTGTCAAAAGAGTCAGGCCCGTGAATGTGTGACACAGACGACCTGGGAGTGCGTCTTTTGTTCGCTGAGTAGTGAAGGAGACGAGTCGGAGCTGATGCATGATGTTTTCAACGCCTGAGTTTCCCACATTTTCCATATTACATCCACATTTTCCACACTACACTTTTTATTTATTTTTACACTTACATATTACATTACACTATTTCGCATATTTTCCTTTTTTAATTGCATATATTTACAAATATATGTGCATATTTCGCTGTTTTTATTGCATATAAATCACAGCCCTAATAATAACACTAGTAAAACGCGCACTTTGTAACAGTGATAGTACAAACCATGCACAAACCATAAGACATATCCTTGGTAACGTGTTATGGCTAAAGTATTACAAGAAAATTTATACTCCATATGTTTTATTTTTTTTATTTATTTTCTTTTGGATACAATACAAAGATCAGTGTTAATACACTCTACATTTGTTATAGTTGCTTATATCTACTTACAATTAACTTACAATAATCTTACAAATAGACTGAAAATACAACTTATATTACTACTAGGGTGGTAGAGCTATCTTTGTACAATATCTCTACTTTGGGTCGAGATCTGAGAATTTATTGAGAAATGTATGGAAAGGAAATTTATTCTTAATGCGGTTTCTGTGAGTTGGGTTTTGGCAGAGCCTTGGCAGGGTTAGTTTGGGTATATTTTGTACGTTTTGGAAGAAGTGGGTGGATTAAAAAAAATAATGTGCGTAGTTATGGGTTCTATCTGGAATTCTTTATGGATTTGTGCATTGGAGACTATCATGGGGCATTGGTGATGGTGCACAGGAACTGATTTTGGATAACTTGGAGTTTTTTAATGTTTGATTCGGCTGCGCTGATCCAAACTGGACATGCATCCCATTTATTGCACGGCGTGCCGTCAGCTGTAGAGTGTGTTCGTGAAGGCAATGGCTTCGGCTGACTCAGCAGCACGTCGCCCAGATTCTCCCACCGTCCGGTAGACAACGGTCGCGATGGCAGCGCTCCTATTTTAAACGTAGTCCCAAATTACCCCTCGTCTTTGAAGCTTTTCCAAACAGATTACAACCGATACAAGCCGCTTACCAAGATGAATGACGGTGGCAAAGCGAGTGGAAAAGAGGGGAGAGCCCACAATGCGTCTGTGGATGGGGGAAAGAGTGGAGAAAGATGCGTGATTTACAGTAGTTAGCGACAGTGGATTAATAACGGAGAAAGAGGTTGTGATGGCAGCGAATGAATACTACATTGGTATGACTAAATTTTATGATATAACTAATATCGAATCGGCAAGAACGGTGTGTGGCACACGTGCCAAGGTGAAAATAATAACAATTACAGAACTTTTTTTTAAAAAAAAAACGGGAACACTCTGGCCTCATTTATATTTATTGGCATAAAGCTCTGTGTTAATGTAAAACTAAAACAATTTATTTACAGCATATTACGACTCATAAATATTACGAAATATCTTGTTAAAATACGTATTTTCAATTTCCATTAAAAACCGACATACAAACAAAAACTAGAAAACAGTTTTCTTTTTCAATAAGTCTTACACGTAACATGTGTGAGAATTTACAGTTGAAAAGAGCCTTAAACTTCGACTTTTAGGATGATACTCCAGACCATATTGTTTAAATGATTCCAATACTTTTCCTCCTTACTATAGTATAGAGAGAAAAAGTAAAAGTACGTACATAATTGAAAAAAAGTTAATATAACAGGATATAATAAGGAAGTGTCACAACTATAAAATCATTTCTGAGTTGCAAGAAAAAAATTCTAGCAAATTTATTACAATGTATCATATTCCGTTGTTACCTGGGAAAATGTTAATTGTAATTCCGCCAAAGTGGTCAGTGCCTGAAATATTTAAGAAAACAAACATTTCTATACTTCGTACTGAAATACAAGATTTGGAAGTAATACGATTGTCGGAAAGTCTTTGACAAAAAACTCTCCTAATATAGTATTACCGCACCATAAACTGGATAACTTACATTCCCAAAACTCAATTTCAAAGCTATGTGTATTTCAACTTTTTGATATGTATTGCTCACATCTAATAATTATATGTAATGTGTGTATTGGTGTATAATCATCATCTGTACGTTGAAATTTATCACGAACTCTGCATGACATTTGTTTAGAAAATACATTGCAGATTGGAGAGAAATAAATACAGAATTCGCACAATTATTTCCGGTTCTCCAAACAAGTGTTTCCCGTTATTGATAGAAACACATTAACCTTATTCCAGCGAAATTCATTGCAAAATTCAGAGAACAGCTATAATAAAAACTGAAATATATAATCACATTTCAACAACACGACGTTATTTTGCAGAAGTGCAGTGAATTGTACAAATAATCGAGAACATTCCATGCCTATGGAAACTATATTTGATTTGAGAAACAAAATCAATAATTTCAAAAACGTCGAACATATTTCGATAAACATCACTTTTTAATGACGATTTCACTCATGTGATTTGGACCAATTACATTGAAGAATTCGTAGCTTAAGAGCCAATCGCTGCTGCAATTCTCCTCCCGTTTTATCGGTTTTGTCTTATCGTTTTTTTCTTATCGCCGCCTCGTTGCTGGACAAGCATAATGATCGAGGAGTACTTGAGGCATACATCACATCTGCATGCGGCTGAATGACAGAACAGTCTCTTGTAGAATTAAAAACATTGCGGCAAGATCCATCGTCTGTTGTTCGAATGAGCTTAATATATCTGTGGTTGTCCCAACTTCTCACGAGTGTGGTCTCTCAATGTGTGAAACATGCAAACCAAGCCCTACCAGCCGATCCGGTGGTCGAGATCGCTTAAGGCAGAAGTGTCGTACTGATCTCAGACTGAAGGGTCCCTGGTTTGAGTCACGCCTCAGTTTGATTGATTGATTAATTTTTTCGTGTTTCCGGGCGCGTCAACTGCTTCGGTCATTAGTCCCGTTAGTGTAGTGCATGCTTTTCTCGGGAGATGGCGGTGATTTTCCCCTCGCTGGATGGCGAGATTCGGCACCGACCTACCGTCGGCTAGTGGGGTTTCCCCCTAGCGCGAGCCGGAAGAAGCTCTAAGCTTCCGACCGGTCTCCCGGAATATGTGATAGTGTGGTGCATGTTAGTGTAAGTGTGTGTGTGTAAAGGGACAGGATAGGACAAGGAAGAGGAAGGACAGATCGCGCGCGGTCCGTGGCCCGTTTGTTAGGGTACTGGGTACCGTTTGTTAGGGTACTGATACGGCATTCGCCTGGTGTTGATCGGTAAAACCACGGAATACTACCGATCAGAGCAGTTGGTCGCTAGAATTCTCGTGCAGACAGCGGATGAATTCGACCGAGCCGAAAAGCCAGTGTCAAAAGTCTTGCTGCCGTGGGGAGTGTAACCTAGGACCTCCCGGTCAGAGGCGCTGGAGTGACATCAGTTGATGCACTGAGCTACCGCTACCGGTCTCCCGCCTCGGGCATGGTTGCATTTGTGTTCGTCCTTTCACCCCTTATCATCACCATTTCGTTTCATCTTCACAGTTACCATAACGGTAACCATAACGTCTTTAGTGATCACTATTGGAGCAATACAGTGTGTTTTGGCAACATTTTGCTCGTCAAACAGTGACTGTGTAAAGGGACGGCCGAACGTGGGTGACATGAACACGGCATATCTAGTCCTTCATCGACTAGGACTGCAAAAGCTTTTGCTTTCGTCTTTTCATGAAGTCTTATCATGTTTAACTTATGAATTTACATTATCAAAATATCATACTCAAGAAATAAAGTACTTTCTTATACTGTGTACAATTATGTAAGTCTACGTTTATATAAGTTTATTTTTATAATTGATGGTATTTGATGCAAGGAGCAACACTATGAATCACTACAAAGAATTTTTCTAACATTACTCACAATGCGGGATAAAAGTTAGATAGGCTGTGCACATACTACGTAAAACAAATGTTTTCAGAATTGTTTACATGGAGCAAATACTCTCGTAAAAATTACACTTTGGTTGTCTTTCCTAGATGTTTATAAAGTTATAACTGAAACCATGAAGGTCTCAATCATTAATCCGAGGATATTCAATATTTTTAGTTACAAATTAAGGTTAAGAGATTCTCGTGTTGTACACAAAAAATGAAATTTACTGGGCTTGGTACTCATTGATATCTTTTTTCAAAACCTTTCTTCGTGCTGAAGAAGTGATCTTTTACAAAATAAATAGTTCTCGAAGTACACATAGATGTCAAATTTTCTACATTCTATGTTAACGAGCGAACAAAACTCCCCCTTTGTTGATGAAAATAATTGGCTAACAAAATTATTTCTGAAAAGTGAAAATCCCCTTCAGCCCGTTACAGCCCTGCAGCTTGACAGAAAGCCGTACGAACGAGGTGTAATGGGAGAAACGAGACAAACAGACGTCGACGAGTATAGCCGAGGTATTAAACCCAATTTTTAGACAAATAGGCGAATAAATTCATTGCGCCGCCGACCGTTCGACAGCGAAGCAGCGTAAACACGGAATAGGCGCGGGCGGACGCGGCGGATTCGTTAGACGCGGCGGAGCGGCCAGCGGTAATGACGAGCGCATGGCGTTATTTTGGCGCGCTTGTGACGACGCGCTACGCTAACTAGGGACAGGCGCGTGGCCTCGCGCTTGGCGCCCCGCCTCTGACCGCCCCCGCCTCGCCCCACCCTCGCCATAACCCCCTCGCCTCCACCTCCTCGCCACGCCCCCTCGCCCCACCCCCTCGCCCCGCCCCTCGCACCAACCTTCGCCCCATCCCTCGCCCCACACCTCGCCCCACCCCTCGTCACACCCCTCGCCACCACACCTCGCCAGGCCCCTCGTCCCACCCCTCGCCACACACCCTCGCCCCACACCCTCGCCACACCCCCTCGCCACACCCCTCGCCACCCCTCGCCACACCCCATCGCCCCACCCCTCCCCCTCGCCCCGCCCCTCGCACCAACCTTCGCCCCATCCCTCGCCCCACACCTCGCCCCACCCCTCGCCCCACACTCGCCCCACACCTCGCCCCACACTCGCCCCACACCTCGCCCCACACCACGCCCCACACGCCGCCCCACACCCCGCCCCACACCTCGCCCCACCCCTCGCCCCACACCTCGCCCCACACCTCGCCCCACCCTCGCCCCACACCTCGCCCCACACCTCGCCCCACACTTCGCCACCCCCTCACCCCACCCCTTAACCATAATCCCCTCGCCTCGATCCCCTGCCATACTCCTCGCCTCCACCCCTCTCCACGCCCCCTCGCCCCACCCCCTCGCCCAACCCCTCGCCCCACCCCCTCGCCCCACCCCCTCGCTCCACCCACTCGCCCCACGCCCTCGCCCCCTCGCACTGTCAGGTTGTGTGGGTCGCCCGACCAAATCTTTTGGGGAAAGTATTGAGCGATCAAAGAGAAAAAAGCAAAATAACTAGCCGAGAGAACAAATGTGGATGAAACATCGTTAGCTACGCAAATGAATTTACGTACTCAAGGTAAGAGGGATACAACAAAAATCGTTGGGAACTAAGTACCCCCTCTCCTCAACAGGCCCCAAGACTGAAAAAAGCTTGATTTCTTCATTGATGACTGCAGCTGAATCATTTTCACTAATGATAGATATTTTAAACTCTCTGTGAATCAATACAAGGAAATGCGTGCAAATGCGAAAGATTATGGCTGTACTATTTATTCCTCATATTATCCAGCAAAAACAGGGAAAATCAAATGTCCTGAAAATAGTATCACTATTACAGAATCTTCCACAGAAATAATTTGACAATGTCTTTTTAATCACTCTGTCAATCGCATATGTATTGTGCAGAACGAAATTATTCAGCAATTATCAGATCAGGAATATAATTTTATTTTCATTTGTAAGTGGGTATGTGATGAAAGCAGTGGTCAGAACCGTTACAAGCAAACTTTTGCAGACTCGGTTCATAGCGATGATTGTTTAGCGTATCGCTGATACCATTACAATTCGATGTCAGTGAAAGAAAGGTCATTTGATGGCAAAACCACAGGCCTTTGTACTCATGTTGCTGCAGGCCTGTTAATTCATGTTCATTAAGAAAACAGTTGTCATTAAAAATGTGTTACTAAGCAAATTAATGCCGTCATACTACACAAGTAGTTAATTACCTCTGATCCATGTATTTCCAGCCTGGCAAAAAGCCGAAAAAGAAAAGTGTGTGGTTTATCGTAGGAAGTGCAATAACTTTTATATACTCCATCTTTATCTGATGAATGTGATAACACCTCTGATTCGGACTAATTTCTATATTACTATTAAGTTCGAAGCCAAAAAAATAAAATAGTAAAAAGAGTAAAAGTAAAAAGAGTAAAATATTAAAGTAAATAAAATTGACTTCCATTCATTCAGAGATCCTTACAGTAAGACATTTAATTGTATTTTCAAGGATACCCATTTTACATACAGTGAAATAGAAATTTTTAATGAACTTTCAAAATCCTACCCAGTCAAAAGTGTCAAGACTTTACGCCAAAAACTGTGAGTCATTACCATATGTGCAATAGAACTCGAAAACAATGTAAAAGGTAGAAGTATTCTTACCTTACTTTTAAATAAATTTATTTACAGTGTTGTTAACATGCTACCAAGATCAGTAATAGCAAACCATTACAATGTAAAAATTTCCAGAGATATAACGACACACAAGCTAACTGTGGGCTTCGTCCGAGATGCTTAAGATGTAAAGGGGACCATCATTTCTCAAAAAGGAACATCCCTCAAAAAAAGCGTAATCCCTGTATGTGTAAATTGTATCAAAATCACACAGCAAACTGAAGAGGTTGTTAATACTACAAAGATATCTTAAAAACAAATTTAATAATTACAAAAGTAAATTTCCAACCATGACTGACTACATGTCAAAATGTACAACAAACTACCTTTCAATATCAAAATAATCAATTCCCTCCAATGAGACAAAACCCATCAACTACATCTCCTGATTCATTGCATGGCCCTTAAAACTTAAAGTATAATTCTCAAAATTCAACTTCCACTCAACATTCAATGACTTGCAAGAAACTGAATACATAACTTTCAAAACTCAACCTCTCTGGTTAGGGGGAAACCGCGCTAGTCGACAGTAGATCGGCGCCGGATCTCGCTATCCAGCGGGGGAAGATCACCGCCATCTCCCGAGAATAAATGCACTACACTAACGGGAATAATGACCAAAGCTGTTGACGCGCCCGGAAACACGAAAAAATCAATCAATCTGAATATCTTAGTTACCCGATGGGAACCAGCAGTTAGGTTACTAACCGAATGACCTGGCAAAAGTTAACTTCTCTGAAAAACATGTATTGTTGAACAGATAGAAAATAACTTTTAAAAAATATAAAAAAGATGGGGTCGAAAGATAAGGTCGCGGTTATAAAACTGAGGAGGAGGTGGTGATCGGCGATGGCACACATCTGCGATAACGACCAGTTACTGAGATGATATAAACGATGCTTTGGGTGCAAAATTGCGCAAGAGTAAAAGTATGATTTTTACTTACGATCTAAGTCTAAGTATTAAATATTTTTTTTAAAATTATGCCATATACAAATTGAGCAAGGGTTTTTTTAAACATAAATCAGATATCTCACTTACGCATACGCCTTGTGAAACTATTCCTCATTTCGTCTACTGCAAATCATGACGCCATTCTCTCCGACATAGGTGACCCCTATCAGCAATTACATATCGTTTCCTCACTACTGAGTCCACCATTTCACTACTGAGTCACCATAACCACCATTTCGAGCAGTGTGAAGAAAGGCACCCGTCCGTAGTCTTCGATTTCAAATGCCTGTCACTGTATGTAGAATTTGTTGCGAATAGAATGGAAAGCGAATTTTTTTCGTGCGGAATTTTCCGTGTTTTTGCTGCCCTTTATCCTGACTTAATTTGCTTCCCTTTATTATGACATAATTTGCTTTCTTTTACACTCACTTCCATCTGCGGCGAAAAGTATGCTGCTCCCAACCGAGAATAACTGTTTCGCGTGGATTCTTTCATTCATTCATTGTGACAAGTCAAAGTCAAATAAGTTTTTTCTGACCTTCAGCAAGAGACACTTTCCCCTTATTTATTCATTAAACTCTCATTATTCTCTAAAATCTCCCATGTCCACGTCTCCCATGACAGTTGTTTCTACCGCCTAGCCGTATCGTCTTTTGCGGGATATTTAGCCCCAAAGTTACGGTCCACACGTTTGCTCTTCTCATCCGCTTTTCGGTATTCTACATTTCCCTTCCTCCTTTGTCAACTTTTGTCGCATTTTCTGCACCAGAAAACCACAAAAAGCAAAAGCCAGCGTTAAATATAATTGGAGGAAAGAGTCGAGAAATTTGCCTTTGAGAAGACCGTAGCAGAATTGTGTGCGTCGCTGCGCGTGGTTAAAGGACCACGAACTGGAAAGATCGACTGGGGGAGAAGCATAATCTCCTATGGAAAACACTGCCACGCAGAATGCTTGCGTTTGCATAAAGAACTCCATTTCCAAGTATCTAACAAAGCACTGGGATAGAGTGTGTAGTAAAGCTATTAACTTTTCTTTTGGTGAATGGTTTCTTTCCGAATGTTTTATTAGAAATATCACGAGTATTTGACGCAAGATGTTGAAAAGAAAACAAATATGATTCTATTCACGGAATAAAAAAATGAATTAGTTATTGAATTCACGTCTACAATTTTACGTCAACGTATCTTAAAATGTATCTCCGAGATCACATGAATATTTGTCATACCATTTTTACGAGATACACGCCAAACTTTAAAGTAGATATGTTTTGTACGATGAAACTTTTGTGGAAATGAAATATAAAAGTATTATTTTCTTCAACATTATTGATCCTTGTCAATCTAATTTGAGAATGATCAGAGTGTTTACCTTATCATTATTATCAGAATATTAACCTGATTTTTGTACGGCAAAACATCTTGAAGATTGTGAAATTTGTATAAAACCTTATAGTGAAATTGGATATACAAATTAAATAATAAATACGCTTAATGAAAAGCACCAATAATTAGGAGGATGACGACATTAAAAACCTTCCTTAATCTGTTTTCCTTCGCTCAATTATCATTACAACATTCGATCATTGCTAACGGAATATACTTCAACTCCTGTAAGTTTTACTTCTATGGCCAACTGAAATCTCATATTTTTTTCTGAGAATTCAAATTCCACTCTGGAAATACGCGGGCACACTTCTTCAACAGCATTGCAGCAGGTAATTTCTTGTGTAAAGGAATCTACTACGTGTTGACCGTTGAGTAGGCATGCAGCCAAGCCGAATACGTAGGCTGCTCAAATTATGGAGAAGTAAGTAGGTCACAGTTGTAACAAACGGTTTAAGTTAAAAAATGCGTAAGTATTTAAATAGCGTACTCCCGTACTTGAAATGCATGCTGTCACGCTACCCTTCTCACAAAATAGTTCAAAGATCTCGGCGTTGCCAAGATGTTGCAGTCATACCCTATTTCAAGTTCGGCCACTTGGTTATAAGTGTATACACAGATGATGAATGCTAGAACTCTCCGTACTTTGTAAACATTTGATCTCGGACGGAAACGTACGTGTAACATTATGTAAACTGTGTTGGTTTTCGGGAGTTATTTCTGCATGAATATACTGATTTTAAAGAACGTCCCAGAATTGTACACGCAGAGTATTTGACAGTTTTATTTCATAATCGTTTGAATACATAAATTCAGAAAACCAATAAACATTAAATACGTAATTATACATACCTAAAATGCTGAATTAGATAAAAAGCAAAAATAGAGACGAAAGTCATAACAGATGCGTAACATGTTAGAAACAAAGTATATCGCACTTGTAAGTTTAAAAATTATTACGCATTTATTGTCGTGTAGCAGTATGTACACGAAGATTGTGTTTATTTAGCTATATCACCAAATAGTTCATTATCATATGTATATTATGCTGGAAATAGACGTTCTGCTAGACGTTTTAAAAAATATTGGGCTTTGGTTGCTGCACCGCAAAGCGGACTCAAGTGAGTGGGTTTGTATTATGGGAACTTTTCCAGCTAAAGTTGATTAGTGAATTTAAGGCCTAAATCAACAAATGGTACATTATTATCTTATTTATCATTTTATCTTATTATTTTATTATATTATTATCTTATTTATCATATTATCATTATATCGTTTGGTATACCTTGCGTTCTGCTCTCTAGTTTGAAATTTATCAGTTGGTTTTATGTGCTCTATGATCTCATAGTTCCATTTTGCTATTTAATATTACGAATGTTAAATAGGAATAAAAATAAATAATATTAAGTTTTTAAAGGGATAATGAGCCTACAATCATTGAGTGAGTAGTTTTTTTCTAGATTTTTTAAAAATTGGCTGTCAACTGACTTTAATCTAAAAATGGCTGAACACTGATTTTTAAGAAAACTACAAAAGTTTGAAATTTTGAGATTCAGCATTTAATTAGTCTAAAAGTATGTATTATAATTACCTATATTTGTGTCCTGGGGCTGTGTTAGGTAGCTGTTTGAACTTTGGTGTTGTTCACTAATATTCTGCATTAGTTAATGGTTTAGATTATTGAAATTTATATCCTTACATCATTGATAGAAGAAAGTGTCAAGAACGAATTGTTACGTGAAACAAATAGCAAAAAGAAACTAAAAATGTATTTCTCTCGAAACAAAGAAGATAAACCATTACGTAAGTCTGTCCATCGCAATGAGTTTGTACTTCCTGCACACCGAGTCGCTGAAAGGCTGAAGTGTGGCGAAATGAGGAGTCATTATCGATGCAAAGCCGCCTCTCTGCAGCACGTGTTGAGCACGACGCCGCTAGCGCTGCGACAACGCCCCGGGCAGTGCGCGTTGTCGACATGGCCGCCCGCCGGTTGAGCGCTGCCAAAGGCGAGTCGCCTCGAGCCGCTCGCTAATTGTTTTATTGGCCGGCCCGCCCTCGCCCTCCCGCTACATAAAACACTTCGGAGTTCCTTCTTCTTTCTCCTCGCGGGCCGGCCGCGCGCGCCGAACGGAGGGGGGATGGAGGGGGGGTGAATGAGGAGGGTGGGGGTGCGGCGGGCGCGACTCGCGCGGGGTCGGTGGTCCTCCAGTTGAGAAATATCGTGCCACTTAAGCGGTCGCGCTCCGTCGCCCGAGAAATATCTTCGCCACCGACGCGAACCTTCGCTTGTTTTCATAATCGTTCGTTAGTTCATTCTGCGCACGCGCGATGCCAAAAACTGGAGTTGTCTCGCGACTGGAAGACCCTGGCTGCGGTCGCACGGTGTTCTTCTCAATGGAGTTCGTTCATTTGAAGCAATGTCCACTGATAAGAATGACAGATATTAAGAAGTAGGAAGGTGAGTGATTTACTGTAGTTAACCTAACGTACATTGAACATACCATTCTATTTCTTAATTATTTCATTACGTATATTCTTTCATCAAATTATACTAATCTTTCATTTCTCTTTCTACGTTGTTTCGAATCATACATGAATTCAATGTCGAGAAACTTCATAAACCATCTCCATAATTTCATAAATGTCCAGAAAAGACAATTATTAGTTCTTTGTATTTTATTGTCAATCTCAGGAACATGGTACAAAAGGGGAAAATCTGAATGTTTAATGTAGTGAACAGAAAAAGACGAAAGCATTTATACTTGTTCTTGAAATGTAATACAATTTAGGAGATTATATTCAATATTTTCTTTTGAAAGGCGAGAATAAGAGTTAAAAGAGAGAAACTTAGATGGGGATAGGATGGATAAATCCAAAATAGGGAGAAATTACACATTTTGTAATATATATAACACCATAACCTGCATCTTGATCGTTGATGTACGTCAACGATTAATCTTTTTGTTTTTGTTTTTCACTTTCCGAAATTTGTAATTAAACAAAAATCCGCCTTCGAAATATGAGATTTTAGCATGACATATTTGACATTGTTTATACTCAAACAATAGATATTTTGAATTTTCCTCTCTAAACATAAATGCATGTATAATGTGTTTCTAAACAGAATAACACATAACAATAATAATAGTTTGAATAATAAGTATTATAGCAAATCACTCAAATAAGATACAGTAAAGGAGTTTCACTTTAAAATATGATTACATGGAACCCCTAGGGAATATAATTACAAAACTAACAAATTGATTCAAAGCCATGCCTTCCAAACGATTTACGTTGTAATACTAATGAGTCAGCCACATTCCATCACTTTTGTTTTGGAAAACCCAATTTGCCCAGTACCGAGTATAATAATGCATACATTAAGCTTGATGCATAATAAATGAGGCAATGCAAATTCAAAATACATTGAAAATATTAGGGACAGGAGCAGCTGGATACGTGAATGTTAAATTGATTCACATTTGTTCTTGACTGTATTCATTTGACCAAGCTCAAACGGTCATTTTTTATTCTTAGTTGATCAATACAAACACAAACAACTTAGGTTTTTTTCTGAATCAATGTAATTTTTGTAGCGGTCATTAGAATTTAGAATTTAAAAAGGTAAGTTAAGATTACAATTAAACCTTTTGTGCTTTTTATTTCTATTGAAAATTGGTGATGCAATAAAATGTCTCGGTCAAAAAATTAAAAAAGATGAGTTTTCCACTAATGTCCAACAATAAAGACATTTTCAGCTGCAAACTAAATAGGCAGTACATAACTTAATAATAAATAGGAGGGACCTCCATTTCGTTTTAATTTTTACGGGTAAAGTATTTCAATCATAATTGCACATGATGTTAAATATAATTCTAAACAAGATTGTGCCAATTTATTAAGAATTACAAAAATATAATTTTGTACTTTCTTAAATGAAGATTTTATTAATTTTATTCGAACTCTTTCGTTGCTATATTATTATTATTATTATTATTATTATTATTATTATTATTATTATTATTATTATTATTATTATCCTTTTATTTTTCATTTTATTGGTACATTTGAATGAATTATTGTGCAGATATATAAAATCCAAGCACAATACATATTTTTAAAAAAATTTACATTATTTCCCATGAATTTCCGCACTATCCTTGTTGAAATAATAACTGCCTTCACGAGTTTGTACAGGACTTCATTCAAACACATTATTATAATATATATTTGACGTGTGTGTAATATAAATACTTAATATCTACTTATCCGTAAATATCTACTTAAATTATCGTATTCGTCCTTTGATCTAAAAGTCAGTATCTATAATATTTTCACCAACAAAGGCGTCCATTTGATTAAATACATCGCCTCATTTGTCTTCTTCACGGATAAAGTGCGTGAAAAGATGATATAGATCTTTATTGGCTCATATAATCCACGGCTCGCTCGTACGCACGTTCCATCAGCCCCGATGTAAAACAGCGAGCAGGTCTTCCTGCCGCGAGACGCTCCTCGCAATTCCAGCCCGGGGCGACGCCGCCGCGTTAACCACTTACGCCGCTTCTCGTTAGAGCGCAGCGCAGTCGACGGCGGGCGCGAGACAGGTCGACACGGATTCTCGCTCAGCCCGGAACGATATGCTCCCGAAAATCTCCGGCGGCTAAATAACCTCGAGCGGTGCATGTCATCTCGTTGGAGCACCGCCCCGCGCTGCCGCTACTCCCGGCTCTCGTTTCGCTCACACCACAGCGACCACCGCGGCCGTCGCTGCCGCCGCCGCGCTCGACCTTGGGGTACACCACAGCGGGCCACGCTTCCCCTCGCAACGTGCGATCCAAGGTCGCCAATCTGTCTCGCTCCTCGACTCAACGTTTTCTCCCGGCTATTATGACGGTGCAAATATAATAATTATATTAATAAAAAAATCTCCGATTGGGCCAGCAAAATTCAACCCAACAAAATATCAAGCCAAACTCTTCTCTCTGCACAGACCACCCTTACCTCCACCTGTAGCATACAAGTCCACACCAATCCCTTGGTTACCATCCAACACGCCAGTCAAATACCTCGGAGTCTCATTTACCTCGCCAAGATTGGAAACCCCCATCCACCATAGACTTGCAGCCACACAAAGAACTCACCAGCTTTTCCCAATACTACGTCGATCTCCCCTCCAAATCCAAACTGGTACCCATCTATACAAGCTGACCATGCTAACATACGCATGCCCAATTTGGGCCTCAGCTGTCAAATCTCATATCCATAAGCTCCAGACCTTTCAAAATCGTTTCCTAAGGACCATCACCAAAGCACCTTGGTTCATACCCAATGAACGACTTCATCTGGAGCTCGGCATACCCCTCATCACCACCAACATCAAGCTAACCGCCCTTAAGTTTTACCACAAAATCCCTTCAATCCCACAAGCCCTCCACTTCCAATTGGGGAAACAAACCCCAAATAGAGCACGTATCCGCAGGAAACTCCCCAGACACTTTTTCGACCCACCCTAAGAATTCACACACCGACCACTCCTCTAAATAACCCTAACCAAAAATTAAACTTCTAAATCAATCTCATTTCTGTAGTTCTATATATAATGTACTCCAACTCATTGTAAAAGAGGCTGTACGCCTGAAAGAAAATAAATAAATAAATAAATAAATAAATAAATAAATAAATAAATAAATAAATAAATAAATAAATAAATAAATAAATAAATAAATAAATAAATAAATAAATAAATAAATAAATAAATAAATAAATAAATAAATAAATAAATAAATAAATAAATAAATAAATAAATAAATAAATAAATAAATAAATAAATAAAATAAATAAATAAATAAATAAATAAATAAAAATATTCTCTTTGCTCTACAGCTGCATCTGGATCTAATGTCTTTTCAGCGTTACTTGGACCTTTTTTGCGACCTGTGAACAAATTTGTGGTGTAAAATTTGTGGTCTACCAACTCACCAACACTTTAATGCCGTCCCAATTGTGTGTCATTATTGAAATTTTACGAAACATCACTGCTAGTAGCACTGCGATCACAACCCGTCAACCGATTCCGTAATTATTTCAAGTCATCGTCTAATGTTTAGAGTATAACTATATCATCGTTTCTCGTAACCATTGTTTTTCTTTTAAATTCTCTCAGCTGTATATCCACTCATGCACTCTCCCGCCATCTTTTGTGCTCTGGAAACTATCCTCACCACTTACATTGGTATCACGTCATTTGTCATAATCGTTTCAATGTCTGCTATACCATCGGATTCACTTTTATCCCCTTTGCTGAATTTGAAATTGGAATTGATTACTGAAATTTGAACACAAACATCCCTGGTCGTGACACAGCCATCAAAGTCGCTTAGACTGATCCCTTAATAATTATCATTTCAAGCCATCACCACAACTGCTTTCATCACCTCCGACCCATCTGTCCCGTCGCCACCAGTTTTACCGTCAACGCTATCATCTGCACCAACGCCCACTCGCATTTCTCTTCGCCCACCGCCCTTCACTCACCCTCCAGGCCCCTCCTCGTACCATCGCCCACAAATCGCCCCATCCTTGCCCACCGTCCCACTCGCCCACCGCGCCCCCTCCTCGCCCACCGCCCTACCGGTAGCGGTAGCTCAGTGCATCAACTGATGTCACTGCAGCGCTTCTGATCGGGAGATCCTAGGTTCGAGTCCTGACGGCGGCAGGATCTTCGACACTAACTTTTCAGCTCGGTCGAATTCAGTTGCTATCTGGAGGAGAATTCTAGCGGCCGCTGCACTGATCGGTAGTTTTCCGTGGCTTCTCCGATCAACACCAGGCGAATGCCGGAGCAGTACCCTAACAAACGGGCCACGGATCGCCCGTGATCTTTCCTTCCTCTTCCCTGTTCTACCTCTCCCTATACACACACACTTACAGTAGCATGCACTACACTACCACATATTCCGGGAGACCGATCGAGAGTTTAGAGCTTTTCCCGGCTGGGGCGGTGCCCCGCTGGTGGGAGAGTCCTGGTTAGGGGGAAACTCCACTAGCCGACGGTAGGTCGGCGCCGGATCTCGCCATCCAGCGGGGGAAGATCACCGCCATCTCCCGAGAGAAAAACATTCACAACACTAACGGGACTAATGACCAAAGCAGTTGACGCTTCCGGAAACATGAAAAAATCAATCAACCAATCCAACGCCCCCAGTCGCCCTCCGCGCCCCCTTCTCGCCCACCCCCCACTCACCCTCCGCACTCCGTCCTCGCCCACCGCCGCCCACTCTCCCTCCGCCCCCTCCTCGCCCTCCGCCCCCCTCTTCGCCCCTCTCCTTCCCTCCTCGCCCTCCACCCCCCTCCTCGCCCTCCGCCCCCCTCTTCGCCCCTCCCCTTCCCTCCTCGCCCTCCACCTCTCCTCGCCCTCCGCCCCCCTCTTCGCCCCTCTCCTCCTCGCTCCCCTCCTCTCGCCTCCCCCCCTCTTCGCCCCCCCCCTCCTCCTCCCCTTCCCCCTCCTCCTCGCCCTCCACCTCTCTCGCCCTCCACCCCTCTCGCCTCCCTTCCCTCCTCGCCCACCCCTCTCGTCCACCGCCCACTCTCCGACAGGCTGCCCGCGTCGCCGCTCAGCCGGTGGGCTGTTGTAAATTAGTGGGCGGCGGCGCGCGCTCTCCCGGCCGCTTTTTCTCGTGGGGGCGGGGCCGCGGCGGCGGCGGCGCGGAGCGGGTGCAGATGCTCATCGCGTTTTATAACAGGCGTACGAGGTTGTTCCGCAACGTTAGTGCTGATATTTTCGAGATGGAAATTTTTTCCCTCGCCCTTTCCGTTTCAAATTTAATATTCGTGAATATTAAACGTTTGGGTTAAGCATGGGGGAAGAGTGATGCGTTTGCTCGAAAGGAAAATACGGTTGACAAATTTGGGGACCTCTCGAAAAAAAAAATAATGTTTCATGATGATTGTAAGATTATGTTTTAAATAAATTCTACTCCTATAGTGTATAAAATTGTTGCAATAACAATAGATTTTAATGCATACATGACTTTTACGTATTTTATTTAGTAGTTGAATTTATTACAAAACGCGATAATTTTGTCAAATCTCTAATCTTCGTGTCCCGTGATTTATTACTAGCTGGCATTTGTGGTTTATCCTGTAGTTAAAAAATAAAGTCATTTGGAAGATAAAAAAATATAAAAATATTTTATAAATTGTATGTAAATCGAATGTGTTGTATCAGGAAAAGGAAATAATCGTATGATAAAAATATTCTTAAAAATTTAACAAGAAACTGCAAACATCACCACTGGATGGAGCATATCGACAACATTATTGCAGCACTTTTAGAAACAAATATTGTAAAAAAAATTATCTTGTACTTTAAAAGACGTATCTGACGTATAACACGCGTCCAAAAATAGTATTTTATAAAAACTTCATTCGGAAATTAGGTTTTAATAATGATCAGTTACATGCCAAATAAAATTATCATTATAATTCGTGATATTGAAAACCTTCCTAGAAAAATTGGAAGATATCTTAAGAACTAACAACTATTGACAGAAAGTTGGAAGTACGATTTATCTAATCGTAATCAGATATTTAGAAATTTTTGTAGTAAAGCCAAAATTTTTTTTTTTCCTTTTTAATGCTTTATAATGTGAAATGGTTGTTTGAAGGAAAATATAATTCATTTTCGACAATTTCATTCTTCTAATTCGTTCTGCGAAACGAAATAACATTCCCGTATCTATTAGAACTCAAATATAATTGACCTATCTCCGATGTGTTTATATTGGCATTTTCAACCCCCCTATAAAATATGGAAATACCGATGAAATTTGTATTTATTCTCATCATATTTGTATTCAAAGGGGATGATCTGAAATCAAGAGTGTGCTGCTGGAATTGGATTACATGAATTACTTAGCTAAAGAGTATGCTTTCAAAGATTGTAGTCCAAATTCTCTTAAAATTCTCCCAGTACAATTTTCTAGGGACCTTTATTAACTGTGTAAGGAGGATGATTTTTTTCTTAGTCTGGATTGCTCTATTAGATTAGTCTAATTAAATAAATATATTTTGAGTAAAAATTTTCCGGTAAGCTTCATAACTTCCGGTAAGCTTCCTGACCTTCACTTTGCCCTCTGGATAATTTCTAAAGAATCCATTGCATTAATTAATTTTCAAGGGTTAATTATATCAGTACAGCCTGTTTATTTATCAAGGTTTTCTTCTTCCTTTATTACAGCATGTACAAGTATTCAGAGAGTTCGAGATTCTAAAGATGTGTCTGCTCTCTTGAAAAGTCCACTTATGAAGGTACACCTAACCATTAGTTCAATTTCGAAGCAAATCCTCTCGACTCCTATTGGATCAGGAAAGACGCAGATGCTTAGGGTTGGATGTTGAGCATGATTGAAGTTCTCCAGTCGAATCTAATTTCTGACTATAGGACCTCTCGTTTCTCCCCAATCGAATTCCGGCCAGTTTGATTGGCTTCTATTATGAACCCTTTGGGCTGTCTCTCGCCATTCGCCACTACGCGTCTGCCGCCCGCGCCCTAGTTCGGTTGGTCACGGAGCACTTCGCTCGGCATGCCTCGTTCTCTGCGAGTCTCTCCTCCAATGCGATTACCAGCTAGTCTCTCTGCAACAATGAGTTTCTTCTAATTGCTTGTAAGTACATGGCTGTGTCCATCTGATTGATTGATTCTTTCGTGTTCCCGGGCACGTCAACTGCTTTGGTCATTAGTCCCGTTAGTGTAGTGCATGTTTTTTTCACGGGAGAAGGCGATGATCATCCCCCGCTGGATGGCGAGATCCGGCGCCTACATACCGTCGCCTAGTGGGGTTTCCCGCTAACCAGGACTCTCCCACCAGCTGGGCACCACCCAGCCGGGACAAACTCTAAGCTCCGGACCGGTCTCCCGGAATATGTGGTAGTGTAGTGCATGTTAGTGTAAGTGTGTGTGTAAGGGAGAGGATAGGACAAGGAAAGGAAGGACAGATCGCGCGCGGTCCGTGGCCCGTTTGGTAGGGTACTGCTCCAGCATTCACCTGGTGTTGATCGGAGAAACCACGGAAAACTACCGATCAGAGCAGCCGGCCGCTAGAATTCTCCTCCAGACAGCGACTGAATTCGACGTAGCTGAAAAGCTAGTGTCGAAAATCCTACCGCCGTCAGGACTCGAACCTAGAACCTCCCGGTCAGAGCTGTGTCCATCTCTTATTCTAAATTTCTGCCATCTGTTTCAAGACCTATACACTACACACTATGTGTTCTCATTGTGTGAGAAAAATAACTGTTTTCTGTAGTAACATAAAAAGTATTATAAAACTGAACCTTATAAAGCTTTTTCGGCCACATTTAGACCATCTTTAGTTCGAACGTGTGGCGGCTGATGGTCAGGCTAGCTTCTAAGGTATATATTAATTACCAGTATCCGTTAGTATATTTGTGTATTAATGCGTAGTAATAGGCATTTTCATCATTTCAGCACGAGGAGTACGTGTTATGTTTTATTTTTTGTCATCGCATGTAATAAATCATGTTTACATTAATGCAAACAAAATATTATTCACCTCTTAAAACGAGAAACGATGTCTTGAAGGAGCAATCTAACTCCAGAATGGCAGAATTATTTCGAATTGCGAATAAAATGTTCTCTAAGTGTACTCCATCGTTTTGTGCCAGTTTTCAACTCTTTGATTGGGTCTAAAATCAATTATTTTATAACAAATCTATCAATGAGCTTCGTAAACTATTTTATAAAAGACTAGAATATTTCTTAAACTCCCAAGTTTCATCCAAAGACATGACTAAACAATTTACCAAGTCTTTCTGAAGAATAACATTTTGTAAAATCGTGACCTAGGATTTATGAATGCACGTTTTACGTAGGAAAGTTAAAAGTTACTTACGGTAATCAGTGTATGTAACATGATGTACGTTGTCGGCGTTTTAACAAGAGTACCACTACCCCTGTTATTGCCTTCGCCCTAGAAGCATTCCCTAGGATATGTCCCCGCCCTACTCCTCGCCGAACAATCCATCACCCCCTCCCGATTCCTCGAATTAGCATTCATTTCGCGCAGCTGCCCACTCAGCGCCCGTCCTCCGCCCCCCCCCCCGCCCCCTCGCTCTCCGCCGCCCCCTGCGTCGCTCCGCGCGCTGCGGACACGAGGGTTCCCGTCCCCAAGTCAAGCGGCTCACACCCCGCGCTCACCCCTCTGGCTCACCCCCGAGGGTCACTCTCCGGACTCATCCCCGAGGATCGCCCTTCGGGCTCACCCCCCCCGGCTACCGGGCTCACCCTCGGGTTCATTCCCTAGGCTCACCCTCTGGGCTCATCCCCCGAGTTCGCAACCAAGGATTACCCCCCTCGGGCTCATCCCGGTCTCATCCCCCGGGCTGACCCCCAGGCTCACCCTCCAGGCTCACCCCGCTTACCCCCGCTCCCACTACCCCGAGCTCACATCCCCGCTCACCCCCGCTCACCCCCCCCTCTCACCACCACCGTTCACCCCCCCGCTCACCACCCCCTCTCACCACCCCCTCTCACCACCACCGCTCACCACCCCCGCTCTCCACCCCCCGCTCTCCACCCCAGCTCACCACCCCCGCTCACCACCCGAGCTCATCCTCGGGCTCATCTCGGGTCAACCGCCGCCGCGCCGTGGAGTGGCTGCGGGGGAGGTGGGGCTTGGCTTGGGGCTGCAGCCGCGGCTTGGGATCCTGGGGCGGGCCAGCGGGAGACGCTCTTGAACGCGCAACAGGCTGCGCTCGAGGGGGCGGTAGTAAGAACTCGAACCGAGCACTCCTTGCAGGCAGTTCTTACAAGTGAGCTTCATGATTTGCAGTTTTGTAGGTTCTGTAGGCAAATGCCGTCTCGGTATGTGGAACCCTCGACTCCTCGTTTAACGATGACGCTCAATAAAAAAAGCTTATTAACTGAAATTAATTAATTAAAAAAGATATTCGTTACTTCCCAAGCTGTTTCTAATGCCTCTTTACAGAGCTTCGTAGAGCTAAAAACAAAAAATGTGGATGGATATAAGAGCTAACAAGTTCAGGATTTCCAATTGGTTTCACAATATCACTAATGTTTTGTAATTGCAATATTAGTGTGTTGTAATAATCCCATAGCAATTAAACCAATATTGATATTTTTTTTGCTAGAACTTCTTTCTATTGTTATTAATAATTTTATCATGTATGAAGAATTGTGGAGATGTCTCACGATAAACATTCGCAGAGTCAGTCTTTGACTTGTAGTTTAAATGATTATCGCATTAATGCAAAATTGTGCACGGTGAAGCTGAGAAGAATTTCCAGGATTCTTGTAATCGTGTTTCTGAACGCGGTCACGAATCCAGTGCGTCCCTCTCCGGTGTGAGCGGCCGCCCGTTCTTCAAACGAGAGCGCACGCGTGAGGCGTCACGTGTGATGGGGATCGGGGGCTTCAGTGTTTGGCAGCGCGGGCGCTGGCGTATCTGGTGTCGCCCGTCGCCCCGCCCCTCCCCGCCCCTGCCCGCCCCGTCCCGCCACCCTTCCCACCTCCGACCGGCCCGCTCCTCCCCACTCCGTCCCTCCGACCGCCCCGCTCCGCCCCACCCCGCCCCTAACGCCCCTTCCCCCCCCGCGCCCCCCCCCCCCTCCCCGCCCCTCTCCGCCCCTCCCCGCCCCTCTCTGCCCCCCCCCCCCCGCCCCACACCACTCCGCCCCCGGTCCCTCCCCGCCCCTCCCAGCCTCACCCCACCCTCCCGATTTTCCCGCCCCTCCCCGCCGCATCCAACCCTCCCGACACTCCTCGGCCCTCCCCTCCGTCCCTTGACACGCCCCGCCCTTCCCAGCGACTCGCCACCCTCCCGACCCCCCCCCTCCCCTCCCAAATCCGCTCCGCCCCCTCCGACCGCCGCGCGCCGGCGCCGCTATTGCCGGAGCCCAGGCGGTAAATCAGGCGGTGGCGGGCTATGATTTAGAGCTCCCGTTCGGCGTCGCGGCGCCGGCTGTCCTGGGTGCCTGGCGCGGGGCCCCTGGGACCTCCTGGGGCCTCCAGGGCGCCGCTCCAGGGCGGCCGAGACGTGCGCCGCATGGATGCCACCGCAGCCTCCCGCGAGCGGGGGGGCGGGGTTTCTTTCATTCGTCTTAATAAACGGCTTCTCTTGCTGCGGGAGGCGCCACGTGTTCCGAGCGGTCGAGTATTTGGGGGTGTCCCAACGCCTCAACTACTTTGATCACTAGCCGCGTCAGTGCAGTTCATGTGCCAGCCGGGAAGTGGCGATTGTCGAGATTCGCTGAAACGTGAGATAACAATACATCGGATCGTAGGTTTTTTGCTTCTGGGTACCGCCCCCAATGAGGCACCGCCCCAGCCAGGGTAAATTCTATTGATTAATTGATTAATCGATGTTTCGGGGCATGTCAACATCTATGTTTATTAATTCTGTTAGTGCTATCAATGTCAGCGCAGTCCATCACGTATGATCATTCCGTTAGCAATTTTATCCAGAGAGATGGTTGGGTTTCCTTCCACCCCGGGCGGTAAGATCTGACGCCGACCTCTAGGACGATTTGTGAATTTTCCCCGCCCCCATTCCGGCACCGCCCCAGTCGGAACAAGCGCTACGCTCCGACTGGTCTCCTGACATATGTGGTAGAGTAGTGCACGTGAGCGTAAATGTGTATGAGATTCATGAGACGATAAGACAGGGATGAGGAAGGAAAGAACGCGCGAAGTCCCTGGCCCGTTTCTTATGGAACGAGTAATTTCTCGGCACTCCCCTGGTATTCATCGGAGATACCACTAAAATACCGATGAGAACAACCGATCGCTAGAATTCTCCTCCAGGTAGTGGTTGAATGCGATTTAGCTATTTAGCTGTTGTCGAAAATTCTCCACCGTCGGGAATCGAACCCTGGTCCCTCCCTGTCAGATTCGCTACTGAGACAGCGCCAATACTGGCTGTGAGTTCAATTAAGCCGGTTGATAAACTCCCCATTAGTCTTCCAAAACGTGTGACAATGCACTGCATGTGTGTGTGTGTGTATGTGTGTGTGTGCGAAGGGAGAAGAAAGTAAAAATGAGGAAAAAAAGATCGTGTGCGGTCCGTGGCCCGTTTGGTAGGATATTGTTCCGAAATTCTCCTAATAATGATGAGAAAAATCATGGAAAGCTACCGATCACAGCAGACTCTTCAAGACTCATTTCTTCCGGATCTGTCAACTCACTCACATCACCTGTGTTCTTACATCAAATGTGCTTTCTTCATTATCTCACAAAGTATTACTCTACTCGTAACCATAGCAAGGTAGTACTTCAAATAACATTTCTTGATTCTGTCACTTTTTCTTCCATCATTCGAAGGTGTACTGTGAGTAGGATTAAAGGTGCTATGTTGAATATGACGCTAGCAAACTTTCAAAACTAGACGAAACAGAGGAAAGATTTCGGATTAGGATTCGGGTGAAGTATCATAACCACAAAAAGATATTGGTAGAATATCACAAACACTTTGGTATAAAAAGCCATTGATAATTTCGTTTCTTTACTTAAAGTCGTAGCCACACTTGTAGAATTGTTTCATCGGTTTATGTTTTGTCAGAAAGAGCTTATTTTTAGGTTAAATGAAAATGTTTGTAAACTTAAGTCTTCGCGTTGATAAATGTATACTGAAATGAAAAAAAATATGAACTCAATTGAACTGTAGAAATGCTAGAGAAGGAACCGGTTGACTTTTATAAACCATTAACACAATTGTGTAACAAGAATCTCATAATATCTTTCTTTTTATAAACGGATCAGAAACATACATTTTTAATTTCATAAGTATATGTAATAGAGTTGAAAAATTGATGACATTGAGAAAGCCATGCAGCTTCATTCATGCTTCTCTTGCAGAATTGCATGTATGATATTTAACTGTTCGAATGACAGACACAGAATCGTGATAATCAGGTCAACTCAAAAGCAGAAACGTACAGTCCGCAGAACCTTTCAATATCTCACTCATGTCAGAAACATTTTGCAGATTTGTGCTGGTATTGAGTAATATAGTACATTGGTGGTGCATGTATTTGTTTCATACGGATATTGTAGGTCACAGTGGACCTGAGTTAAGTATTCAGCAAACTAATCATACATTGTATTATAAACTCTTCTCTAGTGTGTTGTATGAAACGTATTGCAGTTTTGTTATGAATTTCACATACCCGTTTTACTTTGTTAACGGAGGTCTCTAGACAAATTAATACTATTCATACAATTTCATTAATACTAATAATCCAAGAGAATAAATTCATATTATGTGTGAAAAATATACGCAGAGAACGAAGCAACTATGTCATGTAAATCCCATTATTTCATTGGAATTATTTTTTCATGAACATGACGCAGATATTTGTGAAATTAACAATTATTTTGAAGTGAAACAATGCAATAAAACTCAATTTAAACATACAGACTTTCTTTAGTATCAATATTCAATAAATATATTTCAAGAATTTATAGAACAGGGCAGTTTAATTACTACATGCTTACTTTGAAATCATTCATGTCAAGTTTTTCTTTTATTTCTGGCCATTCTTTACATCCCTATGAACCTCTATAAATTTGCTTACACTTCTATACATTTTCATTCAGTTTATTTGTCACTAACTTGCGTTGTTTGAAACTCATTAACTGCAGAGGAATGCGTTACTGAAACTTTAAAAACATTAAGAGTCTTCTGATTAAAGACATATGCGCAACATTTGCATGAAACAAATATGTTAAAATTCCTCTGAAATTCAATTCTACGTATTGATGTTCTAGTATAATTTCATATTTAAGTACATATGAGTACATATTTAAATGTCTATACGATATTTTGAAATACTATAGCATGAATATTTATTTAATTTTATGGCACTAATTGAAGATTTTCTTTTGTGGTTTTTGTTCCTGGACATTACATTAAACAATTCGCATAGAAATTAAAATACTGACAGATAATAACTGTAACAAGAGTCAATTTTCTGTTGATAATTTTGTCATGCCGTTTAAATGAAAAACACGGACTGTTGTATCGTATTGCAACTCATCATATTATTGCAATAAAATCTCTTTGTTCCCTCTGTTTGAAAAACCTCTCTGCAATATATTGAATAATTAGAAATTCAGTAAACTGAAAAATGCTTTGGGGGATTCTCATTCGTCGACGCTCAAAATAACAAAACGATCTCATTGGTCTATCAGCTTGAAGTTCTAACGCAGCAGAACAGAACGCCACCTTTTTCTGAGGCCCAGGAATCGATGCCAACATTCCGGGCTAGCTCTGCTCCTTGCACCGGTTCTCCGTAGTGATCCTCTCAGCTCCACCTCACTGGAAACCTTTCTTTGGCTCCCTTCCCTCTCGCCCTTTCAGCAATGTCTGATCCCACAACCTCAGCCAATGGCCGCGCGCCGTTTCAGCCTAGAGCCCTCCCGCGCCGTCAAGGCCACCCCGGCCGCCGCCCTTGCCATCGCCCCTGGTGCGGCACGATTCCGATCGCCGTTAGGCGAGAAGGTAACCTAACGACCCAACGCGGTACTTTGTAGAAACGAGGTCCCGTCCACTTCAATTCAATTAACCCCCTTGCTATTACTAGCGTTCTCAATGCATTCACGCCACGAACATATATATCCGCATCCTACATTCTTGATTGATTGATTGATTTTTTTCGTGTTTCTGGGCGCGTCAACTGCGTTGGTCATTAGTCCCGTAAGTTTAGTGCATGTTTTTCTCTCGGGAGATGACGCTGATCTTCCCTCGCTCGATGGCGAGATCCGGCGCCGACTTACCGTCGACTTATGGGGGTCTCTCTCTAAACAGGACTCTCCCCACCAGCGGGGCACCGCCTCAGCCGGGACAAGCTCTAAGCTCCCGACCGGTCTCCCGGATTATGTGGTAGTGTGGCGCATGTTAGTGTAAGTGTGTGTGTGTGTGTGTGTGTAAGGGGAGAGGACAAGGAAGAGGAAGGATAGATCGCGCGCGGTCCGTGGCCCGTTTGGTAGGGTACTGCTCCGGCATTCGCCTGGTGTTGATCGGAGAAACCACGGAAAACTACCGATCAGAGCAGCCGGCCGCTAGAATTCTCCTCCAGACAGCGACTAAATACGACCTAGCTTAAAGCTAGTGTCGAAAATCCTGCCGCCATGGGGAGTGGGAACCTAGGACCTCCCGGTCACAGGCGCTGCGATGACATCATTTGAAGCACTGAGCTACCGCTCCCGTTTCTACATTCTTCCAGTCAATTATATTCATTCATGCACTATTGTTTCTTTCTGAATTTCGTCCTGTACCTCATTTCGCCTCTTTATATTCACACCAATATCACATCGGTCTGCATATCTACAAATGACAACTCTTTTGTTTCTCCGAAATAAAAATGAATCATATTACAGCATTTCAATTCCGGCAGAAAATCATCATTAAATTCTATACCTGTTTTGTAAATGGTAAATAATTTCTATATACTTCTTACATAACAGTGTAATTCATACAGGAAAATTGATGTTTCTCTCCCGGCACATTTATTTGTTGTATTGGGATATTCACAGTTAAAATCTTTTTTTATTAAATTGCGGTATACCGTGCATTGAAAAAATGTGAAGCATTACCGTTCACACGACTCTTTTGAAATATCCAAACATATTGATTAGTTTTTTCGTGTTTCCGGGCGCGACAACTGCTTTTGTCTTTAGTCTCGTCAGTGTAGTGCATGTTTGTACTCCGGAGATGGCGGTGATCTTCCCCCGCTGGATGGCGAGATCCGGCGCCGACGTACCGTCGGCTAGTGGGGTTTCCCCCTAACCAGGACTCTCCCACCAGCGGGGCACCGCCTCAGCCGGGACAAGTTCTAAGCTCTCGGACGATGTGGTAGAGTAATGCATGTTAGTGTAAGAGTGTGTGTAAAGGGAGAGGCTACGACAAGGAAGAGGAAGGACAGACCGCGCGCGGTCCGTGGTCCGTTTGTTAGGGTACTGCCCCGGCATTCGCCTGGTGTTGACCGGAGAAACCACGGAAAACTACCGATCAGAGCAGCCGGCCGCTAGAATTCTCCTCCAGAGAGCGACTGAATTCCACCTAGCTGAAAAGCTAGTATCGAAAATTCTGCCGCCGTCAGGACTCAAACCCAGGACCTTCCGGTCAGAAGCGCTGGGGGTCTAGTGTCGCAAAGAATAGCCCGATTTTCTTTCATTATTGGAGCATAAACCTGGCGACCAAAGAAGTGGTATGATTGATTGATAGATTTTTTCTTGTTTTCGGGTACGTCAACTGCTTCGGTCACTAGTCCCGTTAGTGTAGTGCATGCTTTTTCTCGGAAGATGACGGTGATCATCCTCCACTGCATGGCGAGATCCGGCGCCGACCTACCGTCGGCTAGTGGGGTTTCCCCCTAACCAGGACTCCCAGAAGTGGAAGAAACAGCAGTACGGATGAAGGTGTAACAAACGAGGAAGTAATGACGCGGCGATAACAGAGACGATTGCAGAGACGATTGAGAGCGAGGGACACATTAGAGTGATGAAGAAGAGATGAAAAGCAAGCCCTATGGGATCATGTCGGGGGATAGGGAAATTGATAACATTGCAACTGAAGCACCTCGGTAGTGTGGATGACCGGAAAGACTTCAGGTCGAGTGTCTGTGGTGGTGCATTCTTCACTTTAGCTACATATCTACGAACTCTGCATTACCCAAACGGAAGTATTGGGACTACTAAGTACCGTAGTTGCAGGTTACAATACAGTAAATACACGGAACTCGTCTGCAGCGCCTCTGACCGTGAGGTCCAAGGTTCGAGTCTTAACGGCGACAAGATTTTCGACACTCGTTTTCCAGCTAGGTCGAGTTCAGTCGCTGTCTGGAGGAGAGTTCTAGCGGCCGGCTGCTCTGATCGGTAGTTTTCCGTGGTTTCTCCGATGAAAAACCAGGCGAATGCCGGAGCAGTACACTACCAAACGGGCCACGGACCGCGCGCGATCTTTCTTTTCTCTTCCTTGTCCTATCCTCTCTCCTTACACACTCACACTAACATGCACTACACTACCACATATTCCGAGAGACTGGTCGGGAGCTTAGAACTTGTACCGGCTGGGGCGGTACCCCGCTGGTGGGAGAGTCCTGGTTAAGGGAAACCCCGACAGTAAGTCGACGCCAGATCTCACCATCCAGCAAAGGGAAGATCACCGCCATCACCTGAGATTAAAAAGCACTACACAGACGGGAAAATGACCTAAACGGTTGACTCGCCCGGAATCACTAATTAACCAACCAACCAACGGAACTCGTTAGTGTCTGGCCCGCCAGGAAACAATCACTCGCAATACATTCACTCGCGCGTGAGTGGGAGTGGTCGAGGCTGCGAAAGCGGGAGGAGGGCACTGTGTTCCGGGGTCGAGGGGAGGGGAGAGGCAGCGAGCGAGGACGCTGCGCGAGGAAGGGTGCGAGGGCGCGAGGACGGCGAGGGCGGCAGCGGGGCAGACCCCACCCGCCCTGAAACATTCAGGCGCTTGGTTGAGCCCGATGAATTATTCCGGGCGCTTCAACCTGAAGGCGGCCGGGCCGGACGAGGACGCCTGGGTGGGGAAGAGACTAGGCGAAGTGGGGTGCCGTGAGAGCCCGCCCTGCCAGAGTCTGCCTGTGGGTTCAGGTGGGATGGAAGGCGTGAAGGTGAAAGACACAAGATGTGGAAGGTGGGCGGTTAAGATTGATTTTTTCGTGCTTCCGGGCGCGTCAACTGCTTTGCTCATTAGTCTAGTTAGTGTAGTGCATGGTTTTTTATCGGAAGATGGCGGTGATCACCCGCTTGATGGCGAGATACGGCGCCGATCTACCGTCGGCTAGTGAGGTTTCCCCCTAACCAGGACCCTCCTACTAGCGGGGTACCACCCAGCCGAGATAAGCTCTAAGCTCCCGGCCGGTCTCCCGGAATATGTGGTAGTGTAGTGCATGTTAGTGTAAGTGTGTGTGTAAGGGGAGATAATAGGACAAGAAAGAGGAAGGACAGATCGCGCGCGGTCCGTGGCCCGTTTGTTAGGGTACTGTTCCGGCATTCGCCTGGTGTTGATCGGAGAAACCACGGAAAACTACCGATCAGAGCAGCCGGCCGCTAGAATTCTCCTTCAGACAGCGACTGAATTCGACGTAGCCGAATAGCTAGTGTCGAAAACCCTGCCACTGTGGGGAGTGGAAACATAGGACCACCCGGGTAGAGGCGCTGCAGTGACATCAGTTGATGCACTGAGCTACCGCTCCCGGTATGGGCGGTTAAGAATGGAGGCGGATGTAAAAGTATGATTGGAGGGTGGAGAGCTTAAGTGAGCTTGAAAGCTGTAGGGGAAAAGCTCTTAGTAAGAGAAACAGGTGCAGAAAAAGGGTCATTCATCTCACGAATTTGAGCAGAAATTATATGTAACCTGGAAGTTATTTTGTTTTGGTTTTCTAGTTTCATAATGTATCAGTAGCTTTTGCAATTTGAATACAAATTATTATTGAGGTGAACTTTGCTTTATGATGTAAAATCATTTGCAGATTAATTAATTCAATAAATTGTTTGACAGAATATGTGTTATTTTATGAGATATAATAACTTTAACTTGTTAAAACTGCAACATACCTACTTCCACCAGCACTCGACAAAAATTATTCGAATAGTTAATACCTGCTCTAGTAACACTTCATTGGCGAGACTAGAATTTATTGCACTTTTCGAAAAATTAAATTTACTTTAAATATTGAAAACAAACTGGACCTCACACAAAGAGCGTTAATTGACATTTTTTTCGAATTACTAAAGCAGGTGTTCGCATTATAGTGTACGAAAGAAAGCAGAAACCTCTTGATGAGTTCTCTGACTCCAAAGCAGAGCCGAAAAGCATGAGGAGAGACTCCGAAAGGCGCCACCAACCCTTCCTTCTTCCGGTCTGCGACTCAATATTGCAGCAGTTTCCCTGTCAAATAAGGCTGCATAAAGATTGCGCCTGTCGGAAGACGTGCCATTATCTCGCGTTCGGTGTTTGTTCTACCTCGCCCAACCCGCGTAGCCAAGCACTCAAACGCAATTTTTTAACTCTTAAATATTTAATGCCCTGACCGCCGAGATGTTGGGGCTCCCACAGCTATTGCCGCTGTCCACTAACCTTACGCCTCCTCTTGAGATTGGGTCCAGTGCGTGGGGAGAGGATAACAAAGCTCAGAAGCCTATTTTGGATACCAATCGATATTCCAGACAATAACTTTGCAAAACATATTTTTATGTAAATGAAACGCATTCTTTTAAAATAAACTTTCGTAAAATAAAGGAAGTTTTACATGTCAACATTTTGATTGCACTCCCCGCGAGTCAGTAAAATTCTGGCGTATTATTTCAATTCTCCGTATCTTCTCTCTCATCACTGCTATGGTAAATGGTTTTCCTCTACAAGTTCTTTGCCGCCGAGATCGTGGGAGTCAATCTCGCACACCATGGCAAGTTCAGTTAATGAACAGTTGAGAGAGCAGCTGTGCCATTTATTAGTAGCGGCCAAGACGTTAAATTTTAATCGTGATCAGAACGTAGCTAAAGTTGACGCTTTAAGTTATGATCGTGATAATTGGTAGTTGAACGTACTAAGTTGTCCGCGAAGATGTAACCTTGGAAAGTTGCTCGCAAAATCGCGTTCTTACCTAAATTGTGTTGAGTTAGAGAAGCAAGATGCATGCACGTGAACAAAATAGGAAGGATGTGTTATGGATTTTCTACGTTACTACAAAATTTCAGTGAAACTATTGGGACGCAAACTAAGTTAAATCATCGTGTTAATTAAAAAGATACTAAATACAATATATTATAACAGTTTCTACAGTGTAGACTAGTACAGAATGTATTTATTTATGAGGGCGAGGATGAAAGTTTAACTTGAAACATCCGAGCTTTTTTGCAAAGACAATGAATGTTCTTCAATGTCATTAGGACATACAGATTCATTGTTTCCAGCTACAATATTGGCAATGTATACTACAAGAGTTCACTTTTTTTTAATAACGTGAGTTTTGAAAGAGAGAGAAAAGAAAAAATACTTGGTTTGCTGTTTCAAGAAGAATTTGAAGAGAGTCTTGTACAAAATCGCTGAAGCATTAGAAATACACAATCTCCATATACATTTTAGCATTTTAGGTGACATTTAAACAATACGAAATGTCTGTTATGTGTGCCATAACCACTAGTTTGCTAGAATGTCTGTTCAAGTAAAAGAAAAATAAAAAAAATGGAAGGAAAAAAAGAACTATGATATGCGAATTAATTAAGCATATTTTTGATGATACCCGAACTAATACGTGACCTCAACGTTGAGTTCTCTTCAAGTTCAAGGGGAAGACCTATTACAAAATAAATATTATTTGACAATGTGTTTTTGACAATTTTCGAACCATACAGCTGTTTAACGTGCAATTACCTCTCCAGTTGATAAGCTTTTTCATTTAAAATAAATCCATCCCCTTGTGTTCAAATACATGTAAATTTATTTTCATCACTTTGCATTACTAATTTTATATATTTATGTAACCCAAAGTACGTAATAATGTGAAATGAGAAAATATGCTACATAGTTGCTACCTTTCTCACCATGATATTAATTTCCCTTCCATGTGTGCAAAACGATCCATTCTCTTGGTGTCATAAATGAGCACAACCGTTAATTTCTGAATTATGCATTCGCGGTTCAGTAGCGTGCATGAATATGCGCATCAAATGCTAATTATGACTGATTTTGAATTATTTATATGAAATCACGACAGTGCCTACCCATTTTGTGCTCCATGAGTTCGTAATGGTGGAAGGATGTGACTGCTCACTCAAATAAACATTGCTGAGCTGTCATATTAATGATCACACGACTCTCTACATACTCCAGGATGACAAAAATGTTCACCACAAGTTAGGCCTACTGTATAAAGTTCTTTCTGCAAATTCATTCTGGAGAATTACCTACTGGAATTGTAATGTCTTAGTTGTTGATGTGTTACACGTGCAAACATGAATTACCGATATTTATGGCCATTTAGTTATATTAACTTTTCTTGACAATGCTCTTAGAAATTATGGTGTTTTCTGCTACATTTTTAACATCAATATATTTTAGAATTAAATGAAGGTTATGAAAATATATTTGATACTATTAATTTTTGGTGAGTTACAAACAGTTATTGCCGTAATTTACATTCACATTTGTGACTTACTTCGGTCAATAACTTTTATTTCAAATTTGATAAATGAAAATATTTCAGAAGGGCTAATTTAAAGCCCAATACTTCAAAATTGCTATTCCCCAACTAAGATAGAAAGTCAGTGAAATATACAAAAGCCTGTAGGAGATCTTTCATAAATTATCCAATATCAGTAATGAGTGAATAAAGTTAAACGCAGTTTTATTTTTCCCAAACAATCATGTTATTTCTTTGAGAAGATTCAAAGAACTTGAAGGGAAACTAAAGTGCTAAGAACTCATTTTTTCTTTGCGATGCCTGAAGAGTTTTCCTGTTCCTCGGGTTCGAAAACTACGTAAATAAGTAAATATTTTCTTTAGAAAATGCTTAATTAGAGAACACCCCCTAAAGCAAAAGCAGCCGAGTTCGCGAGAAAGAAATCCGCCGAAAAGTTAAGGTGAGTTTGAGTTACGGAATATAAAATTTCAAAATGGTCGGCGCGAGAAGAAAATTCCTAATTTACTTTTAACAAGTTCTCTAATTGAACGTAACCGAGAAGTAGCGGAAGTAAATTTTTCAAAGGTGTCTGTTTCAGAGAAGCAGGTAAAATGCCACCCAACTCATCCAAAGTTACGAGTTTTCTTGCAAAAGTATTTTCTGGAACTTCAAACTCGATTTATAATTACGTTTTCAGATTCCCAGTGGGTAAACTACTCTGCCTGTGGATCATTTAAATTGTAAATAAAAAACCGAAGCAACTTATTTTAACGCTATTTTTATTAACCACACAAATGAGTTGCGAAAAATCAAAGTTTCCTTTGTATAAATTGAATAATTATAACAGAATCCCAACTTTTACATTAACATTAATATGTTCTAAATATTTAATTTCTACTTTGTTAATTCTGTTGTGTTTCAATAATATACAAATTCCTTTTAAAAAAGGAAATCAATACAGTGCATTAAAATCACTTTTAAATTTACGCTTGAGCGTAATCGGATTTGAGAGTTTATCTGTTCCCATTACTATACGTGCAGAGAAATTATTTTACGTGCACTGCGAATGAGCGATATTTATGCTGCAATACTTGTCTTAAAAGAAATTAATTTGTGAGTAAAATTAATAGATAAAAAAATATACGGTAACCATTCTTTTAATAGTTTCAGTTTTCATAGGCAATACGAAGAACTACATTTTCCAATTTCAAGTGCGGAATACGTAAATAAATTATTCTTAAATTAAATGTACTTTAACTGATATGATTCATAAACAAATTTAAATATGCTTGTATTGTTTTAGTTGTATTTATTTAGGTGACTTGTCTGTTGAATTCTAACGTTCTATTCTCTGTTACAGGTAAATACATTGCTGAGACATGGAAGCAGAAATACGTAAGTTAAATGACAACAAAATTCAAAATAGAGTAAATATTCGTAGGTTTCTTACGAATTTTGAGTTTAGAGCCAGTAACAAATTGAAAATAATGTAAACATAACCCGTACTTTGTAAGCAGAGTGCTCATTAATATTTCCACTAGTTGGTAATGGTTCTCCTTTCTTGAATGACTGTTACATCCGTTACAACTATCACTTCACTTTAATTTTATTTCAACGTTAGGCCATGTCTAAAGCACACGAGTGGATGTAGGAGACATAGGGCATGGAGCACAAAGGATATAAATGTACTAAAGATGGCATTGAAAAAAAATGTGTTCAAAGGTAAGAGGCTAAAGAAAATGTTATGAAAGGAATTTTCTTTTTACCGCTAGAACGCAGTAATAGTTCGAGCAAATTTTAATACCCTTCGGATATTAAATAAAATGTAAATTGAAGATCTCTTAGCTCAAAATTTGCTCGTTCTCCTAACTCAAAATTTGCCAAAAAATGCCTTCAGTTCCTTTGTGCTCTGGTGACCTTACATTAAATGCTGTATTTACTTTGCTTTCTGACGTTAATAAAGCTCTGTACTCATGATTCTAATCAAACTATTTCAATGAATTGCGTACTATTTCTATAAACACTGCTATTAAAATCTACCGTCTGGTTCTACTCATTTACAATGCTCGTCCAAAGAAGCGAATTTTCACCGTGAATCTATAACTAGCATACACGTTACTTTGAAAGAAGGACAGGCGTATGATTTGACTCTCCCCATTAACTTGAACTTGTTTGTATATTTTATCAAATAATACATATAAATACACTCACAATCATGATATTTATTCATCATTAATTTAATAACATCAACGTCCATCAATTTTTTTAACTTAACACAATCAACTAAGCATCTCAGCCCTTATAAGACACTACAATCACTGTTTTGTTACATCCAAATATAGCAGAGAAAGGATAAAGTCGAGTAAGGGGGTTAAAAGTGCCCTCAAACTAAATCCATCATCGCGATGCTCATATAAAAGATAATAACAAATGCAGTAGATTCATAAAAAATCAGAGTTCTAGAACAATCTCTTGCAGAGATACGACAAACGTGTTTATCGTGTTTTATATTTTTGTAGGGTTGTATTGCATGTATCAGGCTGAAAAAACTTACAGAGACGGGGCTAAATAGTTAAATTTCAAGTTATATTTGTCAACCAATTTTAATGCATAACTGATACAGAAAAAAAATTAATAAAGTTTTGAAATTTATTTTCAACGTGAAAACGTGGGAGTATTATCTCAGTTTTTCCCTTAGAATGTGCCTTATAACATTGTATAACATATTTTTTCAGATTTTAAACAACGTGGATGCTAATGAAAAAAATTAAACCAATTTTATCAATTTAAAAATTTCAAATTCACGGCAAAATGGGATTTAAAAGAACTGATATTTGACTTTAACTGATATTTACACACAGATTTAATCACGACACATGAACTCAAAATCTTATAGGTGTCGATTATGTTCCAAAATCAATCGGAATATCCTGGGTGGAAAGAGACGGGTGGCCTCTTGCGCATCCGACTTCTGCTGACTTGAGCGTCAGGTACCAGTTTCAGTTCTCGCTTAGCAGCGGTCGTGAACAGACGTGTCCATCCAGTGCGACCAAAGCAGTCCGTTGAGTGCGAGTGGTGAAAATGAATGGCGTACGATGTCGACCCATCAACCGCCCGGACAATAAACAAGGCCTTACAAAACCTCATCAATTCTTATTTCGCCGATGAAATCAACAGTGAAGTGAATTCTGTGCACCAACATACTTCAACATCAGAAGAAGAAAAAGTGGATCCAACCGTCGACCCAGCCTCGAACCAGCAACGGAACGAGGACAGCGCGGCGGCCATCAACCCAACGCTACAAGTGCTCATCGCGCAGCAACCCCTGATTCAACATGGAAGCAACACAAAAGAGGTCAGTCAGTGACAACATAAACGCTCAAGATCCTAAAAGATTCAATTCCGATCCCAGAGCAGACTGTGTAAATCCAACTAGTGATGTAGAGTACAGTTACGGAGTTCCAATCGGAAACAGATTTACTGGACTTGAAAGATAAGGCCAACATCTCGAGGAGAAACGTTCTGAATGTGCAAAGGTTACCTCGGGTAAACAGCAAGCTCTAACAGAAAAAATCCGCCTATCTATGTAGCAGAAATAAGTAACCTCATTAACACAAATAATAAACGACAATCTTAAAATAATATCCCCGAGTGAACCAACGTTTTTTTCCACAAAATGGAACCTGCAAACCTGATATACTACACATTGGATTAACCAATACCAACAATAACTTTCCTTCATCAGTAATATTTGAATTAGATTCTGATCATATACCTGTTCTTGTTTCATCACAACACCACACACGCCCCCAAAATTATCACCAAATACACTTAAAAATACTGGAAAAAGTTCGCAGAGATAATCTAATAATCAATACCCAGAATAAAAATCTTAAACAATACTATCGAAATAGATCAGTCCGTAACAACATTAATCGACCTTGTCAGAAAATCTATATGAGAAGCACAATCTCCCACTACTGACATCAAAATACAAAGAAATCATAACAAACTTCCTCGCGACGTAATATATGCAATAAAAAGTAAAAATAAAACGAGAAGACTATGATATAAACTCAGAACCTGAAATAAAGAAAGGACATAATGCAATTACCAATATTGTTGAAAGACTTATAAAACCCACAATAATCAGCAATTTCACCATTTTATAAACTCATTAAGCAGTAGTAATAACTCTATATGGCAATTCAAAAGGAAAATTCTAAAGAAGAAATACCAATTTTCCCTACTAAAGACACCCACTGGAAAAGTGCTCACATCAACTTACAAAGCAGAAAAGCTCGCCAAATATTTCGAAACAATATTTGCAGTTAATAACACCAATTCCACCTCGAACATAACAAAATCAGTGAAAGTAGCAAAACACCCACAAGGCCCACATCATAATATCCAGTACTCTTCTCTCGCAGAAATTGAAAAATTATTAGAAACCTCTCCAATAAAAAAGCACCAGAACATGTCAACATCACTAACATCTCAATAAAAAATCTACCCTTATCTGCAATAGTCTTCTTAAATAATATATTTAACTCATGCTTCAGAACACGTTACTTCCCCCATTCATGGAAACATGCAATAGTAATTTTCATAGCCAAACTAAAAAAGATTGCAACAGATACACATAGCTATCGAATTATTAGCTTGCTAAATGTCCTTCTAAAAAATGTTTGAAAAAATAATTCTACGTAGACTTAAACATCACCTAAAAGCAACTACTTCAATCCCCAAGTTACAGTTCGGTTTCACAGAGAAAATATGTTCGTAATATCAACTGTTAAGACTATCAGAACACATCTACTCAGCCTTTCAATCAAAACTCTATACCATAGCACTCTTTTTAGATGTAGCACAGACATTTGATCTTACATGGCACCAAGCTCTCAGTTTTAGACTCACCCAATTAGGCACACTTTATTTTCTACATACAATCGTTAACAAATGTTTAAGCAATATAACCTTCTCCGTCAATGTCAACATCCAACTCTCATGCCCCTGCTGATGCATCAAAGCAAGATTACACCAAGGATTCCCCTTATCACCAACGTTGTTTAATCGATTTGTAGCAGAAATTCCCAAATAAAAACATTTATTTAGCTCAATTCGCGGACGACACGGTATTAGACATCTCCGGCAACTCACTAGCTGACTTAAGAGCAAAAACACAATTATACTTACACACACTTGATAGCTGGGCCACGAAATACAAAATTCAGCGAAACCCCACCAAAACAGCAGCAAAAATATTCTTACTTAGACCATATACCAAAAACATAGCGTAGATCAAAAACATGCTTTTAGTTGTATCTCTGAAACATATTGTCCTAGGATGCTGATATTTTGTGAGTCTACGGCATTTTTTATTCTCTTTTATTTGAGCATCGCGATTATCGATTTGTTGTTTTTCACCACCTTATTCAATGGTACACTTTAAAATAGATACCTTTGTCATTCAAAGAAATTGGTGAAAAAATATTGTAAGTTTCCTGAATTCAAATAATTATCACATAGTTTTCTTGGAGTAGTATTAATTTACAACAACTAACTACAGAACTTCAGAGCTACACCATTAGAAGTAGCCTACAAGACTTTTACGTCTTTCACATTCCAGTGACCGTAGTCGTGTATACAACTGACGTGTTATGTGAACCCTCACTGGAGTTGTCTTCTACACTTTTTTCCAAGTCGTGCTTAAGTCCCAATCTGGGTAGTTCTGGATGAGATTTGAAAACCTTTTAAAATTATTGTTATTCAGACGTTTACGTGACCTTAACATTTGTCATCAATGAAAACCCAAAAGGTCTGCCACACGCAAGTGGTAAGCCTTTATAAAATATGAAATCACGAGGTGTTTTGAAAATATTTTTTGAATTACTACAGAAGTTTGGATGCAATCGGTCTTGCTTATATCATGAATTGTGGGAATTCTGATTTGGTGTTGTCGACGTTCTTATAAGTGACCTCTTTTATTTCTAAAAAAATACATGATATGTTGACGAAGATGACCTCTTTTATTTCTTCTTATAAGAACGTCAACAACACCAAATCAGAATTCCCACAATTCTTTTATTTCTTCTTGCTTATATCACTCTTAAAAGTTTAGTTTTTTATATTTTATTAGTATTTTTCACATTTCACATTAATTTGTCAATTTAAAATAAAGAAAAACCCTTTATAGACAAGAAAAACAGGAATAACACAATGAAAAGGAGTAGAAAACCGAGTAATTCAGATATTTTGTGCAACATAATTATTTCTTTCTCAATTTTAACTCGTTCATTTAATTCCGTGACGCAAAGCACATGGCTGCTGCAACGAACCAAAGGGTCTAAACGTTTAAGACATTCCCCAGCACTTTCTCTCCTTCTCTGCCTTCATATCCCTCTCTCTCTCTCTGTCTCTCTCTCTGTCTCTGTCTCTGTCTCTGTCTGTCTGTCTCTCTCTCTCTCTCTCTCTCTCTCTTCTATTTTTCGCATTTCATATTAATTTTTCAATTAAATATGAAGATAAACTCAACTTATACAAGAAAAACAAGAATAACAGAATTAAAGGAGTAGAAAATCGAGTAATTCAGATATTTTGTGCAACAAATAAATATTTCCTTCTCAGTTTTAACTCGTACATTTAATTCCGTGACGCAAAACACGTGGCTCCTGCAACGAACCAAAAGGTTAAATCGATTAAGACATTCCCCATCCCTTTCTCTCCTGTCTTCATATCCGTCGCTCTTTCTGCCTCTCTCTCCCTCTCGCTCCCTGTCCCTCCCTCTGCTCACCGGAGTGAATATCGAGCGGAGGGCGGCGTGAGGCCAGGTCGGGAGGCGGCGGGGCAGCGCGACGCGGCGCGGCGCTCTGCGATTGGCGATTTTATCGAACCGGCGCGCGGCAAGGCGATCCGCGATTGCGCGGTAGCTTATCGATAGATCGACGCGGATGTCCCTCCGGACGGTGGCGCGGCGGGGGGGGGGAACACCACCCACAGGCCGGGGGGGGGAGGGCGAATGGTGGGAAAGAAAATCTGGTGGCAACAACGCGACAGACTGAGATCCACAGAGACGACAACGCGCGGACCGGGAGTGATAGTTAAGTGCATCAACTGATGTCACTGCAGCGCCTCGGATCGGGTGGTCCTAGGTTAAGTTCTGACCGCGGCAGGATTTTCGACACTGGCTTTTAAGCTAAATCGAATTCAGTCGCTGTCTGATGGAAAATTCTAGGGGCCGGCTGCTCTGATCGGTAGTTTCTCGTGGTTTCTCCGATCAACACCAGGCGAATGCCAGAGCAGTACTCTAACAAATGGGCCACGGACCACGCGCGATCTTTCCTTCCTCTTCCTTGTCCTATTCTCTCCCCTTACACGCTCACTTACACTAACATGCACTACTCTACCACATATTCCGGGTGACCGGTCGGGAGTTTAGAGCTTGTCTCGGCTGGGGCGGTGCCCTGCTGGTGGGAGAGTCCTAGTTACGGGGAAACCCCACTAGCTGACAGTAGGTCGGCGCCGGATCTCGCCATCCAGTGAGGGGAAAATCACCGCCATCTCCCGAGAAAAAACATGCACTACACTAACGGGACTAATGACCGAAGCAGTTGAATAATTGTCGTGACAAAAAATCTCTGTTTTATGTGGTGAAAAAATTGATAAACCAGTTAGTAAATCTTTAGTCTCCACCATTTGTTTCTGCGTGCGAGTAACACAGGATCTTCCCAATCAGTCGTGTGTGCAACTAATATATTTCTAATGAGGTCAACCATGAGAAATTTAATTACAGTTTTAAGATATTATGTTTTCAACAGAGAAATAATCTACAGGAATAAATAAGTTCTCGACGGCAAAGCAATTTCGAACTACCTTGAGAGGAGCATACATTAAATTAGGTTGATATTGGCACTTTAAAAAATAAGGCGAGCGATTCGAAGAGTAACTCTGCATATTAATATTTACCCCACGCTTCTTGAAACAAATTTAAAGAAGATAAAGATGAGAGAAACAAACATTCCTCTGTTGACCTCCCTTTGATGAAGCACAAGCCCTTTCAAAATGGCATTACAAGCTACATTTATTTTCAGAGCGTTCTATTCTGTCTCTTGGCTTTACTGGAGGTGTATGAAAAACACCTTTGCATCTCCCCGCACGGAGATAAAAAGAATGTCACCCCACCTAGTAGCATGAAGAGCAGTTTTAATAGGTTCCCAAAGAAACGGCAGTGAAAAAAACGTACGTGAATGTACGAAAAATAGAATGTCGTGTCTTTGTCATAATGAAAGGGTTTATTATGACAGACAATAAAACTCAAAACGCATATTCGTAAGGAAGCAGTGGCATTGTTGTATTCAAAATAATTTTGTTAACGTTACAGAGGTCGATCTTTTTCCCCTCTTCTAGAATAAATTATTACGTTCGTCGATTTGCACAAATAGAATGCGTCACATATGATAAAAGCAAATTCTACATTACTAAAAAATTATGCCACTTGAATTTCTATATTTACCACATTCTTGTAGTTGGTGCTGCTTATTTTGGATGGTACTGCTTATTATTATGTAGTATCACAGTGAAAACAAAAACGTAATAATACAAACTTTGGAATTTTCTTCTGAACTCAAGTTTGATGAGCAGAAGTGTGAAAAATGCAACTTATTACTTACTAGAAAAAAATCGTATCCGGGCGAGGACTACCACCTGCGCAACGTTCATCCATTATTCGTTTTATTTCTTTATTTATTTTATTTGGATTTAGGTGTCCTCCTTCTGTTCACGTCATTCCGCTTAGTTTGGTCGGGGATCAAACCCGGTCACCAGCTATGAAAATCGAATGGGTTAGCCGTTACGACGCGAGACAGGCTATGTCCAACTCCAGTGATGAATCAAGAAATTGTGAAGTAAATATTTCTGAAGACCAAAACTTTTAACGCTCTAAGTCGTAATGGAATTAAAACACTAGATCGTGATGGAATTGTTTTTGAGTATTTTTGGCATAAGACTTTCTTGCATTTCTTTTATTTTATTTTCCAAGTCGATTTATGGGAACCATATTTGCTACTGAATGAAACTGAAGGGAACAAACGCAAAATAATCAACAAAAACAATAATGTATGTAAAATTATACCAAGAAAATTATTAACTGTCTTTACGAAGATAAAATTATTTAATGGTATTATATAATTTACTAATATGCCAACGTCTTCATTAATTTGCACGGTGTATTGGACAGTAATAATTTAGGTATTGATTTACGGTCGAATGTGAAATGAGTAAAAAAAAATTCGTCTGAAAACGCAACAAAACGTAGTAAAACCGCGTTGTGTTGTGAGCATGTTTAGGAATATCTAATTCCTCCTAAGATGTGGTAGGCACCACAAAGGGGACATCGGAACTAGAAATAAGTAAGAAAGGAATAGTCGCAGTCGAAACGGAGGCTATTGACTTCACCCTCTTTGGACCAGTGTAATCATCCAGATAAATTAACGACACGCCTTGAGACGCATCTCTTAGAAAGGAAGTAAATCTTCGGAGGCTTCCGCGTCGCGTAGAAGGCTGAAAGACACGGCCCAGGCGTCGCGCCGCGTGACTGCCTGTGGAGACAAACCTGGCATCGCGAGATTCCCAGCGATTCAATTGGGTTCGGCCTATTGAGTTGATAGTCCGCCTCGAGAGCACTCCACGCGACTGGCTCTCTTTGTGCTCGGCCGCGAACAAAAGATCCCCTTGCTCTGCGCAGAAGACCGCGACGGAGAGCGGAACCTCCGGACATTCCTGCGTCGCCTTCGCCTCCGCGACGCCTCTTGCTCACCCGCCCGCCCGCCCGCCCGCCTGCCCGCCCAACGACCCGCCCGCGCGCCCGCCCAACGACCCGCCCGCCCGCCCGCCCGCCCGCCCCGCCCGCCCGCCCCGCCGCCGCCCGCCCGCCCGCCCGCCCGCCCGCCCGCCCGCCCGCCCGCCCGCCCGCCCGCCCGCCCACCTGCCCAACGACCCGCCCCCCAACGGCCCGCCCGCCCGCCCGCCCGCCCGCCCGCCGCCCGCCCGACTTACCACCCTCCCTCCCTCACTACTGCCCGCCGCCTGCCCGCCCGCGAAAACTCGCGTTGTCCCGAAGCCCCTGCCTTTGCTTGCACCCCAAGCAGCAACTTCAGTAAGCTCAATTCAAAATTCTGCAACCGCTCTGAAATTTGCAATTCTCAAAACCCTAGAAAATAAAACCACTGAACTGTCATTAAACAATGGCGTTATCGTATACAAATCCATCATCTGGCCCTCCTCCTGTACGCATGGACAATACTAACAAATGTAACCAAATGTACAAGTCACACACAAACTCGTAAAATTCATCCTCCTGGTTCCCTGATTCATCTCCGACAAGAAACTACACCCCGAATTAAACATCGAACCAATTCCTTACCATAATGCCTATCACGCCTATAACTTTTACTCAAACCCTCACTTGAACAACCAAAGCAGAAATCGCACTCTGAGAAAATATACAGAATGCCAAACTCGAATAAAACACTATTACATGCATTCTTGAACATATTCAGCAACATAGAATAAACTCATTGAGCTGCTCCGTGAGTTCCCTGGTCAAAAATAGTATAGTGTTAGCTGTAACTTAAAGTTACATTCGTATATGTAGTATCTGTTCAAAGACAATTGAATAACTCACTGCATATGCTTTATTTCATATTAATTTTTATTACAAATAATTCTTCATTTAACAATATTCACCACCTTTTGGGATGTGTGTGTCTTTCCTTCATCAGGTTATTTTCACTAAAATTTCAAAAAAAATTAACTTTTTGTAAGACGTTGAATAAACTTTATAGTGGTTTTATTTCTGTGGTATTTTTTTTAGACTTTTTCTGACAGTAATATTGTAACCTTTTTTCTTATTGCAAGAAGTACCTTTCCGCGGTGCCCGGGCACTCTTGTACACCCCTGGTGACGCCATGACTAGTCTCGCTCAGGGGCCCTTTGTTCCCGTCACTGCTTCTTGGGGGACTTGGCTCGCCCTTTTGGGACCCTGCCTCCCGCGTGGCCCATTTATTATACGATCCCACATTTATTATATTATACATTATGCCATACCACATTATTATACATTTATTATACTGTCCCACACACACGATTGATTAGTGATTCGGGGGCGTCAAACCGGGAGCGGTAGATCAGTGCATCAACTGGTCACTGCAGCGCCTCGGACCGGGAGGTCCTAGGTTCCCACTCCCCACGGCGGCAGGATTTTCGATACTAGCTTTTCAGCTAGGTTGAATTCAGTCGCTGTCTGGAGGGGAATTCTAGCGGGCGGCTACTCTGATCGGTAGTTTTCTGTGGTTTCTCCGATCAACACCAGGCGAATGCCGGAGCAGTACCCTACCGAACGGGCCACGGACCGCGCGCGATCTGTCCTGCCTCTTTTTTGTCCTATCTTTACGCACACACACACTTGCTCTAACATGCACTATACTACCACATATTCCGGGAGGCCGGTCGGGAGCTTAGAGCTTTTCCCGGCTGGGGCGACCTGGTTAGGGGGAAACCCCGCTAGCCGACGGTAGATTGGGGCCGGATCTCGCCATCCAGCGGGGGAAGATCACCGCCATCTCCCGCGAAGAAAACATGTACTTCAGTAACGGGACTAATGACCAAAGCAGTTAACGCGCCCGAAAACACGAAAAAATCAAATCAAATGGGGGGGGGGCGTCAAATGGTAGTTTTGTTAATTATTATTTGAGCAATTGCCTTTATCGAATTTTATGTGATCCATGTAGGTACATTAATTGTAATGTCTAGATTGAAGGAATTAATTAAATTGAGAAACTTTTTTTTCTCGCAAGATTCGACCAGAAAATCAATGTTAAAATCTCGGCATACAACAATGGATTCAAAAGAGCGATTGCTGACTTTAAGTGTTATCTCCAGTTTTTTTAAGAAAAAAATATAATCTGCAGCTCTCTTTGTTGGAGATATGTAGATGCAAAGTAATATCACTTTTAGCGAAGTAAGATGTACAACAGAAATTTCGAAAACATTTTCAACGGAATACACATTTAATTCCGTCAAGGAGATTGAATCAATATTATTTCTAACGTAAAAACAGGAACCGCCATATGTAGGACCTTTATGCGATTCTCTCTCTCTGCAATAATCGAGAGGGGGATCAAGAAAGGGATCATGGAATTAGGTACAACGGAGAGTACGTATGTACAATTAATGTTAAATTTCATTTATAGTGGATATAAATCGACTTAAACTGCATTGGACAGCCATTCTAAAGGACATGAGGATTTGTACACATTTATGTGAAAGAAATGTTATATTTTCTAAAAATATAACTTCCGTTCCACCTACTTAATAGGTTTTTTATTTGCAGAATATGTAAATATGGATTATAAATAGTCTTTACAATACATTTTGCCGTGTTTTAATACGTAATAAAAATATACTCAGTTTAAACCCTCCTTACAAAACAATGGTGTTGGCTTAGCGGAAGGCCTTTGATTCCTTCAAGACCTCCTACTCGTATGCGAAAACTGTCATCTTCAATTAGACCAATTCTTCCACGCATTTTCTCTCTTCGGCGTTTCGCCAACGCCGACGAAAGATTCCTCACCCCAGGCCCACCGTCCTTTCATCTCCCCGCGGTTGAACAACGGTAGGAATCCACTATGGCGTGCCGCATTAACAGTGGGATTGATTAAACAGAGCATTCGCGGTCACTAATGAACGTTATGAACAGCTCCCGTTTCCTTGCTGTTCCTCGGGCGCTGTGCAGTCGCCATTTCCATCTGGCGCCTGCTGCCTAGGAAAGGTTTCATTTGTGGACACCGGAGACTACTTGAGCGCTGCTTCATTAAAGTGACTAATAAGCATGACTCCGGGACTTCATAATTGAAGCGCAAGGTAAATTAACAAAGCGTTGTAAACGCGACTGCCTGAAATATCGCTCGAGTGACATCGTCCATGGAATTCCGACGTGGGAGGCGGCGGTGGGATGGCTGAAAAGGGGGCAGGGAAAGCGGATAGACGAGTGCTGGCATGAGATAATGAGGTATATTTGTAAGATGAAGAAGCGACTGAGTTTCTCGGTAGAGAACTGCGAGCGAGATATTTAATTATTTACCTGTCTCTGGTGGGCATCTGTGGTATTACAAGTCGTCGGATTTGAGCGAGGACGTCATTAGGTATGTTTGGACAGTGGATTCAAGTTCATCTTTGTCTTCTAGTGTAGTAAAGGAACAAAGCGTTTTCCAGAGCACGTATTGTAAATAATGTTGAATTGGACGGGCAAGAAAAAACATTACTTAAAATAGTAGTGTCAAGCTGAGGGCGGGGCTCGATTTACTGTTGAACAGAAAACGAGAAATACAATTTGTCATGGTTGTTATACTACGTCACGAAATATGGGATGAGCGTAAGAAATATCAGAAATGTTACTGTTCTTACAATAAGTGGCCAAATAGTTCTCGTCCCTGCCACAAAAAACACACAGGAAAAATGAAAGAAAAGTTCAGCAGTCGTTAGTACTTAATGCACGATAGTAACGTGAAATGTGTGAAGTCTTCGGTGAACATTGATCAAACAGTGTAACATTACACTGATCAAAGAGCAATTTGGTATTATATTTCTTCCTAAATACAAATTAAATAATCGTTGTAATCGTTTTTGTGACCTCAAAAAAAGTTTGTTTACTTTTATGTCTATTTGCTTATGGTTACACTAGAACGTTATAAACATTCCCTCGTATATATTACTCTTAAAAGTGAATAACGACATGATCTGATCTTTTTTTTGTTTTTAAATGAACCATTAATTGAATGGAAAGTATGAATCAATAACTTCCAGCAAAATTGCACAATTCTCCGACATTGAAACTGAATCTTGAAAAGTAATGAATGACAATAGCAACCTACGGTTGGTGTAGTGTCTTCTCAACACTAACATTTAAAATTTTGCTCGGGCTGCATAAATCTTTGATTTAAAATCCGAATGAGAGGTATTCTGCCAAAATAATACTCGTATGTAGTATAGTACACATCACTAGTAGTTTTCTGTTAGACTTGTTTTCTCACTGAATCGTGTTTTCACTCTTCGTATTTATTAAATCTCCAACACATCATCATGGATTTTCTATCTCCATACTGAATCAATAATTTTCAGTATTGCATTGCATGTTCTCAAGACATCTACTTGTGTGATACATCTCGGGTCAAAACGATTACGTTATCCAGATGTAAATATTGGTCTTGAGGTCGCTCGATGGAGCTGAAGTGGAATGGCGAGTTGGCATACGGCGGGGCGAGTGGGGGAGTGGGAGGGGGGGGGAGTGGCGGGGCAGTGGCGGGGCGAGTGGCGGGGGCGAGTGGCGGGGCGAGTGGCGGGGCGAGTGGCGGGGGCGAGTGGCGGGGGCGAGTGGCGGGGCGAGGGGCGGGGCCAGTGGCGGGGGAGTGGCGGGGGCGAGTGGCGGGGCGAGTGGCGGGGCGAGTGGCGAGTGGCGGGGCGAGTGGCGGGGGGAGTGGCGGGGGGCGAGGGCGGGGGCGAGTGGCGGGGCGAGTGGCGGGGCGAGTGGCGGGGGCGAGTGGCGGGGCGAGTGGCGGGGCGAGTGGCGGGGGCGAGTGGCGGGGCGAGTGGCGGGGCGAGTGGGGGCGAGGGGCGAGTGGCGGGGGCGAGTGGCGAGGGGCGAGTGGCGAGGGGCGAGTGGCGGGGGCGAGTGGCGGGGCGAGTGGCGGGGCGAGTGGCGCGGGCGAGTGGCGGGGCGAGTGGCGGGGCGAGTGGCGGGGGCGAGTGGCGGGGCGAGTGGCGGGGAGGGGCGAGTGGCGAGGGCGAGTGGCGAGGGGCGAGTGGCGAGGGGCGAGTGGCGAGGGGCGAGTGGCGAGGGGCGAGGGCGAGGGGCGAGGGCGGGCGGGGACAGGGTTGAGGTGAGTGGGGGGGGCAGGGACGAGGGGGGGCGCCAGCCCGCCCTGCAGGAGCGCTCGAGGGCTGTAAAGCGCGCGGAGGAAGCCCGCCCAGGCAGCCCCGGCGCTCCAGCACCGGCCTCACTTTACGGCCTCCTTAACGAGAAATATTCAAATCCTAGACGTTTCCCGAAAGTTGATTTTAACAGCCGCGTGTCGCTTTATGGGATTATCTCATATTTCAATCCCAAATTGTTCTCTGCGGCGCCGCTTCCGAGGGAAAGACCCGAGTGCCCCTCCTTCTGCAGGAGGAGCCAACCTTTTCACACGTCTCGGGAGAATACCCGAACGGAGGCGGCGGGGCTGGCGGCGGCGACCGGCCGGGGAAGCGAGCAACCGCGAAACCTATCCTCCGGTTCCTCCTTGCGCCGCGTGGCCGCGCCACTGTCGCGCTCGCATTGTGTTCCTTACGCAGTCCGCCGCCCGCCACCGCTGCCATCGCCGTCACTTCGACCGCTGCCGTCACTTCGACCGTTGCCACCGCCCGGCCCCACACCCGATCCCCCACCCACGTCCGCAGCCGCGTTGAACAAATACAGATAACTGCGGTAAGGCAGCACATTAGTCGACTTAGCGAGCTGAAGGTACGTCTGAACAATGCAGCAGAGATAATAAAGCGGAGCCTATTAATTAGATTTTTTATCGCGCGGCCGCTTTCCTCCAGAGCATATTCCGAGACACTCGCAGGCGGCGGCGCGAAGTTAGGCGAGCAGCCGTGCCGCCTCCCCCTCGCCATAAACCCACTTGCGCCCCAGACGTGCGGCCGAGATTCAATAGAGCGTATATTTCGAAACGGTATCGCTACCGTTCCGGAGCAAACGCTATAAAAAGTATCTTTTAAATTCTCGTCTGTGTATCGGGAAGGTTTTCTTCATTGGAAATGGATCCAACGCGCGCTCTGGATGTGAAACCGATACTCCGGCGGGCGGAATTTACACAACATATCTGTCGGCTGCGCGTTGCGGACGGGTGATAAAGATCAAGGCGTCTGGGAAAGGGGAGGGGGCAACGGAGGAACGGACGTTCGAGGTAGCGACTGGAGTGGGGGAAGGGCTCAGAAACAGATCGGGCGAATTCGGGTAGGGAAATCAACGAGCGACAAGAAACAAATCGTGGTATTTGTGCACATACCCGAGAAAGAACATGAATGTGAATACTTAATTCAATGGTCATAGCGAAGGGAAAAGGATTTTACAGAAGGATGAGTTGAGCAACGGTGTTGGAGCTGAAAAATTGAAAGCGTATGCTACGATAATCCATTTTGATAGAAAAAATATCTTCTTCCGTGTGTAGGGACAAAGGGATGAATGCAGACTGAGGAAGGAATTTCAAAGAAGACTAAAGATTTTGATTAGGACAGAATCATTCTGTCAAGTACAATATAATTGGATTTATCCATTTGAATCGATAGTTTGTATATAGGATCGATAGTATTCGATTTATCGATAATTGGATTTATCTCATATTTCATTTCTTAATCACTTCAACGAATTCTACTTAAATAAAAATTAATAATTTATTCCGTTTGGTTTCATCTCTTTAGCTATCAAGATTTGAAGAGAAATAATATATTCTAAAAAATAAGAAGTTGCTGAAAATAATGAAATAATAAATCTTTGGATGTTTAGATACAAAACAATTAAAGGTCTCATTCCAAAACTAAAAAACCCTTTGCAGCCTGGAAAACAGGATGGAAGACCATATCTTATCCAACAATCTGCAGAAAAAGCAAAACCCCGTAGATTATCCCCTGCATGACGGCCAGACAAAAAGCCCACAGAGATATCAAATAGGCAACCGCTTCTTTGGTTACTGCTGTGCAGCCCAAACAATTTCACGGCAGGCCGCGCCCATGTTTGCCGCTCGACTGGCCGCCCGCTGCGGGAGCGCCGGCGGAGGGGAAGGTGAGCGGGGGGGGAGGGGCGTGGCGGGAAGGTGCGTGGCGGGGAGGTCGTGGCGGGGAGGTGCGTGGCGGGGAGGTGCGTGGCGGGGAGGTGCGTGGCGGGGAGGTGCGTGGCGGGGAGGTGCGTGGCGGGAGGTGCGTGGCGGGGAGGTGCGTGGCGGGGAGGTGCGTGGCGGGGAGGTGCGTGGCGGGGAGGTGCGTGGCGGGGAGGTGCGTGGCGGGGAGGTGCGTGGCGGGGGGGGGCGTGGAGGGGCGCGGCGGGGAGGTGCGTGGCGTGGAGGTGCGCGAGGGGGTGTTGCGTGGCGGGGAGGGGAGTTGCGTGGCGAGGAGGGGAGTTGCGTGGCGGGGGGGGGTTGCGGGAGGGGGGGGGTGTGTGGAGGGGATGGGGAGTTGTGTGGAGAGGAGGGGAGTTGCGTAGAGGGGAGGGGTGGGAAGGGGCGGGGCGGGCGCATCTGGCGGGGGCGGCCGGGGCGGCGGTGCGCTCCGCCGACCTCACTTCCTCATCTTCCCCTCCACACGACGGGCTGGGCTACCTCCCTCAGTGCAGCAACTGATGTCACTGCAGCGCCTCTGGCCGGGAGGTCCTAGATTCCCACTCCCCACGGCGGCAGGATTTTCGACACTAGCTCTTCAGCTAGGTCGAATTCAGTCGCTGTCTGGAGGGGAATTCTAGTGGCCGGCTGCTCTGTTCGGTAGTTTGCCGTGGTTTCTCCGATCAACACCATGTGAATGCCGGAGCAGTACCCTACCAAATGGGCCACAGATCGCGCGCGATCCTTTCTTCATCTTCCTTGTCCTATCCTCTCCCCTTACACACACACTTACACTAACATGCACTACACTACCACATATCCCGGGAGACCGGTCGGGAGCTTAGAGCTTGTCCCAGCTGGGGAGGTGTCCCGCTGGTGGGAGAGTCCTGGTTAGGGGGAAACCCTGTTAGCCGACGGTAGTTTGGCACCGGATCTCTCATCCAGCGAGGGAAGATCACCGCCATCTCCCGAGAAAAAACACGTACTACACTTACGAGACATGAGACGAAAGGAGTTGACGCGCCCGCAAATACGAAAAAATCAATCAATCACGCTAATTCCCTTTCAGGGCATTGATGTAGGCGCCTGGGAGAGAGATTTTAGTGTAGTTAGAAAGATTCGGTTCGATTACTCCAAGGAAGGGCCAAAGTGTTGGCGTGAGATACAGACAGAAGCTCACGTCGTTGAAGACATTGTGCGTATTCGTTGGAACTCAACTCGAGAGAGAGTGTGATCTACATCATAATGGCTTTCAACAACAAATATCACTGAGAGAACTGCTGCGATCAGTGATAAAATGTCCCATTAAATGTTTAAAAATAATTAAAACAACCTTGTTCCATGTATTTTCAATTCTTGTCGACTATTCGTGCGAAAATCACTCAAAATATCACCACAGATTAATGCAGATGAAAGAAGCGAAGAAAGCGAACAGTGGTGTTCTCAAAGATGTAGCATCGTTTTTATCAAGCGTCATCTAAGTGTTCATCAAATATATTTATAACTGTCGCTACCCTGCCAGTTTTGGATGCATTTACTCTCGAAAATATGTTCTGCAACAGTAAACGAGTCCAAGTTGTGACCTTGTTACTACATAGTAAATGTATTTTAATAATGAAATTTGTTCCAAAAATTGTCAGTCCGACCGGAAAGATATTTCTGGTCACATCTGTACATTGAAAGTTACTGAGAAATATTTGTTCATCGTATGGCCTCAGAGACCTTTGTTTTATTCATTGTATTGTATTAGTTACTGAAGCATGACGGTAGAACACAAAGAATTCGCAAATACTCGTTTCAACTTTCTTAACTCAACATCAAATCACCCGTTCTCTATAATTGTTCATTTATTAGAAACAATACATATTCAGTATTACATTAACCAGCCATCTAAGTGTGTCTTTATAATTCTCACAGTCAACATTCCATGTTTTTTTTTATTTTATTTTGTTGCGTCCACTCCTTGACGCAACGCGTCTCCAAACCCCTTAAGGGGCGTTGAGCGCTTTTGCCTTGGGAGTAATCCTCCATTAATGGGCATTATTTTTAATATTAGTCCAGTCTCGTCACGTCGCAGTCAGTCAGTGCCTTTTATCCCTTCGGCCAGGGGCTCGACGCCGTTAGATCCCGGGGTTCCTGGCCGGTCACCCAACCACGAACCCGCGAGTCTCGAATGCGCTTAACCTTCGTGACTTCACGGAGCGTAGTAAACGCATTCGGCTAACGCCGCCGGCCGTTCGTTTTCTTTCTCGGCTTGGAAGCAGAAACTTAATATTGAATCAGTTTCTGTTAATTATTTTTCTTCACTCCAGCGATAATTGTACTCGATGTGACGTAGAGTTTGAATTCCGGCTCTTCTTCTTTCCGAGCGCCCCGTTAACAGGTCGTTCCGGTTCGATGACCTGCTCCACCCAGACAGGCTGCCTGCGCGCTCAGCTGCACCGCTCGGCGCGTCGGGTGAGCGCAGCGGCCCTCGGAGGCCCAGCGGCAGCTGCCGCGCGCGCGTGGCCAGGGGCGGAGGTACCGCTCGCGCCCACCCGCGCACGTTAGCCCCGCATTGGCATCCCCTTGGCTGCCCGGAGACGCCGCCACGTTTCAGCCACCGGGAGCGGTGGCTCAGGGCATCCACTGATGTCACTGCAGCGCCTCTGACCGGGAGGTCCAAGATTCCCACTCCTCATGGCGGTAGGATTTACGGCACTGGATTTTCAGCTAGGCCGAATTCAGTCGCTGTCTGGAGGAGAATTCTAGCGGCCGGCTGCTCTGATCGGTAGTTTTCTGTGGTTTCTCCGATAAGCACCAGGCGTATGCCGGAGCAGTACCCTACCAAACGGGCCACGGACCGTGCGCGATCTCTCCTTCTTGTCGTATCCTCTCCCCTTGCACACACACACACACACGTACACTAACATGCACTACACTACTACATCTTCCAGGAAACCGGTCGGGAGCTTAGAGCTTGTCCCAGCTGGGGCGGTGCCCTGCTGGTGAGAGAGTCCTGGTTACGAGGAAACCCCACTAGCTGGCGGTAGGTCGGCGCGGGATTTCGCTACCCAGCGGGGAAGATCACCGCAATCTCCCGGGGAAAACATGCACTACACTTACGGAACTAATGACTTAAGGTTTTAATGCGCTCGGAATCACTAACCAACCAATCAACATTTCGGGCGCCATGTAGCCGCCTTCGCCAGGCCAGCCAAGTACATTCTGTCACCGTCTGCTTTCAGCCCTGCATCGGCACTCGCCGCTCGGCGAGTGACGGGTTACTTCATAGAGTGATTTATTTTTTAGAGGTTCTGAGCGCCGTAACTATTATGGTCATTACACCTGTACGTGTAGTGCATGTTATATCCCGATTGATTTTTTGTGCTTTCGAGGCTGTCAACTTTTAAGGTCAATAGTCCCTTATGTGTAGTGAAAGTTTTCTCCTTGTTAGATGGCGGTGATCTTCCCTCACTGGATGGCGAGATCCAGCGCCTACCTATCGTCGGGTAGTAGGGATTTTCTTCAACGAGGAATCAACGGGCCACCGCCTGAGCGGAGACAAGCTCTTAAGCTCCCATCTGCATTCTCGGCATATGCGGTAGTGTAGTGAAATGCATGTGATGTAAATCAGAGTTGAGAATAGAACAAGAATAGGGAAGGAACGAACGCGCGTGGTTCCTCGCCCGTTTATTAGGGTACTACTCCGACATCCCGAGAGGTCGTGGTGTTTCTTACAGTTTAAACGTGAAACCCGGCAAAGATCTACCCTTCGGCTGGCGATGTTGCCCTCTCCAGGTATTTCCTAAGCAGGAACATCTTGGAGGTCGCGTCCAATGTTCTATAACGCCATCTAGCGAGGATATGAGCACGTTTCAGCGCGCTCATTTAGGATGTGGGGAAACCGCTCACCTGTCCTCTGACGGAAATCTACGTGAGCCAATATCACCGGCGGTGAAGTTACAAAAATCATTAGCACAGCCAGGAATTTGAGAACTTTTAAAAAATAACAAATGAATTTAAAATACCATATATTTAATATTGAAATCAAACAACAAATATGACTTTTAATAAACATTCCGTATTCAGTGTATATTATATTATATTGTTAATGTAAAATTATTACCACGTGCAAACATATCCACTCCATCTACAACCAAATATTACCTAATTGTTCATATTGATTCAAACGCAATTGATTCTCGCAAAACGAAACGACGAGACCCAACACAACAAAGAGACCCTACAAGTGAGGCATTTCAAGTTCACATAATTATTCATAAAATATTAGGAGTTAATTTAGTTTTCACAGAGGCAAACTGTTTTCGAACAGGGCCCATGAAAAATACAATTTGAATTTGAAAGCCTATCCAGTTCAAAACACGGTGCCTTTGAAGCCCAACAACATCGCTAAGCGCAATCGTGCGAGTTCAGCTATAGTCCGCACATAACCCCCAGATGCAATATCCTCCCTATCCACCCATCCCCAGGCCCCAAAAAAAGCGCCCCCGCTCGCTCCCCCTGCCAGCGAGGGCTGCAAAGTGACACGCGTGCGCCGTGATTGGCTCTTTCGGCGCGTCCGCTGTTGTGTGTCATGGGGGATACATCAAAGGCGCGGCCCCAGCAGGTACGTGGTCGCACGGCCTCCTATATGTTTAGGCCTGGGAAACAAATGCATATGCGTATAGAGCCTATGACGCGCCAACGGACTGGCCGGTGGCTCCACGCGCGGGTGATGAATAATTGCATGGACGTTCGAATTGATTGATTGATTTTTTCGTGTTTCCGGGTGCGTCAACAGCTTTGGTCATTAGTCCCGTTAGTGTAGTGCATGTTTTTCCTCTGGAGATGGCAGTGATCTTCCGCCTCTGGATGGCGAGATCCGGCGCCGACCTACCGTCGGCTAATGGGGTTTCCCCCTAAGCAGGACTCTCCCACCAGCGGGGCACCGCCCCAGACAGGACAAGCTCAAAGATCCCGTCCGGTCTCCCGGAATATGTGGTAGTGTAGTGCATGTTAGTGTAAGTGTGTGTGTAAGGGGAGAGGATAGGACAAGGAAGAGGAAAGACAGATCCGGTCCGTGGCCCGTTTGGTAGGGTACTGCACCTACATTCGCCTGGTGTTGATCGGAGAAACCACAGAAAACTACTGATCAGAGCAGCTGGCTGCTAGATTTCTCCTCCAGACAGCGACTGAATTGGACCTACCTGAAAAGCTAGTGTCGAAAATCCTACCGCCGTCAGGAATCGAACCCAGGACCTCCCTGGAGGTTCGAAGGGTTATGGAGGTTCGTCGTGGCGTGGAGCGGCAAGCTTCCATCTTTAACCATCCATCTTTAACGAGCGCCCGTGAATTATGGCGTTTCTCTGCAGGAAGCTCGCCGTATTAAAGCCTGTATATAAATTAAGTGATAAATGCGGGCTGCGGAAATAGTTTTCGGTATTACGGCTTTAATACATAGCGAAGCGCCTTTTCAGCGGAAGTGGACGAAGAAAGTCCGCGCCTCGCCTCAGGATTTCCATTAAAGCGATGCGTCGGCTTCGTGACGGATTAATGAAAATGTTTGCTTGTACTCACAAGTGAACGAGAAACTAAACGCAACCTATGTTTACTACAAAATATGTTAGCAAGCTAGAAAAACCATAATAATGTACTAACCATAAACGTACTGGACATTAGTTTAGAAGTTAAAAGACTGAAAAAGTTCAAACTATTGAATTTGCCAAATATATTTTAAAATGATAATATTGTTAATATTGTAATAAAATCAAACAGCAAATGTTGTGTCAACATGTGCTTGTTGCAAGTGTGTAATATGATAAAGGAAGATCATCAGTGGATGACATCTCTACGCAAGATCGTAATTTCGACAGCATATTTACTTATTGTTCTTGTTTTGAACAGATTGTAAATTTAGAGATTGAATTAAAAAAGTGTATGCTACAAAACTATGTTAAATGATTGGTGGGAACTACAAACTTTATTTTTGAGGAGATTTCTTTCCTTTTTGACAATCTCTTTAATTTGTAACTTCAAACATTGCAATGATGTAACATTTCAATCATTTCGTATTAATTTAAATGTTTTTAATAATTATTCAATGAAAATGAACTGAAAAGCTAATATTACATTTATATAACAAATGAATACAGCAAAGTACATAATACAAGATTAGGCCATTTTGTATTTTATTTCTTCTGAAATTGTGGTCCGAATTACATTCATCATTACTTTTCGTAAAAGTTTTTCTCCGTCTTACTAATTTGGAAAATTACAGTGTCACGTGAATATTAGCCTATTATATTGAGATGTAATTATTTGTGTTATTTTTATTTTTTGCCCTAGTTATAATATAAAATGTCAAGTGGGTCGATCAAGCATTTGTTTAAAAGGGCTGATGCTCTGAAAAGATTGTGAATCCCCAGTCAAGTTGCGTCTGCAGGGCTCGCGCAGGCTGGTGTGGCGCGGGTTGCCTATGCGACGGGCAGACGCCCGCGCGAGGGCGTTCGTGAGTCCTTGTTTCGGGGGAGGTCCAAGATGAGGGAGATTTACGAGAGGCGCTGGGCTGGCTCATTAATACTGTACATGCTCTTGGCTCTTACTTTCACGCAACTTGGCATATCCGGGCGGACGAAATACGAACAAGACTGTAAAGAGCCACCATGTGTTTTTTGCTACGTAAGTAAATTTCCACGTAATTGATGAGATGAAAGCATTTAATACATCGTTTCTTTTCAGTAGTTCTAAAATTAACTAAAATGTTGCGTACTATATTATTTCGTTTATGAGTGGGACTCTCACATTTTTCTAATGATAACTCGCTTCTCGCTGTTTCACTGAAAACTAATTGACGGTATCTGTTATTTCACCCTTTATAGAATTCGAGGATACTCAATTGAAAGCAACATGTCAACATGTTAAATGCAACACTCACAGTGGATTAAATGCGATTATCTCATATTTAAAATACAGCTAAATAATACATTCATTTTATTTCATTACTGTATACAAAGAGGACGATAAAAATAGAACTGACGTAGGGAGAGATTTCCACTAAGCTTAAATATGATATATTCTGAATTCATCATGTGTTTTGAAAACAGCAATAAAAAGTATAAAGTATAAAGGGGACCTATTTTCAAAGTAATAAATTTCCCCCTCTCGTAACACACTCTAACACTACTATGAATTTCAGTTTACAAGAAAAATTTGAACTTGCTATTTGCACATTTCTTTTATTTCATGAATACATGTTGTATTAAGAAGACAAATAGTATATTTTAAACATAATAATGTATTATGTATTAAGAGTTATGCTATATTATATGTAGGCATTTTTGATGGGTCTGATAAAATATTTATTTACAATATTTTCCAGCTATCATGACAGCCGACACAAATTGAATGAATGCCTTATTTTACGTGACGAGACTCAGGCCATGAGACCTGCTCTTCCGTCTGACCACGCAAATTTCGTTACGCTCCTTTCACCTACTAGGGAAGAAAGAAGGTATTATTGGGCGACGAAACAGGCAATTTAAATTTATCTCAGAGGCTTCATTTAGACTTGGGGATCTTTTACATGCAGAAAATCTACTAAGATGGGTCCGCCGGCTTTACTTCCCCTCCGAAGCAAGGCGTACGAAGGATTTTTTCGCCTTGAAAAACCCACGGCTTCGATCGGATTTGAACCCGTGAGCTTGGGTATAACAGCCCGATACGCTAACCGTGACACCATCGCCGCCGCCAAACTGAATAAATTGCTAAAGAATCGTGGGGCAGGCGATTCTCGCCATCTGGTCCGCCCGCGGAGCCCGTTCCTCGCCTCCTGGGGGAAGCGCTTCTCGGCAACTCCTCACCCGCAGACGTTTCTCGCGCGCAAGGCCCGCTATGAATATAAACCAGGCTTATTACATTGTGGCCAGGGTCAATCCAACTTCCCCGGCCGAGTGGCGTGTGGATTATGATTGATCGAGGTTACATATTCACGTGGGATTCACGAGGGAGCGCCCCGCCCCCCCTCTCTCTCTCCCTACTCTGTCCGCTCGCTGCATATTGATATCGGGCCCCTCCGGTCCCCCCCCCTTCGCTCGCCCCTCCCTCTTTCTTTGCTCCATCTCACCCTCTCTGTCTCTCGGCTCCTCCTACGCCGGTCTCCTTCCTATCTGCCGCCCACCGCAGCTTCCTGCCGCAAATTCCGGCGCCCTGCGATCTCCTCCCACCGCCTGCGCCTCCAATGCCCTTAGCGCTCCCCTACGCCGATTCCCCGGGGCGCTGGACGCCCCGGTCCGGCCCGGGCGGGGGAGGGGGCCGAGGCTCTGAGGGGCGTGCCAACATCCACATCCGCAGGAAGCCAGCGTGTTCAGGAGGTCCGAAATCTGTTTAACGTAGAGAGCTTGGCCCGTTGCTTCGGTTGGTGCGCCCCGGAGTGGCCGTGGAACATTGGGCGTAGTGTCTATTTAACGCTTCGTCCAGGCCACGCACTGCTGCACTTGACTGGGCGGTTTTGTTACAGAAGCAGGCTGTGGATTTATTTGGACGTTGGGGGAATGTTTGGAGTTTGTTAACGGGATTGATGATGTTCTCGACAAGTTGAAGAGCTCTTTCTGAAGGGTCTGGTGTAGCGGAGGTTCAGACTTTCTCTCTTTTCATTCTTATTCTTTGGAGTCGCTGAGGACCATTCTTAACTAATATATTTTATATTATGTAACTACGAAAATATTATATAACAACTCTTCTTACAATAAACTATGCTTTTAGGATTTTAAAATATAAATATTTCCTTTCGTGAAACGTCTTGCTATTTAAGGGGCAAGATACATCTTAAAACCTTAAAAAATTATATTTTTGAAAACATTTTTTCGTGTGCATTAATTATTCAGGAATATATTGGTGAAACAATATTTCGATATCTGCAATAGTTTTCGAGTTATGATTTAAAAGGTAGTCGTTGCATCATGCATCTATTAGAGTAAGGGAAATCATGACTCTAAATTCATCCCTTGTTTTCTAGAATTAGTTTTTAAGATCCGTATCCCTTGTAACGCAAAAAATAATCGTTTTAAAGCTAAGAAACTTTTAGGTTGCATTTAACTAAGTATTTTATACCAAATCATGATAAATCATACATTTTAGATCAATAGTTTATGTGATAAAACATTATAAAACTGAAAAAAAAACTTGTACCCATCAATATATTAATTTTGGATTCAAATTAAACAAATTATTTATTCAGAGATCTAAATGATGAGCATGGTTTGGTACTTGTGAGTATTACAAACAAATGAAAACAAGAAATTTTTCAAAATATTCAAAATTATTTGAGTTATCAGAAAAACACTAAGTCAGTGCATGAAAAAAAGATTGAATTTTGATTTTTCATACAAAAATGTAAGTTAAAGCAATTTTTTTCCTTGCAGAAGAAAGATATTTCTGTGTCAGTTTATTTTCACTGCTGTGTAGTATGATTTTTATGACATCATTCAATTTCAAATTTTTATGGACATTGTACAGGGACGTTGTCTACCAGACATTTTACAAATTGTCTTCATAAATAATTAGGGATTTTTCTAAATGAGTCATAACATGTGTGAATTAAGGTTTCCAGTATAGTGAAAGTAATGCTGGGTTTAGTAAGTGCTCATATAGCCGAAAAACAAATAAGAAGAGCGGTATTTCAAACACTTGTGTAGTGATTGTTGCATGCGTTCAAAATCGTGCCCCAATTTTAGCAAAAAATAGTGAACTATTTTCCAAGTCATTTGAAAACGACAATGCGTATGAAACACGATCTAATGCTTCATATTAGTTTAATACTGAGACCATATTTGAAATAAAGTTGTATGAAAAGTCTTCAGGCCTTGAAAACATTTCGCTTGTATCGCAGGTAAAAAGTTATAATTGCTTTTGTTATTTTATGTGTTACACTATTTTCTACATTTTAAGATAAACTGTAAAAACGTAGGTAAAAACGTGGTTTGTGGTGATTATTCGTAAAAAGAAATGAATCAGTGAAACGCTTCCATTTTAGCTCCACGAACCCAGCTGTGAATATTCGTATATTCTTTACAAAGTAGGTGACTTATCAATTATGAGGAAGTCAAATTTTAGCGTTATATAAATTTCAAACATCCGATAAACATGTAACTTGAATGCATCGCATAATATTACAGATTTAAATGATATTTTCGCTCTCACCCTTTCTGTCATTCTCCACGTCACTGGCGCATCTAAACCGCGCCCGCAAAACGCGGTGCCACGGGCGGCGTTTCCCGCACTTTACGGGGGCGTCGTTTCCAAGATGCCGACGCGATGCCCTTCCGACGCGTCGCGGTAGCTGCCAGGCGAGCGATAGCGCTCTCCAGCGGCGTCACCGAGAGTTACTCGGGAGCGGCGCGGCAGGCCGGGCCGGGACGAGCCACGCCGGGCTGGCCGGAGCTTTATGCATCTTCTCGGTAATGAGAGAAGAGGAGGTCGGGAGGCGCCCCGCGCTCCTTGGTTTATGCGATCTCGCGCGAACGTGAAAGTTAATTTACAAAACTGCGAAGATAACCGGCGCGCTCTCCGCTTTGCTTTTATTCCTCTTCTCGTAAAATAAACACCCCTCCCCTCCCTGCAGGCGGCGATCGCCCGCGCGAGAAGCAGCCCAATTAGCGTTAACTTTTGCGCGAATTCGGCAGCGCGAAGCACCCCGCCCCCGCCCCGCCCCCGCCCCGCCCCCGCCCCGCCCTCGCACCGCCCCCGTACCGCCCCCGTACTGCCCCCGTACTGCCCCCGTACCGCCCCCGCCCCCGCCCTCGCACCGTCCCCGTACCGCCCCCGAGCCCGCCCCCGAGCCCCGTCCCGCCCCCCTGCCCGCCCCGCCCCGCCCCGCCCGCCCGCCCCTGCCCGCCCCGCCCCGGCCCTGCATCGCCCCGCCCTGCCCCCCTGCCCGCCCCGCCCTGCACAGCCCGCATCGCCCCCACAGCCCCGCACAGCCCCGCACAGCCCCGCACCGCCCCGCACAGCCCCGCACAGCCCCGCACAGCCCCGCACAGCCCCGCACAGCCCCGCACAGCCCCGCACAGCCCCGCACAGCCCGTGCACAGCCTCCGCACAGCCCCGCCCCGCACCGCCCCACCCCCGCCTCCGCCCCATCCCGTCCCGTCACCGCCACCCGTCCGCCTTTACGAGCCCAGAAACAACGGTAAGAGGCCCACTCACCAGCGGCGTTTGACGAGCCTCTTTTTGCAAACTTAAAATGCGCGTTAAAATAAAACTGGGTATCGCGCAATATAAAATAAATCGAATTTTATATTGCAGTAAGTAATTTTGTCAGGGTATCCTCTTCCTGTGCATATGAGATTATCATGTTCTTTTATCTGAACAGAAAATTATTTGTAGCCTATGATAAAACAGGATTCTAACCAAATATACTAAATTCACAACAAAGCAGATTTAAACTATTTGAATGTACTTCAATTAATGTTCGTTTTACAATCACATGACACATGTTACAAAAAGATCGTTTCTAGGAAAGCGTAACTTACAAATATGTTTGCACGGCCGTTTCGTAGGGGCGTTTTAATGAGCAGTTCTTTGATGGAACTGTTGTCGCTTTCAATAAAATATTTTAAGATTACTGATGGATATTACACTCATTTTTAGGCGTAATAATGCTAAAAGAATAAAGCAATATTATATTCTGAAACAGTTAACAAATCAAAGGATACATTTAGTTGGTGCTGTTACGGAGAAAGTAACATGACAAATTCCCATTGTTTAGAGAAGGCGTTCAAACCAAAACAAATACACTTACACATTTATGTTTATAAAGTACATTTCGTTTTCATTTCACGGAAGGTTTGATTGTATGCTGACACCTTTAGTTGGGGTTATTATGGAGTAAATGACGTGCAAAATTTCGATTTTTTAGAGTTGGCTTTCATACCAAAACAAATACACATATACTTTAATGTTTATAAGGTATATTTAATTTTCATTTCACGGAAGGTTTGTGTGTACCAAACAGTGCATTTTCTATTTGATTTTGTTTTAAGGTATTTATGATTGGTATTCTGAATTACATTTTATTCAGTGAATTTATCATAATGAAAAATAGTTTTATTTATTCTTAATATAAAGTTTATGATAACCTAATGGCAAAGTGAATTCATAATTAATATTACGAGCACAAAGACTGCAGGAAATGTTTTCCTTTCCTACTCTTTAATGCGTCCAATACAACACAGGGATTGCTTAGAAAGTCGCAGTTTCCTCGAGAGCAACCGGCGCATTTACGAGCATCGAAAAGCAGTACAGTGCTCGTTTGGAAATTCTATCAATTTCCCGGCGTTGGATCAATAATGCACAGTTCGCCTGCAAACCGGCGCCCCTCGTTTATTCCAAATTGTCGCAAAAAACGACCTCCACTTGCTCCTTCTCGAACGCTAAACGCACTCAAGAAGAAAGTTCCTACTCCTCCACCTCCGTGCAGCCGGTCGCCTTTATCGAGTCGCCGGCAAAAGATCGGCTTTCCGCCCCGCCTTTCTCCCGAGCTTCGAGTATCTTTGGCGCCCGTATCCAGATTAAGATTTAACAGAATACTAATAGATTTAAGCTACTCACTCGATAAAAAGAGGAAATTTCATTAGCGTGCGCCAGATTTAAAGGAAGCGAGGCGGGCGTGGGCGGGCGAGGCCCTGGGCGTGGGCGACGGTGGGGGCGGGGGGGGAGGCGCGGGTGAGGGGGGCGAGCAGTGAACGCCCAGGGCATAAGCGTATGCGCCGCACCCCCGCCGGGATAAACCCTTTGCCGGGACGCGCGCACATTGAAATTCGCAAAGCAGAAGCGCGCATGCGCGTGGCGTAGGCGGGGAGGGGGGCGGGTGGACGGGTCCGCTCTTCACACGACGCTCCGCCTCCGGCTCTAACGACCCCCACCCCCACCCCGCCCCCCTTCCTCTCCCGCTGTCCTCTCCCGCCGGGAGCGCCGCGCCCCCGCCACCGCCCGGCGCGGCGGCCAGCCGCCTGCGTGGCCCGGAAAAGTCCCGGGCTTCCGGGCGACCGAAGCGCCCCTAGCGACGCGCTGGAAAAATACGCAGCCGCTGCCGTTGTCGCGCTCCCGGCGGAGGAATGGGGAGGGGGAGGACGTGCACCTGACGGGAGCGCAGAGCGTTTGCCGACGCGGAGGCGCCACGGCGAGCGGCGCGGCCTCCGCTCGATGCCGCGAAGTTTAATCATTTGAAGCGGGGGAGATGCGAAAGAATTGATGGATTTATATTTAACTCTCTATTAATCTTATTACTTTCAAATTATCCCATTCAATTTTAAGACAGTAGTATAATAATTGTATTTTTTATTTCAATTCTATTTTTCTTTGGTTACGTACAACATTTCGATGAACTTTTTACATTACTATCAACTACTGAAAACTAAACTTTTTGTTTTTACATATATATATATATATATATATATATATATATATATATATATATATATATATATATATATATGTGTGTGTGTGTGGTGTGTGTGTGTGTGTGTATGTATATATATATAAAGATGTAAAAATTTCATCGAAACGTTGTACGAAACAAAAGAAAAAAACAAATTATGATCATCAATTTTATTATTCTTGATAAGTCAAAATAATTTGGTAGGTAATTGTAATGTTAAAACAAAAAGTTTAATTTTCAGTACTTTATTATGATATAAAAAGTTCATCGAAACGTTGTGCGAAACAAGAGAAAATATACAATTGAAAATAAAAAAAAACATAATATAACTGTCTTAAAATTGAACAAAATAATTTAAAAATAATTCATGTAAAAGGAGTTTTAAACACTGAAACTACCATAAATCAAACAAAAGTTTTCAGTCTTTACATCTAAGAGAAATAGACAAAAATTCAATATCTCAAACGGACATTCTGGGACACTTGTGGCAGAAATAAAAACATATCCGAAAGTCGATGCGTGATGTTGATTGAAACAACCTTCGTTTCAACCTCTTTTTCATCCACACAAGACAATGCATATAAAAGGTCTCCCCCCGTTGAATTTTGAAGGGATGCATATTACTAAATGGCACCAAGCTCACTTAATGATAGGAGATAAGCAAAGTAAGCAGACAGTTCAGATGGAACGAAGCAATTATAGAGTAGAAATGACAATTACTTTCTATCGGAGTCAGATGTATTATATTAATGAGAAATAATAAAACATTTCAAAATGAAAAAAGTACGTACAACGAAGTTTTAAAAGGAATATCAATACGTTAAAATACAAAGCAGATCTAGCAAAACTTTAATGAGAAAATTATAAGCAAAACTCAAAAGTCAGGCTTTCTAGAAATCATTTTTTATCTGTTTAGAAACATTTTAAACAATTTGAAAATACCGGCTGTCATTGGGACAAGAAAGCATTAAAAAAGCATTTAAAGTGTTAAAGATGTAGAAAATCTGGTTTTTGAGATGGCACGCTAAACATAAAAGCATTCAAAATAAATTCTGTACGTCGAACAAGACAAAATGAAATATAACCAGGAGAATGACGATTATTTGAAGTGTAACAATATAACAGCTTGACAAAATAATATAAAACTTCAGCGAGCCGCATGACTAGATACTATATTGCAGAGAAGCTCGTTTGGACGAAACAGCGTTAATATTCAGTTTCCACGGCCAGTTTTTGCCTGGAAAGAGAAATGCGCGTACCCGAGCCCTGATCCCGGTATCTATTCACAAACAAATGAAATACGATCAAAGACCGCGAAATTGACAACTGCATGTGTACGGCAGGTTCAAAGAGATGTTTGGGTCACAGCTTCTAGTGCGAAGGGGTAAGCACATTGAAAAGAAATTCGGCGCAGAGAGAAACAGCACGTCAGCCGCGCTACAAAGTATCCGAGACTCTGTAAGCTGAAACCTGTGGTCACTCGTCCGAGAGGCCCACTACAAAAGCTTTAGGCTCCCGACGCACACGTGAAAAATGCGAATCGCTGAGCGCGACACTGGCAGTTCGAGGGCCTACGGCGCGGCGCGGTCAAGTGATGTTGGTAGAGCGGTGAAGCCGACACCGGATACTGCCAGAAAAACAGGAATGGTGGTAGATAAACGTGCAGGAAGCAGAGATGAAGTAGAGAGGTGAGTGGGTGACTGAAGCGATATTGGGAATAGTGTGTGCGAATACTGCAAGAAAGTAATATCCAAGGGGAAAGAAGTTACCTGAACGGGCAAAGGTTTCCATTTTGAAGCTGTGTTATGAAATAAACCCTTAGGCTACTGGAAAATGAAGAAAGGGCGTTGAAGTCATGATGAAATATAACACCGTCACTTGAAAGTTGACGTAGTCGCTTGAGATGGTTGACATCTAGGAACAGCGTGGTGAGAGTCTCTGCGAGGCAGACAACAAAAACAGTAATAATAATAATAATAATAATAATAATAATAATAATAGTACTAAGGAATTTGTATTGATTAGAAAAAGCTTTTATACCTTTTGACAACATATCTATTTGAAAACGTAGTACATTAATACGTCAAGGTCTGTATGAACAACCAAATCTCTGATGATCTCATGATCCGCTGAGTCATCCTGTGATATTCGCGTATACGGTTTATAGTTTTTGTAATTTGTAATTCCCAAAACATTTTTTCTCATTCACACGAGTTTGAATGTGAGACCAGAAGTGTTGGAAGCGAAATTCAGGTTAAAGACACACACGAAATGAAACAGGCAGAGCTCAAGCGGGAGCGGAGAGCCAGGCAACCGGAGAGTCTGGAGGTTGAAAAGGGGGCGGCAATTGCTTCGAAACGGAGTTAGGAGCATGAAGAGGTGCCAGGGGGGCAAGAAAAGGCGAGCAGGGTCACATGAAGGCAAACGTGCACCTTAGAATGCTGAGTCGCAGGGAGCACGATATGAATAAGCTGCACCATGCGTCCAGGCGAGGGAGAAGTGTGGTTTCGGAGAAGATGGAGGTCAGCGAGACTCAGGTGGACGATGGCAAGCTGAACATGAGGAAGTGTTGGTATTAAGGCTTGTGTAATGTAAACGAGAGAGAGTATTGATTTCGGTTGCGTGAAGTACTTAGGTCACTAGTCCCGTATGTGTAGTCAGTGGTGGCGGTGATCGTCGCATGCAATTCGCCGGAGGGTACAGATCGGCTTGCGGGGTTTCACTTCCTGGTATTTCCCTCAGCGGGTCATCGCCTCTGCCGGGACGAGATCAAAGCTCCAAACTAGTATGTCGACACGAGTGGTAGTGTAGTGCACATAGGTGCGCGCGCGGGCGTGTGTGTGTGTTGTGTGTGTGTGAGTGAGTGTAAGGAGAGAGAAGGGCATCAGGAAGGGAGAGAAAAAATCGCTAGAAATTCGTGTCCCATATGTAGGTACTGCTCCGGCATTCGCCTTGTATTGACCGGCATACCACGGGAAACTACCCATCAAATCAACCGTCCGCTAGAACTGTCCTTCAGTTAGTGGTTGCGTTCGATCCAGCTTTGTATCGAAAATCCACCCCCGTCAAGATTCGAACTCTTAAGACCTTCAGGTCACCGCTTCTGCAGAGGCAACGCAAACCGCTGAGCTAGCGCAGCCGGCGAGGAAGACGTGAGAAGGAGGGCAGCAAATGCAGGTGGGGGAAGCGGGGGTTCTGGAAGTGACGGAGTAAGAGTTACGTGCAGGTTGCGCCATGCAGGGTGAGGGGATGCGAAGACTCAGAACACGAGTTGCATGGGGGCGGGGCGGAGTTGGGCGGAGTTGGACGGGGCGGGGCGGGGCGGGGCGGGGCGGGGCTTGGCGGAGATGGGCGAGGCGGAGTTGGTCGGGGAGAGGCGGAGTTGGGCGGGGCGGGGCGGAGTTGGGCGGGGAGGGGGGGAAAGGGCTGGGGGGGGTGGGGGGGGGGGGGGGGGGGGGGGGCGGGGGGCGGGGCGACGGGGCGGGGAGCGTGGCGGAGCAGGGCGGGACAGGACGAAGGAACGGAGTTTGCGCAGTTTGAGGTGAAGCGGAACTGCAAACGTTATCCCGGGGGTTAAGTGTGGCAGAGGTTTGTTTCGGCCGTCCGCTGAGCCTCGTTGAAACGACAGAGAGGGCGGTGACGATTGAGGCTGGGCCTAGCGCTCGCTGTCAAATCAAAGCCTCGCGCCGGGGACACGTTGCAGCCGCGTAGCGCTGGCAAAACGCGCGGTATCCCCGCTGCCGCACCGCACCTCACAGCACCATTGGACGACTAAGAACACATCCACTGTTCTCTTTGCAAGTGGTGCGTTTCTAACGCGTGTTTCGTTCTATTCATACATTTTAAGAAACTCATCTCGGAAATGAAAACAAATGTTTACATGCGTATTGTATTATAATGCCTACGAATACTATCTATGTTGCTGTTTCTTAAAATTTATTATTTATTATACTTTACGGTTTTATATAGAGATTGCTATGATAAAATTATTATTTTCTTCTATTTGTAAAATTCATGAGTTTCACAAGAAGTATTATTTTGCAATGACGGTTTCGACATGAGTCCTTCCTGCTTGTATGTTTCTTAAATTTTCTTCAATAAACATGCTATGAAATCTAAAAAAGTTTATTTTTGCAGTCTTGGTTTAGTGGTGACTTGTCGTTGGCTTCTGCATAATTTAAATTATTCAAGGCGTCATTGCCAACAATATTGCATTGTTGGCAATGACAACGCCTTGAATCATTTGAATTATTTTCGCATGCTAATATTGAAAGAGACTTTGTTTATCGTTGGTAGATTAATTTACATTTCAAAATGTTACAACAAAAACGATTTTTTTGTGTGACGCTTTGGAAGAATTTCAATGATATTCTATTTTTGTCCTCCTCAGCATATAAATAAGAAATCCAAATATCTTTACATTTCCAATGATTTCATTCCACTACAATGTTTATGATAAGAAGCGGAATTTCCAGATGAAGACGAAAGGTTACAAAGAAGTTGTGAAATACCGTAAAGTCTTTAATTAACATTACAAAAGTAACCGTAATAATAGAACCCATTTATTTCAAGAAAATATCTCGGGAGAACTCTTCTTAGAATGTTCTTCTGCCCCCAGAAACCCCTGCGGCCTGCTCCATCTTTCGGGAATTACACCCTAATTCAAGCGCAAGGTACAACCTTAATAGCCGCGGCGCCATCGCCCTTTCACTTCTCCATTAATAGCGGGGCGTGACACCTCCTGCTCAAGCGCCCTTTCACGTGGGAAAGAACACTAAACAGGAGCTCGTAGCTTAGGGCTTGTGTAATAGCTGTAGTGTCGTCCTTGCTCCTTTAGTTCCGACCTTATGTGCACGTCTCATGAAAGCGCCGTATATTTCGGAGAGAATGTGGTGGCAGCGGCGGGGCGGGGCGTGGGGGGGCGGGCCGGGGGAGGGGGGCGGGGGTGCTAAGGGTGGCAGCGACGGCGGAGGGAGCAGGGCGGTTTCCGGGCGGGTACGCGGAAGCACCCGCCCATTGTGCCTTGAGGCGGAGGCGAGGGTGGGGACGGGAGGAGAGGAGCCAGGGTGAGGACGCGGCTTGCAAGGAAGCGGCCCGCGTGCAGGAGACTCGTGCGTCCTCAGCCCCCCTCCCCCCCCCCGTCCTCGCGGTGCCTGTGCTCCGCTCGCTTAGCGTCGCCATGGAAACGTCCGACTTCTGCGCGTCGCGGCTTCAGGCGTCGGGAGCCCTGAGGTGTTCGGAACGACCAAGAGGAAGGGTTTCAGAGGCGTTGAGCAGTCTGGTTAGAGACCCATCGATTTATTTTTTTCGTGTTTACGGGCGCGTCAAATGATTTGGTCATTAGTCCCGTTAGTGAAGTACATGTTTGTTTTTCGCGAGATGGCGGTGATCTTCCCCCGCTGGATGGCGATATCTGGCGCCGACCTACCGTCGGCTAGTGGGGTTTCCCCCTAATCAGGACTCTCGAGCCAGCGAGGCACCGCCCCAGCCGGGACAAGCTCCAAGCTCCCGACCGGTCTCCCGCAATATGTGGTAGTGTAGTGCATGTTAGTGTGTGTGTGTGTGTGTGTGTGTGTGTGTAAGGCGATAGGATAGGACAAGGAAGAGGAAGGAAACATAGTGGCCGTTTAGTAGGGTACTGTTCCGGCATTCGCCTGGTGTTGGTCGGAGAAACCACGTAAAACTACCGATCAGAGCAGCCAGCTGCTAGATTTCTCCTCCAGACAGCGACTGAATTCGACCTAGCTGGAAAGCTAGTGTCGAAAATCTTGCCACCGTCAGAACGCGAACCTAGGACCTCCCGGTCAGAGGCGCTGCAGTGACATCAGTTGATGCTCTGAGCTACCGCTCCCGTTGGACCCATCGAGAAACTGGAAAACGGTGGATACCGCATAATCGCGTTTGACTCTTTAATATTGACTCGTCTTTATTTGGTCATTTGATTTGCCAGAGTGAATAGACAAACTTACTTTATTGTGATAAGCCAGAAACCCCGGGTTGAATTAGAATGATAAAATCGGCACTAAGCGTTAGTGGTAATGGAATTTTATGTAGGCTCGGAAAACAAAGAATATTCGTTGTTAGGGCAACCAATAAACAAAGTGTAGTATTCCATGCTTGGTGTCATATCGCTGTTCAGCTGGGGAGACACGGCCCCGAACACGTTACGTGGAAAAGGTGTGGAGAGGGCATTGACAGCCGTGATTCTCTGGGAAGCTTAAATTAATCATTCTCTCGAAAGATATTAAAGCGTTCACACGTAAGCAATTAGGGCGGTGCGAATAGTTTTTCAGTATATACTGGGATATTATTTAAATCATAGTGAGGCGCAAAATATTAGCATTGAATTATATTAATTTTTATATTAATTTTTGTAATTGAAATTTTTGTTAATGTAGTAGGAATCCGTAATGTAATCCGTAGATAGGAAGAATTTACGAGAAATAACTGAAGATAGAGACTCGCGCTTAAGCGTTTCATATGAAGCAGAACTAGCGAAAGTCGCGACCGCGTATTGATTTAATGGAAATTATTAAATCCTATAAGTACTAAATCGTTGAGGACATTCCGGATATATTTTGAATTTATTGTAATAACAGGCAAGAACGTAATAATAGAGATATTGAGGACATTCCCCGAACAACATCCAGTTGAATTAACCAATGATTCATCTGAGAACGCATTGCAGTAACCTTACGAACTCTATTCAAAACCGCACGGAACGCTAATATTTGTACTAAGGAAAAGTAATCATTTATGAGCTCAATAGAAGTTGTAAAAATATAAAAATAAATGTTACATTTTTATTTTTTTGAGAAAATGCTGATAATTTATATTAGTGACCATCAATTCAATAATTGGTTTTAATCAATAGAATTTCCGGGAATCGTGATTCCGTAAAGAATTACACGTCTACATGCAACATGTAATGAGTAAAATGTTGTATGCAGAAACCCATGATTAAATTAATAAGTTAATGTTTAACATGAAAGAAGTTATGAGCATAGCAGGTAAAAAGAGGAAATAACCATATTAATAATAGAAGATGAAGTAATCCCCTTAATAATATTTGTATAATTACTTGTAGATAACATCAAGAGCTAGTAATATTAGAATCATCGTAAAAGGAACGATATTTTACAGTTGACTTGTCCAGCGTGGCAACAAAAGTAAATAAATATATCAGGTGGAAAATTTATGTGATATTTCGCATTATAGGCGACGAAACTCTTCTTGTCAGGTCATATTACAACGTGAGCAAGATCTTGAAGCTTCTCTTCTGAAAAAATATAACTTAATTATTCATTATTCTGATAAAAAAGTATCTTTTCTCTGACACAAACACTCACGAAGTCGAACATATGAATATTTATGAGATTTTACCAGGTGAGCGTTGATAAACGAAAAGGCAAACAGTCAAGTATTGAAGTGCTTTTGACCATCAGAACACGAGCTATGAACGAAAACATGAAGTCTCGTACAGCCCCCATTCGTCCTAAAGCGGGAACAGTGGGTGGAGGTTGCAGACCGCAAAGTACGCAGGTCGTACAGCTTTCAGAGGCGAAAGGTCAGCGCCTGATTAGCTCGAGTGCGAAGGTCAGCGTACAGATTAATTGACGAGGAACCAGAGCGAACTCGAGATTTGGGCCGGCTGCATATTTCCGCATCTTTCCCATCTCAGGGCGCTCTTTACCTTCGTCGCGTTTTCACCTTACAAATTACATTTCAGTAATTGGAAACTGTGAAATGTTGCTAACAAATTACGGATTATAAGTTACATTTTTTTAGGATATTTTTAATGTGTGTGTAACCTCCCATATGTCGGTTACATTGATTTTTGAGAAGCACCCGAGAACGTCAAGACACGACAAGTTGCAATTATAGTGTTTAACGAATTGCAAGAGATCGCGCCAGCAGTAAAGAGTATCCCTTGCGGGAATTTATTAAAGTTTCTGAACGCACTCGCGTACAAGAGAACGAGGACCAATCAAAAATCACCCTTTAAAATATCAGCACTAGCGCAACGCACCACTACGAGAAGCTCTCTCTTGTGCTGCCGCTCGCCGATCTGGACAGACCGCAATTGTTCGTGCTGGACGGAGAGGAGAATTCGCCGTATTTCGACGATTAGAAGCTTGAAAAACCTTTTTTGTTTTTGTCTTTCAACTTGGCTTACCACGTTAGAAATTCATTACGCGGAGATATTGCAGTCAGATTGTATAAAATTCGAAGGACTGTGATAGCGATTCACCAGAGCACGTGTTCGCCGAAGCAAAGGGGTTGCCACGACCTTGAAAGGATCTGGGTCGCCGTCGCCGCTCCAAGCTGTGGAAATATTTCTTCGTGAGTCAAAAAATTCACTAGAAATTCTCAAAAAAAGTCCGAACTGTTTAAAGAAGCGAGAATTATGCTACGGAGATATAATTCACCTCACTTACAGACGTCGATAGTCGAGTTCATTTAAATCAATTAAACGTAATCTTTTACATTATTGCAGTCGTAAAAGCAAGACAGATAGCTAGTTCCTGTAAAGAATTGTAAAAAAACTATTTTTTCATTATTCTATTATCGATAATATTTGTTTTTAGTGTGTATTTTCAATTTATTGTTTAATCGTTTTCAAATTTTTCAAAACCAATAGTTAGTAAAAGAGTTATTGATTGTTTGAGTTATTGAGAGTTCATTGCATAAAAATATTCTTTTTGCTGGCTAAATTGTATAAAGTAATAATCTATGAGAAAGTGAAACGTCTGGTATATATTTCATCCACTATTCAAGTGACAATTTCTTTGAAAGTGTATTTAAAGGATATTTTGGTATGTGATTCTTTTTCAGTATTTTGTGTTTCCATGTATTATAGTCTTGTGTACAGTTGTGTTATTTAAATTCGCTTTATACTGGGGCTTAAATAAAATAAGATGAGGAACAAAGGATGATATCAGAGGAGAACGGGTATTAAAAAGGAAATAGCAAAAATAATAATGAATAGCTGACTGCTATCGGAAATATTTAGAGTGGAATTAATCTCTACGAGTGTAGTTTCAAAAACTATATATATCTTCCGAAAACTACAACAGAGGCAAAATTAAAAAAAGGTTGTTAAGAAAAATAATTTTGAAGTTTTCAGCTTACGTTCAATTCATTTCTTTTTTTTTTTTTTTTTGCATTCACACTTCCGCCATTTATTGGTGGAATTCTCTTCTCTAAGAAATGCTGCTGAAAAGTACATAGATCAATCTGTAATTCTGGAGAGTGCATTCACTCAAAATTCGTATGGTCTCTTTAGTTGTGCCGCTATTGCAGCCCACGAGCAGTACATTCACTGTAGCATTCTTCTGAGAGTGCATTCACTAAAAATTGTATGGTTTCTTTAGTGGTGCCGTAGCATGGTTTACTTATACTTGGGTTTTCGTAACGTGGCGGATGACATTAGGTCATTTATACTTCTCCCGCCTTGTAAAGTGAATCTTTCAAATTAATTCGCCAACAAGGGTCATGGCCTCAAACGTGTTCTTATCACTGTTATAAAGATTCATTTTACAAGGCAGGAGGTGTAAAAATGCCCTAATGCCATCCGCCACGTTACGAAAACCCACGTGTAGCGAGGCTAGTAAGTTTTGAAGCGGCCCGAAGGCGTCGGTTGCGCTGAGCCGCAACGACGACAGCGGCGGCGGGGGCGGTCGAGCAGGGTCTCCTTGAGCAAACCGCCCTTATTGATCACGGCCGCGGAGCTGCCAGCCTCCCGCCACTCCACTCAATTTATAACCGCTTGTTTACATCGTTAAAATTTACCCGGTGCCTCCACGTCAAAACAATGCCTGCTCACGCCCGGCCGCAGCCGCCCTGCAATCGCCTCCCCCCCCCATCCCCGCGGCCTAGGGTCCCGTCGCATGTCGCTCTGCCGCCGGGTGACGGTCTCGTTTCCAGCAGACGCTCGCGGTAATGTAATAATCGCCTCGAAACGTCAAACACGGACTCGTCTCATCATCATTCAGTTAACGTGCTCGGTGGTTCTGGTGGACGATTGATTGATTTTTTCGTGTTTCCGAGCGCGTCAATTGCTTTGGTCGTGAGTCCCGTTAGTGTAGTGCATGTTTTTTTTCTCGTGAGATGGCGGTGATCTTCCCCCGCTGGACGGCGAGATGCGGCGCCGATCTGCCGTCGGCTAGTGGGGTTTCCCCCTAAACAGGACTCTTCCACCAGCGGGACATCGTCCCATCCGGGACAAGCTCTAAGCTCTCGACCGGTCTCCCGGAATATGTGATACTGTGGTGCATGTTAGTGTGTGTGTGTGTGTGTGTGTGTGTGTGTGTGTGTGTAAGAGGAGAGGATAGGAGAATGAAGAGGAAAGACAGATCGCGCGCGGTCCGTGGTCCGTTTGGTAGGGTACTGCTCCGGCGTTCGCCTGGTGTTGATCGGAGAAACCACGGAAAACTACCGATCAGAGCAGCCGGCCGCTAGAATTGTCCTCCAGACAGCGACTGAATTCGACCTAGCTCAAAAGCCAGTGTCGAAAATCCTGCCTCCGTCAGGACTCGAACCTACGACCTCCGTGTCAGATGGTTCTGGTGGATCTTACGACTTGAAAATCAATGTTCGTTAAACAACAGTGTTGTACAGGAGGAATGCAAAGACTAGTCGATCGAGTCTACCCACAATCAGAATTCGAAACTAAAAGACATATATATTTTTTTCTTGTTTTCCTGTTGTTTCATAAAAATATATTTGACGTCTTCAGGTAACTAATGTGATTAATTTAGAAATAAATATATATCTGGACATCAATTTGGAGGAACTGTAAAACGTATATTGACTTCTGATATTCTGAACTGAATTTGGAAGAACTGTAAAACTTATATTAACATGAGAGTACTTGATGTTGTATCATATTCATCTACAAAATCTTCAATTTCAATCATTGAAAAATATAGAATAACATTGACTCAAATTACTTTTATAAAATAATTTCTATTAAAACGAACTTAGGAAATAAAAAAATGAATGTCTTCATCATCTAATAGAACAAAAATACAAGTTTTTATAGACATTTCAATTAAAAGAGTTGTAAGACTCGATCAAATTCGTTTGGACAATTTTCAAAGAAAAACAGATGGATAGAACTATGCATGTTAAAACTTGTTTAATTAACAAATTGTCAGTAAATACTGGTTTTACTGAGAAATCCTATTTATATTTGTAACTGGTGGACTATTATAAAAAAAACGTTCTGGCAAAATACTGTTTAAACTAACATTGAAATTACGTTTGTTGTAAAAACAATTGGTGTAAGAAATATTTTAAAAAAATAACACATACAAAATATTAGAATTTTTTCCGCACGCGGACGATAGTACAGTTTTATGTTTATTCTAGATGTTTCCTAAAATTAATAGGTTCTTGAAAGTTTATTGATGCAGAAATTTGTGCATAGAGAAAATAGAAATATCATTTGCAGGTAACGGAATATATTGCTATGAATTTTTATAACTCAGTATTAAAATATGTTATTTATAAAATGTATGAAGTATAACATGTATGTTTACGCTTCTCGTTTGCAAGGAATAACGTGGAGATATTTATTTTACAGTAAAAAGAGAAATTGGAATGTCTGATTTTTTGAGAACATTTTATAAAACATTCTACGCCGCTATAAATTCCGATTTTAGCGGGCATACATGGGGAAATAGTTTTAAATTGCTTTCTATATGACTTTAGAACGATCTGCATAAGAATGTTTGCAGGTGCTGAAAAGATAAGAAACAGGTAATGAAAGATGAAGAGAAAAGGCAAATCGACATGGGGAAGTGGTGGAAACTAAAAGTAAAACAGACAAGAAAACTAATAAGAAAAAAAAAGAGCAAAGAGCATATAAAAGATACAAGCAACGAAACTGAATAGAGAGAAATGACAAGCTAAAAGAAATAATGAAATATAATTGAGGATATAAGTAAAAGAAGACGAAACGTGTTATAAAAAAGAAGTTATAGAAATATAAATTCGTTATAGAGAAGAAGTACATGAAAAATATTTCAACACTTTGGATTCGATGACCGGTTTGAAGTGAATGGCCGAAGGTGTATTGAACGGCTTGCAAAATTCGAGTGACTTCTGTTTACAATCACTGAATTTTCGAAATCAGCAATCAATAAATGAAAACTGTGACATAAGAGATTCAAATATATAGTCGTGCTAGAAATAAGTAGTTAAAAAGTCACATCGAACTCACGTGGAAAATTCGTTTGCAAAGTGACTGTACGTTTTCTCTCTCTCCAAAAAAACAAAAGTACGTACGGCTAGAATTCGAAACAAGAGAAATGCAGGGTGAATGGCAGACGGCTCAAGGGCAGCACGCATAGGTGAGCTCTCGGAATCATCAGAGCGCAACCCATTGGAAACTCGAACAAAGCGGTAGCGTGGAGTATGAAACCAGAGCGCAAAGTCAAAAGTGTGTGTGTGTGTGGGTGCCCATGTCAACAGTACGTCCAGCAGCCGAGCAGAGTGGTCAGAAACGGAGAACAGCAGTGAGAGATTAATTGTTTCTCGGCAAAAGGTTTGAATTTAAAACTCCAGGCAAGTAGACTTTTTATTGCCACCTATTAATGCATAAATTTCTCAGTACATTACAATGATGTTTGTGCCGCGGTTTTTGAATAATTTTATATGAAAATACTATTTCGTTTTGTTCGGCGCAAAACGTTATGTATCTTCAATTAAAATTTTAAAATGTGCAGGGTGATGCGTTTATTTAACACTAGAAGAACAAGCAATGCTTCGTTATTGCAGTATATTGCGCTTTAGACACCACCGGTCTCGTGATTGTTGTGGACACTTTATGCTTCGCTCTGCAAAAATTCTAATAATTGACTTTCCCGAGAGTGTGCGCTTGTTGTGGGTTGGAAGTGTGATATTTGACAACCATGTCCTGGTATGGACATTGTCAAATATCCTATTGTTAAAACGTTCTCCCTCTAATTTGGGCTAATATTATTACACTATATTACACTATCTTGGAGAAATTTGATTTACTTTTCCAAGTTTACTTTAAACTAATAATTTCCGCCTGTGTTTCACAATCACAGTGGGAGAATATGCAGATACAGACGCTTAATACTTGACAGTGTGGAGGTTGCGTGGATCTTCTGTTCAGGCGCTTGAGTCATCGTAAATGCATAAATCATCATCAGCAATGCCCCTATGTGTCTGATTTAATTGAAACCACTTTTAAACATTCCCGAAGTTAATAAAAACAAACTGTCAACATTTCATCAAAATTGGTTGGTTGGGCAATTTTTTCGCATATGTGCGACATATAAACGCACATTTCCTCACATATTTCCAAAAACACGAGTTATCGTTTATGAATTGAAAATACCCAACGATGTCAAATATACTTTTATAAGCAAAATCATTCAACAAGCCACACTACTTCTGCCTTCATATACTATAATTCTATCATGTATTTTTCTATCGACCCACATTCCTTTCCTCGTAGTTGGTAGCTATTCTTTCGAATGTCCATACTTGCTCAAATGATGTGCATGCAAAACCGTCCTCCTTGTCAGGTGTGGGAGGCGCGGCGGGGCGCGTGAATGCAGTTGCGAAGTTGCCGCGGAAGCTGAGTGCGGGGGCGCGGCGGTTGTCCTAGGGCGGGGCGCGTTGGCGCTGGCGCCGGCGCTCGCGTTCCTTTGTGGCAGGCGCCATCAGTCAGCGCGGCGCCTCACCGCCCCGATTCGCGAGCGCGCGCTTTCACGGCCGGTGACACGCCCGCCCACCCACCTACCTACCCCCCCCACACACACACTCGCCCGTCAGCCCACACACACGCGCACCCCCGCCCGTCCGCCCGTCCGCCCGTCCGCCCGTCCGCCCGTCCGCCCGTCCGCCCGTCCGCCCGTCCGCCCGTCCGCCCGTCCGCCCGTCCGCCCGTCCGCCCGTCCGCCGTCCGCCCGTCCGCCCGTCGCCTCGTCGCCCGTCCGCCGTCCGCCTCCGCCGTCCGCCCGTCCTGCCCGTCGCCCGTCCGCCCGTCCGCCCGTCCGTCCCGTCCCGTCCGCCGTCCGCCCGTCCGCCCGTCCGCCCGTCCGCCGTCGCCCGTCCGCCGTCCGCCCGTCCGCCGTCGCCCGTCCGCCCGTCCGCCCGTCCGCCCGTCCGCCGTCCGCTCCGTCCGCCCGTCCGCCGTCCCGTCGCCCGTCCGCCCGTCCGCCCGTCCGCCCGTCCCCGTCCGCCCGTCCGCCCGTCGCCGTCGCCGTCCGCCCGTCCGCCCGTCCGCCCGTCGCCCGTCCGCCGTCCGCCCGTCCGCCGTCGCCCGTCGCCCGTCCGCCCGTCCGCCCGTCGCCTCGTCCTCGCCCGTCCGCCCGTCGCCCGTCCGCCTCGTCCGTCCTCGCCCGTCCGCCCGTCGCCCGTCCGCCGTCCGCCCGTCCGCCCGTCCGCCCGTCGCCCGTCGCGCCGTCCGCCGTCGCCGTCCGCCGTCCGCCGTCGCCGTCGCCGTCCGCCCGTCCGCCCGTCCGCCGTCCGCCGTCGCCGTCGCTCGCCCGTCCGCCGTCGCCGTCGCCCGTCGCCGTCGCCGTCGCCTCGTCCGCCGTCGCCGTCGCCGTCCGCCCGTCGCCGTCCGCCCGTCGCCCGTCCGCCCGTCCGCCCGTCGCCCGTCCGCCGTCCGCCCGTCCGCCGTCGCCCGTCCGCCCGTCCGTCCGCCCGTCCGCCCGTCCGCCGTCCGCCGTCCGCCGTCCGCCGTCCGCCCGTCCGCCGTCGCCGTCGCCGCCCGTCCGCCGTCGCCGTCGCCCGTCGCCTCGCCGTCCGCCGTCCGCCGTCCCCGTCGCCGTCCGCCTCCGCCGTGCTCGCCCGTCCCCGTCGCCTCGCCGTCCCTCGCCTCCCTCGCCGTCCGCCCTCCGTCGCCGCCCGCCCGCCCTCCGCCTCCGCCCTCCGCCCGCCCGCCCGTCCGTCCAGCACCGCCGCAGCCTCTCTCCCCAGCCGCCGCCGCTCCGCCCGCCGCCCGTGGTCAGCATCGCCGGTGGACGACGGTCGTCGCCGCTGTATGCATTCGCATGGCGGACAGCCTGCACGCCAGCTCCTCCGCACAAACTCACTTCCGTCTCTCTACGGGTGGATTCGGGGGAAATGTTATAAACGGCAAGAGGAGGGTCGAAGATCATCGCTTTTTGCCAATGAAGATGTGCTGGGAAATATCACATAATGAGTTATACATTTTATATAGTTTTGACATCACGATTGATAGGTAACTCATCCTGCACTGGTTTTTGGCAGGTTCACGCTCCGACGTGAAGAGTATCTGCAAAAAATCATTGCAGGATGAGAAGCCAAGCAATCGGGGTTAATTGTTACACGTTTAATTTCGTTATATGAAATATCCCCGTACATATTCATGGGTAGAAAGTTATTATTTTCGACTCCTCTACATGCCCAAAATGTGTATAATTGTTTGTAAAAACATCTTGTAAATCTAGAGACGAAAACTTGTTTGCAATAAAGAACTATTACATCCAATAAAATTATATGGAAAAAATTAGTGGAGCTACAATTGAAATTTTATTATGCTGATCATTAGAGGAGCTTAAATATTTGAAACTGCCTAAACGTTTCGCAATACGACGATTTCCTTCGGCCTTCATCTTTTTTTCAATTAAACCTAGTAATGCCTTTCTCTGAACATCATGCGAATGACAGTGTTTGTTTGTTGCAACTGTCATAGATTTATTTTACCAATATACTAATAGTGTGTCATAAAAATACTTCGTTGAAGTGCTCTTGAAGTATGTTAAAAGAAAAGACTCTAAGAACCGACAAATTCCGACTTCAAGATGTCTTTGGCATCATTACGGCTACTAAGAAGAATTTTGCTAAAGAAACCATCCCTTGTGTAAAGGATAATTTAATTAGGGATGTAGCTGCATGTCGATTTGTGCATGCTCTAGACCGAAGAAAATCAACACACAATATAAAATACAGCAATTGCCAATTCACGAAACTATTGTATTAAAACGAATTAAAAGCACGTTCTTTTGACAGGGTTTCACATGCAACTCATAATTTGCAAAATTCATAAATATATATACTTGATACTTAAAGTATATCTAGATATCATAGTGAAAGCACGCCTAGTATTAATAGATAAATTTAATGTATTGTATATAAATAAAATGCAGCATAGATGAAATCACATATATTTATTTCGGAATAACCATAAAATGAAATATGTTCACGTACGGGGTCTTGACATGCACTCATGTCAACATCCCGCAATCTCTAAATCATGTTCTTAGAAATGAAAATAGCTTTTTGCCGAATCCTCGAACACCGAGCGCTTTTAATTGTTGCGTTATGATCAGCACTGTTCCTGAGTAAACATTGTAATTTTATTAAACGTTTATCAACAGTGAGAGTAGGGATGGAGAGAGAGCGAGAGATAGCGAGAGCGAGAGATGGTGAGAGCGAGAGATGGCGAGAGCGAGAGATGGCGAGAGCGAGAGATGGCGAGAGCGAGAGATGGCGAGAGCGAGAGATGGCGAGCGAGAGATGGCAGAGCGAGAGATGGCGAAAAGCGAGCGAGATGGCGAGGGCGAGAGATGGCGAGAGCGAGAGATGGCGAGGGCGAGAGATGGCGAGAGCGAGAGATGGCGAGAGCGAGAGATGGCGAGAGCGAGAGATGGCGAGAGCGAGAGATGGCGAGAGCGAGAGATGGCGAGAGCGAGAGATGGCGAGAGCGAGAGATGGCGAGAGCGAGAGATGGCGAGAGCGAGAGAGACACAAACAGACACACACACACACACACACACACACACATTCCATACCTGCGTAGTATATCAAAGGGTCGTATGTATTACATGATATACACATGTTTGTTTAGAGGCTCTAGACACACCGTTTGCGAATTATGCACAATGGTACGGCGTGTTACATGATGCAGATTGCATGTGCACCTCTTGGTTTTTATTAGCAAAGTTTTCCAAATTTAACATTTTTTGCTTTACATTTGTTGTGAGGCACTAGTAAGTAATTCCATATCCAGTAAAAGAACTTCACATGAATTTAAGCCAATGGCGCCTTGTAAATCGCAGAAACTCGTCATATATCGTTAACATATTATACATAAGATACTAAACAGCTTTAAACCTACCAGGAAGGGCATATCTGTGAAAATGAATTTGAAAATTTCCATGATTTTGAATTGAATCATGAAACATAGTATTATCAATATGAAAAGTCAAGACTCGTATTAAAAATTACGTTAAATACAAATAGAATGCATTTACCGCATTAACACGCTGACATTGCGGCACCATAATGCACGGATTTGGTACAACGCATGATAGATAAGGCACAAAAAATGTACCATAACCGATGGAGTAGAAGGAATTATGATTAAGTCGTAAGTGTCGCGTAGTCACGACCTTGTGCACGCCGTTTTCGCCTGTTCTCCAGGGTTATGCCTTTGACGCGACCCGTTTCCTCTCCATTGCACCCCGCTAACGACCTATGATAGTGTGTATCGAATGGTTGGTTTCCACGGGGGCATATTTGCTCTTCGCTGACGATTTTGGGCGAACAAGCTGTAATACATACATAATACATAATACATGCGGCCGTCTGTCTATAGGTGATTCTATTTTCTTTCAGTAATATGGGGTGGTGACTGAAATAATACCTTTTATTTTTTTTTTAATTTTTTTCCAAAGGAAAATTTTTTTTTGTTTGTAAAAAATATAATATTGTTGGTACATTGGAATAAAACATTGAATATCTTTCTCTTTTAAAGCCGATTACTATGCATTTTTAAAAACGTCCTTATTATGAAGTTTCAATTATCAAATTTATTTTTGGCTCATAATTAGTTATTTAAATAATTGCATGTTCAAATACTTAAGAGTTCTTCTAACACATTCGTATGTACTAGAATTCATTATTTTTTCTGAACTACAACTGGAACGTTACAGTTCGATACGAAATACTTCGATCGTTTTACAAATATTAGTTTATCTATGCTTCTATGCATTGCGAGAGCCCGTTTCTAAAATTGCTTTCTGTAACTTGCGTCTCGCGCCCTCCCCGAGGAGCACTTCCCACTGCGCATTCCATCACGCAGATAGTATCTCGTCCCGCTCGTGGGCGGGATTAGCGCTGATAAACTACGATGCAAACCCCGCCCTCCCCGCCTTTCCCATCTGTCACCCGTAAGGCGGATTTGCTCACTATGAAGAAGCGCCATCTCCAGGAGGATTACGCAAGTTTAGGACTCGGGGCCACAGATACAACCGTACGCGACGCCTCCGCAAACCCGTTCTCCGCTGTAGATTTGCGGAGCTATCACACTTACCTAACGCATTACCGGGAACGGTAGCTCAGTGCATCAACCGATGTCACTGCAGCGCCTCTGACCGGGAGGTCCAAGGTTCGGGTCCCGACGGCGGCAGGAATGGACACTAGCTTTTCAGCCAGGTTGAATTCAGTCGCTGACTGGAGGAGAGTTTTAGCGGCCAGCTGCTCTGATCGGTAGGTTTCCGTGGTTTCTCCGATCAACACCAGGCGAATCCCGGAGCAGTAGCTTACCAAACGGGCCACGGATCGCGCGCGATCTTTTCTTCCTCTTCCCTGTCCTATCCTCTCCCCTTACACACACTCACACGCACACACACACACACACACACACACACACACACTTACACTAACAGGCACTACATTCCGGGAGACGGATCGGGAGCTTAGAGCTTGCCCCGCTGGTGAGAGAGTCCTGGTTAGAGGGAAATCCCACTACGTGACGGTAGGTCGGCGCCGGATCTCACCATCCGGCGGGGGAAGATCACCGCCATCTCCCGAGAAAAAACATGCGCTGCACTTACGAGACTAATGATCAAAGCAGTTGACGCGCCCGGAAACACGAAAAAAATCAACCAATCAATCAACCTAACGCATTCATAATAGTATCTATACCAGCTTTATACTTTGGGTTTTCTATCTGATCACTGTGTTCTTAAATTTGCTGTTGCGGATTGTTCTACTTCTTCCTTTTTAAAACACTTTCCCCTACTTATTTTTGAAATTAAAATAAAAAATAGTTGGTAAATTATTGTATTAGCAAGAAGTAGTTTGAGTAGAAATTTTGGAAATTGTGACCTGAAATAACAGTGTGATGGATAACAAATATTCAATTAGTCAATCATGGATTCAATAATTCACAAATAAAAACAGCGGTAACAGGACATGGTGATTTACTTATCTCCTTTAACATGATCTTCTCGCCCAAACGTCAATACAATTTTTAATGATTTTTGAATAAATAAATCAAAATGAAATCAACATTCAACGGTGGGCCTCTTTAATTTGCGTTTTCATTACCGGTAGACGCTTGTGCTCAAGTTGCACGGTTCCATAACCCTCATCAAACATATCATCGATAACGTAAAACACTTATACGCTTCCATTATTATCTTTTAGATTTAATGAGTTTAAATTATAGATATATTGCATCAATATTGGTGTGAAGTCAACGAGCGCCCGATGAGTGTTCTCTTTCTTCTGATTTCAAGCTAAGTAGTGAATCGACGTGATGTCACTCTCTTAATGGCGTTCAACATTGCTGGAATGATCTTTTAAAAATGTCCGAACAGATATCTGGACAGTATTTTAAGAATGTCTTTCTTTCTGTTAATGGTGGGTGTGAATGTGATTACTAATTTTCGGCGTTGTCATTTAGCATCGTCACGCCTGTGTGTAAGTACGGGTGTGTATGTGTGCGTAAGAAAAAGAGAGAGAGAAAGAGAGAGACAGAAAGGGAGAGACGAAGAGAGAGAGAGGGAGAGAGAGAGAGAGAGAGAGAGAGAGAGACAGAGAGAGAGAAGAACAGAGATAGGTATAATATTCTACATTGCTATTGATATCGTTGACTTTTTTCGGTTTTGCTGCCTTCAAATTTAATTGTGACCAGAGACCGACAAATCTTAATGAAAACCATCTTAACAAATAAAGTATTGGAATTGGTCTTCTAAAGGATTTTTATGTAGGTTTTTTACACATGAACATAGACTTATAATAACAGCTGAAACAATTTAATTAAGTGTCATAAGTTGCTTACGTCTCATTAAATTTTTATGTCCATCATTGCCTGGAGTTAAAACCCTCAAGAAAGAGTGAGAAAAGAAGGAAAACAAATTCTTATTTTTTAAGTCGGATTCAGAAAAAAGGTTCGTTCGTGGCCCATTTCTCTTCTATGACAATTATCTAACATATTTACACAATTTAACGAAAAGATACATTGATACGTATTATCATACGTATTAACTAAAAAAATGCATATATCATTACAAATTCATATATATCTAATTTTCTGAATGGATGAGTAGAATAAAATTACGCCTTATTCTGAAAAAAACACAGTTTCTCAAACACTAATAAATAAACCTTCAGTAATGTCGACGAACGAAACGAGCAGTGCCTAGTACGATTTCACAACCTACATCACGGCATTGCTAATGTACGCAGACTTTTCCGCAGCCTGTACCATTCTGGACCGCGAACTGCCTCAACGTCTCCCTCCCTCGAAGCGACGTCACCTCGATGAAGTGAAAGCAAACGCCCCGCCCCCTCCACCAACGCCTCCTGCGCCCCTGCGAGTTCGCCCGGGGCCGATCAATGGAGGAGAGGCGGCGGCGGCGGCGGCAGTGCTGGCGAGCAAACATGTTCCCTGAGCGCGCGGACAAATCCGAGGAAGACGCCGGCGGAACGGGAGCGATTTACGCCGCCTTCGACCGCCAATGAAGCGATTTACCCGCGCCGCAGATCGTCGCCTGCGTTGTTTTCGCTCGGCGGCTAAACCTGCCTGGTTTTTCAATCCGGAATGGCGCCTCAGCCCTGTTTCACGGAAACGAGTGCGCTGCGAGGCGGGACAGAAGAGCTAACGAGGACCGGGAGTGGTAGCTCAGTGCATCAACTGATGTCACTACAGCGCCTCTGACCGGGAGGTCTTAGGTTCCCACTCCCCACGGCGGCAGGATTTTCGATACTAGTTTTTCAGCTAGGTCGAATTCAGTCGCTGTCTGGAGGACAATTCTAGGGGCCGGCTGCTCTGATCGATATTTTCTCGTGGTTTCTCCGATCAACACCTGGCGAATGCCGGAGCAGTACCCTGCCAAACAGGCCACAGACCGCGCGCGATCTGTCCTTCTGCTTCCTTGTCCTATCCTCTCACCTTACACAAACACACTTATACAAACATGCACTAAACTACCACTAATTCCGGGAGCTTAGAGCTTGTCCCGGTTGATGCGGTGCCCCGCTGGTGGGAGAGTCCTGGTCAGGGGGAAACCCCACTAGCCGACGGTAGGTCAGCGCCGGATCTCGCCATCCAGCGGGGGAAGGTCACCGCCATCTCCCGAGAAAAAAAACATGGACTACACTTAGGGGACTAATGACTAAAGCCGTTGACGCGCCCGGAAACATGAAGAAATCAATCAATCAATCAATCAATCAGCAAACGAGGTAGTGTTCGGTTGCCGGTTCAAATGCGACAGATGTTCTCTAACTATCGTTCAGGTTTGTGTGGTCAAATAGGCAACAAAATAATATAAGTGATGCTTTTTTTCTGTGGAACTTTCCAAGCTTACCACTTCACACTTTGGCTTTCGAATCTCTTGAAATTTTAAAGGTAAGTGAAAACAAACAGCAGGTAAACTATCCATCAGCATGTTATACTATATTACATGCAATATGATCGTAAAAATCAATAGTTCCAAGTATATTTTAAAATAAGAAATATCTCTGATCTAGAAAGAAAGAAATTCTAATGTTGAGTTACTTAATATTACTCGTGTATTATACAACAAGAAGATTAACCGAGAGTAATTAGTTAGTTCATTATTTATGTTCGTTATTTTATTTAACTACTTATATGATGTTATATTTAAACTTCATGTATGGCTGTCCATTTCTTGTTCTCACAAAATAATCGACCATCAGGTTTAATAACCAACTTTAAATTGAAAAAACAAAATTTCAGGAATTTCGTTGTTTTAACTTTCAAGTCTGTTATTAAAGGTGATGGGAATACATTTTGGAAGAATGATACAATGCTACCACAATGAGTAAAATTCATCACATTTTTACCTTTTCCTCTTTAAATATTATTTTTCATCAATACTGTAACGCTGGTATACTATTCTTAATTTGGGCTCCGTTTTACTTTAAGTTCAGAGAAACAATATTTACAATACTTTTAAGCATATTCTCCGAGTTCATAGTTTCAAAAATTTGTTGCATTTACTGGAAAGAAAAGTAATATAAATTTTAATACAAGCGCAGATGCGTAACAACAGTATTGACTATAAATTGTCAAGGACTAGAACATATATTGAGAACATTTTGCGTTTCTGAAAATGCCGTATTTTGAGCTTACTTTTACAGAGAACTGTTGAGTTGTTGAGAAACTTTATTTGACATTCTTTAAAGCACATTTACTCATAAATATAATGTGAAGAAATCTTATCTAATGTAAATATTACGGACGTGAAAGTAAAAAAATACATTTTTGTAATTTTACAAAAACAAAGGAATATATCAATATGACGTTTGTCGTCAGATAGGGTGCATTTGGTACTATCCTTACGAAAAAAGTTAAAGAAAATATTTAAAGCCATTTTTAAGAATATCTTGTTTTTGTCATTCTTTAAAATTGCAAATATTTCACGCTCGACGGCACGAAAACTACTAAAATTTTCAAAAAAGTCGAAATGACAATAATGAAAGTACTATTTACGGGCAACAAATTTTATTTGAACGAAAAGTTTCTGTTATCAACGTTATAATTATAGCAAGACGCCGAAAAAATTGAAACTTTTGCAACTTTCGAAACTTCGGAGTTAACCGTGGAAATCGGACTTATGCCACCTTTATAAGTGTGTTTTACTCTATTCTTACAAGAAATTTAAAGAAAAAATTTGGAGTTACAAAACATAAGCAAATAATAGCAATAGCAAAACAATAGCAAACGTAAATGACAACTGTTTTATCCCACATTTTGTGTTGTATTTGAACGTGCTCCATACAGTAACATTAGATGTCTGTATTCATACTCTCAATAGTTTCTAATACCGATACTTTAAGCTCTACAAAACATAATTAATTGTATCACTTATTAATTGAAAGCATCGCAATTAATTGAACACGTCATAATTAATTGAAAGCACGAGCACTTCACTTCTTGAACGCGCCAATCTTCATTGGAGTCTCCCTCTTGGGTGGTCAAGTAAAAATGGTATTCCGCGAGCGACGGCCAGTTCAAATCGATTGTCTGAGCTGTTCCCAGAGGGCGATTGTTGGGTTTGTCTCGCGAGCGGTTTCGTTCTGCTCCTGGCGATCCGCCAGGCGTGGGGGGGGCGGGGCCGGGCGGGCGGCGCGGGGCCGGGCGAGGCGGGGCGGGTGGGGTGGGACGGGGGGACGGAGGGTCCTTCCTGCTTGTCGGCGTCCGGGCGGGCGAGCCACGGCGGGCATTGTCTGGGATATTCCGGGCGCAGGCGCCGGTGGAGATGTGACGAATCACGCTGTCGAGGACCCAAAGTTAGGTTCTTTCCGCAGCGCGTGAGCAAAGCGGCTTCCAGACACTCTTTTCTTCCTCTTTTAAAGTGACGTATCACCCTTTTCCATTTAGTAGTTAAATAATAAAAATGCGAGGAAGTACTATTATTTTTTTTATAATCAAAATAGCTTGAAGAAATTAAAACAAACAAAAGTGCTGGTGCGATATCATAGCACATAATTTCTTGTTTTATTTGTAAATATTATGTAAAACGGTAATAATTATGTAGCAAATTGTATAATTCCATTATTCCAGATAATGTGTGCATATATTTCTACATATAATTTCTTGATACTGAACACATCATATCTATTTTTTCGCACATTCTTAAACCCACTCTATGAGTATAATTGTATATTTTTGTTGCAATAATGAGCTTAAAAATGTGCAACAACTAACTATAATGAACTTAATGAGCAAAATGTGCTTACACAATATTATGCTTAACAACGATTAATCTGTAAGACTTTTTAAATGCGTTGGTTCTCACACGAATAATGCTAAAAAATTAATTCGTTTTATAAAATTGTCATTCTCATTACTAAATATATTTCTAAAAGTTAACTAACCCTACATAAAGTAATGTGAATGAAAATATTTGGACATCTTCATTAACACGATAAATTCTGTTATATTCCTAAAATAATTATATTGAAGACAGTAGGTCCTACTCAATTTTATTTCCCTAATAATTTAAAGTAATGGTGGGTTTCAGAATATCGTAGAATAGCAAACAAATTTTTAAAGTAAACATTGTTGGAAAAAATTGAGACTTTAAGATAAAACTGTCGTTTTTGCAAATGCGTTATTTTAGCTCATTTATATTAAAACTATTCTGAAATTTCGAGAAACTGTAGAAGAGATTTGAAGCATTTGTATACAGAAATGCTTGAAATTATAAAATACATACATGACGTAAATAACCTTCTAACGGCCTGCAAGGAGTTTTAAAAAGTTCCATGTATTTAATTTTTGAAAAAACACAAGTGTTATTGGAAATACACTAATGACATGGCACTTAGTGCACTGTATTCTATTAATACAAAACATTTAAAGCAGACGTTTGGAGCAATTTTTGTGAAAATTTTGTTTAAGCTCTTTAATTGACATTTTTTGAATCTAAATAACACCTTTGAAAATGTCTGACGACCTTGATAAAAGCTCCCCAAAATTGGAATGTTGGTTTTAAATTAGTTGGGCTTTGAGTTCCATTAAATCGATTGAGATTATCCATTGTGAGAAAATAGTGTGAGCAGTTTCGTCGCTTGTTTGTCACTAAAACAAACGTACGAATTGCGAAATTTTTTACAACTTTGTGTACACTAGTAAATAGAAACCAATAATACGGTTTTCTACACCAAATCTAAAAATAAGTACATCTTATTAATAATTTTCACAATAACAAATGGTTACAATTTATTCAATAAATATCGAATTCTGAAAAATTTCCTTTTTTATACTTTTGCTAATAAACTGTTTTCTCGTTCTGACTTTCCTTGTCTTTTTGGAAATAAGCAGAATTAACTTCACAAGATTTCACCATGTCTGTTTCACGAAAAAAGTTTGTGAAAATTCAAAAGCGAATCCTTCCATTGCTTCAGTAAATTCCGGCGCTTTAAATAACGCTCCCATAATTCAGTAGGAGATCCGGAGAGAAGGCGGTGTAGGCTCGAAATGAAAAGCGCAGGGAGTGAGCGGGGGGAGGGGGTTACATAAAGCCGCTCCCCGGGGTTTGGCAAGTGGTCGGCGGCAGGGCGGATGCGGTTCCGCCAATTCGCTTGCACCCCCCTCCGGCCACCTGGCGGCGGCGGCGGCGGTCGCCAAGAATAACTTGATACAGCTCCGCCCCCCTCCCCGCTCCCGTCCCCGGTTATTAATCGCGTCGGAGCGGGCCGCAGGTGGCCGTCGGCGACAGGCGCGGGCGGAGCGGGGCGGGGGGTAGCGTGGTGCGGGGCAGGGCGGGGCGGAGCGCGGCAAGCGGGACGAAGCGGGACGGACGGCGGGCAAGTCGGGCGGACGGGTGAGGCGGGGCGGGGCGGGGCGGGGCGGGGTGGACCGGGGCGGTGCGGGGCGGAGCGGGGCGGGGTGAGGCGGAGCGGGGAGGGGCGGAGCGGGGCGGAGCGAGGCGGGCGAGCGGGCAGGGCGGAGCGGGGCGGAGCGGGCGGAGCGGGCGGAGCGGGGCGGAGCGGGCGGAGCGGGGCGGAGCGGGCGGAGCGGGCGGAGCGGGCGGAGCGGGCGGAGCGGGGCGGAGCGGGGCGGAGCGGGGCGGAGCGGGGCGGAGCGGGGCGGAGCGGGCGGGGCGGGGGGGCGGGGCGGGGAGGGGCGGGGCGGGGCGGGCGGGGGAGAGGCGGAACGGTGCGGGGCGGGTGGGGCGGGGCGGGGAGGGGCGAGATGGGGCGGGGCAGGGAGGGGCGGGGCGCGGAGGTAGGAAGGATCAGCGTGGCCCAGAGTGGTCACGCGACAGTGATCGACTGGCAGCGACCAATGCACGTTGCATCGAAATGGTGCTCTCAGAAGTCATAAAAATTTCCTTAGTGAACGAACAGATAAAACTATAACATAAGTTTTTGCATTTCTGAGATTATACCGTAATGTTTGAGAAACTGGAGCAAAATAGAAATATTTTTTGGCGTATTATTACTTATGGTTTAACGACGTACTACTAAAAAAATTTTTTCGTATAGGACGTTGCGGACATTTGCTGCAAAACGGTTATAGCTACATGTAATTGTTCGAGTGAGTTTGGGGTTAGAGGACGAGTTTGAGGATTAGAGGATTTGAAAATATAGCAGTACCAGGCAGAATTTCTTAAATTTATTTCCATTGGCGGATCTCTTTATTTTGAATGGCGGGGATCAATCTTTCAACAATTGCGGATATTTATAAAATTTGTTCTTTTTCAACTTTATGTATTACTCTGCAGATTAAAAACATGTTTTTTAACGAGAGTGCTTTCCAAAGCATTTTGATGAAGAAAATTTAAAATAAAGGAACTGTTATGGGTTACAATATCCACCAATTCTAAACTTAGCAAGTATTGTGTTTTTATAATAACTCTTGAGTAATTTTGACGTAGGACTCATAGTAAATTAATAAAATTGAAACGTTCCTTCAAAATATGTGGAGTTCCTGGAAGTAAGAAAACATACATGATTATTAGAGCTATTAGTAATATTAAGTATTAGTAAGTAATAATAATCACGTAATTTACAAGGGTTTATTTTGTACAGGCTCCCATAATTCTCAACAGAAAAATATTAATTATATTTAAAAAGAGATACTACTAAAAATAAAAGTTTCTGTAATTTAATCTTGAATATGTAGAAAGTACTAGATAAATTATGTTAAAGTTTATCTTCAGGCATTTCTTACTTTGCAAATCAATATTAAAAACTACCAATAACTGTTTACTGATAAGCATTTAAAGTGGTGGTTTGAAACCATAAGACCAGAGCACAATGTGCCAGCAAATTTTCCTTTCAGTATCTGCGTTTTATGTCGTAGTAAATAATTAGTTTTATTCGTAGTTCCCTTCACGAAGATGTATCGGGGATTGATGAAGGGATGTGAAAGCAATACTAAAATACCAAAAGCATTTTACTAAGCGTTTACAAAAATAAAGATACTCATTTGTTGCAAATGTAATTTTCTTCATAATTTCCAAGGAAACATCGGCATACAAGGGCGAGGAGGTTATGTATGACGCTATTTGGGAAACAATGCTATTCTTAAAAAGTTTAAGGAACGATTATTTTAAACTTTTCATGGTTTTGAATGGTTTATGTTGAGTTGATGATTGTTTTTAACAACTAATCTAACGACATTCAGTCTATAAATTACCTTTATAGTTATAAACATAAAACACTAACTTAAATAATTTTGGGAGCAATAATAGTTTTCATCACACTATTTTCAAACCTATTGCCATTAATTAATAGCTATTACATTTCTTTATTGAAAAGAAACAACCGTAGGCCTAATGCTAACAATTAAAGCATAATTTTTAAAACTAATTATTATGTTTCCCCCAAAAAAGGAAAAATATCTAAACTTTCATTTTATGTTCAAGTGTAAAAGTCTGAGAGTTAAAATTTGCTTTCTGACACGAGAATTTACGTTATCTCTTCCCAAGGCACATCCTTCCGCGATACAGAAAGCAACGAACGACAGAAGCAGCGAGATGATCCTTGGTGCCCGCCCGCCTGCGCCGCGCCACAGCCGAGAGAAAGGCATTCTTCCCGGCAGCTTAGCGGACGGCTTGCACTTGGCGCGCGAGGCGAGAAGAAACCGCAGGAGCCTGCGGTTGCGCTCTCCGCTCCGCACCGCTGCCAGGCAGCCAGACGCCTTCACGCGCAGCCACTCGTTACACCCACCCACCCACCCACCCGCACTTACAAACGCCCGCCCACAATCACGCCCGCCCGCCCACACTCACGCCCGCCCGCCTACACTCACGCCCGCCCGCCCACACTCACGCCCGCCCGCCCACACTCACGCCCGCCCGCCCACACTCACGCCCGCCCGCCCACACTCCGCCCGCCCGCCCCACCCGCCCGCCCACCTCGCCGCCCGCCCCTGCCCGCCCACACTCCGCCCGCCCGCCCCACTCCGCCCGCCCGCCCCACTCGCCCGCCCGCCCACACTCACGCCCGCCCGCCCACACTCACGCCCGCCCGCCCACACTCACGCCCGCCCGCCCACACTCACGCCCGCCCGCCCACACTCACGCCCGCCCGCCCACCTCCGCCCGCCCGCCCACACCGCCCGCCCACCCGCCGCCGCCCACCTCCGCCCCCGCCCACCCGCCCGCCCGCCCACACTCACGCCCGCCCGCCCACCTCCGCCCGCCCACCACACTCACCGCCCCGCCGCCCACACGCCCGCCCCCTCGCCCGCCCACACTCCGCCCGCCCGCCCCTCCGCCCGCCGCCCAACTCCCGCCCGCCCCACCCGCCACACGCCCGCCCACACTCACGCCCGCCCGCCCACACTCCGCCGCCCGCCCACCTCACGCCCGCCCGCCCACGCCACCGCCACCGCCCACCCCAACCGCCCACCGCCCAACCCCCGCCCAACCGCCACCGCCCACCCCGCCCAACCACCGCCACACGCCCACCGCCACCGCCCAACCGCCCGCCCCAACCGCCACGCCCACCGCCACCCGCCCCCCCCGCCGCCCTCCTGCCGCCCGCCCCCGCTCCTGCCCCCCCCCGAGCCCCAGCGCGCTGCAAAATATTGAAACTAGGCGAGAGAAGTGCACGAACCGCGAAAAACAGCGTTCACGCCCCCGCCTCGCTCGCGCCCGCTCCAGTTCCCGCCAATCCATCTTGTTCTGTGCCGCCCCCGCTGCCCCGCCGCCGCCGCTTTGGAAAACTTCTGAGCCGGCGCGCCGCTCGCGTTACGGTGTTTCCAGAGGAACACACGTACTACACATCACGCGGCCTGGCGCGCTCTAGGAGAAATCTCTCTTTCGGTGGCTGACAGGGACGAGGAAGAAGAGAGTAGACGCGGTGTGAGACGGCGGACTCATACACACATGAACATTTTGGCGACTGCTTTTATAGATACAACGTAATGGATTTGTAGGAAGGAAATGGATGGATGATACAAGAGATCAAAGAAGAGTTTGAAAATGGGGGGAATATTTGCGTTCTGAAAGCAGTATAAAATTATCATAATAAGAAGTGTTTATAGACAGAGCCATCATACCTAATCAGAAGAGAAATAGTACGGTTTTGAAAATATTAGTTTAAGTTTTAGAAATATCAGAATTTATTAATTTAATCGGGAACAATGGTAGATACCACAAACTTAATAACATTGTTTATTACTGTCTTTCAGGAAGAAACTTTCACATCTTATAAGCGTGCATACTTTTGAATGCATATCAATTAATTATTAAAATACTGTAATAGTTTCTTCTCAAGCATTTCATTGGATGCCAATTGTTCTTTATTTTATTACAAAATTATTCGATATGTTAATGAACACACTTTCTTTGTGAAAATTATAAATACAGCTAGGATCTCTGGTTGACGCCTTTTTTTTATTGGAATAATAAATAACAGTATACATTTTTATTTGTTTCTTTGGAACTTCATGAGAGTATTAATGAATATTTTATGATTCATCGAACAACGCTAAAACCTTTCAATGTTGAATGAGAAGCCTTTTTAAAATTGATTAATTATTTATTTATCATAAAATAGTCCGTCGTTTTTCAAACAGAATTACAGAATTTACAACATTCTACGCATCAATAATTTCAATATTAAATACTAGTACAAAGTTATGGGAGAAAATAAATAGCAAATAAATGCAACCAAATATTTTCTACTTGGCGGCAATAGACCGAGTGCTTGTGAAATCGCCCAACAGATTTCTGAAAGCAAGTCTTGTGCTCGACTACCCAAAATTTTGATGTTCTAAAACATTGTGGTCTTGGAGTAGTAAAGAATGCGACTTTATTTCAACTAAACTACTGCTGTGATAAGGTGTTTTTATGATTACGTTGGTTCTGGTATAAACGTATCCTGGATCAATATATTAACATCAAAGTGGGGAAAACATGGAATTCATATTGACTATCATGCTCCTCCTGTCTCAAGAACTGATGAGAATCTACTAGAGTTACTACTATCTACTAGAGTTACTACTATCTACTAGAGTTACTACTATCTACTAGAGTTACTACTATCTACTAGAGTTACTACTATCTACTAGAGTTACTACTATCTACTAGAGTTACTACTATCTACTAGAGTTACTACTATCTACTAGAGTTACTACTATTTACTAGAGTTACTACTATCTACTAGAGACAGGATTTTTATGTAATACATATTTTTTCTCTTTATTTTTACCGCTCTCAAAATTTTAATCTTGGCGAATTGTCGCCGTAACACAATGTCAATTCTTTTGTTACATATTTTGTACTATATTACATATTTTACATATTTCGCTATTTTCGCCTTTTTTATCAATTTTCGTCGATTTTCTTGCATATTTTCAAAAAATTAAGCAATTCTTCCTGTATTATTACTGCGTACTCAACTCTAGTTACGCTACGTGAAGGCGCGGTCAGATATTCTCACAATCCTGTTTCAGTTATTTTAGTGGTGGGAACAACGTCGCAGCGACAGATCATTTTTACCTTTAGGTGTAAAAAGAATCATTGACGCCGCGTTTGGCAACCTTTAACCTTAATTTCCAAGACACCTTGGCGATCGCTGTCGTGAAACACTTCGATAAGAGTATACCATGCTGCAGTGATTGTTTTCTGGTTGTAGATACTGCCAGTTTGTACGATGTCTTCTATTGCGTCTAATCTGGCTGATAAACTACATTCCTTGATATCCATTTGTGAAGTTTTTACTACCTTTGGAAAAGTTATATTTTGCAAATGTGTATCAACTTGTGCTTTCCAATGAATTTTAAACCGTTAGCATCGTTTTTAAAGTTTGCATAGGAATTTTTTATAAAAGTAAGTTCGTATTATGTAAATGTGTTATTTAAATGTATTTTAATATTACGTATTAAATTCTATTTTACATATTTATTACATATTCTTTATGTTTTCATTAAATAATTATGTACAGACGTTTCATACTACGCATTTTTCCGGTCTCTACTGATTATCTTCGGCCAAATGCCGAAGAATTACTCATTTACTCGAGAAGCGATTTCCATCATAAGTGCCGGTGCTCATCAGCAGCACAGGAGAATTGGAATGATTGAAGGCGTTGTCATTGTCAACAATATTATTTATTTTACAAATAGCAGCTTTCGATGGCTAAGCCATCGAAAGCTGCTATTTGTAAAGTAAATAATATTGTTGACAATGACAACGCCTTCAATCATTCCAATTATGTAGATGTCAACTACACCTCACCACTGAATCAATAGCACAGGAGAAATCAGCCTGCTTTTCCACTCGAACACCGGAGAACCGTTTGGCCGCTCCGGGCAACACGAGGGCGGGGATTGTTGCTGGCGACTGGAGCCGAGGGTAGCAGATCCGCTGCTGCCTGCGCTGAAAATTAACTGTCGATGAATTCGGCGGGGCGGTGGGGCGAAAGCCCTGGGGATCAGGGCTAATGCCGCCGGCGCGTAGACACCCCACGACGTCTGACAGGCGGCGCCCCCCCCCACTCGCCCCGCCCCCCACGTACTGCCTCGGCGGCTCAGGCGAGGGCGCCTCGTTCAGCGGAGCAACGGCGCTCGACGCTGCCAAGCAACACCCACGTGCGTGTGCACCTTCGCAACAGGACGGGGCGAAAGCGGAGAGGTCAAGTCTGGTAGCGTTTTCCATTCGCCGCACTGGTGCGCACTCAGTGCAGCTTTCGTGTTCCATGATTGATTGATTGATTCATTCATTCATTCATGTTTCCGGGTGCGTCAACTGCTCTGTCCCGTTAGTGTAGTCCTGTTAGTCCCGTTAGTGTAGTGCATGATTTTTCTCTGGAGATGGCGGTGATCTTCTCCCGCTGGATGGCGAGATCTGGCGCCAACCTACCGTCGGCTACCAGGGTTTCCCCCTAACCAGGACTCTCTGACCAGCGGGACACCGCTCCTGTCGGGACAAGCTCTAAGCTCCCGACCGGTCTCTCGGGATATGTGGTAGTGTAGTGCATGTTGGTGTAAGTGTGTGTGTGTGTAAGGGGAGAGGATGGGACAAGGAATGGGAAGGACAGATCGTGCGCGGTCCGTGGCCCGTTTGATAGGGTACTGCTCCGGCATTCGCGTGGTCTTGATCGGAGAAACCATGGAAAACTACTTATCAGAGCAGCCGGCCGCTAGAATTCTCCTCCAGGCAGCGACTGATTTCGACGTAGCTGAAACGTTAGTGTCGAAAATCCTGCCGCCGTCAGGACTCGAACCTAGGACCTCCCGGTCAGAGGCGCTGCAGTTTCGTGTTCCATTCGACCGCTAGGGCGCACCAGTGCAAAGAAGCGCATGTTCGATTCGCACAGCAACACGGAACTAGGGCGCACTCGGGGTGCCCTAAACTGCACTGACGATTGCGTCAGTGCAGTTCAGTGCACCGGGCCATTGCGAGGTTAGGTACGGATGTTATTCATGCTGATTTAGTTTCGTGGTGAAATTGTGAAGGCAATTGAGGATCTACTGTCACGGAGGGATACTTCGAATGATGCAGTATATTATGTTTTGAAAGAAATGTCTTAAAATAATGTTTGTGATTTACAAGCAGTTCGGAAAATCGGATTGTGTTTTTCGAAAATTTAACCTTGAATAACTTCATTTTAACAAAACCAGTGCTACTTAGAAACTAAAATGTTTTAGGTAGTCTCTATTTCGATACGCTAATAAAGTGAAAATAAAAATAGTGACACTTACGAAATCATTCAAATATATATGCCAAAAAATGTATCTCGCACGCCCATACATATACCAGCGGATATGTTCATATTAATATTTTTATTGTTTTCAGTAATCAAACAATTCTGCAGAAGCCTTTCAGTAAAAATCTTGTGTACTATATCGATCACTGGCAAATCTCGAAAAATGAAATTTCGACTCAAGCATTTGAAGTTTTCGTAGTTTTTAAATAAAAAAATAATACGTTTATAATTTAAGAATTAAGAAGTAAGAATTATCAAAATACTTCATAAAAATTATAACAACGATCATAATTCAAAATTATTACTTTTCGAGTTCCATCAGTGTGACTGACCAAGAACAGCTGTGTATAATCTCACTGCGTAGCGCACAAGCACTGACTCAGTTCCGGAATCCGTTTCATTCGTAGCTGCCCTTCACGTGTATGGGGCAGCACTGTTGCGGAGCGATGACGTTTGTACCCTGCACAAGGGTGGGCTTCAGTGCAACGAATTGAAAACGCTATGGGTGACCGTTGGCGGCAATTTCAAATGTAGGAAAAAATATGGAATTTTGGAAGTACGGGGAAGGAAACTCTTTTACAAGATGACGTTCGACAATTAATAATGGTCATGATTCTCAATAAGCTAAGATTAATGCTTTTTACATATGCTATAATTTATTACACGTTAATGGGTTTAAGTGGACTGTTTAAAGCACTAATTGCCGATCCGGTGGTGAGACAGCTTAGACATTAGTGTTGGACCGAAGGGTCACCGGTTCGAGTTCCGCCTTGAGCATCGTTGTATTTGTGTTCGACCTTTATCCCTTATCATCACCATATCCTTTAATGTTCATAGTTACCGTACTGCTAACGCCAATAGTGATCACTGATGACCTAGATGTTGCTGCAACTTTAAATAACCAGAAAAAAACACTGATTATGAAGAAATAACCACTCAAACGTGTCTGGTTACTATATATCTGAAGTTAATGTTTTGACATTGAATATCTGCTGTGAATTTTTGATTTCTACTTAACTTCAAATTCTGCAATATCAACTAATGTACTGCCAAACCATTGGAACGAATAATACAGAACATATTTTATTACTGAAAGTTACTGTGTTGTTGCACAGTTATAATAAACCTAAAGCTTTTGATGAAATAAATATTTTTAAATGTATTTAATCACGTAATAAATTAATTTTCAAACAATTCAGAAACGTTATTTTCATTTTTTCCAATATTCTTTACATTTAATAATTTCTGTTACATTGTTGATTTCATATGGTTATCAGTATTTGTAAATTGTCTTTTTGTGTCCGATCATTGTTTGGACGTATTTTTTAAATTGTGAACGACATGATTTCATGAAATCGTCACTTGAGATCGTTTATATGGTACTATTAAAATGGATTTCGATAGCCTAATTTACATCATTTTGTAATTTCCTAGACGCCAAAAATTCTCTGTTTCAACTATGTTCCATGTGCTAATCACTTTGCCATATTCTGCGTTTAGCAACATTGATTTTCCACGTTTCTCTCTATTGTTTTTATTCCGTTCCATTTTCTCTCCGCACCATTCCTGACCATCGTTTCCAAACGTTTCTTCTCCCTTCATTCGACGCATCCAAAGCCTTTCTACTCCATGTTCCCTTTTCCACTACGTTCTCTCTTCTCTTTTTGGTCCGTCGAGTTCCCAGGAGACTACGGAGGATTTGCCGGTGACGGAGGAAACATTTATTGAGTTCGAGTTGGCCATTCAGAGGATACAAAAGCCTTCGCCACCTGCACGGCTTAAACGGGCGTGTCTGCGAGCAAACACGCTTTCTTGCACCGAAATCATTCTCGCTCCGTATTTAGAAACTTAGGGGAGTGAGTTAAACGTTTGGGACTGTTGTATTATCTACATGTAGAATATATAAAGACAAGCGTAATGTTACATTGATGCAAATCAGGGATCATAAGCATTTTTAAAAAAAATATTGAACTAAAGTAAGTACGTTAGTTGCATTGTATTACGGAAGTCCTCCAACATGCCAAAGTAAGTCCACCCCACCTATTTCTAACAAAAATAATGAAGCATCCTTAATTTTTTTAACTAAACTGTTTGAAGTGTTTGTATAACGACACTATATGCAATTCGACACGTCAACAGAGAAACAGGTTTTGTAGGTCCCTGATATTAAAAAGTTGATTCTTCTGTACTTATTTTTTATTAATTTTTGGTTAAGGTAGTAACGTCAAAACACACGTTTTAGGAATCAATAATACTTTTGAAAGGTTTTTGTTTTGTAAATACTTTAGTTCGTATATCTGTGAGCAATACTAGTGCTTAATCTGTACATAGGATTTTCATTATAATTGATATTTCCGGATCGATCTGGCTGATTCGCAAATTCTCAATTTATATCGGATCATTTAATCCTTAGGGTACTTCTTGAAATCCTTAGGATATTATTGAAATTTTCTTAAAAATTGCTAGAAATCGTATTAAATTTAAACGTTCTACAAGCTTTTGCTACATCTGCATTGAACATCAGAGGCCCCCAGAGAAAACCAGGCTCCTGGGGCAGTTGATCCCTCATTTCAAACAAAACATTACCTCATCCCCAAATTCTTAAACAGAATTCATTTCTGCATGCATCAGAAATATCTTGTAACATTACATTTTGGGTTAGAGATAAATGTATTTTTTTTTAATTTATTTTGAATGACAAAAATAGGGGCCTGACGCAAGTTTTTAAGTTAAGGGTTTTTTTAAGATATTTAATGATTGTCCATTATAACATTTATTATTGTCGAAAAAGAGTTGGATTGTCGTTATTACTTAATTAATATTTCAACAGCTGACATATTTTAGCACTTCTGTACTATTTTTATAATGCTCTATTTAAATGTATTTAATTATATTTAAGAATTACCGTCATTCAGTTAAAAATTAAAAATTATCAAATTGGTAATTCATAATTGGTAATTCAGTTTGGAAATTTTCCCCAAAACATTGAAAATTTTCAAATCACATATTTTATTTCAAGCTTGTTCGCATATTGAGGGGAATGGTAATGGAAAAACCATTATTGTGTACTAGGTAATTGAATTTCAGAATTATACTCCAGTGAAATTTTAAAAGTACATATTCCAACGCTGTTCTGCCTCACCGAACATAAATTACTTCCGGTCCTAATGGACAGCATCGCATATATTATCGTAAAATATACTTGTCATCGCTCGTTGAAAATAATACCAAAATGCTGCAAATGGAAAGTCCTAGTTTACCTCCATTTCACGAAGTATCGCGTTTTGTGTTTTCAAAACCGTCATCTATTTGCATAGTTACGCATATCGTAAACTCATGTACACATTCAACGAGTAAACTTTTCATTATTAAAAATAACAGAACATCAATCTGCATCAATGAATTTGTCCAGATCGTATTGGGAAATTTGAATTCCTGTACCAACGTATCGTCAATGTTTGGCCGAATATATCATTTATTTTTATTTTCGCACTTTCCATATTGGTTCTCGAAAGGAATGGACGTCAATGAATAATTCAGTAATATCTATATTTTTTGAATTGTGCGTTAACGACAAAATAATATGTTCTACCTTGCAATAAATTTCGTACGACTGAACAAAAATTGAAAAAGTTTGCCCTTCTTTAGTATATCCATTCAAATTATAATCTTGTATAGTTAAACATCTTCACTTAATTTAATATATCCCAGGTTGGAAGGTGATTCATTGGTATTTTTGGACGTGTCAAGTGTTATGTCCCGTAAGTAAAGTTCATGTTTTTTATCAAGGGAGGTGTCGTTGAACTCCCTTTCCTGAATAGTGAGGTTCCGCGCCGACCAACACATCGGCTAGCAGGGTTTCCCACAACCAGGTATCTCCCACCAGCGGGGCACCGCCTCATCCGGGACAAGCTCTAAGCTTCCGACCGGTTTTCCGACACGTTTATAGTGTAGTGCATGTAAGTATAAGTGTGTTTAAGTGGTGAGGATAGGCAAGGAAGAGGAAGGATAGATCGCGCGGTCCGTGGTCCGATTGGTACACTACTGCTCCGGCATTTGCCTGCCAGGTTAGAAGAAAATGGCCGCTCAAAAATCCGTGCACGAGAATTATTCCTTCCAGGAATCCAGTGATACAGTTTGGTTTTAAATGACTATTCCACTTATGAAATTTCAGCCAATAGCGTGCAAGGACTGGAACCCTACCAGCCAATTAGAGACGACTTTACTATGGCTATTTATTAGTTACTGTTTATAATCTCCTAGGAGGTGATAAATTTTGCGCATTGTTTTGTCTAAGATAGAGGTTTTGTAATCGTCACTCAAGACATATCTCCACATGAATGAGGAACACCATTCTTCAATTATTAATAAATTAAGACGTAGTAGCGTTTCAAATTCAACATCTTCCTTACAAATAAGCGAACAAAACATGTTTCCTTCGAATTCAAACTTTAAAGATTGTGTATTCAAAAACTGTGTTTTCAAGTAATTTCCCTCTTAGTTTGTCTTATGTTTATTTTGTTGTTTATAATTGCTCTTGTGTATATATTTCTGTTCGATGTAAAAATATTTGAATAAAGCACTGTTAATTATTAATAGTACATTATGTTTATGAAATTTCATTCATGAAGTGGTCTTAGTAAATTTCCAAACCACTCGTGGAATTAGCTTTGATAACTTTATGAAGCCACTTAGGATACTAATAAGAGAAGACGACGCGCACGTTGCAATACGATGCTGCGCGTCCTGTTAGAACCAGTGGTGCTATAACAGCACGATTTTGAGAGAATAGATGTAAATGATCTGACATAAATTTTATTTTAATGATACCTTTCAATTTTCAAACAATTACATAAATGCATTCAAGAAGTATTTTAACTGATACAAGTAACTAATACAACCACTAGTGGACATATTTATACCATACAACAGAAATAATTTACATGTTGTGGGCAACGTATTTCGTTTATCACATATAAAGTCATGATAATATATTACTGTATATGAGTAAGAATAAATGTATGTGTTGTGTGTGCTATTGAACGCGCTGTACCAATACATCAGCTGAAAAGCGTCACCCACTGAATAGTTACTTTTTAATATTTTTGTTTTCAAAAAATAATAGCACTTGTACCTTAATGAAAATTTAACATGCACCAACATTTGTGCTCTTTCAGAAAATGCACCATCTTGTAGTATTATTTATAAGAATTGTCAAAAACATCAAGTGATTTAAGAAGTCACAAATCCTCGGAGTCTTTTAGATTCATCCTCCTCTTCACAAACGCCCTCTAGATTCATTCGATGTCAAAATCGTGGGCACCGCGTGCGGGCCACCGCGGGAGAAAGAAAATGTAGCCTTTTTCCGCTTCCCCTTCCCTCGCCCCCACTCGCCGCGCCGACGATCAAGGCCCCATTCCGCGCGTCTTTGAAAGGGACTTCAGTGATTACGGCGGGTGGGTCTGGCCAGTGGTGGAGCGCTTTGGCAGCAGCACGCCTTCCCCGCCCCCGCCACCGCTCAACCCGCCCCCCCCCCTCGCCACCGCTCCGCCCCCGCCCCCGCCCCGCCCCCGCTCCGTCCCCGCTCCGCCTCCGCCCCCTGCCCCGCCCCGCCCCCCCCTGCTCCGCCCCCCCGCCTCGGCCCGCCCTCTCCCCGCCCCTTCCCCGCCCCGCCCGCCCCACCCCACCCGCTCCGCCCCGCCCCCGCCACGCCACGCCACCCCCCCACCCGCCCCCCCCGCCCCACCCCGCCCTGCCCCTGCCCGCTCCGCTCCGCCCCGCCCTTTACCCGCCCCGCCCGCCTCCACCCCGCTCCGCCCCGTTCTCGGGGAAAGCAGCTTTTGAGGGAAACGCGCCTAGCAATCAATACGACGGCAGCGCGGAATAGACTTGCTTTCGTCGACTTCCCGCCTCCGCCACCGCCTTCGCCATCCCTTCCCACCTTCGGAGTTCCTGACGCACAATTGCTCTGCGTTGGTAGCTCTGACTTCTCCTCTCGGGAACTCCGTCTCACTACACTTCCTCCAGTGGTACTTACTCCTAGCGCTTTCTGCAGCCTCACATTACCTAACGTTCATACCACACGCCGCCATTGGCGTCTATCCTATTGCAACATCTCCAATATTCTCCGCATTTATACCTCCTCTCGATTTGCTCAGATCCTTTCCAACTTGTGTGCATCCGCAGTTATGAATAGAGCTTTTCATGACTATCAACCTCTAATTTTAACACTCGCCTTTGCAGCATTTATTGCAGTGGCTGTACTTCCTTTCTCGTGAGGTTACTGGCTTTGATCTCTCAATTCGTCTGGCGGTTCGCTCTTTTTATATTCATCACAATTTTTTTTAAGCGTTCAGCCAAAGAGGAAGTAAACCATATTGATTCGTTGATTCAAGGTGAATCCTCTAAATGTGCAAGCGTTTGCCTAGACATGTTTGAGAATGCAAAAAGCTGGCGCAAAGTAACTAGAGACAAGTTCTCATACCGTGAAGTTTCCTGCACAAAATGAATCTACTGTTTAACAGGAAGTTTCTGCAAAACACACCATTTTCTGAAGATTTAAGTTCTTGTCTGGAAACACCAGCTCACTACGATAAATTGTGATACTTACCTACTCAGTTATCGTAACTAGTGATATGAGAGAAAATGGACCAATTCCTGTACTGTCAAATTCTATCACGCTTGTTTAATACTGAAGGTTCTAAGCACTGTGTTATATATTATTTGTCAGAAGCTGTGTAGTTGGACTTAGTATAATACCGAATTTAAATAATTTGAATCTTATCGTTGTAGTTAGTTACGATTTGACATCTGCATTCTATGTATTCGTCATTGCATACAAATTTTTATTTTTTTGAAAATTAATTCTCAATAAAATAACTTAATTGTACGGAAGAAAGGTAATTAAATCCACATTAAATATTTTAAAACTTTAACACATTTAGTAAAAAATTGTTTATTTGTTACTTTTCCTTTATTATGTGAAATGAGAATAAAAGAAGACTATAGTGTAACTTTTCTTCCATTTCAATTTTTGATTCACTAATCTTTGGCTCCTGCCTCAGATAGTTTTGCCCGAGTTCTGGGCTTGCTGTTACTAGTGTCCAACGCTCATTTCGTCCGAGACTAGCCCAGTCCTCCGCTTGCGCCACCAGCTGGCGAACCCTGCTCCCCGCCTGCCGTCCTCTTCGTCCTCTTCGTCCTCCTCGTCCCACTGGCGACGGCGCTGGGATTAGACTGTCGGGCCAGGCCGTCGCGATAACCTCTTTTGCGTCGCGCGCCGACTGACGCTGGTAATCCGTCGCCTCGCCCCCCTCTTCCCCCCTCCCCGCCGCCACCGCCGTCCATTCGGACGAGCCGCATTCAGCATGTTTCGCGTTAACGCCCGCTGACAGGTGTGGCCCGAGGTGCGACGGCCAAGGAGGGGGAGGGACGGCAGAGGTGGCACGGGCGGTTGCTAGGGGCGTTTCCAGGAGGGGAGGCTGTTCGGTCGAGGGTGAGGATGATGTGGCAGAGGGGATGGTGGAGGTGAGGGATGACAAATGGGTAATGAATGGGGGGGAGCGGAGTTATACAATGTTGATGAAGTGACGGAGGTGTCCACGAGGTATGAAAATGTGTATTAAAATATTGAAAGGCAGTATTTGTTGGTTTTAGGAAAAAATCATGTCAAAGAACAACACGCACACTGTGTGTGAGTATTGTAGTTCGTTCGATTACTCTTTTGGAAAGTCCAGTAAACTGTGACGAGTGGCACACATGTATATTCGTAAATATCATATTATTTGAAAATGTTTTTATTCGTTTACTGGTATGCCGACGAGACTAAATGTCCAGTTTAACTGGATATAATATTAAGTATTATTTTCTATATGTTTAAAATGACTTATTTTAGCATGTTTATCACTATTTTTGTCAAGTACTTCAATATTTACTTTTCTGTTACTGTATTCTTTCAAGCCCCACAGAGTCGACACGTGTATTTAAATTTCGTGTGACTGTATGGCGTAGGGCTCGCCGCTGTGGTGGCAAGAAGGATTTGGAAGAGAACTGCCGCAAATCGAGCACGGCGGGTTGCAGCGCGCCGCCTGTCGGCCGCCACACACACAGAGGCGTTTCAGCTGCTGCTCGGATTGGTTGGTCGGATGATTGTTAGTGATTCCGGACGCGCCAACAGATTAGGTCATTATTCCCGTAAGTCTAGCGCATGTGTTTCTCTCGAGAGATGGCGGTGACCTTCCCCCGCTGGATGGCGAGTTCCGGTGCCGACCTACCGTCGGCAGGCGGGGTTTCCCCCTAACCAGGACTCTCCCACCAGCGGGACACCGCCCCAGCCGGGACAAGCTCTAAGCTCCCGATTGGTCTCCTGGAATACGTAGTAGTGTAGTGCATGTTCGCGTAAGTGTGTGTGCACTACTCGGCGCGGGGAGGGGGGAAGTCTGATAATTTAAACAGTAGTGTGTAAGCTTTAAATATGTAACGCAAGGATTCTAAATACACAGCACTTTTACTAGTACATGTATTGAACGGAACATGAAAGACTACAGCCAACTATTGTAATATACTACAATAGCTTTTGGAAAGGTATGTAAAATATCAGTTAATGATAACCAACGATCTAAAAACAAAAACTTTAAGTACTCTTAACCATATACAATACATTCTCAAGAATCTAATTTGACCTTATTTTGGAAATGTATTACTTTACAAAATGAGCATATTATCTTCTTGCACGGAGATATGATTGTCAATAGACAGTTCCAAAGCTCCCGCACAATCGACCAGATTTGGTGGAATGTTTTTTGTGAAGTTTTTGGGATTTATGTCACTTGTTTCTCCCTTCTGTTCATGAATTAATCATTTGTGCCTGTTGCACTAATGCCCCTTTTATTGATGTATCTACTCCCGATGTTTTACGACATGTCTGTTCTGTTCTGGTTCGTTTTTGTAATGGAGTTGCACCCTGGCACGTCCTACCCATTTGTTGCCCAAATGTATTCCCGATATAATAGACCCACCAAATCAACTCATTCAATTCAAACGTTATCTTTAGTTTATATAAAAAATAATAATATTTCATATCTATTTTGTGAAAAAAAAAGATTAGTGATTGCATTAATTAATATTGATTCACTGATAGAAGAACTCATTTTACGATTAGAAAACTGATATTTACATGGAAGAAATTAAGGAATAATGTGGAAAATAAAAATGTACATTTTTTGGAATGAACATTTACATACTTAAGAATTTAAATATGTGCTCAACAACATTCCCAATTTTCATACTTCCTCAAATTTGAATGTTTCTTCTACAAATTCTCCAATTTAAAAAATGGAATTCTTAATATTTCACATTCGCTTGTAATATATTTCCTTGTTAAAATAATTTTCATTTCATTATTAGTCGGTGAATATTGTACAAACATTTTTCCAATTTGGTGTAGTTTGATATTAACATCTAGAATAAGTTAAGTTTGCAATTTTGCGAGTTAATTATAATATTGTTTATATTCTCTACTGAAGTAAATAGTAATATGATGATATAAAATAATCTATCTCATAGACGATTGCTTTTAAATATTCATATTTGGTTAGGTTTATGTCATATAGCAATGCAATAAGCTCATACCCTTGTTATAAAAGAAAGGAAATGAACTTATTTGATTTTTTATCGCCCATTCTTCGCGATAATTTCTCTTTCATGAAATCGTTTGCAAAAATAAGGTAATAGGACTACAAAAATGTGTAATTTTCTTCATGATCATTCCGTGTGCGGTTTGATTTGATTTGATTTTTTCGTGTTTCCTGGCACGTCAACTGCTTTGGTCATTAGTCCCGTTAGAATAGTTCTTTTTTTTCGGGATATGCGGGGTGATCTTCCCCCCCTGGATGGCGAGATTCGCCGCCGGCTAGTGGGGTACTCTCTTAATCATAACCACGACTCTCCCACTAGCGGGGCACCGCCCCAGCCGAGACAAGCTCTAAGCTCCCGATCGGCCTCCGGAAATATGTGGTAGTGTAGTGTATGTTAGTGTAAGTGTGTGTGTGTAAGGGGAGAGGATAGGACAAGGGAGAGGAAGGACATATCGCGCGCGGTCCGTGGCCCGTTTATTAGGGTACAGCTCTGGCATTCGCCTGGTGGTGATCGCAGAAACCACGGAAAATTACCGATCAGAGCAGCCGGCCCCTGGAATTCTCCTGCAGACAGCGACTGAATTCGACCTAGCTGAAAAGCTAGTGTCGAAAATCCTGTCGCCGTGGGGAGTGGGAACCTAGGACCTCCCGGTCTGAGGCGCTGCTGCGACATCAGTTGATGCACTGAGCTACCGCTCTCGGTCCTGTGCGGTTTACATCCAACAACTGTTAATGAAGTTGAGCGATTGTGTGCTGACACATGACGTAGTACGGCGGATTCACTCGTGCAGCGACTACGAGAAATGCGCCGCGACGGTTATGAATTCAGTCGCGTTGGTTCTGGTTTCAGTCTATTTTAGTATCGTTTGTTCTCAGATCTCTTGTTCATAATGTTTTTATCCATCGGTATCAACGGTATCAAACGGTATAAAAATGATCGTTTCGTCTTATTAAGAGGTTTCCAACTAATGTTTCTTATCTAGCGAAAATATACAAATGGCTGCATTGCAGGCGGCGATGACGCTCTTAGCGGGGGCGTGGTTTCGCCAGCGCAACGAACCCGGGTCCTCAGCTTCACGTCGTGTCGTCGCCGCCTGGGCCCGCGCCGTGGGCCCTAATTGGTATGCAAATATGCATTGGCGGGATCCTCTGTGTGTCGGGCTAACGCGGTGTAATTGGGGTAAGGATGAACGCATTCCTCACGGACCCTGAATGGAAATGTCGGGATCCGCTTAAGAAACGTCCCTGTTGCCGTCGCGTCGCGTCGCGTCGGGTCGGGTCTAGCGCTTCCCAGACAGTTGCGAGGAAGACTGCTCCGTCGCCACCTCGCGCGCAATCTACTTTGGCTCGTCGACGATATCGCCACCCGAGCTCTGAATATCTCGCTGTCGACGCCGCCAACCGAATTATTAGTGCACGGCGGAACTGTCGTCTGCGAATGAGTGGGTGGAGCGCGTGTGTGCGGACACTGTCAAGGAGCGGGGCCGTTTGATACTTGGAGCCGCTCGCTGGAGAGGTGCAGGATAAACGCGATTCAAAGCGAGCTGAACACGGTCCTCTTCAACACAGAGACGCTTTCGTACTAACTGGTTAATCAAAGAGCGAAGCTGGTAAAACGGAGGCGAACGAGAGGGAGGTTTATGAGCTCTTGGAGTTGCGTTGAGTTGTTATATTTGTTTTAGTATTAGTACATTTTAAGCAAGTTGGCCGGTAATACATTTTATTTGAACTGCAATTGGGTATGACGCGGTGTCAGGTAAATAACAATAATTACAATAATAATAACAATATTAATAATAATAACAATATTAATAATAATAACAATATTAATAATAATAACAATATTAATAATAATAACAATAATAATAAAGGAGTACAGTACAAGCCGAAGATACAGTAATCATACTATGACTAATGTTAAGTATTTAACTCTGTCATGATATCCAATAATTAGATTGGTGATGCTAAAATTTAATACAAGCTACACAAATATCGGCTAAATTAGATTATTTTTTAACTTCATTGATCGCGTTTACTACACTTAACTGCACTGCACTCCACTGCACTACACTACACTACACTGTTTTTGCTTTGAATTACACTGACCAGCACTTCACAGCACTTACTCATTTAATATCTATTACTCTCATATTGTTCTAACTTATTTCTAAAACTTCGGACACTTAGAGGAAAAGCTTTGAAAATTGCTGCAGGTAAACTGTTCCAATCTTTAATTGTTCTGTTACAAAAGGAAAATTTCCCAAGATCTGAATTTTGTTTCCTTATTGAATTTTGTTTCCTTGTTCAAATTTTGTTTCCTTGTTCAGATTTTGTTTCCTTGTTCAAATTTTGTTTCCTTGTTCAAATTTTGTTTCCTTGTTCCAATTTTGTTTCCTTGTTCTAATTTTGTTTCCTTGTTCGAATTTTGTTTCTTTGTTAGAAGCTTAACTAAACAAAATGAGAATATGTTGACAAAGTGGAATCAAAAGATTAATAGTTTACGGAAAATATTTAACCGCCAAATGACACATGGAAAAAAAATTAAACAATAAATTAGTTTATAAAACAATACAGTAATGGAATTGATCCCTAATTTCTCTGGATTATTGTCACACCATACAAGAACGATTCTAATTTTTTTACGAATGATGAAAATATGTTAGCCTTAATCCTTAAACAAAATATACCACAAACAAAAATGTGAATTTTGACCTTTGAAAACAGCTGTGTATTTTCTAATGAAAAGCGATTTATATTTCATTGAACACTAATGTCTGAGTCCAACATATCCTATACAGAATAATTCCGTTTTAAGAGATATATTTTTGCCCTTTGAAGACGGAAATGCTACTACAAATTCATTATATCCCCATCCTGAGTTACTTTACATTTTACTGTTATCGACGTGGCATATGATGTCATTCGAATATTGACTTTAACTTACTTTCCGAAGCGATCACAACTGGAACTTAAAAAACAGGAACGGAGCATTGTTCACTAGACCAGAGTTACTGAAGAGGGCAGCCCACTTGACGTGCCCTTGTGTGGCTTGTTGCTTCTTGAGCCAGCCCTACAGAAGGGGAGAAGAGAGGCTCGCGCGAATCGGTTCTAGTCTAGTGAAAGGCAAATGGCATGTGAGTCACTGCAATATTGACATTTATATACTTTTAAGAGACATAACGAGTAGAAATTTGTAAAATACTGTACATAATTGAAATGATTGAAGGCGTTGTCATTGTCAACAATACTATTTATTTCAATAAGAGCAGCTTTCGATGGCTTAGCCATCATCATCAGTTTTCTGCTGTCTGGGAGTCACAAAAACGCAAACCCCAAAACACAAAAACGCAAACGACTGTCGTTTTTGTGACTTCGAGACAGCAGGAAACTGATGATGATGGCTAAGCCATCGAAAGCTGCTCTTATTGAAATAAATAGTATTGTCGACAATGCCAACGCCTTCAATCATTTCAATTATGTAAATGTCAACTACAATTCACCACTAAACCAAAATACTGTACAGCTCACATTTTCTCGCTCAACTGAACATGATAAGAACATTAGCATGAGTGAATTATCTACGGAACAAGCATGGCTTACTGTCTTCCGCAAAAGTACACGGGAAAGTATGAGAAGATTTTAACCGTATACAGATGAGTTGAGTTATTTCTAGGAAAGTATTTCCTTGAGCGGGATTTCCTTCTTCAACAGCCTTTGTTAACGGCAAGTGAGAGTGAAACCAATGAATCACCAGGCTCGCCATATGAAAAAATGTTTCGGTTCAGCTTCTGGAGGGGAACTCTTCTTGGGAAAAAATATTCTGTCAACTATATTGTTGCAAATCTGAAAGGTTTTTCCTGAGATGATAGGAAACCAAACTTTTGACTAAGAACGATTTAGCAGATGTAAGTGCAACCGTTTAAGACATGTGCTCAACGTGTTTCTTTAGTGACTATTTCTAATGAAAACACAACCTTTTTTTTGGGAATAATTTCTGATACTACAGAAACTTTTCTACGAAGGGAAAAGTTGAAAAAAATTAGAAGCTAAAGAGAGTAGTATGTGTTGGAAAGATATAAGCTGTTCTCTTACATATGGAATTAAAATGTCTCTAATTTATAAATTGGGGCTCAGGCCAAACCGTATTGTCTTTCATAAGCAGGACTCTCTTAAGGGCAAGTTCCTCCTTTGTATTTAATAAATAATAATAGTCTTCTTTTAAGATTAGCAATATTTCGACAGCCAATGAAAGTTTCACTACAATCCTATTTCCTTACTAAAACAATTCTTAATTTCTATTCTAATAATTATCTGTTACTAAGTCGTCTTTTCTCCTCTAACGGTAACTAAAGCCGCTTTTTCTTCGTTGCGCCGTTAAATACTCCTGATTCTAAGGAGTTTCCCGAGATGGTCCCTTGCCAGCGATCTTCGTTCTTAATTATTTATTTCTGGCAGAGTATTAAAAACACTGAAAGCCTTCGTCGAACGGCGTTTAAAGTCCTTGACGACCGGCGTCGTGTCCCGAAATATTAAAACGTAGCTGCACTTACGGGGCCACTTAAGAGTTTTTTCTTCTTCTTCTTTTACTCCAAATCACCCACTGCTCCGGGGCTTCGGGACGCCGGAGAAAAGTTTTCCGCTTCAGTGAAACTTTCAACAGGTTCTCATTTTAGGGCCTGCAGTTTTAAGATCCGTTCCTCCGTCCGTGCGACGGCGAGGCGCCTCGTAAGCAGCGGTCGCCAGCCGCGCGGCGCATAAATAGGCGCCGGAGCCCGCACAGGACCGTTTCGCCGATGAGGGTGGCCAAAATTATCCTTTCGTGAACTACGCGGCGCAGTTGGGGGGAGTTTGAAATGGCGCATCTACTCTCTGGAGTGGAAGTTGATAAACTTTAGATAAAAGTAGTTCGAGCCAGAAAGAAAAGTAATTCAAGGGAATACTAAACTGTAATGATTAGTTTCGCAACTGTGTGGTTTACAACGAAATCTGAATCTTATTAAATCACGAGAAGAAATATTTTTCATTATAAAAAATGCCTAAATATAAAATATTAGTTAACATCAATGACGTTTATTTACAATTGCTCCAAAATTTTTAATGAGTGCTGTACTAAAATTGTGCGCTTGTTCAAAAATTGAACATTCTACAGCTTTTATCAGACCAATAAGAAATAAAACAATACATGGAACAAATGAACGCGATGCTGTGTAGAATCCCTAGTTAATAGAAATAATTGTTATTTTTATAAAATGTATTATCTTCAATAACACAAGTGAACACGATTTTGCCGTTGATTCTCTTATGTTCAAAATGAGGAAAATGTAATGGAATAATATCGCGGTTATGCTTTGATTTTGCGGCCAAGGTATTAATTTTTATTTTTTACGCTTTTTCTTCTATTTTTCCTCAGTTTCTTTTCGATAATCAAGAAGATTTGTCTACAAATTTAGATGACTCAAAGGAATTACCATACACTAGAAAAGGATATATCAAGAGAAAAGAATAGAATCATCTCTGACCAAAAAAAATGTGTAACTTAATTTTAGAAAAGGATGACCCCTTTCATATTTTTGTACCTTTCTCGCGTCATAAAGATTTTAACTCCGACTGACAATGCGAATGGCTGAGTGAAATAATTTAATGGATGATAATAATATATTCAAAATGGCAAGGTTTCTTGCATGGGAACGCTAGATTCGTGTTCCATTCAATAGCGTTAAAGAGCTTAACGCTCATTGGGTAGTATTGAATACATTGTAGTCGCATTTTGACCACGTTCCACAGACAAAAACAAATGTGTTGTGGTGAACAAGAGATGGCGGCGTTTTGTAATAATTAAATTCACTAGCCTTTTTTTATTACAACATACAGTTTTGTTATTTTTTTATAACATTGCGCTAAATTGATATTTTAAATTTAGCTTCCCACAAAATGTAATATTATTCTGAATTTTTCCACATTTTTTTGCAAGAGTTTCAATTCTCCCATAACCCTTCTTCTGTATTCGCAACTGAAAGAAGATGGAATTTGGAGACTGTTTCTTGTATTTTCACTGGCAAACACACAAGACTCAGAGCTGCGAAGATCTTTTTACTTTTGAATCAGTAGCTTCAAATACGTTCGCATTGTTCTAAGTACTATATGTGTACTGTTTTCTGCAAAGTTGTGGTACTATATGTGACCATTTTCTTAATGTTGCTGCTCAGGGACTTTTGTATTTGTTTAACTTTCTCATTGTGGAGTAGAGAGAAAGGTATGTAATCCTGTGACTAAAAACGGCTAATTTTCAGCAGAAAAAACTCTTACTACAGGGCCTGGTAACAAGAAAGGGGATAGATTCACTTGCTAAATTTAGAAAAAAATTACTCAAACACATCGTGTAGTCAGAATTCATGTTTTGTGTAACCTTGATTTCGAAAAATCGAATTACGGCAAAACGACTGTTCGTCTGTCTGTCTATACGCCCGTTTGTCTGTGAGCAACGATATCGTTCAACTAATTTTCTTCAAAATTAATATTACTCAATCGATCCGGCTGATGTTGCAGGCCCTTGAATTTGAAACCGATATTTTAATTTTGGAGAGTACTTTACATGAAGCCCGTAAGACATTTTCTAAATTTTCAAAAATAAAAATCTCCATTGTTTCTTATTACATTTTTTTGTTGAATAATGTGAAGAAAATGGTGCAGGTCTCATGTTCGTTTCAACATTCTTTTCGTTCAGTTCAACATTCTTTTCGGGGTCTTCCTAAAACTAAAACATTAAAGATAGAATTTTTTTCCTTAATGCATTCTGTTCCTCAAAGATAGATTTTGAAATATGTCATGAACAATTTTGGGAAAAATTGAATAATTTTTGCGTACTTTTGCATGAAAATACGGGCGAGAAAGTACGTGCTGTTATAGCGCGTCTGGTTTTTAAATTAATCTTTTAAAAAGTTTAAAGTGCTTTCCCGTGCATCTACCTGTTGCTTGTTTAGTTTCAATGATAACACCTTGAGTTATTTCACTTGCCCGAACTTCGTGACCCTCTGTCAGTACCTACGCATCCGCATTTTTTATTATTATAATTTTATTTTACTTTTATTTTCATTACATTGTTCAGTTTAGATATTAACTGTGCAAATGTTTGATGGTGTTAATCTACTTTATACCAACTTAAACTAACTTAAAATTATACACATTTACGATTTATATATATATATATATATATATATATAATATTATTCATACACACACACACACACACACACACACACATACACACCAACACACCATACAGGTATAGGCTGGGAAGGAAGAAAGCACTCAGATAGAAGTATTTTCAGGTTTATGAACATCGTATGAGAGAATGAAGAGCATAATCTTAAATTTTATTTGATCCTTGTACTCTGCATCAATGTGTCGGGTAAGCGTTGAAGATTGATTTTTACAATAAACGATCTGTTAGGAGGAAACTTTCGATAACCTTTTGTAAGATCCGGACTCATAGCGTCGCATTTATAAATTAGACCAGTGCCAGACTCTGTCGACGCCTGCTTATATCCTGAAATACTGATGTTGTATGTTCTTTTGAGATAGCCTTATACTAGTCTTCAGTGAGTCGTAGTAGTTGGTGCGTTGTTGAGTGGATTGGTCCTGAACGGGCAGATTGAATCGACGGAATAGCGTTGGTGGAGCTTATGTGATTAATCTTGAGATTTTATTTGGATCACCCAGTATTTTGCTTAGATTTGTATCGGCAGCATAGGTCCAAATGAGATAAGCATCGCACCTCCCTAGCGTGTACCGGGAGACACGCGAGTGCGATTTCGTCGCAGACAGCCCGAGTGTTAAGTTCCCGGCCGGGCGCCGGTCTTCGGGTCCCCGCCGACCACTGACCACCCAACTCCCGCGTCGCGTTGCATCGTGTTGCGTCACATCGCCACCGCGGCCGCGCCACGGACTCGCTGGGGCGGCCCTGTACTTAGCCAGATTTTAATCGCCATTAAAAGAGAGTACTTTTTCCTCCCGTGTAGTGTATAATTCAAGATAAAATGATAACCAAACACACGGCGTAGAAAAGCCTCGGCAGGGAGAACCGAGGGTAGTAAAGAGGTGGTTATTAAATTAATTCAGAAGCTCCCAGCCACTCTCTTGTTAATGGGGTGTTTTATTAGCTCTCCAGTGGCTTAGTTAAGCCGGGGGAATATGGAACTCGTAAGATAGCACGGGCGCTCGTTCTTAAGGTGCTGCCTTCAACGATGACTTCCGGCGGACCAGACACTCCGCTAGAATGTGGAATGGAGTCTAGTTGAAAGAGCTGGCGACGCCAGTAGTTGCTGCTTACATATTTCTCATTAATTGTTTGTTATTTGCCGGAAAGTATTATGTGGTTTTGAAACGAAATCGAAAGGTTAAATCAAATTTTCCAACATTTAGTTTCCTTTTCTCAAGAAAATTTGAAATTGTAAATTAATACAATTGCGGTAACAATCTCCACAGACTCGCCTCCACTTTTAAAACTCCAAAAATATGTAAAAGGCAGAAAAATCAAAACGACTGAAAATTTTGTCATTAAAGTATTCGAATATATTACTTTAAAATTCGATTTTACAAACCCAAAGTTGTAAAAGTATGATTTTGACAATTCTACAGGTTGTTATGAATAAATGTTAAAGACTTCTAGAACATGCTGGGGATCCAACGTAATAACTTTTTTCCAATGAACATGTGATGGTGAATATCTTATAACAAAGTTACACATTACTTATTTTTCCATCATATCCTGATCGGTAAAAAATCCATGCAGGTAAACAAATTGCAGCTTTTGCAGATAAACAAATTTTCAGGGACGACCTGCAGTTTGGTACTGACAGTATCAACAGTTTTACTTTATTGCTCAGTTTTCACTGTCTGATGATACGCTCCGTAAGCACGCGTCAAATGCGCCAAGCATACTTAAATCTAGACATTTGTGTGGTCGATTTGTAGAAATTGTAATCGTTTCTGAAATATCCCTTGCGTATTCATTGGATAATGCTATTATGCAGTTACATCTTGTCTAGCACCATAGTAAACATAGCTTTCATAGCCACCGTTTCTTTTGAATAAAGAAAACATTTCCATAATCAGAGAAAACTCAGGGCGTGGAACTGATACTCCGTCACTTCGATACATCCTTTCCTTTACGATAACTTCTGTTCCTGAATCTTTCTTTACCCTTTAGTGTAAACTTTGTAGCTTAAAAATAATGATCATTTGTAAATTAAATTGAAATAGGAACAAGATCATTCATATCATTGGCAAAATTAAGTTGTAGAAGAATACCTTAAAATACCAGTATCTTATAATTCAAATCTAATATCAAGCCAAACTTGCTAAAAAGTAACGTTTCCTTTTGAACTGTAAAGAAATCGTCATTAATTTCATTCATCACATCTATATGCGAACGATTTTTGATGTCAGATTTTTGAATGAGTAAAAATATAATTGTTCGAATCAGGCGCTGTGACACATTTCTGGGGCAGATAGATTTTAAATTTATTGATAAAACCTTTATTCTAGAGTAACTGTGTTCGTCTCCCTTTTATCTCTCACCGGTAGCAGTAGCACAGTGCATCAACTGATTTCACCACAGCGCCTCTGATCGGGAGGTCATAGGTTTGAGCCCTGACGTCGGCAGGTTTTTCGACTCTGGCCTTTCAGCTAGGTCGAATTCAGTCGCTGTATGAAGGAGAATTCTAGCGGTCGGCTGCTCTGATCGATAGTTTTCCGTAGTTCCTCCGATCTACACCAGGCGAATGGCAGAGCAGTACCCAAACAAATGAGCCACGGACGCACGATCTTTCTTTCATCTTCCTTGTCCTATTCTCCTTACACACACACACACACACCAACATGCACTACATTGCCACATACTCCGGGAGACCGGTCGGGAGCGAAGAGCTTGTTCCGGCTGGGCGGTGCCCCGCTGGTGGGAGAATCCTGGTTATGAGGAAACCCCACCAGCCGACGGTAGGTCGGTGCCGAATCTCGCCATCCAGCGGGAAGATCGCCGCCATCTCCCGAGGAAAAACATGCATTTCACTTACGGGACTAATGACCAAAGCAGTAGACGCGCCCGAAAACACGAAAAAATCAATCAATCCTTTTTATCTTCAACACGGGTCCATCGTGCCCGTACACAGTATAGGGAAGTCTCTCTAGCAACGTTCGACGCGCCGAAGTTGCTGTGGAATCCGCGGTGACTTAGCAGGGGAAAAAGTGAACGCGACGGCGCGGGATGCAGTGCCGTGTGTTGCCATCCGCCCGCCAGGCCCGCGATTCGCTTTTATCTCAACGAGAATCGTCTGCATAAAGGACGCCATTCAGAGCGGTATCAACGAACATTTGGCTTTTAAAACAATGAATATCATACAAAACTTTATCGAGTGAATAATTCGAAATGGGTGGCATCGTTGTTGCAGACCCGAGAAATGACTTCGGGAGTTTGAAGATAAAATCGCAGTCGAGTGGCACTGAATGTGTATGCATTCACAGCAGGAAAATAGCTATGTTATGTTTTTCATTTCATTACTGGCATGATATTCCTTTCATCACATTTTAAACAAATATGGCTATTATTTTGTTAGGAATGAATATCTACGTAATAAACAGTACAGTATGGCTGCAATTCAACAAATCACGAACCATACAAACAGCACGTTACGCCGTCTGGTAATACTTTAAATTTAAATAGAATGGCGGGAATATCAACAATAACTTTTGGTTCACTAAACTGCTCACATTTGCTACTTTTATTAATCTGTAAATTAATTTGTTTAAATTGACGGTAATTTCGGAATAGATATTTGAAAATTGGCGAGAGAAATGGTTTTAAAATTCTAATCCATTCTCCTTACGGAGTAATTAACAAAAATAATCCTATACGATATAACACTCATTAATTTTTCTTCATACTTCTAGGTGGAGTTACATGAATTTTTACATCGCTACTAAATATTTTCAAATAACTGTGCGTATTAGTTGAAATAAATAACGTAAGCATTTGATTTATCCGGAACAAAAATATCTCTTTCGCATTTTCAAAGTGTATATCTATTTTGTCTTAATTTGTTGAGTAAGACGGTCATGAATGGTCTGGGAAACGTTTCTGATCGGGAGTTAGGTACTAATCCTTCAATGATAATGAAGATTATGTGAAAATAACAATCAATTATTATTTCTCGACAATTGAAACAGGGAGGGGCCTCTGTTTAAAAGTTATTATTTATATTTCACATGATTGCATTCAAGCTATATCTTGTATGTAATGTACGTGATTAAAATGAGTATTCATTATTGTGCTTTTGTGTTTGTTTCAGGTGAGTACTCCTCAAAGTGAAACTGATCGTGCTCTTTATGGGTTTGACAGAACTGCGCTCTGCATGATCGTGACGAATTTGACTATTTGAATGCAATGTGAGTACAGACGTTCTCTTTTTAGAGCAAGTCGTTAATATATCTCAGTGCAGGCAAGTAGCAGTACTCGCAATTAGTTGTGTAACTGAATTTCCTGTTCACCTTCACATATTGTCATTAACTCGACACTTTCACATTTTTATTCCCTTGATTAATAGTGTAGAATACCCAACATTGTAAACGGATTTGTTTTCAATTTTTACGAAGAAAGTGTAAATATTTGATAAATCTAAGTCAAATAATAAAGTAAGCGTTGTTAGTTGAACATTCTCTACTTTACACCAGGGCTGTTCTTTAATGATTATGTTGAAGTGTTTCTGTTTTCGTGAATTTATGAAACTCAATGTTTTATCCGATCGAAGCATTTGTTAATTAGAAACTTCATGCTTTAGAGTTGTTTCATTCAATATGGTAAAAGGAATAATATTCTGTTAGTGACATTCACTCGAAAGAAGGGTGTTTACGTTGAATATCCATCTGATTTTACCGTTTCTTCGAGCAAATTGTAAACTGCATATCTGCATATAGTGTGTAAAATGAAAATGAAGGTAATGTTTTCTATGTAAATATTACTTCCAACAGGAAAATCAAAAGTTTACTTTCATATATCCGTCGTTATTACTATCACATGGTCTCCATGCTTACACGAATGTAATTATAACCGATGCATATAATGCCTTTTCGCATATAAAAATGAAGATGCAAAATTTAGGAAAAAAACTATGAATGTTATATTATTAAAAATCAAAAATTATTTAATGAAAAATAACATTTGGGTCACGTACGTCAGTATATTGTGTTTTTGATATATTCGTTTTTGATAAAATCTTGTTTAAGAATTTCTTAAAACTTGTCACATTTTATACAAAATTACGCAGAAACAATTTGTATTAAAAAAATTGAAATAGACAGACTTTTAAAATAATATAATTTTATATGAGAAAGTACAAATTTAGAACTGATTAGGGGAAAATTATTTATGAAAATAGCCACAATTTGACTCAAAATTACGTAAACACTATTCTCTTTTAAAATATTGTAACTGACATTATTTTAATCTCATATTCATTTTCAGTCCCAATCAGATTAATTTGAAGATCAAAATTTCATAAGAAAACATCCCTTAGCTTCAGTAATGTAAGTATGGAAGAGGTTCTAAAAAATATGATGTTTTGAGATCGTGAAATTTACAAAATTCGGAGGTTTTAGGAAAATAGTATCCACACGTGTTTTGGTCCACATTGCTCCATTTTTGCAAAAAGTTTAAAGCAAAAATGGAGCCATTTCTGAGAAACTTTTGAAAATGCTCTTTGACCGTGAGGTAAAGTACTTCCAAGAGCTAAAAGAACCAATTCAAATTTGAAGGTCAGGGTAGAATATCGAGGAGCGACAAAAAGACAGACATTTGAAAAAATATTTTTCCGATAGTAGGAAAACCTAAATCGTGTATCTTCGCCAAAACCCCGCCATCAATTGTGACCTGCAGCAATACATACCTTCCTCGATACTTCAATTACGTACATACCAGTATATGCGAAAGTAACATGACAACAATAATTTGCTCTTATTGACAAGAGGCACGTCATGTACACAACGTCCCCTTGTTACGAGGTCCCAATATGTCCGAAAACAGCCCGTCCGTTCTCGAATTGTTGAACAAGAACAAAACAACAGAACGATTAGGCGAGGCCCGTTCTATGGCTGACAGCGCGCTCAAGAGCCGTCACCCTGCGAAAGCGACGCGGCGGTGGCGGGGGCGGGGGCGGCGGCGCGCGTTTAGACAAGGGCCTCCCGCGCTAAGCTGCGGCAGGGGTGGGGGCGGGGGTCGAGGGTGAGGGGGAGGGGCGACGGTGGAAGTGGAGGAGGCAGCGATGAGAGCGGCTCCGAGGCGTTAAAGGTTGCGCTGGTGACAGGTCGTTTGAGGGAGAAGATGTCGGTGGCAATGTGGAAGTAATGGAACTGGAGTTAGTGGAGCGAAGAAAGGATGATTGTGAAATGGAGGCAGAAGGAGGTGTGGAAATGGTAGTGGAGTGGGGTATGAAGACATATATTCAGAGGTGAGTCGTGGGAAGGTAGGACTGTGGCAGGAGACTCCGTTGAGCTGGTGGTCAGTGGGAATGGTGCTGGTGATGATGGTTTCTGGATCGCTCCCGAGAATTTTGATATAAAAGGCGGTTGGGAAATGTATCAAGGAGTAGGATGCAGGTGATGGTCATGGGGATGCTAGAGGACCGGACGGTTTAGTTTAGGCCTTATTTTACGTGGCGAGACTCAGGCCATCAGGCCCGCTCTTCCGTCTAACCACGCAAATTTCGCTACGCTCTTTTCACCACCTAGCGGGAAAAGGAGGTATTATCTTCGGCGACAAAACAGTCGGATCTCAATTTTGCTCAGAGGCTTCTTTTAGACTTGAGGATATTTTACATGCAGTAAATCTACTACATGGGACACTCGGCTTTACTTCCCCTCCGAAGGAAGGCGTACGAAGGATTATTTCGCTCTTAAAAATCCACGGTTTCGATCGGGTTTGAACCCGCAAACTCGGGTAAAACAGTCCGGTACGCTGACCGTTATACCACCGAATTCGACGGTGGCGGTTGCAGTGATGGTAGTGCTAGCAGCGAGGGCGGGATGTAGTGAGTGGCTGTTGAAACGGCGGGGGTGACGATGGTGACTCGATCGCTCTTGATAAGACTGATAGCACAGGGTCAGAGGAGTTGGTTGGTTGGTTGATTAGTGAATCCGGGCGCGCCAACAGCTTAGAACATTAGTAGCGTTAGTGTAGTGCGTGTATTTTCCTCGGGAGATGGCGGTGATCTTCCCCCCTGGATGGCGAGATCCGGCGCCGACCTACTGTCGGCTAGCGGGGTCTCCACTTATACAGGACTCTCCCACCAGTGTGGCACCAGCCCAGTGGGGACAAGCTTTAGGCTCCCGACTGGTCTCCCGGAATATGTGGTAGTGTAGTTTATGTTAGTGCAAGTGTGTGTGTAAGGGGAGAGGGTAGGACAAGGAAGAGGAAGGAAAGATGGCACGCTAGATTTCTCCCCGACCGTGACTGAATTGGACCTAGCTGGAAAGCTAGTGTCGAAAATCCTGCCGCCGTGAGGAGTGGGAACCTAGGACCTCCCGGCCAGAGGCGCTGCAGTGGCATCAGTTGACGCTCCCGGTATCGGAGGAGTGTGAAGGGGTGGGATGCCAGAGACGGCCGTGGGGCTGGGGGAGCCGAGGGTGCTGGTGGAAGCGGGGGCGGCGGAAGCTGTGGGCTCGCGGCGGCGGCCGCGCCCGCCCCAATTTGGGGGGCGGATGACACCGGCGCCGAGGCGGCGGCTATTTGTCCGCAGGCACCGCCGTAGAAGGGGCGCAAAGTAACGCCATTAATCACGGTCCGAGAGACACGCTCCCCCCCTGCCTCGCAGGCGGATCGATCCCGCCTCACCGCCTCAAGGCGCCACGCCGCGCCGCGCCCACAGCGAGGCAGCGCGGAGTCGAACCGGGGACCGGTAGCGGTAGCTCAGTGCATCAACTCATGTCACTGCAGCGCTTCTGACCGGGAGGTTCTAGGATACGATTTTCGACACTAGCTTTTCAGCTAGGTCGAATTCAGTCGCTCTGTCTGGAGGAGAATTCTAGCGGCCGGCTGCTCTGATTGGTAGTTTTCCGTGGTTTCTCCCATCAACACCAGGCGAATGCCGCAGCAGTACCCTACCAAACGGGCCACGGACCACGCGCGATCTTCCTTCCTCTTCCTTGTCCTATCATCTCCATACACACACACACACACACACACACACACTAATATGCACCACATTATCACATATTCCGGGAGACCGGTCGGGAGTTTGGAGCTTGTCTGGGGTGATGCTGGGGTAGTGCCCCGTTGGTGGGAGGGAGAGTCTTTGTTAGGGGGAAACCCCACTAGCCGACGGTAGGTCGATGCCGGATCTCGCTATCCAGCGGGGATCACCGCCATCTCTCGCGAAACAAAATGCACTATACTAACGGGACTAATGACCAAAGCAGTTGACGCGCCCGGAAACACGAAAAAATCAATCAATCAATTGAACCGGGGACCACAAGGGCGCGTCAAGAGACATTCGGATCGACGAACGATTGATTTTTCGTAGAGTGTGGTTTGACGCTACACAAGATCCCTTTCAAAAAGAACAGAGTAATTGTTTCTTGAAAGGAGACTATTTCATTATCTCCGTTCTGATACGCAGTCGTGTTCTAGATAAGCATTCGCAGTCTTATGTTTTGCATATATGTGTATTTTCGAAGTCATTAGACCTAAACGCACCAAAGTGGCGATTTGGTTCTTAAAACCCCATACTAGGGACGTATATCGTGGAATTTTTGAACAGGCATCCTCTTAAGCGTATTTTATCTAAGGTATTATTTTCAGGAGACTATTTTATTATGTCCGTTCTGATACGCAGTCGTGTTCTAGGTACGCATTCGCAGTCTTATTTTATGCATACGGGTGTATTTTCAAAGTCGTTAGACCTGAACGTACCCAATTGTCGATTTGGGTCTTTGAAACCCATACTCCGGTTGGATCTCGTGAAATTTTCGAGCAGACATTCTCTGGGGCGTATTTTACCTAAGGTATTATTTTCACCTTCCTCACTATATGTCGTTCTCAAGAAGTAATCAAACTGAAATGTCTATGAAACGTAGAATCTGATTTTGATGGAATATTGGAGGAGTTAATACTGGATATAATTTTGTTCTGCAGCTGCATAGTTCATTTTAATGCTACATTGAAGATTGTTCCCCTTATAAAATCTACAGACATCAGCCGGTTTTATAGTCTTTAGAATAATGATTGTAATTTGGGTATTTTCTGTGTGTTATGAAAGAAAAACAAGACAATTAGGAAAGCAGAGACGTCAATGTTCTGAACCAACATAATTCTATTCTCTGCCTAAGGTACAATCAAAAATGTAATCCTCCCGGTCTTTTCAACTCTGGGAAACTCTTTCGCTTGCAACGCGTTTCTTACTAATGTAGATTCCTTCAAGAGAGCTTTCGTAAAAATAGCAAGGATATCCTGCCAAGCCCCTCTTCCTCCTATCTGTGAGAGGCAACCCGTCTACTGCTTCCAAACAAACAGGGAGATATCTCGCGCTGTCAGAGATAAAGGATCGGTATATTTGTACCGAGTTGGTAGTCCTCTTCTGGAAAGTCCACAAAACCTCCGAGAGCGCTCTATGTCCGTCTGTCCTTGAGCTGACGGGTGACATACGGCTTATGTCAACGTTACACTAAGCGCTGTATCGAAAATGTTTTCGATGTAGAAATCTGCAATCATTCAATTTACAATGAAGTTGTCATTTCTTCGCTTCTACAATATGACAACTGTAATTAATTGCATACCAAAATTATAAAAAAAGTAATGCTTTTTGGTTCACAAAAGTATCACATTTAAACATAGAGAAACATGTTATTTTGAAGAATGTGTTCTTATCTTACTACACAGTGTATGCGTTAGTAGATATTGTCTGAGATGTGTTGAATTTATTTATTTATTATTTGGAGAAATTCACACTGAAAAGAAAGTTTGTAGTGAAACATATGCGTTGAGTGTGAAGGAGTTAGTGCTTTCTGTTGAAACCCAGCTTGAGGGAAACATTCGAAAAATTAGACAATATCATATATACAGTCGCCAACGTAAATGTAACAACCTACCAAACATTATAAAAATCTTAATTAAATTTGTATTTCATATCTACAGTACACTCACTTTGGTTCTGAAGAAAGGAAATAATTCGTTCCAGGTAATACATTGAAAAGTAATTAACTTATACATTGGATTTCTCTAGAGATACATTTCCGTTCTACTTGGTGTCTTAACAAGGTGTTAAGACCAATTATCTAAAATATGTTCTCGACTCAACACTAAATCAACATCTCAACTATAAATTCGAGTTGAGTTCGCGAGAAAAAATAAAATGATTTTGTTGTTAATTTAAAAGATAACTTCAGTAATTGAAGAAATGTTGAAAATTTCAGTTTTACTGAATTTCAGTAGCTTAGAATACGTGATTGAGTGTTATCTTGTCTATACCTAGTGACCAATAGACTAAACACCACACCACTTGCGTGTGTTTCATACCCCATGTGTTGTATCCAATGTTGTAGATGACGATTGTTAATTTTACTGCACCTGTTACCTATTACTAAATCCTAGTATAATAAGTGATAATGAGAAAAAAAATTGAAAAATATAAATGCAAATTCATTTAGATATAGATATTTATTCACGGAAGAGTATTTCTGCTCGTTTTAGTTACAAGAAATTTCCAAATATTTCAGAAGTTCCTCGTATAATTTCGGCCCCACTCGTATATCTTATTCCAAGCACTTATAATGTTCCTCTTCGCGTATTGGGCCATATCTCGGCCTCGCAATAGCATCCTGTTGGCGGAGCATCGAAGCTTCCGTGCCGCGTATATCACCGGGCGCATCCGGAGGTCGTGGGAGGGGGAGGGGCGGGGCAGAAGCAGCAGCGGCGTCGAGCGGCGGCGGCCGGAGGTGTGGGCGGCGCCCCGGGGCCGCTGATAGCGCTAATTAGCGCTCGCGGTTGTCACTCGTTCGCGCGCCGCAATTAACAGCGGCGCGGATCCGCGAATTTGCAGCCGCGGCGGTGGCGGCGGCGCAGGGCTGCGGCGGAGGCGGGGCGGGGTGAGAGCTTTGCGGAGCAGGGCGGGCGGGGGGGGGGGGGGGGGGGGGCGGGCGGGCGGGGACGTGGCGCTGGCGGGGACGTGGCGTGCGGGCGGGCGGCATCGTGGGGGGGCGGGGGCTGGCAGGGGCGGGATGTGGCGGGGGCAGGGACGTGGCAGGGGCGGGGACGTGGCGGGGGCGGGGACGTGGCGGGTACGGGGACGTGGCGGGGGGGATGGGGTGGTTGGTACGGCTCGAGGCGGTCACAACTGTTTATGTACAAGTTGAGGAGGAGCGTGGGTGGGCAGAGAGTCAGCAGTCGGGCGGCGGGGATGTGACGTGTTCGTTCACTTATACGGAGCACGTTATTGATTCTCACAAGGTTCCATATGATGCAACGTTTCGGCCGACTTCTGCCAGTGAGTGTGATGCACGTCTTAAAAATGTAAAATGTAAGGAGGTTCTTAGAAAAAAATGAAGAACACGGAGGCATGAATACACAAGCGACATTTAAATCACAAAGATTAGATAGTGTAAATACCGCAGGATGATATGTTTATTTTAAAATTTGGTTGTTTGCATAATCACAATATATTTTACTGGAACATAAAGTAATTTGTTTCATCAACTACTTCAACAAAGTAAATTGCATTACAGCAATATGAGTCAGGAAAACCCGAACAATACATGTGTAATATTTCTTTTTGATGGGTAATTAAAATTACTTGTACAAAATGTGTAGTACTGCCACTTAGTTTGCATGAGTATCCACTTTTGTTTGGTACATATTTGACACAGTTCTTTAATAATATGTCCTATATTATAGGCACGTGAGGTCGCGGTGAATTGTTAAATTTAGTTTAAACAATGAAGCATGAATATTAATTCTCAATATTTTCGATTAGAATTAAATCTAAGTTGATGTTAAATTACAAAGATGATTTTCATTATTTTTTTTCTTTTTCGTTCAGAAACATTATATTACAAGTTTTATTTAGATGGCTAAGTTACACAGTAAGATCTAGAAAACATGACTTTAAGTAATCCTTGATAAGAAATATATTGTTCCTAAATGCTGTCTGAAAGTTTCCTCATTATGACGAATAGTATGTCACGCTAAAGTGAATTAAGAAAATGTTAATTTCGTAATAATATCCGTTGCAGTAAAATAAGGAATAATTGAAATAGTTGACTTAAGGAAACACGACGAAAAATATACAGGAAAAAAGAAAGAAAGAAAGAAAGGGATCACGTACTATATTAAATACATTACACAAAGAAAGAAAATATGTTGAGTATTTAACGTAAGTTTTCAGGAAAGTTTTTCAATTCAAAATACATTGTGACAAATTTAATATTTTTTTGTAATTGAGCTTCAAATTTAGTCAACCCGTATAAATATGCTACGTAATATCTCATTGTAGTTTATCCTTTAATTTTGAGTTTTGCCCAAAATTAAGAATTGTAAGATTACACAAAGAGGAACACTACAATAGAATGTGCTAGGTGAAACTATTTAAGATTTTAAGCGCTAATTGAAATCAGTTGAATTCGTTATAAACATTTTTATTTTATAAAACCTTCGCAGACTTAAAAGAAGTTTTTAACCTAGAGACTACGTTACGTCAGTGCCACAGAGAACTTATGGCGTGTTTCCCATTCTCTGCGTCAACCTTTCTCTCCCGATTCCTCGCGATCGTAATGTAGGAGGTTGGAGAAACGGAATTCTTTATTTGTGGAAACATATTACAGTGTTTTAGAGACGTAGACAAACAAGCACATTTGATATGTTGATTGTAAATACAATCCTGGCATTTGTAAATCTATTTCCATAAGGTTTCTTGGGTAGGAAAACTGTTTCAAAATAAATAGTATGCTCTGCACTGTAAACACTCTACCTTTCACTTCCTCTCTGATACTTCTTTGAACACCAGTGTTTCACAGTTACTACACTAGTCTTATTTTACTCCATTGTTACATTGAAGCGTTTTACCACCGTATAAACTCTGATTCTATTTCTGAAAATGGTAGTGATTTGTGACAATGAAGAGTTTTAATAATGTTTACAACTCAATAAAAGCTAATCGATGATAATTTTATCATTGCCTAAACTATTTTCTCTTGAAAAATTTATTTCATTACGGAATGCGGCCGAAGAAATGCAAAATATTAATGTACGTATCTTTCAATTGGATTATTACACAATTGGTAACATATATCAACAACAGTTGTTCATTTGTTAGGCAAACACTAAAAATATTTCATTTTTATCCATCGGCGATACAGATACATCAAACCTTAGTCTAACATCATCCAACTAGAGGTAAAGCAGGATATTTTCCTCCCAACACATAAAGGTTCTATTATGAAAGAATTATGTGTCTGAGACATAACATTAAATTACATAATGCAATCAGCATCAAAGAACATCCTAAAAATAATACAATTTTATTTCATATGTGGAAGTTATAACACGTACGGAAAACATAATTGAATTAGACATAATTGATAATAAAATGCTGCACATTGGCACTCCGTAAAATGTATGAGTTATCTCAGATTCACTGGTAACATTAAAATACTGACTTCAATAGGTATTCCGGATAGCGATAGAGTTGTTTGTAAGAGAACCCAAAGAAATATTTTAAGAAAAGAAACTGAAAGAATAATTTTCCGAAAGTTTGTTGTAATGTATGTGCATAAAGCATATTTTCTTTGCAAAAGCGCGAAAATAACAAATGAACTCGCAATTTTTCGGGCAATTTTAAAAACACGATTTTCTCAAAAACGATTTAAAATGTTTCATTGAAAGAGTGTATATAAAACACTATTCTCTGATATTCTTGAAGCCATGTTTCAATTCTATTAGAGGACCGAAAACGCGAGAAAATGAGAAAAATGTACGATTTTTTACACAATACTATTATCTCAATATAAATTCTATACGAAAATAAATTAAACTCTCAAATTAATTGATATGTAATGTATAAATATTATGTTTCACAACGTTTTTGTAGAGTTAGTTAATTCTGAGAAAAAAATTATGAAAGAGTGCAATTGGAACGGAAACGACTGGTGTCAAAGACACTAATAGCGTTTTCCATTCGCCGCACTAGTGCGCACCCAGTGCGCACTCAGGACAGCTTTCGTGTTCCATTCGACCGCTAGGGCGCACCAGTGCAAAGAAGCGCACGTTCCATTCGCATAATCACACGGAACGATCGCGTCAGTGCAGTCCAGTGCACCGGGCCATTGTGAGGTTAGGTACGGTAGTTATCCATGCTGATTTAGATTCGTGGTGAAATTGTGAAGGCATTTGAGGATCTTGTCACGCAGGGATACTTCGAATGATGGAGTATATTATGTTGTGCAAGAAATGTCTTAAAATAATGTTTGTGATTTAAGAGTTCGGAAAATCAGATTGTGCTTTCCGAAAATTTAACCTTGAATAACTTCCTATTAACAAATCCTGTGCTATTTAGAAACTAAAGTGTTTTAGGTACGTTTCAATTTCGAAACGCTAATAAAGTGAAAATAAAAAGAGTGACCCTTCCAAAATCATTCAAATATATATGCCAAGAAATGTTTCTCGCACGCCCATACATATACCAGCGGAAATGTTTATGTTAATATTTTTATTGTTTTCAGTAATCAAACAATTCTACAGAAGCCTTTCGGTTCAAAATCTTATGTGCCATATCGATCACTTGCAAATCTCGAAATATGAAATTACGACTCATACGAATTTGAAGTTTTCGTAGTTTTTAAATAAAGAAATCACATATTAATAATTTATGAGTTAAAAAGTAAGAATTACCAAAAGACTGCATAAAAATTATAACAACGATCATAATTCAAAATTGTTATTTTTCGAGTTCCATCAGTGTGACTGACGAAGAACAGCTGTGTATAATTTCACTGCGTAGCGCACAAGCACTAACTCAGTTCCGGAATCCGTTTCATTCGTAGCTGCTCTTCACGCGTGTGGGGCAGCACTATTGCGGAGCGATGACGTTTCTGCCCTGCAATAGGGTGGGTTTCAGTGCAACGAATGGAAAACGCTATAAGATACGATAATCCAATGCACAAGGCTGCGTATGCATAAAAATGTCATTTTAAGTTTTATGGATGTATTATTACGATGCACAACTGCAACACGTTTACAAATAGTACTGTCAGGTGAATCGGCCTCATGGGGCAGATGAGCCCAATTGCGTGCACTCGAAGATTGTGGGCTCGAAATCGCCAAAAGAATGAATGGTTACGTGAGGGGTGGGTGAATGGTGATGTATGGGGGATTCCCAATCCCTTGTGCATTACATGTACATTCTAATTCTTCCATAATCTCTTGGTCTGTAGGCAGTGTATGCCAATACCCAGAACTATGATTTAAGGCAAAAAAATATATAATGGGCAAATACGTAAAAATTCAAGGCCGAGGTATGTCTATGCCACGATCCGGGAGCGGTAAAGTACGCTCTTCGCTGAGGCAGAAGTGTCGTAGTGATGTCGGACCGAAGGGTCGCGGGTTCGAGTCCCGCCTCGGACAAGGTTGTATTTGTGTTCGTCCTTTCACCCTTATCATCAGCATTTCGTTTCACCTTCATAGTTACCATAACGTTCATGCCAATAGTGGTCGCTAATGACCTAGATGTTAATGCGACCTTAAATAACAAAAACAAAGTACGCTCTATTGGGAATGACAGAGAGGGATAGCAGGAACTGCAAGTTGCACTAAGTCATTTTGCGCCGTTAGATGCCAGCGAAGTCGGTGGGACAAAACTAAAAAGCTACCCCAGAGTCCAGAAAATAGGCAACTAACTAGATCAAGAATCTCTTTGCCATTCTGTAGCACCAGTAGGTATATACTTATTTGTCACTGTATTTCATTCAATAAATTTCAAATTCACATCAGTTCTAGAACTGAACGAATCTAACAATCTTCCATTTTTCAACTTCTTCTTGAAAATAGAGAAACTTTTTATTCTCATCACAAGGGAAAGTAATAAAAATTTACAGCAGAATTTTTTCACCGTCGACTTCAGAGACGGATTCATTTTCTGCGGCCGGAACGATCGAAAATACCCGCAATTACGTCTCGCACAGCGTCGTTAGCGCATCCACTTCTCAAGTAAATTCTCAGAAAGCACGAGAACGCCGTGCCTCGCATTCCTTCATCTGCCGCGCTCCCTCCCCGCCCGCCCCGCCCCGCCCCCCGCCCTACCCCCACCCCCGCCCCGCCACCGCCCCGCCCGACCGCCCCTCCCCGCCCCCCCACCCGCCCGCCTCCCTGCCCCCGCCTCCCGCCCCCGCTCCGCCCCGCTCGCCCCGCTCGCCCCGCCGCTCGCCCCGCCACCCACGCGCTCGGGCTAGCTAATGCCCTGCCTGCGGCGGTGCCGGCGCCTCCTCGCTGAAACAGACGTAAAGGCCATTATGATTCAGCCAATATCATCAGAGCTTTTAATAAGCGTCGGCAATAAGGCCCGGCGGAAGAGGAGCGGGGGCGGGGCGGAGGGGGGGGTGAGGGAGAGAAAGGGTAGCAAGGATGAATAAGGTGGGAATAAGAAAGAAACACAAGCATGTGAGGCAAGTAGAATGACGGGCGTGGGGGCTGTTGGGAGGACAGACTATTCAGCTAGTCTAAAAGATTAAAAAAAAAAAAGCATTTTTTAACGTTAAAGATGTGAAACTGAAATTTTAATTGAAACTTTTAAAAGTTGAATAACATTTTATGCAAAAGCTGTTTACAAATATTTCAGTCCAATTGGCTGATAAACTCAAATGTATCAGCCTTGTGAATCTTGACAACTAAGAGGGCAGAGAACAATAGGGGATCAACAAGTCAGTTTGCGATCAGTTACAGCATTCCGGCTTTTATTGTTGTTTTAAAAAATTATACGAGAAACGGCAAGTCATCATATATCAAAATATACAATAAACGGCAAATATTACCAATATCTATTCTTTAGTTAGTCTGCTTGGATGAAACATGATGAATTAAGCACTGCACTCCTCAAGTTTAGGTTTTATTTGCTACAAAACGCTCTCTATTTTATGCACAACACACTCTATTTGCTACACAACGCTCTCTATTTGCTACACAACGCTATCTAACGCATTGTCTCGAACAAAAGTTACAAATGTTTGGTCGCAAATTGCGAATTTTTAATAATAATGTAGGTTATTATGAAAATTATTTTTTTGCAGAACAGGTGTATTTTTTATTGAAAAATATAACTTGGAATTCACATACTTTTGTACTATATGAATATTTTGAGATACGAAATATTTCGAAGTTGCTATTAAAATTAATCATCCAGTGTGTTACTTGAGTATCTTTTAACAACTCATGTGTACAATTTGTTTCAACTGTTTGTATTGAATGATTTCGTATTATTTGAGAGGGGTTTTCATAAAAAATATGTAATTCTATTGTATATTAAAATACATTTTCCAGTTTTACTAAGATTAGGAGGTCATCATAACCTCACAAAAGAGTATATTCAATTCCGGCTCATTATCGTCTCAAATATGGCAAAAACATATGCCGCTCACATCGAACCACGTGTAAACGAGGTACGATTTATCTTGTAAAGTTTCTGCAAATAGAGTGATCTGTATCGACGGCAAAATCCTCACGCGTAGACAAAAACCCTGAGATAAAAATGGGATTTTCTATAATTTGTAAGAATTTTCATCGCAAACTGGCGAACTGATAGTAAAGAGGCAACGGACGGAAAACGTGAGGTGAGAGTGGGTTGCAATTTACCCTCGTGCTGTCCGGGGCCTGACAACGCGCCCATCCCCTTTCTGCTCAGCCGACGCTGCCCGAGGGGCGAGACGAATAAACGCAGTGAAGCAGTTGCTCAACTTTGAGCCTTTCTGGGAGACCACGTCGGGCTGCCGCCCTTTGTCATATAATACGCGTGTAAACATACACTCCAACAACTAGATGGTTATGTTAATGGTATTTTCTGAGTACTCGTTGGGGAATGTTTTTGCGGTTTCGTGCTCTCCACAGCGAAACCGAGTGCCCTGGTGTGTGTAGAGTCGCTTGTACATATTGTTTGCTGAACCATATGACAGCGCAAATAAGCACATCAGCAGAATGAACGCTGATTACTAAATCTTCTATATTAAAATATTTTTTTCCGTCAAGCGCATAAAATATTTAAATGCATCGTTACGTGTCTCATTAGTTTCGATAATGACGTTTTACCTCTACTAATGAAGTCGAATTTAGACTCGTTTATTTAAAAACCTGACTACCAATGAGAGGTAGGGCCAACAAGCACGGCAAATCAATGTTGTTACTCATTCCCCTATTTTCCTAATGGACATTCATTTATTTTAAAAGGTTATTGGTTTCCATCCAGGAACAGTCAGTTTTGAATTAGCGGTTGAAGCATATTTTCAGTGACAGAAAATAAAATAACATGTAATATAGTTATTGCAAACAATTCGTAAAAGTAATCAAATATTTTAATACAGTTTAGGTAAAATTTGAATTTATTCTCTTTATTTTATTTAAAGGTCAAGATAATTGATGATAAATGTTTTTACCATGATTCAGTAATTTCAGGCTATGCATAAACTCAGGTAGTGTTCTGATCTCAACCGTAACAAATGTTGTGCGCAAAATTCGATCGAGGCTTTTGACGAATTCATAAATAAAATGTATGTAAGCATTAAGTCATTGATGCGTGTTAGAAATCGCCAAAATATGTGTAATGTATTCCTAGATAAAATAAACGCGCCTGATTCCATGTTCATCTCTTCATTTTTCCAAAAGAGTTTTCTTTCTTCACCTTCTACACACGTTCTACATCGGTATGGAAACCGTGGCCTCGTGAAATAGTATTTCCACCCCGAGACGAAATAACTACGTTTGAAAATCCAACCGCATCAATTCATATCCCATCGTCTGTCGTCGACCACACGCTTTCCGCGGGCTCTGCGTTCGAGTAAACAGACGCACATATCATCCGTCTACGTGATAGGTTCCTTCCCCCCACCCCCCACCCCACACCCCGTCGCTTCGCGCTGCGTCATTCGCAGAACCTCCCCGCCCCTCGAATCGACGGCGCTGGCAGCAGCAGCCGGAAAGATGGCGTTGGAAACGCGAGGATGCCAGGAGCAACGGAGAGGACGCGGAGGCTGGTTGGACTCGTGTCAGCGCAAAGATGGTGAAGAAAGGAGACGGCTGGTCGAGTGTGGTGACGGCACAAAGCAGGAAGAGCAGTAGAAAAGACAAAGGGAAAGACGTGATGGTGCAAAAGGGCTTGGTTAAGTCTGTGAGACTGTGGCAATGCGCAAAATTTGTGCGGAATCGATGAAGGACGTGATAACTGAAAGAGTTCTGTTGAAGGAGAGCGACGAAGACCCAGGTTGACTGGGAATGCATAATGTCGCAGAGATTGGTGACAAGGCAGGAAATAAGGATTAAGATGCGGCAGAGATGCGAAGTGAGTTCCAAACGCCAAAATGCCCAACAGTTCGTGAAATGCGGGACGGCAAGCGACGAGAAAATAAACCATCATAATATGTTGTTATGGTGACGATCACAGTTGTACAATTTGTAAGTATACGAGACAGTATTTGATAGTAAAGACAATCATATAGGTAACGGAAATATCAGTACCTATCTGAACAGAAAAACCAACAAGACGTGGGGAGTGGATACGAGAGGAGCAGTGATGGCAGGCAAAGCGAAATAAAAGTAAGAGATGGAGGATAGTAGTCGAACATACGGAATCAACCGGACCGATGCGAGCCATGTGCAAGAAACTCGGGGCCGACAGGACGGCTGCGACACGGCGAGGCGGGCGGAGAGAGTGAGCAAGCGAGAGAGACAGACAGATACAGAGAGAGAGAGACAGAGAGAGGGTCAGACACAGAGAGAGGGACAGAGGCAGAGAGAGGGACAGAGGCAGAGAGAGTAAGAGAGACAGAGAGAGTAAGAGAGACAGAGAGAGGAAGAGAGACAGACAGACAGGGAGGGAGACAGAGAGAGAGTAAGAGAGAAGAGAGAGAGTAAGAGAGAGAGAAGAGTAAGAGAGACAGAGAGAGTAAGAGAGACAGAGAGATTAAGAGAGACAGAGAGAGTAAGAGAGACAGAGAGATGGACAGAGAGGGAGACGAAGAGGGAGGGGGAGAGGGAGACGGAGCGGAGAGGCAGCCGAGGAGGCGCCTCCGCGGGGTGAGAGCCTTCCTCCTCAGGCGCCGCGTCGACCGAAACTGAAAATCCGCGATCGGTTTCTCGGGCGGACGGCGCGCCGGGCCGCGCCTCGCCGGGCGGCCTGCGGAAGACAGATTTTCGCGGGGCGTGCACCTTGATCGGATTGCGGGGGCCGCGGCGGCGGCGGTGACGGAGGCGGAGGAGATGACGTGCGAAGCAGCTCACGTGGGAGAGGCGACCCTGCGTGAGGAAAAAAGCAGAATTCCCTGAAGAAGAGGAAATTCAACTTGGAAACGGAGATATGTGGATTGCGCAATGCAACGAAAAAAGAGAAAGAATGGGATGATTTATGAAATCGCTCGGTGGCACACTAATTAAATGAATGAAGCTGTCGGAGGAACAATAAAAGTAGGAGACACCCGAATATTAAAGTACACTGGTCGTCTCTGAGTGCAGTCAAGAAAGGGAAGAACATAGAGTATAAAACTCAATTTGAGAACAATAGTCGCTCTAATTCAGGAGAAAATACTAGAGCTATGCTCTTGGAAAAGAGGACGATGACCAAAGTCGAGTAGTCAGATGTGATCCTGCGAGAGTGGCCAAGAGTGGAAGTGAGAGACGATGGTTGCGCAAACATGTATCCCCAGAACTGAAATCGGTGAGAGATGTCGCTCCATGAAGACGAGAAAACCAAGTTCGAGCGTAGGAGCACGTAACGGGTCGATGATAGTGCCACCAGGGTTTTGAGAGACCGAAATCGATGGGAGAAGAAGACGCTCCATGATGCTGAGAAGACGAACCTCGGTTTGATTGATTGATTTTTTTGTGTTCACGGTCGCGTCAACTGCTTTGGTCATTAGTCCCGTACGTTTAGTACATGATTTTTATCGGAAGATTGCGGTGATCTTCCCCCGCTGGATGGCGAGATCCGGCGCCGACCTACCGTCGGCTCGTGGGGTTTCCCCCTAACCAGGACTCTCCCACCAGCGGGGCACCGCCCCAGCCGGGACAAGCTCTAAACTCCCGACCGGTCTCCCGAAATATATGGTAGTGTAGTGCATGTTAGTGTAAGTGTGTGCGTGTATAAGAGGGAGAGGATAGCACAAGGATGAGGAAGTAAAGATCGCGCGAGCTCCGTGGCCTGTTTGGTAGGGTACTGCTCCGGCATTCGTCTGATGTTGAAGCCGGCCTCTAGAATTCTCCTCCAGACAGCGACTGAATTCGATCTAGCTGAAAAGATAGTGTCGAATGTCCTGCTGCCGGGAGGACTCGAAGTGACATCAGTTTGATGCTCGCGGTGCTCACACGAACGCGAACATCACGCACACGAACCTCGCGTGTAGGCAAAAGAGGCTGTTGGTGGGCGGGCGATGGCGAAGTGGGAGTGGGCTTTGGAGCGGGGTGCTGCTGACACGTCTCTTCCCAGCGTGGGTGCGATCCCCGCAGCTGCTAATGGGACGCAGCGCTGGCCCTAGGCTCCCCTCGTGCTCCCGGCCGACGTCTCCCGTCTCGCTCCAGTCGCCCACCGCGACCCTCGAGCCACCCCCGTCACCAGCGCACAGTGGGGCGAAATGCTCCCAGAAGAGCTCGCAAGATACACGAAGACTTGATACGAGACGAGCATTTATCACTCGATGCTCATTCATTCTTCTCAAGTGACAATTTGTATTTGGATTCTTCTCCAAACTGCTGATGTTGTGCATGTTTCCAGCTTCTCGTTTAGCCGTTCTTGCTTTTGTCACCCACAAACTGTTAATCTTACTTTCCTCGTTTTATTTTTAATTTGGCCGTTCTATCGTCCGCTTCCGGGAACAGACAATTTCTTTGGAAGGTCATAACAAATGTTTTGTATCAACCTAGAAAAACGTGTAAACCAAAACCAAAAAAAATGTAACATGGTTTGATGCGTCAGTTTAATGAATTGTTTCAAAACATATATTTAGATACTTTCAGAGATTCATCTTATTACGATAAATATTTAGATGCCCCCTGAATGGGAAAGAAATGCATAATCAAATGCATCTTGATATATTCAAAACTCTCCCGTTATTTTCATATAAATGTTTCTTTTTCTGAATTTATCTACATACGTTATCACTCCACGAAATAGAACGGACCTTCCATCAAAACTACATTGTTGCTTTGCTTTCCCCATCTTAACCTTCTTAGGTATTCGAAATTTATTAGGGATTGCATCTTGAGACGCCAAAAGTTTTCATCCTAAACTCAAGGATGATGTGCGAAACCACGTGTGGGGCAACGTCACATGCGGAGGCGAGCTCAGCGTGGCCTGGCGGAGCGGCAGCAACTTGTTGACTCGGACCTAAAACCTGGACATAATTGCAGAGGGATTTGCGTAAAAATGGGTATGAATAGGACTTTGAGGTCGCTGAATTTGAATATCAAAAATGAATTTCAAAATTCAAAATCGCGGCATCAAAATGACGGATCTACTCATTAAAAAATTGCATAAACAATTTACATGTGGGGTTCGAGAGATTACTGATTTCGAATGTCATAGTAAAATTTAAAAATTTAAAATGGCGGTTTGGAAATGGCTAACTGACTCATAAAAATAACGAAATGTGAAAAAAAAACCTTTCTAGAGCTGAAGTAGTGTGCTTCAATGTCTTCGGAACGAGATTTGCTAAGTGAGAATTCCGAACGCGCACTTTGAATTTGTCCGTTATGGCAAGGTTTTTGACCTGATTCAACTAGCTGAAGTACTGTGCTCCAATGTCTTCCGAATGAGATTTGCTATGTGAGAATTCGGAACGTGCACTTTTAATTTGTGCGTTATGGCAAGGTTTTTGACCTGATTCAACTAGCTGAAGTACTGTGCTCCAATGTCTTCCGAATGAGATTTGCTATGTGAGAATTCGGAATGCGCACTTTGAATTTGCCGTTATGGCCGAGTTTTTGTCTCGATTCAACCAGCTGAAGTATTGGTTTCAATGTCTTGTACGAGATTGGCTAGTCAATCGAACGCACTAATTTGTCCGTTATGGCCAGGTTTTGGCGATTCAACCACAGAAGAAGGTGTCAATGTCTTGAACAGATTGCTAAGTCGGAATTCGAACGCGCCCTGTCAGTTTGTCCGTTATGGCCAGGTTTTTGGCCGGATTCAACCAGCTGAAGTAGTGTGTTCCAATGTCTTCCGAACGACATTTGCTAAATGAGAATTCCGAACGCGCACTTTGAGTTTGTCCGTTAGGCGGTTTTGGCCGTTAAGCTGAAGTACTGGCTCAATGTCTTTCGAACGAGATTTGCTAGTCAATTCGAACGCCTGTCAATTGTCTGTTAGGCCAGGTTTTGGCCGTTAAACAGCTGAAGTATGTGCCAATGTCTTTCAACGAGATTTCTAAGTCGAATTCGAACGCGCCTGTCAATTTGTCCGTTATGGCCAGGTTTGGCCCGATTAACCAGCTGAAGTAGTGTCTCAATGTCTTCGAACGAGATTCTAAGTAATTCGAACGCGCCTTCAATTTGTCTGTTATGGCCAGGTTTTTGGCCCGATTAAACCAGCTGAATATGTGCTCCAATTCTTCGAACGAGTTTGAGTGAATTCCGGAATTCCGAACGCGCACTTTGAATTTGTCCGTTATGGCCAGGTTTTTGGCCGGATTCAACCAACTGAAATAGTGTGCTCCAATGTCTTCCGAACGAGATTTGATAAGTCGGAATTCCGAACGCGCACTTTGAATTTGTCCGTTATGGCCAGGTTTTTGGCCGGATTCAACCAGCTGAAGTAGTGTGCTCCAATATCTTTCGAACGAGATTTGATAAGTCGGAATTCCGAACGCGCACTTTTATTTTGTCCGTTATGGCCAGGTTTTTGGCCGGATTCAACCAGCTGAAGTAGTGTGCTCCAATATCTTTCGAACGAGATTTGATAAGTCGGAATTCCGAACGCGCACTTTGAATTTGTCCGTTATGGCCAGGTTTTTGGCCGGATTCAACCAGTGTACGGCGGGCCGGTGCGCGTCTCCGCTTCTGCCGCCGGGGCCAGGGCCCAGGGGCTGCCTGGCCGGAGGCCCGGGCAGATCAGGGCGCCTTGGAATGCCTTGAGCCCCGGGAAGACGGGAGTGCACTTTAGAAGCAATAACAGTGTAAGCCTTCCAGCTCCCGGGGGCGAAAGTGGTAAACGCTGTATCTCATGCGGTTCACTCTGTTGGCCCTGCGCTGACGGCCTAATTCGTCTGCACATTACTGCCTAAAATCAACCAGTGGTTATGTTCATTTCTTTCATAAACTGCCCCTCTCCGTTTTACAAATCGACTCTTTTTTAATCACAAGTCTCCAACTGATCTTATCGAAGAAAATAATTTGTTAGCGTGGTAAATTTCTATCTACATCTACTAAAATAAGAACATATTCGGTCTGAAATTTGTGGACAATTAGCTACTGTAAAAATAACATATTTAGGTGAGTAGATGATTGAATAACGACTTAACCAATCGCTGCCATCAATTTATTCGAAACCACAAAAAATATTACTTAGAACCTTGTTATTTCCTAGCGCCGAACTATCAGAAAGAGTTTGTGAAAAATCTTTTCCTATATTATTTCAGTATTATAGATGATTTTTGGTGTTCTCACATGCAGACAATCTTTATAAATAAGGTCATTAAAGATAAATAATTTTACAAAGACGAGACGAATTGTAATTTATCCTTAAAAATATGAAGGGATTTTTAAAGAAAACATCGAAATATTCATGTCAAATGCACCCCGCAACACTCTGACTGCGTTGTCTATATAGCAGACTGCACTGTATCTATATAGTTATATAAATTCAAAACGAAGCGATTTAAGGCCTTAAAACCTTGCATATGAGGCCAAAGTCCTCTGAGACATTCCTCTTCCCGTAATCTATAGGATGAGATCTTCGTGGACATTCTGTTGGAAGTGTGAATTGTTCCATGTAAATCTGCCTAAAATATTGAAGAAACCTTTATTGAAAATTTGTTTCAAATATCATATGAGCTGTTTCTTTATTTTTATTTGACTTTCTGTAAGCACAATAGTAAATATCTTTATATTTATTTTAAACAAATAAGCACAATTCATTAACAACTTCCTCCAAATATATAAATAGGAGGATAGAAAAGATGGTAGAGTGTGTGTGAATCCAAAAGATAAAACAGGAGACTCGAGAGATCTGAGAAGGGTATTATGAGAGAGTTTAGAAACTAAATCAAACTATGATGGAAAGATAACTCTTACATCTTTTGATGTTTTCGTCAAAAAGGTGAAAGAAACAATATTCGCAAAGAATGCACGATTGGGTACAGTGAAGAGTGATGACTGTGTCTCGTTAATATTATATTCTTTTGTATCTGTACCATTGTTTTCTTTATCAGCAGTGATTCGGTGGAATTTTCAAGTCAGCGTGTTCAGTCATGACATTGCATAGAAAATGTTTCAAAATAATACTTTCCCTACAGTGATTAGTAATTTCAAAAACGTTATTTAAAAAGTTAATTATATTTTTTTAAAAGGTTAAATTTAGTACTGCAAATACTCTTTTTAGCAAGTTAGTAAAAGATTTGGATGTTACATGCAATCAGGTTAAACTTATTATTAAATATACCATTTTATTGATCATTAAAAATATGTGAAAATAAAGTTGGTTTAGCGTGTAATAGTCGAGATGCTCCTACTTCATTTCATGTTTTATTGTTTATATTACATAAAATCATCCATATTATTTCAGTAATGTAGATGAATTTTGTGCACACGCAACCGATCTTCGCAAATGACGTCTCTAAAGAACATGAACTTCATGGAGACTATCAAGGAAAGCGAAAAGATAACTGTCAAGGAATATTGTATAATTACTTAAAATGTTATTTTTATGAAATTATTGTGAGTTGTTTCAAGAACATGTCAACAATATTGAATAAACATTTATTCCAAATTGGTTTGAAAAATCTATTTCATTCTTTATTTGTACTTTAAATTCTATAAGTACATTGGAAGCTATCTTTTTCACTTTTTTAAACAAATAAACACGTTTGGTTAATATAAAAACCCCTTTTAATATGAAAAAGGAAAGATAGGGAAAAGGGTGGAATTTAACATGCGCGAGTTCTCGCAGGGGTACGCTAGTTGTACTTAAATTTAAGTTCAATGTATTGAGAATCACGCGCGTCATATGGAACCCCTTCAGTGATATGTGGATGGAAAATAGAAATAAGACATCTGGAAATGTTTATCTTTACAATGAAATATCCCTATGGAACAGTCGAAAACAAAACCTTTGACATTATATTCACAGTAATGCCAAAGACATTCTGAAACAAAAGAAATGAACCACAAGAATGATGACCAACTTATCGCCCTAGTGAAAGGATGAGGATGAAAACAGGAGAGGGGACGAAGGATAGAATACACCAGGGAATTTGCAAATGGTAGTAGCTGAATACTATCGCAACAAATCTACTTAGCTGTGCTGTACATATTTTAACTCCGTCTGTGGAGTAAAGTGATACCGATATTTTTTCGTCATATTTTAGAGTTTGCTGTTTTAAATAAATTTGTGTTGTTTTGATATTTTATATGAAAATATCATTCAAATTGGCAAGTTAAGAAGAAATAAATACGCACAAAAATCGATTAGATTGAATCGTTTCATAAGAAACATCGTTGCTGAACCAAAAATCCGCATTTGAAAACTAGGACATGAAACTACTGATTGGTCATCGAATCAACTAAACCCACAGCTTTTCGAAATCAAAAAAGCGTATCCACAGACACTAAGGCAGTTTCGGGTACATTCGAATGCCATCAATAAAGAACGACTATCATTGAACGCATTTGAAAGCTCGGTCAAACAGACCATTCGGCAATTCAGTGTGGCTCCGTGCAGTTATTCCCGCGATAGCCACTCGCCCGTGCAGCTTTGGCAGCGCAGTTCAGCGAGCCCTTGGGCGGTTTAATGCCCTGGCCCTGGGAGGGCAGGCAGCGCACGAGGGCCCACGCACGGGCACGCAGGTAGCGCCCATTACGGAGTCCTGGTGGACAACGGCTTTCGCACGCGCACCCGGGGACATTGCATTTATGCCGCGGCCGGCGGCGCCAACACGCGCACAAAGTTCGTAATGGGTGCCGCCGACCATTCATCGGCGCTCCTGGACAGCGATATCGAAACAGCATGCCACGTAATCCACTGGAAATCACAAGGTATTGTCCGCAGTGTCTCTTGAAAAACTGTTATTCAGTGGCTGGAGGCGACCTGCGTCGGAGCAAATAGAACCGTTTCGCACGGGTGAAAATTTTCACGGAAAATTCATTTCTTCGGCGCCGAGCCGTTCTCGCCCGCACGGTAGTCCCGCCAGACACGATCAATATGGATTTTCATAACGACTCTTCCGAAAACAGATTGCTCTTTTTGGAATGCGGGACCGCACTTTTCCATTAAATCTCATCTAGTGACCGAGCTCTAAGATATTTTTTTCTTCCTCTTGCACCAGCAAAAACACCATTAATACGTTTGACGATTTTTCGTTTTTTGTTTTTAAAAGCTGACTTTTCGGTTTTATCAAAATATGAGCGCTGTTTGTGGCGTGCAACCGCAGCGGTAAAGAAATGAACATTTATTCTCTCACAATAATTTACTCGTAAAGTCATGCCAACTGTGAGCACAAATAAAAGGCCTTTATAAAAATGCAGTCCTCAATAAAAGGTCTTAAAATTTTTAAAAGGAACCGAATAACACAGGAACGTGATTAGTGAAAGTTTTGTAGACTAGTTAATATAAAATTAACAACAATAGATGTGACGGATTCAACAGACTAAACGACACATAGAAGCAGTTATAAGTTGCTGGATAAAGAATGAAAGTAACAGAAAGTTGACTAAATTCGTAGAAACATTTGATCAGAGCATTTTAAATATCGTTTGGTAGGGTACTGCTCCGGCATTCGCCTGGTGTTGATTGGAGAAACCACGGAAAACTACCACTCAGAGCAGCCTACCGATAGAACTCTCCTCCAGACAGCGACTGAAGTCGACCTAGCTGTAAAGCTAGTGTTGAAAATCCTGTCGCCGTTAGGACTGGAACCTAGGACCTCAGGGTCAGAGGCGCTTCAGTGACATCAGTTGATGCACTGAGTCACCGCTTCCGGTCTCTTCAAGACGTAAATGTACATAATTACAAAGAATAATAATGTTATTATTAATAATAATAGTGCAATATATCATGAGAGTAAGAGGCGTGGTCACCATCTGCCAGGGGCTTTCTCGTGTCGGAAGCCTCCTGCCGCCAGCGGGAACATGACGGAAACCGCTAGAACAACGCGCCCTGGTGGGGGGAAGCGCGGGGCGTGGCAGGAGCGGGGGCGTGGGCGGGGCGAGTCAAGCGGGTGGGCGGACGCGTCCGCCGCGGGTGATCCCCGGCGCAGAATAAACGGTTTCCGCCTGTTGCGTTGGCTGGCCTGCTGCCAGTGGCCGTGGCGCGGCGGGGAGCGCTGGTGATGGGCGGGGCGGGGCGGGGCGGGGCGGGGCGGGGCGGGGCGGGGCGGGGCGGGGCGGGGCGGGGCGGGGCGGGGCGGGGCGGAGCGGAGCGCGGAGGGTCATGCGCGCATCTGTCGCCCGCGCACCGGTGTCGGGGCTTTGCAAGAGACGCCGCGCCCGCAACCTGCCATCCGAGCGCCCGGGGAATCCCACTGGGAACGCTCAGAGGCAGCACCGAAGCCTGGTTTGGTTTGGTTTTCTTGTGTTTCCGGGCGCGTCAACTGCTTCGGTCATTAGTCTCGTTAGTGTAGTGCATGTTTTTTCTCGGGAGATGGCGGTGCTCTTCCCCCGCTGGATGGTGAGATCCGGCGCCGACCTACCGTCGGCTAGTAGGGTTTCCCCCTAACCAGGACTCTCCCACCAGCGGGGCGCCGCCCCAGCCGAGACAGGCTCTAAGCTCTCGACCGGTGTCCCGGAATATGTGGAAGTGTAGTGCATGTTAGTGTAAGTGTGTGTGTAAGGGGGAGAGGATAGGACAAGGAAGAGGAAGGATAGATCACGCGCGGTCCGTGGTCCGTTTGGTTGGGTACTGCTCTGGCATTCGCCTGGTGTTGATCGGAGAAACCACGGAAAACTACATCATCGCAGAGCAGACGGCTGCTAGAAGTCTGCTCCAGGCAGCGACTGAATTCGACCTAGCTGAAAAGCTAGTATCGAAAATCCTGCCGCCGTCAGGACTCGAACCTAGGACCTCCCGTTCAGAGACGCTGCAGTGGCATCAAGCACAGAAGGTGCTGCATAGTCTATGATTGGGCGCTGTTAGGATTCGACTCTCAACGATGACGCATTTTCGAGACAAGCTATGTAGCTATGTCGAACTGTCTGGATGCTGTCTGGATGATAACTATTCTACCGGCCGGTGTTTCTTATCGGTAGTTTTACGTGGTTACTCCAATCAATACCAGGAATATGTCGGAGCAGTACTGAAACAAACGAGCCTGAACCGTGCGCGATCTTTTCTTTCTCTTCCTTACCTTGCCCTTTCCCTTTACACCCATTTACACTTGCGTGCACTACACTACAGCACATGTATGGTGGCTAGTCGAGAACGTGATGGGTATCCGGACTGAAAAGGTGCTCCGTTGGAGGAGATACCTGGATGGGGAAACCCAGCAAGCCAACGTGAATTTGTAACCGCTTCTCGGCCTCCCGTGAAAGGAACACTACAACCTCAAAATATAATGAGCACTTTCCGGACACATGTCCTAATAATATAGTTGACGTATCACTGACTGACTCTCTCGCTGATCCACTGACTGACTTACATACTCACTCACCGACTGACCTGGTGACGTACTGACTCACTCACATCCACTCACACATTTGCTCACTCAGTCAATCACACCTCTGGATATTCCAGTATAGTTTACAAGAAAGAGGATATCTTCTCATTCTTTTCTCAGTCACTTGTGAGCTTCTTTGTTTCCCAACTTCAACTATTCAACTTTTTTGAAAAAAGTTACTTTTTTTTAATTTAGCTGAAACATTTTTTAAATGCCAGAATATCCTTAAAATAATTAAAGTATGTATACATCAAAGAGGAAAAGTTAGACATGAATGATCCAACGCTCTTTATTTTACAAATTTTTGTGACTGTGAGAGAAATGTACTTTCGGACTTATTCTTGTGTTTTCTAGACATCATTTTCACACACCCTATTAGTTTGTTATGAATTGTGTTTGTTCAACAAAAGTGTTCTTTAGAGAACCGCATGCGCAGTAATTACTAAGAATTACTAAAAACACGAACCGATAACAGAAGAACGTCTAGCTCTACTACGAAACTTACCAGGCAACTTTATAACTTAAGCTGAAGTATCCTATTTAAGAAATGACTAGGTATTCGACGAAGACGTTTAATTTTAAAACGAAAAGATAGCGTCGAACTTATGTAAAGGGAGCGCAAGGGGAGCTTTGTCGAATTCCCCGGGGAGAGGCCAGCGCCCTCCGAGGTGTTCGATAACCGCGCGATATCTGGATGGTAATATCTGCGTGTGCGGCAGCGGCGCCGGGCCCATTGTTACAGCACGCGCGCGCTCTCTGGGGGCGCACTTCATAAGACCTGCGGAGGACGCAGTCGCCCCGCACAGCACCTGCGGCGCCGCGGGTGGCTGGCTGCCGGAGGCGGGCGGGGCTGGAGGCTGTGGAGAAGGCGGACGGGGGTTGGAGGCGATGGTGGAGGCGGACGGGGTTGGAGTTGATGGTGGAGGCGGACGGGGTTGGAGGCGAGGGGGGAGGCGGACGGGGCTTCGAGGCAGACGGGGGGAAGAGACAAAGGGGGTGGAGGCCATGGAGGCGGCGAACGGGGTTGGAGGCGATGGTGGAGGCGGGAGGGGGTTGGAGGCGATGGTGGAGGCGGACGGAGGTTCGAGGTAGACGGGGTTGGAGGCAATGGTGGGGATGGCCGGGGTTGCAGACGATAGTGAAGGCGGACGGGGGTTGGAGGCGATGGTGGAGGCGGACGGGGTTGGAGTTGATGGTGGAGGCGGACGAGGGTGGAGGCGAGGGTGGAGGCGGACGGGGTTGTAGGCGATGGTGGAGGCGGACGGGGTTGTAGGCGATGGTGGAGGCGGACGGGGTTGTAGGCGATGGTGGAGGCGACGGGGTTGGAGGAGGGCAGAAGGGGCGAATGGTAGCGGAGTCGAAGGGAAGGCCGAGGCGGGAGCGTAGGTGAAGATTGATGTGGAAACGAAGGCGGAAGCGGAGTTGGAGGAGAAGCAGATGGCGATGGAGGGGACGGAAGTGATGACACAGGCGGAGACGATAGCGTATGCGGAGGCGACCGTGGAGGTGGGGCTGTAGGAAAAGGCGGAAACGGAGGCGAACTGGATAACGATGGCCGAGGTGGAGGAGAAGATGTAGCCGCTGCCGCTTGCGGCGGCCTCTCCCACAGACGGTGGAACTAGCGGCCGGTGGAGCCGCGAAGGAGCTGACGATCTTGAACTTCGTACTGAGGTCAATCAGTGTTGATGAAAATGTTTTTCTGTGCTTCTGTAAGTGGGGTTGGAGCAAGTGTAAAGCTGAAAATAGTTGTGTAATTTTTCGCTGCATTAGTGGTCATGCTACAAATGATTTAGAAAATATAGGAAATTATGTATTGCCGATGAGGATTTACTGATATCGTAGGGTAACGTTCTGTATACTCGTAATAATACATTACATTCATTATTTATTAATTTTGTAATCGTAAGGTTATTTAGTTATGGGAAAAACATTAATTAATTATTTCCTAGCAACATTCATTTCTTGGCCCAGTTTCATAGCAAATGGTTTATGTACCGTACCATCCTACTTGAACAAATGATAACCAATTATTATTGTTGTGATGACATTTTTGGTCGTATCCCTTGACGAGACCAGGTTGTTAAACCTTGAATTACGAATGATGAGGTGATAGGATTATGATTAATTGTAGAGGGAGAATCTCAAATACAACCAAACCTAAGGAGGACTCGAATCTGCAGTTTTCTCAGCGCAGTCGACTGCTGCCTCAACCGCATGCATCACGTTCCGACATTGTCGGTATTGTTGTTGTTGTTCTTTTATTATTATTATTATTATTATTATTATTATTACTTATTCTATTATTACTACTTGCTGGCAGGGAATTCAGGTGATAACTTTAACAACGTTACAATACATTTATTTTCATTGCTCGAATATGATTTAGATTGATTACGCACATAGATAATACGAAGAACAGCAGAAGAGTGGAAGTTTGCGAAACGCGAGCGCATGCCTCTTGCAACGCTCAACTGACTGCGCCCGCTTCACTCGCAACCGCCGCAACGCCCCCAGAAAGCGGGTGGGAAGGGCGGCCCGGGGGGGGGCGGCGCCAAGTGCACGTGCTGGGGCCAAGGCCTTCCCGAGTTGGGCGAGCAAGCTCTGCCACAGAGGTCTGGGGCGCGAGTGGCGCGGGCGGGAAACGGTGGCCTGCGCGTGCCAGCAGGCCCCTGGGGAACGCCTGGTTTCTCCGCCACCGCCGTCGGTGCCCGCGAGCGCCCGTCCCCGGCGCCGCCGCCTCCCCCACCGCCACCCCGCCCCCGCTGCTACCATCCCCGCCGCCTCCCGCCCCCACCACCACACCACACCACCCCGCCGCCCCCACCGCCACGAGCACACGCCCGGCGCCACCGCCACCCGCCTCGCTGCCACCATCGACACCGCCTCCCGCCCCCGACCAGACCACCCATCCGCCCCGCCGCCCCACCGCCGCGAGCGCCACCGCCGCCGCCACCCCGCCTCCGCTGCCACCATCGCGCCGCCTTCTGCCCCATGGCCACACCACTCCACCCGCCGCCCCAGCGCCGAGCGCACGCCCCCGGCGCCGCCGCCGCCCCCGCGACCCCCCCCCCCCTTCCACCGCTCCCTCCGCGAGTCTCGAGAGCCGCGAGGGCAGGGGGCCGTGCGGGGGTGCTCGACAACAAAGTCAACGCCCCCTGGGGAGCACTCCGTCCCACGGCGGCGGCAGGGGGGCGGGGCGGCGACCGCCGGCGACGCCAACGTACGGCGCTGCTACGCGGCCTAGTAACACCTCGTAAGTGCCGCCGTAGCGCAGCGAGGGATCCTCGAGGCGCGTCGCGCGCTGTTCCAAAGTTTTGGGGGCGCGGGACCGGGCACGGCGGGCCCCCGGCGGGAAATCCCGCCCGAAAGTGGGCGGGGCCGCAGGTCGCTGCGGAATGCCAGTCGTCGGGCTAGCAGCGTTTGAGTGTGCAGGCGCTCGCCATTCGTAGAATTGCGTTGACATGTTGAGAAGCAAACATGTATCCAACTCGAAGTTAAATGTAATTTAAAGGAAAACAAGCGGAGATATTGACGCAGACAGCAATTCGTAAAAATACGCACTTCAGGAAATATTAATTTCAATGTCGTACACCAAATAGCCATCAAACAAATATCTTTGGGACTAGAGCAACTTACTGTTACTAATTACTGTAAGAAAAGTACTGTAAGTGATGTTAGGGAACATTTTTTTTATGAAAAGATCAACATAGCAAAGGGGAAGTTGGTGATATTGAAGGGTTTAAAACAAAGGGGAAAAAGAGGTAAGGGTTTTGACGAGTGCTGAAATCAAACTCAGCCACGGTGGGATAACTCAAGGACAGTGGAAAGATGACGTTGATGTCTTCATAGGAGAAAGATAAAGAGGGAGCAGAAACATTTTAAAAAAATATGATGAACTGAGAATTATCTATTACAAATAATGTTAGGTCAATTTTTAGTTGATTTGATATTTACGCAGTTATACAAAAGATTTTATTTTTGTTATTTTTGTATTATAAACGTATTTTTGTTTTAAGAGCATGTATTTTTGTTGGTTGGTTGGTTGGTTGTTAGTGATTCAACAGCTTAGGTCATTAGTCCGTAAGTGTAATGCGATTTTTTTCTCGGGAGATGGCGGTGATATTCCGCCACTGGATGACGAGATTCCGCGCCAACCTACCGTCGGTTAGTGGGGTTTGCCCTTAACCAGGACTCTCCTTCCAGCAGAGTACCGCACCAGCCGGGACAAGCTTTAAGCTCCCGACCGGTCTCCCGGAATATGTGGTAGTGTAGTGCATGTTAGTTTAAGTGTGTGTGTGTGTGTAAGGGGAGAGGATACGAAAAAGGAAGGGGAAAGGGAAAGGGATCCCCGGGTGGTCCGGGGCCCCTTTTTGGGTAGGGGTAATGCCCCGGAATTCGGTTGGTGTTGACCCGAGAAAACTTTTATCAGAGCACCCCGGTTTTCTAAATTTCCTCCAGACGCGCCCGTTCAACCTGGCTAGAAAGTTTGGTGTCGAAAATCCTTTCGCCGTCAGGACTCAAACCCCAGGACCCCCAGAAAATGCGTTTTGTCATCATTGGGATGCACAGGCCACCCCCTTCCCCGCATTTTTGAATAAGTTAAATTTGAAGAGTGAAAGGAGATAAAGGGGTGGAGGCAGAAAGGGGGGAATGCATGGGGCCCTGGGGCTAGGGGGCGGGGGTCAGAGGGGGCGAGGGCGGGGGGCTGCTGCCAGGGCGTTGGCGCCCGGTGTGGCAGAAAAATTTTTTTATTTCGCCTGCGGCCCCCGGGGTTTTTCCGCGGCGACGGCCCGCTGGTTTTTTCGCCTTGCATCCACCCTCCACGTTGTCGTTTTCCGAAAAACCGGCTCCCCGGGCCACTTGTACCCTACTTGCTCCCAAGCACCCTGTTAGGGAATTTCTCGAAATAAAAAATGCGTTTTCGGGGGGCCCTGTAGCGCTGCGGTGGCCCCCGTGTAAAGGTTTTAGGCTAATGAGGGCCAGGTTTTTTAATTAATGCAATCTGGTATTTTTTTTCCCACCGCGGGAAGGTCTTTTCGGATTTCTTTTATAAGGGCAATTAGTTTTCCAAATGAAATAATGGCGTTAAACGATTTTAAAAAGATCAGCCCCTTTTTGTAACTTTTTGCTGAATATGGATTTATTAAAAATTATTTGTCGGCTTTGGGGGAATAGGAATTGCGCGGGGAAAAGGAACTTTTTTAACATTCAATGAAATAATTACAAAAAGAAAATAACGTGTTGAAGAAAGTAAATGCTGAATTTTTGAGGATATTATAAAAAAATATAATATTATAAAAACATTATTTATAATAATAGATTTGTATTATACATAGATATTACTTTTTCATCCTTATTTAACATTTTTGGGATGTTACTGATACTTAAACAATATTTTCAATTAAAAAAACAAAAAAGGCCAAACGAAGAAGAATCAGCATGTTTTTCATGAATCATCGAAAAGATTACCAATAATAAATAATAAAATTAATAATAATAATAATAATAATAATAATAATAATAATAATAATAATAATAATAATAATAATAATATAGGTTTCCAAATTTTTCCCCAGCAATAAAGCAATTTAGTTCTCGGTTTTTAGTTGTTCAACTACTAGATAACGTTTTTTTCATAGTTAAGGTTTTAATAAAATTTTCGTAATAACGGGGGGGGTTTTTAAAAACATTTTCATTCCCGGACAGTGCGTTGCGTTGTTTCTTAAAACCCTTTTTCTGAGCTTTCTGATTTTGTCATTTCCATTTACACCCACGATTTCCAAGGTGCAGGTCCTTTTTTTGCTCCCCTGATCCCCCCCGTAGAGGCACGTACTGGGTTTCCCCCGGAGCCCCAAGGGCCCCGGGAGGATCCCCCGAACGCGGCCCCCGGGCCCGATCAGCCGAAAGGGGCAACCCAGGGGAAACCGCCGTAAAAGCCCCAAGCGCGGCCCCGGCCGCCCCGCCTCTCCCAAACCCGGGCGCCACCCGGGGAACCTGAAAATGTCCCGGCAGGGGCGGGGGGCAGTGGTGGCGGGGTGGCGGCGGGGGGGGGGGCGGGGGCGGGGGCTGGGGGGGGAGGGCGGCGGGGGGAGGGGGAAAAGGCGGGGGGGGAGGCGGAGGCGGAAGCGGAGGCGGAGGCGGAGGCGGAGGCGGAGGGGAGGCGGAAGGGAGGCGGAGGCGGAGGCGGGGGGGAGGCGGAGGCGGAGGGGAGGAGGGGCGGGGGCGGGGGCGGGGTTTGGGGGCGGGGGCGGGGCGGTTGCGGGGGGCGGCGGGGGCGGGGGGGGCGGGAAGGGAGGTGGGGGCACGGAGGGCAGGTGGCGGGCGGGCCGGGGGGGCGGGGCCCGGGGCGGGCTGGGGCGGGGGCGGGGCGGGGGCGGGGGGGGGGGTGGGGGGGGGGGGTGGAGGCAGGTGCGGCGGCGGGGCGGGGGGGGCCAGGGGGCGGCGGGGGGTTGGGGGGCGGGGGCTGGCGAGGGCGGGGCGGGGCGGCGGCGGGGGGTGGCGGCGGGGGGGGGCCTCGGGCGGCGGGGGCGGCGGGGGGCCGTGGTGGGGGGGGGCGCTGGCGAGGGCGCCGGCGGGGGCGGGGTCGGGGGACGGCGACGGCGGCGGGGCGGGGCTGGCCCCCCCCGAGGGGCCCCCTGCACCCCCTCGGGGCTCCATCGGGGCCCGCCGACCCCGGGGGAAGGCGGCTCAGGGGGCTTCTCCCCCGCAGGCGAGCACTTCACCCCCTTTACTGGGGGGGGTTTTCGGGGGGCAAACGTTTACATACGAGGGTTTTTTCCACTACTCGGGTAAAGGGTCCTGGAGCCCACCGGCCAAAAGTGGTTTTATAATTGGGAAAAACCAAACTAGATATCGCTCATGTTGCCAGTTTTCCCTCGGAGGCTTTTGTGTTATTTGTTTTTGCCAAGTTGGTTTGAGGTTTGTTTTTGGAAATAGAGGAAAAAAGGGCCCAAAAAGCATACCCCACCGTAGTGTTGGGGGTTTTGTCCACCCCCTGATCCATTGAGCAAATGCTGAGATCCCCCCTTTTTGATTGGCTTCGGGACGTAAATGTGGCTTCACTATGCGCACGTTTTGTTGAATTTTCCGTTTTCTTGTATTTAGAGAGTTTAGCGTGAGTTTTTTTTTTTTTAAAATCAGAAAAACCCAAATCTGTTTTTTCCCTTTAATTAAAAAATAATTTTCCCTAAAATTTTGGGAAAGAAATTATAAATTTTTTTATTTCCCCTCCTTTTTTAAATTTTTTTTATTATTTTTTTTCATTTTCAACTATTAATAAAAATTTTTGGGAAAGGGGATTCTGAAACTCGTGAAAGATGTTTTTCCCCCCATACGTAAATACATTTTTTTAAAAATGTTTTTTTTTTTTTTGACTAAATAAATAAAAAAAAATAAATAAAACTTCGTTCTGTACTACCCCGGGATCGATTCCCGGCCCTTGGAAACCCCCGCGTGCCTGGCGCCTTGGCCCCCCGCGCCGCCGCCCGCCCAGGGGGCGAGCTAACCGCTCGGAGCCCCCGGGCCGGGCGCCCCAAAAGAGGGCGGCGCCGGCCGGCGTCGTTGCCCGCCTGCGCCCCCCCACCCACCCCCCCCGATCGCAGTTTTTGGGCCATCTGGCCGCCGCCAAGCAGAGAGGACGCGGGGGCGGCCCGGCAAAGAGGCTATCCCGCGGCGGGGGGGGCCCGCCCGGGGAGGGGGGGCCCGGAAAGGGGAAGTGGGAGATGCAGGTGTTGCTGGCCGTCCAGGTCAGCGCCGATGGGGGGAAGGGGAGGGGAGGTTGAGGCTGTGGGGAAGGGTGGGAAAAAATTGGTTGTGGAGGGAACCCTGCGACTTTGGGGATCTGCGGGGGAAAGGGGGGGGAAAGGTGAGAAACGGACAGTGGATGGTAGATCACCCCATCTCACCAGCCCTCGGGAAAAGTAGGGGTGACTGAAATTTTAAAGGAGGAATGGGCGCTGTCAAGGAATGGTGGGTGGGGGGGCTGCGAGGCAGCGCTTTGGGTTTGGGGCTGGGGAAAGGGGCTGGAGGCGCAATGGTGGTGTGGGCGCATTTGGGGGAGGCCCAGCCCGGAAGGAGTGGCGGAGGGGGGGGCCAGGTGTGAAAGGGGGGAAGGGGGGTCTGAAGAGGGTGGGGGGTTCCCCGGGGGTGAAGTGGGGGGGGCGGCCCCCGGGGGTGAAGGGGGGGGGCGGCGCGGGGGTGAAGGGGAGGCGTAGGGAAAAGGAGGGGGTTTGGGGGGAAAAAGGGCAGGGGGGTTAAAGGAGGGCGCGGGGTTGAAGGGGGGCAGGGTTAAAGGGGGGAGGCGGGTTAAAGGGGAAAAGGCGGGGGTTGAAGGGGGGCCCGGGGGTTGAAGGGGAGAGGCGCAGGGTTGAAGGGGAGAGGCGCAGGGTTGAAGGGGAGAGGCGCAGGGTTGAAGGGGAGAGGCGCAGGGTTGAAGGGGGGGGCCCGGGGGTTAAAGGGGGGGAGGCGCGGGGTTGAAGGGAGGGCGGGGGTTGAAGGGGAGAGGCGCGGGGTTGAAGGGGAGGGCGCAGGGTTCGGGGAGGGCGCAGGCGTGAAGGAAGGGGCCCCGGGGTGAAGGGAAGGCGGGGGAAGGGGGTAGGGGAGGCGCGGGGGTAAGGGGGAAGGGGTTGGCGGGGGTAGGGTTTTGGGCGGAGGGGACAGGCGCAGGGAAGGGAGGGGGAAGGAGGGGGGCCCGGGGGGGTTAAAAAAGGAAGGCGGGGGGGGTGGAGGTTGGGGGAAAGGGGGAAAGGGGAGGGTGGGGGAGCGGTGTGAGGCGGGGGGAGGCGCAGTGGTGAAGGGGGGGGGTGGCAGTTGAGCGCTGCTGGGCGCGGCGGCTCGGGGCCCCGCTAAGGTCGAGCGGATGGGCGGCCCTCGCCCGTAGACCGGACGTTCCGATTTGGGATTGTATTCAACGGGTCTCGTATGAATCTTTCGGGGAACTAAAGGGTTTTAAACGAGCTCGCGGAGCCCTTCCCCACAGGTTTCAATTCTGGAACCCGTTGATCAATTTCTGTCGAACGGAGATCTGCATCCATTTTGAGCCATGGTTTTGTGCCCTTTCAAAAAACAGAAATTTTTAGAATAAACACAAATGTAATTGATTTTTCAATATGATCGTTTTTTTATTTAACATAAAAACAATGTGTTTTTCCTATGTTTAAAAAGTTCATTTAACAGATCCCCTCCCCAAAAAATTAGAAAAGACTTCGATAATTTGGAAAAAGGTTTTTGTGCCCGAATAAAATATATTTTCATGAAACTCAAAAAGTTTAAAAAAATAGATCAAATGCTTATAATCTATTTCAAAATATAACATAAATAATATATTTATATTAAGAAAAAGCCCGGGACTAACTTTTAAAAAAATTTTAAAAAAGGAAAAAAAATTAGTAAATTAAAATAACGTGAAATTATTCATATTATCTTACTTCCTTTTTTGGGTTTGGGAAAATATGGTTCTTTTTACTTAAAAACCGAAAACCCTGATTGACGTATTGAGATTTTCAATAAAACATTATTGTATATTGTTAGTATATTGTATAGAGTTTTTTTTTCCTAACAACCATTGTCCCCAATGCCCCTTTTTTTTAATTTTTCAATAAATCCGAAAAATGTTTTGCAGAACCTTCTCTCTTCTCTGTTCCTTACCCAATCCCCGAGTGATATGAGGGTTGAAAATTTTTATTAACGCCAAGTTGGATTGAATTGGTTGATATTTCTGGACACGTCAACTGTTTTGGATAATTAGCCCCGTGAGTGGGGGGATGTTTTTTCCCCCGGGAGATGGCGGTGATTTTCCCCCGCTGGAAGGCGGATCCGGCGCCGACCAAAATTTCGGCAAAGGGGGGTTTTCCCCACAACCAGGACTCCCCACCACCGGGGCACCGCTCCAGCTGGGACAAACCCCAAGTTCCCAACCGTTCCCCCGCCATTTTTGGTTGGTGTAGTACATGTTGGTGTGTGTGAAAGGGGGTGGGGCCCGGAAAAAGGGAAAGGGGAAAGGGAAAAAGATCGCACCCCGGTCGGGCCCCTTTTGCTAGAGTACGACCCCGGCATTTGCCTGGAAAGATCGGGAAATTGCAAAAAACCCCATAAAGACAGGACCCCCTTTCCCCCCTCCAGGCTGGGGTCAAAATTCGCCCTGACTTTTATTTGGGGGTCAAAGTATCCGGCACGGAACTAAAACCCCAGGTTCCTTTTGTTCGGATTGCTGCACAGACAGTGGAAATGCGAGCCTGGGATAATTCAGTCGGTCCCATCGCGGGGAAACCCGCCCGGGCAGCGGGGCAGGTTGGGGGGGTGGGGGGCACCTCCCGTGGGGTCGCAGGTCGGGCGGGCGTGCGCTCGGGGCGATTGGCCCGGGAAAAAAGGCCGGCCGAGGGGGGGGAAAGGGGGCAGGTAGAGGGCTGCAAGAAAACCCTTTTAAAAATGGACGGGGTTTGCGCGGCGGGGGATGGTGTAACGGTTATCGTATCCGGTTATACCGAAGTTTGCTGGTTGAAGCTCGATCGAAGCCGTGAATTTTAAGGGTAAAAAAAATTGTTCGTACCCCTTTCCCCGGGGGAAAAAACCCAGCTGTTCCATGTAAGAGTTTTTCCATGTACAAGATATTCAAGCCTAAATGAAGCCTCTGAGCAAAATTCAAATTGATTTTTACGTCGCCCAAAAAACCCTTTTTGAAATGTTTGGGAAGGGCTTTTGGGCTTGTCAACAAAGTTTGGTCTAAAAATTTGAAAAACCCATGGATCACAACCGCAGATCTCTTTTTCCCCTCTCCTCTCTCTATATACTATAGGTGACAATGAAAACGCCTTCAATCATTTAAATTTGTAAATGTCCTACCCCCACCCCCGAATAAAACCTTTTTTCCCACTACTAGATAAAAGGGCGTAGCAAGGTGGTAGACGGAAGAGCAGACCCTAGGGCCCTGGTCGCGCCCAAAAAATAAGGCATTTTTTTTCCCGTTCATTCATTCATTCATTCATTCATTCATTCATGTCGGGAAAGGGGGGATGGGCCCTCCAAGGGCCCAAAAAACAATAGTCGAGTCACGCCTTGTGCTCTTCAGAGAAGTCTAAAGTTTCCCCCTTTTAATAAGAGGGAAGCTTTATTGATTCGTCGTCAATTTACCGACCATGTTTCCCCGAAAGTGTAGAATGTTATATCCCTTTTGCCGAGCAACACGTCGGCATGCGGCTTTTTCCCCTTCCGGTGTCCCCTGCGGTTCTCCCCCAGCCGGGGCGGGCTCAAAACTCCCACCCTGCCCCAACCCCCTTTTTCCCCCGGCCCCAGCCAACCCTAGGGAAAACCCCCCATTTTCCCCCGCGCACTTTGCTAAATGTCTTTTTCGGAAAGAATCTTTTTTATATTAAGTTTTAAATAAGAGTTTCAAATTATTTTACTTTTTTCCAAATTAAAAAAATTAAACACCCACACCCTTTTTATTTTAAATTTTTCGTTATATTCTGCTTTTTAGTTCGGTAAAATTTCATTTTAAAAGACACTGTCATTTCCCAAAAAGTTTAGAAAAAATCCTTTAACCGTGGTGTTGCTATAATCCGGGTTTTTTAGACCCCAATTAAAAAAAATTCGAATGACGGCAAAACGTCTGTCCGTTTTTTTGTCGGTCCGTCCGTCTCAAAACAAAGCTGATAAACGGTTCAGCCAATTTTCCCAAAATCGATTTTCCCGGGGAATGGGAACTGGCTGTTGTTGTGTCTCATGAATTTGTAATTGATTTTCTTTTTTGGGGATTTTTTCCCCATGAAACACCCGGGACTTTTTAAAAATAAAAATGGCTGCATTTTTTTTTTAAATTTTTTTGCTGATAGTGTAAAGTATTTTTAAAGGAGAATGGCCCAGGTTTCATGCTGTTGTACACCCTTTTTTTTTATGTTTTTTTTTTGGAAATTTTGTAAGAGAAATTTTCGGCATCTTCCTACAACTACAATTATGTAGATAGACCTTTTTTTAAATAAAATTTTTTCCCTTTTTTAAGATAGATTTTGAAATATGACCATGTAACTTTTTTTAAAAATTTTTATTTTTTTTTTGCGTATTTTGCGTGAAAATGGGCGAAAATTAAAATTGTTTATCACCATTTTTGGCAATGGTGGCCTCAAAGGAATAACTCCCGGGGAAAATTTCTCGTCCTACCTCTGCTGGATCCTCCAAAACTATAAGAATGGAGGAAACTTGCTTCCGTAAAAAAGTTGCCCCGGGGGCCTTTTTCCCCAGGAAAGAGAGTTCAAGACAACGGTGTTCGAAGGATCTAAAGTTCTAAGAACAGAGCGTTTTGCAGAATATGTGTTTGGAAACATTCAAAAAAACTGAAATCAACCTCCCCGGGTGTATTGCAAAGTTAAAAAATTATTACGTGGAAAAAGGGTTGCAACATGTCACATGGTTTCCCTCTATGACTTCAACAAAAATAAGTTTTGGTGTTATGAGCTACGCAAAATAACATTCAAAAAAAAGAGCTGATTTATAAGGAAAAACCAAAGGAGTATATAAAAATTTAAAAAGTTTGATGTGACACTTTATTTTATTTTACAATTTTTAAATTAAAATTTTCCCCAGAAATATTTTTTGGAAAAATTTTTACGTTTAAAAATGTGAGATGGTTGGTTTTAATTTCTTCCTACCAGATATTTGGGGACAGTAATGGAACCTTCATCAAAATGCAGCAGGGGAAAACATTGTGGTTAAAAAAATAGAACAGTATTTGATGTCTCTGGTAAATATTGGAACGAGGTTCGTAAAAATTGTTACATTGCTTGAATTGCATTCACTATTGTGAAGAAGAATTGCAAAATTTTTCATCGGCCAGTATAATGCCCCGATATTGTCGGGATGCCAGCCCAAGAGCAACAGTCTCATATCAACGTATCGATAAAAGCAATAGCCGCTTTTGGGCCCAAAAAAATACACCAAATTGAATATAATTGAAACCATAATTTTTCAAACTGTCCTATGAATGTTACAACCGAAAATATACTTTTCGTGCCAATGCAAACGGTGAGTTTTGGTTTTCTTTCAAAAAAGAACTTAAAAAAAAAAAAAAAAGATTTGTGCATAAAATTTGTTTTTTAAGTCTATTTGGTGTTCAAATGTTGGAATATACGTCAAAACCTATTGTAATTTTTTACGATCAAGTGAAGTGGTATAGGAAGTAACGGGTCATAGGAAACCTAAATATTCTAAATCGGGAAAGTCATTTGGGAAAAAATTGATCATTGTCAGTAGTTCATTGTTGCTTTAATTTAGTTTAATGAGTCATTAGGCGAATTTTCATTTACATTTTTTGGAGAACAAGTTTCCCACAGATAAAAATTGAACTTTTAATGTTCATGACTTTCCCGAATTCTTTTTTTTTTCCCCTATTTCATCAGCATCACCCAGATTCCAACAACAGGCGGAAGATAAACATAAATGACAAGATAGAAAAAAAAAAATGAGGGTTAAAGAAATTAAATATGGTGAATTAAATAAAAAATACTTTGCTTTTTTTTTGTGAAATATTTTTTTGAAAAGTTCCCAAATTTCAAAAAGGGTTGTTTAAGAAAAATAACTGTATTGTTAACTTTAAATTTAAAAACATTGATTGATATTCTAATTACTGGAAGTTGCTGTTGTGTTTTTATTAATTAAAAACTTTATTTATACCAGAAAAAAATTTACAATATTAAATTTGTATTTATATTTACTAAAAGAATTTAAATACATTTAAAAATTGGGAAAAAATGGATTTGAGAAAGTGCCCGGAAACCCCTACAAATAAACGCCAAAACAAATGAATCTAAAAAGCCCCATAAATCTTTCTTTTTTAATTTAAAACAAATGTGGAAATGATAGAGGGGTGACCGGAAGGGATAATTCGGGACGAGGTCGAGAAGGGAAAAGGGTATTTTGGGGGTGTGCTTTTTCTTTTATCTTTTAGGGAAGATCAATGCCTGAAGATGAATGAAAAAGCAAGTTCTTTCATGCCAAAAACAGGTTAGCAAGGGTCAGGCAAAGGTCACAAAGACGGTTAGGATGTTTGGGACAGCGCAAACGCGTTAGGTCGAAAAAAGGGCCCGGGAGAAGCGTAGGCCTGGGGGTTTCGGCGCCTGCGACAAGAACCGGCCACAGCGGAGGCGGTGGCGGCGGGGCGGACGGGGGGGGACGGGGGTCGCGGAGAAATCGTCCCCAAAAGGGCGGGGCAGGAGGGCCCGGGGCCCGTCGCCAGTCATTATAAGCCGCCGCGGGTCGATGGGCGTGTTAACCTGGCTCGCCGCCCCGCCCCCCCCCGCCCCACCGCCGCCAGCGTCTGCTTCGTTCCCCCCGCGGGCCCCCGACCCCCATCCCTTTTGCCCTGTCCTGGGTCCACCAGGCCCCCCCACTAGCTGAGCCGGGGCTTTGGGGAAATTAGTGGAAAATCTTACCTATTTATACGGGGTCCATTTTTTTTATAAAATGGTTTAGAAACGTACATAATGGTTACATAGGGGAAAGAGTGGTAAAATGACTTTTTATTTTAGAAAAAAGTTAAGGGCACAAAGGGCCCATAAAAGGGGGTTTCGGAAATTCTACAAATAAAAAAAAATATTTTTTTCCACTTTTCATACACTATATTTTAGGGGCAGTCTTATTGACTTTCATTTTATCTTTCTTGGGAAAAATAGAAATAACAAAGGTACCCCAAAAAGGGTGGATGGTGTCAGACAAAATTATTCGTTTCATTCTCATATTTATGAGAACATTTGACATTGTTTCACCTTAAAGGGTAAAGCAAAAAAATTGAATTTAGATAAAAGGGTAGCCTTTTTTAGTAGTTTCCTAATTTTTTGGTTTTACGATTCATAAAACATATTTTTTTGTACCAAAAACTGTCCTAAAATTGTTTTTACCGGGGTAGCTGTCGGGGTTATGTTTACGAACATTTCCCCAGCGGGTGAGTTTAGCTCAAAAAAAAAAACATCGCCGCTGACTCTGTAGGGGAATGTGACCGGGAAGTTCTAGGTTTCCCAGTCCTGACGGCGGCGTCAACCGCTTTTCATTAGTCCGTGAGTGCATGGTTTTTTTTGGGAAAGCGGGGGTGATCTTTTCCCCCCTGGATGGCAGATCCGGCGTCAACCTACCTCGGCTAGTGGGGGTTTCCCTAACCAGGACTCTCCCACTAGCGGGGGACCGCCCCGCCGGGAAAATGTGATAGTGAGTATGTTAGGGGGCGTGTAAGGGAGGGGACAAGGGAAGAGGAAGGAAAGATTGGGGCGGTCCGTGGCCCCCTTTTTTGGGGTACTGCCCCCAGCATTTGCCCGGTGTTTATCGGGAAACCACGGAAAACTACTGATCAGAGGAAGGGCCCGGGCGTTAGAATTTTCCTTCAGACAGCGATAAACCCCACCTAGCTGAAGGCTAGTGTTGAAACCCCGCCGCCGTCAGGACCCCGAACATAGGACCTCCCGGGTCAGGGGGCGCTACCCCGTGACATCAGTTGATGCCCTGAGGTCCGCCCCCGGGTGCTTTGATCCGTACTTATACTGGTTTATCCAAATTTAATTCCCCGATGTTTTCACGGGACACCATCAAACATACCACTAACCCCGCAAAACCTTTTTTTCCTCTTACTTCTCCCACCTTTTCTGATGATAATGGAACATGTTTTATTTTATAAATTTTTATACAACTCTGAATTGCAAAAGGATAAAAAACTATATTTATTATCTTTTCCCTTTTCAAACGTTTTATGATATAAATTTACAGAAAAAGTCATCGCACCCAAAAGGTACAACACACGGCATCTCAGTTTTTTTCTTTTTGGGCTAGTAAATGCGATTGCTATTAGAATTTGGTTTATTAAAAATATATTAGAATATATTCATGTTAATTTTTAATACAAATGGAGAAAACATATCTGGGAAAGTGACTTTTTAGTAAATCCAAAATTTGATTTCCTTTTCTTTAAAAAAATATTTATGGGTCGTTATTAATATCCATTTTTAAATAATTTATTTTATATACTTGTACATCAAAATATAATTGAAAGATCTATAAAGATGATGGTTTCTTCACAAAAACATATTTTTCCCCGATTATTAAAAAAAATTTTCAACATAAGGTTTTAAAAAGCAGATAAAAAATAAAAAATGGTCCTAAAGATGATCTCAAAGAAATGGAAATGAGTTCTTTGATTTTTATCCGTCCATTTTCTTGAAACAATAACCACAATTGAAATAATTGGGTTTTTAAAAGAAAAGATAATTAGAGATTGCAGAAAGAATAAATTAGTTTTCAAATATTTGAGGCAATTTTTAGTAAAAAAGGGAAGAAAAATATAATTATAAAAAAAAATGGAAAAAAGAGACAATGGCCCGCCTCTAAAAATTTTTACTGGCTGGGTTATCCTCCCCCGCCACCCCGTGTCCTGTCCCCGCCCTTTTCCCCCCCCTTCCCCTCGCAGACGCGTTCTTTCTCGGAAACCCCGCCTGCGGTCCCCCCTCGTCCCCGCGCATTCCCCCCCCCCAGTTTCCGGCCATCTCCGCCGCAGCCTTCGTTTCCCCAGCAGCCTGTGCCCGCCGTCCCCCCAAACCTCTGGCTAGCTGAGCCACCTCCCCCCCATCGCGGCCCCGCCCCGGGGACCGGTTGGGTCGGCCTAAAACCTGGTTAATCGCAAAAAGCAGTGGATTTCGTAAAAGTGGGTATCAACGGGTTTTTAAAAACGCTAATTTTAATATCATAAAAAAATTTAAAAAATTAAAAAGGGGAGCTTCAAAACAAGGGTCCACCCATTTAAAAAAAACCAAAATTCATAAAAAATATACGTATAGGGTTTTTTAGGGTCCCAAATTTTGAAATTTTAATGAAATTTCAAAATTCAAAATGACCGTTCGGGAAAAGGAACTGACCCCAAAAAATAATTATGTGTTTAAATTTGGGTAGAATAGTTCTGGGGCCAAAATTAATATTGTTATCATTCCAAAAATTAATATCAGTAACTTTTTTATTACAAGTAATTATAAGAAGGAGAAATCGAAAAAAAAAGAAAATAATTTTCCCTTTTGGCGTCGAAGACACTTGGGAAAAACCAAATGTTAAAACTTACTATGTAGCTTGCAGTAAAGTGGCTATAAGACAAAAAAACGCAGGTATGTAGCTAAATGTGACATTCTAATTAAGGGCATTTCTTGTTAAATAAAAATATTTATTAAAACAGGAATACGCAGGACAAAAAAAAATCAGCAATATACCGGCTAACTTTGTTGCGCCCGTAGGTTTTTGGTTCAATTTTTTATACATAAAAAATTATTTGACTTTTTTTTTCTTAAAAATATACCTAACTTATAGTCAAAAGTGTCTTCTATTCGGAAAATTTAAAAAAAATTTAAAAAAAATAATTAAATTTTTTTTTCCACAGAATTAGTCGACTAGAATCAAGAAATTCAAATTTTTTTAGGGAACTGTAAAAATTTTTGAGACAGTGAAAACGACAAAAAAGATTGAAAAAACGTTTTGGAGCTTTAAGTAGTGTGGTCTTAAATCTTCCAAAAAGGGATTTGATAAGTCAAATTCCCAACGCGCACTTTTTAAATTTTTCCAATATGGCTAGATTGATTGATTTTTTGTGTTTCCGGCGCGTCAACCCTTTTTCCCCAAATCCTGGAGTGTATGCTTTATTGGGGGGAAGGCGGTGATCTTCCCCGCTGGATGGCGATCCCCCGCCGACCTACCGTCGGCCAGGGGGTTACCAAAAACCAGGACCCCGCACCAGCGGGTCACCGTCCCAGCCGGGGGCGCTTTTAAGCCCCACCGATCTGCCAGAATATGGGGAAAAGTAGTGCGGGGTGTAAAGGGGGAGAATAGGACAAAAAAAGAGGAAGGACGGATCGCGCGCGGTCCGTGGCCTGTTTTTTAAAAGTTCTGTCCCGGATTTGCCTGGGGGTTGATCGGGAAACCACGGAAAAATATCGATCAGCGCAGCCGGCTGTAGAAAATTTTCCTCCAGACAGGGCTGAATTCGACCCAGCTGAAAAACCTAGTGTCGAAAATGCCGCCCTCGTGGGGGGGTAACCTTTGGGGCCCCGGCCAGAAGGGGCCGCAGGGGCCTCAGGATGCCTTTGGGGTACCGCCCCCCCGTTTTTGGGGCCCGGGCCCAAACCCGCGGGGTCACCAGAAAGCCTTTTCGCGCCAGGACGCCTGGAAAGCGGGCGTCGGCGGGAAATTTGCGTGCTGAACGCAGAGAGCGGGGGGCGATGGAAAGGGGTTGCCAGGGGGGCAAAGCCCCCGGGCACTGTAAGGTCCGGGAAAATCCACCTTTTTAAAGGAGGGTGTTCCCCCCTTTTTCAAAAAAGGGGAAAAAAGAAAGGGATAAAGAATGGGGTCTACCATCAGAATAATAAAACTACTATTTTTTTAGAAAGTGTTAGCTTTATAAAAGGATTTATATGTAGAATATTATTTGGAATTTTTTTTATTTAACATAACTGTGCTGTCATATTTCGGGTTTTTTTTCCCCAAGAAGTACACTGTATCTTTCCTAGAAATGACGGTACATTCAATTCCCTATGCCATTGAACTGGGAAATCTAGTATCTTGAGAAACTTTAAAGGAAAAAATAATAAATTTTTTTAACATTATGACGTTTTTCTTCCCTTCCCAATTAATTTACAAAAAATTATCTTTCCAACGCCATTTATTTATTAGACAAGATTTATCATACTTTTTTTTCTGTTAAATGTATTAATTTGGTTTTTTGTTTTTGCTTGTAATTAATAACCCCATTTACAAAAAATATTTATACATATTCATTTTTCATAATATCCAGGGAAATTTAAAAACCCCAAAAAAAAGTTAACCTTTTAGGGCCCCATGGGAAATCAATACGTGAGATTGGGGGTTTTTTGTGATGATCTTCACATTACTGTTGAACCGCTCCCCTTCCCCAAAAACTACACGTCAAAAAACCCAAATACAATTCGAAAGCCCGACAACCCATCTAAAGAACATCCTGCTCGGGACTCCCCTTATTAATTTTTAAAACAAACATCGGGTACCATCAATTTTTCCATCAAGCAAAAAACATTTGTTGAGCCCCAAAAATTCCCTTTTTCCCATAAAAACCCCTTTTCACTCGGGGGACTCCTGGTCGGGCCCTTTTTGCTCCGGGGGGAGTGTAAAGGGGGGATATAACTCACTTTGGGTGAAGATCGGTCGAATGTAAACAAGCCAGACTTTCGAAAACGGCCCGACCGATAGGATCGGGGGGAAAGTCACTACAGAGGGAGAGAGAGGGAGGGCGGGGGGAGGTAAAAAAGGGGGAGGGGGCGCCGGGGGAAAGGGGGAAGGACGAGGGGCTGTCACCCCTTTCCCAAACTGCTCCCCCTGGGCGGTGGAACGAAGGACCCCCCACCGCCCGGGGGTCGATTCTCCGCGAGCCCCCCTTTCCCCCCTCCCCGCCTTTTTAACCGCCCCTCCCAACTCCCGCTCCTCTCTAAAGGCGCCCGTGTTTTTTTTTCTCACGCGACTCCTGCATCCTCCGAGATTTAAATGCATCCATTTGGGTTCCCCCAAACATTTCCCCTTTTTTTTTCGGCTCGCCACGGGCTGAACCGCCGCCTTTTTCCTTTTTCATAAAGCGCATTTTCGGGGGGCCAAAAAAGGGGGAAAAGAAGAAGCAAAAGTCCCCTTTTTTTTCCCCGAGGCAGAAAAAAAAATACGTATGCGGGAAAAAAATCGTCTAAGAGAAGTTTGGGGAAACGGGGGAAGGAGGTTGGGGAAAACCTCTTTAAACCCAACCTTTGTCGCATACGTCATAACGATACCCAGCCCGGGGGGGTGGGGGGGAAAATTTTTAGGCTTGGCGCTAAACGCAGCGGTGATGGAGACATTTTCCAGCGTTCGCAATTCAAAAACCCCGGGGCTTCTAGTTTTTAAACTCCGTTATTTAAATGTACCCCCGGAAAACACTGCGTCGATCTGTCTCTCGGGGGGAACCCAGTCCCAATAGGGGTTTGTGATGAATTGCGTATAAAATTTTCTTCTCATCGCGGGGCAAAGTCCCGCCGCAAACAACGCGGCAACCATTTCGCGTTGTCGCCGGCACCGGCGAACGCGGGGGCGAAAGGGGCAGCGAAGTGAAAAGGAAAATGGAGGCAAAGCCGAGAAAAAAGCGGGGGTCCTCCTACAACTCCCCCCGGAGATGGGTGTAACTTGGTTTTTGTTTGACCCTGTTTCCGGGGGGCGTCAACTGCTTTGGTCATTATTCCCGTTAATTTCAGTGCATGTTTTATTTCTCGGGGATGGCGGGGATCTTTTCCCCCCTGGATGGTGAGATCCGGCGCCGACCTGCCCTCGGCTGGGGAAAGGGGTTCCAACCAGGACTCTCCACCAGCGGGGCACCCCCAACCAGAACAAGCCTAAACTCCGACCGGTCTCCCGGGAAAAATATGGTAGTGTAGATGGTGAAACGATGATCGGACTTTTTTGAAGGTTTCACGGGTTCAAACCCGATCGAAGCCGTGGATTTTCAACTGCAAAAATATCCTGCGTACGCCTTCCTTCGGAGGGGACGTAAAGCCGGCTGTCTCATGTTAGTAGATCTCCCGGAAGATGTGGTAATGTAGTACATGTTAGTGTAAGTGTGTGCCGCTAGAATTCTCCTCCAGACGGCGACTGAATTCGACCTAGCTGGAAAACTAGTGTGGAAAGTCCTGCCGCCGTGGGGAGAGAGAACCTAGGACGACCCGGTCAGAAGGCGCTGCAGTGACATCAGTTGGAAAAACACTGGGGCTACCGCCCGGTCTGATGTAAGGGGGACAGGGAGGTAGGACGACGGAGAAAGACTTGAGAGCAACAGTAGAATTTGAGGAAAGTGGAGAATAAAAAGGCGAAGGCAAAGAGGAAGGCAAAACGAAGGAAGAACTATAGAATCGTGAGGAAGGGTAAGGCAGATGAAGTTGAGGCTTGACGGAGGCACAAAGACAGCAGAAAACAAATAAGACCACTGAGATAGGATAAGAGATGGAGAGGGCCAGCCGAGCTGGCAAAGGTGGCGACGGTGGTGGCAGAAACACGGAGAAAGACATGACAGCAATGCCAGAAAAAGTAGTGCGGAAAAATGTTAAAATTCCCATGATGAAAAAACGGTGGGAGAGAGGGGGCATAGAAAAGGGGGAAGAGGAGATGAAAGCGATGGGAAAAACCACAGAACGCCGCGGAACGGTAAAAACAGAGGAAGGGCTGGAAAAACAATGACGGGGACCCACGGACAATTAATGGATGGGAGGAGGCAGCAGGGAGGGGGGTGGCGAGGCGGGGTGGGGGCTGGTCTGCCAAGGGTTTTAAAAGGTTGGGTTTCGGCGGGGGGCAGAAACACTGAGAAGGACATGACATCAATACTAGAAAAGTAGACCAAAAACGTCAAGACACTGGAGGATGAAAACCGGGGGTCAGAGGGGGGAGCATAGAAGGCGGGGAAAAGGAGATGAAAGAACCACAGAACCTACGGAAGGTAAGGCTTTGAGAAGACTGTAAAGCAAGACGGATGAAGGAAAAAGACCAAGAAAAATGGGGTCGAGGGGGCAGTAAGCGCAGGGGGTGGGGAAAGGGAGGGGGGGGGGGCTGGTCCGCCGGGTTTGGGAAAGGTGGTTTTTTGGGGGAGGCAAAAACGGAGAAGGACATGACATCAATACTAGAAAAGTGGGGCCTGACAACAACGTCAAGAACTGGAGGATGAAAAGCGGTGTTGGGGGGGCATAGAAAGGGGGGAAAGAAGATGAAAGGGGAAGAACCACAGAACGCTATGGAAAAGTAAATCCCCGAGAAAGACTGTGAAGACAACGACGGGTGAAGTAAAAAGACCAAAGAGAATGGATGGGAGGAGGCAGTAACCCCGCGCAGGTGGGGGGCGAGGCGGGGGGGGGGCTATCCGCCGTTGGGGGGGCTTGGGGGAGGCAGAAACACGGAGAAGGAATGACATCAATATTTGAAATGTAGACCTGACAACAACGCCCAAAACCTGGAGGATGAAAACGCGGTGTCAAAAGGGAGATAGAAGGCGGAAAGGAGATGAAAGAACCCCAGGGCGCCTGGAACGGTAAGGCTGATGAAGACGAAAACAACGACGGAGGGGAAACAAGACCACAAAAGAATGGATCGGGGGAGGCAGTACAGCGGAATTGGGGGGCGAAGGGCAGGGGGGGGGGGCTGGCCCGCCAAATTTAAAAGGGGGGTTTTGGGGGGCAGAAACACTGAGAAGGAAAGAATCAATATTTGAAATGTAGACCACAACCCCAAAACGCCCAAAACACTGGAGGATGAAAACGCGGTGTCAGGAGGGGGCATAGGGAAAGGGGAAAAAGATGAAAAAAAACCACAGGGGAACTACGGAAAGGGAAGGCTGATAAGACTGTGAAAGCAAGAGGATGGGAAAACAAGACCACAGAAGAATGGATGGGGGGGAGGCAAAAGCGCAGGTGGGTGGCCCAAAACCCGGGGGGGGGCTGGTCTGCCGGGTTTGGGAAAAGGGGGCTTCAGGGGGGGAAACACGGGGAAAAGGGCATGACATCAATACTAGAAATGAGGGCCTGACAACAAAGGGCAAGGAAAACTGGAGGATGAAAACGCGGTGTTGAGAGGAGCATAGAAGGCGGGAGAAGATGAAAGGGAAGGAAAAAAACAAAAACCTTTTTGGAAAAGTAAATCCCGAGAAAGACTGTGAAGAAACGACGGGTTTAAGAAAAAAGACCACAGAGAGAATGGATGGAAGGGGGAGGCAGCGCAGGTGGGGAAGGGAGGGTGGGGGGGTGGTCCGCCAAGTTGGCAAAAGGGGGCTTCGGCGGAGGCAGAAACACGGAAAAGGAATTTAAACAATACTAGAAATGTAGACCTGAAACAACGTCAAGACACTGGAGGATGAAAACGCGGTGTCAGAGAGGGCAAAAAGGCGGAAGAGGAGAGGAAAGAACCAAGAACGCTACGGAACGGTAAGGCTGATGAAGACTGTGGAAAACAAGACGGATGGGAAGGGAAAAAAGACCCAGAGAGAATGGATGGGAGGAGGCAGCAAAACGCAGGTGGGTGGGCGAGGCAGGGTTGGGGGCTGGGCCGCCTTTGGGAAAGGTTGGGTTCGGGGGAGGCAGAAACACGGGAAAAGGACATGACATCAATATTAGAAATTTAGTCCCGGAAAGTCAAGACACTGGATGATGAAAACGGTGGCCCGAGAGGGAGCATAGAAGGCGGAAGAGGGATGAAAGAACCACAGAACGCTACGGAACGGGGGGCTGATGAAGATGTGAAAACAACGACGGATGGGAAGGAAAAAGACCACAGAGAGAATGGATGGGGAGGAGGCAGTACAAAAGGGAGGTGGGTGGCGGGGGCAGGGGTGGGGGTTCTGCCGGGTTTGGGAAAGGGGGCCCTTTGGCGGAGGCAGAAACACTGGGAAAGGAAGGCATCAATACTGGGGGTGTAGACCAACCCCAAAAACGTCAAGACACTGGAGGATGAAAAAGCGGGGGTCAGAGGAGATAGAAGGCGGAAAGAGGAGATGAAAGAAAAACAGAACGCTACGGAACGGTTGATGAAGATTTGGGAAAAGCAAGAGGATGGGAAAGGGAAAAAGGGCCAGAGAGAATGGATCGAGAGGAGGGAGTACAGCGCAGGTGGGTGGCGAGGCAGGGGGTGGGGGGCTGGTCTGCCAAGTTGGCAAAGGTGGCCGGCGGGCAGAAACACGGAGAAAAGGGCATGACATCAATACTAGAAAAGTAGACCTGAAACAACGTCAAAACCTGGAGGAGAAAAAGCGGTGTCAGGGGGGAGCAAAAAGGCGGAAAGAAGATGAAAGGGGAAGAACCCGGGGCGCTATGGAAAAGTAAATCAAAAAAGACTGTGAAGACAACGACGGGGGAAGTAAACAAGACCCAGAGAGAATGGATGGAGGGGCGGGACAGCGGGGGTGGGAAGGGGGGTGGGGGTTCTGCCGGTTTGGGGGTGGCTTCGGCGGAGGCAGAAAACTGAAGGAACCGAAAAATCAATACTAGGGAAAAGTAGACCCGACAACAACGTCAAGACACTGGAGGATGAAAACGCGGGGTCAGAGAGGGAGCATAGAAGGCGGAAGAGAAGATGAAAGAACCACAGAACGCTACGGAACGGTAAGGCTGATGAAGACTGTGAAAGCAACGACGGATGAAGGAAACAAGACCACAGAGAGAATGGATGGAGGAGGCAGTACAGCGCAGGTGGGTGGCGAGGCAGGGGTGGGGGCTGGTCTGCAGGTTGGCAAAGGTGGCTTCTGGCGGAGGCAGAAACACGGAGAAGGACATGACATCAATACTAGAAATGTAGACCTGACAACAACGTCAAGACACTGGATGATGAAAAGGCGGTGTCAGAGAGGGAGCATAGAAGGCGGAAGAGGAGATGAAAGAACCACAGAACGCTACGGAACGGTAAGGCTGATGAAGACTGTGAAAGCAACGACGGATGAAGGAAACAAGACCAGAGAGAATGGATCGAGAGGAGGCAGTACAGCGCAGGTGGGTGGCGAGGCAGGGGGTGGGGGGCTGGTCTGCCAAGTTGGCAAAGGTGGCTTCGGCGGAGGCAGAAACACGGAGAAGGACATGACATCAATACTAGAAATGTAGACCTGACAACAACGTCAAGACACTGGATGATGAAAAGGCGGTGTCAGAGAGGGAGCATAGAAGGCGGAAGAGGAGATGAAAGAACCACAGAACGCTACGGAACGGTAAGGCTGATGAAGACTGTGAAAGCAACGACGGATGAAGGAAACAAGACCACAGAGAGAATGGATGGAGAGGAGGCAGTACAGCGCAGGTGGGTGGCGAGGCAGGGGGTGGGGGGCTGGTCTGCCAAGTTGGCAAAGGTGGCTTCGGCGGAGGCAGAAACACGGAGAAGGACATGACATCAATACTAGAAATGTAGACCTGACAACAACGTCAAGACACTGGAGGATGAAAACGCGGTGTCAGAGAGGGAGCATAGAAGGCGGAAGAGAAGATGAAAGAACCACAGAACGCTACGGAACGGTAAGGCTGATGAAGACTGTGAAAGCAACGACGGATGAAGGAAACAAGACCACAGAGAGAATGGATCGAGAGGAGGCAGTACAGCGCAGGTGGGTGGCGAGGCAGGGGGTGGGGGCTGGTCTGCCAAGTTGGCAAAGGTGGCTTCGGCGGAGGCAGAAACACGGAGAAGGACATGACATCAATACTAGAAATGTAGACCTGACAACAACGTCAAGACACTGGATGATGAAAAGGCGGTGTCAGAGAGGGAGCATAGAAGGCGGAAGAGGAGATGAAAGAACCACAGAACGCTACGGAACGGTAAGGCTGATGAAGACTGTGAAAGCAACGACGGATGAAGGAAACAAGACCACAGAGAGAATGGATCGAGAGGAGGCAGTACAGCGCAGGTGGGTGGCGAGGCAGGGGGGGGGGGCTAGTCTGCCAAGTTGGCAAAGGTGACTTCGTCGGAGGCCGCGAGAGGGCGTGGCGGGGGGGTGCCGGCGGCGGGGAGAGGGCCGGCGGAATATTTAAGAATTATGATCCTTCGCGTGGTGCCGCGAAATATCTCGCGCACGCGGACAAAGCGCGAGCAAGTTATTCATACGCGCGCTGCGTCACGCGCCGTCCCCCGCATCTGCGGCGCGGAGCAATCCTTTCACGGGACGCAAACAAATAGCCTCGGTCTATTTAATCTCGCGCCCCGGGCCCTCCAGACCCCACGCCCTAATTCCTCTTCGCCACACGACCCTCTTTAAAAATTGCGTTTGTTACGGATGGCAGCGGCGTTGTTAGTATTAGCAAGTTGGTGAGGCTGTTTTTGGTGTGCCATATGAATTTTGTTTTCAAAAGTCACGAACTGCGGTGGTCAGAAACTTTTCTTGGCCGTTTATTGTCCTTTTTAAGTTTTTATGGGATCCTTCGCAGCTAATGGAATTATTACTGTAAATTTATTAAGTTGAAAAATGTGATTGTAGAACTAGATTGGCGGCTTTTGTCTATTTTGAAAATCGAATGATGATATCTTTTATCATTGCGGATGAAAACGCTTTTTCTCAATAATTTTGTTTTTAAATATTTCCCCTGTAAACTATTTTTTGCGTATTTTCTGTTAATGAACGAGTGAAAACCTTAAAAGAAAATGCCAACCCCGAAGTCTCCGCTGGACTATACTCGTGATCTCCTTTTCACTTCCCCATCATTCATGTCATCGTTTGCCTTCCCATGACAGAGCACGGTACTGAAGCCTGTTTACTGTAAGTGAATATTATTCCTTTAAAGAATATATTTCTGACCCGAGGATATTTCATTCAATGAATCTTAGTTTTAGCAATTTAGGAATTACATTACCCATCCCTTAAGATTTATGAAATCCCCAGTTTTTATTAAGGTGAACGGCATCAAAATATCCGTAAATATCATGTCGATATATGTAATTAGTGCATACAGAATGCAAACTAAGTCAAAGAATACAGTTTGTCAGGACGACAGGTCAATAAGCAAACTCGGGGTGGGCGAACAAAATGTGCTGACATGTCGGTAAACATGAAAGAATTTCTCCAAGCCGGAAAACAGAAGCCCCTTGTAAAATAAAAAGAATATGTACGTAAGAGACGTAGTGACGCTTAGTAATGTGAAATTTTGATTCATTGATTGATTTTTTCGGTTTCCGGGCGCGTCAACGACTTCTGACATTAGTCCCGTAAGTGTAGTGCATGATTTTTCTCGGGAGATGGTGGTGATCTTCCCTCGCTGGATGGCGAGATCCGGCGTCGACCTACCGTCGGCTACTGGGGTTTTCCCCTAACCAGGACTCTCCCACCAGCGGGGCACCGTCCCAGCCGGAACAAGCTCAAAGCTCCCAACCGGTCTCCCGGAATATGTGGTAGTGTAGTGCATGTTAGTGTAAGTATGTGTGTATGTGTAAGGGGAGAGGATAGGACAAGAAAGAGGAAGGAAAGATCGCGCGAAGTCCGTTTGATAGGGTACTGCTCCGGCATTCGCCTAGTGTTGATCGTAGAAACCACGGAAAACTACCCATCAGAGCAGCCGACCGCTAGAATTCTCTTCCAGACAGCGACTGAAAATCCTAGCAAACTCGGGATGGACGAACAAAATGTGCTGACATGTCGGTAAACATGGAGGAATTTCTCCAAGCCGGAAAACAGAAGCCCCTTATAAAAGAATATGTATGTAAGAGACGTAGTGTCGCTTAGTTATGTGAAATTTTGAGTATTAATTTCCTTCTATCGGCAGCAGTGGACGAATATCGGATAGGTCGCCATCATTATTTAGGATGCGCCGTGTTAGGAGAGTGAATATTTTTTAGAGGGAAGTGGGTAATACGGAATTGGGTCCTATATTTTTAGAATTTGAATATCAATAATTTAAAGAAGTCAAAAGTATTTTTTTAAATGTTAATTGAAATTGTAAATAGATTTTTGTATTCAAAACGACATTTACGATAGGGAAAAACAGTAGGCGTTTCTTTCACTCGGGTTGAACGTAGCTAGCCGCGAATAGATACCCACGCGTGCTATAGGATACGGAAAGTCGCGGACTTTCGTATGGAATGCGTAACTTTTTTGTAGGAATTGGAACGCTATATTTCACATTTATTGAAATAGTTGGACAAACAACGTTTTGATTTATAGTCCTATCGACAATCCATGTTATAAAATATTTTCTGAACATTTTCATACATCATTCCCGACATGAAGTCTGCACTCACATAAAAGTTGTATTAATTTCAGACAAAAATAGACAATACATTTCTTTTCGATCATATCGGTGATTTAGAGACGGTTGAAAATGATGAAAATTGAGAAAGAGGTTTTGACAGCTCCTCTGTTACGAACCGGCAAAAACAAAAACGAAAGCGAACTCGAAAACGAATCGAACGTCACGGTAACTTCAGCCATTACAAAACAATGGAGTTGCCATCTTCCCTTCCCTTCGCCAGTCGAGTCTCATTTCATCACACACCGCTGCACTGTTCGGCAGGTCCTTCATCGAACATGACGGGCGTACCCGCTTTGGGAAGTCTGCGGCTTTCCACTGAATTCGCTCAAGGTTCTGTTATTTTTTATCCACAGATTGCGGTAAAATTCAACAAACTTGCTGTGAAATCCTAGAGCCAAATAAGGCGGTAAAAACCCTCGAACCAAATCGATAATTGCGATGCTCATCTCAGAATAAGATTCACAAAAAAATCAGCCTCCTAGGGCAATCTATTGCAGAGATACAACTAGAAATATGTTTTTCATCTTTAATTTCTTTCTGGGATTCTATTGCATTTATCAAACTGAAAAAACAATGCATAGAGAGGGAAAAGTATTGGAATTTGAATGTATTATGTCAGCCAAGGTTGGCGTCTTATTCATATAAAAAATAAATAAACTTTTGAAATTGATTTTCTACATGATAACTTTCTCGTCTAAAGTAGTCTCAGATTCCCCCCCTAGAATGTGCTTATAACATTTTAAAACATATTTTTTTCATATTATTAAATAATATGGACAATAGTGAATTAATTAAAACTGATTTTATCATTTGAGAAATTTGAAATTCGCGCCAAGTGTAATTGGAATTTTTTTTCACTAAAAACGTTATATGAAAATTATTGAAACACCTCACGAGGATGATTTGCAACTTTTTACTGACAAAAGTTTGTTTTATGTGGACATTATTTATATTATCGAAATAAAATCATCAAACCTCTTTTGTTTTTAAATTTATGTATTGCTTCTAACACAAATCAAATTACTTGGTTTTAGATATAGTAATCATTTGTGTTTATAAAATAAATCAACTTACTCCGTTGTACATTTATTAATCATTGACAATTATACAATCATATACAATTAATCATTGTCACTGTCTTCTTTAATAAATGGTATCCCGCTTTGTTTATAAACATTTTTTATTCCAAAGTGTTTGTTCAACAACTTTCTCCAAATAATGAGCGTGTGCTAAATAAATGATCGCAGTTATGGAAGAGATCTTTCTCAGGGTGCCATTTCCGTTCATTAGTTCACAATAATATCGTTTCACTCCCGATATTCCCATGGTGGTGGGAGGTGGGGGAGCTCCTCCGGTGCACCGATTTTTGCTCCTTCTGCGCAGCACCAGATTCCCTCACGAACCACGTGACCACCTCGTTTGAAAAGCGAGAAGAGACTTTTTTTTACTACCGCCTACATTGTTTAAAAATCTGAAAAAATATGTTATAGAATAAGACACATTCTAGGTAAAAACTGAGAGAGTACTCCAACGTTATCACGTCGAAAATCAATTTCGAAAATTTATTATTTTTCCTACATGAATTTGTCGTCAAAATTCGTTGACAAAAATACCTTCAAATTGAACGTTTTCCGTCGCTGCACTTTTTTTTCAGCTTGATACACGCAATAGAAGCTGAGAAAAAAATAAAACATACAAAACACGTTTTTCGTTGTACCTCTGCAACATATTGCCCTAGGAGACTGATTTTTTGGGAATCTACGGCATTTTTTATTCTCTTTCATACGAACATCGCCATTATCGATTGGGTTTGGAGGCACTTTTCACCACCTTGTTAGGCTATACTCTTTATTGAACAAATGCATTTTATAATTTTTATTAACTCATTTATATTGGTAAGGCTTTTCTAAATTAAGTCTAAAGATCGGATTAGACAGTTTCCCCCACTAAACAATTTTCAATCCCAGGCGATGAAAATAATCTCTCAATGTTGACAAGAGTAGTGCCTTTAAATGAACCGTGTTTGTATCCAAGTCAACGAATCGGTATTCACAGCTCTGTAGCTCATTTCAAGAGTACTAACAGGGCTTTCGTCGAGATAATACTCCAGTTCAACTGCGTAGAATCCACTACAGTTATGGCTTCCCAACAGCAGTACCCAGATTATAGGGATCAGCTGCATTTGCGTTCTCTAGAAATTACCTTTGCATGCAGTGGCCGTCTCATTCCGGCTCAGTTACATTCACGCAGACGAGTCATTCTGTTGACAATGACTACTGTTAGCATTTAAAATGAAGGTACAATGGTAGTTTCAGTCCAGCTTCCATGTCTCGAGGCTTGCAAATTTTGTCAGAACATTTACTCTCCTTCACTGCGAGAGTTGGCCTGTTTTTGGAGTTTGGGTGGCGCTCTGCTGTTGCCACACGGTTTGAAAGTTGCTCTTTGCGCAGCCTTCCCAGAAAGTGCCTTCGGAACAAAAAGTTTTTAAGGAACAACCAGTCTTTAAGAATAAAGGTAATACGAATTGCCCACAAAATTATCGCGGAATTAGTCTTTTACCAGCGCTGAGCAAGCTATTTTGTAAAATGCTCAACGGGCGACTGAGTGAATGGGCGGAAAAGCACAGTAAAATATCAGAATTGCAAGCAGGCTTTAGGAGAGGCTTCGCGACTACCGACAATATCTTTGTGTTAGATACCCTAGTAAAGCAGGCGCTTGCGCGTAAACGGGGCCACTTATATTGCAGTTTTGTAGATTTCGAAATGGCTTTTGACTCTATCAATAGGAAAGCTTTATGGCAAAAACTTAATGAGCTAGGCGTCTCACGTAAAGTTTTAAAAGTGTTGCAGAGCATATACGAAGACGTAAATTTCTGTGTCAGGTGCGGTGATGGAAGTACAACGCGAAAAATAAAATCGACAGTAGGAGTAAGACAGGCGTCCTCTCTCACCGCTATTGTTTATCTTGTTTATAAACGATTTATTGACGTGGTTACAGGATGCGATACATCTGCGCCGGAAATTGAGGGCCTGAACATTCCCGGACTACTATATGCTGATGATTTAGTTTTATGTTCGAGACTATTGACGGCTTACAAAAAGTTTAAATATCCTAGAAACGTATAGTGAAACATGGGGATTAAAAGTAAATATTCAAAACCAAAGTAGTTGTCTTCAAGAATGGATTTATCTGGGGTAACAAGGAGAGATGGTTTTACGCTCAGGAGGAGATTGACTGGGTAAAAACATTTACATATCTTGGGGCAAAATTCTTCCATGAATGGTGGATGGAGTAATCACATAGTGGCGGCGCACAGTAAAGGAAGAATTGCGCTCAAAGAAATCGTTTGCGCAGTGCGCAGGGTTCCGGAATTGCCTTTAAAGGTGTGCGAGACGATGTTTAAATCGCTAGTTCTCCCAGCAATGAATTATGGGGGCAGAAATTTGGGGAGTGGATAGGATAGATCGACTAGAAAGCGTCGAAACAGATTATTTCAAATTAATTCTCGGAGTCTCTAGATTCGCAGCAAATGCCGGAGTCCTAAGAGGTCGGTAGTGTAGGAATTTGGAAAGATTTTAAAATGAAACCCATTAAACTTTGGATTAAATTAGCAGGTGAACAGGCTGACTCACTTATAAATAGATGCTTTGGCAGTTACAGGAAGCAACCAACGCTACTGGTCGTATAAAAATTAAACTGCTACTGGAACGTTCAGGTCTGGGAAACGTTTCTCCGGAAATGGTGGGAGATAGGGGAACACGTGACATAGAACGGTTAATTTTGGATAGACTTGCGGATATTAAAAGGCAAGAGATCCTGGCAGCAACGGCCGAAAAACGTTCGCTAGTTGCGCAAATTCACGCGAGTCCGTTATGGGGTTGCGAACGTTACGTAAACACACTGCAGAAGGACGCAAGAGGGGATACGCTTGGTTCAGGGTCGGGGGTGGATGCAAGTAGATTAAAGGACTCGAATGGTAATGGCATCTGTGTGCTTTGCGGTGATAGGGAAGACTGGATCCATATCCTTTTAATTTGCAGTGCGACCGAAACTTGAGAGGAAAATGGATGGAATGGGAAATTACTACTTCCAACATAGGAACGTAACGCTTGCCCAAAACATTCTAGGGGATAAAAGAGCTAACTTCATGAAAGAATTAGGAACATTTCTCGGAAAGGTTCGGACCACTAGAGAAACGGAAATTAAGGAGGGAAAACAGCAGTGGTTAGTACAGAGCAGAGCCTAGACTGGAGAGAAATATGTAATAAATCAATAAACTAACAATAATTAAGTTAGTCAGTAAGTTATGTTAGGTTAGTAAACAGTACAAAAAAATAAAATAAAAAAAAAAAAATAAAAAAAGTTATAAATTGTAGTCAATTGTTAAGTATAGTAGATAAATAAGTCAATAAAAAATATATATATATATTAACTTAAAATAATTAAAATAAGTTAAATAAATTAAAATTAAATTAATTTAAAACAAGTTAAATAAATTAAAATAAGTTATATCAATTAAAATTAAATTCAATTAATATAAGTTAAATAAATTAAAAATAAATATAAATTAAAATAAAATAAAAGGAAACGGCGAAAATAAAGCACATTAGGGGCGAAGGAAGGGAATCGGAAATGTTAGGCAGAGGCGTTGGTGCGGACGATTTTCTGTGGTGCTGTTTGTTTTCAGGTGCGGTGGAGGCCAAACACTGGAAGGAGAATGCCTGACGCCCGCGCCAAATAAATAAATAGTCTAAAACCGGATAGAGTAGCATGTACTCGGCTTCTGACGGCAGGTTTTTCCCTTCAGGGTTTTTCCTCAGCCTTGACCTTATGGTCTCGTTTCCGCGGCTTTGAGGCGATGGAGAGACCATTTGGGGTGAATACCAGAAGGCGAAAGGTTAGAACTCGGTAGAATGTAGGTATTGTAATGGCTTAAAGGCCTTCGGCCTAGCCACATTGGATCAAGTTTCTAATTTGGCTGTAATAATTACCTATTAAATAAAATAAAAACAAAAAGTTGCTAGAAGGCCCATTACACTCGCTCTCTGTTGCTGTCGCTTAGAGCCAACTGGCCCTCGCTTTACAGAAATATTCGAACACTCATATGGAGTTTCATTTGCTCAAATATTTCATTGCATGGAAATGAAACGCTTTTGCTGAGAAATGATACTCTGAACTGGAAAATTCCTGACTGGGCGATCGTCCTTTCAATCATTGTCCTCTTGTGTCGAATGCTGAGTCACTCAGAACTGATGTGAATTATTTATTTATTTATTTATTTATTTATTTATTTATTTATTTATTTATTTATTTATTTATTTATTTATTTATTTATTTATTTATTTATTTATTTATTTATTTATTTATTTATTTATTTATTTATTTATTTATTTATTTATTTATTTATTTATTTATTTATTTATTTATTTATTTATTTATTTATTTATTTATTTATTTATTTATTTATTTATTTATTTATTTATTTATTTATTTATTTATTTATTTATTTATTTATTTATTTATTTTTTTTTTTTTATTTAATAACGTTGTATAAAAATACGAAATTTTAACATCTTTTTAATGTTCTATTAATTCAAACATAAACTTACGAGATTTTGAATGGCATTAAACAGCGAAGATTTTTTAATTAATTATTGTTCAATTATAAAAGTTGGACGGTAAGGTTTTTAAACATTGAAAAAATAGGAGATACGTAGCGTAGTGTTGTCACTCGGGCATTTTATCAATTTAACAGTTCATGCAAATTCCTGAATTCAGTTGAATGTTTGAAGTATCAAGAATGATAGTTCTCAAAAGCTCATGTGGCTGTTAACTGCATTGTGAAAATGTGAAACATGAATACCACACATTTGCCATAGAATTGAATTTCCTAAATATTCTATTACGGATACAAGACCAAAAATGCAAAATAACAGGAACAAATACTATTTTACTTTGAGTGAAAAAAAAAACAAAACATTCTTCTGCACAATCTGAAACATATGGCCTCGGAGACTACCAATTAACACAGTTACTCCAAAATGCATATTTTATTCTAAATCATTTTCTTAGTTGCATGGATCGATTGAAAATGATGAGTTAGATGAAACACGAGTACGAGAGTTTACGAGTATATTTTTCAGACGACAGATAGACAAATATGAAGTTGGGTGTGATGACTTTCGCCAAACAATTTACAAATATTCCAACAGAGCTCCTAGCAACCCAACGGTCTCTCTATGTTGTTCTTTGATCCCATCCGTTGCAACGAATTGTAGCACCGGCAAAGCGAGGTAAAGCGCTCCAAAGCGGGGCGAGCAGGAAATCACCGCCCGGCGAGGCTTTCGCCTCCCTTCCCGGTGAAAGGCCGGGGCTTGCGGTTGTTGTCCGACCGATTCAAACCAATCTTGGAGCCGATCGTCGATCAGAGGCGGGGAGGCGGCAGGTAATGAGGCCCCGCTCGCTTTCAGACAAATGCTAGCTGCCGGTCCGCGCCGCTCGTTTCTCTGTGCTCTCGCGGTTTCCTGTCGCTGCTAGAGCTGCTCGCCGATGTCGGTTGCCCTCCATCGTAGCGCTATCGCATTCGTTCCTACTCTCGCACCGTTTCTTTGGAACCTTTTGCCCTCTCCGCGCTCGCTCACATGAGCCTCGTTCATGCAGCCACGGCTTTTCCTGTTGAGCTCGAGCTCAGCGTACACGTGGTATTCACGATACGTGGAGCTTGTTAACTAGAAGAGAGCTCCTGAAGCGGGCAGCCTATTTGACATACCCTGGCCCAGAGTTGTGGACCGCCGCTCGTTGCCTCAGCCCGACGGAAGGGCAGGGGAGGTGCTAGGGCACGATCGGTTCTAGTCTAGTGAAAGGCGAGTGGCGCGCGGCTTGACATGTTCTGGACCAGAGCTGTGGGACGCTGCTCGTTGCCTCAGCCCGACGGAAGGGCAGGGGAGGTGCTAGGGCACGATCGGTTCTAGTCTAGTGAAAAGCGAGTGCCACTGCTCGTTGCCTCAGCCCGACGGAATGGTAGGCGGTGGCGCTAGGGAACGGTTCTAGTCTAGTACAAGGTGATAGGTTGGCAGTCTGGTCCCCAATTATTGCGATTGAGTAGCTTTGACCAAGAAGGTCTATTAACTCTTCAGTACGTAAGAGCCTAACCATTCTACACAACCCAGCAGCCAGTCCTCTTACTACGGAGCGAAATCCTCACCATTTCCGTCACGTCACCAAGCACAGAGCGGTCTCCGACGTCCACCCCACTCCTCTCCGCTTCGCTCCTCCCGCCGTCGTCTCCTTTAACGACAGGCTGACCCCGGCCGTCCGACCCAGACGCCCGGCGTCCGTTGCAGCGTCCCATCTGCAGGGCTCCGCGCGGGGCCGGGCGGCATAATTCCGTTTGATTGCACAACGGGGCCGATTCGCCCGTAGCCTCGGTGCGCGCCCCGAGGCCCCGATGCTGAGCCATTATTTATATTGCGGCGCGGGGAGGGGGAGGGGGGGAGCCGGACGCGCGCCCTCTTTGCCCCGCGATTGATTGCTCCCCGCCCCGCCCCCACCCACCCTCCGCGGGGCCGGCGGCGCCGCGCGCGTCCCCCCTCGGCAACGCCCCGCCCCTTTCCATCAGCCAGGTAATTAAGTGGGCCAACAATGTTCGCACATTCGCTGATTACTTCCCTTTGTCGCCGGCCGTTTCCGGCGGCGGCGGTGGCGCTGGGATCGCTCCGGTTGCCGCTGCCAGCCCGCCAATCTGCCGGAAGTCATCGGCGGGGAATGGCGGCGGCGGCGGCGGCGGGCGCGAGTGAGTGGCGACGCGTGGAGTTGTGGAGTGCAAACCCTCCACGGGGGGGCACGAGAACCGTCTGAGTGCGTCGGCGGCAGTGCACGCCAGAGGACGACGAACGCTGGAAGGTCAGAGGCCGGGGCTGCTGCCAAACGGGAAACAGATGTACGCCAGTAGCAGGGCTGCCAGCTGGGAGAGGAAAAGCAAGGGAAGTAACTGACGCGAGCGGGATGATTCGGAGAGTGACAATTGCATTTGCGCGTGAGTGGTCGTTCTGCCAGGAAAGTAAAACTGAATATGGCACGCGAGCGAGCGATTGAGAGAGACAGAGAGAGAAAGAGAAATACAAAGAGAGAGACAGACAGAGAGACAGACAGACAGACACAGACAGACAGACACAGACAGACAGAGACAGAGAGAAAGTGACAGATAGGGAGAAAGAGACAGACATGGAGAGAGAGAACGAGAGAGAGAGGGGGAACGAGAGGGAGAGGGGGAACGAGAGGGAGAGGGGGAACGAGAGTGAGAGGGGGAACGAAAGAGAGGGGAACGAAAGAGAGGGGAACGAGAGTGAGAGGGGAACGAGAGTGAGAGGGGAACGAGAGTGAGAGGGGAACGAGAGTGAGAGGGGAACGAGAGTGAGAGAGAGAGACGAAGAGAATTCCACAGAGGGGGAGAGAGAGAGCGACGAAGAGGGAGATGAGTAGACGCGAGGGCGCAAATGGAAAGAGGCGCAGGCTTGTGGCGTGGCGTGGCGACGTTCGATGTGCTGGTCGTAAAGCAGCTGAGCGGCGATAATGCGCCTGACGAGGGCGGGCGGACGCGCTTAGGCGATGAAAACCGCTGCTGTAACCCGCGTTTAACAGCTACCCGCGCCAATTCATCATCCCCCGCACAGGTAGTGGCCCGGGAGCGCACCGGCGCGTGCTTCTCGCTGGACACTCCGCTTGCAAATTTCCTACGATAAAAGAATGCCACTTCCGATCCGTTGCTACCTGAATGACAGCTGCGATTCTAGTGATCAATAGAGAACTGATATTTCCTAAAAAAAAAAATACGGTACAGAGTAAATATATATTTTTACTCATGAAATCATTTCGAAAGAAACCTCGTATTTCTTCGGGCCTGGAGAACAGGTCATTATTACTTTCAAATATATTTTAATAGCCTGTCAAAATTATGTCTAAGGTATATGCGACTTAATAATGTTAATCGAGTTAACGTGCTCCATCAATGTGCATGATTCAAGCTAGAACAAACGTGTGGCAGAAGTCATATGCCAATATTTTTGTTTTATATTTGCCAAAGCTTAATACAGTCCCAAAACGTATAATAAATTCAGTTAGTGACTTAAGTTGGTAGTAACAAAATCAATGATTGTGATAAGTTAAAATATTGAGACAAAGTATGGGTTTTATAGTAATATTTACGATATTTTCAAATTAAAAATGATTATTATCAAAACTGAGGAGTGCTGAAACATTTCATTTGTTACAGTTTGATGAGAAACATTGCACTCAACCCACCAATAACGATCTTTTGCCTGAATGACGTCCGCTGGTCATATTTCTGACTTCTTACATGACTTAGAACTCATGTAGATGAACGAATTTATATTATAGTGGGTAAGAATTATAATTTTCATCACTTTCATGTACATGTTCATTCTGTTTCTACACGTTTGTATCATTTTAAACTAAAATAATACTTTGAATCCGGATGCTATTTTTGGCATTTCCGCAGTAGAGCTATTGTTCACGCTTTGTACTTTCCTATATATTTCTATTCATCGCACTGGGAGCGGTAGCTCAGTGCATCAACTTATGTCACTGCAGCGCCTCTCACTGGGAGGTTCTAGGTTCCAGTCCCGACGGCGGCAGGATTTTCGACACTACCTTTTGAGCTAGGTCGAATTCAATTTCTCTCTGGAGGAGAATTCTAGCGGCCGGCTGCTCTGATCGGTAGTTTTCCGAGGTTTCTCCGATTAATACCAGGCGAATGCCGGAGCAGTACTCTACCAAGCGGGCCACTGACCGCGCGCGATCTTTCCTTCCCCTTCCTTGTCCTATACTCTCCCCTTACACACACTAACTTACACTAACATGCACCACACTACCACATATTCTGGGGGAGCCTAGAGCTTGTCCCGGTTGGGGCGGTGCCCCGCTGGTGGGGGAGTCCTGGTTAGGGGGATACCCTACTAGCCGACGGTAGGTCGACGCCGGGTCTCGCCATCCAGCGGGGGAAGATCACCCCATCTCCCGACAAAAACATGCACTTCACTTACGGGACTAATGACAAAAGCCGTTGACGTGCCCGAAAACACAAAGAAATCAATCGATCTATTCGTCGCGCAGTCTTGTATGCAATTGAAGAGCTTGTAACGCATCGTTCATGAGTGACGAATTTCGTTCTAACAGCAGCACCAGCCAGAAAAAGGAACTGCACGATATTCCGCTTCGGCTGAGCTTGCAACACTCTGCTGTACATGACGTTTCCTTCGAAGAGATTAATTAAATGGGAACGTTGATGTCAGCGACAGTCCCTCAGGTTATCCAATTGCCAGCGGCAATGACTGTCAATCAACTGGATATTCGATTCGAAGTTCCTTCGTCGTAGCCCTGGCGGACATCACATGCCTCTCGTTGCCGGATTAAATTCCCTGGAAGATCCAAATTAATCCCGCTTAAAATTGACAATATTCGAATGTTCAGTTCTAATAAACACTAACATAAGGCACACGTGTAGTGTATTTCTTTCAGGTTTACGTCACTGTTTACGGTGTATGATTAATATACACACATTTATGAATATTATGTTCATTATGCCAAGCCAAGAATAAGTCATTCGTTGGAAACAAGTTGTTTAAGGAATGTGATATTGTGAAACTTAATTGCATATCATACAAATTTTTCCAACAGTTCTTCTGTTCTTATTTCAGTTAATGACTAAGAACACATTTACGATTAATCTAATTGACTTTACTGATGATAATTGAATGATGCAGAGTGCATAGTTTTGCTTCAGTTTATTTCATTTTGTCAAAAGGGAAATATTGAAAGTAATTAATTTCAGTGCACCATATTTTTGCGTACGTCTGCAGTATTGAATTCGCTTTGCAAACATTTCTAGTTTTCCAGTCCCCACGAAAAACAACAAAGAAAACGAATACTTTACGACGAATACCCCGCAAGCGTATTTATTCTATCTAGTATTCCACCGACACACATGCGAGCCTTTTTCATATACGCACGCTGAAATGAGCGAGTCGGTTATTAACATATTCCAAAGCGAATTGAGAGAATTTAGGAACACGAAACTGGACAAAGATAGACCTTTGTGTGGGAGGAAAAAAGGGCGGATTTATAAAATACGCGACGCATGGACCTCGCCGGAGTGAGTGGACGCGGTCTCGCGAACTGGACCTGATGCGCTAACTGAATTCCATTTCTGATGTGACGCAGTTCGTCTGCTAAGGCCAACCATTTTCAGCTACAAGAATTCTACTTAGTTATCAGAATTCAGCGCCATCTGACGCGAACAAGAGACACTAGTATACCTTTCACTAGTTGTATTCTTTGTCTACAGATATCTATTTTTTATTTTTTATTTTATTTATTTTACGTCTAAAACAGTTGAAGCTGCGTATGACGTGCTATGGGGAGAAGTGAATTCTGTGCACATTTTCAATATTTTGTGATACATGCACTGAGTCATATACTACATAAATTTTGAAAATTAAAAAAAAAGCTGGATCGCGGCGGGGAACAGGGGGTGGGCGCAGCGGCGAGCAGCGGGGCGTGGCGGGGGGGGTGGGTCGGGGCGGGGCGGGGGGCGCGGCGGGAGGGGGCGCGGGGGATGGCGGGGTGCGACGGGGATGGGAGTAATGAGAGGGGCGTGGCGGGGAGCAGCGGGGCACAGTGGGGCGCGGCGGTGAGTAGCGGGCGCGGCGGGTGGGAGCAATGAGTGGGCGCGGCGGGAGCAGCGGGCGCGGTGGGCGATGGCGGGTGCGACGGGGATGGGAGTAATGAGAGGGCGTGGCGGGGAGCAGCGGGGCACAGTGGGGCGCGGCGGTGAGTAGCGGGGCACGGCGGGTGGGAGCAATGAGGGGCGCGGCGGGGAGCAGCGGGCGCGGTGGGCGATGGCCGGGCGGCGGGGATGGGAGAATGGAGGGGCGGGCGGGGGCAGCGGGGCACAGGGGGCGCGGCGGTGAGTAGCGGGGCACGGCGGGGGGGGCTGGGGGGCGCGGCGGGGAGGCGGGCGGGGGCGTGGCGGGCGACGGGGATGGGAGTAATGAGAGGGGCGTGGCGGGGAGCAGCGGGGCACAGTGGGGCGCGGCGGTGAGGGGGGGGGGCCGGCGGGGGCGGCAGGGATGTGAGAAATGGGTGTGGCGCGGCGGGGAGCAGCGGGGAGGCGGGGCAGAGCGGAGAAAGGGAGGCCGCGCCGCCCTCTCCAGCCCTTAATGAGGCGGCGCCGTCGCGCAAAGGGGCTCTCTTGGGCTGCTCCCTCGGCGCACGCAGCCCTCCCTCGAGGGCCCTCCACGCGCCGCTAATAAATACGCCTTCCGCGCCTCGCAGAACGTCTGCGGCCCTCGCCCCTGTGCGGAGATATCTGCAAGGTGAACAAGGGCGGCGCGCGGGAGAACCATCTGGAGTGTTCGATTCATTAATTGATTGATTTTTTCGTGTTTCCGTGCGCGTCAACTGATTTGGTAATTAGTCCCGTAAGTGTAGTACATGTTTTTTTCCTCTCGGGAGATGGCGCTGATTTTTCCCTACTGGATGGCGAGATGCGGCGTTGACCTACCGTCGGCTAGTGGGGTTTCCCCCTATCCAGGACTCTCCCACCAGCAGGGTACCGCCCCAGCTGAGACAAGCTCTAAGCTCCCGACCGGTCTCTCGGAATATGTGGTAGTGTAGTGCATGTTAGTATAAGTGTGTGTGTAAGGGCGTGATGATAGGACAGTCCGTGATCCGTTTGTTAGGGTACTGCTCCGGCATTCGCCTGGTGTTGATCGGAGAAACCACGTAAAACTACCGATCAGAGCAGCCGGCCGCTAGAATTCTCCTCCAGGCAGCGACTGAATTCGACCTAGCTGAAAAGCTAGTGTTGAAAATCCTGCCGCTGTGACGACTCGAACCTAGGACTTCCAGGTCAGAGGCACCGCAGTGAAATCAGTTTTAAATAAGTTAATGCACTGAGCTACCGCTCTCGGTGGGGCATTCGGCAAGGTGTACTTTTCTACAATCGGAAATATGATCATGTGGTTTGGTATGCACCAACGCTACTTAACTCTCGACATGTAAAGTTATCGACAAAAGAGATGAAGCTGTACTGGTGCGGTGATGAAGCTTGGTGCTATTACCGATAAAGTAAAATCTGTGAATGTTTAAACTGAAAATATTTTCTACAATTTGGAATAAATTGGAATCTACGTTTCGTAGTGAAGAAACAATAGTGAGAGTTCGACCTTTGAAAATTATTTTGTATTCGCGTGTGTAGTTGTCTTCCCACGATATCTAATCTCCTAAAATATTTTCCATTTTAATGTTTGGATGGCCGGTTTAGTACGATTTTTATTAACATAACAGACACAAATACAAATCTTGCCCTCAAGATGTTACAATGAAAGTAATTAATTTGAATGTACGAGATAAATTCAAATAAATATGAGAATAAATCAATGAAAGGAGCAGCAAACACAATATTGTTATAACACGGGGCAATCAATATTACTGATTTTCAGGATTTTATTTTCAGGATTTACATTTTATTTAAACGTGACACCATAACTGCATCACAACTCAAAATGATTAAAAACATATACAGAAATTGTAATAACATTTCAGAATCACAGTAAATTGAAAGTCTTCCTGTAATTTAATAAAGGTGATTTATCCGTGGCCGAAGTTGTTGTACTCCATGGTCGTGAGTTAAGTTCACACCAGACCTTAGATCGGCTCTAAAAAGACACTTTCTCTTGCCACGGTCGGTCGTTATTTGCCTCTTATCGCCCTTCCGAAAAGTGATGTCTTTTTCTTAACTTCTTTGCTTCGATATCGCACTCTAATGAATGGGTCCAGTGATAACGTAATGTGCAGTAGCATCACCGATACGTGGAACCATCCAAGTCGTTGTAGATAAGGTGATAGGTGTGCTAGTACACAGTCCTATCACCCTTTATCGAAACGAATAGGTTTAGATCCCAACGCTGAGAATTTACACTTCGATTCAAAGGAAACCAAGTTATTGTAAAATAGGTGTGTATTTTTTCTAGATCTTGGCAAACATCAAATTCTCCACCAATTCCATTAACAGCAGTAGAAATGTATGAATTAACTCTTACATGACTCTTACTTAAAACTTTTAGAATTTATCCTGAGTAATATGCAAATATTAGCATTGAGCATGATACTTCTCCCTTGACAGTTATATACACTTCTCCCTTGCACGTCACATTTTTTCTGCTTTTTACCCAAAATAAATAAAATCAAAAAGAAAAAAATATTGCAATGATATTTCACGAAGGTACAATCAAATAGAAAATTATCTTTTACAATTTTCGCTCATTTATTAAAAATGATCCGAAACTGAAAACTTTGATTTGAAAAAAATAATTCAAAATCATTATTTTTACATCTATTGAAGAAAAGACCAAATAAAACATACGTTACACAATTAATTGTTTAGAATATACATGTCTTATTAAAACTATTGCGATAAATCAAATTATGCCGATTATAGGAAATTAACAATCCTAGTCACACAGAAAATAATTCATTCGTTTCAAAATAAGCTGAAAATTAACCACAAAGAATGCGCCGTAGTAAAACTTGTTTTAAGTAATAAATTCGGTCAGTGTACACTAATACAATAACAACCGTAATGTTTTCTGTAACATCCTTACCAATTACACGAATTATATTTGCATTGAGTTTTTTCTAATATCCACCATTCCAAATCTACCACTTACAAAAGAGAGTTTGAACTTTATTACATTGTTTCCAGAAACGACACAAATTAGACATGTAATAAATATTATTAACATTCTAGATGAGTTCAATCACATGTTTAATTTGCGTATATCCCAAAACGATAATTAATATCTACAACAATTTGGCCAGCGGTATGTGCGCAAATGTAAGCAAAAATTCAAACATTTCTTCCTGAGAAATGCCAGTCAATATTTATATTGTCTTAAATGATGATTATTTGCAGTAAAGGACGAAGAAGTGTCGCTTTATTCCTTTAATAAATAACCATTAGTGCAGAATAAATAATGTGCTAAGTAATCCTGTAATTATTATCCAAAACCTCTTTAATTTGATAATTCCTCTAGGAGATTTTCGTTTCTGGAGAATAAGGGGATTTTTGAATAGTAGTTAGATGTTTTACAATTAAAGTTGTATTAGTACTTGTATTCATCTTTTTTTACCAACTTCATCAAGCAATAGAGAAAATTAATGTCTATTTTCCTACGGTCAATTTCTTCCAATTTTCTCTCAGCACAGTTGGGAGTTACAACAGATGATATATCTGAGCGACCGCACTTCGAAATACTTCCCCATCTCTCATCCCACCCGAGATGGGTCTCTCATTGAACGTGAAAGAATACTTCCATTGTTCTTACATGCCATGGTTTACGCAAAGCGATCTTTTCACAGAACGTCGCCAGCCGGACCTCTCTCTGCAGAGCATGGCGCTTGTTCGTGACAGTCGGACGTTTCCACAAAACGTTCCCCAAGGGATATTCTCGGTGGAGAGGTTTTAAATAAACAGCCATTCTGCCTTATGCAAGACTCAAGCCGTAATGATCGTAGCCTCATTGGCTTTGTACTTACGTATTTGCTAACTAAAAGGACACAAAACTCTTCTCAACGTTCTTTACGCGCGAACCGTTCACACTGGGAAATTTTGCAGTTTGCCTATTACGAAGGTAGAAATAAACCCGACTTAGATCGTCTAGAAACTTCTATGAGAATAATGAACATATTATTTCTGACATGACTTTTAAAAACTTTTTGTAGACAAATAATAAAGCCGTTAATACAATTCGTGATATTTTTTTAGTGTTGTATGACGCTACTTCATTCTAAATTTCTTTTTTATTATTCAATTCTACAGCTACTTTATTTCTTTTTCTCGTTCCACGAGAATCAATGAAAATCTTTCTCCTCCAAGCACCCTCGTTACTCTTTTGTGAAAGCACTAAACCAGATGCATTCCTCTTTTTAAAATGTGTATTCTGTATGAGTGCCAGATGTAAGATAGGGAATCCTTCGCAGAGTTGCAGACGAAGGATTCGGGCCCCGGTCGTTTGAAAGCAGAACGAACGAGAGCCAACAGCTGTTTGCACAGATGTCGAGACAACTCTACTTGCTTGGCAAATGAGAACTGGCAAATTTCCTGAAATGTAAATGCCACTCGATGAGCTTCTCATTTGAAGAGAAGAGTTTAGTATCACGTATAATTCCTTCTCTTTACATCAAGTAAATATCTGTATTCTTGTAGTGATGACTTTACCAACAATAGCACAATCAAAGTTCTCTTCTGGTGTGTGATTTATTTTACGTATAGTATATTTTGACATCGGAAAAATGTATCTAAGAAAAATTACGTTTGAAGAACAAAATGGTTTGCCGGACTTTATCTCAAATTGAATTCCTATTTACACTAGTTATTTTGTGCAAATAACTTAATGAAAGTTTATAGGTTTCAAAATAAATATGTATTTAATTATTATAAATAATTCAGTTTAACTGCATCCGAGGTTGGGTACGGACCTTCCCCTGCAACCAGTGGAACGTCTCTATACTTCTTACCTCGCAACACGGGCGATTCATATGAGCTTAACTCATAAGTTAAAAATTCACTTCCCCAATCCATTGCGAGAGATAAAGTATTCATGAAAACTGCGCCCGTCCCCGCGCGGGAACGGCCGCGTGCTCATGAGCGCCACGCGCGCCAACGCGGCGCCAGATCCTTAGTTAATTAATGAAGGGCAGCAGCCGCCCTTCGCGGGCCGCTGCTCCAGGTGCTTGCATTAGTAAACACACAAGGAAGATGGGCACCGTCGGAGAGGGCGGGCATTCTCCCTGGGCGGTGGCGGAGGCGGTGGCGGAGGCGGTGGCGGAGGCGGTGGCGGCGGCGGTGGCGGCGGGGGGGGGCGGCGGTGGTGGCGGCGGGGGGCGGGGGGCGGAGGTGGTGACTGAGGTGGTGACTGAGGTGGTGACTGAGGTGGTGACTGAGGTGGTGACTGAGGTGGTGACTGAGGTGGTGACTGAGGTGGTGACTGAGGTGGTGACTGAGGTGGTGACTGAGGTGGTGACTGAGGTGGTGACTGAGGTGGTGACTGAGGTGGTGACTGAGGTGGTGACTGAGGTGGTGACTGAGGTGGTGACTGGGGTGGTAACAGGTGGTGGCGGACGCGGTGGCGGAGGCGGTGGCGGAGTCGGAGTCGGAGTCGGAGTCGGAGTCGGAGTCGGAGTCGGAGTCGGAGTCGGAGTCGGAGTCGGAGTCGGAGTCGGAGTCGGAGGCGGAGGCGGAGTCGGAGGCGGAGGCGGAGGCGGAGGCGGAGGCGGAGGCGGAGGCGGAGGCGGAGGCGGAGGCGGAGGCGGAGGCGGAGGCGGAGGCGGAGGCGGAGGCGGAGGCGGAGGCGGAGGCGGAGGCGGAGGCGGAGGCGGAGGCGGAGGCGGAGGCGGAGGGAGGCGGAGGCGGAGGCGGAGGCGGAGGCGGAGGCGGAGGCGGAGGCGGAGGCGGAGGCGGCGCGGAGGCGGCGGCGGCGGCGGCGGCGGCGGCGGCGGCGGAAGCGGCGGAGGCGGAAGCGGAGACAGTGCCGGCGGCAGCGGCGGGGCGGCGGGGCGGGGCGGTGGTGACGGCGGCGGCAGGCGGCTGCGGCGGGGCGGCGGCGGGGCGGCGGCGGGGGCGGCGGCGGGGGCGGCGGCGGGGGCGGCGGCGGGGGCGGACTGCTTGCACAGCGTTGTTAAGAGAAGAGCGCTCGGGTAGCCGTGGGGACGGCGCTGCATGTTAAAAGGTCCTCCCGCGCGACTTGCTTACATGGTAGCGTTGCACCAGGACAATTGCTCGAGGCCGCGAGTCCACTTGGAGGCTGCTCTTTCGGGGCAGTCCACACGCCCCCGTACTAGCCTCAACCGGAAGGAAGGTTTTCTTACAAGTGCTGTTAAATGTTAAAAGTACCATCGTAATATGTGCTTGCATGGTTTTCTGTGGAACTGTTTGTAGGTTTCTACTGAGCAAGGTAGTTGAGACGTATATGTCTTTTCTCCGTCTCTCCTTCCTACGCCTTGCGTGTAGAGAAATAAGAATAACACTCGCTCAACATTGTATATTTTTTCTAAATCCAGCAATGAATAAAAACAAGTGAATAATTTCTCTCAAAACAACTCTTTTTAATTTTTCATTATAATGAATTTCCCATTATTGAACTGAACTGGTCTTAAATTTAGACCTTTACTCGTAACCGTGAGATGGAGAAAATGAAATCACTGAAAGTTTAAAGTAAAATTTGTATTGGTGGACAAATGGGTCATCACATACTTTTAGTATTAATCTGTTGCTCTATCATTAATTTTTCTATCATATCGAGCCTCAAATGTTCAAAACAATACTTCATTTAGTAAATAGACAATGTGTGAACTACCTTCTATAGAAGACTGGCGCAAATATCTATTTTCATTTGCACTTTTACACACTTGAATACATTCCCACGATGGTTGTCATCAGTAGCGCATGCGGACAATCTCGTATTTACTGATAATGCACGTTGATTTCTTTCTTCAAAATGACAGTCATGATCAATTTCCCATAAATTCTTTGTGAACCATTATTTACAATGAAAAAATGTTCTCACATAAATCAAGACGAGATTGTTGATAACCTTGTCTTAGAATAAATGTTTTAAATGTCTGTCTATAATTATGATGTGTACCAATGTGATAAAAAGACTCGCTCAACTCTTAAAGAGTTCTTCGAAGTCCGATCGATTCGAATAACAAAGCAGTTCTTTGAAAATTTCCAAGTCCCGGATTTTTCGAGTACCTGCCGCCGACTTCGAGCCGCCCACTCGTACGCGACGAGTGTATTCGCCCTCGTGACGGCCTTTTTCCCTCGCCCGACCCCGCATCGGCCCCCGCTCCGTCCCTGCCCCGCCCCGCCTCGTCCCCGCCTCGCCCCGCACCCGTCCCGCCCCCGCCCCCGCCCCCGCCCCCGCCCCGCCCCGCCCCGCCCCACCCCTCACCCCGCCCGCCCCGCCCCACCCCTCACCCCACCCCGCACAGCGCCGCCCGCCCGCCCGCCCGCCCGCTCCCGCCCCGCCCCGCCCGCCCGCCCCGCCCCGCCGCCGCGAGGCCATGAATAGGGAGCGCGCTTCTTCCGCGCGTCATAAACTTTTAACAAAAACCCTGGCGGTACAGTCGATAAAAGATTTAAAACACTCGGCCCGAGTTTTACGGGCACTCCCGGCGGCGCACGCCGCAGCGGCCGACGCCCACTGCTACCCCCCCCCCCCCCCCCCCCGCCCCACTCGGCAGCCGCCGCCGCACGACACACAGCCAAAGGAATAGGAAAACGCACCGGTAGCGGTAGCTCAGTGCGTCAACTGATGTCACTGCAGCGCCTCTAACCGGGAGGTCCTAGGTTCCCACTCCCCACGGTGGCAAGATTTTCGACACTAGCTTTTCAGCTAGGTCGAATTCAGTCGCTGTCTGGAGGAGAATTGTAGCGGCCGACTGCTCTGATTGGTAGTTTTCCGTGGTTTCTCCGATCAACACTAGGCGAATGCCGGAGCAGTACCCTACCAAACGGGACACTCCGGGAGATCGGTCGGGAGCTTAGAGCTTGTCCCGGCTGGAGCAGTGCCCCGCTGGTGGGAGAGTCCAGGTTAGGGGGAAACCCCACTAGCCGACGGTAGGTCGGCGCCGGATCTCACCATCCAGCGGGGGAAGATCACCGCCAGCTCCCGAGAGAAACATGCACTACACTAACGGGACTAATGACCGAAGCAGTTGACGCGCCCGGAAACACGAAAAAATCAATCAATCAATAGGAAAACGCTTCGGGCGACCGTCGTCTGCCCCGCCCCGGTGAGAATTTGGTCACTCTCCGGCGCTTGATGTTCTGGATAGTCATCATGTGTTTCCTCCTAGAGGACAGAATTCCGGGGGTTTCATGAAATGGTTGACGAAGCGGATAGGTAATTTGATCTACAGTCTCTCAAAGCTCACAAGGTAGCAATGAGACATACATTCATTCAACTGCATGTGGCTGAAATCGTTAGTTGCTCAGGCAATTCCGTGTTGTACAGATTATTTGATGTCCACCTAGAGAGAAAATGTGTCCACCCCAGAGGTGAAACTGTGGAATTGGTGTACTATGCAGTGTCGAGCTCTAGCGGTTCTTCTTAATACTGCACTTCCATGCGTGTGCGAGATAGAGTGCGTACCCGGGACAGGTGCATTTATCGAAATTATTTCTAGTGACTGCCAAGAAAAACTGTATTGTTTTCTATGAAAACAATAAATCAAAAAATGTAACCAGAGAGTACAGAGGTGTGCTACTGAATGCCCTTTTTAAACATTGTAATAAAAATTGAAAATATTATCAAAAAGGATATAGACTGATGTTAATTTACGAGAGCTATAAAGTGCGTGCGTGTTACAAAACACTATTAGTGATTTACAAGGATTTGATAGCCTTCCCAATGACAAAATTCAATTGGATTCACATAACGTTTCAAGGCCGTGTTCAGAACGACCTTAAAATACGTCAATTATGGATGATATTTTTTCTCAAATGCGTGTATAATCATCCAGTTGTGTCAAATAAATCAATAAAGGCTTCTATAAACGTATTGTCGTTTAATATCTATTGAATTGATTGATTAATGTTTGTCAATGAAACTTTGAACATTAATTTTAAAAAATATTTCAGGTTATGTTGATTTTTATTCATCCATTTAAGCAGAAATTTCTTTCCAACACTTTTCCACATTCGTTTGCGAGCCGTTTGTCCCTTTATCTCACGCAACAGGACTCACAAACACCTTCAAAATCCAAAAATGTTCTATATCAATTTTGAATCTTGAGGATACGCGCTCTAAATCTCGACCGAGAAAGGTTCGAGTCCTGACGGCGGCAGGATTTTCGACACTAGCTTTTCAGCTAGGTCGAATGCAGTCGCTGTCTGGTGGAGAATTCAGCAGCCGGCTGCTCTGATCGGTAGTTTTCCGTGGTTTCTCCGATCTACACAAGGCGAATGCCAGAGTAGTACCCTACCAAACGGGCCAGGGACCGCACCCGATCTTTCCTTCCTCTTCCTTGACTTATCCTCTCGCCCTACACACACACTAACATGTACTACACTACCACATATTCCGGGCGACCGGTCGGGAGCTTAGAGCTTGTCCCGGCTGGGGCGGTGCTCAGCTGGTGGGAGAGTCCTAGTTAGGGGGAAACCCCACTAGCCGACGGTAGGTCGGCGCCGGATCTCGCCATCCACCTGGGGTAGATCACCATCTCCTCCAAAGAAAAAAAGCATGCACTACACTTACGGGATCAATGACCAAAGCAGTGGTCGCGCCCGGTAACATGAAAAAATCAATCAATGAATCAATCGACCGAGAACAAAAGTGAACTGTCAGCGTACCGAAACTCCCAAGAGCCCCGGCAAGTGGCGGGCGCTGTTGAGTGAGCACCGAGAACTCGCAGTGGGCGTTCTTTGTATGGGCCTCCATTTGACAACATGGCGCATTGAAGCTGCCGACTGACGTCATTCGACGCCGGGCCCTGGCGCGCCGGAAACTAGCGTCCTACGTGAGTGTACTAAAGGAACCTACCTGATGGAGACATGGAACTATATATCAGTGCTAAGCGCAGTACGTCACTCGATTTACACTTCATAGTCGTACACATTAAAGTTCACGGTCAGAAGTTGTATTAAATTTCATGTAGATTTAATGTACGACTGTACATGAATTTTATTGTACGTTGTATATTAAAGGGAGATTAATGTACAAGTACATTGATTTTAATTTGTGTATTAAATTTAAGGTAAATTTAATGTACGACTGTTGACTTAACTTACTTGTGTACATTAAATTGAATTGTACCGTACACTAAATTTAATGTAAATGTACATTAAATTAATTAAATTAATTTACGTACATGTTTACTTCATTAAAAGTAATGCCGACCTTTCTGAAAGTGTAGTGGTTGACTTCACGAATGCCTTTCTAAGTTTTGGGTTTCTGTTTACAAGCGAATAGACCGGACTCCTGTTCGCATAAATTGTGCTGTCACTGCTGCAGATAGTCCTGCGTTGAGGGCCTGTTGTCCAGAGCCAACAAGATGCCCGCTGTGCGCTCTCCGCCTGTCTACCTGCCACTACTGCTGGAGTTAGTGGATGAGCTTCGCCGCAACCAAACTCTCCGAAATCCCTTCACCTGCTCTCGACTCGGCTCACCCCTCCTCTCCCAGCCCTTCATCCCTTTGCTCTTCCTGACGTACCTGCTACCCCTTTAAGGCCGAAAGCCTCTTCCCAAGATATTCCAAGTTGATGGGCCAACCATTGCCATCGATTCGCACCTACAATCAAATATATAATGTGTCTGAGGTTGCTATTTGCATCCTGCCTAATAAACACCGAATACATATGTCTGTTGTTTTCTCTCATTAATGGTTTTCCAAAGGAAGTTATTTAATAGTCAGGGACTTATGGATGAACACGAGCTAAAATAATAATATGTACGTTGTGCGTTACGTAGTTTGATTTGGAAGTTATTTATAACGGACGATTGAGACGAAACATATTTGGAACATATTATAAGGTATAGAAGTTCTTAAAACAACATTTACACGAATACTGATTAATGAATTAAGACATATTTTCTTCACAGGAGTTTTAACGGAATTCCAAAACCATTTTGTATATTTCTATTTTAATACTTGATAGATTATTAAATAATTTGTATTTAATAAGGAATTAAGAAAAATTGTAATGAGTTTCCATGACTAAAATTCAATTTTACTCCCAAAACATACTTACATACACGTTCTCTTTGCTCAGTACTACTGGAGGAAAATTTAAAACTTTTAAACAGTTGATAAAGGTTATAAAAATGTTAGATTTGGATGAAAAAAGTAATGGAATTGTGGTATCTCCAATTTTTCAAGTTGTTTAGAAATATTTTAAAACGAAAACTAAAACATGCATTAACTGCATAGCCAATGTTCCCTCACAACGGCAACTGTTTCATTTATTCAATTTCTATTGATAAAACAACTGTAGTACCAAGCTAGTGATGTAGATTTTCAATAGTCGTCTTTATTATTTCTTTCGAAGCTAATTTTGGCATACTACGGCACTTCATGTTATGTAATGCTCATAATCTCAGAGTTTGAATATTTCAAGTGTTTTTCTGTATACGTTAGAACAGTTTATTGTCAGCAGACACATTCCACAATTGCTGTCAAAATGAATATATGACAATCCAAAACTTTGGAGATAAAAAACTAAAAAAATACTATATAGAATGTAATATGATTTTCTATTTGTAATCTGAAAAATAATTAATCATTTTTTTTAAGAATCATTAAGAAGATTTTACTGTCCTTAAAAATATTAAAAAAGACTGGATGATTACAATTTTTTAAAGATACTCTTTAAAGTCAGGCGACTCCAAATAATTTTATAGACAGACAATCACATAAACTTTATTTTACGAGTCTCATCATGATTTGCAACAGTTGCGGAAATTGATTTCCCTATCAGGAAAAATTTTAACTGGGTTATGTTTACTGTGCTAAGTTGATACTACGCAATAGATGCGTGTTTCGATTACTTAAATTACATATAATAAGTATAAAATTAGAGCTTATAATGATGCGATTATGTTGGTAGTGGTCACTAGTAAATTGTGCCGAATCCGATGGCAGAGACTGTTAACTGTTGCATACAAGTGCAATTGCGGTATCCGGGGGACATCAACGTGGGGTGATCCCAGATAAAATTGCAATATAATTGAGGTTTTTCTACATTTCAGAAAAATAATAATGTACGTATTTAGTTTTACTTTGCAATCATTTTCTGTGAGTTTGTGATAAAATATTTTCAATTTCTGTAAGTTTGTGATGAAATATTTTCAATTTCTGAGATAAGAGAATGTCGTATGCATTGTGATCATTTTCTGTCCTTTCCGCGGGTACGCTGATGGCCACGTTTATTTCTTGAAGGACTAATTCAACATTCACAATGTTGCTCCAATTGCACAACTGTTATCCATATTGCCAGATACTAAAATGAGATTTCAACTCGTTTCTGGCCAGGCCTGGCTGCAAGAAAACACCGGAATTTCCAACACACACACACACACACACACACACACACACATACACGACGTCTGTTTAGTTGTTTTGAAAATATCGTATTAGCGTTGAAAGACGAGACTATCACGTCGATTTTAAAAAGGTTTTGACAATAAACGTCCTTAATTTTGGAACTGTAAGTCCATACCTGAACTCAGGAAAACGAAAAATTACACAGGGGTTCGTCGTTTACCTCTTCTTTCGATTTGAATGCGAGTGTCATTGTGGTTCGCGGTTTGCTATATCGATTCTCGCCTAGGTATGGATCATTGCTTATGATTTGTGATCTAGTCCCTCACATCACGGGTCAGATTTCACATCTCTTTCCCCGTCTTGGGCGCCTGGTGGTGTTGTGGTTCGAGGCAGGGGCGTCCAAGGACGCGCTTCGCAATACCTCTGGCTTCCAATTCTTCCTCAGCCATGGACGTTTACCTGTGGCAGGTTAGACCCAGTCGTCAACTATCGTCTGCTTTCCTGCCAATACCTCGGGTACCCTCCCCCAAAGTAAACCTTACATCCGAGGTGGCCTTGGGGTTCTTGGGTATGATAACTACGAGACTGTGATTGAAGAAAATGGGTTCCTGACCTACGTCCCACAGACAAGGAGAGGATGGACCGCCTCAGGAGAGAAGCATCAGAAACACGCAACATTGGGAGGGTGCCGTACGTATACCGAAGAGAGATGATAATTTGGACGGTTCTCGGAGGTCACCAAAATCTAAGAGCAGCACGATCACGAACCACAAATCCAAATCCAAACCACAAGTCCAACCTAATCCACTAGTAAATCGAGCACGTTGTATTTGGTTGTGTATTTTGACGTCATTTAGAATGAATTATTCAGAATTTTATTGCTCTTAATTGTTCGTACTGAAAAAAAATTAAATTACTCTATCATCACATAAATGTCATTTAATAAGCAATATACTAAAAATAGGCAAAAAAAATTCTCACAAAATGCGATTAATAATTGTTCAACTAAAACTCTGGCGCTTCATTTTGTTGGATATTCTCAACTTGATCCTGAACGCAATCTAATGGGTAGTTGTGGGGCCACCAACGTCATCAGAAAGGGATATGAATAAGGGGAAATACGGTACAAGCGAACTAACCCGGAACTAAAGAATTAAAATCATAATATTCCCAAGAACGGCAAAGAATTCTTTAATGAAAAACTGATGTCTCCCCAGTTCGGGTCTGAATTCCCAGCGGAACACCCTTCACGGCTCCTCACCTCACCCAGCGGAGGCGCTCGGTTCGCGGAGACCACCGCTAGGATGTGGCGCGAACGGAAAACGAGCGCAAGAATTCGTGTTTCGGGGCGCGGAGACGGCGCGTCGCGGCGAGGCGACTGCGAGGGCATGAGCGGGAGCGGGAGGGGGCAAACCACGCAGTTAGTGGTGAGCGTCGCCCCGTGCCGTTTCAATTACAGCGGGCGTACAAACCCCGAGGGCGTCATATTCCGGGCAGGGGCGCGGGAGGGGCGGTGCCCCGAAGCAGCAGAGCGAGGCGCAGGCCCAAGCCAAGCAAGACGCGAGCACTTCGCAAGGGAGGCTCACGCGAGCAGCCGTTGCAGGGGGGCGGGGCCCCGATGAGGCCATGCGACGGACATTACTATGCTATTAAATAGTACATCATGAAACGATGATGTGATGATGGGTATTGATTGATTTTTTTCGTGTTTCCGGGCGCGTCAACTGTTCTAGTCATTAGTCCCGTTACTGTAGTGCATGCTTTTTCTCGGAAGATGGCGGTGATCTTCTCCCGCTGGATGGCGAGATCCGGCGACGACCTACCGTCGGCTAGTGGGGTTTCCCCCTAACCAGGACTCTCCCACCAGCGGGGCACCGCCCCAGCCGGGACAAGCTCTATGCTCCCGACCGGTCTCCCGGAATATGTGGTAGTTAGTGCATGTTAGTGTAAGTGTGTGTGTGTGTGTGTGTGTAAGGGGAGAGGATAGGACAAGGAAGAGGAAGGACAGATCGCGCGCGGTCCGTGGCCCGTTTGGTAGGGTACTACTCCGGGCAGATGCACTATATTGACATCAGTTGATGCACTGAGCTACCGCTACTGGTATGGGTATTAATACACTAGTGTGATATTACGATACGAGGGAGTATCGTAAACTTCACACGAGTGTATTAATACCCATTACATCGAGTTTCATAAGGTACTTTTTCTACGACTTTTATAAGTTAAACTTTTACATTGAATCGTTTCGTGACAGTTGACACGCAGGATTCAGCGAAGGCCACCTAGCGGACAGCTACTCTACCTGTCGCAGGTGGCTTTGGTTTTTCAATCGGCCTGCGAGCAAATACAAACGTTGCGGCAATAATTGCGAGGTCATCATTTTAGCTTTTTCTCTTATTTTTGAAGGTGCCAACTCCTCCACTGCTTCACAGCATTTCAAATAAAGCATTTGCCGGTTTTAAAGGAGAAATACATCTGATCAGTCAAATGCCTCCTTTACCACTACCACTGCGCTAGTCAAATATGATCAAAGTGAAATTACGATCCAATTTATTGTTTTTAATGTTCCACATACAAATTACTGATAATAAAAGAATTGAAACTCATTAAAATAATTAAATGCAATTTTAATTTACGTAATCGAACACATTTACTAGAACGATTCTCAATGATTAAGGAAGTACCAATACTTAGTTTGTAAGCTCTTCTGTGATTGGTCAAAAACCTGTATCAAAATGAAATCTGTATCGTAATGAGTATCATTATGCAACGGGTTGGAGGCATCAAATGACAGCATTATACAATGGGAGTTAAAAAAGATTATCATAAATATGAACATGTGAATTAGTGGTAGGGAAAAGCAACGTGACTATAAAACTCTGAACGCTCCCTAAAAAAATCTAAGAATCATAGTAGTAAATCTAAGTTTGCGGGCAGAGCATCGTCATCTCCAACAGATTAAGTCAATAAAAGTTAGTTTATTTAAGTACTATTGTCGTTTTTTCTAACGAGCGAGAAAGCTGTCACTCACTTAATCCCCATTTACAATAAATGGTCACCTCGCCAGGACTTTTCGCGCAAAGAATACAAAAGAATGCGACGAAACAGCGCTTGGAATTGAAAATAAATATGGAACATATTTTATTGTATGAATATGTTATTCATGCAATAACAACGTATTTATTATTTTTTATTTATTGCATTTTCCAAACGAGATTATTTTCTCATTTATTTCAGTTCGAGTTTATGGGGTATAACAGTACATGAACCATAAGGGAACTTGTTCATCTTGAGTAAAAGTGCTCAGTGACCCCTTCCGTGATTCTCTGAACACCCCGAAAACGAATGGATATTCGGAAACAATGAGTAAGTGATTTTTTATACCACTTGCTTTTTCCGGTTTCTAAGGAGTTATATGTATGTCTTAAATGACATTTCGTTAATTCCGGCATTCATCGATCATTTGATCTTTAAGATTAATAAAATGCACAAAAACTGTAATTGAAGGTGAATAAGTGAAATATTTCAGATTTGTCGCCAATACAACGTTTTTCAAACAAAACGTTGTATTGGCATCCCGAGAATGTGTTTCAGCAAAAAGATTTTCTGAATGCGACCCTCTTCAACTGATCCTTCTACCTGGAACCCGCACGCCTCAACATCGTTTATGTAGTCTTGGAATCGTTCGTATAGTTCCTTGAATGATATTTTCTAGACATTATTTTCAAGTGCTTGGATTATACGGAATGTAATTGGTTACCCAATTGCACCGACAAAACTTTCACTATATTTCCTGTCTTCTTTTCAGTAAATTTTGCTTTCGAAGAAAGACTTACAAAATACGCAAATATATCTAATTTTAAAATTCCAATCGCGTATAGAATAAAAGCTGTTTCTATCTACTGAATTTCCTAGAAAAGTCCCCCTCCCTTTGCAGTGATTTGCACGGAGTGTGTGCCATTTACGGCGCTGCCTCTGCACCCGCGCGAGCGCCCAGTGCGAGGGGCGGCTGCTCGCATCGAACGCGGTCTCCTGCGGCGCATTTCCGAGTGCGGAATCTCGGGGGCGTGAAAAACGCTGCGGGGTGGGCGGCGAGCGCGGGCGTTATCTGAAGGTGCACTCGTGCGGTAGCGGCAGGGCGGGCGGGGCGGGCGGGGCGGGGAGAAACGGAGGCGGAGCAGGGCGGTGCTGGGTAGGACAGGGCTGGGGTGGGTGGGGCGTGGCGGGATGGGGTGAGACGAGAAGAGGTGGGGTGAAGCCGGGCGGGGCGGGGCGGGGCGAGGCGGGCTGGGACGGGAATGGGTGGGGAGGGGCGGGAGGGAAGGGCGGGGAAGGGCGGGGCGGACGGGGCGGGAAGAGCGGGGCGGAGCTGGGCGGTGCTGTGTAGGGCAGGGCTGGGGTGGGTGGGGCGTGGCGGGGTGGTGTGAGACGAGAAGAGGTGGGGTGGAGTCGGGCGGGGCGGGGCGGGGCGGGGCGAGGCGGGCGGGACGGGAAGGGGCGGGGCCGGTCTGGGCAGGGCCGGTCGGGACGGGCGGGCAGGGCAGGGTGGGGCAGGGCGAAGATGTGGGGCGGGGCGGGGACGGCGGGGCGGGTGGTGCGGGGCGGTGCGAGGCAGGGCGGGGCGGGGCGGGGCGGGGCGGGGCGGGGCGAGGCGGTGCGGAGCGGGGTGGGAATGAGCGGGAAGGGGCGGGAAGGAGCGCTTCCCGAAAGGCGCCGAAAGCGACTCCCGCCGCCCCCGCCCCGCCCCGCCCACTCCGTCCGAGCGTGGCCGTATCGCCCGCTTCTTTATGCGGAGGCGACCGCGAACAATCGCCGCGACCGCGCACCGCGAGGGGGTGCCCAGGACGGCGCCTGGAGAGCCCCGGGCGGCGCGGAAAGTGTCCTCGGCGGATGCACAGATAGAAGACGCGCCGCACTTCAGAAAAACACTCAGTTCCTTCTTTCTAAGCGTTTCTCGGAGTTCACTCTTCCTATATATTCCCGTATAAAAGAATTGTGTAAACATACGTCAACAATTCACAGCTATAAACATCGGATACACAATTTTCACAGAATGTTTGTATAACATGCACTTAAAAAGCTGAAAACTTTTTAAAAATGTTTATATAATGACCTATCTCTATTTATGAATTTTTTGTTTAATTATTTTACTTCATTATCGTATATTAAAGACAAATGAATTTCCAAAGGAGAAATTCTTAGAATGCTAGCTTTTTTATCGGGTTAAGCAAATGAAAAAAAATGTAAAATTCAATTTAAATTTAGGTGTGTCGCAAAATGCACAAAGTATATCGACTTGCAAGGAAATATATTCGTATTTGATTCTAAACAGAAAAAGAAATGAATTGGCAAAAAGTTAATGAACGAAAAGGACGACGCAAAATACAAATAGCATTGAGCGCAATAAGGAAAACAAAAGCAGAAGCAGAACACGGAATCGGATAACCTAAATAAAGGGAAACGAGAATAATGGAAAGCAAGGAATGAGCAAAACCTGAAGCCGGGAATTCCACGAGGAAAGCGACACTATTTCAGATTCGAGCTTCGCGCTGGCAGTTTCCTTGCATGCCACGTGACCATACTCCTTTGCGTCGCATCGGGGCGAACGCATTCCGCAGACTCGGCGTTTAATGTCGAAAAGGAACTCAGTAAATTTTATGGCACTTTTAAGTTTTCTTTCGCGCAATCTCAATATTCCTGGGAAATAAAATACTTAGAAGAGCGTTTATTGTCCCGCATGTACCCTCTCGTGAAATGGTATTACCCTTGTATTATCCACTGTAACCATTTTGAGCGACATGGATCTGTAATTTACGGAAATTGACTTGCTATACTTCTTTCATTTAGTTAAAAGTAAAATAAGAGTTTTAAAATGTTTTCTTCAAATACTAAACGTTTTTCATAATCATTTATCTACTCGCTAGTTCCTAAATCAATAGCAGGTGTGTGCTCTCCCTCAAGCACTTTTTAAATATTTGATCAGTAATAAACATGCAAAATTATATTTTTTTAAATTTTTAGCTAATGCTCGGTGGCAAACATTATTACAACTAATATACGACAATTACAAAACTATTACGAATATTTACAAATATAATTACAATTAGAATTAGAGATTTATATCCTAGTTATTATTAATTTTGAGTTATCTGTATGTTGACTTATAGCTTTTCTAATACTTCACTCCACTTCACTTCACTTCACTTCACTTCACTTCACTTCACTTCATTTCACTGCGCTGCACTACACTGCACTGCCCCCCCTCCCGTGCCCCCACCACTCTACACTTCACTGTATAAGAGACATGACCATATTATTAATAATACTAACGATTATAATAATGTAACTAATAATAATAATAATAATAATAATAATAATAATAATAATAATAATAATGATAAAAGTTCCAGTATTATTAATGATGACCTACATAGAATTAAGTATATTTTAAAATTTCACTACATTAGAAGGAAGGAAGTGTCTCTAGTGCTTTTGCAGGTAGTTTGTTCCAATCTACTATAGTACGATTCACAAAGGAGAATTTTCCTACATCAGTTCTTTGCTTTCTACATCGTATTTTCCAGGGATGGTCTCCTCTGCTTTTACAATCAGGTTTCTGTAATCTTTTACTGATGTTTGCCCATGCTGAGTCCTCTTTGTACGTCTTGTACATTACGCATAAACGCGCCCGTTCCCGTCATAGATAAGGGTTCCCATTCATCATAAGGGTTCCCATAGGGATTAATAATATTCATACGAAGGCGATATTCAAACAAAACTATTTTTATGTAGGTTTTGTTTGAATATCATTAATCTATTATTTATAGCATTAGTTTCAAGTAGTTTTTTTGCTCCCCTGTAAAATTAAGTTTTTTTGACTTATCAGCTTATTCACCAGGGTCAATGAAATAAGAATGGCAAAATTTATAGTATTCTAAATCAATTAGCTGTTAGAGAAAATTCAGAAATACAAAACGTGTTAATACAACATTCTTGTTCACGGACTGAATGCGAGAACAATATCTCGACTGACGAAAAGTGAATTCCCTTCGCTGGATTCTTCTACCACCGTCGGCTCTGCCTCGAATTTCTGACCCTCGTAACGATATTCAAGTGGAATCTGCACTTGTACGAGGGCTCTACGAAAATTAATAAAGAAGACCGCCCACGCCCCCCCGCCCCGCCGCCGCCCCCGCCCCCTATTACGCCCCCCCCCCAGCCCCGCCCCCAGCCCCCGCCCCTGCCCCTCGGCTCCCGGCCCCGCCCCCGCCCCCCGCCCCCGCCCCTGCTCCCCGCCCCCTGCTCCCCGCCCCCTGCTCCCCGCCCCTGCTCCCCGCCCCCTGCTCCCCGCCCCCTGCTCCCCCCCCTGCCCCCCCTTCCCCCCCCCCGCCGGTTGTCCGGATTGCTCGAATTCCTGAAGCAAATGAAGCCCCGGCCGCGCCTAGAGCGTTTTCATTTACTTTCGACTGAGACGATTTACGAACGCCCGGAATCGCCCAGCGGCTCCCGGCCGCGGGAAGCGAGTGCGTGAACCCATCGGGGATTCTTTGGAGGGAAATTAGGGCGCGAGCGGCTGGCAGGCGTGGACGCAGTGGCAAGTCTTCAAATTTTACTTGCTGGGTAATAAAAGGCAAAGAGGGAAGACAAAGAGCGGGAGATTTTGGATGGATGGGAAGAGAAAACAGTGTACACGAGTAGCTGAGGAAAGAAAATTAGAGGAGTTTACACAATAGCTGTAGGTTTGCGTTTGATTCTATAGAGAAATAGAAGGTATTTGGTGTAAATATGTTCTACTGTGTGTGATCTTTGAACGTGAGTCAAATGATGACCTCATTTATGAGTTTGGGTTTTGATCGTTGTCATTTTGAAAGGTCTTCTGTTGTCTCATTCTTACGAACCATAATTCTAGAGTTGATATAACAAAACCTGCGTAAAAGTAAAGTCTGAAGAATGCGATATCTTCACTCACCTGGGATAAGATTGTATCTATCTACACCAAATAGCTAGTATTTTCGTCATTCGCCTTTAGTACTTACTATAGTCACTGTTCTTTCATTTACTGTCGCCCATGAAAGATAATCGCCTTTACCCAGAGGTGGCAAGAGAAGAGAGGTTGTGAACAGATTTATAGATCATTAAACACAATCAGATATTTTTACGAACGGTATTTTTTGTGAATTTGCATAAAAAATGTTTTATCACATCATAACCATTTCATCTTTCATCTATTTAATCTGTTTTATTTTTTAACGAATTCTTAGCAAAATTGGCAATAAATAACTACTTTTAGTAGAAACTCACAGAACAAATTTACTGGCGTACTTGAAGTGTATTGCACCAACACTAATTCTATGTATAATTCTTCCTTTGAAGTAGAGTATGCACGGCTTCCTGACAAGTTTTGGTTGAAGTCTCAGTTTTCATTCAGTAGAACAGTTCATCTGGACGCGAATTCTAATTTTAGCCTTCACCACATTACCTCGACTGTCTTTCATCTATAACTGCACCAGTAATTTATTTTACCGTTTGGCAGTTCTGTCTTTATTAGATAGACGTCGTTGGAGCCACGACAAAGGAATGCTTTATCAGTCCGGACGTTCGCTTGCTTGGATAATCGGCTCTCGGAAGCTTAGTTTCAAAGTAGCTCGTCTCGGCGTCAAACATTCCGCAAAGGGCCAGGTTTTGTAAATACTCGCTGGAGGCGCCACAAGTCACCGCATCGCGCAAGCAAGGAAGATCTGGCCGGGAGAAAGACGTGCCTCCGTCGACAGTAAATAATATATCGGCTCGCAGCCGCTTGGCGCGTGGCCAGTCGTTGAATTAGCGGCTTAGCACAGCGGGAGGCAACCAGTGGAAAAATAACAGGAAAAATATATAACGGGTGGAATCCCGTGTTAAAATTAAGCCTTGTCATCGCCGAAGTATGAAAAATCGTCGCAGGCACCCGACACCCGAAAGAGATTGACTGATTGATTTTTTCGTGTTTCCGGGCGCGTCAACTGCTTCGGTCATTAGTTCCGTTAGTGTAGTGCATGTTTTTTTCTCGGGAGATGGCGGTGATCTCCCCCCGCTGGATGGCGAGATCCGACGCCGACCTATCGTTGGCTAGTGCGGTTTCCCCCTAACTTGGACACTCCCACCAGCGGGGCACCGCCCCAGCCGGGACTAGCCCTAAGATCCCGACCATACTCCCGGAATATGTGGTAGTGTAGTGCATGCTAGTGTAAGTGCGTGTGTGTGTAAGGGGAGAGGATAGGACAAGGAAGAGGAAGGAGAGATCGCGCGCGGTCCGTGGCCCGTTTGGTAGGCACTGCTCCGGCATTCGTCCGGTGTTGTTCGGACAAACCACAGAAAACTACCGATCAGAGCAGCCGGTCGCTAGAATTCTCCTCCAGACAGCGACTGAATTCGACCTAGCTGAAAAGCTAGTGTCGAATCTGCTGATTGGTCTACGTTATAGCAGCAACAGGAGCATTCTTACAGTACAGTACTTACACCTACAAATGTTAGAAGTGTTAATATTAGAATGATGCATTTAATACAAAGTGAATATCATACTCACTTATTTCAACACTTAATTCTTTTAGTTGTTGGAATATTGCACTATTGCAACGAACAAACGATATATTTAGTGGTTACAGCACATTCCTACTCGTTTTTATTATAAGGATATTTCAATTTTTTATACTACATTTTGTCCTTATCAGAATAAGTCCTAATAATGTAAAATTTAGTTTCACAAACCACTGATATGCACTACCTTTATAAATGAGAGTTGTAAGTCAAATGATTCAGGAAATACATTCCTTGTGATACAAGAAGAAAACACCTTTTTTACATTGATGAATTGATTCTCTATAAAACCAACAACTAGGGTGTATTTCGTCACAAGAACACACTTGTATTATATTTCATAATTGGTATAACTTATTAATTCTTTACGAATCTGTTGTTCTTTTCATAATCTGATATTTTCCTTTGAGATTTTTGATTTTCAAAACACAACTGCTCATCCTTTTTCAGAGTTTTATGTCGCTGGGCTTCGTGGAATGTTTAGTCAGAATTTGGTTTGCAAACTATGTTTTTGCAGAAACGTTGATCAGAATGGAAAACAGGGAATAATACTTATTCTCCCTATCTAGAATACCCAGCTGTTCTTTTATTCAAAACGAAACAGCGGTGTTTGTTGCCCCAATTCACTATGAGGATTGATGATAACTCGCCTTGAGGAGCATCAGTTTATTTGTATTCTTTAATAACACCTCCGTATGGGTGATATTTGGCATTTCATTGAAATGTCTTCTTTTAAATAAATACCCTTTTTTAATGTGATCGTAACATGGTTTACATTTTATTATAATTTATGTAATAATGTATTTTTCTAGACTTGTATGTGCTTTATATGTTGAGTTCAGATCTACGAATAATAGCAAATTAATTTGAATTAACAGAGGAAGTGAAAATTATTTTAGATGTCACTTTCCGTTAAATGTATCTCACAGCCAACAAGCAAAATTTTTTCCAACCAAAATTATTGTTTTACGAGAAGTCAGTTTCTCATCTCGTATATTTTCTGCTCGCCCGTCAGCTGACATTTAATCGCTTTCCTGAGCGCAAAGATTGATCTTAAATCCCAATGTGATAGTCTTGAAATGTACATTAATGTGTCTATCGCGTAAGGTCTTGCAAATAATAATAATAATAATAATAATAATAATAATATAATAATAATAATAGTAATAGTAATAATATAATAATAATAATATAATAATATAATAACAATAATAATAATAATAATAATAATAATAATAATAATAATAAAATTGTCTTTATTAGTGGTGAGACTCAGGCCATTAGGCCTGCTCTTCCGCCTAACCTCAATATATTGCGGTTAGTGAATGAAAAATGAATTATAAACCTGTTATTTTAGTTTTTGTAATATTACATTAAATTAGGCATTTAAAACGGAAAATGTTTCCCGTAAAACTGTTTCTATATCTTGACTAAAATGTTGCTAAACACGCTGCAGCGTCCTCTTCTAATATATCATTTGTTCATTGCACTCCCCGTGCCTGTTTAGAGTGAGAGACCGGGTACAGGAGTGGGGTGTCGAGTGTAGCTCGCCCAAGGGAAGCGACTGCGCCCAGCGCCAGGGATTTCGCGAGTGGCCCTCGCTTCCGCTCGCCCGCCCACGCGCGGCGGCGCAAAGTTACGCACAGCAGAAATTGCCGGGCGAACAACGCGCGGCTGCCTGCCACGCAGCCAAGCCACGCGTGGCTTGGTGTGGCGTGGCTCTGTGTGGCAGGGCATAGTGTGGCGTGGCTTGGTGTGGCGTGGCTTTGTGTGGCGTGGCTTGGTGTGGCCTGGGCATGGTGTGGCGGGGCATGGCGTGCCGGGGCATGGTTGGCGGGGCGTGGGACCTGGGCAGGTGTGGCGGGGCATGGCGTAGCCTGGGCATGGTGTGGCGGGGCATGGTGTGGCGGGGCATGGCGTAGCCTGGGCATGGTGTGGCGGGGCATGGCGTAGCCTGGGCATGGGGGGGCGGGGCAGGGTGTGGCGGGGCATGGCGTAACCTGGGCATGGTGTGGCGGTGCATGGCGTAGCCTGGGCATGGTATGGCCGGGGCATGATGTACGGGGATTCGTTTGGCGGGGCGGGGCGAGGAGGGGTGGGGCGCGGCGTGGCTGGGCGTGGCGGGGCGTGACGGGGAGTGGCCGTGCGTCGCAGGGAGCGGCCGGGCGTGGCGTGACGGGGGTGGCATGGCGTGGCGGGGCGCGGTGGGGCTGGGCGAAGAAACGAAGCCCCTTCGAAATCTGCGCACCGCGAACCGCAGGAAAACAAAAAGGAGAGCGCGCACCTGAGGAGGAACAGAACAAACTTCCCGCCCGGGAAGGTGATTCTTCTTGTAAACTACTTCCCTTTTCACCCCGCGCCGCACGAGACGGTTCCCTTCCACTCGCCTTCCTCCCGGTGCAACCCGCCCCCGCCCCGCTCGCCTGCACCGCTGGGAAGGCGGCCTCCCGCTACTAGAGTTTACCGTGGAGAGAGCGCCGGGCCGAACCGCGTCCCAGCGCCCCCTAAGTGGATTGATAAGGAGGTTAGGGAGGCTGCGCCTTCAGCAGCGACTGCGTGACGTCAGCTCGGGGAATTAGCTCGACGCGGGCGGGTGCGCTCCCTGGCGAAATGCCGGAGTTTTAATTTAAAAATAATACAGACGTGCGGCGCGGAATGCTCGATTCTCAGCTGGGCGCTATTATGCGTCAAGGAAAGTGTGGAGATCGGGGTGGGTGGGTGGGGGAGGAGAACGTTGCTATTGATTGCGGAGCGTTGTGACGTCGAGAAGAGCTTCTGTACAGAGGCGGGCGCGAGAGCTTTGGTAGTTACAGAGCTCCGCAGAAGTTGGTTTCTCCCTTTCGTACTTCGGCGAGTGGAATTTCGAGAGCTCGTTCAAAATTCGAACAAGGGCGCGGTGAGTCTTTTTCATAAGGCAAAGGAGGGAAATAGCATAAATTGGGAATACTAAATGAAGTCGTTTATATAAAATTCTCCAACATACAAAAACAGGAACTTAGTTTAGGCGAAATATAAGCGTCGCCTAATTAGGCTAGAAGCAGCACTGACAGTAACGTTGTTACTAACATCATATCGTTTAAATCTTCGAAGTTTTAGAAGTAATATCAGTAGTTTAAAAAAGTTGTCTAATATGAGAAAGAATTTCTCCACGCACCTGGACTGATAATTTACAGCCTTTGTGAATCATGAAAAAATATTGTCTTCTTTTTCTATATGCGAGATGCGGGAAATAATGAAACGCTGCATGCAATTTTAAATCGATGTTGAATATTTATGAACTGGAGTTCATATGAGCAGGCGGGTCAAAACAATGAACAATTCATGAGGGAGAACGACGTTTTCGGATTTGAATACTGCGTTCCTATTACGGAAATAATACCTTCCAATCATGTCGCTTGTCATCATCGAAGTTCCAAGAAGTGAATATTCGGATGTGGGATTAAGTGCTCAAAATTCTCGTTTATACCGTGCATATTGCTTTGCATAAAATGCAAACTGCTGCTCATTGTTTTTAAATGTCACCAGATGTCGAAACGTCCTTCATTTTTATTATCTCCTTTTAATGAAAAAGATTATTATAAATGCTAGTTTATTGCAGATACATTCACTCTGTCTGGTACAATAGCACAAATTTCGCATTTCACACAAACGAATCATTCGTAGAGTAAACAAGAACCAATTGTTGGAATTTTATCAACAGTGACGCTAATTTATTATACATGGGAAGGAGAAAATATAAAAAACAAATATAAAGCAGAAGCATGGCAAGTTTTAATAGTATGTCCATTGAATTCATTTTCTAGAACTACATAATTGTATATATTTTGTGAAATTCGACCTTATGTTTTTTAAACATTTATAATTCTGAATAATTTCTAAAAAGAATGCAGTCGAAAGATTACTGCGAAGTTGACCCTATTATGTATACAAGGATTATGAAGCTACTTTGAAACACATTATTCATCCCAAACATAAAACAAATATTCTCGAAATCAAAGAAAAATTTAAATACATTCTAAGTTCTCTGTTTTAATATTAAATTATTTAATAGAAAAATTATCTATGTTCATAATCACATTAATGTATAAACGTTTCTTCATTGCTTTTAATAAAAAAGTGAATGCAGGGTATATCCAACCGCATGAGATCCTTCAACACATCAAATGAAAGAAAACATTCAAATATATTCTAAGGTCTCTGTTTTAATATTAAATTATTTAATAGAAAAATTATCTATGTTTATAATCACATTAATATATAAACGTTTCTTCATTGCTTTTAATAAAAGAAGTGAATGTAGAGTATATCCAACCGCATGAGATCCTTCAACGCAAATTCTAAGGAGGCAGCAGAGAAACGAGACGCGTTTGGACGGAGACGGAGGTAATTTGGTCCACGAACATCCCGCACCGCAAGCGCCATTTCTTTCCGAGGAGAACCCGGTAGCATGGACACGCAGCCACTCGCCCGTTCCCCGGCGCCGGGGTCCCGCGCCACACCGACGCCCGCTGCAGGCCCCATGCGCCCATCGCTAATTGAAAAGCCAACGCCGCCCCCGCACGCACTGCATTCAGTTGAATTCAATTCAATCTGTCTTCGTTGCGTATGGCGAGATTCAGGGCGTGAGGTCTGCTCTGCCGCCAAACCACTTCATTTGAAATTCGCAGGCGATTGCAACGGCCGCGAAATTTTGTCGATACTGAAACACCCGGCACTACCTACTACGGCAGGGCGTACTCTGACCACCATTGCGTCGATGATTCACCTTCCGGGTTCTGGACTTCAAATTTCGATACTTTCATGAGGAATCTGTGGTGAATATGGCGGAATATGCTGTCATGTTATTCCATATCTCATTACCGTTTCGTTTCCGCATCCTTTCCGCGCCCCACATGATCACGGGCTTTTCCTGAACGCGTTACGTGCGCCTGCCATTCCCGTGGCCTCTGCCGACCTTGGTGGCTGCTGTCCCCGGCGCCGCCTCCGCCACCGCCATCTCCGCCATCGCCTCCTCGCCAGCGCCTCCGCCACCACCTCCCCGGCGCCGCCTCCGGCACATCCGCCTACACCTCCGCCACCGCCTCCGCCGACGCCGCCGATTCAGTCGCCTCCTCGTCGCCACTTCCCTCTCCGCTGCCGGCACCGTTTTCGCCACCACCTCCGCCACCTGTTCCTCAGCCTCCGTCGCCGCCTCCCCTGCCGCCACCGCCTCTTTCACTTCCGCCTCACCGGGAGCGGTAGCTCAGTGCATCAACTGATGACACTGCAGCGCCTCTGACCGGGAGGTCCTAGGTTCTCACTCCCCACGGCGGCAGGATTTTCGATACTAGCTTTTCGCTAGGTCGAATACGGTCGCTGTCTGGAGGAGAATTCCAGCGGCCGGCTGCTCTGATCGGTAGTTTTCCGTGGTTTCTCCGATCAACACCAGGCGAATGCCGGAGCAGTACCCTACCAAACGGGCCACGGGCGATCTCTCCTTCCTCATCCTTTTCCTATCCTCTCCCCTTACACACACACTTACAATAACATGCACTACACTACCACATATTCCAGGACATCGGTCAGGAACTGAAAGCTTATCCCGGCTGGGGCGGTGCCCCGCTGGTGGGAGAGTCCTGGTTAGGGGGGAAACTCTACCAGCCGACGGTAGGTCGGTGCCGGATCTCACCATCCAGGGGGGTGAAAGATCACCGCCATCTCCCGAGAAAAAACATGTACTCCACCGCCACCGTTTTCGCCGCCGCCTCTGCCACCGCCACCTCCGCCTCCACCAGCTCCGCCGCCGCCCCTCCTCCCCGTCGCGCCTCCGCCGCCGTTTTCCCCCGCCTCCGCCGGACGACAAGCTCGGCGAGCGAGAAGGCGGTTCCCGGCCGCCCCGCCTCGTCCCGCCCTGCGCAGCAAAGGCGGACAAATAGAAGCCCGCGCCGAGACACGCTTGTTTATTGAAGCGCGCCGTCCCCGCCCCCCCGCCCCCTCCGCCCCCTCCGCCCCCTCCGCCCCCTCCGCCCCCTCCGCCCCCGCGCGCAGCCATCGCTGTTTGCGCGCCCCGCGCTGGGCACAAAACCTGCGGCCGCAGCGGTGCAGACCCTGAGCGGAGGACTTCTCTCCGGTCTTTCGCACTTCTGCTTCTTATTTCGCTCGATTTCTCCGCAGTGTTTTCCTACAGTTTAGCTACATGTCCGCTTTGTCTTTGAGGTTTGTGCTTCCATCAAAACATCGTTCCTTCAGTATTTAGCTACCTGCTTTCTTTTCTTCACATACATCACGGTCATTTTCATTTGATAACTGAATTATACTTCCACCTTATGCGTTTTCAAAACCATCTTACACCTTTCTTGTTTTTTCTTAGCTTTATTGAATGATAATGCTCCAGATGTTTTCTTTCTTCTTGTCTATAGCAAGCTCCCTTCCTTTCTCAGAATATCTGAAATTTTATTTTATTTCCTAATATGAGGAAGCTCCCAAATAATTTGTCACAAGAAGTATGCTAGACCAGTGGAACAGAACGGCAAAGACCAATTAGTGTAATGTCTCAATTGTCAGAGAGTCACAAATACGTCATCGACTTTCGTCGATCGTTTTCTCTTATGAGATACGAAGGTCACTCCAAAAGAAATGCACACTATTTTTTTAAAAATACAGTTTTCATTTTACATGTTTGAAAGTTTTACAGTATGTAGATACATCCTTTAGGAACAATATTTTCATTTTTCCACATAATTCCCATCCCTCTCAACTGCCTTACGCCATCTTGGAACCAGCGCCTGTATACCCACACGGTAAAATTCTGGACCAACATGTTGGAGCCACTGTTTGGCAGCGTGCACAAGGGAGTCATCATCTTCAAACCTTGTTCCACGAAGAGAGTCTTTCAATTTCCTAAAGAGATGATAGTCACATGGAGCCAGATCAGGACTGTAAGGCGGGTGTTTCAGTGTTGTCCATCCGAGTTTTGTGATCGCTTCCGTGTTTTTTTGACTGACATGTGGCAGTGCATTGTCGTGCAACAGCAAAACATCCTGCTTTTGCCGATGTGGTCGAACACGACCCAGTGGGACTTGAAGTTTCTTTAGTTTCGTCACATATGCATCAGAATTTATGGTGGTTCCACGTGGCATGATGTCCACAAGCAAGAGTCCTTCGGAATCGAAAAACACCGTAGCCATAACTTTTCCAGCAGAAGGTGTGGTTTTGAATATTTTTTTTCTTGGGTGAATTTGCATGATGCCACTCCATTGATTGCCTCTTCGTCTCTGGTGAAAAATGATGGAGCCATGTTTCATCTCCTGTCACAATTCTTTCAAGAAATTCATTCCACCATTCCCGTACTGTTCCAAAAGTTCGCTGCATTCCGTTTTGGCCACCTGGAAACCTTTTTTAACGCCAACACTTTCAGTATTCTGCAAACACTTCCTACCTCTATCCCAACGTAGCGTGACAATTCGTTCACTGTGATGCGTCTGTCATCAGTCACCAATTCATTAACTCTCTGCACATTGTCTGGAGTGTGTGCAGTACGAGGCCTGCCGCTGCGAGGACAATCCTCAATATTGCCGTGCCCGCTTTCATCACGTAACCTGCTTGCCCATCAACTAACTGTACTGCGATCGACAGCAGCATTTCCGTACACCTTTTTCAACCTCTTGTGGATATTTCCCACTGTCTCGTTTTCACAGCACAGGAATTCTATGACAGCACGTTGCTTCTGACGAACGTCAAGTGTAGCAGCCAGCTTGAGAACATGCTGTGACGGCGCCACTCACGGGGAGAGGTTGAACTAAATTTGAAAACAAGCGCGATGGATGTATCTGCATACTGTAAAACTTTTAAACATGTAGAATGAAAACTGTATTTTTTAAAAAATAGTGTGCATTTCTTTTGGAGTGACCCTCGTATAATACGTGGGACGTGGAAACGTGGTTTGACAGATGGTGGTACAGCGTGTAAGAGGCATTATTGCTTACGGCAAAAATAAAACTTTTATTTTTATTATCATTTAAATAATTCTCCTTCACATATTATGCACAATGGCAATAGATAACGATGCAAGTCAGGAAAATCACTGCGAAATGGAGAGCAAGTAGGGCGAAACATTTTGTCGTCATGTTCAGTATGATAAATCTAATTAGACCGAGAAGTATTTTCTCGTTTCTACCCGACAGTTATAGATTTTCTAGTGAAACTAGCTGACACCTGCGGAAGACGCGTTGGCCGCGGAACGTTCTAACAATGCACCTAGTTTCATAACACAAGCAAGCTGCCTTTCTGGGAACGGAAGGGGCGCAATTTGCTGGAGTCGGATTAGTAGGCGCGGAAGTACTAGATCTGGCATGAGCGGCGTTTGATTTAGCCCCTCCCACGTGCCCCACGCACAAGGAGAGGCAGGGGCGCAATTTCTGGGGAAGGGGGGGGCAATTTGCTGGAGTCGGATTACTCGGCATGGAAGTGCTGGACTCTGGCTATAGCGGCGTTTGATTTAGCTCAGCGTCCCGTGCACAAGGAGAGGCAGGGGCGCAATTTTCTGGAGTCGGATTACTCGGCGTGGAAGTGCTGGACTCAGGCTGGAGCGGCGTTTGATTTAGCCCCGACCACGTGCCCCACGCACAGCTGTCTCAGCATCTCCGCCGCCCCCTCCTGCCCGTCGCCGCAGGCACCTCCCATCTTCCGGGAAGTTGGGCGGTAGAATTCCGCGAACGATTTGAACAGAAACCCCATCACCTCCACCTGAGAGCGCGCATTTTGACGTCTCACTCGGAAAGAAAACTCAAATCTACGTTCACGCAAATTACTACGAAGCGTGTTCCCAATAATCACAAGCTTGAGGAAATTTACGGGGAGATATTAAATGGAGCCAACGTGGAGATTTTTATTATTTACGTAATTGGCACTTTTATCTCTTTATTTACGCATCTTGTGCATTAACAATTTCTATTTTTGCCATAAAAGCAATTTTATACACATTCTGAATGTTTTTAATGTTTTTGAGAGAAAACAAATACAAAGAATGTAACTTGCTTCCAGTATTTATCAGTAGAATTGTCTTTACAAATTTCATGCAACAAATATTTTACAAATAAAAATACCACTAGTCGTTCATTAGAAAAATATTCTCAAAATATTCTTAAGTTAAAAAACACGACAGATGTATCTCTACTGTCGCAACAGCTCCGGACGTGACGAAGGCTTACCAGCGGCCTCCAGACCTTGCGTCCAAGGGTTAAGGGGTCACATAGACATCCCTTCGCCATATTCGGGTCTCCCCAATCTGAGATGTGAGTTTTCTCATCGTCTCACATCAACAGATACTGGGACATTGCAAGGAAAGCTCACACTATAATCTGCTGTGATGTGGAATCGAATTCTAGATCGCTTCATGGAAAGCAAGCATGCTCGCCGCTATCCGTACTATCCGTGGGAAAAGCATGATAGATAACACATATTGAAAAATAAAAACGTCATGATATTATATCCACAGCATGTTTGCGTAACTGTTCAGTTTATGAGACATTCCCTTCTTCACAGACACGAAGATGTAATTACCTTGGTAACGTAATGCATGCGTGTGACAAATTGATGCTTTGAAAAGCCTTTTCATGAAGACCCGCCCCCCTCATCGTCCGCCCTTGGTGAGCAGCTTCCTGCGGTCGCAGCAGGAAACCTCGCCTGGGACCCGCCCCGCCCCCGCCCCCGCCTCTCCCCGCACCGTCCCTGCCCCGCCCCGGCCCGCTCCCGCCCCGCCCCCGCCCACGACCCCGCCCCATTCCGCTCCCGCCCGGCCCCCGCCTCGCACCCGCCCCGCTCCACCACGATCCCGCCCCGCCCCCGCTCCTCCCCGCCCCGCCCTCCACCGCCCCGCCCCGCCCCCTCCCTGCCCCGCCCGCCTCGCCCCGCCCGCCTCGCCCTGTCCCCGTCCCGCCCCAGCCCCGCCCCAGCCCCGCCCCGCCCCGCCCCGCCCCAGCCCCGCCCCGCCCCCGCCTCTCCCCCACCCCGCCCCTACCCCCCACGACTCCGTCCCGCCCCGCCCCCTCCCTCCACCCCGCCCGAAGAAAGCGCGCCCTCATTCATGGGCGGCGCCGCGCCATTCGTGCCCCGTCGCCCGCGAGGCGCTCGCGATGGAGCCTTTGAACGTCCCGAGGCCTCAGCTGGGCCATTTCGGCGGGCGCAGGGCGCCGGGAACGGCCGGGGGGGAGAAGGCAGGGGCTGGCGGTTGCGGAAGGGGCCCGCGGCGGCGGGGGGCGGCGGCCCGGCCCAGCGAACGGCAGAAATTAATTAGGCCCCGAGGCTACCGAGTCGCCTAGCAACGGCCGCCGCCGCCGAGGGCGCTGCGGAGCGTCGCCGCGTGAGATCGCTGACGGCGCCGCCGCAGTGGCCGACCTCCGACCACCCGCCGCGCACGCGGCGGCGCCGGCGGACAACCGCACTCTCACACTGCGCCACGAGCATTGGAGGGCAAAAGTCAACATCTGTTTGTGACGGATTGAGTTTTTCGTGTTTCCGGGGGCGTCTACTGCTTTGGTCATTAGTCCCGTAAGTATAGTTCGTGTTTTTTTCTCGGGAGATGGCGGTGATCTCCCCACGCTGGATGACGAGATCCGGCGCCAACCTACCGTCGGCTAGTGGGGTTTCCCCCTAACCAGGACTCTCCCACAAGCGGGGCACTGCCCCAGCCGGGGCAAGCTCTAAGCTCCCGATTGGTCTCACGGAAGATGTGGTAGTGTAGTGCATGTTAGTGTAAGTGTAAGTATGAGTGTGTGTGTGTGTGTGGGTGGGTGTGTAAGGGTAGAGGATAGGACAAGGAAGAGGAAGGAATGATCACGCGCTGTCCGTGTCCCGTTTGTTAGAATACTTCTCCGGCATTCGTTTGGTGTTGACCGGAGAAACCACAGCAAACTAACGATCAAAGCAGCCGGCCGCTAGAATTCTCCTCCAGGCAGCGACTGAATTCGACCTAGCTATCTGTTTATGAAATACACTCCATACTTGAATGAAACGCAAATGTATCTCTGAATATTCGCGTTGGTTTATTACGTGGTATGAAGCGCACAAGAGTACAAGTGCTTGCACCAATTCATTACAAAAAATATTAAACGTTTATTATTCAATTATACAATAAAATACATTTATTAAGAGACAATACTACGTATTACCGCTATGGTTTTTCGTTTTTACACTTTGAGCACGTCGGTGACCTGTCATTACATACATTTTTTTTTAAAAGTAGTTTGTCAACCAATGTGGTTTCTAATAGTATATTTCAAACGCATTTCACAGACAATATTTCCAGATGGCCGTTCTGTCTTAACTTTACACAACCCCGTATTGTTCATACATTTCATTCAATAATCAGTAATAAAATGTATAAGCAGAGTGAATATAATGTAGAATTTATTTGAATTGGAAATTGCATTCAATCAAATAAATATTGTGTGGTTTCTCTTCACGATGATAAATTGAATACAACTTTTTGTAATATATTGCAAAACAATAACAATTTTTAAATACTTGGTTCAGTTATTAAAATGTGTGTCATTGAATAATTTAATAGAAGTTCAATTAATATTGCAATGCCATTGATTTGCCATTAATAATACGTTATTTATTAAACAGATATTTGTGTTATTATCTACATCATATTGCGTTTCAGTTGAATACATAAAATAAATTAGAGAACTCGCCTAAGTGTATTTAATTGCATTCCAGTAATCTAAGAATCTTCTTTCTTATAGTAAGTATAATATATAATAAATATATAGGACAAAAGAAGAAAGAGACTGACAACAAAGGAAAGCCAAACCAATTGAAATTAGAAACGTGCAAGTTCCTATGTTGATGTACGTAACCAATCAGAAAGGATTAATTATATATACGATGGGCTCCTCCCTGGTTAGTTCTGTGCCACTGTAATATAATGCTATTCGGACAAATAGCATTACTAACATGTTTGCCTTAATCAGTAATTAAATTTTGTGAGAGTTTTGTGGTACTGGTGTAAAAATAACCACTGGTTCTTTACCCTATGACAAGAAATATCCATTAAGAAATTAATAATAATCCAAGAAATTAATCTACATAAAAATATTTGCAAAATCTTTACTCTCCGCCGTCCTAAAAATCCTCCAGACATCATAAACCAAGGAACAAAAATCCCATGGTCAACCTCCCCAATAAAATACCTAGGGGTACTCTTAGATAAAAGACTCATCTGGAAACCCCATGTTTATGCGGTCGTTGACAAAACAAAAATTAAAATATCCAATTTATCACCTATTATAAATCGTCGTTCACCTCTGAGGTTAGAATTTAGACTATCAATCTTTGAGCCAGATATATTACCAACAATGACGCATGCCCAGTATGGAGCGGTGCTTCATTAAGCTCCATCAACAGACTTAGTGTTCTCCAAAATAAGTGTCTGAGAATAACCCTCAACGCGCCATGGTTCATCCCCAACCATCAAATCCGACGGGAATTAGACATACCAGAATTCAAGGATACATTAAAAATGTTTCCAGCAATTTCTACAGCCACCTACCAAATGCTCCCAGCACTGCAAAAACTGCATTCAACCTAGGAAGAAACAATAGCTGACCGCGAATTATATCAATATTTGCGAAAGATAAACTTAAAGCTCCTTAAATTGGCTTCTCCCTCGTACCTTTCCACCAGTATACCATCGTTTAATTGCAAAATAAAAGTCATAATTCTTCAGAACAGTTCAGAAACTAACCGCGATTAAAGGATGGGAATTTAAGGATATATCCTAAGAATCCATATAAGATTACGTACCTCAAAATCCTAGAAAGACATAATTGTCGAACGAGAAGTAATAAATTAAAAAAAGAAATATAGGATTGAAATCTTTATCTTTATCTGCCTATCTCTGAATGCATGTGCCAAAGGGACAGGGACAAGAGACAAGTCTGCGTCGATTCTGCAATTTGCAACGTGTGTAGGTATTACGGGTTGCATCGCGACCTTGGTAACGGGGCGGAGTCAACATGGGGCGAACATGTATTAAGATTACTTCCATTTTTCACTATAAGCCTAATTCATTACTTTCTTTGTCTATGACTTTAAAGGCAAATTACACGAAACAATATATCACAATGATGAAGTGACATGATACCACTTTTGAATGAAACGTTTGCATTGGTGTACTGTAGTTCTAATGAGTTCTATGCATTATTATTTCTGATGTTTTAAATATGGTAAACTTATATTCATATGATTTTTGCCAATCGACAGTCCACTGTATCCACGAAATTAACAATTTATTTTGTGTCACTTCTTCAACCTTGCTGTCGTATGTTACAACAAAATTTGATGAATTTGTAGATAATATCTGGTAACAAGATACAAAAACAAACAATCCGTCAATAGGACAGAATTAATATATATTGTATGTTCATTTAACCAAAAGCAATCGCAAATGGCAGAGAAAGAACGTTGTTGGAAAGGAAATAATAAGAATGTAGGTAAAGTATCTAGAAGTATAAGGAGAAAGAGGAAGGAGGACACAATTGGAGAAACAGCGAGAAAGGAAATACAATGCGCAAATGAGGGAGAGGCAACTTCAGCCGTCAGACGAATTTCACAACTGTCATTACAGATAGCGAATGAGTCCTAGAAACTTAGAATGCTACACCCCGAAAATGTGTTTACTCCAAACGCTGCCCCCACATGAACACACTCACATACTCGAACACACTCAACACTCGAACACACTCACACACTCGAACACACTCACACACTCGAACACACTCACACACTCGAACACACTCACACACTCGAACACACTCACACACTCGAACACACTCACATACTCGAACACACTCACACACTCGAACACACTCACACACTCGAACACACTCACACACTCGAACACACTCACACACTCGAACACACTCACACACTCGAACACACTCACATACTCGAACACTCCACTCAGACACACTCCACACTCAGACACCTCACCTCGACACACTCACACACTCAACACACTCCACACTCAGAACACACTCACACCTCGAACACACTCACACACTCGACACACTCACACACTCGACACACTCACACACTCTCACACTCAGACACACTCCACGACCACTCACTACTCAGACACACTCACATACTCAGACACACTCACATACTCAGACACACTCACATACTCAGACACACTCACATACTCAGACACACTCCACACACTCGAACACTTACATACTCAGACACACTCACATACTCAGACACACTCCATCACTCAGAACACACTCACATACTCGAAAACACTCACATACTCAGACACACTTCACATACTCAGACACACTCACATACTCAGAACACACTCTCACACCTCCAGACACACTCACATACTCAGACAACTCACATACTCAGACACACTCACATACTCAGACACACTCACATACTCGAAAACACTCACATACTCAGACACACTCCACTACACTCAGACACACTTACATACTCAGACACACTCCATACTCAGACACACTCACATACTCAGAACACACTCCACACTCAGACACACTCACATACTCAACACACTCACATACTCAGACACACTTACACTCAGACACACTCACATACTCAGACACACTCCATACACTCAACACACTCCACATACTCGACACACTCTCACTCGAACACACTCCATACTCAGACACACTCCAACTCGAACACACTCACACACTCAGACACACTCACACACTCGAACACACTCACACACTCGACACACACACACACACATGGCACGGGCCTGGAGCGGCGCGCCGTGTTGTCCGCTGAGGGCCCGCCAGGCGCGGGGCGCAGATCATTCGCCAGGGTAGTTGGTGGCCTCGCGGAGTCTTGTCGGCGTCGAGGCGGCCCTGCGACGCGCCGCCGTTTCGTCCGTTTTAACTTGCAAATTGCTGCGTCCGCCCGTCTAATAACAATAGAAGTTACGAGCCGCACGGCCCGTTTGGCGCGCCTGGCTGCATGGCACCGCTTCGCGTCTCTCCGCCCCGCGCCGCCCCGCGCCGCCCCCCCCGCCCCGCCCCGCGCCGCCCGCGCCGCCCGCGCCGCCCGCGCCGCCGCCGCCGCGCCCCGCCCGCCCCATCCGCTCTGGCCCCCCAGCCCTGCGTCCCGTGTTGTGTCCGGTAGCGCATTCCGTCTCGAACCACGTCATGCAAATGACGCGCCGCTTCCCCGCTCTTCGGCTTTTGCGGAGGCGATAGATGCTCTTGCCTCTAAACGAACCTCGGAGTCGAATCCGACCGCTGAAGCTGCAGGTATGTGTTTGATATGTCAACAGAGCTTCTGTGAAACGCGAGGCCAAATGTGCCTTGAAACATTTTATATGATGAAGATATGATGTACGCAAGTTGCGGCTCGCTGTACTGCTTCTAAGAGACTGTGGCTGATTGTCTTTTTTCCTGACTTCTCCCTCTAACTTGACTTGTCTCTATTCGTCTCTGTCGCTCTGTCTCTGACTGCCACTGTCTGCCTCTACCTGTGACTACAGTGTCCCTCCGGCTGTCTGCCTCTATCTGTCTGCCTCTATCTGTCTGCCTCTATCTGTCTGCCTCTATCTGTCTGCCTCTATCTGACTGCCTCTATCTGTCCGCCTCTATCGGTCTGCCTCTATCAGTCTGCCTCTATCTGTCTGTCTCTATCTGTCTGCCTCTATCTGTCTGCCTCTATCTCTCTGCCTCTATCTGTCTGCCTCAATCTGTCTGCCTCTATCTGTCTGCCTCTATCTGTCTGCCTCTATCTGTCTGCCTCAATCTGTCTGCCTCTGTCTGTCTGCCTCTATCGGTCTGCCTCTATCTGTCTGCCTCTGTCTGTCCGCCTCTATCGGTCTGCCTCTATCTGTCAGCCTCTATCTGTCAGCCTTTATCTGTCTGTCTCTATCTGTCTGTCTCTATCTGTCTGCCTCTATCTGTCTGTCTCTATCTCTCTGCCTCTATCTGTCTGCCTCTATCTGTCAGCCTCTATCTGTCAGCCTCTATCTGTCAGCCTCTATCTGTCAGCCTCTATCTGTCAGCCTCTGTCTGTCTGCCTCTATCTGTCTGCCTCTATCTGTTGCCTCTACTGTCCTGTCTGCCTCTATCTGTCTGCCTCTATCTGTCTGCCTCTATCTGTCTGCCTCTATCTGTCTGCCTCTGTCTGCATCTATCTGTGTGCCTCTACTGCCTACCTCCGCTGTCGGTCTGTCTCCCTTTTTAAAAATATACATTATTACATAGGATTTAAGAATTCTTTTTGAGCTTGTAAGAAGTACAGAAAATGTTCACTTAAAACAATATTGCAAGACATTATGGTTGCTTGACGCGAGTTCAAATTGTTTTATGAATTCAATTAAGGATATGTTTTTAATAGAAATATAAAACATTGACGAAATTCCTAACCTTTTACACTTGCATTTTCATCATGATCGAGTTATTCAAGTAGACGATGTCCTCCTGTACGCTCAGGAACATCGCGTGTAGAGCTTGTCTTTGAGAAGGCGCCCCACCCCCATAGGAAACCCCCCTCGGGAGCGACGTCTCTCTGCGATCTGTGCTCGAGGGACATACATTGACGTGAAACTGGATAGACATCACTTTCGAGGGCGCATGAGTGCATTATCGTTTCAAGAAAATAGGATGCACACGAAAAAGATTGAATAGCAGAAAAGTGAGCTTCTTAAAAGGATAGCAAGTCCTTCAGGTTACACTGCGTATATCACGACACGGAAAAATTGTTAACAGCGTAAGAGTATAAAAATTCTCCGATCAAGCTTTACAATACTCATGAACGAAAACTAATAATTTAAAATAACATTTAAGTACTTGCAATTATAAATAACTTTAGAAGATAAACAATAAAATGGCATCTTTCCCTCTCCACGTTGGTGTGCTGCGGCGTATGTTACAAGGCCGGCTCAAGTACGTTCTACTCTTTAAATCAGTTTCAAGTAACTTCAGCGAATGTACGTCTAGTGTCATAAGTATTTCATTAAACACTATAGTTTATTTAGATAAATACATTACCATCGACGCAACTCAACTTATCATATTCTATCAAAGCCCAAATTCATGAAAACGTGCGGTCGAACCTAAACCTCTGCATTGGGTCTATAAATTCCTCGAAGTTCCAAACACATCCTCCAACACCTGTGACTTCTACTGAACTGCTTACCATGCTGTATGCCAGACAAATCCATATAGCTAATACAATAATTTCAAACAAACCGTAAATGGTTATTTGGAATTTGGATAAAAAAGGTCTTCGTGTAAATGTTGTACCATGCGACCTGAACTTAGAAATTAAGAAGGCAGATAGTCGGTTCAAATACAAGATTTTGGAATTCGAAAACAGTTGTTTCGAACCTAGCGAGGTGTCGGAGGAAAAAAACTTTAACAGCAGTAACTAATACACGTAAGTAACTTTTTTTTATATATCAACTGAATCAGTAATTAAAGTTAAAAATATTCGTTTCTTTGAAATATTGAAATATCTATTTACATAAAGAACTATGTATCTATTCTTGGAGACAACTAAACAAACGTCCAAAGTGACAAATCACGCTTTCATTGTTGGATAAGTGCTATCCGTTGTGAAGCAAACCATTTTATTTCTGACCAGAAAACAATGTCACACTTCTATTTGGGATTTTCAGTGCGAACTACACCACAATTGTAACTGAGCGACATGACCAATATCGCCAACTTCAGTCACCTTAGTTGATGAGTTTTCTAATGAGTCCCTCACTGATTAAGAATTTTGTTTAAAATTAAAATAGTATACCAAACACGTAAACCCACTTTAATTAAATGAATTACAATATTACGCAGTCGTCTGCTAGCTGCAATCTCTGGATAGCTGAAGACTCTGCTCTCAACTGGGGTACTAATTACTCTGAAGTTCTCCCAGAGGGCGCCAGAACAGTGGCAACCTCTACGAGCCCTGGGCGTCCCATGCTTACCTTTGTGACATGTCGCTGGCGCGTTGACAAGCCTCCTTGTGGCCGAAGCTGGAAAACAAACCGGACGCGGCGGGGGTGGAGCGGGGGGAACAGGGCGGGGTTGGGCAAGGCGGAAATCTCTTCAATTTCCATACTGAAAAATGGCTTCTGGGAATAGCGCGCAACGCGAAACGGGTTTCGTAGGGGGCCTTGGGGGAAATCTGCGTAATGCGGGCGGCAACGCAGACGAAGTTGGACGTGGAGGCGGACGCAAAGGTGTTGTCGTGAGAGTGGGGAAGGTCTTATCCGAGGGCCACGGAGCGCGCGCGATCTGTCCTTCCTCTTCCTTGTCATATCCTCTCCCGTTACACACACACTTACACTAACATGCACTACACTACCACATACTCCGGGAGACCGGTCGGGAGCTCAGAGCTTGTCCCGGCTGGGGCGGTGCCCCGCTGGCGGGAGAGTCCTGGTTAGTGGGAAACCGCGCTAGCCGACGGTAGGTCGGCGCCGGATCTCGTCATCCAGCGGGCGAAGATCACCGCCATCTCTCGAGAAAAAACTTGCACTACACTAACGGGACTAATGACCGAAGCAGTTGACGCTCCCGGAAACACGAGAAAAATCAATCAATCAATCAATCTATCAGTCTTATCCGAGTAGGCTGAGGAACGCACATCAACGAATTCGTTTCGCATTTATTGCCCAACTCACTAAAAATTAAAAATGTAGATTTAAAATGGATCAAAAAGATCAACCAGTGAGATTTTTAGAAGTACTTCGAGACCAAAAGCTAACGTGGAAATAAATATCTTATTAAAGAAATTGCCCATAAAACCTACGTGAAAATACAAAAACTATATCCACTCATAAAAAGCTACTCTAGACTAAGCATTGAATGTAGGATAAGTTTATTCAAATCAATTCTTAGACCATCCCTTACTTACGCTTGCGCTGTATGGGGTGGGGCCGCAAAAAGTAATTTTGAGAAAATCCAAGTAGTAAAAAATAAATTTTTAAGGTGCATAATTAAAGCACTATGGCTTGCGTCAAATAGACAAATTAGAAACGAACTCAAAATAGAAAACCTAAATACATACATTAGAAGACTATCATTAACCTTTTTTGATAAACTACCGAAAGCAGAATGTGTTAAAAATGTTGCTCTAGGACTGTCAGCAAAAGACATTAAAATTATTTGAAGATACCCTAAGGATAAATTACGCCCACCATAAACGCTTCAATAGAGTGCAAATCGAGTAGAAATAATTATTAAACATACAAACATAAAATTAAACAGTAGAATGCCACAATTTCAAAATATTTATTTTAAAAAATCCAAACACTAAATTAAGAGAACAGTAACAAAGGAAGAGGGAGCTTCGACTAAATGAGCTCCCCGCCTGCCTATGCCCTATCCCAGTTATAGTGATAAGTCATGCAAATCTCTGTATAATCAGTGGATTAAACAGACAGAAGTTAAAGCTGTTAAAATAATTCGGATTTATGAGTGGGAAGAAGTTGCGAGTAATATCCGGCGGCTACTTTCATTATTATTCGTTTTAATTATTTGTTTTTAATTTATTTGTAATTTTGAGAGGTTTGTTTATTTGTTATTCATATATTAGAAAGATCTTCGTCTGATAGTGTCTTAATATGGTTTTGTTAACGGTTCGCTTTGAACGTGATGCACATCGCGTTTCAGTGCACATTGTAAAAATATGATTTTTGACTGATAAACCTTTATGAATGAATAAATAGCAAATAAACGAACTTTAACTGTTTTTGACGTTTTTTTAATAAAATAATGGATTTAAAATTTCAAAATAATTTTTTTAAATGCAGTTACTATAAATTTATTATAAAACGTTCAAAACAAACCGTTAACAAAGTCATATTGAGTCACTGTAAACGAAGAGCTTCCGAAAAACTGAATATGTCTTAATCAAAAATGCATTTTTATTAAACAAGATTGCAATAATAACGTCATATATATATATATATATATATATATATATATATATATATATATATATATATATATATATATATATTTGTTCCCTTGCGCGATATTATTCAGAAAAAGATACATTAGAAATATGAATTTTGGTGCAAATATAAGCTTTTCTATACAACTTTATAATGTTAAGTGTTCCGAAAACAAGTTTTAATTCCAATTTAATTTTTATTATTTGGATTTATATTACATGTTTCGCTGACTAAATAAAAAAAAAATTAAAGGACAAGTATTATTTTGTATTAATTTAACACATTATTACACTGAGGTGTATAACATAAATGAGATAAAAATAACTTAACTTCGTTGTCGAAAGCATTGGTTCTACGTGAACTCTTCTTAAATCCCGCTATAACTTTGTGTGTTGTTGTAATTTTAGTCTTTTTGTCTAATTGTATATAATACTGATTCTAACAAAGCAATTAATTTTATATTTACTGCCATGCAGGGACGAAACATTCTTCCCTTTTAGCGGGAGACAAGCACCAAACACGATCATTTAAAAAGTAGTTGGAAGAATCAGCTTCAATAATTAGAATCTTTCCGGAGCTCGAGTACGTAGAGTGTTCGAAGCAAATATACGCCCTTTCGTTCTTTTTCGAATCCGTTCTAGCGTTCTCGGGAGATTGAGTGTTTAACGTGGAAATGAATTCCTCCCTCGACTGGAACTTGGGTAATCTGAACCCACAAAAAACTGCGAGCGACGTCTCTTCAATTGTTCGGGCATGCTAGCGATTTGTAGGCCCGCCTGTTTGCGCTCACAGTTCCTCGTTACTTACCGATGGGCCACCTCCCCCCCCCCGCTCTCTTTCCTTCGCCCCACAGTGAGCGTTCTCCGTCTCTCTCATATTCTCCTGTTTGCCAAAAACCATTTGAAATTGAAATGGGCTCCGGCTCAATCGGAATATCTAAATACAAGTTAGCGCGTACTTGCTCGTCGTGCATATATGATCAAAAGTTTTGTTTGAAGTATGTCCTATCTCTAGGTCTCTGCAGAAACACTCGGTTTTCCTGAGAGGTCGAGGGGGGAGGGGGGCGAGGAGGTGTCTGCAAGGCAAGGGGCGGGTCGCGAGGGCGACCTGTCCTCGCTTGCGCTTAGAGGACGCTCCTTTGCCCTTGTGGTGCATGGCAGAGCGGAGGGTGGGGCCAGTAGAATATGCATGCACGTACACACACACACGTACAGAGGGACGCAAGGGTTTGTGCAGATCTACATACCCTCCAAGACCGCATTTCATTGTATTATAAATTACGCACACTGGTGACTCTTTAACTACATATACTCTTGAGTCATTAATTATTGCTATTGTGTGCAAAATATATAAATAGTCTATTTAGTAATGTATTAATAAATATTAACTCTAAAATAGCCGACCTGGATGGCCGAGGTGGCCAAGGGCGAGTACCGATTCGGCGCTTTGGTCCGAAGGGTCGCGGGTTCGAGTTCCGCTTTGGGCATGGTTGGTTGTCCCTTGACTTGGTATGTGTTGTCGTGAAGGGCCTCGCGTTCTGCTGACCTCAGATCAGAGGAGCCCGCAAGTGTGTTGGTCTAGTGTGAGGTGGAATATACGTCCCATCGGGACGTTAAGGGTACGGCTGTTGGCTGGATAAAATCCCTAGAAAAACAAAAACAAAAAAACCTCTAAAATAAGATCGAATTATATGTACTGAGGATCTTCCAGATTGTACAAAAATGTCACGAACAGTGAAACGTATATAACTTCCTGTTCTTAAAAGCAAAAGAACCGACGTTATTTAGTGAATTGTGATGGAAGACTATGGATATAAACAAGCATTTAACAAGGAACACCGCGCTACTCTGCGACGAGAAAAGCTTAATAAGAAACACAAGTAACAAGAAGATAATGAGAACTGATTTCCTCATTTCATGAAAACAATTTCGTTAAAATACCTCCTTTGTTTTATAAAAATATAAGGAAAAATGTTAATTGTGAATAAAATTCCACAGAACGATATATATATATATATATATATATATATATATATATATATATATATATATATATATATATTAGTTTAATAAAGCTTTCAGAAAACTAAACAGGAGAGCTTCAACGCTTACTTTACTTCACTGTTCTTTAATAACTTAATTATTTTATTCTTTATTTATTGCATAAATACTCCGTGATCCAAGGCAGAGTAATTCTGTGGTAGAATCAATGTATAGTCTTGTGAAGTAAAGAAACAGTTTTGTTGTGACAGTTTTAGCAAGAACACTTTTTCTTCCGAGTTATCTTAGCTGCAACAGTTGGCTTTTTAGAACAATTGTTTGTTTCTGAGAGATACTACTTATTACGAAAGTTGAAGAATAAAGATTCAGAATTTTTCCACTACGTGGAAAAATAATATTTTTCGGTGCAGATTTCAGACACATGTTATCTAGACAAGCAAATCTATATATTAAATTCTCGTGCTTTACACACAACGAACATTTTCTAAGTGATTTCACTTACAAGGAATTGAAACACTACAATCTAGTAGTGTATGGTTTATTACAAATTGCCTATTTTAACAATTTAGATTTTTTTAATGTTATTATTTTAATATTATTAATTTTATTATTATTATTATTATTATTATTATTATTATTATTATTATTATTATTATTATTATTATTTAATTTGAAAAGGCACATGCTAAATGTGCGAAACGTAAAGCAATAGATAAATGTACATGTCTTATATGAATTATACATCATAATTCCTGATTTCTGTATTGATTGATCCTATTTGGTCCAATAGTTTAAAAAAGATCCATTATCTATTATATATATTTTATATATAACTAAAGAATGAGAGTCACGACGCATGTGTAATATTACATTACAGTCGGGATTTTGCAGTTCGGGATTATGCAAGTGAGTTACATGTCAAAATCTTCACAGGTTAAACATTTTATTTTGACAGTTTAATTAACAAAATGTGTCCTCTCTATGCGTCAAACTACACTATGATAGTCATTTGCGCGTTTCTGAACTCATATTTAATTTTGTGGTGGAATTATTGAGTGTTCTGATAATGTTATCACATATTTGTCCGCCAGCAAACTGAGCGAGTGGTTTCAAAGCCACGACACAATTTATTAAAAATACATTTTCAGCTATATTCCAACACGAGTATGAGAGACATTGTACTGAACATTTAATTTTAACCACTATCTCTTTCAATGTACTGTAGTTATCTGAAACTCAGGTTTCATAGTCGTTTCCGGTACATGTTATGTGATTAGTTGAAGAGCAAACGAAGGAGCAAAGTTGTTACACCATTTGTTGTCGGTATCCAATCTGTGATTCGATCGCAAGGCTTTCCCATTCCGGGCACAATCTCCTCGTTCTCTTCGTTGGGGGAAACTTAATTATAAAGCTAGGATTATTGGGTTGCGGCGGAGAATTTTGCGAATCGCTGTATTTTCTGAAAGTCACACTCTTACGACAGCAATTGTCTTATTTCTCAGACAAATACTTCACACCTTCAGTTTCTTGGACTTTAATACATCCAAAAGGATTGGATAAAAGTCAGTGACAACCCTTATATTCCCGTTCAACGGATCCAAATTTTTCTTGTCCTGAGTTCATTGAATTAGTCTATTGACATTTTAAATACTGTATGTTTTTACAACATAGCGACATTTTGATTTTTAGAAGTTTATAAACTGGTAAATCAAACATATGTAATGCTTAATATTTAACAAATAACTCGCAATGTTCATTACATTAAAAAGAAGAAATATATTCGTTTCATATATTCACAAAATTTTATGGATATGGGGACGAAATCTATATATTGTATCTAGTTATTATTCATCCTTGAATGTCTTTATTGCATATCTTTCATAAAACCGTTTTATTGTCCTAATATTACACCGTATTCATATAGTAATAATCTGATTTGCTACAATTAGCCTTCTAAACAAAGTGTATTATGCTACCTTCAAAAATGTTTTCCTTGTTTACCACTTCCGAGGTAGAAACGAGGATTCTCCACCATCGGGACACATCTTCAGCCTACACAAGCTGTAAGCTCCCGTCTGTGTGTGATCTCCTAACGCTTATGGTAGTGTGGTGCTTGTGTGTGTAAGTAAGGGGTGACGATAGAATGATAAAGAATTGTTCCTGGTGCAAGGAGAGCTTGTTAAAGTAAGGAACCGGGAGCGGTAGCTCAGTGCATCAACTGATGTCACTGCAGTGCCTCTGACCGGGAGGTCCTAGGTTCGAGTCCTGACGGCGGCAGGATTTTCGACACTAGCTTTTCAGCTGGGTCGAATTTAGTCGCTGTCTGGAGGAGAATTCTAGCGGCCGGCTGCTCTGATCGCTAGTTTTCCGTGGTGTCTCCGATCAACACCAGGCGAATGCCGGAATAGTACCCTAACAAACGGGCCACGGATCGCGCGCGATCTTTCCTTCCTCTTCCTTGTCCTATCCTCTCCCCTTACACACACGTACACTAACATGCACTACATTACCACATACTCCGGGAGACCGGTCGGGAGCTCAGAGCTTGTCCTGGCTGGGGCGGTGCCCCGCTGGTGGGAGAGTCCTGGTTATGGGGAAACCCCACTAGCCGACAGTAGGTCGGCGCCGGATCTCGCCATCCAGCGAGGGAAAATCATCGCCATCTCCCGAGAAAAACATGCACTACACTAACGGGACTAATGACGAAAGCAGTTGACGCGCCCGGAAACACGAAAAAATCAAATCAAATCAAATCATTAAGGTAAGGATCGGAGGAACAATAGAAAACTACCAATCAGAGCAGCCCTCCGCTAGAATTCTCATCAGGAGGGTGGTCGCCATCGATCCCGCCATGCAGCGAGTGTGGAGCGTCCGCCAGCGTCGAAACCGGAAGCCGCCCAACGACGCAGCAAGCGAGGAGCCCGACGACAGTCCTCGCGAGGCCAAAGACAGCACACAGCGGGGGCCGCGCGGGTGCACAGCGAGGACGCGAGCGCGTAGTTGCATTACGTATCCGGCGTGCGATCCCTTCGTAATGGAATCTGCATAGAAATGGCGCCGACCCGCCGTCAATTATTATCTGTGGCGGCGGGGCTTCTGCGACCGGGCTGCTGCCGTGCACTCGCTGTTGAACGCCATCCCTGCAGGGAACGGACCCACACTCCCACGGGCGATACACGGGCACATTTACTTCCTCTTCTTTGGTGAAACGAAAATGGAGTACATTGGAACTTCATTTATTGTCCCAGTTACAGTGTAATCGCGAATGTGCGCGGTTGTCACAAATGAAGTGACACACTCTGGAGACTCTCACAAGTTTAGAATTATGAAGTATGTTACTCAACCAAAAAGAAATTATTGTATACGAAATTTTAGATAATACAGTCCGACTATTTTATTAGTGTGGCGTCATCGTGGGAAATTCTGCGTGGCCGATTGTTCGTCATTCGCCGGGGAACGGTCTTGCGGTTGGAAGAGTTCCAAGGCCTTGCCTAGCAAAACGATTGTTTTCCAGTTTTGTTAGGCAGTCGGTTTGTAATGACTCGCTCGACTTTCACTTTTAAACAGAAGAATTTGTGTATGACACAAGTAAAATGTAAATATTGGAGATCTTACAGGTAGAAATTTATTAGGGTGTTTCCTGGAATCAGACTTCCACGAGTATTTCTTGTGTGGGTAAGCGCCACGTCTTAATTGAAGAAACATTGCGTTACATATATGCAAAAAATCACCACATAGAAGAATTAAGGCATGATATACAGGAACAGATTTTTGTCGTACCACAAGACGTCCTCTACCGCCATCTGGCGATTACGTGATGAAACTTTCGTTGAACTTCAGCTGACCGCTAAGGAGCTTAGTAGTGTCTAGCAAGTACCAACGGCAACCGACAGAGGGCACCGGTACATCATGTCATGAACTATCCGCTTCAGTGAACCGACCAATCTGAAATTTCCTTTAAGAAATGTAAATTGATGAGAAGAAAGTAGAGTTTTCGGCCATTTTTACGTGTGACTTGTCCGAAGAAAGTATTCCCAAAAAAATTAGCAGCAGCTATGACGTTACGAAAACGTCGTCATAAAAATCTGAAAAGGTAACAATTTTATAATATTCTGAACCAAAATATTTCACATAAATTGAATAAGAAATGTAATGCAAATATAAATTCAAGATAAAGCAAGTAATCACTTGCTTTTGCATGATAAAGTTTATTGCATTTAACCATGCAATTTTTAATACGTTAAACGGATAGGAATCTAATAAGGAAAACGTTTCGTACGGTTTTTTAAATATATACTTCTTGTATACATTTCTTCAAAATGAATTTGACTGCATATACTCCATTCCGGCACATCGTCTGGTGAAATACAAGTTCGTTGTATTCTAGCGCTTGTGGACGAGATTACAAAGCGGTCCGTTTTAATGCAGAGTGGTGAAACGAGTCAACAAACTATTCTGCGACAGCGTCAAAGAAGGAAGGAACCTTGGCAGCGGACGCCGGCAGCCGAGAAGGGTTTCAATCTCATCTCGACCTGGAAAGTATCTATGAGTTAAAACGTTTTTCTCAGTGATCTGCCATTGCCAGTTTCAAAGTTCATAATTTGCCTAGATTCTATTACAAGTTAGAACTCCAGTTAAGTTCTGTAAAGTTATATGTTAAATAGTTACGTACGTTTGGGGTCCTTTTTTGATAAGCTTAATACAATTACTTTAGACTGTCGTGACCGAAAGGAGATATTGAAAATTTCTAAATTTATTGTATATTTGTTTCATACAAATCTTGATTTAATGAATGATTTGAAACTAAATGTAATTCACTTATTATGATTTTTTTAAAAATTCAAAGAGTGAAACTTTCTGTGGACAATTTACAAGAGATGTAACTTCACTTTATGTTAATTTAGAGGTGCGAAGTGAAAGTAATCTGACTGCACACATGCTAAAATCTCATAATAAATTTAATGCTTATTATGACATTGTCCACATAGGAACTGTGTTTGAATATGTGGAGGAACTGTGTACTCATCTGATCATATTTTGTGATTGCTGTTTCTTTTTTGTAATAATTGTCTAAAATATATTATGACTTGCTGAGATTGTGGAAACAGAAATACGTACTTAAAATTTCGTACATCTTAAATGAATATACTCTCACTGCGGTACAATTCAACAGTACTTGACTTTTCTTCGCATTTCTACTCGAAAGACGATCCCGAATCCGGGATTATAGCCTAAACATCACTTCCCTTGTAATAATTTTCGTAACATCCATTTTTAACCCGCATGTTGCATATCAAGCAAAATTAGTTCTTCTTGCTTGAGTAATACGACCGCTCTACCATAATATGTAGTAAATAAAACCACTGTAATATATGTAACTAAATACTATAATATATGTAAATAAAACCATAATAGGTAGGAGTAAAGAATTGTACAACCGAGTTAAACAGAACTTGTTTAGGAGATCTCAAGAATTCACCAGAGAAGACGGTGAGGAGTTCCAGCATGTACAAGTATAGTGAAAATACTATTTAAATTTTCGGGTAGCGAAAAGCCACCTTCCCTCTTCGACAAACATCCTGTCTGGATTTCCGCGGCAGCCATGGTCTCGTTTGCTGTGGCAAAATCCCCGTGCGACCGGCACGTTTATAAAATAGTCGAATTGTATCTCCGAACCTCTAAAAAAACAACGATTTTTTACAATTTCATTATTTTGAGTGCACTTTTTGTCAGTCATTCTTTTATGAAAATTTATCAATATATTCTAATACTATTGTAGATTGCACCAGTATAACAAATGTGAAAATCATAGAATAATATATATTTCTTTAACTTTTTAATTTTCAAAATTATCAATTACCAAATTACACTGGTCGACAGTGATTTTGTTACATGGCTAAACACCAGCTGTTTATTATGTACTTAGGCCCGCTAAAGCCGACTACAACAACAATAAAAGGCTCATGGGGCTCAGTTTTTGTGTAATCGCACGAATACTAAAACTATATATTTCACAGGTAGTCACGTGACGTTTAGCTGAAACGCTAGTTGCTTGTAGGTTTATTACAAAACGATGATCGTCAACAATGATCTTGTAGATACCAGTCAGGAGGTGAAAGAGGTGCCAGACCGGTCCAATCAATTGAGTAAAACTTCGGGCATTGCAAAGAGAATTGCAGTGACCCAAGTAAAAGACGCGCCGATTCGGCGCGTTGTGTAGGTCTGTCACTACATGTTTGATGCGCCCTGCGAGTGGAGCATGAAAGGTGTTTGTTTAAGTTTTATTTTATCCCTTCACTCACCTCGACAAATATGATGGTTCCTTTTCTTCATACTCATACATTTAGGTACACATAAACTCTTTTCAATCACCAGACTTCTATTTCCAAATGTCCCTTCTATCTTCTACTTACTGTGCTCATCCAAACATTTATAAATCCGGCGGGGTTAGCCGATTTGCTTTACTAGGCTGTTGATATTTCATATATTCGTTGCTTTATAATGTTAATTTTCGTACAAACAGATTCCTTGCAATACCGCGGCATTGGGTAAAACCATTCAAACAATTTCTGATATGTGTGTGGTGAGATAACTTTGAAGATCCAAAAGAGGAATAATACTCGTTTAAGAAGAAAGACATATAAATTATATACCTGGTGACAAACGGACGATCAGTGCAAATCATGCGGCTCTCATATTTGCTCTACACTCTATGTAACATTACTTAGTGGTTGGCTTAACGTAAATTCGCGAAGTATGCCATCTACAATTCGCATGGCATGGAAGGAAGCAAAGAACCACCCCACAGGCTGTTATTGCTGCATTATTCAAAATTCAAAATTTAAGTAGTATATGACTTAGTGTAGGGATTACAGAATTTTGAAAATGTGCACACAATTCACTTTTCCCCATAGTACGTCATACGCAGTTTTTAACTGTTTTTTGACGTAAAATAAATAAATAAATAAATAAATTATCAAAGTTGCTGAAATCACAAGCAAGACCAAGAATACAATTCAATACCTCACATCCACTTCAACCATCAGGCTTCTTCCTCATAGAGACACCGGGAGCGGTAGCGCAGTGCATCAACTGATGCCACTGCAGCGCCTCTGACCGCAAGGTCCTAGGTTCGAGTCCTGACACTAGCTTTTCAGCTAGGTCGAATTCTGTCGCTGTCTGGAGGAGAATTCTAGCGGCCTGAGCGGTCCCTTAGTGATCGGGATAATACTTTTATCAAAGTTATACTCTAGTGTTTCATTGTCCATTTATCACTATCGTCGATGGAATCTGCGTTCACTCCCTCCTCTTTAGCAATCACTGCTTCTTTCCACTGTCTTTTGTGTAAACGTAAATAATCCCCCTTCTAAACCCTCCTATCATCGTCACATCGGCGCCCCTACCCCCTCTAGCCCAGCGAGCTACACTATCGATCCCACCAATGCCATCGTCACTGACGCCACCACCCCCGCTATCTGGTATTTTCACCGTCACCGCCACCAGTCCCCGATAACTTCCCCCCATCACTCCGCCACCATCGTTAACACTTTCCCCACCGCCACCCTCCAGGCCGCCTTCGTTTCCTTTCACGCCACTCGTGTACTTGCTGAGGTCATCTTCGCTTCTTCACATAATCTCTGGTTTGGTCTCAATCGACCCTGCCACATTATCTCACCGCCATGCCAAGTTTGGACTTCAAGTAAGTGAATGAGTATTCATTTCAGGCGCGTCTACTACTGGTTTATTGGACCTGTTAGTGTAGTGCAACTCGTAAGATGGTTAATGAGAAGTGAGGCTAATGAAAAGTGATGTTTAATGAGAAGGGATGGTCAATGAGAAATGATGGTTAATGAGAAGGGATTGTTGATGAGAAGTGATAGTTGATGAGAAGTGATTGTTGATGAAAAGTGTTCGGCGGGAGACGGTAGTGTCCATTTCGCGTTAGAACGTGAGCTCTAGGGCGATCTCTACGATGTCACCTGAGTTTTTCCCTCCAAATATCTCCTATATAGCGCGGCATCGCGCCAGTCGGAACAAGCTTGAAGCTCTGACACGTGAGGCAGTGTAGTGCATATAAATAAAATTGTGTGTAAGTAAGGGGTGAGAAAATGGAAATAAAGAGGAAAGAAAGATAGCGTGCAGTCCGAGGTCTGTTTGTTATGTTACCGTTCCGGCATTCACCTGGTGTGGATCGGAAAAATACCGATCAGAGCCGCCGCCGGCTAGAATTCACCTCCAGAGTGCCTTTAAAAAAAATATTTCTTTCTGTTCGACAAGATGTCTTTCAGAGCATTGAAATTTACAACATATGAACAGTCTTTATGAATACTAATAGTAACTTCTTTAAGAGGATTTATGAAGGCGAAATTCAAGAATTGGAAACATTTGTTGAAGATAAGAAGGATGGAAAAGAATTAAGAGAAAATAAAATTGCAAAGGATGAAATTTATCTTTAGAAATTTTAAAATAATTCTACGAGGAAAGAGAAGTTTTACCAAGATGAAAAAACTATGCATAATGTAATAAAGCAAGAGTATTAAAGATTTGAAACTAAATTTAAAAAAATTGTGCATGATGTAATAAAGGAAGAGTGTTAAAACATTTGAGACTATAATATTTCATCAAATCATGAATTGTAGAGAGATGTAGTTCATTATGAATGTGTGTATTGGGAACAAACCACGGAGCATGTAGACTTTTTCTATAGAATTTGTTTCGAATCATTCGACATCTACCGAACGAGCGGCTGCGCTTCCAGGTTGCCGCACTTTGCTCCACCTGCGCGGGCGCAGCGAGAGCAGCGCGGGTGCAGCCCCTGGGGCGACGTCTCCGCGCGCAGCGCCCGCCCACCGTCTGCGCGCGCAGTCGCCCACCCTTTGACGATTTTCCGAAACGAACTTCGTTCATTATGCCTTTTTGTCTCCGCGTTCTTTGTGCGCGACCATCCCGCGCTCGGGGCCGATGAGAAGAATTGGGGCATGTCGTTTACTGGTGGGTCGTCTGGCTACGGAAAGAGGGAAAACACACTCCTGCTTTGTATCAGATGGAATTGCAGTCGGCAAAAGGTTTTGCTTCCTCTGATTAAAAAGTTGTGTACCTGACGTTTCTTTTCAGTTTCGTAAATATAATTTTATCTGATTCAGTAAGCTTCTTTACGCTTTAGTGGACGGGGATATTCTATTGAGAACTAAACCTTTATACAGTATCTATTGGCTTCTTTCCTTTTCACGGTGAATCTATCTATTCACTAATAAAAAGTTCCTAAATTGAATTAATGTAAACGTTGAGGATGTTCCTAATGAAAATCATTGAACTTTTTAAATAAAAAAGAAAAATCTGGTAAAATCATACTTAACTTATAGAGCTAAGCTTACTTGGCTCCTATAAATATTATAATGCGAAAAAAGGCGAAAAACGAAGCTCTAGAGACTCGCTGTCCCTTTGAAACCAAATTATTGAATTCAAATATCCTAAATTATACTGCAAATAGAATTCTGAAGTAGTCTTTACGAAAAGCGATTCTCATTTCAAATTCTTTTAGCCTTTCTAAACACATATTCCATGTCTGCTTTTCATAAAATTTCCATTTTAAGTCATAAATAAATCTCACATATACAAATTAAATTAAAAGAATCGTAAATACGCCATTGATATTCGATCTAGTAAAAACCATACAAATAGCTAGGAGGATTTAAATGGAATTCCTGAAATGTTCCATTCACGAAGTTAAACACGCTGTTCATATCAAGAGTACATGTGAATTTATTAACAAAATACCTGCGCAAATGAGCAAATTCCAGGCTTGTTGCTGAAACTCCAAAAGTAATAAACAACGTTAATTACTTTGAATTGTTAAAATGCCCAATTTTGTGGATTTTCTGTAACACACAATGATCCTAGTTAAACAAAATACTTACAAAATGCTCAATGATAAACGGATTGGATGTGATTTGTTCTTTGTATGCTCAAAAACGATACCTTACATTCAATGATAATGGAATCACTTTTCAATTGATTATTTAAATCAAAATTCTTAATACCAATACGTCTAAAACAAAAAATATTGCATCACGAATGAAGTTGACAAATATGTATTTTTTGAGGACTTAAAAAATCACAATACATTATATTAAAAGCGTTTATAGTCTTAATTAAGAGACTTTCATAGTATAACAAATTATTGTATTTAAAGCTTCATGTAATATTTTTGGTAAAATATTTTGGGGAAAAAGTACGAAAAATATTGCAATATTTCCATGCAGTTCAATTTGCTCTAGCTCTTTAAGAAGCTATCAGTTCAGTACTTTTTAACTACTTTGTAATAACTTAAATTCACTGCTTACGAGGCACATAAGATCTGTAACCAAATACATCAAGTAGAAGAACTTTGTGTTTTTTGAAACAATCGTTTTAGACTTTGATTGAAATGAACTTCCTGATTCTTGCCTTGAATCAAAGATAATGAACCGTACACGGGCTATCACATTTTCTTTGTGCTGTTTATTCCCCAAGTCAGGGTCAGTGCGTACTGTTTATATGAGATAATTTGTATAACGTTAAATTTCATTCTAGATTAAATTAATTCTTAGCAGCCGAATTTATTTTTACGACAAATTCGTATTGCATTATAGTTCAGCTAAGCAATGCAAATAATAAAATTCTGATAATTTGGGTGTTCGTTACGAGTGTATTTTCATTTATATTCAATTTTCCTCATGTAACTACAAAATCATTCTTTACATTGGATTTCGAAAAGATAGATTCGAAACAATCCTTTGACTTTCTCGTACTGCAGTATTGTCCGTAAACTAACATCACATTTAAGTCATTATGTAATGCAAGTAAATAATGTTTTGATGCAATTTGGCTCAACAAACCTCTTCTTTTCAATGTTCTGCACCTAATGATTCATGTATTTCGTAGACATATGTATGCGTATTGGAGTGGTAGATCTTTCTGAAAATGTCAAGAAAGTATTTTTCTTCATGAGACAGAATTACTCAATTTATATTCAAAAGTCTCATTGAATAATTTTTTTAAAATTCGTTTCATTTGTTGCATTTTATTAAGAAATATTAAGATCAACGAGCCATAATAATAGAAGCCAGGATCAATTTCTATTTATAATATGATTCCTGTATGGTACTACATTTTTGCCCATTCTGGCCACGCCACTCATGTATTTATTGCTCCTGCAATTGTGAGGACGTGGTAATTTTTGCTCATGCCTTGAATACCTATATTCTTTTGATGCTGGATGAATGCCACAGCTGAAAAGTCCACAGCAGCTCTTGTTTTATCATAGTTGCTGTTTAATTCTTGATTCTGCTTAAATGTCCTAATTGTGGAATTGAATTTCGGCATCAGAATGAAGCTGACGAACAGTGTCTATGTACCTCCTGACTTTATCTCCAGAATGTTCATCAATCAAAACTAATGCATCGGAAGGAGCGTTATCAAAATACACTATATTTTCTTCTAATTTTGACTTTTTTAAATGCGCAGCGTTATCTCGTATACTCTGCTTCATCAGCGCACACTCTGCTCTATAATGCCAAATATTTCTGCTAGGAAGTTACTATCTGCACAGAGGCCAAAAAATGACCGAAGATTAGAGTGTCTAGCTCTTACTTCTTCTTAAGATTTTAAAGTGTGAACGCGTGTCTATTCGTTCTGTTGTATCTTTTCTATCAGTTTTTACCATCCGGTTTATCACCCAGTTCATTAACGCTTGCATTCATCACGGTTTAAATGAAAATTGAAATTCTCACTTACACTTATTCTGAGATTATTAACTCCCAGTCAATAATTATTTAGCTCCTTTTGATAACAAATATACAGTTTGTGTTTGGCCATGAAAAAAATAAACTCTTTGGATTTTCCATATTTTGTTTTAATGCTAAATGACATATCATTCATATTTGTATCTGATAGATTCTGAATATGCAAATCTCTCCAATAAGGATTTGACGACTCTTTCTCTCTCTCTCTCTCTCTCTCTCTCTCTCTCTCTCTCTCTATCTATCTCTCTCTCTCTCTCTCTCACTCACACTCTCACACACACACACACTCTCACGCCCTCTCACTTGTTCTCTCACTCTTACTCACTCACTCTCTATCTTCCAGTGTCAACCACAGAAGACACGATTTTTTTTCTTTTTGGCACTATTTTTGCGACTCGCACTTGCTCCATTTTTGGCGTTGACTATAAATGCCTGTCCACATGCTCTCAATAAAACGCATCTCCCCGAGGAGAGCGCTCGCCAATGGCTCACTACAGCACTGCGTCTCGGGGGCGGGAAGGCGTCGCGACGCAGCCGGAGCGAGGCCGCCCCGCTGCGCCAGGCGCCGGCCGGGATCAATCGCAGGGCCATGAGACCTTGCGGCGGATGAAAGAGCGCGTCCCGCGGCGGCGGCCCTTGAGCAGGTGTCGGGTTCGGAAATCCCCAGCGCTGCGGGAAAGCGGAGGAGATAGGGAGGGGACAAGCTGCCACACACGCGGTGGCGGTGACGAAAAAAGATCCGGCTACAGAGAATGGTCTCTCTCAATTTCTGCAGCCGCTGACTGGAGGAGAATTCTGCTGCCTGGCTACTCTCGTCGGTAGTTTTCCGTAGTTTATACAAAATTCTTCGCGAATTTTGCAGCAGTTCTCTAAACTAAGTATCTCTAAGAATTTGAAACAAAAAAATAATGCAGTTCGTTGTCTCTTGGCTGTCCGGGACAAACCGCTTCGATTTGCTAGTAGCTGACGTTTCGGCCAACATATCGACCAACATGTGTGGCCTTCCTCAGAGCGTACTGCTGACGCTCTGAGGAAGGCCACAATATGTTGGCCGAAACGTCAGCTACTAGCAAATCGACGTGGCTTGTCCCGGACAGCCAAGAGACATACTCCGGCCGCGGAAGCCTACGTAATCATATGCAGTTCGTTGCCTCGCACTGCAGTCTTATATGTGGCATTACGTGTTCTGAAATTATCAATAAATAATATTTAATCAAAATTGGCAAAAGCATAATGTAAGAGCACTTTTTGAAAGTTGATTCATAAAATAGATCATTTGTTTTAACATCCATAGCATTTTATGCCTATTGTTACCCACTTTTCTCTTAAGTTTATGCCAATAATGTTTAATAAATTCATTGATTTTGCGCACGCACCAGCAGCGTGGAGGTGAAAGGCATCAGCCACGTACACGGTGCCAAACAGTCGAAGACTACTTCTGCGACTCCTGTCCCGCATAAGAAACCTTTCAGCGTGATTTTATGCAGCTTCTCTTACCATCACGTAACATATCTGTATCACCTTTTTTTAAATTTATTAATTTTTGAAGAATTTACATAGCTCAGTAAAAATAATTATACATATGTATTTACAGACTTACATGCTAACCTTAAATATAATCTTACATACTAACAAGGGGGAGGAAATCCCTTTTCGGGTCCTCAGTCCGGATCTAAATCTGCAATTTTTTTAGGAATATGTGATATGGATATTTGTTTTTGATTCGTGTTTGGTAATTGGGGTTTTGGGCTAGTTTAAATGGTGATAGGGCTGGGATTTGAGGTAGGTTATGATAAAAGTTGGTGGCCAGATATGTGATATATTGTACAATGGGTTCCAAATTAAATTCGATTGTCTCACCTATTCAGTACTTCCCATGGTTACCACTGCCGTTATCTATTTCGTGGGAAGCAAACTTTCACACTGATCTACCCGGGAATGGAGCGGGCTTACACCACAAGGCCACCTTCGTGCCCTTAGGTTACCAACCCAATATGGCTCTTATTATGTGCAAGACTCAACTCACATTATGTGCACTCACATCAACGAATTTGCTTCATATAATAAAGCATATTAGATTCATATATAAATCTAGTGATATTTTTTCCAATTAAGAATTAAATATAGCCATATTTTTACTAAAGTTTAAATTTTTTCTTTCGTTAGTACTTTCCCATGACCTCCCATTCTTTCCTGATTTTCACCACACTTCTCTTTCTCCTTCATATTTGAGGTGCCGGCTCTCATTAAAATGCCTGGAAAGGCAATGAAACATAATTCTCCCACTCATTTTCCGCTTCATAACTTCAAAAGCTTTTAACCTGAATCCGAAAAATTACCAAAACCGCCGCCAACTTTTACACGGGGCATCAGAATTCTTTTTACCTTAATTTCTAGGGTCAGAGTTCTGCATTTACTTTAATTTTCGCCTTTCTAATATATCAATTTTTTGCTTTCACCTGCCCATATGTGAGATATTTAATTTGTATCTTCGAGTCGTATAACTGCAATGTTTGCTGGAGGAAAGTTAGTAAGGATATTAAAACGTCAGGTCAAAGTTGGATACTTGTGAAGTTAGAAATTTTAAAGTTTTTAATAATTCTAAAGTTTTTGTCATCAAATTGCTCTACTTACGCATCAACAGATACCACCACTTTAAAGTAAATTGATATCCAAACTGTTATTATGAAAAGCAATAACTTTTGAGGACACAAGAACCGCTACGCATGTTTTATAAAATCACTGACATGATTTGAAATTGTAGTTGTCCTACTAAACAACGGGCGAAGTTAGATTATGAGTAAATCTATACCAATATAACAAAGTTTTTTGGCGTCTGATGGAATGGCTGCTACAGCTTGAAATATACCAAGTGAATTTCAATGCAGTGTTTTATTTCGTTTAAATCGTTTATCCCAGAAGGCTTAACCATGCTATACTATAGCATATTGAAATTGTGAACTCTGATGTAGAAAGAATAGTATGAATTGAACGCATATATGCATATGTTAGTAGGACAATTCTTGGCATCAGATGATTTTAATACATGTATCTCTCTCCGCAATCAATATACTTCTTTCTGTTAGTTCCACTGGCCATCACAGAATTCGCGAGCGCTCGGCCCGAATATACATAACAAAAGGGGCTCTGCGGAACGCAGCCTCAGCAAGGTAGCTGCGATCCATCTTCCACCGACGCGCTCCGTTTCTGCGTCTCTCTGACACGGGTTCTTATTTCCCCTTTTTTATTATCCCCCTCTCCCCACCCCCCGCAGCGCGGGCGCTGGCCCGGCCCGCAGCCCCGGCGGGGGCGGCGGCGGGGACAGCGGAGGGGGATAATTCACGGAGTACCAAAGGGGGAGGCGTCGGGGGGGGGGGGAGGCTGTGTCCGCGCGGGGAGGGGACACCGCGGGCGGGAAGGAAGAAAGGGTAGGGAGAAGAGGGGATGAACGTATTGTACCGGGATGACAGGTATTGACAGCGGACTGAATACGTTAAAGCCGACCGTCTATTACGGATTCACGACCACTTAAATATTTTACGTGGACCGCAGTAGCCCGGCAATCGCCCGGGGAGCGCGGATCGGCGGCTCGGGGCGGGGAGGCTTGGCTTCCACCGGGTAGCCGCGTTTTGGCGACCCGGTTAATTACTTAACCGCCGCCAGGCTGCGCGCCGATCGGCAACCGCGCGTGCATCCGCCTCCTCGATGCGGACCGCCACACAGCGTTGCGCCCCGGCCCCCCCGTCCCCGCGGGTGCCGACGCGACCGCTGTTGGCGGCGGGGTAGTAAAACTCGGGTTCGTTGAACCGTCCCCTGGACGGGCGCCCGCATGGCGGCAGCGCGGTGTGTGTTTCAAACGCGGTTTGTCGCATGTGTACGTGTGCAAAAGCGTCAACTACGATGTAGTGCATCTCCCATTTTTGTGACGATTAATTAAAATCTTCCAGGGCTTCTCCTGATTTGAAATAGCTTTATGTTGTACGTACCTGTAAAAATATTACTTTTTTGTGTCATATTTATCCTTTTTTTTTTTGTAAAATAAAAATCATATTTAAGTTGAAGTAATGAACATCGTTCTTTGTAGTACATAATAAAATGCTTTCACAAAGACTCTGGAAATTAGGCGAGAAATTCAGGTCTTTTTATAATGACATTGTATTTACATACAAATCCGTCATGAAAATTTTTGCACTGCTTGTTTGGATGTTCTGGTAGTCAGAAATATCTCCCTTAAATCAAAGTCAATACAACTATCAATGTTGCTGGTAGGAGGATTAAATGAGGGTGAAATATGTGGTTTTTAAATATTTTGTGAACATGTCTCTAATATTTAATTAGGAAATGCCAATATCGGGTGCGTCTGCGTCGCATAGGTCACATCGAGTTTTCAATTCCAGAAAAAAAACGAGCCTCATTTCTTATTACACCAAATCACACGGATACAAACCAAGTCAACGCCAAAAAAATGGCAATTTACTGAATCTTCTCTTGTGAGAAACTGGAGTAGATCATTGAATCACGCAAGAAGGAAAAGCTGCATTATCAAACCAGTGGCGAGAAATATCACAAAGAAAAGACACTCCCCCGCAGCCATTAAGGCCCGAGTTCAAATTAATAGTGAAACACCTAAAGGCGCGTAATCGCCCCAAGTCGACGCCGTTTAATCCGATCTGAGCGCCGCCAGCTCCCGCGGCGCGTAATCCCCGAGCCCGGGCGGGCGCGCGCCTCCTCCGCGGACGGCCCGCAGCCTTCGGCGGTGCGGCGCTGAGCGGCCGTAAAGATTTTAAGTCTATCTGTTGCGCGCCTTCCCATCCACTTTAAACAGCGGGGATTTCGGGGGGGCGGGGCCGCTGGCGGGCTCGGCGCGGAGCGGCGTTAACGCGCCGGCAGCGCTCTCTTTCAAAGTCGCCGGGCGCCGCTAGCGAAGTGAGGGAGCGGGTCGCGGCGGTGGCGGGGTTGGGGGGGCGCAGCAGTAGTGCCGGCGGCAGGGTGGTGAAGGTGGTGATGGTGACGGTGTTGGTGATAATGACGGTGAGGGTGACGATCGCGGGGGTGGTAGCGCAGTGCATCAACTGATGTCACTGCAGCGCCTCTGACCGGCAGGTCCTAGGTTCGAGTCCTGACGGCGACAGGATTTTCGACACTAGTTTTTCAGCTAGGTCGAATTCAGTCGCTGTCTGGAAGAGAATCCTAGCGGCCGGTTGCTCTGATCGGTAGTTTTCCGTGGTTTCTCTGATCAACACCAGGCGAATGCCGGGGCAGTACCCTACCAAACCGGCCACGGACCGCGCGCGATCTGTCCTTCTTCTTCCTTGTCCTATCCTCTCCCCTTACACACACACACACACACACACACACACACACACACACGACACTACCACATATTGCGGGAGAGCGGTCCAGAGCTTACAGCTTGTCCCGGCTCGGGCGGTGTTTCACTGGAGGGAGAGTCCTGGTTAGGGAGAAACCCCACTAGCCGACGGTAGATCGGCGCCGGATCTCGTCATCCTGCGGGGGAAGATCATCGTCATCTCACGAGAGAAAAAACATGCACTACACTAACTGAACTAATGACCAAAACAGTTGACGCGCCCGGAAACACGAAAAAATCAACGAATCAACAAGCAAGGGCAGTGGTGGGGAAGGGCGAAGGCAGAGGGCATGAAGGGGGGAGCAGTGTCTTGTGGTGTTGGAAGCGGCGTCGAACGCGGCTAGCGCGAGGTGCGAGGTGGTGGGTGGGGAGGGAGGGGGCGGGGCGGGCTGCTCTCCGCTCCGTGGCGCCCCGCGCGGCGGCTGCGGGGTGTCGACGCCCGGCGAAAGAGCGATCAGCGCGCTCTGGTGGCGGCAGTTGGAACTCGGCTGGCGCGCCGCTGTTGACGTTGCATTTAAAAACATGAACTTCTACCCGTCAAGTATGCGCTGGAGCGTATCAGTGGCACGTACACCAGAACGGACGTGACGGCGGGGGGCGGAGACGGGCGGGGCGGGGCGAGGCGGGGCGGGGCGGGGCGGGGCGGGACGGGAGGGGCGGGGTGAGACGGGGTGAGACGGGGCGAGACGAGGAGAGACGGGGCGAGGCGGGAAGGAAGGCGGGCGAGGCGGGGCGAGGCGGGGCGAGGCGGGGCGAGGCGGGGCGAGGCGGGGCGAGGCGGGGCGAGGCGGGGCGAGGCGTGGCGAGGCGGGGCGAGGCGGGGCGAGGCGGGGGCGGGCGGAGGCGGGGCGAGGCGGGACGGGAGGGGCGGGGCGGGGCGGGACGGGGAGGGGCGGGGCGGGGCAGAGCGGGGTGGGGCGGCGCTGTTTTGTAACATCAAGGAGATGGCTCTGTGGCTGACGGTGCGTAGAGAGACAAGTTGCTTCCGTTGATGTAACCATGATAGACAGGGACGTTTTACTTGAAATCATATTAACTTAAACTGGATTTGTGAGAATATGAATTCAGTTTAGGCTGAGATAATTTATAAATAACCGGTCGATGGTATTGTTAAAAGCACGTTTTAAAATTTCTTACCTTTCCTTTTGCCTGTTTGCTCTATTTTGCTTGGAAATTTTTGCTAACACAAAAATGAGTTTAAAAGGAAAATTGATCCTATCTTTCCATTAGTATTTTTTCTTTTAAACGTGACGTATTCAGGCTTACACGAAACGAGATGTATCCGTTGAAAATGAATATAGGGGCAGGTTAAAATGATCTAAAAATGGATCGCAACCGTCGCAACTCTGATCTTTTCACTAAAACTGTAAATAGTCTCCCAATCCCTAGATTCCATTAACGTACGATAATGAATATCTAGTGCGTATCGTATACTTCAGAGTAGTTTAACATTTTGTAGCCCAAATGTTTTTCTTCAATTCAACAGTCTATTGGCAATCGGTAATTTCATCCTTGAAGCGTCGTTTTTGAGAAACTTTTCCCAATCGAGAGAAAGATTCAGATACCACTGAAAGAGAAGGCTGTGGACGCAGATAGAAACAATTGGAGATAATAGCGGAGACTAGAAGGAGAAAGGAGCGGGTAGTGCGACTCTGCCTCCAAAATTGCAACCGCCACTCCACGCGACGGCGGTTGCAGGGAAACGCGACTAGAGACTTCGACTAGAGACTTCTTTTCATGGATAGGAGCCAAATTTCTTGAAAGATTCAATGTGTGGAGAAAATTAGTTTGGAAGTGAATAGACGTGTCTCATAAACAACACATGTTATCTCTTAACACAAGTTTGTAGCCCTTAGGAAATTCAATGTTAGAAATTAAACTTTGAAAATTACTAGTTGAAATAATTATGTTTTAATTGCTGCCACTTAGCTATACTACAAAGAAACAAAAGCTATTTTATTCGTCTCTCTGCTACAATTGTCTAAATATGGGTGTAGAGGTAGAGAGAACTAGACAAAAATTAGGTAATTAAGACATTAATCTATTATATACAAATAATAAGAAATGAGAGAAATATAAAACATTAATTGAAAACAACGTTATCGTTGTTTGAAAAATATTAAAGTATCTCCAAAACGTGTGGTTATCACTTGATGAAACAGCTGTCAATTAGACCCCTACTCTGATTGTTTTCTTCCTCGATTCCCCGCCGTCAGAGCAGACATCTGAAAAGATCCGGAGGGCCGGCGTACCAAAACACTCACTTGCAGTGTTAGCGTGCATGTTCCCGTCGAGTCGGTAATCGAACTGCAAATTGACAGGCCGGCGGGCGGAATAATGAACAATCCAAACCAATCCACGGGCCGCTACCCACGGCAACAGTGCGTGGCTGCAATATCGGTCGGTAAACTTGGACGATCCTTCGACCCGCGCGTCAAAGGGGCGTGGCGGCGCGGACACCCGATTCGCTCATTAAGGAGAGGGGAGAGGTCCGCTCGCGGGAGACAGCGGGGCGGCAGCGACTGCGGCGATGATGCAAGACAACAGGCATGTCAACTCTCCGTCTCTATATGACGAGTATGAATTTAATGTTCTTAAACACAGTTAAGTGAGACAAGTGTGTGTAAATCATGCGATCGTGAGGGAAAATATTAGAAAAATAAATAAAATTGACAAAGAAAGGAAAAAGAGAAATAGAAAAAGGAAAAGGAAAAAGGAGGAGGAAAAAGGAGAAAGAAGGAAAAAATAACCAAATAATGAAGAAAACAAGACACACGTATGAGAGAAAGGTGACGAATCAATAATCAAAAGTGGAAGAGACTTAGAAAGGAAGAATAAGAATAAAGTTAATATTGGGAAAAAAGTGACAAAGGGAGTCATTTGAATGAAAGCGAGAGAAGGGACAGGAGAGAAATGAAGGAGCGGAAAGGAGAGCAAGGGGTGCAGAGGCAAAATGCAATGGCTGCTGCCAGCGCGAGGAGAGGGCACCGGCGAGCAGCGGCTTCCATTCCTCAGGCCACGGAGGGATCCCCGGCCGGCGGCTGCAGCTTCCCACGCCGCTCCCTCCCCACCTCTTTCTCCTCCTCGTCACAGGGCCCCACCGCCGCCGACACCACCACCACCACTACCACCGTCGCTGCCACAGACCGCTACCACCGACGCCACACCGTCGCCACCACCGCCACCACCGCCACCGCCACCACCACCACCACCACCACCACCACCACCACCACCACCACAACCATCACCACTACCATCACCGCGCTGCCACAGTCCGCCACCACCGCCACCGCCACCGCCACCGCCACCGCCACCGCCACCGCCACCGCCACCGCCACCGCACCACCGCCACCGCCACCGCCACCGCCACCGCCACGCACCGCCACCGCCACCGCACCCACCGCCACGCCCGCCACCGCCACCGCCACCGACCGCCACCGCCACCGCCACCGCCACCACCGCCACCGCCACCGCCACCGCCGCCACCGCCACCGACCGCCACCGCCACCGCCACCGCCGCCACCGCACCGCCACCGCCACCGCCACCGCCACCGCCACCGCCACCGCCACCGCCACCGCCACCGCCACCGTCACCGTCACCGTCACCGTCACCGTCACCGTCACCGTCACCGTCACCGTCACCGTCACCGTCACCGCCACCGCCACCCCCGTCACCGCCACCGCCACCGCCACCGCCACCGCCACCGCCACCGCCACCGCCACCGCCACCGCCACCGCCACCGTCACCGTCACCGTCACCGTCACCGTCACCGTCACCGTCACCGTCACCGTCACCGTCACCGTCACCGTCACCGTCACCGTCACCGTCACCGTCACCGTCACCGTCACCGTCACCGTCACCGTCACCGCCACCGCCACCGCCACCGCCACCGCCACCGCCACCGCACCGCCACCGCCACTGCCACCGGCCCCGCCTCCGCTGTCACTGCCACAGACGCCAGCGCGACCGCCATAACCGGCGCCGCCCTCCTCGCCCCCGCCGGCGCGACCGGGAGAAACGCGCCTATCACGGGCGGTTGCGTGAGCGCAGCGCAGGCGGCCCACCGCCCGCCCGCCTCACCCCCCCCACCGCTCCGAGTAGAGCCCCTAGACACACACAGCAACGAGTTCCTTGGCGCCGGCGATTCCGCCATTGCACGTCAAGTCCTCAAGGAATTTTACATTGTGCAACGTAGGTTGTGCTCCCCCCCCCCACCTTACCAAAAATCAATATTTATACGTTCAAAAATCTTCATGGTGCCTCCAATTGCTATCATATCTCCTCAATTTGTGAATTCTGCCTGGCGGAGCTAACCAGTGAGAGGACACTGAATGACAACCGAATACATGAAGCAGCTTTTCGTTCTTAACTTAATTTATATAAAATATGAAATAATTCAAATTTCTTGAAAACCATGAGTGAAAATGAATCGAGTGCCTGGTGTTGTTTTGTTTTAGTTGGAAAATCTTTCTACGGAAGCGTAAAGAAGCAAACTTTTCCCAATGACTAGAAATAATTCTTTCCAATTTCCATGTGCGTGACTGCAATGAGCATTAAGGCCCATTACCTACATATAAACTTACATTGCTTTCCTTCACTTGGTGATCTAAGTAAAGAGTAGGTGAAAGATTTCACCAAGATATTCACCAAAGGAAGAGAGACACTGAGGAAAATGGGATACACATATTATGGCTGTCTATTGTTGGAACATGCAGTGAGACTACTGGGGCATTTCTCATTCCAAAAAATATATTTAAAAAAGCTTTTTGTGTGTTGAATGAATGGTTTATTTTGCGAATTTTAAAAATACTCTGATGAGAAAATAAGTGATTTACAGTTATCTGGTTAATATATTTCATTTATAAAAACAAATTTATTTGATTTCTCAACAAATTAACCCCAGTAAAGTAAATATTTTTTGTCCTTATGTCACTGATGCTCCCTAATTCTAGCACACCAATGAAGGGGCAATTCTGTATACATGTATTCTGTATTCTTACCAAACTAGATCTGATAAGTCAAAACTAATGAATTTTTTTAAATCAGTGTCATCGAAATACCCAGGAAAAAGTCTAATATCTCATGCACCAGAATGTGTGTTGATCGGTGTAATTATTTAAATAATTTGTTGAACATTACGAGTTGACTTTTATTCAATTATTAACAAATAAATATATTAAAAAAGAAAAAAAAACAACTTTATGTGCATTTTTCGAGAGACTATAGTGCGGGGCTGCAGAGGCTATGCATAATGCATTCATGTACCCACTTCAGTTTCCCCGGTCATGCATCCTATGTAAAAGGTAGGCAACCTCTTTTATAATGTACGCCGGTATGTTGCGGGTTGCGTCGTACCTGAAAAGGTGAAATAAAACTCACCAGCCATCAACCGCATTCGTACTCACTACATAAAAAAATAATGAGTAGAATGTGAATATTTTATAAATAATAATTTCATAATATCAAAGCAAAATCTTTCCGAATTTCGTTGCCGAATATTCAAATTCAGCAAATATAGCTTCAATACTTTCCATCTCTGTGAGACAGGGTTAAATAGTTACTTAGAAATAGAAGTAGCTTCTCCCCATACGTCATTATCTGTGAACAATTTTAACTAAAGCTGATATTTCTTTGTAAGTTTCATTTACCTTTTTATACATCATAGTCGTAGGAGCAAATGAAGAGAATCAATCTTTTTACAAATTGTAAAAATTTGAGTCTACAGAATGGCAGAGACTTTCTTGTATTACTTTTCTATTTTCTTTGGTCTGTGCATCCTTCTTGGACTTGCCTCATCCTCTTATCAGTTGCCATCTATCGCAGCGCAAAGTATATTTTTAAGCTTTTGTAAATTGTTCGATTTTCTAATAGTAGAATCGAAATATTACTTTAAAAATATGAAAGATAAGTAACCCTTCGTACTAAATACCGATTTCCATTGAAACATTTACCTTTTTAAGAAAATGGCATTTAGCTTTATTGTAAATGCGAAATTTAAAGCTCTTTTTCAAAGAAAATTTTTCAGTTTTCGAAGACGTTCCTTTTGAAACCAAACCCAATATTGAGTACAATTGCGCATCAAGAAACCCACAGACTCCAAAACGTCCGGGAAGGCGTTAAAATGTGAGATAAAAAATTCTTTTGCATCTTCAGATTTTTTACCTTTACTAGAAATTAATATTAGTTTAGAATTGGGATATTTGATTGATCTGTACAGCTTTTCCTTGATATGTCTTTTGGTTTTCTATCCGTGAAATAACATTCAATACTGACAAAACGTACACCAATTTCAATGAAACAGAATATTTTCCACGATGCAAAAGTGATTTTGCATCTTGAGAGTTTCGATCTTTACTAGAATCTTTGAATGTTTGGAATTGCCATGTTTGATTAATATAAACAAAGTTTCATGGTCTCTCTTTTGGTTTTCTGTCCATGAAATTACATTCGGCACTATTGACAAAACCTACTGCAATTTGAATGAAACAGTAGAATATTTTCTGTTGTTGCATCTTGAGTGTTTTTATCTTCACTAGAATCTTCGAATGTTTAGAATTGCCATGTTTGATTGATATAAACAACGTTTCATCGTCTATCTTTTGGTTTTCTGTCCATGAAACTACATTCAGCACTACTGACAAAACCTTCTGCAATTTAAATCAAAAGTAGAACATTTCTGCGGTTGCATCTTGAGTGTTTCTATCTTCACTACAATCTTCGAATGTTTAGAATTGTCATGTTTGATTTATGTATTCAAAGTTTCATTTGTCTATCTTTTGGTTTTCTGCCCATGACCAAATGAACGGAACAGTAGAATATTCACCCTGCGCGTCGTGTTGCAGACGGAGGGTCGGGCGGCGGCGGGGCGCGGCGCGCGGGCGACGGCGAGCAGCGCCGCATGGTGGACATCACCCGCGACAAGCCCATCAAGGTGACGGTGCGCGTCGTGGTGCCGGTGCGCGATCACCCCAAGGTAAGTCACCTCCTCTCACTGCACTTCTACTTTCCACATTGGGGGCCGGTTGTACGAACGGAGGAGAAAACTGTGGTTAGTAACCCTCGATTTGCTTACCTGGTGGAAGCTGAATGAAAGTTTGTTGGCAAAACTGGCGATTGTCATTTGTCGAAGTAAAAGCTTTGTTTTCCCTGATGTGTTTCATGTGTTTCTTTAAAAGATATACTGATATATTGGTTATAGTTCGATATTCTGCGAAGGTGAACTGATTGATATTTGGATTGCGTTGGTTTGTTGCTGTTTTCGCAGTGTTTAGTTTTCATATAGTTATAAATTATTATTAATATTCATTATTGTTTTATCGTTATCAATTATTACTTATTATTCGTTATTACTTAATTATTGTGAGAATGAGCGGTTCTAAATGAATTCGAACAGAAAATTATATCAGGGAAGATACTATGAGACTTGTGGACTTGGTGTGCACGTTTTGACACGTGATTGAAACTAAAATCACCGATGCCGCAACGTAATGTGAGAATTTATTAGCATTATTAGAATTGATAAGAGTCATTTATAAGCATTAACAGTTCAAGGCGAGTGTGCTTTTTTAACCTGAATCTTGCAAAAACAAACTAAATCATCATATTTATTCAGTAAGTCTGGCTCTCTCCGCACTCTCCTCTACTTTCGACTTTTTAAATACATTTGGAGTATTTAATCTTTCTCACTCTCGTCAGAAAACAAATACTCCAAAATTTCGTTCACTTTAGCCTGAAGTACTATAGACTTTGCCAGCAATGTGAGGTATACAGGTTAACACTCTGTTAACTGCGTGCTAGATCACGGGGTAACTTAACAGCTTGTTATCCCTCAGTTAACCCCTGGATAACCGGTATGCCGTGTTCGCACAACTGATTTAAGAGCTAACAGCGTGATTAAATTTATCCAGACTTTATTCTGTGTTCGTACAACTGACCCTAAATAAATTAAGTTAGCGGCGGCGACGGTGTAACGGTTAGTGTCTCTCTCTAGACCAAGACGGTCTGTCTTACCTAAGTTTGCGGGTTCACACCCAAGTTCGTGGATTTTTAAGGGCGAAAAAATCCTTCGTACGCCTTCCTTCGAAGGGGAAGTGAAGCCGGCTGCCCCATGTTAGTAGATTTACTGCATGTAAAAGATCCTTAATGAAGCCTCTGAGCTAAATGTAAATTGCCTGTTTTGTCACCCAAGTAATGCCTTCTTTTTCCCATAGTAGGTGAAAGGAGTGTAACGAAATTATTTGCGTGGTCAGAGACGGTAGAGCTGGTTTCATGGCCTGAATTTCGCCACGTAAAATAAGGCATTCATTAAGAATATGCTCTCAAGACAGCATCATAGAATTAGAGGTTATAATTAAAAGGAGAAATATATCATAAAGAAATGTAAATTAAATTGCCAGTGAAAACGTACCAGAGTTGAATTAATATGCAGTTTAGTTTACTGTTTCGAGAGAAGATTTTTCTTCGAAATTTGCTTATGTTTTAACATACACTTATCTAGATACTAGTATGATCCCCTTCCGTTTTTTAATTATACATGTTTCATATTCCCGACAGAATTATTCTCGTTCTTTTCTTCCGTAGCATAATGTGCAATTAAGCCCTTGGAAAAGAAGGACGCAACCATAAGGTTAATTCCATCGAAAATAAATGTCATCTATTGCGCGAGAAACTTGAACAAACACTCGTAAATTACAGATCATCCGTTGTCAAGGCGAAATATGTATCTGAACAGTACACCTAAGGAAGAATAATGTTTGCGTGGGCATTAAAACACTGTCGCTGTGTAGAGACGTAGGTAAATATATTGAATCTTATTTGGAGAATTTTGAATATCTCATAATCCCTTAAATTCTAATATATGTTTGACAAAAACATTACGGCATCCAGTATAATTATTATATATTTGACGTAAGATGTATCTAATACAAATTTATCGCCAAGTTCATTATGATTAATTTTTGCAGACATTAATAAGAAAGAATTACCACTTTTTCTGTTAGCAATTAGAAACAGTCTGAATGTCACTAGTTTTTGGTAGTTTTTCTACAAATATATTTGAGCTATACGTATACTTCGAAATAAAATGAATATAAATAAGACCCAATCACTTTTGAAAACGGTAATAATACACTTATTTTTATTGTACGAAAAATTATTCCGTTAAATGATATGTATTGTAATACTATATTCCACAAATTATAATTTTTATATGTAATTTATACTCTTTTCTGTTATCTATCGCAATAAAGTTTTAAAATTTATCATATAGTTTATAATAATTTACACACTAAGATGGAATGAAGCAGCTGATATGCAACTGTATATGATGAGAAGTAAACAAGTAAAGTTTTAATATTTACCATAACATAGTAGCACACCATAACAAAGTAAAGTTTTAATATTTATCATACCATAAGTCTAAAAAGAGCGTGGACTCACAAAATTTTGACTTATTGGAGGTTGAACTCGACACATTTAAACTTCCACATAAAAAGTGCATAACTATAGAAATGACAAAGAATTTCCAGAAACGTAACGTAACCATTTAGCGATTGCAGTATTTCAATACGGCTTCATCCGTTTCATTCGGCGTAATGCCGAATTACCTGATTTTCCCCTCAACAATCGGATCCGTGGAACGGCCGTTACACCACACAAAACACGGAGATTAATGTAATTTGCGAAAGACGCGCCATAAATTGAAAGCTCCATTGGCGTGCAATCGCGCTTTCCGACTAGTCCCGCGCTTGCGAATGATCGCGGTCCGGGATTGAGCGACCGAGGTACAAATCCCTGCACGGGTGCATAGGTGGGGCAGTGAGGGGGTTGCTCTCCCGTGGCGGAGAGGGAGGCGGCGGGCGGCTCGGGGGCCCACTTAGCTCCCTATCCAATTAGCACCGGGCGTTCCATCCGCCCAGGTGGAACAGGCGGGCGTGCGGGCGCGCGTGCAGCGGGGTGGGGGCGCGGGCAGGGGTGCTGGGGGGGCCGCGGGTAGGGGGGCGGGCGGGAGCGGCGACAAGGTCCCTGGCGGTGGGGTGGGGGAAATGGCGGGGGGGAGCGGGGAGCCGGGAAAGAGTGGGGGCGCAGGTAAGAGCTGTCGGGGCCGGAGGCGCTGGCTTCCGTGGGGTGTGGGTGGGGGCGTGGCCGGTGGCTGGGGGTGAGGCCGAAGCTGGGGAAGCGAGCGAGGGTGCGGGCAGAGGCGCGGTCGGGGGTGCGAGCGGAGGTAAGGGGCACGGGCGGGAGCCGCGACAAGGTACCTGGCGGTGGAGTGGGCCGGGGGCGGAGGTTGCAGGCGGGCGGGGGGGGCGATGGCGGGGGCGCGAGGGAGGGGGCGGGGGCGTGAGCGGGGGCGCAGGCTGAAGCGGGGAGGGTGACAGGTGGGAACGTGAGCTGGCGGGGCGGAGGCGTGGACGTCGGTGCGATGCGGGCGGGGGCGGGGCCGGAGGCGCGGCGCGGGGCGGGTTTCCCCGGAGAGGGTTAGGGCGGTGCGGGGCAGACGGAGAGGGGCTGCACGCGCGAGTATGCGAGGGGCGCGCCGAGGCGACCTGTCTCGACCGCGAGTGAGGGGCGTCTGTCCTCGGAGTAGAGGACGCTGCTCAGGAGCGCCCGCAGCAGAGTTGTGCGTCCATCTCGATGCGGAGAGAGCGACCGATCGCCACGGCCGTCAGCCGTGAGCAGATGAACAGGAAACCAACGGCATCGGAACCAATGGATATTTTGTTGCTTGTGTAGTGATCGATCACTTAATTCCGGAACGATCATTACCAGACTTTTCGACCTCCTTTGCAGGGTGTAATAATGATACAACAAATGTAATGACTTACTTGCTTAATTATTGAAACAAATATGAATCAGCTATTCCCAATTTAAATGAAAATCTATTTATTGACTCGGCATTGATATCGTCGCAAACGACTGTGACTGAACGGAAATGTGGGCGATTTTAGGAACAAAATGTCATATAATCAATTGAATAACAATCTAGGGATGCATTCTTTTTGAAAAGTGTCTATTATGAAAACCATTTGTGTCATTCATTATTTCTAAGAACCAGGATATACAGAGATATTTAACATTATTTTCTTTGCATTATACAATGTGCGTCCTACAAACCACATCCCGCTCAAGAATCTATCCTGAATTTTGCCTTCCACAAATCGAAATATGCTATGATAATTAATAATCACGTCATATATATGACCTAGGGATAGGAAAATGGAGAGTCAGCCAGATGGAGATTCAGACACATAAGGTGGAGAGAGACACAAGACGATAAGGTGGAGATGGAGACAAGACGATAAGGTGGAGAGAGAGAGACAGACAGACAGACAGACAGACAGACCGTCAGTCAAACAAAATAGGCAAATACAGGCCGACGAACAGAGAGCTATACGAACAATCAAACAAAGAAATGGACAGACAGACAGACAGACAGAAAGACTGACTGACCAAAAGATGGATAGACAGAAGGAAAGATGAAAGACCGACGAACAGACGTCCCGTAATGTCAGGCAAACAAATGTATAGGCAGAGGAACAAACAGACGGAAACACAGAGAGACAGACTGGCAAAAAAAGACAGAACAAAAATACAAGCCGATGAATTGACGAACCATGTGACTGTCAGACACACAAACGAACAAAACACCCTTTTTCGTTATCAATGACCACAATAATGCCGGCTTCCGGGTAAAGCAAGACATAATTTTTTTAAGTTTTACATTAGTTTCTTTAAACTACGTACGTGAAAAAGTATAAAATATAATTGCAAAAAGATAACAGATGTTAAGGTGAAGAGAGAGACAGTCAAACCATCAGTCAAACAGAAGGACATACAGGGCATAGAAACAGAAAAAAAAAAAAAAACGGACAACAGAGGAAGACAGAAGGAACTATGAGACAATGAGAAGTTAAACATGTTCGAATATGACGTAAGTGAAGGAAAAGTCAGTATGAACAATTAATAAACAAAATAAATCTATAATTAAGATTGTTAAAATATTTCTTATAAATAATAATATCACTTAATACTTCATTTGACCGCATGATGTATATATTCAATTTTCACCTCAAATTAACCCGGACGTTATAGGAAATACAATCAGATGTTACAGAACGTTGAAACTATCCTGCTACCTACAAACACTCGCGTCATTCCAATGTCATATTGTGTCCGTCAATCTTCAATGAAGAAACAATCAAAGAGTCATTTAATTTACTTGGCAAGCCTGTAAAACAAATTGCCAGAATTGTGTTAGAACTAGCAAGTGTAATTGAAATACTGTACTCGGCAATAAAAAGACAATTATTGATCTCCGCAGGGGTCCCCTTAATATCAAATATTTTAATTTTTGGAAAAGAAAATAAGGTTTAAATGGTAGTCAGTAGTTAATCAAAATAATTTAGTTTGGTAACACTGGGCTAAAATAACAGTTTTATGCAACGTGAAAGAAACATCCTCAAACCGGTTTCTCCTTGTGTTATGCAGTATGATTCCATGAACTACGGTCCAATATTTGAAACTTCAGAAAAAGTATTGAAAGAAAGGTAAAAAAATAAGTTTCGGGTTTTAGTGTAAATTCGAAACGAAGTTATTGATCAATTTCTGCACCAGGTACTGCTTGCCACGCTGATGATGCTTCATCTGAATTTTAAATTAGGACCACCCCAAAGCATAGAACCAAAAAACAAAAGTAGAGAGGAATTACCGTTATTCAAACGCTATGAAAGCATTGCCGAGAAGGTAGGAAAGAAGTTCGGAAATTCTTTATATTATTTGCAACATTTTGTCGGTCATTCGGTTTTGACTGTCGATAACAGGGAAAGCGGATAGTAGTCATACTAGAAAGCGGGTAGAATTCTCGATTTATTTCCAATAGAGTCACGGACGACTTCGCAGAAATTTTATTTCCCTCTGACTCACATTAATGCATCACGGCATTCTCGAGTCCATTGCATGTCAGCACTGCCTACCGTGATAGCTCATCTTCCTTGGTGCTGTGTTCCCTGTTTTTCCCGTTCCCCTTTTCTTACAAGACCTTCGCAAAGGCAGCATGAAATCGCATCAATTCACGTTAAGTTATGAAGTGAACTTGCTTTCCAACCCTGTAGAAACTGTTTAGGCATTTGGGAACGTTCAGTACTTTGCATGTACTGTCACTGTGATTGCGTCCTGGAGGCAACGTGCAATGCAGATAACACAAGTTATGTTTGACGAATCATCTAAAGACCAATTGACATATATTTACTCCCAACACTAGCTATTGTTTATTGAATAATATTGTGTACGCGAAAGATTGTAAAGAATCTAGTACTGATCTTATCAAACGTTTTAAATAATTGTGATAATCAAAGATCACACAAAATTCAGTATTAATAACAATTATAGTTTAATTATTACAACATACCACATTTCAAAAAAATAACACAAGTGCTTGATAAATTACTGTGATAAATTTTATAAGTTCTATTGCTTGTAACCGATTATTAAATACATACACTCCTTACCTGTTGCATGTGGACGTGTAATTCTATACAAAATCATGATTCCTGGAGGTTCTATTGATTGAAAACAATATTAGATTGACGGCAACTACTATAAATTAACAGCCATTTTCAACAATAAAAATGTAACATTTATTTCTGTATATATTACAGTTATTTCCTTCTCATAAGAATTACTTTTCACTTTGAAATATTGAAAACACCGTACTGGTTTCACTATAGTTCGTAAATTGTGGAAATTCTGATTTTTTCTTCGAATAGTTCGTAAGTTCACGTTCGTAATTACGTCCGTAATTTTGATCGCTGGCTTTTTGGCTAACTAGCAGAATGTTGTCAATGGCATTCTTGGCGTATCAATTTTCGCGTCCTTTCCTAGATTAAAAAAATCCAGAATGTCCTCAACGATTGCTATTACTAGAACATATATTCCCACAAATTTAATACCGGTCGCGCTTTCTCTATCTGTGTTTCGTGTGAAACATCTACTCGCGACTGACTATATTCATCAACTTATTGGAAAATTCTTTCATCTACGGATCTACCCTAATGAATATCTCCCCGAAACATGGAGTTTATTTAATTCAAACTTCCGAATATTGCATTAATACAATTCCGAGTTACAATTTCACATTACAATTTACACAAGACCAAGCTTTCAAACTTCAAACTAAACAAATTCCCAGTTCACCCAGCCTATTATGAAAACCCAATCACACCTCACCAACCGCTTACGTATGCTCGCGACAATAACCTTTCTGAGAATGAATCCATGCGTCCTTTCTAAAGATCACGACCATCCAACCATACCCTCTTCACACCTTCTGCACATAATGTGTTTGGGCCCGTGTTCATTTGCACAACGTTAACATCAAGCATGGAATATTAAACCTTGTTGATCCGTTGTCCTAACAACGCGTTTTCTTTGACTTCCGAGTCTGAAAACAATGCCATATTCCTGATGCTAGATGCTAATATTATCATTAAAAATTAATCCCAGGGTTCTTGGCTTATGACATTACTGTTAACTAAAACCTTACAAAGGACAAGAGATATTTTAATCCGATCTGCTCTCCAGAGTTACAAATAATTATAAAAATGTAAACGAATCTACGATAATATTTTCACAGTTTCACGGTCCGTTAAAATAATATTAATACAGGGTTTTTCTTTTGCGGCCATTTTGCTTTTCTTTTGTTAGAAATATTCAAAAGCACACACGTCTGATGTATAATGAATACAAAGGGTAAAATATGGCCTTTATTTTAAGTCAAAACAATCTTTAAATGCTTACTGTATTCACTTCCTTCGTTATAATATTAGTTCAGTTCATTATCAACAGATCACCACACAACTCATAACAGTATTTATTCACAACATTAGTTCACAACTCGCATAATAACATCACATACAGCTTAGAAAATTTAATTATGCATTCAGACTTCATTACAGTGCTAGATCTCAAGAAATATTTGTCTTTTATCTTTAGACTAAAACCATAAAAACTAAAAGGCGCCGGATCTCGCCATCCAGCGGGGGAAGATCATCTCCCGAGAAAAAAACACGCACTACACTTACGGGACTAGTGACCAAAAGAGTTGACGCGCTTGGAAACACGAAAAAATCAATCAATCTTTATTATTCGTCCTTTGTAATCGAAAACAATAATCAAATATCCCCGAAGTTTTCAGAAAATATTGTATCATCACGAAGTAGCTGTAAGACATAACTGAAAACCACTTTTTAGGACTGGTAATTTGCTCGAAAACCCAGCCACTGTGCGCTCGTAAACCAATGAGCAACCTCGTCTAAATGCTGCAATAGAACACTCTGCCAATTGTATTGGCAGGCAAAGAGCATTTGAAATCCCACGCTTTCTACAATTCCCTAGGAAGCATGAGGAAGAATGAGCATTGCCACTACTTACCTATTATTATTATTATTATTATTATTATTATTATTATTATTATTATTATTATGTCTGAAAACTTTCACTAATTTTCAATGGGCAAGCACTCCTCATAGACCTAAGAAGCCCCAGAGATATTTTAAACTTGAACAATTTTTTAAACATTTTTGCAATCGATTTGTGCTTTACATACCTACCAATTTTATATGTTATGAGGTATTAACAACAGAATAAGAATGAAATGGTTAGATTTACGTATTTTAATCGGGTACGCATTAATTCATGATATCAGAAATATCCAATTTTGTGTAGTATGGGCTTAAGGGACTATATGTAATTCCATTCTGCCACCTTTGTGTATATATATATATATATATATATATATATATATATATATATATATACACATATTATTTGTAATTGCATTTGTAATTCATTGTTTTTCATGTTTCTACATTCTGCCACCGGGACAACCGAATTGTAGAATAAATCTTGTATCTAAATTATATTTTTAAATGCACGATTATAACTGTCAAATCGCGACTTATTTTATTGTTCTTCCTATTTGAAAGCCTTTTAAAATATTAAATAGCATATGAGAACTTTAATGTGTACACAAATTTAAACATGAATGTGGCTAAACAGTATATTTTTTCACCGAATTACATGCCAAAGAAAATATCCACAAGAAATACGATAACCGGTAAATTCTGGTTCATGTAAATTTCAAATATAAAAGTAGAATTAATTAGACTTCATATAATTATAAATTAGTTTCATACGTACATTTTACTCATAAATTATCTTAATATTTGCCACTTTTATTGTAAGTAAACTTTGTTTTGGTTAAATACAGCCATCCTGCAAGCGAAATTTACAACCTGTGGCATTTATGTTCGGCACAACCAACCGCAAAACTAGTTTTAATACCATAACTTTCGACTGTTCACACACATTTAGTGAAAGCTGTCGCGTCGGTGACTCAACACAGAATATCAATTTTGGCTCTTGTTCCATTTATTCTCAAAATTCTGTACAATAGGAAACAACGGCTTGTTCTCTTGCTGCCAGACCTCTGACATTTTTAACCCATTAGTGAACACGTGCAATGGAAGCAAAAACACAATCACACCTCAGGGACATGGGGGAAAAATAATGTAGCAAAATGGAATTGCACGACTTTCCTAAGGGAGTAAATGTTATTCAAATAAGCAGAGAAATTTTCAATAAAATGTCTCTTGCTTTTGTAAATGGCTGCACCACAATGTTCAAAAAAGCTCCGACCTTGTGCATCAATTTCTAAGTAATTTATCATAATTAGATGTGTATTATTTCTATTTAGGCCCTTATGATTTATTTCCTTCTTCATTTGAATGAGCATACATCTTGGAAGACAACACTTAAATGAATTCCCATGCATGAAATGTTTTACATTAGATACTTTGAAAATTTCTTTGATGAGAGGTCAGCACATGAAAAGAAAATACCGCGGTAACGTTTAGGGTGTAACAAAGAATTATTTTCAGAAGCACACTTTCAGGATCCTAATTTCATGCTAATTCCTTGTCCTGAAAACTATCATGAGAATGGACATTCCGGATACCATTTTAATTTTATTTCTGTAAAAGTACAAAAAAAAGTTATTTGAATTTGTGTTGATAGAACTTGGAATTTTGTATTCAACATGCACCAAAATGTAACTCTTTTTTACTGATTATTTCGAATTGTTGTATATTTATTTTTACAATGACAAGAAAACTAATTGGCAGTTTTTCTCAAAACAAATATATCCTAAAACATACTCGAATAAGATAATTTATTCTGCTGTTAATGGAAATTATTAAGGGATACCGTGGTGAAGCCATTTAAGCTTGTTCCCACTAGGCTCCTACAAAATTAATTTGTACAACGTACGCTTGAAACTCACTCATGTCAATGGCCTGCAAGCACACATTCTCATGAAAACGTGCGATCAGGTTTTTATTTATCACGCCCAGTAGAATTTTCTACGTGAGCGTAACAATGAATTAATGATATTGAGGTAACTAATTAAAAATATAATTGCGAAACGGAATTTTAATTCTCTTGATTTATATTTAATGCCATCAGGTTGCTAAAAAAGTTCATTTCCATTTTTACACATGTCGGATTATAAAATACGCATTTTCGTTTCACATTGTGTCGTTCTGTTTGTCAGGATACTCGCCATAGATACTCTAAGCATTTGTACTCACTGTAGAGCCAATTATTACTTAAAGCATCTGTCACTTTTGTATACGATTATATATACCCTACAGTCAATAATTATCATGTTTCTCCGTTTTATGTTTTATATAGCACATTAGAATTAATGATTGATTTTTCGTGTTTCCGGGCGCGTCAACTACTTTGGTCATTAGTCCCGTTAGTGTAGTCCATGTTTTTTGTCGGGAGATGGCGGTGGTCTTCCTCCGCTGGATGGTGAGATCCGGCGCCGACCTACCGTCGGCTAGTGGGCTTTCCCCCTAACCACTCTCCCACCAGCGGGGCACCGCCCCAGCCGGGTCAAGCTCTAACCGACCGGTCTCCCGAAATATGTCGTAGTGTAGTGCATGTTAGTGTAAGTGTGTTTGTAAGGGGAGACGATAGGACAAGGAAGAGGAAAGACAGATCGCACGCGGTCCGTGGCCCGTTTGGTAGGGTACTGCTCCGGCATTTGTCTGGTGTAGATCGGAGAAACCACGGAAAACTACCAATCAGAGCAACCGGCTGCTAGAATTGTCCTCCAGACAGTGACTGAATTCGACCTAGCTGAAACACTAGTGTCGAAAATCCTGCCGCCGTCAGGTCTCGAACCTAGGACCTCCCGGTCAGGGGCGCTGCAGTGACATCAGTTGATGTACTGAGCTACCGCTCCCGGTATTATAATTAAAATTTCTTTAAACAATTCTACATCATCAACGCATTTTGTTCTGGAAACATCAAAATTATAAAAACATCTACTAAAATATTGGGGTGCAGAGGATTGTAAAACGTTAGATCAACCAAGGGAAGAGACAGCAGGAATGTCACCATTTGATGAATATGCTAATTAAATGAACATGTTAACGAATTTTTCAGTTCGTTCTAAACCTCTACAAAGGGATTTTAATAAAGCAAAAGCATTCTTTTTGTTCTTTTATAAAGCAGTTTGAAGTAAAAATATTTTCATAACGTTACTAGTCACGACGCTGTTTTTTAATTGGTTGTGTACTCGAAGTATGTTACCGCTTCACGGTTTATGTATTACATAGTATTTTTCTATATTATAACTTAGTTACAAATACATGCCATTCATATTTTCAAATATTTGTCTTGTGTAAATATGAAACTGCAATAAGACATTGGAAATGTCAAAATATCAGTATATCCGAAAAATAAATTTATATAAATGTGATCAAATTTCTGCAGAGAGTTAAATATTATAGTACACATAACACGAGAGCAGGAAGAAACATAGGCACTACAATAGTACATACTTCTTCGTTTTATTTGCAACATGTTATACGTAATCATATATTAGTTCAGCCCACCAAAATGATTTCAAACAGCAAACATCTTTGCCTGGGCTGGGAGCTAAAAATAACCCCTTAGGTTCCGTTATCAATTTCCTTATTCGTTATAACACGTGTGCTGGTTAAGTATTTCAATGCTCTCGATGCATAAAGAAAGTGAAAATTTGCAACTTTTAAAACTCTAAAAGTACTTCAGGGATCGGATAAGTAAATTCTTTGATAATATTTCAGAATGTTATTCCAATTCGTAAACTGATGCAACTTGACGGGTCTGCTGTGAATGTCTGGTTCACTAGCTGTGTTAATATATCCCTCTTATTTCGGTTCATGCTGATGATCGGTGACGGCGGTTGTCACCATAGCGATGGAATGTTTATGAATTTATAGTGACGTTATGTTTTCATATCATTACAGATTTTGGAGAACATTTTAGTGCGGCAATTATGGAAATCATAAAGATTGCAACACAATGGATCTCCGACGTTTAATAACGCACACAAATGTACATGCGTTGACGGTGTGAAAATCACTATACATTGGGAAAACATTGAACAGCAAATTATTTTCAAGAGTTTGCTTCCGTCCTACACAATTATTGACCAATCGCCTTCAAAAAGACACGATGAATTCCTGGAAATCTATGAAATTTTTATGGTCTCAGACGGAACTCTGTGGTACTATCTGTAGGCTTAGAAACAGAATATGTGTTTCTTGCATGCTCTGAGCATTGGTTGCTTTACGCGATTATTCTTTTAGACATCCGGGAGATTTAACATTTAGCACATTGAAGGCGCGCGAATAAAAGATGCACGAGCTTATATTCGCTTAGGCCCAAAGAGGGATTACAATTGGCAGAACAGCGCCGTAGCGCCAAATATTGATACGAAAAGCACTTTATGTGGTAGAAACCTGACAAGGTTGCTGTAAAAGTCTGCTGCATGCCTTTCGCTGCTCTTATTACGGTGTCTTCACTTCTGTTCATCCTCATGATTGACATGAATGCTTACGATTCATTGGGAAATCATATAACTTTTTAATATCACTTTCCGTTTTGTATATTTTTAAGTATCATATATGGATCATTTATCGTTACCAAAATATGTCATAAAATCCATGCTATATTTCGACAATAACAGAGAATATTTACTACGATTTTGAAAAAGTGATTTTAACAACTTACAAATTCCACACAGCGTATCTTAGCAGATCTTTTCTCCATCCAAACAGAGTTCATCTCTGCGTCAATGCCGTTAGGCATTGTAGTCTGATCCACCGGAGGCCAGCGCGACCAAGGATCCGCTTTATTTTCAAGAGATGCGATCCAATTTACATAAAAGAAAAATTAGAAAATACAATATGGGCTAAAATCATCAGGTATGGACTATTTACATGACATACACGGCGCCTTAAGTTATAAAACACTGCAATATTATCTACAAACAAAATCACATGAAACTCAGAATAATACAAAATTGAGAATAATGCCGCTTCCATTTCTGTTTCGTAAATGCCTTCCCCATAGAAAGGCTGCCATATCTGGGGGGCGCCGCCGTCGTCCTTCACGAAGGCGCAGCATGTGGGAGTAGCGTCGGCGTACACGCGTACGTCGTGTGTGCGTAGAGCGTTCTTGAGGGCGTAGGCGGCGGAGAGACGGCGTGGATGATGACGGAGGAGACCCGAGCGGATAGCTTGCGTTGGGAGCCACCGTCAGCCACCCCACCATGCCGGCGACGGAGGCCGCGAAGCGGGGGAAAAGGAACCATCTGGCCGTGACAGAGGCCACCCCCGCGACGTAGATAGGGTCCGCTGCGATGGTGTGCCGTCGCAAGTGTAGCGTCATGCACAAACGCAATTGCAACGAACGGCCGCGGGCATAGGCGACGCTAAGGCACCACGCGTCAGCCTTTGTTTACGAGCGGATGTGACGCGGCGGGAAACCCTGGAGGCGGGGGGGGAAGGGGGGGGGAGTCTGGGTGGGCGCGGGCCGCGAGCTGTGCAAGGGCCGGCAATGTGTTGCCGTACAGAGGCTGACTCGATGTGGAGTCGTAGGTGGGTTGCGGCGGTTCACGCCATGTAATGCTTGAGATTAGTGCGTAGTGGTGTTGTAGCCGTAACGGGAAATTACTCCGTGTAGGGACATTAGTAATTACGTTATTTTGTAATAAGGTGGTGGTCTGTTAATAAACCTCTAAATTACTAAACCCACACGCGTCTGTGTTATTATTGCAACTGCATGACGCCACACAAGTCGAGAATGACCCCGAGGTACTTCAACTTCGTAACGGGAGTCATCACACTATTCTCGCGCTTATTTGTAAAACTCGCTCTACTAAGAATTCATGTCACTCGGCAACCGCGCGGGTACTAACTGTCAAGGTCGCGGTCGTGATGCATCTGCAAACATCTGCATGTGTTCACGACAGTAAGAATCAGTAAAATCACCTGACATAACAAAAGCTTTCAGCATCTTCTTTATTATGATAGTCATCTAGGCCTACCAATAAGTTGGAATGACTAGCTGATGTAGCCAATCATAAGAAGTAAGAACAATTAGTCGACATGCCTAAAACACAAATTAGGAAGAAATTCAGAAATAACTGAAATAAATATGGACCTAATAAAGAGTTTTGGAACATATTAGAATGTCAAGGCTGTGGTGAAAAAATTAACTAAAAAAAATTTAAAATGTATTAATGACACTTGAGACTTGCACCTCAACTGGTATTGCTTGCTAGTAGCTCTCCATAAGATTCCATTCCATGAACTGATGAGATGAACTGAAAAGTTCAAATCTTTATATAGTACAAATTTCTGAAGAAGCCCAAGAAAAACAAATGAAAAACAGAATGTTCAGTGAACTACTCACAAAAAAAAACAAAAAAAAAACATCAAGAATAAAAACAAACACCGTTCTCACAAACATGCTTCTCATAACAGGCTTCTCAAAACAGAATCTCATGATCCATATTTTGCGAGTTTTCAGGGTTTTTCAAAATCAAAAAAATACAATCAAAAAAAGGTCAATTTTTGGATACTTTGATTAAAAAGACACTTAAGAATTAAATGTCCTTACCCATTGTTTGAGGGGTTAACTTGCTGTGACGGTACAACAGACAATACCAGTAATACAAGATATTAGATCAGATGCAAGCGAAAGAAGAGAGCTATTTTTAGACAAAAATTTTGTAGATGTGATGCCAGTAATCACGCTTAGCTTACAGCTATTTACGTTGGAGATTACGAAAATTACGCTGTAGAGCAGAAATCACAAATATTGTACCCGTTTGGTTGTGAATTGTGACCATTATCGAAGCATATTCATCTTTCTTTTTACTGAATTAATTCAAAATTTAACAAGATAACTTGTGAAGATGATATGTTACCAATGTCTCTTGATGTGTGAGCCCCGGTTTTCTGCTAGAGGTCCTCCGCGGCGTGCACTGAGGTCACGTGACATATTCGGTGCCGCCCCCACCTCCTCCCTCTTTCCGCCTCACGAGATCGAGCGGACTACACAACCCCCCTCCCTGTAACTCATTTACTGCGGGGTTTTAACGCGGTGCACTCGTGGATGGAGTTATTTAATTTCCTGCAAATCGAGGGGGCGGGAAGCAAAGGACACGAAAAGCTGTGCTAAACGTTGAAATGATTTTCCGAGCCATTTTCGTGTTAATACGATAAAAAACTTTACTTCCTCTGATGGTCGTTGCGCAGAATCTGTGTGGGGGAGCGAATGAATTTTTCCCCGACATGGGTTAGCGTTTATGATTTCGTAACTTTTCCCCGCAGTTACAAACAAAATGAATTGGAAGGGGTTGATGGGTTAACACTAGAGTGCCCAGCGACGTCATTTCAATTCTTGTAATTATTTAAAGCTTGCTTTTTTCAGTTTCTGTACGTATAAGTTTATAATTTTAGGTGTTTTCATTTTTGTTTATTTACGACGCTGATCTTGTCCTTTGGCATGTGTATTTCAACGCTGAAAATCTTCGAACTTCTTGTTTGCTAGATATTGAAAGTTCTCCTTCTAAAACAATATACAATTATTTCTATTACTTTGCATTGTTTTCTAGCCTTCTTCTACAAAGTATACAAATTGACAAATTGATAAAAAGATATAAAAATAAAATATTGTTTCATGACGGTACACAACGCTGTATTTTGAGAAGCAAATCGTTATCATTTAAAGAAAAAAGTATTTTAATTTGAAATATCTTTTTCAGATTGTTCAGAGAACCTATAAAACCGAAAATTCCTGTCATCATTTCAAAGAGTATTCCAAATCTCATTTGCTATATTGAATCATTACACACGTAGCCTTCTCGTTCATTATTTTTAGAACTGAAAAAATATTTGATATTTTTGAAGAAATAAACCAATTGCTTTCATGTAAGACATATTTTGCATTATATATATATATATATATATATATATATATATATATATGGTTGTGTATAATACACACAAGTCACCTCGTCTGTAGTTATTATTCCCTTCTTAAGTTGGTTTATTTGAAATTCTCTTTCTTCTAAAAATGTTTTATATTGACTTCTCGTATACTCGGAGACTGAAGATAATGTACAAAGACTATTGTATAATTTCATAAGGACAGGAAAATTATTTAATGTTCCTGTCGTTATTTAGTTTAAACAGAAAAAACAAAATCGCTAGTCATATCCAAGGAACCTGTACGGTGTAAGTTGGAAATATAAGATCAAATAATCGAGCAAGTGATGAACTTCCAATACCTGGGAGTGGATGTTTCCAGTGATTACCATTCATGCAACGAAGCGAGGCAGCAGGCCATGAAAGGTGCTCGCGTCCCGGGTAATAAGAATAAGGAAAAAAAAAAGGAAAGTTAAAATTTGGCAAAGGAAGACCAGTTTTGACGTATGGAGCTGAAACCCGAGCTGATACGAATAAAACAAAACAACTGTACCGATCAGTAGAAATGAACACATTACGATCGATAGTAGGAAAGACCAGGAGTGACAGGGTAAGAAATTAGGATGAAAGGAAACAGTGTAATATAACTGATATAACTAAATTTGTGAAAAGAAGGGAAAACGAATAGAATAATCATACCACTCGAATGAGCGATAACAGACTGGTAAAGACAGCCAGGGATAAGACACCATTAGGAAGGAGAAACCCCGGAAGGGCGCAGAAAAGATGGAGAGAAGATCTGTAATCATCTAGTGAATCTCCAGGACGAAGCGTGAACAAAAACAGGTCTATAACCTACATAAAATAAGAAGTATACTCTTTAAAGTGCGTAAAATGATGAATCTATTCACACGCATATGGTGCGATGAAAGCGTAGGGTTGTACAGAACATAAGAGCATCTTTGCAGACACATCGAAATGGCTATCTCTTCCAAGCACGCGTATAGCAGCAACCTAAGGAATCGAAAGATGTGTCATGGCAGCTCGTCCGCGCCATCTTGATTTGCGAGCGCGCCGCGCGGAGAAAAAAATCGCGCGTCATCGCGGGCGGTCTTCCCGACGGCGCGGTCCAAATGGCGGCAAAGGCCTCCCCTGCGGCGCGGCGCGGCGGTCCAAATGGCGGCGAGAGCGAGGTCGTGCGTCCCGAGCTCACGTGCGGGGAATCGCCCGCGTTTCCACCATCGATCGCCGCCGCCGCCGCCGCCCTCCGCCCCCGCCCCCGCCCCCGCCCCCGCCAGCGCGTGGCCCTAACGCCTCGTGCGGCTGCCGCGTTCATCTCATCGCTGCCGCGGCGGCTGCGCTCCGCTGCCGACTGCGAACGGGCGCCGCACGTGTTGCTCCGCGATGCTCTCCCCCTCCCGGTGCATCGGACGCTCTGGCCAGGGGGGACACAGTAGCAGGGTACATCTTTCCTGCGGCCTTTCGGGGTTTCTCCTTGATAATGGGATCATATCCCTGGCTATCTTCACCAGTCTGTCATCGCTCATTCGAGTGGTATGGTTATTCCTTTCTTTTTTCCTTCTTTTCACAAATTTAGTTATATCAGTTATATTACACCGTTTCCTTTCATCCTGATTTCTTACCCTGTCACTCCTGGTCTTCCCTACTACCCGAACCGGGAGCGGTAGCTCAGTGATGAGCCCGCTGTTCTAGGTTCCAGTCCTGACGGAGGCAGGATTTTCGACACTAGCTTTTAAGCTAGGTCGAATTCAGTCGCATTACACATTTCAGTCGAATTCAGTCGTATTACACATGATAACTTTCGTTCTGATCTTAACGTCACTCTAATGTTCCCTCTACCACTACCACTGCGCTTGTCAAATAGGATCAAAGTGAAATTACGATTCGCTTTATTTTATATAATATTTCAGATACAAATTACTTATAATAAAATAAATTAACACTGATAAACATAATGTAATATTTAATGTAATTTTAATGTACAGAATCGAACAAAATTTACTACACAATTACTTACTACACATTTACTAACAATTCATCACTGTTTACAACACGTCATGGAGCGATGTTGTTCTATTAATTGACGTCATGGATCCACAAGTATCCAAAGAAGAGGCCGTCTGACATTGAATATTCACTATACACGGGTTGCGTTACTGAACAGCAACTTTTTGATATTCTTTGTCTGTAAAGAACTGTTGTACTGTGTAACCGTATGTACTGTATACTACTCGTATATTATGGCAATATCCCTGAATACTGATTTTGTAAAGGCATTTAATTTATTGTAGCCTAATTTATATGTTGATTCGTGCAAATTTTGGAGAACCCATTTGTTTGCTTTTTCAGAACCATTTTTGCTTCTGCAGGCTACTAGTTCAAATTTATTTCTCGTATTTACGGAGCCATCTCGGTGAGAAGCACCTGCATAGTTCCTCCGTCTCTCCTCCTTCGCCCAGCCCCCCACCCCCGCCGCCAGGGCTGATGGATGGCTGGCACCGGCGCCGCGGCGCGCGCATCCTTCAGCGTTCTTCCCCGCTCTATCGCGGCGGCGGCGCCAGCGGGCGGGACAGGCGGCGCGCGGCGGGTTGCGTTATGCCCCATCCATCGTGGCGCCGGCCGGGCCTGCCTGCCTGGCTGCGTGGCGGCGGCGGTCGCCGGCGGTCGGCGCCCGCCGGCTTGGACGTCGACCTCGGGGTCGTTTAGCGGCCGCGCGGCGCCCCGCCGGCGGCGGCGGCGGGGGCGGATACAACGCGGGGCCGGCGGCGGCGGGCCAAAGGCCACCGTCCCGCCCCGCCCCCCCCCCCCCCCCGCCCCCCCCCCCCCCCCGTTCCGCTCCCCCCCCCCGCCCCCCCCGCCCCGCTCTGCTCCATCCCTCCGCGCCTCGCCCCGCCCCTCCCTCCCCCCCTTCCCCGCCCTGCCCCGGCGTCCGCCTGCGCTTACGGAGTTACGGCCCGGTGCCGGAGTGGCTGTTTCTGCCCGGTCGAGAGATGTTCCTGATTCCTCTGGAGCAGGATGCTTTTGCGGCGGGGAAGTTCTCGCGGGACAGGTGACACCGGGGAATTTAGGGGCGATTGCGAAGGTCACCACGTAAGAGATGGCAAGTGAGGACTAGAAGTTTGAATCGCTCGCAAGGAACGGGTCTGTAGGATCCGCTCTGACTCCACCCCAAAACCTTGGAAGGTCAGAATATTTTCAGTGCGCTATGGCGCAAATGTTGGTGTTTTTGAAATTTTTATTTCATATATTTTTCAATTGCTTTTACAATCATAGATTCACGCATAATATTACATTTAATTAATGTGTGTAATGGTGAGTCCAATCGCTTCAGTATAATTCACAAAAGCACGCCACTACCTTCGCCAGAGACAATTCGTTCTTAATTTGTTTCCTATGATTGTATAAAAATGAGCGATTCTATGAAACTGTAAGCGAGACAAAAATATGTCACACGTTAAGCGCTCTGAATAGCACGAACTCACAGTTCAAAAAAGACGTTTTACGCGCTAACCACTTAGTGCAATAAACACTCTTTCGTAGGAATTCTCTTCCCATCCTCATCACACAAGTTCACTTATTACTTTCGCTGCCTGTGTGTGTGTCTGCCATAACGACACATTCCTTGTAACGTTCATTTGGTGGCGTATGTAAACAGCTTTTCTATGAAACCATCACTAAGATGAAACAATCATGATTCTCGATACATGCATTTTTATCCGATTGTAGAAAACGAATTTAAAATTCCTTACTGTTTCTTCTAAGATCTCAATTATTCTTCTGTCTTAATGGTTTTCGTCTAGAAAAGATAAATTATGATAATGTAAAAACAATCGTTTTACGCAATTTACTGATACAAATAAAGCAACATAATATTATGTATTACATTTGATAAAATACTGCAAGCTCTCGTGGATCCTTCTCAAATAGATAATGTATCTTATAATCGTCTTATGTAACAAATTATTGGTTGTTTTGCCTTTGAAAGGATGTAGGAGAAGGATGATTCTCCTCCTTTAATGCGTCACAATCTACTTTGAAGCCAAGGAGCAAGCGAGGGGCAGGTTGGGACGCCTCGTGTATGGAATGTAGTTCTCGGAACCCGTTTCATCTCCCTTCTTTTAGCCGGAGGCAGCGACGGAAAGGTCGTTTGTGATTCCGTGAAAGCTGTCGGCAAACGGCGAAGTTAGAAGTACTGTGAGTATGACAGTTCTCCAGAACAAAATAAATCGGACTCACTGACTTCCAATTTCACTTGTGTAGATCATACGACGGTGAAGCTATCTTATTTTCCCTTTCTCGAAAAACAAAATGAAGAAAATATTTGAAGATTTATGAGAAATTTTAAGCATACTAGCGCTTATACAGTTTTAGTCACAATTATAAATAATATATTTTATTCTATGGAAGTCTAAAGCACAAATTTGCACGTAAAAAGTACATTCGAAGATGGCTTTCTAGCTCAATGGGGTTTCCTGCCTATGATATTTGTATAATTTAATTCAGGTATTATATTTGTATGTTTTAAGAACATTGCTTCTAGTTAATTTCTCGCAGAATTATGCATAATTCAATACTGTATTTACTGAACTTTTCCTTCAAAGAAAATATATTTCAGCCACTATTTCCAGCTAACAAAAACTATGGTGAAACGATGTAATCAGCAATACACCATGTTCATCCCCTTGACACTCTTGTTCTAGCTGTAATCATCAACCAAAAACGATACTTCACCACATTCTCACATCCATGAGCGTCAAACACATGACATGTTGCTAATTGCCCAATTTACGCTTACGTGCCAGCTCAGCAGCGCCACTTCGCAACCCCGTAATTCTATCAAGTCCCGCATCCCAGAGCTCACACAACGATGTTTACATAACTCGGCCGAACAAAACTCCAATAGGACCGCCCCCAATAACTCTTCCTCGCGCTGCGCGAACGAGCAAAAGTTGTTAGCTGGTCGAGGGGCGGCGCGCGCTTGTCTCTCCCAAGCTAACTCCGTAGAATTCCCGCGCGCGGACCACGCCGGCCACGTCCCGCGGTTATTGCGGCGTTATTACTCCTCAAGTTTCGGTGGGCGGGGATGGAGCGGTTGCCATGGGAGACCGGAGCCAACGAATGCAGCCGCTCGCTCGCTCGCAGAACGGAGGTCGTTGCAGGGGGACAGGGGCATTTGATCGGAGGCGCCAGCGCGTTCAGAAATTCCTCGACGCGTCCTCCGTAGGATGAGATCAAACGCGCGCCGGCGACCGCTGGGCCGAGCAGGCCGGGTAGCCGAGACCAGACGGATGGAAGTGGGGGGTTCTGTAGATAAGGCACACGGTGGAATAGTATCGGGGAAGGTTAAACAGAGAGCCAAAACATTATTGACGTTTGACGTAATTGATGGATTGAATTGGTGGACGTGCAAGACTGAAAGGCAAATACACGAAGGGGTGGAGGGTGTAAAATGATTACGATTACGAACAAGGCCCGAAGAGAGCACAAGAAGAATCAGAGTTGTTTAGTGGACAGGAATGATGCAAAGAGAGACGTCCAAGGACAAGTTTGCTCCTCCCACCACGACTACCCCCAACATGATAGGCGTATGTGGAGAGAGGCGCAGGGCATGGGAGTGGGGCGCTGGGCATGGGGCGTGGGGCGTGGGGAACGGATTTTAGGGCGCGGGACGTGAGGTGTGGAGAGTGGGACACGGGCGACGAGGTGCGGGGCGCGGGACGTGGGTTGTCGGGCGCGGGTTGTAGGGCGCGGAGCGTGGGGCGTGGGTTTTTTGGTGCAGGCGACGGGGTGCGGAGCCCGGGATGTGGGGCGCGAGTTGGAGGGTGCGGGGTGTGAGGCGTGGGGCGTGGGTTGTTGGGCGCGGGCAACGGGTGCGGAGCGCGGGGCGTGGGGCGCGAGTTGGAGGGCGCGGGGCGTGAGGCGTGGGTTGTTGGGCGCGGGGCGTGGGGCGCGGGGCGTGGGGCGCGGGGTGTTGGGCGCGGGTTGTAGGGCGCGGAGCGTGGGGCGTGGGTTTTTGGTGCAGGCGACGGGGTGCGGAGCCCGGGATGTGGGGCGCGAGTTGGAGGGTGCGGGGTGTGAGGCGTGGGCGTGGGTTGTTGGGCGCGGGCAACGGGTGCGGAGCGCGGGGCGGGGCGCGAGTTGTAGGGCGCGGGGCGTGAGGCGTGGGTTGTTGGGCGCGGGGCGTGGGGCGCGGGGCGTGGGGCGCGGGTTGTTGGGCGCGGGTTGTAGGGCGCGGAGCGTGGGGCGTGGGTTTTTGGTGCAGGCGACGGGGTGCGGAGCCCGGGATGGGGGCGCGAGTTGGAGGTGCGGGTGTGAGGCGTGGGGCGGGTTGTTGGGCGCGGGCAACGGGGTGCGGAGCGCGGGGCGTGGGGCGCGAGTTGTAGGGCGCGGGGCGTGAGGCGTGGGTTGTTGGGCGCGGGGCGTGGGGCGCGGGGCGTGGGGCGCGGGTCGTTGGGCGCGGGTTGTAGGGCGCGGAGCGTGGGGCGTGGGTTTTTTGGTGCAGGCGACGGGGTGCGGAGCCCGGGATGTGGGGCGCGAGTTGGAGGGTGCGGGGTGTGCCGGGCACGAAGAAGGAGTTACGAGGCGGCCGCGGGGGGGGAGTCTTTAGGCGGCCCCATAAACGCGCCGAACGACCTCCCGTGCCGGGGCGCGCGGTCGCGGCCGTGCGCGCCGAACGCCCACCCCGCCCGCTTTCTATTATCTCGTTACCCGCTATGGCCGCCAAATTATCGGCCCATTATCGTGGGCGGAGGTCGCGCGGCCGGGGCGCCTTGGCAGGGCAGCCGCTACAGGCAGCTGCAACACCCGAGCTTCTCGGGAGGCTAAGAGGCGTCCAAAATTAAAAGAAAGCTTCGTTAACAATGAGAAAACCATCGGCGAAAAAGAAATGAAGCTGCCGCTGTAGCAATATTTCCCTAATAATAATCAAATTAATAAGTAATCTACTTAAGCACCTCTGACCGGGAGGTCGTAGGTTCGAGTCCTGACGGCGGTAGGATTTTCGACACTAGCTTTTCACCTATTCATTGTAGAGGCCGGCTGCTCTGATCGGTTGTTTGCTGTGGTTTCTCCGATAAATACCAAGTGAATGCCGGAAGGATGAACCCTACCAAACGGGCCACGGACCGCGCGCGATCTTTCCTTCCTCTTCCTTGTCCTATACTCTCCACCCAACCACCCACCCACACACACACACACACTAAGATGCACTACACTATCACATATTCCGGAAGACCGGTCGGGAGTTTAGAACCTGTCCCGGCTGGGGCGGTGCCCCGCTGGTGGGAGAGTCCTGGTTAGGGGTAAACGCCACTAGCCGACGGTAGGTCGGCGCCGGATCTCGCCATCCAGCGGGAAGATCACCGCCATCTCACGAGAGAAAAACATGCACTACGCTTACGGGACTAATGACCAAAGCTGTTTACGCGCCCGGAAACACGAAAAATCAATGAATCAATCAATAAGTAATCTAGAAACACTTACATATGTAGAATCTTTTGTTTTTATTTTGAGTAACCCACTATGAGATACGCGTCAGTGCCACTTCTTTATGCATGCCTGATAGCCGACACGTGGAAGTTTTCCACAATGACTAGCGCATGACTGCTATGAGGCCACAGTTTTTGCTTATTGCTGGGGCTCGAAGACGGCAATGGGAGAAGGATGGATAAGGAAGCATTCCGCGCGCTCTGTAGCCTGTTCTAGAAGATGCGGCTCCAGGATTCGTCTGGAAATGATCATGGAAAGTACGTCAACCACCTGCAACAGAAGTTGTCGAATGAACCTCATCCAGGCATTCTCCCTTTGCGCCCTGAAATAATTTCTGGTGCCCGCACAGAATCATATCAATGATTTTTCAACCCTGCTTGCAAATTTTAACCATATCAGAGGACACATGCGTTTCATTTCATGTTTATTATTGTTATTATTATTATTATTATTATTATTATTATTATTATTATTATTATTATTATTATTATTATTCGACATTTGATATCCCTTAGGGAAATAACACTGACGTGGCTTTACTGACAAGAGAAAGTAATTTCTCCTGAACATTTACACTAGAAGTTTCCACCAACCTTTGAGATCAAACTTTGTGAATTGTACTCAAATAAAATTGAAGAGTCTGTTGCTTCAAATCTCTTCTGGCTATTTATAATTTATTACTTTTATTTACTACCGTATATGTATACATTTTGGCACAACAGCTCTTTATGAGCTGAGGTTTGCCAGCGGCGTCCCGGCCTTGCACCCATGGGATATGGGGTTGGTGTGGTAACACATAGCGACCCTACGCCGCATCTCCAGTCTTCTCAACCTGAGAAACGGGCTTTCTCATCTTCACACAGCAACGTATACCAGGACATTGCGCAGAGTTAATGTTTGCTCCGTCCGGGAAACGAACCCAGGGTTGCGCCCTGGAAAGCGAGCTTTAACCAACGTGCCACTAAGGGCTACTACATGAGATAAAACAATCAGTGGTTTTTACCGTTTTCATCAGTTTGTCTGGGAACATCTCGAAAACTACTAAATCGATTGTAATAAAGGTTTCATAGAAATTATTTTGTAAATGATTATTTTTTGGGGGGATGAAAAAAATTGTTTCGTTCTTTAAGAAAATCTACAATTATATTCCGATCTTTTCCTAAATTTTGTCAACGTAATTATGAAACTAAGATCCATATTGATTTCTACATGAGATTTTGTATAAACTATCTTTATCCCCCTTTCATACCCTTAGAGCAAAATGTAAATTTTTGAATTTTTTCCGCGAATATCTGAAAAACGATGATCCATCAAGTGTCAAACATTTCTGATCTCTAACAAACTGTACGATTAAATGCACTTTAATTATTCCCGAACGTGCAATTAGGCATTGAGTAATAAAAGATCAAATATGTTACAGAAGTCGCTGGATTATGCAAGAGTATGTAGAAAGTACGCGACAATTGGGTAGGAACTAAAGACAAAATAATCCCTTTTCATTTCTAGTTTTGATAAATATTTACCCGCTCAACACAAGTTAATTCAATTAGCTAGTACAATGCAAATCAAACTAGTTTCTTCAACAAAAATGAGCAATCACGGGTTTCGAACAAGTTACTGCGAAGAAGTTACTGGGTGGATCAAAAGTACCCAAATGCTCGTAAGTACTTACATTTATGAATTCGATTAATACCCAATGTCTTTATATATTTATCCAAATATATATCTAACATTTCACGATTTCCCTAAAATTAAAGATATTTTATATCATATCATTTTAACTACGTTTATTCTTTCAAAACGAAAAAAGATGTATTGAGATTATAAATGCTTTCTTTGAACTTTGTTAATTGAAATTATTCACAAACTTTAAAGTAAATTTGCAATCAAAAACCCAGATAAATACATAAAATAAACAAAATCGACATTTGACATGCTCAATCTGTCCTTTATGGTCTTCAAAAGAGACAGTCCCCTCATACCAAGTACTACGTTCCCGATTATGCTCTGTTAACACAGTCAACAAGCCAACAGAGGCCAGTCCAACTCGGTCAACAGAGATGCAAAGCCAGCTAATTTTCAAATGCGGCCTATCAGCGAAATTTTGCTGCCGAGAGAGTTGCCAGTTATTTCTGGTCCACGGAGTGTTTTTAGAGGTCGTGCTCTCACAGCACAAATCAAACGATCGTTCAATACATGAATCTGTCCACAGTAATATTGACAAGTGGAAACATAGGGAGCTTCAAACATAGCACCCCCATCAAATACGCATTTCTTGTAAACGTGTAATGAGGAGAAATAATATTTAAAGTGTTACAACGAATTTACTTGTATTTGACCTGGATTTTAGATGTCGCGCGTAATATTGTTTAAAAGCATTATAAAGCTTAAAATATTTGTTATCAGATGGAATTTTCTAAGCAAAAAACTTTCTAATGTAAAGAACGGTAAAGCATATAACATGGATGAACACATCTTTTCAAAATCTCACCGTACTTAAACGGTTTTCATCCATGTTTGGTTGCATTCAGTAATTTTACTGCTTTAATTGAATTCGAGTTGGGCAATATTTGTAAATTGTTAAATAAATATGATTTGTTTGAATCACACCTTTTGTTTCCAAACACTATCGATGTTGTTTACCTTTTACTGTGAATGAACTGTACTAAATTTGTTATATTTGAGAGTGAAATTATTTTACGCATTTGAAAATATTAAAAGCAAATGTTTTGTTTTAACCAATTTCTGTTATTTTAAGGCCATTGTGTAATATTGTTTTGTTTTAATTAGTATGTATTATATTCATTTATAACTGAGAATGGTCTGCCATTTAAAATTTATATGGAAAGTTTTTCTTGCAAATAATCAATGGGTAGAAACTGCGACATCCAACAGTTGGGACACCAACTCATATCTTTATTTCGTTTCTCTGCCTGTCTTCTTAGTTTGTTTGTTTCCTACCGGCTTCTCCCAACTTTGTCAGTTATTGTCTTGAAGTTTAATTCTCGAAACATTCTCGAAGATAAGACTTTTTTGCTGCCGGCCAAGTTGAATTGCATCTCCGAAAGTCGATGGGCAGTAATATCTTAACTTTCGACCAAATTGAAAATTCGGCTTTTTTTTTTTGCCCCTAAAACGAGAAGCGCGGGGCGTAGCCCAGAAGCCAGCGAGGGGTGGGAATCCGCCTTCAGCGCGCTCCAGCGGCAGACGCGACAACTAAACCACCCGAGACAAATGTGCTAGGCGCCCCAGCTCTAAGCCGCGTTAAGTATGATTAATATTGTTCGTCGTTAGTCGCAGGACTCGCGTTGTGCGGGTGACATCCGAATGTCTTGCGGAAATTATAAACGACTTCGACGCTTTTTAGGAGGTTTGGATTCGAGATTTTAAATATCTTGTAACTCTGGCTCTTCCGGAAATGAGCTCGTTCTGCATGCTTCTCTCAAGAAGCTCGTAAAGAAAGCAATTTACTATACATGCATTTTGAAGCTGAAATGAAACCCGGAGCGTCTGTTTGCTGGGGGGCATTTCAGAGGAGGCGCCATTCTCGTCTCATTTCCACTCGGCGATTTTCCTCCTTTCCGCTTTGACGTTGTTGCTCATGAAAGTCTTAATATCCTGTCGCTGAAAGGAAAACATTATATGCATATAAAAAAACAACACGAATGCCAGTAATACATATAAATCATACTACGGTTATCCATAAAAAACGATGTGAATTCAAAATTTGTGCGAACTCATATTCCTGGTTAGATACATAATTTACTATAAAAAGATTCATCCAGATACTATAGAAATTATTAATTCTAGCGGCCGGCTGCTCTGATCGGTAGCTTTCCGTTGTTTCTCCGATCAACACCAGGCAGATGCCGGAGCAGTACCTTACCAAACGGGCCACATACCGTGCGCGATCTTTCCTTCCTCTTCCTATTATCTCCCCTTACACTAACATGCACTACACTAGCACATCTTTCGGGAGACCGGTCGGGAGCTTAGAGCTTGTCCCGGCTGGGGCGGTGCCCCGCTGGTGGGAGAGTCCTGGTTAGAGGAAACCCCGCTAGCCGACGGTAGGTCTGCGCCGGATCTCGCCACCCAGCGAGGGAAGATCACCGCCATATCACGATGAACAACATGCATTACACTTACGGGACTAATAATATAAGCTGTTGACGTGCTCGGTATAACCACCAACCAACCAACCATTGGTCTTAGCTTACAAAATCACGTGATTTCTTCCAATCAATGGAGCCGCAGGAACGGTTTCTCGCGCAACCCAGTTCCGCGCTTCATGAAGATGTTTCCGCGGGCTGTCTCCGATTCTTGAACGCGCGTCAGCGGCTAACGATTCATCAGCTCGCCCTGCGCAGCCGTCCTCGTCTTCGCAGATTGGATGTTATTAAACGGGCAGTGAACGGGGCTTAAGTGGGGCCCGAAGGGCGAATGCCGCTCTAATTATCTGCCAGAGACGTCAAGGAGGCCGGGGCTGGAAGGGGGAGTGGGGTGGCTCGGAGAAAGCACGCCCGCCTCCAGCAGCGACAGTTGTTTGCTCTGACGCGCGGCGCGCGGGGGAGCGAAGGTAAAGAGACGGCGAAGGGGACGTGAGATTAGCAAGAACACAACAGAACAGACGGCAGTGTTTGAATAATGGTGGAGACGTCAAATAGAGCGAAAGGAGCAGGTAAAGAAATGAAGGATTAACGAAAAGAAAAGGTGTAGGTGTCTTACAGAAATTAAGAGTTAAAGTAAATAAATAATAGTAAATAAAATCATTATCTGGGTAGAATAGGACGAGAATGGTTTTAGCCGCTGTCTAGAGGCGAAGTCTCGAAGTAGGCTGCTCTGATCGGTAGTTTTCCGTGGTTTCTACAATCAACACCAGGCGATTGCTGGAGCAGTACCCTACCAAACGGGCCAAGAACCGCAGGCAATCTTTCCTTCCTCTTTCTTGTCCTAAACTCTCCCCACACACACTTACACTAGCATGCACTACACTACCACATATTCAGGGAGACCGTTCGGGAGCTTAGAGCTTGTCCGGACTTGGGCGGTGCCCCGCTGGTGGGAGAGTCCTGGTGAGGGAGAAACCCCACTAGCCGACGGTAGGTCGGCGCCGGATCTCGCCATCCAGCGGGGGAAGATCATCGCCATCTCCCGAGGAAAAACATGCACTACACTTCCGGGATTATTGACCAAAGCTGTTGACGCGCCCGGAATCACGGCCCCAACCAACGAGAGCGGTAATTTATGAGTGATGAGATGTAAAATGGCAGTGCCAATCAAACATAAAAAAGGAAGAGATTGACAGTTTAAGTGTAGTTTGTGAGTGAAAATTGAACGTAGGGTAATGATAAGAGGGATTAGAAAGTTCAAAATTAAGTTTTCGAATATTGAAGATCATGATAACAGGGAGGCGGAAAAATTGCAAACAAAAACTGAGAGAAAGCGTGGTATGGGTAGTAAGAACGTGTTCAATGATTGCGAGAGAGAAAGCAAGTGGGCATAATTTCTAAACAGGTGCGGTTCTAAACAGGTGGTAAGAGCGACAAGTTTATGCAGGAGCAGACTGGTTCACGGCAGTACTGCACCCCCAATGCTCACATTGAACTGGATATGCTGCGAGGAAGGGAAGGGTGGAATGGCTGCGGCCGGTGCTGGCGCGAAGGCGCTGGGCCCAGCACTCGCGAAGGCAGCAAACTGCGCTTGCAAATGTTTGCAGTCGCAGAACGAACTTCTACTGTCGCCATCACGACAGTAATACAAATAAGTGTGCTTCAAATGTCGCTATTCTCTAGGATCACCGTTCTAAGAAAGTTGGTTCACCTCAGTCAGATGAATTTGTTTCTGAATCAAACAATTTCTATTTGAAAGTTCTTGACTCTTCCTATTCAAACGTTTTTATAAAATATGGATAGAAAAGTTATGTTAAAACACACTACCTTTTTTTCTTACTCCAAGTAAACAACATGAACAATTATAACTGAAAAATGTGCTTTACTTAATGTGTTATTCTGATAAATGTGCTCTAAAATTACCAGTAAGTGTTATAATATCATAGGTAACCCTTTTATCAATATTAGGAGGAAGACGAGGCTAAATGGCCAGAGCCTCGCCACCAATAAAGACATTTATTTATTTATTTATTTATTTATTTATTTATTTATTTATTTATTTATTTATTTATTTATTTATTTATTTATTTATTTATTTATTTATTTATTTATTTATTTATTTATTTATTTATTTATTTATTTATTTATTTATTTATTTATTTATTTATTTATTTATTTATTTATTTATTTATTTATTTATTTATTTATTTATTTATTTATTTAATATCAATAAACGAGAGGTAATGTAGGTCTGCAGATAATCAGCGTAACGATTTACAAGTAATTATTGAGCTCTCACAAATATATTTACCGTCTGAGAATCAAACTAGATATTACTACTCACCACATTTAATTTACTAGGAAACAAAATCTGCCCAACGCGAGAAGCGAACTCATATATTGCATTGTATGTTCAAACTCGAAATTTGGGTCAGGCCAGTAGCTGAGTCACAAAGACGAAAGCAAATTTCGTCGCAAAAATAAATTGTTAACGTGCGCCCTGACCGCCTCCCCGCCGCCATGAGAGTTGCGAGCTCCGCCGTGAGAGTTGCGGAACCGTAACAGCTGCCAGCCCCTCGCCACCAAACCCCCCCCCCGCTCAGCCGCGGGACGGGTCCGCCCCGCCCACTGCGGCGGCCGCCCCGCCCACCTCCTCGGCTCGATGCGCCCGCTGCCGCTGGAAGGTGGGTTTGGTGGATAGTGAGTCCGTGCGCGTCAACAGCTCAGGTCGTTAGTCCCGTACGTGTAGTGCATGTTTTTTCATCGTGAGACGGCGGCGATCTTCCCCCGCTGGATGGCGAGATCCGGCGCCGACCTACCGTCGGATAGTGGGGTTTCCCCCTAACCAGGACTCTCCCATCAGCGGGGCATCGTCCCAGCCGGGACAAGCTGCAAGCTCCCAAGCGATCTCCCGGAATATGTGGTAGTGTAGTGCATTTTAGTGTATTGTTTAAGTGTATAGAATAGAACAAGATAAGAGGAAGGAAAGATCGCGCGTGGTCCGTGGCCCGTTTGGTAGGGTACTGCTCCGGCATTCGCCTGGGGTTGATCGGAGAAACCACGGAAAACTACCGATCAGAGCAGCTGGCCGCTAGAATTCTCCTCCAGACAGCGACTGAATTCGACCTAGCTGAAATGCTAGTGTCGAAAATTCTGTCGCTGTCAGGACTCGTAAGATCTACTGGTCAGAGGTGATGGAGAGACATTAGTTGATGCACTGAGGTAACACTCCAGGTCCCACTGCCGCGCTAACCGGAAGACCTAGGGGTGAAAATACGCGAGCCCAAATTTTCGACACCAGTTAGATAATTACGTTGAAATTAGTCGCTGTCTGGAGAAGAATTCTATCGTTCGGCTACTGTGTTCGTTAGTTTTTCGAGGTTTCTCCGATCAACCCCACGCGAATGTCGGAGCAGTACTTTATCAAACGAATATTGGACAACGTGTGATTTTCCTTTCTCATTCTTCTACCCTCTCCCGACACACATATACGTACTATGTACATACGCATGTATATGCTTCACATGTAGTGAAAAGTCAGTCTGGAGCAATGAATTTATCCCGGCGATTGGCCGATGCATTGCTGGGAAATGTTCGCGGAGGGAGGGAAATTGACGAGTCGGTCAACGTCAGACCTCAACTTCCATCGCGAGCAGATTCCTGAAAACTTCTGTCTATGGCCCCACACGGAAAGGAGTCCACGCCGCCGAAAACTCGAAATTCTCCATCGAATTCTCTCACAGTCACCGCCACTCCCGCAGCTGCAGTTGCCGGTCGCCCCCGCCCTTCGCTTCCCCCCCGCCGACCGGTGGTCTGGCCGAGGCCCGCACCGGGGGCGGGGCGGGGGGCTGGGGGCGGCAGCAGCAATTCCGCGGCGGGCGAGGGGGCGTGGCGGGACGCGGCGGGACGGAGCAGAGGTGGGCGGGGCGTAGCGGGACGGTGCGGGCGGGGCGGGACGCTGCGGGGCGGGGCGGGGCGGTGCGATGCGGGGCGGAGCGGGGCGGGGTGGGGAGGGACGAGGCGGGGAGGGACGAGGCGGGAGGGACGAGGCGGGAGGGACGAGGCGGGGAGAGACGAGGCGGGAGGGACGAGGCGGGTGGGACGAGGCGGGAGGGACGATGCGGGAGGGACGATGCGGGGAGGGACGAGGCGGGGAGGACGAGGCGGGGAGGGACGAGGCGGGAGGGACGAGGCGGGGAGGGACGAGGCGGGGAGGGACGAGGCGGGGAGGGACGAGGCGGGGAGGGACGAGGCGGGGAGGGACGAGGCGGGGAGGGACGAGGCGGGGAGGGACGAGGCGGGAGGGACGAGGCGGGGAGGGACGGGCGGGGGGACGAGCCGGGGGCACGACCGAAGCCACCGGGCAGCCCAACGCAGAGGCGAGAGGCCGGCGCCGCGCCGGGTTGCCCAACGAGGGCGTGCTCCCCTCAGGCGGGAATTGCACTGCGCTTCCTTTGTGCGCGCGCACCGCTGCAACTTTTTCCTTGCGCGCTCCCGACTGCCCTCGCGTTATTTTAATTCGCTTTGAAATGGCCGCTCGTACTCGTGGCTTTTTACTCGAGATCGTTCATTTATTTCTATCCCAACATAACTTCTTTTGCTTCATTTTTGCATGATTTTTACTTAATTGTTCATCAAGAGACCAAGAAGTAGATACTATGTCATCTGTCTCCCAAGGATTTCAACCAGTTGGTGAGTTTTCATGGCGTATTGTGCTAGTACATATGAACTGCATTTAGGGATGTGAAATGACAAAAATCCTGTGTTCAAATTTATTTTGAAAACGTGTAAATGAAAAAGTAGCCTGAAAGGTGCAAGTATACACGTCGCTCTCCAAATATTTATGGATATAAATAAATGAGTAATTTTAGTAACTTTTGTAGCTGAAATGTTTTTTCTTCACTTACTAACTTTTATTGCAGAATTGAAAATAACATTAACATTTGACAACACTAGTAAAACTACCACCTGTTTAATACACTAATCACAATATTACTGTAGTACTTTTAATTCAATGTCACTTCATCATATGTAGAAAATTTATTTTAACCTCTTCAGACCCCAGGGTTAGTTTCGTAATTGTTGTTATTTCTGACATGAAAGGAAGGGTTATGATTGGAAGAAAGAGTTTTGGAAATGTTTTGTTTCTACATAGAAATATTTTTGTAGCCTATAGGTAACATTGGTTCTTTATTTTCCGGAAACATTCAGCATGCTGAATTACTTACTCTAGTAGGTCAAAGGAGCGTATCGAAATTTGCGTGGTCAGACGAAAGAGCAGGTCTCATGGCCTGAGTCTCGCCTCGTAAAAGAAGGCATTCATTCATTCATTCATTTTATCAACGTATGGTAATGCTAGGTTAGGTCTTGTGTGGGAATAGCGCTTAAAAAGATCTTTCCCTCGGCTTCCGCATTCGGTCCTTTCTTTCCCTGTCCCTCTCTCCTCTCAATCGCGGAGCTCCGAGCTCTCGTAGCCGAATGTGCGCGCATTGATTTCCACTCCGTCTCGCACCTGTCACAGCCCACCCTGGTCGCCGCCGCCGCCGCCTGCAGTTGATTATCCGCGAGATTGTGACGGCGTCCTTATCCCACCCGCGCACCCTCGTTTGCATTTACATTCGCTCATTCCTCCACTTCTCTCCTCCTCTAACGTCCACCCATCATCATCTCCTCGTCTGTTGCCGCCCGCACACGCCCGTCCACTCGTCATCGTCGCCTTTTTAAGTGAGAGAGATTCTTTAAAAAAAGAAGAAAAAAAGAAAAGAAAAAAGACGATGGTCTGGTTATCCCTCTTCGTTAATTTTCAAAACCCTTAAGTAATCACAGATGAAGGTCTGGATCCGCCTTTGGGGTCTTGCTCCGAAAGGGGCTTTTTCGAACTTCCTTTGTCGCCGGGCGGCCGGGATCTTTGTGCTCGCTGGCAGGTGGCCCTGTTCTAGCGGGCTTTAATCACCCTTCCGATTAACGTCCCCGCTCGCTCCTGGACTGCGCGACCTGTGCGCCTGCCAGCGCGTTCTCGGGAAAACTCAACCGCCGCGGAATGCGTTTTTGAAGTAAAATATTGTTCCCATCTACCTTTGACTGGTACACCGACAAAAATCAAAATTGTCGTACTCCTAAGTAGGGAATTAATGTTTCCATTTCTTTCATACGTTTTAATGCCATGTGCTACACATGTGTATTTATAAAAAAATACGTCATTGCTATTTTTTCATCTTCTAATAATTTAAATGCATTCCAGTAGAAGAAGAAGCTCTTAATAATCAAATATTTTTTTCAAAGGAAGATTCTTCATTTTCAGAAACAAATGATTACTCGTGTCTCAATTAGACACCCTTCTTATGGTCATATGTTGATGAAAGCGAAGTTAAAATAATTGAGATCAATTTTGATTTATGATGGAAATGGAAATGTACTACAGTCAGAATTTTGATTGTCCATTATGTTATCACTCCCCTGATAATGACTAATTAGAGACACAGACAAATTGGAGACAGTAAACTTGATATTTAGCGGATATGTGTGCTTATTGCAGGAAAGTAAGGGCAATTGCAGGTAGCGAGTCATTGAATTTTCATGACCTCTCTTATTTAAACATCATAATAATTTTCTCAGTACATTTCAGTAAACGTAAAGTGCCTTATTTTAACAATACATAGTATCCGAATTGTAAAGTGCAAAATGCGTTTCCAGTGTAGATGTTTATAGACATAACTTGCGAAATTTGTAAAAGAATTAAAATTTTGAATGGATCGTGCATTAGTTCTCAGAAGTATTGCATCAATTCTCGGAATATGATTCATAATGAAAGGGAAATTTGATCAAATATTATTGAATGAAAATTAATTCAAATCATTTGAAACACTAATAAATGTTCATTAGGAAACAAATAAACATTCCCGTACCAACGTCGTCTTAATAATCCAAAAGTAAACGCAATGAACACGTAATCTCTAAGCTTTTGACATTTTCAAATAAATGAAAGCTGACATTTCTTGTATTCTTCTAGTGTTCATTTCTGAATAATACCGTACCAATCCAACATAATTTTTACAGCGAGTTGAAGCTTTAGCTTACGTGTTCGCTGAACTCCGCGGGGTACGGTAGATACATCGGTTGCACTTGCATCGGTGGTTTTATCATGTTGATAAATGTCCTCTAGATCCTTTTTCAAAAACGTTAAAAAACGTTTCAAATTAAATACCGTGAAGTAAATCGTAAATATCATGAGAACGCTGCACGCAGAGTTATCTTTCATTTAAATTCGTAGAACACAACATTGACGTTTAGAAACTCTCGCACTGGGAGCGGTAGCTCAGTGCATCTACTGATGTCACTGCAGCGCCTCTGACCGGGAGGTCCTAGGTTCGAGTCCTGACGGCGGCAAGATTTTGGATACTAGCTTTCCAGCTAGGTCGAATTCAGTCGCTGCCCGGAGGATAATTCTAGCGGCCGGCTGCTCTGATCGGTAGTGTTCCGTGGTTTCTCCGATCAATACCAGGCGAATGCCGGAGTAGTACCCTACCAAACGGGCCACGGACCGCGCGCGATCTGTCATTTCTATTCCTTGTCCTATCCTCTCCTCTTACACACACACACACACTAACATGCACCACACTATCACATATTCCGGGAGACCGGTCGGGAGCTTAGAGCTTGTCCCGGCTGGCGCGGTGCCCCGCTGGTGGGAGAGTCCTGGTTAGGGGGAAACCCCACTAGCCGACGGGAGGTCGGCGCCGGATCTCGCCATCCAGCGGGGAAGATCACCGCCATCTCCCGAGAAAAAACATGCACTACACCAACGGGAATAATGACCGAAACAGTTGGCACAAAAAAATCAATCAATCCATTCTTCGTTTTTAACTCTCCGTTAGTGTGGCACGGTCTCTGAGACCGGGCCTATCAAAACTCTTATTTACATTTATGACTGTTCGAGTGCGGAACTTGTACATTCTTGTACCTCCTGCAGTTTTGAATTCGCATTGCATGAGTTATTGATAATGTTTGAAAATTGACCGTTGTGACAAGACACTGCAACACGGTCCATGAGACCGGGCACACTGTTCGTGTTGTGATCGTAGTGAGTGAACTAGTAATTTATACATATTTATTGGACATGATTTTCGGAGATTGTTTTGAACTTTCACATTGAATTATGATTAATATTTATTTTTATATAAAAACAAACTTCCAGTGTCAAAAGTGCAAGGTATTCATGTGCCTTCAACACTTTGAAGTTTTGGGCACAAACTGTGAGTGTATTTCGTAAATAGTAAGTCATAGTTTCGTGACATTATTACTAATTATGCCAGCTAATATGATTCTGGTAAAAAATTTTACAAAACAGAAACAACAGAACGTTTAAATCCCAATCTTCTTAAACTCTTCATACATTCTGACTTTAAATGTGATCACTGCTTCTAATTCATTTATTTTTATGCTACTTTTCTTGGTCATTTTTCTTGGAAGTGTGTTTATTAATTGTTCGTGTGAGGTCTTTGAGATATTTAATATATTGTTACCGTTCCCATTTTATTAAGCAAACGAAACTCGAATACCCGGTCTAAGAGACGAGCCGCACTGTTCATGTCCGTTTATTTCACCACACGCAGGATTAAACACAGCCCATGCTTGCGTGTACGCTGCCGGACGAAGCCTCCAGGGCAGGCATTGGCGGGCGAGCTCCTTGGGCGCGAGGGGCGATGGTCTGAGCGGGCGGCGGCGAATCAATTAAGTGGACGGCGAGGGCGAGGGCACGGACACCGCACGCCGGACCGACTCCGGCCTAGGACAGGGAGGCGAGGCCTTTGCAGCCCTGAGACTCGGTGGCACGGGAGACGAAATGAAACTTCTCCATCACGCAGTTGGGACCACATTTCCTGGAGATATCGATAGGGAAAGTGTCTTATATACGGGAATAGAAGAAGTTGAAGAAATCATTAATGAATATATTTTATTGTGAAATTTGATGTATTGTGAAAATTTTATATAAAAGGTTCGAGCATGGATATGATTGGTGAGGTAACGGCGATGGCAGCAGAGGACATAACGGGAAGGTGGGACGAGGGAGGCCGTGGACGGAATTTCGACAATATTCATTGATACTTGCGGGTACACCAACTGCTATGGTCATTAGTCCAGTTAGTGCAGTAAATGTTTTGTGAGGTGGTATATTTCTCCCCCACTAACTGGTGACATCCGGTGCCTATCTACTCGTCAGCTTGCGGATGATTGTCCCTCAAGGTATCTCTCTCAACGGGACACCGCCCCAACCTGGAAAAACTCTTTGCTCCCAACTGGTGTTGCGGCATATGTGGTAGTGTTCATAAGAGTAATTGAGTGTGTAAGTAAAGAGATTCGGTAAAAAAGAGGAAGGAAACGCGATCCGTGGTCTGTTTTTTAGAGTAATATTGCTCCGGTATTCGCTTAATATTGATGGGATAAACCACGGAAAACCGATTTAGAGAAGCTAGCCGCTAGAATTGACCTCAGACAGCGGATGAATTGGAACTAGCTATTCGCTAGTTCCGAAAATCCGTCATCGAAACTGGAATGCTAGAAGCTCCCGTTCAGAGTCGCTGCAGTCAGCGGTAACGCTAACTCTGAGTTAAACTCTGTCGGCATATCGACAACAGTACCGGCGTTTTACCGGGAGCGGTAGCTCAGTGCAACAACTGATGTCACTGCAGCGCCTCTGAACGGGAGGTCCTAGGTTTGGCAGGATTTTCGACCCTAGCTTTTCAGCTAGGTCGAATTCAGTCGCTGTCTGGAGGAGAATTCTAGCGTCCGGCTGCTCTGATCGATAGTTCTCCGTGGTTTCTCCGATCAGCACCAGGTGAATGCCGGAGCAGTACCCTAACATACGGGCCACGGACCGCGCGCGATCTATCCTTCCTCTTCCTTGTCCTATCCTCTCCCCTTACACATACACACTTACACTAACATGCACTACACTAACACAGCATCTGGGAGACCAGTCGGAAGGTTAGAGCTTGTACCGGCTGAGTCGCGAACAGTAAGGTCGGCCGAGAGTCCTGGTTAAGGGGAATCTCTGCTACCCGACGGTAGGTCGGCGCTGTATCTCGCCATCCAGCAGAGGAATATCACTGCCTCCTTCCGAGAGAAATATGCACTACCCTTACCGGACTAATGACGTACGCTGTTGACGCGCCCGGAATCACTAACCAACAGATATCCAACATCTAACCTCTTTCACCCATCACGGGTATTTCTGCTCTTTTCCATTAATGTTGCTCCTTCCTTTCTTCTTTCCTTGATTCTTGCTTTTCTCATCGTGCGTTTCGCTCGCCTCCGCACGCTCTCTCCTCCGCCTCGCCGAGGTAAACAGGGAGCGGCAGCGCTCGCGCCGCCTGGGGTTCGCCACCCGCGGGCGATGTTTTTGCAGCCGCCGCCTGCTGTTATTGGAGCGTCGGTCCGGGAGAAAGGCACCGCCCCCGTCCCGCCCCGCCGACCCCCCTCCCCCACCCCCCCCGCTCCAGTCCTTGTTTCGCCCTTTGCCTCCCCCCCCCCGCAACCCCGGGGCCGCCTCACCCCGCCCCGCCCCGCCCCGCCCCGCCCCTGCTCCGTCCCCCGCCCCTCCCCGCCCCGCCCCTTCCCCACCCCGTCCCAACCCCGGAGCCGCCCCACACCCTTCCTCCGCCCCCGCCCCCGCCCCCGCCCCCCACCCCGGCCACCGGCGCCGTTGCCTCGTGCGCTCCCCAGGGAATCATAAACATAACCGACAAAGGACGCGAAAATGTTGACAGAATGAAGTGGTAAACACATTGCGGGATTCGGTCATGGGTATCTGCCGCCGGAGGAAGATCTTGTTTCCTTTTGACGACTCGCGAGTTTCCTGTCCCATGTGTTGCTTCGTTCTGTTTGTTGTCGGAAGGGCAACCGATAGATAGTTTTCAGAGTGTTTGCGGTTATGAGGATGGCAATGGGAGAACCACGTTTGCGCTGGGTATTTTCGAAACGATTACGCTTTCTGGTTTTTACTTTTAAGAAACATTTTTTGTTTCCCGGGGATATATTGTTTTGAATTATCTAGCCTACATGGTTTTCACCTACGTTAATTTTTAACACACTTTTTCAAACCGCAATATTTTATTAAATGGTAATATTTTGCATAACACGAAAAAGTATACGTTTTTGTTTAACGTTCTTTACACTAGCAACAATTTTTTTATATCTCCTATGTCCTCATAAATACTAACTTTGTATTGATTTTCATTGGTAAACTTTGTTATAATTTCTCTATTTTCTCTCTTTCAATTAACATATAATTCTTTCAATACGGTTTCTGTTCGAGAAAATGTTAATAGAATATTAACGCAACCTGACCATCACCAAATTTTCCTTCCCGTACAAAGTTCAAGCCGTCACGAACTTATGAGATATCACCGTCATGCGACACTTCTTGGCGTCTGTTGGTTTACGAGGCTTAAAGTTTTCTATGCTGAAGTTAAAATATTTTATGACAATGCTAAGTATTATTTCAAACCCTGCAATAAAGTTCATCTGTAAAATTAAGCGAAAAAAGAAAATACGTAAAATCATCTTATTGGAATTTTGGCGTATGCAAGTAGTTTTATAATACACATACGTAAACCCGTTTCCCCTATCATATGAAATCGCGTGTGGATTATTTTACCATTGCACACATTGCCAACATTAATACCGATATCTGTATCTCATTAACGCCCGGGGCGCCGTAGGAAGCAACATAAGATACTCTTAAGCTTCTCCCAAGGAGTTGCAAAGTCGTAAGAAGCAACACGAAACTTAAAGGATTTACATCTGTAAGCCGCTGACAAGAGGGACTCGACCTTTCAGTAACAAACTTCTCCTTCCATCCTTGATACTTGAATCACGTAATAGGGATGTGAGATCCTTTTCCAGGAAACCTGTTAAGAAAGTCGATACATAATACTTAAAGTATCTCAGATAATTCACGTTGTCTACATCTGTGATCATCTAGCTTAGAGACGAAACGTTAAATTGTATAATTAAAATTTATCTCAATTAGTAGCAGAAACTTTATATTACGCTTTCAAAGAGATTGATAATCTGATGAGACGAGAAAATGATGAATGGATCTTTTTATATTGTTTTCAACAATAGTTGGATGTAACTTAATATAAACGAAGGACATGAGACTGATTCTTAAGGCAGTACAGCCCTGAAGAGGACCGCGACACGTCGGTCGAAACGTCGACACCTCAGCCTTCGACGCGGCGACACCCGGACAGCCCAGATCATGGGACAGTTTCGTTCATTAAGATCAAATTATTATTGTTGTTGTTGTTATTATTATTATTATTATTATTACTATTATTATTATTATTATTATTATTATTATTCCTCTAATTCACGACTAAAAAGGTTATCTGTCGGTTGAATATAAAATTTACTCCGGGTGGCAAACAACTTTCTCAGGAGTAAATGTAGGATCTGTCACTGCATCCGCAAATAACAGTATCCACACTATTGAGAATGGTCCTGAGAGCGACGGTCGTGATTAATACGTTTCTTGGAGGCTCCAGCAATATGTAACAAAAACAATGTCAATTCAACTAACCAATAAACACCGATGAAGGAACAATAAATGATTTAATGTTAGCTACGTAAAAAAGACGTCCTCTTCACTAACATTCCATAAAAAACAGATTACATAATAATTATTATGTTGTGCACGTGTTTAGCTCATTAGAGAAGTGCAATTCTTACATTGCTTACTCAAATCACATGGCGAAAACAATTCCTTAGTCTCACATGGAAACAACAAACGTGGTTCGAAACCTCCACACCATCTTCGCATCAGAACCCATCGCCTGGATCAACTACCGCGCTGAAAATTACTTTACCAGCGAAGTTCTCCTCTCGCCGGAAAGCATCTCCGCTTTCACGGCACATTCCTTCGTCGCCCCTGGCGCTCGACAGGCGAAACGAGCCCCAACAGCCTCGACGGGCGGCGACCGACACCTTCAGCGCCATCACCACCGTCACCGCTCGCGCCCACGCCCCCGCCAACACCCCCGCCACCGCCGCCTTCGCTGTTTTCCCCGCCGCCCCGCCGCCTCCGACGCCGCCTGCGCCGCCGCCTCCACCGCCGCCGCCTCCGCCGCCTCCGCCGCCTCCGCCGCCTCCGCCGCCTCCGCCGCCTCCGCCGCCTCCGCCGCCGCCGCCTCCGCCGCCTCGCCGCCTCCGCCTCCTCGCCTCCGTCGCCTCGCCGCCTCCGCCTCCGCCTCCGCCGCCTCCGCCGCCTCCGCCGCCTCCGCCGCCTCCGCCGCCTCCGCCGCCTCCGCCGCCTCCCCGCCCCCGCCGCCTCCTCCGCCTCCTCCGCCTCCGTCGCCTTCGCCGCCTCCGCCGCCTCCGCCGCCTCCGCCGCCTCCGCCGCCTCCGCCGCCTCCGCCGCCTCCGCCACCTCGCCGCCTCCGCCCTGCCCTCCGCCGCTCCGCCGCCTCCGCCGCCTCCGCCGCCTCCGCCGCCTCCGCCGCCTCGCCTCCTCCGCCGCCTCCGCCGCCTCCGCCGCCTCCGCCGCCTCCGCCGCCTCCGCCGCCTCCGCCTCCGCCTCCGCCGCCTCCGCCGCCTCCGCCCCTGCCGCCTGCCGCTCCGCCGCCTCCGCCGCCTCCGCCTCGCCGCCTCCGCCTCCCGCCGCCTCCGCCGCCTCCGCCGCCTCCGCCGCCTCCCTCGCCGTCCGCCTCCGCCGCCTCCGCCGCCTCCGCCGCCTGCCTCGCCGCCTCCGCCGCCTCCGCCGCCCCCCGCCTCCGCCGCCTCCGCCGCCTCCGCCGCCTCCGCCGCCCCTGCCGCCTCCGCCGCCCCGCCGCCTCCGCCGCCTCCGCCGCCTCCGCCGCCTCCGCCGCCTCCGCCGCCTCCGCCGCCTCCGCCGCCTCCGCCGCCTCCGCCCCTCCGCCGCCTCCGCCGCCTCCGCCGCCTCCGCCGCCTCCGCCGCCTCCGCCGCCGTCGCCTTCGCCGCCTCCGCCGCCTCCGCCGCCTCCGCCGCCTCCGCCGCCTCCGCCGCCTCCGCCGCCTCCGCCGCCTCCGCCGCCTCCGCCGCCTCCGCCGCCTCCGCCGCCTCCGCCGCCTCCGCCGCCTCCGTCGCCTTCGCCGCCTCCGCCGCCTCCGCCGCCTCCGCCGCCTCCGCCGCCTCCGCCGCCTCCGCCGCCTCCGCCGCCTCCGCCGCCTCCGCCCCTCCGCCGCCTCCCCCCGCCTCCCCGCCTTCGCCGCCTCCGCCGTCTCCGCCGCCTGCGCAGCCGCCTCCACCACCGCCCCCACCGCCGTTAAGGCCATCACTACCGTTCCCACCGGCACCACTGCCGCCGCCACCACCACCTCCGCACAGCGACCGCCGCCGCCGCCGTCCGGGTGACGCGGGAGGCGTCAAGAGGGCATCTCCGGAACTCGAGGCCGGCGCCTCGCCTGTCTAGCCCGCTCTCCCCCTCGCCCTGGCCCTTGGCCGGCCTCTGCGGCGCCCGGGGCGGGGACCTTGCGGTGGGGCGCCGCCCTGCGTACGACGGCGTCGGTGGGCGACGCGCAGCCGGCGCCCGAGGCCACACGAGGCCACAAAGACCTGCACGGAAAGGCCGCTCGAGGGAGGGGCAACGACGCTGGCAGGAAAGGATCGGCCTTCATCGCGCTGAAGTGCACTCGGCGGAGAAAGATTCCTCGCTTGGTACGATCACGCAGCAAAGTTATTGATTTGGTAAAGCAACTGGGGAATCGTTTCGGTACATATTATACAGGGATCCAGGAACGTTTCTCCACACCGAACTGAGTCAGGGCTTCTATTACAAATTGCATTTGTGTTGGTGGAAACCAGATCACTGAGAAGCAAGTGAATGGTACAAGGAACGTTTCTCCATTAGAGAGTCGTGATTAAATTTAATTTCATGTAAATTTTTTAAATTTTTTTTCATGTACATTAAATTTAATGTGCGCAAGTAAGTTAAGTGAGCAGTCGTACATTAAATCTACATTGATTTGAATTTACGGATAATTTAATGCCCAGGTACATTAATATCCCTTTAATGTACAAGGTACATTAAAATTCATGTATAGTCGTAAATTAAATCTACATTAAATTTAATGTAATTTCTGACGATGTGGTTATGGTGGGCACACAAATTAACTTTTTCAAGCTGCAGTTCATTCTATTAGTATAATTTCTCTTTGCTAGCACTCTCACCAGCAAGGTGAGATGCGAAGAGACTTTCCTGGCGTGCTCAATACGTAATCGGACGTAAAACATAACATAAAATCGCATTTACGTAATCGGATTTAAAACATAGAAGAAGCATAAATTTATCTGCACAAGCAACGTGGCAATATGTGCACCAAACGTACAGACATCAAAAATTTTTATTGTTGGCGGCCGTTTTTAGAGTATCGCGGAAACCGCCCCTGGTGTACCCTTTGGAGCAAAACGTATCTTTGAAGGTGTAATAGAACCGATCAATGGGATTTACTGGCTCCGCTATAACGAAAAAACGTAAACTTTTCTAGGCATTCCGTTGACACTCGCCTCAAACCAAACTTGGTTTGGTCACCATAATCGCCCGCCCTTTCACCCCTGTGACTAGTTCCGGGATTGTGTTTACGCAACACCACACGGCAACGCGCGAGATTCCTCGGTTGATTGAGTGATTGATTTTTTCGTGTTTCCGGGCGCTTCAACTGCTTCGGTAATTCGTCCCGTTAGTGTAGTGCATGTTTTTTTTCTGTCGGAAGATGGCGGTGATCTTTCCCCGCTGGATGGCGAGATCCGGCGCCGACCTACCGTCGGCTAGTGGGGTTCCCCCTAACCAGAACTCTCCCAGCAGCGGGGCACCGCCTCAGCCGGGACAAGCTCTAAGTTACCGACTGGTCTCCCGGAATATGTGGTAGTGTGATACATGTTAGTGTGTGTGTGTGTGTGTGTGTGTGTGTGTGTGTGTGTGTAAGAGGAGAGGATAGGACAAGGAAGAGGAAGGACAGTTCCCGCGCGGTCCATGGCCCGTTTGGTAGGGTACTGCTCCGGCATTCGCCTGGTGTTGATCGGATAAACCACGGAAAACTACCGATCAGAGCAGCCGGCCGCTAGAATTACATGATTAATTTCATGAATTTGATGTGCATAAAGTGTTGATATTGTAAATAATAGGATTAATTTTAACCATTTCTTCAAGCATTTCCTTAATTTGTTACTATATGAAAGATACCTTGCGTTGTACAGCTATTTATTAATCACAATATTCTATTGCGAAGGAGAAGAAATGAATTCTGTGGATAAAGTACTCCGGCTCTGGCTCAATTGCAGGTGTTGAAAGAATAGCTAGCACAATTCTTCGAGTGAACTCTAGCAGAGCAACATTCTTATTTGCTCGTTTGTACAAGCAATGAATTGACAACGGCTGCGTTGAGGCAGAAACAAAATATTGGAATGTACCATTTCTTATTCCGTATTCGGATACGGTATAATCCACGCAATCGATCGAAAAGATCGACGCCGCCCCTACATTTATTGTATTCCTTTACTAAATTCGGCATTGCGACTGATGTTACCGGGAGCGGTGGCTCAGTGCATCAACTTGTTATTAAATTTCATACCCCAAAATATATATGATACTATGTATCACAATATTTTGTTTTTTAATTTTCTTTAAATCACATCAAAAGATCACGACTCTCTCAGCAGATATGCAAAGGGAATATTATTATTCATAAATAAATAAATCATAAAATATAAATCAACATACCGGGGCGTCATTGTCGACAGTGCCACTACAGATCCAAGAAAAATGAATGTTGTTCAAATCCAAAGAATGGAGTAGAAACTGATTTCAAATCAGTTGAAGTAATGTTGCCAAACGTCTTTAGAGAATGCAACTTCTTTGAAACGTTAAATTTAATATTTACTCATACCAGAAATATTGAAGTGTACAAGCATATATGGTATAAAATTTCATACAATGGACAGCTTTAGGTTTATACGATATTCATTCGTTTAAAACATAACTTGCAACTAGTACTTTTTTCTTAACAGTATATTGTCGTAATATGTAGAAAGTATGAGTAGAATGTGAATCATCAAGACCTATTTAAAATTGAAAAGTTTAATGGTCATCAGATACGAAAGGAAACAACACATACAGAAATTCTAACACATTGATGATATGTTTTGCCTTATAATGAACAAATGTAGGTATATTCTCGTTCCTCATCCGCAAAGAGCTTTTCACGAACTGAACTAAACAACGTTTCAAACGCAGAACCTCGACTTGAAATACGTGCACTGCAAAAAGTTTCGTGAATGCACATTTTGAAGTGAAAAGCGTATATCACGTACGTTCTGACTTCTCTGAATGGCGTGTGACGCTGCACTGCGTATTGCTTGACAGCTCCGGCTAGCGCGCTGCGTAACGAAGCCTCCAGAATCACCCCTCACCACCCCCACCTCGGACCCAGGGGCATGTCACGCTACTCAGCAGAACGCACGTACCCGGCGGGTTGCCTACCCGGCGTAAAGGTCTTCTCTGGGTCACGTGCTCGCAACCGGCGGAGCATCAGGATTCCACGGAGCGCTCAGACGGAGACGCTACGTTGATTGATTGATCGATCGACCGATTGATTGATTGGTTGAATTCTTCGTCAACGGCGCGTCGATGGATGTTTGCTCATTCGCCCCTTAAGTGTAGTGCTTGTTTTTGTCGTGATATGGCGGTGATCTTCCGCCGCTGGATGGCGAAATCCGGCACCGAGTCGGCTAGTGAGGTTTTCCCCTAACCAGGACTCTCCCACCAGCGGGGCACCATCCCTGCCTGGACGAGCTTTGAGCTCCCGACCGGTCTCCCGGAATATCTGGTAGCGCAGTGCATGTTCGTGTAAGTGTATGTGTGTAAGGGGAGAGGATACGACAAGGAAGAGGAAGGACAGATCTGGGTACTGTGCCGGCATTCGCCTGGTGTTGATCGGGAAAACCACGGAAAACTACCGATCAGAGCAGCCGGCCGCTAGAATTCTTCTCCAGACAGCGACTGAATTCGACCTACCTGAAAAGCTAGTGCCGAAAATCCTGCCGCCGTGGGGAGTGTAACCTAGGACCTTCCGGCCAGAGGCGCTGCAGTGACATCAGTTGATGCGCTGAGCTACCGCTCCCGCTAAATATTGATCGGAGAAAGCGTGAACAACCGGAAGAGCAGCGCGGGTTCCAGCCGCTGCGAGTGGGCGCGGGCGGCAGAGGCGAGGCGGTGGGGCGGGCAGTGGTCGGCGGAATGCAGACGCCGTTCGGCAGGGGCTGATGGATCGCGGCGTTGGCAGCGTTGCACGCCGGCTATTTGTTTGAGCGGCGGGCGGCCGTTACGCCGAACCGCTGCCGTGCCAGCCCCTCCCCACCCCCCGCGGGCCTTCTGCATTCCCAGGCCGCCGCCGCCGCGAAATTTACGCGCGTACGTTGCCACGACCGCACAACTTCCCCGCCGCCGTGCCGCGCCCCGCCGCGCGCCCATACTTTCTCTCACTCCAGACATGGCGGTCAACCGCCCCCACCCGCCCCTACACCCGCCCTACACCCGCTCCTACACCCGCCCCTACACCTGCCCCTATACCCGCCCCTACACCCGCCACTACACCGCCCCCACCCGTCCCAATCGCCCCGTCCGCCCTCACCTGCCCCCACCCTCCCTCATCTGCCCCCATCCACCGCCACCCGCCCCCACTGCCACCGCCCGCCCCCTCCCATCCCCTCCCGTCCCCTCCCGTCCCCTCCCGTTCCCTCCCGTCCCCTCCCGTCCCCTCACGCCCCCTCCCGCCCCTCCGCCCCTCCCTCCGTCCTCCGTCCCCTCCGTCCCTCCGTCCTCCTCCTCGTCCCTCCGTCCCCTGTCCTCCCGTCCCTCCGTCCCTCCCGTCCCCTCTCCGTCCCTCCTGTCCCCTCCGTCCCTCCGTCCCCTCCGTCCCTCCGTCCCCTCCGTCCCCTCCGTCCTCTCCTCCCGTCCTCCTGTCCTTCCTCCTCGTCCCTGTCCCCTCGTCCCTCCGTCCCTCCGTCCCCTCCGTCCCTCCGTCCTCCGTCCCCTCCGTCCTGTCCCTCCGTCCTCCGTCCCTGTCCTCCGTCCCTCCGTCCCCTCCGTCCCTCCGTCCCCTCCGTCCCTCCGTCCCTCCGTCCTCTCCTGTCCCTCCCGTCCCTCCGTCCCCTGTCCCTCCGTCCTCCTGTCCTCCGTTCCTCTCCGTCCCTCCGTCCTCCGTCCCCTCCTGTCCCTCCGTCCCCTCCCGTCCCTCCGTCCCCTCCCCCTCCTCCCGTCCTCCTCCGTCCTCCGTCCCCTCCGTCCCCTCCGTCCCTCCGTCCCTCCGTCCCTCCTGTCCCCGTCCTCGTCCTCCGTCCCTCCGTCCCCTCCTCGTCCCCCCGTCCCCCTCCTCGTCCTCCTCCGTCCCCTCCGTCCTCCGTCCCTCCGTCCCTCCGTCCCTCCGTCCCCTCCCGTCCCTCTCCTCCGTCCTCTCCTGTCTCTCCTCGTCCTCCGTCCTCCGTCCCGTCCTCACTCTCAACAGCCACATTCAACTGCCCCACCGCCCACCGCCCCATATACCCCACTCACCCCTACTTATCCCATGTTGTTCGTGAGGACGTAGCCCTACCTCGTCTTCATCTCACGTTGCTAGCAATTCTAAGATCGCGTTTCCACTTTCGGATTGTCCTCTGTGTGTTTCGGCGCAATCTTCGGCTTTCTCACATCGTACTGTGTGCACCATAGTTCTCTTTTTGTCGTTTTGGTTTTCCCCTTGATTTCTACATCTATAACACCGTAACTGTTCTCTGATTTGTGTTTCATATCTTTAGGAGAATGTTCTGTTAATTGTTTAATTTTCCACTTTGTAACTCTTATATCAACATACAAGCTCAAAGAATTTCTATGCAAGCTAAATAATTAACATGGAGGTGATTTTAAACAGTCTGGAATGTCTATTCTCCAAATGAATGGGTACGTGGCAAAGCAGTACTAGTCTAGAAATTTAATTTTGAAATATTTCGTGTCAATCAGTAACATTTGATTAGATTTGACAAACTGTAGAGATTTAAACAATTTTCTTATTTAAGAAAATTATTTTCTGAATAATAGTGGCAATAAAAAACGTGATCCTAGTATGTTATAATTTAAATAAAAACTGTCGGCTTGTACTGGTTTTCATCTCATTGAAAATTTCTATGATAAAATGAATAATAAGCACTTTTCGCTGACAAGTATTTTGTGTAATAGTTTATGTTAATGAGATTTTATACTTAAGGACTGTTATACTTTCGTCTTTCATGTTTTTGAGACAGAACTGCCAGAAGAATTCCTGTCATTCCGTTAACCTGAATGTGTGATATTCGATTCAAACTCATGAATGTTTGTTTACACGCTTGACTATGAACACTTTCTTTCAGCCCAAAATAATGAAAATGACTGGCTCTTTGCTCACCGTTTCCTCACCTCTCACTCTTCTGGTCATTACAGGCAAACTTTTGATCAGTAACAAAACAAGTAAAGTACATCAGCCTCTGTACATATGCAGGACAGATACTGTTCTTTCTCTCATCCAAGAGAAAGACTGCCTATTTTGAAGTCAAATACCTCATATTGAACTGATTTCAGTCCCATAAGTTTTCTTCCTCCGGTAATATATTTGTCTTAAGTGGAAAAACTAAATGCACATTAAAATATAATGGTTGTGATCAATAAAACTTATGAGATTAATGTAAAATGTACTAAGTGATTTCAAAATTCCAGCAGAATTATAATAATCTCAATGATTACCACAATGCATATGTCGTAAAAACCTTGTATGATCCTTTAAGTTACGAAATAACAAAAATTACCAAAGAAATTTTGAATGTCCGTACCGTCGTTCACAATTGAGAGAAACATACATTTATTAGAAGACAGGTGTCGAGACACGATTGAAGTTGTTCGTTTTGAAAACCATTGAATAAAATAGGCGAATCGGAGTCGCACATTCCACTCGGCTGCTCGGGCGCCGCGAACATCGCTCTGCATGAGCCGCGACACGCCCCCTCGCCGCGCCCGCCCGAGGCGCGAGGGCCGGCGCTAAATAAGCAAAGCGCGCTGTGTCCGGCGGCCGAATTGGGCTTCGCGGAGAGCATGAATAAACGACGCGGACACACGCGATTCGCGGCGCTGATACCCGGCGGCGCTGATACACGGCGCTGATACTCGGCTCACCCCTTAAACCAGCGGAGGACACTTTCTCTTAAAACACCGAGGAACATTGGATACTTTTTTCCGGAGTGCGAATTAAAGATGGATTGAATTTTGGTTGGTTGATGATTCCGGGCGCGTCAACAGCTTTGGTCATTAGTCCTGCAAGGGTTGTGCATATTTTTCCTCGCGCTGATCTTCCCTCGCTGAATGGCCAGATCCCGCGCCGACCTACCGTCGATTAGCGGGGTTTTCCCCAACCAGGACTCTCCCACCAGCGGGGCAACGACCCAGCCGGGACGAGCTCTAAGCTCCAGACCAGTCTCCCGGAAGGTCTTTAAGTCATTACAATACCTACATTCTACCGCGTTCTAACCTTTCATATTCTGGTATTCACCCCAAATGGTCTCTCCATCGCATCAATGCCGAGGAAAAGAGACCATAAGGTACGGCTGAGGAAAAAAACCCTGAAGGGGGAAAACCTGCCGTCAGAAGCCGAGTACATGCTAATCTATCCTATTTTTGTTTTTAAACTATTTATTTATTTGGCGCGGGCGTCAGGTATTCTCCTTCCAGTGTTTGGCCTCCTCAGCACGTGAAAACAAACAGCGCCACAGAAATTCGTCCGCACCAACGCCTCTGCCCTTACATTTCGGATTCCCACTTCCTTTCGCCCCCAATGTTCTTATTACTTTAACTGTTTCCTTTTATTTTATACACACACACACACACACACACATACACATAAAAGCTGCCACATTGAAGTGTTTTTTTCTTAATGGAGAAGGTTTATATGCTGTTCATTTTGCTGTAACACTCCATTACATGGCGCTGCAGCACCAAATGTTACAGTTAAATGCAATTCACAATCCACCCGGGCTTCTTTGATGCTGAGCGTTGCCTTGTGATGCGGGTGGGGTCGAGCAGGTCAGTACAAGCGGCTGGCGCGCGATGTAGATGGGACGAAACTAATGATGAGCTAGAAGACGACAGCGAGGGGGCCATTGCGGCCCGGGAATAACTGACGCTGACGGAGCAGGAAGATGGCGGGCCATGTTTCTACGAGTTTATATAAAAGCGGATTCTATACGCATTAAAACATGCACGTAAACTTTCGCGGCTAGAGTCGATGACTTGCTCGAGTCGAGCACTCTCTCAAATGCGTTCTCGCGGGCTGTTATGAATTAGTTTACCATACAATCACCTAAGACACCTTCGCGTGTGTTAATGAGATGATAAGTTGTTAATTGAGTGTATTAATAGAATTCTGTGGGAAATATAGTTATTCAAATTATCGTTCCATGTTGTCGCGGCTGGAAGAATTATTCTTTGACGAAGGACATCATGGATAAGAGCCCAAAATTGATTGCTGATTTAACCTGGGAAATAGATTTTATTACATAAGAGCGGTTTTCTTCCTATATTCAAAATTCAAGTAGTTTATGGCTTAGTGTAGGGATCACAGAGTTTTGAAAACGTGCACAGTATTCACTTCTCCCCATAGCACGTTATACACAGTCTTTAACTGTTTTTTGACGTAAATAAGTAATAAAAAAATTACAGGCCACACTGACACTGATAACATTTACGACACCAGTTCTTGCGCAGTCGCTGCTCAGTTTAGATATTTTGCTTTACTTTTGTAAATTAATACGGTACAAGAGTATTTCATGTTACGAATTGTAATGAAAGAAGTTTTGCATACAATAAGGAACTATGTTTTAATGCGTTTCTGGCTGTCCGGGTGACGCCGCGTAGTGGGCTGAGCGACTGACGTTTCGCCTGCAATGTCGCAGTCTTCCTCAGGGCGGTGGCAACGCGTTGCTGCGCTTCGGGAATTAAGTACTACCCGGCCTAGGCGCCCGGGTGGTGCAAATGCGCCGTGATTGGCGGAGAGGTCCCTCTGATTGGCTAGCGATCTGTGCCAACCCGGGTCTCACTCCGGCCGTTCTAGTGGTCGGACGGTGTGGGGCAGTCGCGTATTCGTGATAATAAAGATTTCCAGGCCAGGTTAAGGTTGAGGCCGGCGTCCGCGTTGATGTTGTGCGGCCGTCTATTGATTTTCAGAGCCTCTTTGATGCGTCTAGGCCAGTATCGGTTTTCCTTGTGCAGGAGCCGAGTCTTGTCAAAGTCGATGGCACGTCCCGAAACCTCGGAGTGGTGCGCTATAGCCGAACGGTTGGCGTGGTTGTGGTTATAATGGGATATGTGTTCCCTACGACGTTCGGTCACCGTGCGCCTGGTCTCGCCGATGTAAGTTCTGCCCCAGCTGCAGGGAACTTCATAAACCCCTGCCGACTGAAGAGGTGGTCTTTGATATGCACCAGGGCGTTGTGTGTCGACATGACAGGCGAACGGTCGGCCGCTCAGCCCACTACGCGGCGTCACCCGGACAGCCAAGAAGGCATTAAAACATAGTTCCTTATTGTATGCAAAACTTCTTTCATTGCAATTCGTAACATGAAATACTCTTGTACCGTATTAATTTACGAAAGTAAGTCAAAATATGTAAACTGAGCAGCGACTGCACAAGAAGTGGTGTCGTAAATGTTATCAGTGTCAGTGTGGCCTGTAATTTTTTTATTATTTATTTACGTCAATCAATTCATCTACAGTTAAAGCTATGTATGACGTGCTACGGAGAGAAGTGAATTCTGTGCACGTTTTCAAAACTCTGTGATCCCTACGCTAAGCCATATACTCTTTGAATTTTGAATACAGGAAGAAAACCGCTCCGATGTAATAAAATCTATTTCGAAGGTTAAATCAGCAATCAATTTTGGGCTCTTATTCATGATGTCCTTCGTCAAGGAATAATACTTCCAGCCGCGACAACATGGAACGATAATTTGAATAGCTATATTTCCTACAGAATTCTATTAACACAATCACTTAATTAACAACTTAATAATCTCATTAACACACGCGAAGGTGTCTTAGGTGATTGTATGGTAAACAATTCATAAGAGCCCGCCAGAACTCATTTGAGAGAGTGCTCGCGTTAATGCAGAAGTATTTTCGGAGTTGTGAGTCAATGTTACGGGTATACGGTGACACACGCCCTGAGAACGAATTAGATCGAAAATTCTACAGCATTGCAATAGCATGTCACCAAGTGATGAACAACCTGAATGAACTATTCTCGGATGTGACGAACGTCCGTACGCTGCATTATTCAGGTTCTCTACAATGTGACTGAGAACGTTTGTGTTTCAACTACCAAAATGCATGTAGCTCGATGAACTTGATTGCTGGGTTCTATGAATTAAAAAAAATGATGGATCGCCTTTTTTTCGAGACAGTATACAATCAGAACAATTACAACTGATGCACTCTTTTCAACTACGTTCCCGCTTGAAGATTACATTTCATTAGGAAGAACAGTTGGATTTATACAGTCATTGGCGTTTGCACGTACCACTATAAAAATGTATTTGCGGAGAGAATATTTCGTTTTCTCGGCAATAACTACTTTATCAGCAATTTTTATAGTACATTGTTTTTATTTATATTTTTGATTAATTTTGATGACTCAAAATGATCGAATATTTATATTTATGGTTTTGTTACAGGTGAGTTGCTGTGATCAAATTTTTTGTAGTGGAAAAAATGTCGAACGGTGAGTGAAGTTTCTGTAATATTTTATCAAAAACCATTTATCATTTTTTACTTAGTTTTAAATCTATGTTTCCTAAGTAAGGGAAAACTACAATCGTATTGAAGTAAGTATATTTATATCTTCATTATTTTGATTTTTGTCGGGCAATTCAAATTTTAGTTTTGTTTTCTGAATTCTTAATTTAAGTTTATTTTCGCTCGTAGCTAATAATGGACTCATTGGTGCACTATTGTTCAGATAAAGAACAAATGTAACCAAAATCTCATTATTTAAATTACCATGGTATTTGTCATATTCAATTTTTTACCTGTGAGTGGCATGGGAGTTATTTAAAAAATAAGTTTTATAATGTATGATACTGATATTTCATTCTGATGAATATCAGAACTTAAAGTAACACAATTTACATGTTATCACACGCGACTACAATTAGCCTGCAACAATGTTTACTTTGGCTTAGTGGTTCTTGAAATTTATTTTGGAACATGAAACAACATAAACATTCAGCTTTCTACATTTTGCGTGTTACTATTTCGTAGAAGGATTTCCAGGTTTTTCACCGCCGTTGGTTTCCTCGCCAAACGGTCGACTTTAAACTAGAAGCCCGTTTCCTTCATTAATCCTCTTATCCGACCACTCCAAGTCAGCTAAATTCGTGGCTCTGCTGTCGCTGGCTTTTGCGAGTTTCCTCAAATTAACGCACTGAGCCAGGCAGACCGGAAAGCTCCGTAGCCTGCAAAGTTAGTCGCCACTGACCACTGCGGTAACGCAGTCTTCTCTGGATGCGTTTGAAATGGAATTCAAGGAAAGTAAGCTTTGCTCTTTTGTAGATCATATAGTCTTCTTTCTGGAAAATATGTAATTGTAATGAAACAATGATGTATTGTAATTATATATAAAAATGGATTTCAGGAAATGGGAGTGACAGTATAAAGAGGTGAAAGATTGCTCGGTCAATAAGGAGCACGGAGTATTACCAGTAAACTCCGATATTTGGGAGTTACATTCAGTAGTAATTTAATTATTATCAATACAATAATGTATTCTAAATTAGAATATTGATTCTGAAGAGAAATAGTGCCTTCCTACAATAAATTTAAAGGAATGAAAACGATTTCTCAATAATGATATTTAATTGGTACGCCATATGTCATTGTTTGGATTTCAATAAAGCGTCTCCATTGGCAATTGTTCTTAACTTTAACTCGCTATTAGCACCATTATACTTTCGTAATAACTCAAAAAATATGTTTTTGTTGTCAAAGTGCTAAGTATGTATGTAAAGGTAGGTCCATTAGTAAAAACATGAGGGGCACTTTCACATAACAGTTTATGTTGTGTTAGTATTACGTGAAGTACCGAAATCAATGACTTTATTCTAATCACGGAAGGTGCTAAAGAAGTCTGTAAAAAATACGAACTAGCTGAAGTAGAAACAAATAACTGTTTGCTAAACACAGGCTAAACATACGAAAAAAATGAATGAAGGAAGAAAAACCTTGCATAAAGAGAGTATTGCATAAAGAATGTTGCAAAAAATTGCACTAAATACAGAAATGAAATAATGAATTTTGTGACGTGTATCGAAATAAAAATGATTCAACATAAATATATATGGTTTTAATATAAACGGAGTCGTCTAGTATCCTCAATTCTATCTCAGTATTGTAATTTTGCGGAACATGTACCGTTCAATCTTTCCCAGAAGTATGAAAAACCACGAGGCAGTCTTACCCTTCAATCTTACCGTAATCCTGCAAGAGAATGCACCAGGAGCGGTAGCTCAGTGCATCAACTGATGTCACTGCAGCGCCTCTGACCGGGAGATCCTAGGTTCGAGTCCTGACGGCGGCAGGATTTTCGACACTAGCTTATCAGCTAGGTTGATTTTAGTTGCTGTGTGGAGGAGAATTCTAGTGGCCGGCTGCTATGATCGGTAATTTTCCGTGGTTTCTCCGATCAACACTAGGCGAATGCCGGAGCAGTACCCTAACAAACGAGTCATGGTCCGCGCACAATCTTCCTTTCCACTTCCTTGTCGTATCCTCTCCACTTACACTAACATACACTACCCTACCACATATTCTGAGAGACCGGTCTGGAGCTTAGAGCTTGTCCCGGCTGAGGCGGTGCCTCGCTGGTGGGAGAGTCCTGGTTAGGGGGAAACCCCCCTAGTCGACGATAGGTCGGCGCCGGATCTCGCCATCCAGCGGGGAAGATCACCGCCATCTCCAAAGAAAATATGCACTACACTTACCGGAATAATGACCTAAGCTGTTGGCGCGCCCGGAATCACCAACCAACCAAGCAACAGGAGAGGCAGGAGGAAACCCGAACTGACGTGTAGGATAGCCCCAGATCTTACATTCCAGCCATTGAGGAACACCGACGTCATCTCCCTAGATATAACATGCCCTGGTCTTACGGGGCGAGTTACCTCACCAATCTCAGCTCAGCATATTACAACCATCTCCCGAGGAAAAACATGCACTCCACTTACGGGACTAATGACCTAAGCTGTTGACGCGCCCGGAACACTAACCAAACAACCAACCAAATTAAATAGTTAATAAATTAAGATGCTTGAGAGATTTTAGATTTTCCCTTTGGTCGTCCCTCTCGAAAAAAAATGCACAGTTAATTTCCAATGCAAGAAGTCATCGCAGTGAAGGCACTAACACAACGAACGTTCTGACTTCTGGCCCAACCGCCTCCTCCCTTCACGCTGGCTCTTCCGGGTCAACGAAAGCGCCTACTGGCCTCTCCGAGCGAGCGGTCGCCGAGTCGAGCCTCGCGCAGAACACACAACGCTGACGAGCAGCCCGTTAGTGCCGGCCAGACGCGCCCACGCCCTCGCCCACGCCGTCGCCCACGCCTGCGGCTCGGCAAATACGGGTAATGGCTAACAAATAGAGCGCCCAGACCTTCGGTTCGAGACGCCGCCCCGCCTCGCCCCGCCCCGCCCCGCCCCGCCCCGCCCCTTCCGCGAGCCCTTGTCGCGATGTCAGCCGCCCGCATGCGGAACGCCGTCCTCGGTCAACACGGCTTCCGCGGACGGCGCGGTCACCGCAACGGCTGCTGCTTTTGTTACTCACTTATATACATAGCTTCTGGTAAGAGCGCGTAGAAGTTGGCCTCACGTTCGTTTAATATTGACAACGAAATATTATTTGTATGTTATTCGAACATCGATTGACATAGTAAGCATAAAATAGTCATCCAGTGCATTATCTTGTCAAAATAATACTGCAAGATATAGCTTAAAAAATAAAGCATTTTTAAATTTGGTAACATAAGTTTTTATCTATACAATCATACGAGATTGATGAGTGTGTGTTTACTAATATTTTCCTTGTTAAGTTTTTAAAAAAATCATGTAGGTCACTGACAGCATTTTTTATCAAAGTTCTCAACTCCATTTTAGTGTTTCTTAAACATATAGTATAGTTCTACTCTTGAACACTTGTATAGTAAGGCAAGAGGAAGAACTTGAAAAGACCTCTGGCACAGCACACTCAGGAATGACAAAAATGGATGTCGAAGTTTAAGGCAGGATTCGGCGTGGATCGTCGGAGAGTTACAACGGTTTGCATTCCGACAGCTCGCCTCTCCAGGTCGCCATTAATACCACCCGGAGAGAAATGTTTAGTTTATAGAGTTAAACATGTAGTAGATTGAACTCTGTGGTATAGTTTGTTTTGAAAAAAAGTACGCGTAGTCGCATTTAACTGATTAATTAAAAATACTAGTTGACATATCGTCATATTTACTAAACGGGTCGTAACCCATGACTGCCTTTAGTGGAGGTTACTAAACAATCGTTGCGTTCACTACAGCCTTTAGTCGCGCTAATCCCGTTGCAGAGAAAATTACCCAACAAAAAGTTGTGTTTCATAACTGTCTTTACTGAAAGTTTTACGAAGCGATACTGTATCGCTTATTAAGCTGAAAAGTGAAAATGAATATTTTCTTTCTATTCCTTTAGCCTACGGGGTTTCCCGGACGGTCACCCATCTAGAAACCCTGTGGCCATACGCTTCCCTAACTTCGGTTATCTGACAGATTCTAGTTGAGCAGATCGGCTACAAGAAATACCGTTTCTACCGTTTTTCTACTGTCTGCAGACAACACCGTTTCTACCGTTTGTTGAGAACAAAACGTATAGTTATTTAAAATTAATAAAATGCTAAAATGAATAAAATGTACTAAATACCTATTTAGCCTTCCCGTGAAATACACACAATTGTTTTCTCATCATTCTCACAGGCTTTATAATCATTATAATGGGTCAGATTTGTTAGATTACCAAATAAAGTTTCGTAAGTGTGGCGTTATGAAACGTAGAAATCTCCAAATCATTTTTTATCTATGAAACAACTCTATAACCAGTAACATTCATTTCAAACATTCACTTAAGATTTTGAATTGTCCTTAAAAAAAATTTTTGCGAATCCTATGAACAATTACTGAATCCTACCATATGAATAATTACATTTACTGTATGCGTATACTGAACATGTTCACTACATTGTACTATAACATTTCTCTCAATACATATAGCTCAATGCAAATAGACTGAGGAGTTACAGAGCTTTGTTCGTGAACATTTCAACCCTCATGACCATATCAGCGACAGACTTCTTCCTTTCTTATCTAAACCAAATTGCTCATTCATGTCTTATATTTTATGAAAATTCAATTTTTATTTTCAATGCTTGCTTCCCTTCATCTTGATCTTTTTGTTTAACTTTTACTTTAAGTTTTATTTAAATGACACACAAGAAACTAGTTCTTTTCTCATTTATTAATTTTATTCTTCCACTCGTCTATTTGACATACACGTCTACTTGTACTTTAAATTAATAAGTTATTAAAAATTACTTTTAATTTGTTTTTTTTTTTCTTCCTTTTCTTGACATTTATAATTTGTTTTGGTTTCTATCATTTCTTTTCCTTTTCTTTGCTCGCATGAGATGAGTAAGAACTGTAATTCCCATCGTCATATTTGTACAAAACATCTTACATCAATGATCAAAAACACATTTTTGCTACTTCCAAATCATTCCTTGACATTCCAAATTTTTCACCAAGCCATGTCACGTATTTAACAAAGAGTCTAAACCGTATAGCGTATCATAATATTATCTGTTTCTTCTCGTAGTCGTATGGAAGTGCTTAACGAAGTGTTACTCTAACAGTCAGGAAACAGAGAAAACACATTTTGAGTTTCTGCTTAGAGAAAAAAAAAACATATCGACCCAGATATGTGCACTGCCAATAAAATCAAGCAGCAAGATCTGCACGTGCATTTATTTTCTTAGCTGTAGGAAAGGTTACTTGTAGTGGTACGGGCTATTATAGGAAAGGTATACAGAGTGAAGGGGTATCGGTAGTTTAGTAAGAGTTGTCGAAGGCAGAGAAAACACTGCACGGGCGGGAGCGCTGCCGTTGGCAGAAGTGCCTTTTGGAAGCGAGGGGACAGGAAATGGACTTACAAAATTTACTCGTGTTCCTACCGGAGAAACATTCCCTTCGCGAAATATTTTCTCCGGAAATCAAGTTACGTTTTCTCTCCCTGCATCTAAAACGTATTTTTATAAACCGAAATCGTGTTTTGACTTCCGAACTTTCAGTTTCAAGAGCTTTAACCCAAGGCGGTTCGTGTTTTACGAGACGAGTCCAAGCTGACGCCACCCTACTTCAGTGTAAATTTGAAATTTTCCGAGATCAAAACAGCTAATGATAACTTTGTAAGCTGTTTGTAATTTTAAAAAAGATATATAATAATTCTGTAATTAACATCACGAAATTCGAAATGAATATTAAATGTATTTGCAATTTATTTTTCATTGATCATTTATCATTGATCATTTAAAGAAAATAAAGAATCCCATTGGTGAAAACAAACCTCTGCCAGGGCGGCAAAATTTAGTAAAGAATTAGGCTATCTATTACTTGCATCTTATTACTTCTCTGTTGCATAAGGAACGAATTGTTAGCAATAAGAAAATAAATGTCATCATTGCTAGCAATACTGAGTAAGTGTTGATATTGTTTATAATTATTTCTTCAACCACTGGTTCTCAATTCCTTTTGTTAGCTAGCAGTAATAGTCACAACTAATCATAAAGAAAAAAAAAATTGACATGAACAACAAAATCGAAATAAGGATTCATTGTGTTCTTAAGTATAATTGTATTAGGGCGATCCCGCGAAAATAAAATAAGACAGAAGAAAATGTTAAAAAGTATCATTAAAGTACAGTAATCAACACTCTCAGTATTAAAGTTAACACACTTCAACTATGATTTTTAACGTTACTTTCCAAAAATAATGCACTCGATGTGGAAAAAATCCGGTATTGGTGAGTATTTATGAAATTCTGTGTAATATACTATTAAAATTCGTTAAATTTATATTTTGAATGCATGATTTTGTATCATATATAACGTTTTTGTTTGTTGTCTAAAGTTAATAATCCAAAAATAAATTGTATGCGAAGAACTTCTCTTACAATGTTTTCATACGATAACGATTTGAAAATTAAACCTTTCTGTTTTTCAATTATTGATATTGAAATGAAGATTTTTACTTTATAAAATAATAATATAATCTATAAAATAGAAGACTATAAATATAAAAATGAAATAAAGAATATAATCTATAAGACACCTCTTTAATTTAATTGCGAACCGAGTTAGCTCAGAGCGGCCACTGCAGTCATTCTGACCGGGAGGTCCTAGTGTTTGAGCGGTTATAGTGGGAGAATTTTCAGCACAAGCTAGATAGCTAGGTCGAATTCAGCCGCTGTCTGAAATCAGAATTCTAGTGTCGGCTGCCCTGATTGATAGTTTTCCGTGATTTCTCCGATCAACAATAAGTGAATGTAGGAGGAGGAGTGCCCTTCAGTACCCTTACAAACGGGCCGTGCGCGATCTTACCTTTCCCTTCCTTGTTCTATCTTCACCCGTTACTTACACACACACACACACACACACACACACACACAAAAGGACATGCAATAGGATACAAAACTTCTGGAAACGAGTTGGAAGCTTAGAGCTTGTTCCGCATGGGGCGGTGCCCCGTTGGTGGGAGATACCGGGTAGAGGAAAACCCCCACTCTCTGACGTGTAGTCGGCGGGGGACAAAAGACACGTCCGTCCTCATTGGAGCGCGGCCCCGCGCCCAACCAACAAGCCTGAGAGACAGCTACTGGGGAGAGCGCAGCGTGTCTTGGCGAAGTCCCGGAGTTCGAGTCTCAACTGAGACGGATATGCCACACTAGTTAGACGGCAAGGGTAAGCAGAGCTGTAGTCTGCAGGAGAATTCTAGCGGACGGCTGGTCTATTCGTAACTTTTACGTGTGATTTTTCGATCAATGCCAGGCGAATGCTGGAGCTCTAAAAATGACTATGGACCGTGCGCAATCTTCCTTTCCTATTCCTTGTCCCTTTTCCATAACACACGCACGTACACACACGTAAATGCACTACATTATTCACCCATGTCGGGAGATTATTGAGGCACTAAGAGCATGCCCCATTGGGTTGATCTCCATCGGAAGAGATACCTGGGAGAGGAGACAGCGGATGCCGACATGTGGGTCGGCACCGGAAATCTCTTTCCAGCGACGGGGGAAGGAATACAGTCACGTCCCACAAACAACACGCGTGAGATGAATGAGCACAGATATCAACGCCTGCAAAGACCAACCAATCAGTCATTTAATCACAAATCATGACTGAAGAGGAAGAAAGAAGGAAACAGAGTTTAAAAGTGGATCTCTACCAGCTGCTAGGGAAGTCGGATGATAGGTAAATATTCACGGGGTTGCTGAAATCTGGACATGTTGCCAGAGTATTTGGATTCCTCGTGCAACAATATTACTCTCTGGACATTCCTGTGGCTTATTCGCCCCACTAGAACTCGGGAACGCAGTGGCGAGATCACTTGACGGCTGATTGGGAACAGATTGCGCAGTTGACTACGGATGCTGCGATGGACATGTTACATTGGGTCACCATCTCTTACAGACGGTTTTAAGAGAAAATCTGTGGTACGAAAATTGTAGTTTTAAATACTCGATACTTTTTTCATAAACGAAATGTCTTAATTATTAAATGCATGTGATATTAGTTGAAAAGTGAAGGGAGTGAAGCTGACCACACATTTAGAAAAAAAATGGCAAATTTTCAGAAAATTATTTATTCCTTGCATTATGTATTAAATATGTGTATAACTATTCAATGAATATGCATATCTTTAAAAAATCGTGTTGGATGGGATATTCAAATTTATTGACAGACAAAACTTGAAAATTGGCTAGAACTATCTGAACGACTTAATCTCTATCACTATTATTAATGTTGGAAATGTAACTAAAACTGCAGAGAGAGATTTTGGTTCAATTAGCAAAGTTCTACCTGGCGTACGTGTGTTGCCGACCCCCTTTATTTCCATCACGGCGTTTCTCTAATTGCACATTCGCCTTCTCTCATCCAATCTCTCCGCCACCTTCCTCATTCCTCTCCGAGAAATGCACGCTCGCCTCCGAGCGCAGTGCAGCCATTTCTAGCGCGAGTGAGTGACTGAGTATTGATTCCGGCGACCTCAGCTTCAGAGGTAACTCACCCCGTAAGCCCAGAGCATGTTACGTCCAGGGACATGTCGGTGTTCTTCAATGTCTGGAACGTAAGATCTGACGCTATCCTACACATCAGTTTGGGTTTTCTCCTGTCTCTCCTGTTGCTTGGTTGGTTGGTTGGTTGGTGATTCCGGGCGCGTCAACAGCTTAGGTTATTATTCTGGTAAATGTAGTGCATTTTTTTCTCGAGAGATGGCAAAGATCTTCCCCCGGTGGATAGCGTGATCCGGCGCCGACCTACCGTCGGTTAGTGGGGTTTCCCCCTAACCAGGCCTCTCCCACCAGCGGGGCACCACCCCAGCCGGGACAAGCTCTAAGCTCCCGACCGGTCTCTTGGAATATGTGGTAGTGTAGTGCATGTTAGTGTAAGTGTGTGTGTGTGTAAGGGGACAGGATAGGACAGGGAAGAGGAAGGACAGATCGCGCGCGGTCTGTGGCCCGTTTGTTAGGGTACTGCTCCGGCATTCGCCTGGTGTTGATCGGAGAAACCACGGAAAACTACCGATCAGTGTGGCCAAAAGCCTTGACGCCGTCGAGAGTGAGAACCTAGGACCTCCCGGTCAGAGGCGAGGCAGTGATATCGTTGATGCAAACCACTCACGGTGTCTCTCCTGTTACACGTATCTCTCCCAGCGGGGCACCAACCCAAGCAGGACGAGCTCTAACCTCGCGACTGGCCTTCCAACAAGTGTGATCGTCATGGTGGTTTTACTTGTCTGTGTTTGAGTGTTTGTGTGAGAGAGACAAGGGAGAAGGAATAACGACGAGGAAGGAAAGGTCTCGCGAGGTCCTCGGTTCATTTGTTAGGATTCTGTTCCGGCATTCGGCTTATTTTGATCAAACAAATCACGGAAAACTACCGGTCAGAGCAGCCGATTGCTAGAATTCTTCTCCAGACAGTGGTTGCAATTCATCCTAGCTACATAGCTATAGTAAAAAAAAACTTCGAACTCTACAACTTCCGGGTTGACTTATTTTGATCAAACAAATCACGGTAAACTACCGGTCAGAGTAGCCAATTGCTAGAATTCTTCTCCAGACAGTGGTTGAAATTCATCCTAGCGACATAGCTATAGTAAAAAAAACTTTCGAACTCTACAACTTCCGGGTCGACGGTTCTGGAGAGACAAACGATGTTGGCGCTAAGCAATCGCAACCGGCCTTTGTCACGCGATGGAGGCAGATGCATCGCGAGGCGGCGAGCGTCGGTCCCCGCGTCCTGCCCCATCGTCTCGCCGCGCCGTCAGCGGATTCGCCGAGTTGGCGTTGGCGCGGGCGGCGAAAACACCCGAAATTGCTGATGCGAGCGATCGCTGCTCCTGTGGCAGGAGGCGAGTGGGAGCGGATCTCGCAAAAATGCGACGATCGCCTGCGGATGTCGGACGCCGCACGATCTCATCATTTCCTCTCCAAAATGAAATAAATAGAATTGTACCCTCGCCATGAATATTCATTTCCGACGCGACGGGATTGGGCAGCGCCATGCGGGGACCTGCTAGTACGAGAAGTGTCTTTTCATACAGGGTGTTGACTTATTCCGTAGTCTCGAGCACTTCATTGGGGGATACTAAGAGTTTCTTAATAACAGAAAAGGATGTTTCAGGGAAAGGGTGGGAAATATGTTATTTTTTGACCGTTTCCCCTCATTCTTTGTATAACCCGGATTTTCTTTAATTTGGATCGCCCCCGGCCCCTGTTGTTAGGAGGTTCTACTGTACTTTGAAACAGAGGTCTCTCGTAAGCAATCAGTTTTCCATTTCTTCGTAAGCTGTGTAACCACAGGCGTCCTTCTCAGCTTTTGTCTACTTTTTCATCGCTAGGTGGAAGGTCATGTGTCAAACACATGATGAAAATAGTCATGCCTTTCTGGGATCCGAACTCATGCCCTGTGTACATCAGGAACTGCCTACGAAATGTTGAGCGACGAGGAACCATTGTTCTCTCTCTAATGAGGGTAATTATATTGTTTTATTGAATATCATATATCTCAACAAGACATAATTTGCATCTATGAACTTGATGGTATACACAATTTTTTAATGAATGGATCTATTTGGAGGAACCCATTTCTTTACTTAGAATACCTCAGGCAGCATTGCTGTGAGATCTAATACCACTTACCATATCTGATATTTGGTTATTTTGGGAATGTTATTTATGGAAACATGCAAGGCAAAGTGTCTTTAATTATGACACACTTACTAACCTCTTCTTGATTTTTCTAACAAAACGTCGAAAAATTCTGATTATTTATTTTATATACAATAGTTTCTATTATATTTACTATATTACATTACATGTCTACATTATTTTTAAATAAACTAAAAGTATATTTTAATTTTTTAAACACATCAGCCACTACAGCACTACGATCATTGAAAAACTGACCCTTAAATCTTGCCGCTGATCGCCATCAGCGACTTGCCTCCGCCGCGACCGACGGAAAATAATTTCTGTTAGATTTACTTATTCGCATGCTACATATTTTTTAAAAAAAATATATTGTAAAATATTTTTAATACACATCAGCCACTGCAGCACTACGATCATTGAAATAATGATACTTAAGCGTAGCCGCTGATCGCCATCAGCGCCTTGCCTCCGCCGCGGCCGACAGCGAAAATAATTTCTGTTAGATTTACTGCATTATATCGCATGTGTACATATTTTTTAAATAAACTAAAAAATATTTTAAAATAATTTTTTAATACATATCACCCACTGCAGCACTACGATCATTGAAATACTGATACTTAAGCGTAGCCGCTGATCGCCATCAGCGCCTTGCCTCCGCCGCGACCGACAACGAAAATAATTTCCGTTAGATTTACTGCATTACGTCGCATGTCTACATATTTTTTAAATAAACTAAAAATATATTTTAAAATAATTTTTTAATACATATCACCCACTACAGCACTACGATCATTGAAATACTGATACTTAAGCGTAGCCGCTGATCGCCATCAGCGCCTTGCCTCCGCCGCGACCGACGGCGAAAATAATTTCCGTTAGATTTACTGCATTACGTCGCATGTCTACATATTTTTTAAATAAACTACAAATATATTTTAAAATAATTTTTTAATACATATCACCCACTACAGCACTACGATCATTGAAATACTGATACTTAAGCGTAGCCGCTGATCGCCATCAGCGCCTTGCCTCCGCCGCGGCCGACGGCGAAAATAATTAAGAGGCTGTTGCTGGCGCGCGGGCGGGCGCGCCTCCTCTTTCTATGCTAATGCTCCAAAGAGTGACGCAGAGGGCGCTGTTTTATGCAAATCGCAAAACTCATTTCGGCGTTGATGCGGTGATCTTGTTAAAGCAAATTTTGGTTAGCGAAAGAGAGATATTTTAGAAATTCATGCACGGGGAATTTTGTTTGTGTCGCGGGAAAGGATGTAATGCTATTCGAAACGTGTAGCGCACGAGGTTGCTACGGAAACCACGACCGACGCCATCACCGCTACAGTCGGTGTGCGTTGTCTCCATCTTGTCACCATCTCAGCCCCTGTTGCCACCGTCACACTAACTGTTTTGTTTTTTTCTTTTTTGCTCTTTCTGTGACCTTCGTCGTATTGGTAACTACTAAGTGTACGAAACAGTATCACACATCCTCATCAAATTTCCCATTCATCACTTACGGGATCTATTTTAAGAACCCCTGGCTCTATTTCAAAAATGAATATTTCACTCCATATTTATGTTTGCCTTTCCCTTAAAACGAACACACTCTATTCACTTCGGCACTGCTACCCCTGCACTACTATGTACCTGCTACAAATATCCCCTACATCTACTATTAACCCTCCGGGAGCGGTAGCTCAGTGCATCAACTGATGTCACTGCAGCGCCTCTGACCGGGAGGTCATCGGTTCTAGTCCTGACGGCGGCAGGATTTTCGACACTAGATCTATCGTGCGATCTATCCTTCCTCTTCCTTATCCTATCCTCTCCCCTTACACACACACTTACACTAACATGCACCAGACTACCACATACTCCGGGAGACCGGTCGGGAGCTTAGAGCTTGTCCTGACTGAGGCGGTGCTCCGCTAGTGGGAGAGTCCTGGTTAGGGGGAAACCCCACTAGCCGACGGTAGGTCGGCGCCGAAACTCGCCATCCAGCGGGGGAAGACCACCGCCATCTCCCGAGAAAAAACATGCACTACACTAACGGGACTAATGACTAAAGCAGTTGACGCCCCCGGAAACACGAAAAAATCCATCAATCAAAAATCAACTACTAACCCCCTGCACTACTATTACCGCTTCTTATACCTTGATTCTTTCTCGTTCGGATGTAATTTATGAGTAGTTTTTTAAAGGGGTACCAACGATAAAAACTTAAATATAAAATATTTTTTGTTTGAAATGAGCAATATGCGTACACGTTTACCATTATGTACGTTCTCTCAAAATATTCTTGCAATCCCATGTTGAAGATGTAGATGGAAAGAGATGTAGAAAGGGACAACACTCTTAAATATTTGTTAATTTGAAATCGAGACCACCAAAAAGGCTATGGAGTTTCGGTGTTTAAATATTCCGATTTTGTCTCGGAATCCAAAATTTCTATACCAACATTGCCCTGATTTGTATCGTCCTACCACCACACACACCGTGTTCCGTTCCCACCATGACAACCACCAGTCACCACAACTATCCCCCGACAATCACTGCAACTCTCTTCTGTGGCGACTGCGGCCAGCACCGAATCCTGGGAAGTTAGAGCGAGTCGGTCATTTTGTCCAGTGACACAGAAAATCGTTTGAGGTCATGTTCTTTTTCTAGACTGTACATATTTTAAAGCTACCGCTGTTCGACTGAATCGTTAATGAATTTTGTGTATTCGACCTATCTCCGGCGCTTTGATTAAATCTAGTTTTTGCAATGAGAGCAAAACATATCTGCTCTATAGAAATAAATAACATTCACTGATCCATGAAATTAAGATGTAAATTTATATGAAATATCAGTGGATGCGGAAATATTTAGCATTCTTTGTAATACAAAAAAGCGATTAATTTTGTTGTAGTAGATTTCCACGTAGTTTTTTGTGGAAATAATGTGCAACTCATAACAAATAATAAGCCTGGGTCTACATATCAGTGCAGATTCATGAAAAAATAGTTTGAAAAATATTGTACAATTTACATTTAAACCTCTGTAGTATTGCATTTTGCAGACTTGCAAATGCTAAAACATTGTACAACAGTTTTTACGTATTGTACGTTGCAATATTTACATATTGCATTCCTATTGCATGTTGCAATATAAATATGTTTTACGTCGCAATTTTACGTTGAAATATTTATATACTACATTTAAATTTGAATGAATGATTTCTGAATCCGAAGAAATAATTTACAGTAATATAAGGACGCAGAAAATATTTTCCAAGCATATTTCTACTCACTACGTATTGTATATTTAGTCACACTAAATAAGTGTTTACATTAAGCGTACAACGGTGTTTTCCAAAAGTATTGTTTCAAGAACAAATACGGGTATTTATTTAGTGGTACAGAGACACGAATCTATTTTTGCAATTATAAAAATAGCTGAAGTACTGACTATAAAATGAAAGTGTATTTACCTACGACTATTGCGAGGAAGGGTGAAGTTTTCGTAACTCTCAAAACATAAGGTAATATCGTGGTTGCATTTTGATTATCCTCTACCTTAAAACTAGGAGAAGCAATTCTGAAACAACAGCTAGTTTATTTATGAGTGCAAGAGTTAAAAACATTTACCCAAAGATAAAATCATAATAAAAGCGTTGGAACCCATGGATTGCCCGTTTAAAAGCAGGTAGCATTAAACACGTGGTCCTTAAACCACCTATCTCTTCCTATCTGGGTAAAAAGACCATTTCCCCAACACGTCCCCACAGCACAGCCACGGGCTCCGCTCAGCCTCGCCCCCGCCCCTCCACTCCCCTCCCCCTCCACTCCCCTGCCCCTCCCCCTCCCCTTCCCCGCCCCTCACCCTCCCCCTCCTTTCCCCGCCACCCTACTGGCCGTTCCGCCGAGCGCCATGCTGAGTAAACGTCGCTTTAGTTTACCGACCCACGGCATGGCGGGCGCGACGCGGGGCGTGGCGGGGTGTGGTGGGGCGGGGCGGGGGGAAGAGCAGCGGGGAGCGGGCGGGACATCCCCGCATTACGGTCGAATCTGCAATGTAAAAAAAAAAATCGCGGGCGTCGGCAGTGATAACCGCGGGAGCCGCACCCGGAATAAGAAATGAACGAAATTTTCCGCGCTGACTCGGTACATTTCAATTTTCCATTGTTTCTGTCTGTTTTGCTTATGTAAATATCGGGCCGAGCTCTGTATCAACACTTGCGCGCCCGGCGCCCGCACGCAATTGGATCACGGCTGCACGCCCGTGCTGAGAGCGCACGCGCCCGCTCTCGTGCACACGGCGCGCTCTCGGCCTTCGTCTGTCGCCCTCGCCCTCGCCCTCGCTCTCGCGCTCTCGCGCTCTCTGGTGCATTGGCTCTCGCACTGTGCAGCCACAGAATTATTTCCTCCTCTTTGGTATCGATGTATGCACGCCCTTTAGATCCTCCACGGCCTTTGGTGGTTCAGTTTACTCTTGGACAGTCTACGCCAAGGGTTTGAATCATCCTTCAGTTTGTTAGCGCAGGACTGCGTTTTGAGACCCTTTATGTATTAAAAAATGTTAATGCTATGTACATGAAGTATGTTCTTACTATGAGTGTTCTGAGCTTGAAACTTTGATATTATACGCCAATGTATTTGTAACGTCAGTTTGATAACATTATCCTTATCTAATAGTTTTTAGTTTTTCGCCCTTACTTCAAACAAGAGAAAAGTATTGCAATCCTGCACCAGGATACGAACTTTAGACAGAAAAACGTTTATTGACGAACTATGATAACGAAATTGTTTTGTTGCTCCTGCATCAGTCTGTCCGACTGGCTGCCCGTCTGTGGTTAAAGATGGCTCCATAACTGTCCACATTTTAAAAAATTTCTCAAAAATGGCACCAAATTTTTGGATTAAACTTTGTTCTCGGATAGGATATAGAACGCTTAAAAGATTGGTACGGGATTTATTGACGTTGAAATTACTGATTTTTCGAAAATTGAAGATACAATTTTTTTCCTTAAATCAAATCTGTTCCATAAAGACAGATTTTAAAGTAACGTCATGTTTAATATTTCGAAAATATATGTTCTCTTACTTTTTCTGGAAATGTAGTAATTTTTTATGTATTCCTTTTCTCGAAACCGGCTCCACATTTTTCTTTTAAATTTTCTCCTCTAATGTATCAAAGGACGGAATAGAATTGTCGCTGGTCTAATTTCTAGTAAATTATCTGTATTTTCAAAATCTGCAAAAGTACTTTGAATATACAGATTTTTGCCGTAAACAAAATGTATTGTATAAAAATCAGATTTTTAAAAAAGGTCATATACAATTTTTCGAACGAATATTTTGTGCGCAATTCCTTCTTGACATAAATGCAATTTATAAAAATTAATTTTCTCAAAAACCGCTCCAAATCTTTCTTTTTATTTTTTATAAGAAAGACTAATGTCTCATTTTCGTTGATCTCTGGAAGAAATTTAGAAATAATACAAGAAAGTTTGAGTTGTTGCAGCACCAGTAGTTGCCTTTGTATGAATGGTAGATTCTGTTCTTTTGATTCCTTTCACTTCGATGTGTCTTCAAAAATTCGAAACCTTACATTATTTCGCTCTCATTCCTCCATTGTTCACATCTCGATGGCGTGTCATACCGATGGGAATGCGCAATCTTCACATGGCTTCCACGTCCCACATCTCCCATTGTTGGCTTAACCTCATCACGCGTGTGGACATTGCATGTTCGGTCTCTCTACCCGATTCTTTTGTGTTGTCGTCCTCTTTCTTTTCACTTCTGCCGTCACATTTTGGGCGGCCGCGGGCCCCCATCAACCTCTCTGCAGAAGCACCGTCCTGCGCGGTTTCCTCTGACCGCCGCCAGCCGCCCTCCCCTGCCCCTCGTAACTTCGCCAATATCCAGCGCCGGAAAATTGCGTTGCGTTTTTCCCAGCAAGCCTGTTCATGGGGCTTCGCCACCCTTCCCCCTCCCCCACCCCAACTCCCCCCTCCTCCCCCCACCGGCCTGAACACTCAGCCGCCCTCTGGGTGTGTTCTCTCTACAGTCCTCCTCTGCTTCCCTTCCCCCCCTTTTTTTTTCCCTGTTCGTCCTCGTTTGTCCCGGCTCTTTGTTTCCCGTTCACACTTCCCTCCCTTCTGTTTCCCGTCCTCACCATCTTCGCTGCCCGCGTCGTCCTCCTCGCCGCTGTCACCGCCTGCCCCGTTACACAGTGCTGTCGTTGCCTGCGCCCAGCGCGTCCTCCACTGCCGCCGTCGCCGCCTGCCCCCCGCTGCCGCGCTGCCGCCGCCGCCCCGCATTGTATCTCATTAACCGCACCGCTTTATGCGAGTGTATTCGAGAGTAGTTTTGCATACATTCGCCCTCGGCAGCCGAAAGGTCGGCAGCGGAGAGGGGGCGGGGCGGCGCCGCGCTGGGGAGCGCGCTCTGTTCTGTTAGCGCGACGCTGCCCCGCCCCGCCCCGCCACGCCCCCCGGCCCGTCGCTTCGCCCCCCCCCCGCCCCGCCCCGCCTCGCTACATTCCCGTCACGGCCCCGATCCGCCAACGCCCTCCCCGCCACGCCCTGCCCCATCCCGTTTCCGCTTGGCTCTGCCCGCCCCACCCCGCCATCCCCGCCCCACCCCACCATCCCCGCCACGCCACGCCCCACCACGCCCTCCTTCCCCCCCCCCCCCCCCCTCCAGGCCCGTTCGGCCTCGTCACGCCCCCCCCGCCCCCCCCCCTTTCCCCCCCCCCCCGCCCCGCCCCGCACCGGCCCGCCCCGCCCTATTCCCATCCCAGCCCCGATCCGCCTCACCATGCCTTCCCCGCTACGCCCGTCCCATCCCCCGATCTGCCCAACCCCAATCCTCCTCACCACGCCTTCCCCGCCACGCCACTCCCCGCCTCAGCCCCGCCCGCTTCGCCCCACACGCTTTCCCAACCCCGTGCCGCGCTGGCCATTGATAAATTTAAAAAGGAATTCGTTTAGGGTGCATGTGGGGAGGAATATATTATTGACCTTTCGGACTTCTCCATTGGAGAGCATGGGTGGAAAGGGTTTTTGTTCCGATGTGTTTTGTTGACGAAACCGAAACGTCGCTGGTAACTGGATGAATAATTTAGAAAATTTGCCTAAATGCTGTAGGCAGCTTCAAATAATTCCGCAAGGTATAATTTCAATATGTAGTTTTTACTCCTAAAATCGGAAATTCAATTGCTAATATAATTGTACTGATTTTTTGGAAGATAACTCTTACATGAAGCACATTCACGTTAAGTTTTTACTGCTGGCAAATATTCACGATGTAAAAAAAAATCAAGGAGATCTGCAAAGGAAGATTAATAATTTTATATTGCGGCTTGATAGATTACTAAAAAAGAGAGCAAATTAAACATGTTAAACAAGTATACTGAAGTTTTTCAATGTTTTTCATTGTCAGCCTCTTTTGAAGTAGCATTTGTAGGTATTCGTGAAATTGAATCCATTTCCTTGTATTCAAACACAACCTTAGCACTAGCAAGCTATTTTCACTAACCATGGTTGTAAAGTAGCATTATGTTTTGAGCTGAGTTTGTTAAATAGCATTTCAGTAATGCGTTTGTAAGGTATTGCTTTCGATCTTTGAATCCGCGCGAACAAAAGATAACCATATTGGTAATGTTAATGGAAAGTCGTCTTAAAACTAATGAGAGTACTTTCTAACAGGAGTGCACATAATATTTTATAAAATTAGTATAAAATAGCTCTACCGCAATTTCTTAGCAACCGAAGAGAACAAAGAAAAATAATAATATATTGCAAAATTATGAATATCAGAAAAACTTAGGACTTGTCTTACGAGTTTTAAAGACTTGTTTAGACTATAATATATTTTATTAGAATAATGAGTGTAAAATATCAAATATTCGATTATAAATACATATATAAAACTCTGAAGGTAAACACATGACTATTTTCAATGAATGCAAGTTCTGTATGTAAATACAAGTTTTCTTTTACTTTTTTAGGTCGCTTTTTAATTACGAAGGTCGTACAGTGACCACTGTAAGTAACATTGGTTTTGTAATTTTGGAGGTAACGGTAATGGAACTCGCATTATCATACACGAACTCGCAAACATCCATGCGCCGGGCTGAATTAGAAACTAAGTCCTTTCAGCTTTAGCGACCTCAGCTATCCAGACCGACAATATAAGCTTTATGGCCATTTATTTATTTAAATAAACGTATTGCATTGTTAAATCGTGTATTATAATTCGGGAAAGTTAAAATAGATTGTTTTTAGTAATTATTGGCGATATTCACCTACTTAGAATCCTTTTCGTAGGGGTAAATTTGAACAAATGAATTTTCCAAATGAACCTTAATACTTTTTCTAAAACTTCATAAAAGAGAACTTGCCGTCCGTGCTTTACCTCATCTGCAATCTCTCAATCCTATTTTCGTACTTTCTGTTTCATTAATTACTTCTTTACATTAAATGACAAATAGTTGTTAACGTTTTTCTAGCAATTGTTTGAAATACCATTCTGTGTTAAGATGTTTGATCAATTACGTTTTTGTAGGTTTTATCCTCAAACATTGTTTAGTTCGAATTGCGACTTGAGCATTTAGTTTATTATGATGAAAATGAAGCTTTAAAAAAAACTCATCGCAATTCATTCACTGTGAAATCATCCTCTCGCAGATCGATCAATAAATATCGATATTGGATAATATTCTGCGAACGGAATACTAATACTATTGACAGATGGGGAGAGTCAGAAGAAAAAATGTATTTCTATGAAAATTTCATCACCGAATTTTCGTAATATTATGTATTATTCTCAGTCATAGGTAAACGGGGAAGTTAAAATTGGGAGTGAACCTCGAGAAAGGGCGAACAATATTTCGTCATTGGCAGAGTAGTTGCGTGCAAAAGTGTTCCTGTGTGGCGCGAGCATTGAGCATGAGGCACGCGCCCTGCGGGCGAACGAGCGCGCGAACGGGCAAAAGGGCGACGGGCAGGCGAGCGTAAACGCTGCGATGCGGGCGGCGGGGGGCGGGAGGGGCGGCTCGGTCAACGAGAGGGCGGGCGAGCAAGTGGGCGGTCGAGCAAGTGAGCGGGTGAGCAAGTAGATGGGCGGGCAATTGAGTGGGCGGGCGAGCGAGCGAGTGGGCGGGCGGGCGAGCGATTGGACGGGCGGGCGAGCAAGTGGGCGGGGGAGTGAGGGGGTGGGACGAGTGAGTGGGTGGGCGAGTGAGTGGGTGGCGAGTGAGTGGGTGGGCGAGTGAGTGGGTGGGCGAGTGAGTGGGTGGGCGAGTGGTGAGTGGGCGAGTGAGTGGGTCGGCGAGTGAGTGGGTGGGCGAGTGAGTGGGTGGGCGTGTGAGTGGGTGGGCGAGTGAGTGGGTGGACGAGTGAGTGGGTGGGCGGGTGAGTGCGCGGGCGAGTGAGTGGGTGGGCGAGTGAGTGGGCGGGCGGGCGAGCGCGTGGGCGGGGGAGTGCACGGACGGGCGGGTGAGGGAGCGGGCGAGCGGGAGAGCGAGGGGACGGGCAAGTAAGCGCGTAACCGTTGCCCCGGCCGTTACCCATTCAGCATAAAGCAAACACACATCGGGCCGGCGTGCGAGCTGGCGCTGCCTGGCCCCTTTAACCTGTAAATATTTCACCGCTACGGCTCCCCGTTGCACCACTGGTTACGCCATAATCACACTCGCGCACGGACTGCCTGCGCGCATGCGCACAACCAGGCCTCGCCGCACACGGACTAACAGCGCTGGAGAGGGCAGAAGGAAGGCAGTGAGGAGCGGGGTTAGCAAAGAGACGTTGGGGCGAAAACTTGAGTTACGTGATGGTGGATTTAATTGTCATATAAGGTGTAAAAATGTATCTGCGGTCATTGCTTGATCATTGTAATAAGGAAATGACAAACAAACATTAAGGTTGTTTTAAGGAAAGGCGAGCGTTTTGATTAAGGGATTAAAATTGATGTCAAAATAGGAAAGAGGAGAAGTGAGAACGGGGAAGGCAAATAAATTTAGTCTGCAGGAGAATTATCTAGGGAAAATAATATTTAAGAAACAGTCAAGTAGAATAGCGAATAAAATGAAGAAAAAGAAGAAGAAAAAGAAGAAGAAAAAGAAGAAGGGAGGACATGAGGGAGGAAGAGAAAAACCGCACATCAATAATTTTGAATAAAATAACACGATAATTACATAATATAACGCAAAATAAAATATAATTGGACAATAGACAAAGCGTTTTTGGTGTGAAATAAAACTGAGAATAATTTGAAATACATTTCATAATAATACTCAGATAATTCCTTGCGAGGGGCAGGGATCCACGAACACGCATGTTCTCTATCTCTGAAGGAAAACGAGCGGCGTACACGAAGAAAACGCAGGTGGCGCGGCGGGCGGAAGGTGGACGAACAAACCCCGCCACATCTCCCATTTCCACCGCCCATTTGCGGCCCTTCGCCTGCCACCTCTGGCCCTCCACTCTCATTGTGGAGCGCGAGTGTGGCCTGCGTGACCTTGCCATTTCCTGGCGCTCCGCGGCCAGCGGGATTATGCGCCCCACGGCCCGCCTAATAGAAATACGCGGAAGGGGTCGCCTCGTTTTTAAAAGGGTGCTCTGTGCGCCGCCGGCCGCCGCTCGCCTGTGCCCTTAGCGACCCCCCTCCGGGAACCCTCCGCCGGAATTATGATCCAAGATGCTACTTTTTTCTAAATATCCCAAGCAGCGCACAATGCGTCAATGCTTAAAATTCACTTAAATATAAATAGGACCGCGACGAAACTTTTTCATTAAAATCAATCACTCATTTATTTCCCCCACCCCGAATGAGCAAACCGAGGGCGGTTGTTCAATGTATCAACTGATGTCACGACAGCGCCTTTGACCTGGAGGTTCAAGGTTCGACTCCCGACGGCGGAAAGATTTTCGACACTACTTTTTCAGTTATGTCGAATTCAGTCGTTATTTGGAGGAGAATTCTAGCGGCCGGCTGCTCTGATCGGTAGTTTTCCGTGGTTTCTCCGATCCTTACCATGCGAATGCCAGAGCAGTACCCTAGCAAACGGGCAACGGACCGTGCGCGATCTGTCCTTCCTCTTCCTTGTCCTATCCTCTCCGCTTACACACACACACTTCACTAACATGCACTACACTACCACATATTCCGGGAGGCCGGTTGAGAGCTTATAGCTTGTCCCGACTGGGGATAGTCCTGCTTAGAGGGAAACCCCACTAGCCGACAGTAGGTCGGCGCCGAATATCACCATCCTGCAGGGGAAGATCACTACCATTCTCCGAGAAAAATGTGCACTATACTTACGGGACTAATGACCAAAGCGGTTGACACCCGGAAACACGAAAAAATCCATCAACCCTCCGCCGGAATTAAGATCCAAGATGCTACTTTTTCTATATATCCCGGGCAGAGCACATTGCGTCAATGCTTAAAATTCACTTAAATATAAATAGAACCGCGACTAAACTTTTCAATTAAAATCAATCACCAATTTATTCCCCCTCCCACACACACATACATCATAAGCAATAATGAAATACTTGTAGAATGCAAACCGTACCCTAAACCCTAAACCAATCAAATACGTAAGATTAATAATACAAAAGTTAGTTGGAGTTATCGTATTAAACTAGTCACCCAACCCGAGACGAAAAATTTACCTACTCGATCTATTAATGTACAACAATAGCCCAGAACCTCACAAATCTTCTTTAGACAAGTACAAAATTATTGTGAAACCTGTCATGTTACATGCATGTCCGAATTGGATAAATAGCATCAAAGAGTAATATTAAAAAATAAAAATTATCCAACATCAATATCCAACATAAATAGCAAATTCCCTCTGGTATTCAAGTAACATACCACTTTCAATTTAATTAACCCTGAAAACTGTCGATCACTATGTCATACATTTCATAAATAATTTATTTTACAACCATACACATTTTGTAAGAAATCCCAGCCCTCTGAGAATTTCGACTTACTCTAAGCCCGAATTTGAAAATTAGAATCCTTAAGAAATACATTTTTTAAACCCTTCTCAGAAAATTTGTATCTTGTACAGGGTTCCAATATTTCTGCAATATTTTATAAGTTACTTGTAATCTGGAATGGATGTCATGATAAAATGTAGATATTATATGTGTACTACTGATATATTATATTGGCTACTACAATAAAATTAATAATAATAATAATAATAATAGTAAGTATAATAATAATAATAATAATAATAATAATAATAATAATAATAATAATAATGCAGATAGATGGCTCGTTTCAAGTAATTTTGGACCACATAGAATCAATCTTACGTGGATACCAGGAATTAAGACTTTTTCATTTTATATATTTATTATCAGCTCAACGTTTCCCGCATTTAGCATGTGCCTTTTCAAGAGCAACATATATTGAACAAACGGTTTTCAATATCATATACAATACATTGTTACGTAATATAAACGAAGGAATACAAAAATATTAAAATCTATTTGTCAATTTGGTTTCAGAAATTTGTCTTTTAAAGGTTTGTTTTTCATGGTGTAATATTTTGACCTTTTCGTAATTGGCGAACATGGTGTGCAATATTGACTTTTAAGGTAATTTTAAGAAGTGAGCGGGAAATACACATAATATGCAATATTACGCTGGTTGTGAGAGGAAATATTCAGGTACAAGCGGTAAGTGCACAGAGAGGAAGAGAGAGAGATACAGAGAGAGAGAAAGAGGGAGAGAGAGAAAGAGAGAGATGGAGAGAAAGAGAGACAGAGAGAGATGGAGAGAAAGAGAGACAGAGAGAGATGGAGAGAAAAGAGACAAATGGAGAGATGGAGAGACAGATGGAGAGATGGAGAGAAAGAGAGACAGATGGATAAATGGAGAGAAAGAGAGACAGAAGGAGAAATGGAGAGAAAGAGAGACAGAGGGAGAAATGGAGAGAAAGAGAGACAGATGGAGAAATGGAGAGAAAGAGAGACGGAGAGATGGGGAGAAGGATGGAGAGATGGAGAGAAGATGGAGAGATGGAGAGAAAGAGAGACAGAGGAGAGATGGAGGAAAGAGAAAGGGGGCCAGAGTTCACGGGGAGCGCCGAGTAAGCGAGTGGTAGTGAGAAGCGAGGAGAGGGAGTGAGCAAGGAGTGGGCGAGGAAAAGTGAGGCGTATGAACACCTCGTGGGACGAGGTACTCGTACACGAGAGTTAATAGAATTGAGCACACAATGGCTTTATTAAGGTGTTATAATTATTTGGTTTTATTTGATATTAGTCATACATACAAAGTCTGGTTGAAATATAGTTTTGTCCTCAATGGATTTCTTCTCCCAAGTAAATGAAACCATTTAATTCCGTTCTGTATACAATGCTTTACTCTTTGCATTCATTTTTAGATATTTGAAAAATAATATTTGATGTGAAAAATAAAACACATTTGACTTTGTGTCGCCGTACCGTTGGTAGTCGTTATGGCAATGTTAATAATTTTTGTAGCTTTTGTGAGGATTATGCAAGTGGAGTTCTAATTTTTATTTTCCTGCTAACATTTACATTAATATGCTTATTGTATACTTTACAAATCCAAATTTCCCTAAACCTAACCCCTATGTTATTGTTATTACTTCTAATGTATATACACTATTTATACTGGCGTCTCACACGTAATTCAACTGTTTTTTCTCTTGAGGTTTTTCACTATCACATTCTCCACACTTTCGTTCTGGGCGTCCCTCTTGCAACACTGCATATTTACGCCTCTGTCTCATCAAGAACGCTTTCACACGCATGTATACGATAGATTGTGTTTTTCTCCTATCCGAGCGCAAGTCTCTTCCGCTCCGATGTTCTGGAATATTAGATCAGTTGCGTTCTAAGAATACTTATTACGAAAATTATCGCATTTTGCCAAGTTTTCACTTTCGGTCATTCAAGTTGATGACATAGCAAAGGTTAATTGAGACTAAATGCACAGAATCCGTATGGATCGTTTGGTTTGTTTTTTTCGTGTTTCCGGGCGCGTCAACTGCTTTAGTCATTAGTCCCGTTAGTGTGGTGCATGTTTTTCCTCGGGAGATGGCGATGATATTCCTCCGCTGGATGGCGAGATCCGGCGCCGACCTACCGTCGGCTAGTGGGGTTTCGCCCTAACCAGGACTCTCTCACCAGCGGGACACCGCCCCAGCCGGGACAAGCTCTAAGCTCCCGACTGGTCTCCCGGAATATGTGGTAGTGTAATGCATGTGAGTGTAAGTGTGTGTGTAAGGGGGAGAGGATAGGATAAGGAAGAGGAAGGAAAGATCGCGCGCGGTTTGTTTGACAGGGTACTGCTCCGGCATTCGCCTAGTGTTGATCGGAGAAACCACGGAAAACAACCGATGAGAGCAGCCGGCCGCTAGAATTCTCCTCCAGGCAGCGACTGAATTCGACCTAGCTGAAAAGCTAGTGTCGGAAATCCTGCCGCCATCAGGACTCGAACCTAGAACCTCCCGGTCACAGACGCTGCAGTGACATCAGTAGATGCACTGAGCTACCGCTCCCGGTCGTATGGATCGTAATTTTAGATGAATCGCTCGTCTCTTGAGAGGGCCACTGACAGCACTGAGTGTGCCTCTGAGAGTCGGTCCTCGACCACTTCGCACATCGGAGCCCTAGCTTTGCCCACTGGGGTGCGAGGGGAGGGCGGGCGAGGAGGTACGAGGTGTGATCCGGGCGGGGAGACGTCGGGGAGGGCGAGGGGGCGGGGAGGGCGGGAAGGCGTCCCCGCTCGCTGCGTTCTCTCGAATTAACCGCTCGAGCGGGCGGCGCGATCCGCCGGGGGATTTAAAAAGCTCCTTCCGACATTTTGTATGCTGCCGGCGGCTGGAGGGGGAGAGGCGGGGGTGTGATGAAGAGGGAGACGGCCCCGGGGGGGGACGACGGGGCGGACAGGGCGGGACGAGACGCGGTAGATTGAATGGACGGAGTCAGTAGAGTGAGGGAACGGGCTGATGGGAGAACGGGCATGAAAGTCTAGAAGTGATATAGTGTCGACAAGAGTGCGACGGAGGGGCTGAAATCGCAAGGGAAATGCGAGGAATGAAGAGGCGAAACGAATATCTGCGATAGATTTTAGAAGAGGATTCCGAAGACTAAAATCACAGGACTCGAATAAGCATGTGTGTAGAGAACATTTGAAAAGTCTAATTGATTGAAAACCTCTATTGTCTGGCGTAATTAAAATAAAATAGTTATATTGCTCATGTTGCTTTTGTCATTTATCATCAATAAAAAAACGATCCTTTCACACCTATGTTTTCCGCGATTAATTTCTGACCAATCAAGAGCATTCTGTAAAGCAAATTAAAATATGTGATTACTATTGACATATTTTTAAATAAATTCTTGAATCAATGGCTTAAAAACTTTTCAATTAAACTATATTTGAAAAAACACTCAACCATCAATGGTAAAGAGAAGAAAAGACAGACAAATTTCACATTTTCCACTTCAAATGTAATAATAAAGCCCGGGAGTTTGGCAAAATGCTATTTCATCATCATATAATAATAATAATAATAATAATAATAATAATAATATTACTATTATTATTAATATTAGGATTTTGACTTCCAACAATAGTAATCACTTAATTGTATTTTTGGAGTCGTTTAGTAGATTTTCAGTTAGTCTTTTTTGCCGATTTAAATTTCTGATACCTATATTGATTCAGTGGTGAGTTGTAGTTGACATTTACATAATTGAAATGATTGAAGGCGTTGTCATTGTCAACAATAGTATTTATTTCACAAATAGCAGCTTTCGATGGCTTAGCCATCATCATCAGTTTTCTGGTACAAGAAAAATATAAAATTAGAATTAACATAGTTACCTAACTTTAAAAAATTAAAAAAAAATTACATAAAGATACAACTCTCCGTCCGCTCTTTCTTTCCTTTCTTTAATTCTTCTTCTATCATTTCTTAAGATGTTTTAAATTATATAAATTTTTTTATATTATAAAGATCTAACTCTCCGTCCCCCCTTTCTTTCTTTCATTCTTTCTTTTTCTTTTCTTTAATTCTTCTCGTTTCATTTCTTAAGATGTGTTTTTTTTTTTAAATTAGGTAACTATGTTAATTCTAATTTTATATTTGTCTTGTACCAGAAAACTGATGATGATGGCTAAGCCATCGAAAGCTGCTATTTGTGAAATAAATACTATTGTTGACAATGACAACGCCTTCAATCATTTCAATTCTGATACCTATTTTTAGTAATTTGCCTTATTTTTGCACTTTTCCCCTTTTTCATCATTATTTTACCTTTCTTAATTTCTGGTATACATAGTACGTATATACGGAGTAATATACGTAGTATAGAGAAATTTATGTAATGCTGCGGAAAAAATGGTTTTCTTCAACACATCCGTCCGTCGGTCTTCTATCCGTCCGTCCGTCTTTCCGTCTGTCCGTCTGTCTGTCCGCCCATCCATCCTGACTACTAGCGCCTAAACCGTGCGTATGATAATCTCCAAATTGAAGAAACTACTGTCAATATGTCTCTAGTTGAAGCTTTAAAATTTTGAAAAACATACTTTAATAATAATTTTATTTATATTGGTCAAGAATATAAAATTTTCTTTACTAATACTCTTCATATGTTTATATATTGGCCTTATGTATTCATACATAGTTGTAAAATTAATTGAATTGTACACAAACGCATTATTATGAAGACGCAAATGTAGAATAAAATTTTAATATATGACAGAGTTGTTTACGAATTCACGCAGTACGCAGAGTTGAAGATGTTTTGCGAGGTAACACAGAAGGGAGCAATCTCCGTAAATTGCGACGAATATAACTTAGCGCCCTCGCGGGACCACGTATGAAGACACCGCCTGCGAAACTCCGAAACATCTCCCGGCGCTCACAGCCTTGTACGAAGTTGTGATATCTTCTTTCTACCATGAGACTGTCTCTCTTCCTGTTCTTACAGCTCGTATAATAGGGAGATTTAGCACCTCGCGTAAGGTAGCGACGTTATGCACTTACAGTCACGTGACGGACCTTCAAGTCATAACGTCTTACGTTAGGCCTAAGGTACGACCTTGTACCTTCATAAATATTGCACGCCTATAGGAGTCTCTACGGTCACCTTACAAGAGGCAAAATGGCCACCAAAAAACAGGAAACGTTGGGGATTTTTCCATCTCTGAAAAACCGACTCTCGTATGTGAGGCAGTTACAATTATTCCTTACCAACTCCACAACGCTGTTAAGAATTAACCGGAAATGTTGGAGAAATGATAGGAAAGAAATTCGCGAAAAAGAAGTTGAAATAATATCTTCGGGATAGGTTATATCTTGCTCTCATAATGGACGCTGTTTGAAAATATTTCCTACGTTCTCAAGAACAGTCTATTCAAAATTCCAGAGTGCATGCTCATCGCAGAGGCCCACAAAATCTAAAACTCCGAACACAGTGTACATTTATTATACTATCGTGGTTTAAAGGTCTCACCGCTTGCCTAGACTCTCTGATATATTATGCAATTTCTTTGTTCAACGCTTGAAATGTTTATTTTGTTCATTATGACCGTTCATTCTGAACGCTGTTCATTATGACCGTATAAAGTCGTTAGTCACGTGATCAATGGAGTTTAAAGATGTCTCCTTACGCCTGGCGCTAAAACTCCCTAATACAAGGCGAGGCCTATTATCACGTTAGACCGCCTGAAGGAGGGCTCCGGAGTGAAGTTCCAGGCCGCGATGAAGCGGGGGGCGAAGGGGGGTGGTGTTCGCGTTATTACCACATAATGGCAGGGAACAGAGCAGCTCGCACTGCGCGCTCAGAGCAAGGAGGGGCGGGCAACCGCGAGGTTGCCTTTGGAAGCCACTAAAGCTCTTATCAAAATGCAATAAACTGCTTCGATGGATTTTACGGTGACTAACACCCGTAAATTCGTTATCGAGCACGCCCAATACAGGCAACCCAATTTAGACGGAATAAGTCATCGTAACAGACCTCGCTCCCACCTGCAGCAAACTGCGGTGAATGGACACGAACAATGGAACTGCCATGTTGCATTATTTCACAGCTTCCGCGGAAAGTACATTTGCACTTTATAATTGAAGTGTTCATATTTTACGAGAATATCAGCAAATGGCGCGCTCGGAAGGGTCCAGGGAACGTTGCGTACAAATGTGACTGAAGGTTAATTTGACTAAACCTGACGCAATAATTCACACAAAGGGATGTAATCAAACCTACAGACACAGCCTTTATAATTCTAAGCTTCCGTATGCGTCCATTTAATATTCTATTGTGCAAGACGCGCCAACATGTAGTGTGCTATTTACCATCGTTTGCATTGTTCCTGCAAACCTCCGCAGCAGGTGCTGGTAAGGGACGCGTTTGAACGCCACCTGGATTCGTTCGCGGCTATTTACGCAGCGGGAACGCACTTTCCCACGCAGAACGTGGACTCCTGGGAAAGAAGGTTAGTGGTACAGAATACGCTTGGTTCATCGAGGGTGGTTCTAGGAAATCGCGGAAAATTCAGTCCTCAGAGCAGACGGTTCTTGAAAGAGGACCTTCTGCGGAAAAGGGACGTAAAAGAAGTTTCTGCGACCACGTGAGTCAAGTAGTAGGAAATATTCTTAGAGAAGATTACCGTAATTGTGTTTTATATCCATAATTTACATCATTAGCTATTATTGTTGCATGTGTTACTCTCATGCAACTCTGTTGCAACTCTTGTTGCATGAGTTACTCTCATTCTGATAGAATATCGAAGGAAATTGGTCAATCTTCAGTAAAAGGAGTTGCACACAAATATTTACGGATTAACTACTACCTCTAAAAGGACTAAGATTAGGAGAAAGTTTAAAGGGTTTCTTGCATTACAATACAATAAAAAACTTTTTTTGTCGATTTTCACGTCACTAATAGTAACGAAATGAGGTAAGAAACATTAAAACGAGTGATACTATCGAAGAAAATTCATTAAACAGGAGCACTAGCATTAGACTGAGAATCTAAGTAGGAATGATAATAAGCCTACAACCTAAATAGTATGAAATGTAGCATAAAAATATCGACGATATTAATGAACATTTGCATTTATTCTATTAGTTTTGAGTCCACATTCAAAGTCAAGTTATCTTAGTGGGAATATAATCATTGTCAAAATGGAAAGGGCAAAAAAAAAATTATAACAGTTCTAGAACAAAATTTATTAAGATGACATATGAACAACGCCATTATTTTTCACTTCTTGTTTTCAAATAAAATCCTAATCTTTTATATTTAATTGGAACTCCCTGTCTTTTTCAAAACCCAGCACGTTCATGTCCAAGACATAAAAGCAAAGGAGGTGAATGCGTGTGTTCTTGGAACGTCTTCACCGAAGACCTCCCCTCCCCATCGCTGCAAAGGTTGGCGGCCCAGGTCGGTGCCGAGGGAGCCTTTCAGAGCCTCGCAGGCGGAACTGTCTCGTGCGAAAGGTGACCCATGCCAGCGGACGCGGCCGCGCCCCCGCTGATAAAAGACACGTCCGTCCTCATTCGGGGCGTGGCCCCGCGGCCAGCCAACAAGTCTTTCACTCGGCCTCCCGGGCGGCGCGCGGCCCACAGCACCTCAGAGACAGCTACTGGGGCCAGCGTAGCGTCTCTCCGCGGAAGTCCCAGAGTGGGACGGATTTGCCACACTAGCTAGACGGCCAGGGCAAGCACAGCTGCAGTCTGCAGGAGAATGCTAGCAGACGGATGTTCCATTCGTGATTTTTCGATCAATGCCAGGCAAATGCTGGAAAAACGAACCGGGAGCGGTAGCTCAGTGCGTCAACTGATGTCACTGCAGCGCCTCTGACCGGAGGTTCTAGGTTCCCACTCCCCACGGCGGCAGGATTTTCAACACTAGCGTTTCAGCTAGGTCGAAAACAGTCGCTGTCTGGAGGAGAATTCTACCGCCCGGCTGCTCTGACCGGTAGTTTTCCGAGAAATCTCCGATCAACACCAGGCGAATGCCTTCCCATTCCTTGTCCTATCCTCTCACCTTACACACACACACTTAGACTAACATGCACTACACTACCACATATTCCGGGAGACTGGTCGGGAGCTTAGAGCTTGTACCGGCTGGGGCGGTGCCCTGCTGGTGGGAGAGTCCTGGTTAGGGGGAAACCCCACTAGCTGACGGTAGGTCGGTGCCGGATCTCGCCATCCAGTGGGGGAAGATCACCGCCATCTCCCGAGAAAAAAACATGCATTCTACTAACGGAACTAATGACCAGACCAGTTGCCGCGCCCGGAAACATGAATCAATCAATCAATCAATGGAGAAAACGGCTATGGACCGTTTGTGATCTTTCCTTTCTCATCTTTCCCCCTCCTTTCGCCTACATCCTCACACATGCTCGCTACACACATACACATTGACACAGCTTGGAAGAGAGCCAGCACAGAGCTTGTTTCAGATAGGGTGATAGGGAGGGACTTTGAGAGGGCAGTCTCCCAAGTCGACGTTGAAGCTCATTTTCCAGTGAGGGAGGGACAGCGCTATCTCTCTACTATAACATGCACTACAGTCATAGGACTCATGCTTAAACCTGAGCAGCTCAGTAACGCGGATTTGGAGCAAAGAGTTGCCACCAGCAGTCGGAACGAAAGACAAGAGCAGCAGCAAGAACTATGACCGATCAAGGTCGCGAAGGGAAGATGTGAAGGGTCGAAGAAACAAGCGAATCTGGCAGGAATATATAGTACGGTGATATTTAAAACTGAATGGGAAGAATGGCATTTTATTTTGTAAAGTTGGAGATAATGTAAAGCGTTTGCTTGGCCTTTATTTTTTTCCCTATAGATTTTATACAGCAAACAGTTGGTTATTCCTTACGACCCGATATGACACATTGTCGACCATACACCTGACACCAACACACTGGCAGACTCATCTGATCTGGGTTCAGAGCGAGGCCCTGTGCGACAACACATACATGAAAAACAATGGACAAACAACATGCCCAAGGCGGGACTCAAACCCGCGACCGTTCGGATTATTGAAGTGTCAAAACTTGTTTTGTAAGCTTTTCTGTGATTGGTCAAGAACCTGGATCATAACGAATTCTGTATCGTAGTGAGTATCATTGGGTTGCAGCCATCAAATGACAGAATTTTACAAGGGGAGCAGAAAAACGAGTGTGCTGGCTCGTTTGCTCGGTGGATGCGAAGGCGGAGTGCGCGAGGGAACTCGTAAAAGCGTGGGGGGGGGGGGCGTTCGCGCGTGCGTCTTCCGCCAGCGATGCCACCGGCGCATGCGCGCGCTCTGCGCTGCTCCTAAATCGAGTTAATCCGCCGTCGACGTTCGTGTGTTTTCCGCGAGTTCTCGAGAGAAACACAAAGCTACGGGACTCCGCATCGGGTTCCGGGCTCAGGCTTCGGACGTCCACGTGAATATTTCAGAAGCAAAAAATTATTTTGGAAATATCCTCCTTTTGGAGCACCACCCGTTCGTGGATTTTTTGGGCCCCATTACGCGCTCTCGTTTGAAAGTGTCCTCGTGTGCGTGTACGTTCTTTCGTATCCCTCCGTATATCAACGAGTGCGAAGGGAGCTCGCTTTGATTGCGTGAATCTCCCGGGAGGGGTGGTGTGGTGGGGAGGGGAGGGGGGGAGGGGACGAGAGAGGCCGCTGGGGCGCGAACTACGCAATCACTTTTTTAATAGAATTTTACACGGTCGCCATCAAATTCGAAAACGCTATCAGGGCCTCCGCATAGCCCCGTGACACACAAGCCCTGGGAGTTCGCGCTTCAGCGAAAACAATCCATTTCGCGCGGGGGCGTCGCTGCGGGAGGACGTCAGGCCGCGGGGGAGGGGGAGGGGGGTGACAGGCGGGGGAGGAGTTTTTCCAACGCACGTAAAGCAGAATGGCCGGCGCTGGAGTCGTGATATCCGGGACAGGGCGTGAAGGAGAGAACAAGCAGGGATAGTGTGTTGCGCAGAAGGGTGGGGGGAAGGGAAGAGGAGGGGCGGGTGAGGAGGAAGGAAGCCCACGCAGTCTTGCGCGAGATGCGTCGACCCCCCACCCCTTTCCCCTCACCGGCCTAACGGACGAGACTTTTTCCCGCAGTGTAAGGGACGAATCATTTATTTTTCTTTTTTGGATTCTCGTTTATTTCACGGTAATTTTCTCCCATTGTTATCTTGAAGGCAAACTACAAATTGGATGTTTTTGGTAAAAGCCTCGCCCTGCCGTTCCAGCCGGCCAGCGTTTCGGACGCGATGGCGTCATGTGCAGGATGGTCATGTGAAGGCCGGGGAGTGTGTGGCGCTTTCCTCGTCCCGGCCGCGTGCGAGCTCTTTCTGTGGGCGGTGAGGACCCTCAGAATGCCGCGGTGGATTGGTGGGGTGGAGTGGTCGGCTTGGCTTCGCATCATGAGTCGCGGTCATTTTGGTTCGTTTAGTTTCTTTTGTGCTGGTAACGTATACAATTTTATTTGAATTTAACTTCGGACATGGAATTTAACGCTTTCATTTCGGAGACAATTAATGGGATATAGTGTGACAACGTATTCGCAACGTTTGCTGTCACCATTTCTGGGTGAAATGTAAATACCTAAAATGAAAAAGAAACCTCCTTTCTTGATCTCACTTGCTAACTGGACAAAAAATAATACTCTGCCAAGAGAGAAGAGTTAATGTAAATTAGATGTACATGTAGCGAAGGAATTACGAACGACATTGGATGTTTGCCTATCTCTTGTTTCTTGTGCGTTAATGTAAATGATGTATACTTTATTTCTTGTATTAGTTTTGTTACGGAAAAGAAAATTATTCTTGCCTTCGGTGGAAGCAACATTAATGCTCAAAAAATCTTGTTAAGAATATCGCTCTTTGTTTCATGCAAATATAAAATTTCATTTAGAGAAAGTATTTCCTTCATGTTTTATTAATTATCTTTACAGTATTTGTTGTTTATTTTTAAGAGTTGCACTTTCAACAAAAATCTAACAACACCTGTACATACTGTAAAAGTGTTGTGCTTTCAAAATTATATTCTCGAAAATACTTTAAAAGCACAGATTCCATTATAGAAGTAGCCTGTAGCCACAAAAGTGCTGCTAAAATAAACCCCACAAAATAATTTTCCAATAATTTCATGCATACTGCTGAAGAAAAACAAATGAAATATTCTCTTGTAACACTGCAATAAATTAACAATTTTAACAAAAACGTATTCACAAATACTGCAATAACATGTATATAATTCTATAGAACTCACAATACAACAGTTCTTCGCGTACTTAGAATATGAAAAATACTGCTGTTCTATCTTCTTATTCTTCTCCCTTTCACGGTGTAGGCCAGAAGGCCTGTTCAGGCTTCACTCCATCGTTTCCTTGGTCGACCAGAATCTCTTTCCTGGGCTCGAAGATTGTGTTTTTTGGCCATTTTCCGCTCTTAGAAATCTCATCTCGAAAATTTGTGTATTACTACTTTTCTTTCTCGCCAATACCCATGACGCGCTTCCGTACAGTAAAACTGGTACTGCCATTATTTGTACATTTTTAGTTGCGTCTTTCTTCTTCTCTTCTACGAGAGCGTCCGTCTTATTGTGCCGTACATTTGATGGAACCAATGGAGTTTGATATCAATGTCGTTATCGCAATCGTAGCTTAAGTCACAGCCAAGATAGTTGAAATGTCTCACTTGCTCCAACGTTGAATTATAAATACATATTTTTGATCTGACGTGGTATTTGCCTTAGAAAGCCATTAGTTTACTTTTTTGATAGGGATTTTGAGGTTATAATCTTTGAAGATATTACTTAATATATGAGCATTTTTCTGGGGTTCATGTTCATTTCTAGCGATTAAAACCTGCTCGTCTGCAAATACAAGAATATTTATATAATTCCCATTTTCTAAATAGATTCTAGCTGAATTTTCTCTCTTCCACACTCTAAGAGCGTCACCTAAACATATATATTAAAAGGTGTTGGAAACAAACTGCACCCCTGTCGTACTCCTTGATTTACTAAACATGTTTTGCTGTTTAGGTGATCCATACTTAAAACTACCTCCGTTCCATTATATAATAACTTTATAATTGCTATTATTTGCTTGGAATATACTCTTGTTTATAATATTTGCCATAGATTTCTTCTTACCACTCTATCAAAAGCTTTTCAATGTCCACGAAGAAAAGATGGGCCTCCCAATTAAATTCTCTAGTCTTTACAATTAACTGCCTCAGAATAAAGTTGCTGCTCTATCGTGAATCGCAAGCATTTACTGGCGACGGGCCTCTGGTTACTTTCTCGTATACATACGTATATACGGACTAATACACGCACTATAGAGAAAGTTATGTAATGCTGCGGAAAATTGATTTCGAGATTTCAATGGAAATACACGTTTCGGAGTCCCCTGATACCGAAAAAGTGTTCTTTTTTTCAAAACGTCTGTCCGTCCGTCCTTCTGCGAACACTACTAGCGCCTAAACCACACGTAGGATATTTTTTCAAAATGAAGAAACCCGTATCCATCTCGCTCTGGTTGAAGCTTTAAGATTTCGAAAAACGTTCTTTAAAATTTGGGGGTACTTTATATGAAGACCCCGGACGTTTTCACAATTTTCTCAAAAACTGCTCCAAAATTTTTCTTAAAATTTCTTGTAATAATAGAGTAAAATACACTTATAAAGATGGCGTAGATCCGATTTTCACTGTTAACTCTGAATTTTCGAAAATTGCAAAAGTTTGAATTGAAAAATTGAAGTTTTCTTCCTACAACTATAAAACTGAAGACAGATTTTTCCTTCAAATAAAATTTGTTGCCCATAAATAGTTATTTCATTAAGGTAATGTACACTTTTTTGAAAACTTGAGTAGTCTTTGTGCAACAAACCGTCGATATACTGAAATAGGTTAATATATTGAATCTTATTCATTCGTTTTTGTATTTTCCCCCGAGTATCTAACGAAACCAATCACATCTCAGGGGGGCCGATGTTGCTTATATTTGTTTTAAAATCTACTCCCATCCAAAATTACTAATACTGATGTAATGGTATTTTCGTGATTACCTGGGTGTTTAGCGAAATAGGCACTTCTCAAAAGGCTGGAGGATGCCTAGTTTACTTTAAATTTCTGTGCCGAGTGAAAATTAGTAATATAGATTATTCGCCGAAGATCATAATTTGACCTTTCAAATCATGAAGCCATGTTGTATTCCATTCATTTTATTATTCCCAGGTTTTTAATACCTTTTCTCTTTTATATGTACATAATCTATCATACATATGCTGTTAACAATATACGTACTCTGTGTGTAATTACAATATGTTGTGTGAGTTCATATCTTTCATAGTGTAAGTTCTAATTCTTCATGACCATATTTCAGCCGAATTTTAATTTACATTAAATAGTCATGCATTCCATTTTACCTACTTTTTATCTCCTTAATAGTTTAAACCACAAGTTCTCACATTCCAGCATTTTAATACTAAGATCTCTCAGGCCCTTTCATCTCATCACCGAGGACAATGATATCATTATTTTCTTGAGTGATGTGATATAATGAACAACTTGTACACGTTATCTAATTATGTAGAGTTTTAACGAGAAGGTCTTTGCCTTAGTTCTAATAGGCGACGCAAGTTATCTGAGTACTCCGGAACAGAAGGTTCCCTCAGGAGGTTGAAACTCACGAGATGTCGCCAGCCAAGGAACTTCCCCCCAAGAAATCCCTCAAAACCGCCCACTTTGCGCTCCGGGTTTCACTGCTCGGGAAAAGAAACATCTTGAGGGGCGCTTTTGACGTGCGCGAAGAGTTTAAATTGCTTTATGATGTGAGCAATGGCAAATATACAAGAAACATTCCGAGAGCTGTAAGACAGGAACAATTGAGGGTCGCGTAAAAGAGGAGGAAGGAGCGGGTGAGGGGGGAGGGAGAGAGTTCGCAAGTTATAATGAGCTTACCGCGGTGCCGCCGCCGCCGCATGAGCGCTCGCAGCGCCCCTGGCGGGCTCACGCGCAACTGTGACGTAGGCGGCTGCACGCAGGTGACAGCCGATCACACCGCCTACGCTGACTGAATGATTGATTATTCCGTGTTTTCCGGTGCGTCGACTATTAGAATCATTAGTCCTATAAGTGAAGGGCGTTTTTTTATCACGAGAATTGGCGGTGTTGTTCCCCCAGTGGATGGAGAATACCTTCGCCGACCTTCACGTCCGCTAGCAGGGTTTTCCCCAACCAGTTACCGCCCTCTAGCGGTAGACTGCATCAGCGGTGACAAGCTCTAAGCTCCCGACTCGTCTCCCAATATATGTTGTTGTGTAGTGCATTTTAGTTTGATTGATTAATTTTTCGTGTTTCCGGGCGCGTCAACTGATTTGGTCATTAGTCCCGTAAGTGTAGTGCGCGTTTTTCTCGGGAGATGGCGGTGATCTTCCCCCGCTGGATGGCGAAATCCGGCGCCGACCTACCGTCGACTGGCGGAATTTCCCCCTAACCAGGACACTCCCACCAGCAAGGCACCGCCCCAGCCGGGACAATCTCAAAGCTCCCGACCGGAATATGTGGTAGTGTAGTGTATGTTAGTGTAAGTGTGTGTGAAAGAGGAGAGTTTAGGAAAAGGGAGAGGAAGGAAAGATCGCGCTCGGTTTGTGGCCCGTTTCTTAGGGTACTGCTCCGGCATTCGCCTGATGCAGATCGGAGAAACCACGGAAAACCACCGATCAGAGCAGCCGGTCGCTAAATTTCTCCTCCAGTTAGCAGCAAAATTCGACCTGTTAAGGAGCTAGTGTCCCCTGTCACCTTCGGGATTCGAACCATAGAACCCTCTGGTCAGAGGCACTGCAGTGACATCAGTTCATGCCTTGAGACTCCTGTACCAGTTGGAGCACAAAGTTATTTGGTACATTTTGGTGGAGTACTTGAGTGTATTAGATATTTGCACACCCGAAAGCAGGAAACTGTCCAATTTCGAAAACGAAAACTTTCGACGAAATCAAACTTAATCACCTAGAAAGATAATCTACGTGAATTTTTGTCGATACCATTAAGGGGCATTCTGTGAAGGCTGAAACAGTTCCTGTTACTTTTCATGAATATTTTACGAGAAGTTTGGAAACTTTGTAAACTAAAGGCATTGTATGTTGCTATTGAAGCTAATTTGTATTGTATTATTAATACAAAAACAGTGGTATAGATTTTTCTAAAGATCACAAACGCTAGTATTAAACTCCAGAACTTCGTAACAGGTGATACTCCAACTTAAGCAATTTAGTAAATGAATGAAGCTTATGCTACGTTCCCAAGACCATATTTGAAATGTTTGTAGCGCGCACTTGGCAAATTACCGAAAGTCCTGTGGGTTTAATGAGCTAGTTTTGCATCCTAAGTTTATAATATGGCATTATTTATGGGATGGAGATTCACTAAGTGAATTCAATTATTCAATTGAACATAATATTACAGAATATGGTCTCTGAGTGTCTCAGTAAGTGTGGTGTGGAGTTCTGTATGGATGTATCTCTCAATATATGGCTTTTCAAGGAGCTTAGTTTCATTGTTAATATTTTAAGTAACCGCTCTAAGAGCATGTTGTTCGCCGTACGAAGGTAACTATTAAACTAAGTTCTCTTGAAATAAAATGATTATAATGATTAAATTATATTTTCTTTGTTACGTAATTATTTAGATAATTTAACAGATATTCATAACGTAAAAACGTATTAATTTCATGCGTTTGTAAGTTACCTGGCTTAAATATTCAATTGTAAATTCCGTCCGAAATATTCTCTGCATTCTAAGAAAATACAGTTCAAATTTCTTACAGGAGAACGACATTGTATTGGATAATTTTCAAGTAAGCTAGTTTCTAATTATCGAACAAGAATAATAAAGGAACGTTTATAGTTGCTCACGATACCTGTACGTCCACCAGTGACAGGGAGGTCGTAGGTTCGAGTCCTGGCGGCGGCAGGAGTTTCAACACTAGCTTTTCAGCTAGGTCGAATTCAGTCGCTGTCTGGAGGAGAAATCTAGTGGTCGGTTGCTCTGATCGGTAGTTTTCCGTGGTTTCTCCGATCAACGCCGGGCGCATGCCGGAGCAGTATCCTACCAAACGGGCCACGGACCTCCCACGCGCGATATTTCCTTCCTCTTCCTTATATATATATATATATATATATATATATATATATATATATATATGTGAATCTTATAAAAATCGGAATGAAGATGCAACCTTAACCTCGATGTTCCTGGAAGCTGTTTCCTGTTGGTAAGATAAGCACTGACACCCTTATCGATATATGTATCAGTTATAAGTAGTAGTGTAGTTGTAGTGGTGATAAAAATATACAAGGATTTTCTTCTTTCAAATATCATAAAGTTTTAACAGTTTCTCAAGTTTAGAAAGTAAACAAAAGTGTTATTAATATGTTTACAGTTTCAAAATAAAGAAAATGAAGAGAAAACCTTGAGTGTTTACAGAGTAAACAATATAATACTCGAGTCGTTATTTCAGTGGCCATTTTCTCAAGAGCGAGTAAACCCTCGAGGCTGTACTCCGAAACACGCTACATCTCCACGGCACTCGCGATATAAATACTGAGCGTGGAGGGACTCGCAAGCAAGTGAATCCTTGAGAACTTCCCTCGGCAAAACAAAGAGTTATGACTTTTCTTTTATAGACCGCCGAAATGCACGTTCAAGTAAAGAAATGCGGTCGAGGCACGCACCCTCGCGACACATCGGGCGGTTGGGGTGGGGGCCGCGGGGAGACAGCAGCGCGCCTGCCGGGCGGAGGCCGGTGCCTCCGGTGTGCCAACACCCCCTAGAGACAACTTTCGCCCAACTTACCAACAGCCTTTCCTAAGAGCTACAGCGGTGCTCGCAAGCCCCAACCGCCGGGCTTGTATAACATTCCCCCAGCCGCGTCTTTCTCAACTTGCCGCCGCCGCCGCAGACGCCCCCGCCGTTGCTGGAAAGCGGTGCCGCTCCTGCCGCCCCAGGCAGTTGAAAAAGTTACAAACTTTTTTTTTTGCTATTGCTTTCAATTCGAGGCAACTTTCCCTCGAGCTTTGAAAATTACTACATAAAAATAAACCTCTCTTTAATCAGCGCTTCAGGAAAGAAAAAATACTGCAGGATAAACACTGGGCGCAGACGAGTATTTTAATTCGCGCCTTGGCTGTGGTTTTGTTTCAAATGCGAATTCGTAAAGTAACCCCCAGGGCTGGAATGCTTACAATTTTCTCTCTAAATCGTATGTTTTTTGTGATTTACGTCTGTCTTTGGTAGGGCTTCAATAAGACATATTTTTAGAATTCGAAGAATATTACCGGGAGCGGTGGCTCAGTGCATCAACTGATGTCACTGCAGCGCCTCTGACCGGGAGGTCCTAGGTTCCCACTCCTCACGGCGGCAGGATTTTCAACACTAGCTTTTCAGCTAGGTCGAATTCAGTCGCTGTCTGGAGGAGAATTCTAGCGGCCGGGTGCTCTGATCGATAGTTTTCCGTGGTTTCTCCGATCAACACCAGGCGAATGCCGGAGCAGTACCCTACCAAACGGGCCACGGACCGCGCGCGATCTGTCCTTCCTCTTCCTTGTCCTATCCTCTCCTCTTACACACACACTTACACTAACATGCACTACGCTACCACATATCCCGGGAGACCGGTTGGGAGTTTAGAGCTTCACCCGGCTGGGGCGGTGCCCCGCTGGTGGGTGAGTCCTGGTTAGGGGCAAACCCCACTAACCGACGGTAGGTCGGCGCCGGATCTCACCATCATGCGGGGGAAGATCACCGCGGTCTCCCGAGAAGAAAGGCAGTACACTAACGGTAATAATGACCAGAGCAGTTTACGTGCCCGGAAACACGAAAAAATCAATCGAAGAATATTTTTAATGAATCTAAAAATTGTTAATGTTAGTTCTCCTAAGATAAGCCAAACAAATGGTCCAAATATAAAAACAAAAATTCATTCCAAATAAATGCGTTCTACCCAAATATTTTGAATATAAAAGAGAGTGTGACCAAATAGTTTTTATAGAAATGTTGACATAATAAAGAAAGTTAATGGTTCACAATTCCACAGTTTTGCAACTTTATCTTTACGGTGAAAACTTTGAGTTATATGAAATTTTCCTATGGCCCAATTCCTCGTTCATCATTTTCAAGTTGCTGCTTTCAGGTCAGCTAACTTCCCCAAGCTCAAATTTTCCAACACAAACATTTTAACTTTGAACGGGATGGATTGAGCAGCGATTTAGGTATTACGACGCATACGTTTTGCTTGTCGTACAGCAAAGTAAATATGTAAAAGTAAGCTGGGGAGAAGTTTTCATACACAATTTTCCCAATTTAGTCTCAGAAACTTATTACACAATAGATTAATGCACCTCATTGTGGGATGTCATATTGTAGATATTATACAAATTGTAAATATTGTGGAATATTTTATGGAATTACTATAATACTATTTTAAGGGTATTTATAAGGCTTTGTTTTAAGTTAATTCAGGATATTATTTTATGAGGGGAATTTGTCATCGTCCTTCTACGAATGTGTCAAATTCAAATTTAAGTAAGCTAAAGCCACAACTCCTCGTATTGTGTTCCCAGAAATGCACAACAATGAGCACTGTGTACTCTATGAACCCTAATTTGCAAGGCCTTGATTAAGCTAATTAGGCATTCATGCGCTCCACGCTCTAGTTTGCGCTGAATTCCACTCCCTGGAGGTCGGAGTCTTGAGTACAGCGAGTGACTGCTTTTGGACAAGCAGCGTAATCTACGCGTTCAGTCAGGGCTATCCCGCCATTTTCGTTAGACGTGTATCAATTTACTTGTATAATGTTACATAATTGCATGCTGGTGTGGGCCGGAGTGTATAAATTGAATTTATTTTTTCCCAGACTGGAGATAATTACTTCTTTAAACTATCTTAAATGTTCAGTTTTCTCATTTGATTAATTATGTCACCAAAAATTTACCTCCTACTATGATTTATTGTAATTAAAAGAACCAAACAGTAAATTACTGTTCATTGATTTCAATTATTCCTCCTAAAATTGTAAATCTGTCTAGGAGATTGTAATTTTAAAATTGGACAAGAAAAAGTTTTTATATTGTGAGGGATTATGGACTCGGAACTAGAAATTAAATAAGCAAACCACTAGGAGACTTTTGACATGATTCGAATCTTATGGTTACAAATACGTGGTTTAAACAAGGCAAAAGATGTGTATGTATTTGAATATTTCTTCAAGACAAAGACAGCGATGTTGTATACAACCAAATAGATTTCATTTTCAATAAAATACTTTTTATAAATACAGTAAGGAGTGCTAAAACTAGGCGGAAACTAACTCATGTCATAATCCTGTTGTAGCGAATATACATGTGAGATTGATAAGACGTGTCACATAGTATACACGGGAAATTGAATTTAAGATTGTTGAACTCCAATGATTGCTCGAAATATCTCTTGCAAGATCAATGAAAAAATGTATAAAATACAGGGAACTAGTATAGAGAAAGCGTCAGTGCGAGTTAAAACAACACTTACTTTCACACGCGTATTTTCACACAAAATTAAGCAAGAAGTAATCAACTTTTCGAAAAATTTTGCATGATCTTATTTCAAAATCTGTCTTTAATGAACAGATTTTATTGGGGGGGAAATTCTCTATCTTTAATATTTTAGTTGTAGGAAGACTCCGGAAAAAAATTTTGATATTTGCAAGTTTCGAAAAATCAGAGTTTTCAATAAACATGATACCTGCACCATTCTATTAAACGTCTTTAACACAATGCAAGAAAAAAATATCAAAAAACGATGAAGCCATTTTTTTTAAATTTGTAAAATGACCCATAGGCTTCATGTAAAGTACCTCCAATATTTACAATATCGGTTTCAAACTCAAGGGGCCGCGACAGCCAGATCGATTGGAAAATATTAATTTTTGAGAAAATCAGCTGAACGGTTTAGCCGCTAGGGTTCTTCACAGATGAACGGACAGACGTTTTGCCGTATCAAAGACTCACAAAACATGGATTCTGGCTACGTCACATGTTAGATGATTTTTTCTAAATTTAGCAACTGAATTTATTCGCTTTTTCGGTCCCAGCGCAGTGCAATAAGACTTTTTCTGCTTAAAATTGGCGGTTTTCCGTGCAGAAGTACATAACTCTCTACTCCGTAGCGAGAAAGTAAAACGTGTTTTTAGACTAACTCACTGTGTTTCATTTTATTTTTATTCAAATATATAAATCTCTTAATGTTACATTAAAGTCTGCAATAGCTGATGCGGCAGCAAAATTTTGTTTTCTTTGTTGCATTCATAGAATTATCTGAAACTTTAAGCATTATCACACATTTATCACCAGTGCTATTTAATTGTATGACGTTATGTGTGCTCTGAAAGAACAGCTTTTACTAGTGGTTGTGTAAAAAGGAGTTTAATGAAGTTACGGGAGACCATCTGATACACGAACAACAACAGTGCCAACCGGATGACCCATGAAATTCTTGCAATGATGACGGCGTCGTCAGTTGTGTAATCTTCAGAACAGTGGCGACCGGTACGGAATTGGTGGTGCCAGTTAGTGACGCGGCATCGATAACAAAACATCGATGTTGCCAATTATCGATGTTCAGTTAAAACAGCTATGTTAATAAAGCATCGATCAAACAAAATCTACGTTTCTAAATATCGGCGCGATGTTTTAAAACTGGTTTAGTAACCTCTAAAACAAAATTCGTGGGCAACAAAATTTATTTTTACCGTGACCATGCTTATTAAGTTATAATGTAGATTATAACTGAAAACAAACTAAAATAATAAGAACAAATAAAATACCCAGCCTGAAAGCCTGAGTGCTCACAGAAATCTCAAGAAGTCACAGCTTACTGAGTTCACTGGAGAAGGGTACGGGGAAGCCTTAAACCCATGGCGTATGCGCCTCTCTACGTGCGAACCACAAGGAAAGACGTACGAAATACCAGAGCGTCCGGGTTATCCTCAGCGAGAGATAGTTTGCCCGATGAAGATGTTGCCACTAGTGCACTCTATGGAACAGGACGTCAACTACTGTGCCAGTCCGATTATGGCACCGTTTCACCCATAAGAAATGCATACAAACCAACACAGCGTTATATATATATATATATATATATATATATATATATATATATATATATATATATATATATATTAATGTGCTGTACAGCGTTAAATGGATAGAGACTGTACTAGTCAGAATATGGCTCGTGGATTTAGGAGGCCGATAGATAGCATTCCGCCTTGCACGTTTGAAGAGGGAATTGATAGCGCATCGAATGATAAATAAATTACTATAAAGAAAAATATTTTGAAGAAACGATATTTTATACACACATTTGTGGTGAAAATTTATGTTCCTTCCTTTTTGTAGGTGGTGCCATGGCACACCAGCATTACCATATAAGCCGCCATTGCCTCAAAAATATAAGGACTGCAGAAGAAGATAAGATCTAAAATCCAAACCGTGAAAGCAGGATTGTATGTAGAATTGTAACAAGAGAAGTATTAAATAAGAACGATAATGACTTTAATCTACAAAAAAATAAAAGTCAGAAGAAAGCACCAACTTACAATTTTGTAGGATGATGAGAATGTTGTCATTTTTAATTATGAGAAATATGCTATTTAGAAGAGTTATGTAGAAAAATTGTGTTGTGATGAACGAGAGTACGTACTGCCTGCGGTAATAAACGGAACTGAACCAAATATACCCAAGTAGGAAGTTCAGAAGGCCATTGTAGCTATGGAAAACGACCAATATGTAAGTTTGAGTGTAACCAATGTAGAAATAGTAAAACATTTAAACGATGAGTGCATTGCTAAACTTACGAACGTATTTAATAATATATATGGCTCTGGATATCTACCTACTGATGGTCTAAAATTACCTCAATCATTGTAATGAAATATACCATGACTAATAAAAACCAATTGTAAAGATGTCATCATAATTTCCGTCGTTATATTCACAAAACTGTACAATAGAGGCCCCCAAACCGGAAATTTTATAGTTACAATAATAATTTTATAGTTATGATAATTAATATATAAATATTAGTTATTTTTTATAAAATTTAACCCATAAAGCACATAACAGTTACAATTTTTTTCCAATGAAGGTGAAAAAATGTAACAATTATTTTCTTTTAGAATACTCAGATTTAGAATTGGGGGACATCCAGTTTTATAACGAATACCAATGAGATGAAATAAATGTGAAAGTAAAGTATCTAAAAGAAATAAAATTATTTAACTTTTTACATAAAATGAGCAGTTGTCGAAAAACAAATATTCTTGCTGCTTTGTTTTTTATTTATTTTCACAGGCAAACATAACTGCTTTTCAGGAGAAAATAATCTTAAAAGACGTAGAATGGGTTGTAAATATTTAATGAAAAGCAAAATGAATTTTACTCGTAAGAAAGTAGGACAATTATACGAAATTTTACCACTGCTTTTAGATGGGAAAAAGAAAATAAGACAAAAACAAAATAAAAACAATAATTATCATATCATATCTAATATTTGCACATTATTTTCTCAGTCCCATCGTATTTTACTTTTAAATTCCATTTAAAGTTGAAAATGCATTTCCCTAGCCTCTTTACTTCGGGAATTTTGATATTCTATTGTAATACATATTTCTCTCCTATGTTTCGGTAGAATAAGAAGCGACCCGTTTTGACGATCAGCTTCATAATGAATCCACCGAATCAATCAAAGATGAATTTAACTTACTGTATTAACATATTAATTTTATTTTTGAAAATTAGAACTGAAAGAAACCTGACCACTTAATCCTAGTCTCCCGTACACTTCTCTATCGTCTTTAATATCAATACCAGGCACCTTACCGCAAATATATTTTGCCTTTCTAATATCACCTAACGGCGAAAGTCGTATTATTCTTCATCAAACGTTAATCCGATTCCCTATTAAATCACAAAACCGCATGCACAATTTTCCTCTCCTCCATCCGCGATGCACATTGACCGAAGGAACCCCACCCATTCATGATTTAGCAAACGTCATCTCCGTGAATATATCTTTCCGTCAGGCTCCCTCGGTTCGGTGGGCAAAGAAAAACGCAAGATAATGAAGTAATTTAACTTGGCGATCAGTTAAAAAATGAAGCAAGCCGATACAATGGCAGTGGCTCCCACGTCGAAGATGGATTATGCCGGCGCGGGCCTTACGTCCCGGGTGCCGCCGCCGCGGCGCCCGTCGCACGCTTGCGCTTATCAGCCCCTCGCAGCCTCTGATTTCCCGGAAGGCGCCCCCGCCCCCCCCGTCCCCGCCCCCGTCCCCGCCCCCGTCCCCGCCCCCGTCCCCGCCCCCGTCCCGCCCCCGTCCCCGCCCCCGTCCCCGCCCCCGTCCCCGCCCCCGTTCCCGCCCCCGTCCCCGCCCCGTCCCCGCCCCCGTTCCCTGCCCCCGTCCCGCCCCGTCCCCGTCCCCGTCCCGCCCCGTCCCCGCCCCCCCTCCCTGCCCCCGGCCGCGTGGAAGAAAGGTTCGACCGTCCCGCGCCGTTCACGCGGCGAATTTCTCCTCCCGAGGGAAGACGATTGTTGCGGGATGAAGAATGCAGAAGAGGCGGGTTCCTGGTTCCCATATGGTGCCTCGATCCGACGACGTGGATCAGATTTTGTAATACAGGGACATTTAGACATCATTTAGACATTTTGATGTATAGTAAATAGCATGCCAGTATGTAAAAGATGGGTTTGTTCGGAGCCAGAAATCTTCTACGGCATGATATCGAGGTATAGAGAAAGTTAAAAACGCAAGAATTGCAACGTGTTGTACAGATGATTCAAATATGTCTAATTCAGAATAGTTAGAATCATTAGGATCATCGTATAAGATAACATAACAATGCAAGGTAATTAGAATAATAAAATGTCATTAAATAAGGTAAAAGATTGTCGGACTAAGCAGTTATTCATTTAAAGTAAAAGGAATTAGAAACAGTAATGTAATATTGAAATAGCCATAATGTAAATGACAAGTGAAGTAGTTAAAAAAGGCGAATGCTTATATGGAAGGTTGTGCAATGCTGAGAGCACGATATGTTTTTGACGATGTAATCACATGTGACACCATTGTACATTGAACACTGTGTGTGAAACAGGTTTCTTCAGCACGTAATATTTACAATATTGCTCACTGAGGGTGGGCCTAAATCATGGTATGCTTGGTTGGGATTGGCTGAGCAAAGGATGAATTAAAAAGTTATGCGAATGATGAATAGATACGAAGAGAGACACAGAAGACCATAATGGTTAAAACCACTGGACGGAAATAAGTGATCCAACAAGGAAAATTATGAAGAAAAATTAGATTGAAAGTTAAAACATTTGAATACATGAACAGAGAAAAAGTACGAAACGAATTAATTATGGGACACATTAATATTCAAGATATTTACAGATTGGACAACAAAATCAGAACTTTTAGAATTGAAAGCAGATATCATTAAAGTCATGTTGGAGTACAGAAAGATTGACGTAGTTAATGACTGTTGTAAGAAAAAAACGAATGGGAATAAGGGAATTCCATTACAAGAGAGAAAATCTGGATCGACCCTGTTGTTTTAAAATGAAAACGAATTGCTGATGGACAACAAAACAGGAAGAGGTAAACGGAAGACTTAAAACAAACCAAACAAACATGGAAGAACTCATATACCTAACAACAGTAGGGAAATTACAAAAAAAAAGTGCACCGACCCAGTTATTTCAATATAAAAATGAATTACTGATAAACAATAAAACAGGAAGGAAAAAAACGAACCGAACGAACATGGAAAAACTCCGAAACCTAACAGAGAAGCCTTCGCAGTGACGAAGAGATATGCCGCTCGGAGGACAGAAGGGGCACAGAGAAAGCAACGCGTCGGCATTGGCGGTTGCCGCTGTTTCCACGGGGATACCGGCGCCGTCTTGCGCGCCCCCCCCCCGCCGCTCCCTGCCAACCCCGGAGCCCCGCCTGTCCTCGGCGCGAGCGAGCGCGGAACAAAAGAAGTCGGCGAAGCGCGCCTCGATTCTTTTCCTGTCGGAAGCGCCTGGGGAGCGGGGACGGGGGGGGGCGGGGGCGGGGCGGGGCGGGGTGGGGCGGGGGCGGGGCGGGGCGGGGGCGAGGCGGGGAGCGGGGCGGGGGCGGGGCGGGGACGCCGGCGCCGACGCGACCGGCGACGGAGCGACCGCCTGGTAAGTAATGTGCGGGCGAGGTTAAGGGCTACGTATGCCTCTTGATTCTTTTAAGGTCGCGCACCACCTTTGAAAACGGTTTTTGCAGTTTAAACACATTTATTAACTGTGGATGGATTACATCGTTCAGAACAATTACTTTACAGATGTATTTTAAAACGTATTCTACTTAACTTAACTAATCTAAGCTAACTTAATCTATACATTGGAGAGTATACTCCAGGGGAGAACCTCGGGTTAAGAATGATGGTTGGCTAAAATTTTGTGGAAGGCTTCAAAAGGAAATCCATTTTTTTATTCGGGTGTGGATTTCGGGGTTGGATTTTTCGGTCGTTTGTAATGGGATGCTGCTAGTATGTCCGTTAGGCTTTGGTAGACGTTGTGTGGTGTTTGTGCTATTTGATTTATTATTGTATTGATGTTTAATTCTTAATGAAGTTGTTTATTACTGATGAACCAGGGGGCGTTTGTGATTAATCTTGAAAATTGATTTTGCATTCCTTGAATTTTATTGACATTTGTGGGGGCTGCGTTTGTCCATATTGAGCATGCATAAAGCAGTAGTGGTCTGATTATAGTTTTGTATAGTGTTGTACTGTGTGTGTATGACAGAGATTTATGTTCGTTGATTTGTGGCCGAAATTGGAATAATTTATTTCTTGCTTGTTTCATTTTGATATCTACGTGGATTTTCCAGGTTTTGTGTCCAGATGAAGTCATAAGTATTTTATGGGTTGTGATGGTGGGGTCCAGGTGATAAGGGAGTTGTTTATTACTAGCGGAGGGGGGAGATAAACTTTCTGAGTGAGAAGATTTTTGCTATTGTTTTGTCAGAATTGAGTTGAATTTTACAGAGGTTTGCCCAGGTTTCAATGTTATATAAATGGTTTTAATTTGTGATCGGAGGTTACTTCAAAGATTGCAGTCAAAAATTTTAAGAGTCATCTCATCAGCACCATGATACATGTTCAATGCAGCACTCCATCGAGACCTCAATATTCAAACAATTCAAGCGAAGATTCAAGAAATTAGCCTAACTACAATAAGCACTTGGAAACCCATCCAAACCATCTAGCCCTATACCTTTTAGACAATAACCAAGAAATATCTCGCCTCAATAGAACCTCTCCTTTGCAACTTCCTTAACGCTTTAGTATTTGGCATATACAACACAAAAATAACTCTCGGTTTTGTGTTGTTATTATTATTCTAATATTTGTTTCCCTTTTCTGTTATAGTCCTTGTGTATTGGTCCTGAAAAGTACCAATGGGGGACTTTTCTGCAAGTTATTGTTTCTTTGATCATTGTATTTTATTTTGATATTGTATGAGCAATTAATTATCATATTTACTTATTATTTCGGAATGAAATACATTGTAAATTTTCATGGTCTAAATAACAAGAACTTAGTGATTTTCAAAGCGTTACCCGGGATGCCGGATAAGCGAACCTTGAAAGATCTTGGAAGACGCCGAAATTTTGTCGAGGAGAGTCTCAAAAATTGATGAATTGGTTCAGTACATGTTTAACACACATCCCAGAATTATTTGAACAAACATCAATGTAATTTAATGTCAACAGCAATACAAAAGAAAATCGTGAATAGTGAATAGCTTTGATTTTTACGTTCAATGTGCTTTACCTTGAAATATGTATATAAAAGACATATATTTACATTAATATAATTTTTAATTTTATGAAATTAAACATAGCTGAATCAACCATTTTTCATTTCTCTTCAAATACGAAGACACGTCAAATATGTATTCAGTCTTTTTTGGGTGACAAAAGCCTATTGAATATGTGAAATTTTCGATTGTTATTAAAGATATCTAACCGTTATTTGTTCCCATTGATTTATAAGCGAGCTTATCTACATTTACTACAACGCTCGTGCGGGGAAAAATATGATTGGCGTTTTCTCTTTGCGATTGGCCGCAAGCAAATCGTGACTGATCACTTGATTCCCGGCGGGAGCAATCTGTTACTGTTCTGATGCGAGGACACAACGGATTGGTCGCTGTGGGTGCACTGTGGCCTCCTATGATTTGTGGAGCGCCAATCGCAAAGGGCAACTGGCGCATTCATTACGTTCATGGAGCGTGATATTCAGCGAAGATCAATAAAACAATGTCTCTTCTTCAACGCCACTAATCCACAATATTTACGTGATCACAGCTCATGATACTTCACTTAGAATGTGGAAACGAATCCTTTTAAAAAAGAAATCATCTACATTTTATTTTACAAAATATGTATTTATTTGTTTAAATATTCGCAACAAGCTAGGTTATCAAAGCAAACTGAATTTGTTAGAATTTTGAATGTATGGCATAATGAACGTAATTTTGTGATCAATTCACTTAAACGAACTTTCCCTCTGGTGTTTGTCTGCACTGTAAGATACAAAAATGTAACCACTATTTCGCATTTCATTGTGCAATGATAAAAAGCGTTCACTAATATTCGAAAACTTTGAAGATATCAAGAAACTTCGCAAGAAATCAGTTTCATCGTTTCTGCCCTACATCTGCTATGCATATATTAGAAACGCGCAAGAGGTTGCACAACATTACGTCTAATGTTTGAAAATTCAGAAGATTTATCTAAGTGCCACTGTTTGCGTAATTTTGTACAGTTCTGTCACTCTCTCTGAATCAGTAGCCCTGAAGCCGATTTGTATTATTTGAGAAGAATACGATTGAAGAATCATTGCGAGTTTGTAGAGAGAATTCCAAATAACTGACGTAACCTATAAAAATTAATAAATTTAATATTAAATTAATCATCAAATATAGAGTAACTTTTAACGAATCACAAAATTACCTTTTAGGAAGCTCTGTTGAACATGGATTTGAGGTTTGTGGTATTTTGAGGTACGGCGAGATTTCAACCTGACCAAGGTAATCCTCATGAATAGGAGAAACGTCTGATCCGTTTGTATTTTTATCTTTCATTGTTGTAACGCTATGGTTGTGCAGCCGTTATCTCATTCAGTTTCTTGTAGAACCATAAAACATCAATAGCTAATAACACACACATAAAAATATTAAAATTGTATCCATTCATAAATAGAAAATCAAAATTATCAATAGACTCAGCATTAATAATATTTAAATACATTGTACGACCTTCACTGACCTACGCCTGCCCAATCTGGGGAGGTGCCGCTAAAAGCAACCTTCAAAAACTGGAAGTAGTGCAAAACAAATTCTTAAGAAATGTTTTAAAAGCTCCATGGTATATCCGAAATTATCAAATTTTAAAAGAACTATCTATAGAACCTCTGAAAACTTGGATCCTAAAACTTTCTTCTAATTTCTACTCTTCTCTTTCATCTTGCCCAGCCACTCCTTTGCACACTCTAGGTAAATCAGCCGATCTTTTCCACGAATAAAATCAAGATATTCTAAAGACCTACTACATCCTCCGTAATTAGATGTAAAGCAGGTTCCAACATTTATAAATTAAATACGCATGTCCTAATTCAAATTGTATGCATTTTTTTCTGAAGGACCCTTCCTGGGTATCCTTAGCCGTTATTGTGTTATTGTAAATATTAGTCTTCTAACATTGTTCATACATGACGAAATGTAATTACAACAAAATTGTATATTATGTATCATCAAACCCTTGAAAGACATAATAATGTCGAACAAGGAAATAAATAAATAAAAAAAAGTTTCTTGTAGAGAGGTATATGACGTGCCACCCTCAGAGCTGTCTGGCTTCAGCGTATTCCTAAGGCGGCGCGTAACTTGGAGTATTGTGATTGATTAAATAAAGTTCTGTAATTGAGGGGATGGGGGAGGGTAAGAAGAAATAAAAGAAGTCATCTTCTTCAACATAGTAGCATTAGTAGTGCTACTAATCCTCCCGTTGCATCCCCCCCCCTTACCGTTTTTGAAATTTTATCTATCTGTAACTAAATATTTTAGAGTTACCCATCAATTGTAATCTAATTAATTTTTTTCTATCTTATTGTGTATTTATTTATAAAAATTTTTTGTATTTTTCTGTATTCTATAGACTGACGATGACGGCAAAGCCGTCGAAAGTCGGCTATCTTAATAAAGCTGATATGTTGACGAAGATTACTTCTTTTATTTCTTCTTATAAGAACGTCAACAACATCCAATCAGAATTCCCACAATGGGGGAGGGTAGCTTGCCCAGAAGAAGTCATGTTCTAGTCAAAGTACCATTTTATTACGAATTAAAGTTGAGAGAGGGAGAGGTGCAATAAACAAGGTGAGGAGGTGTATAGGAGTCGAGGTTCGCACATCACTCCGTGAACCAAGTGCTCCGACGGGGACGGCAACAACAGCTGAGCTCTGGACCGCGTTATCATCAGAAGGCTCTTGACGTGTCGTGTGTTCTTCGCCTACTCACGTGCTCTCTCTGCCTCCTCCTGGCTCCGCCGGGCTCGTTTATATTAGCCCCTCGCTTGCATTCGGCAGCATGGAGGTGGCTGCCGGAATGTTTTGCGACGCTGCATGCTGCTTGATTTGCGATTCCCCCGGGCGCGATGTGATGTGGTGATGGCGGCTTTTTTTTTTTTACTTTCACTCACGCCAGTATCCTTGCCCCTCTACCTCTCTGTCTCTCTTTGCCTCTCTGTCTCTCTCTCCCTCTCTCTCTGCTGACCAAACTAGTATCTATTCTTGTTTTATATGATGTTCATCTCGATTAGTATGTTCTTCTGAGTTATTACTGTAAATTGAAGCAATGTGACTTACGCAGGGGGATGATGACTGAAAACCCACCCGCTCTTCTCTTTCTCCACGAGCCGTTTTCTAATGCAGAGTAATCTAACAGCGGCCGGCGACTGGCGGAATCGCCCTCCATCTAACGACTCTCCTCCCGACCGGCAGCTGGCGCTAGCCGCGTCAGGGGAACGCCCGACAGGAGAAGGCAGGCGTTCAGGGGTCAGGGGCTCGTGCCGATTTCCTGAAGCGTCGGAATAATTTCCGGCCGTCGCTCTTCCCCCGAGTGCCCCCAACCCTAGGCGCTTTATTTAGGCGACGCCACATTCCCTGCAGTTGCCGCCGTTCTCTGTTCCCACCTCTCCATTTTCTTCACTGCATCCCAACCTTGCCCAGCGCCTTCCGTTTCTTCCCCCCCCTTTTAAAAGTTTCTGCCATACCTCCTCCACCACTGTACGTATATCATCGCTCCTATCCCTGCCTTCATACCCTCACCCGCCTTGCCGACGTTCCTGCTCGTACTCTTTTCGACTCCTTTCGACTCCCCTCGACTCCTTCGCTTCCCCTCGACTCCCCTCGACTCCCCTCGACTCCCCTCGACTCCCCTCGACTCCCCTCGACTCCCCTCGACTCCCCTCGACTCTCCTCGACTCTCCTCGACTCTCCTCGACTCTCCTCGACTCTCCTCGACTCTCCTCGACTCTCCTCGACTCTCCTCGACTCTCCTCGACTCTCTCGACTCTCCTCGACTCTCCTCGACTCCTCCTCTCGACTCTCCTCGACTCTCCTCGACTCTCCTCGACTCTCCTCTCTCGACTCTCCTCGACTTCTCTCTCTCGACTCTCCTCGACTTCTGACTCTCCTCGACTCTCCTCGACTCTCCTCGACTCTCCTCGACTCTCCTCGACTCTCCTCGACTCTCCTCGACTCTCCTCGACTCCTTCTCCTGTTTCTCATACCTCCACTCCTTGAGCCGTAGTTCTTCTGAAGTAATTCAATGTAGTTCAAAGTAAGAAAATACCGTTTAATGTTAAACTAATACTTTCACTTTTAATTAGTACATTCATTCTTTAATATTTACACTTTGAAATTTATTAACATTCACTGGAAACATGGATGAACCAAACCATTCACACTCGTAGCTAAAATTGGTTAATAAATTTATAAAACAAATAAAGTTTTCCATTAAATGTCCAGTAGTTTAAAATAAGTATTGTTTCTTTAATTATTTTTCTGCAAAATAAAGTTTATAAAGCACGTGAATATGTTAATCTACTGATTCTCCCAACTGCCTCCATCACGCCAAGAGTCTGGTCTCGTCCAGCGCAACTGTGCTGTTTTCGTCAGCTCTTGCTGCGTCCATTTTCACGCCGTAAACGCTCCCTCAGCTCGTGCGGCACTCGCCCAGTCGCCGTTTCTTCCCTACTTTGGTCGGCGATGTCCCGTCGCGTCCACCCTCATCCTCGCCCCGCCCCCGCCAGGCTTACTCCAATTCCGCCCCCGCCCCCTGCATCCGGCGCTGCCTCCGCCCTGCTCTTGCCGCTGACGCCCACGCGCAACAGGCTGCGAAGGGCCAATTTTCGCATCTTTGTTCCAGAATTATGAAGTTTAGCTATTGTCAGGCGCACGAAACATTTATGTAAATTGCAAACTATAGAAAGGTACCGGGAGCGGTAGCTCAGTGCATTAACTGATGTCACTGCAGTGCCTCTGATCGGGATGACGTAGTGTCCTGACGGCGGCAGGATTTTCGACAATAGCTTTTCAGCTAGGTCGAATTCAGTCGCTGTCTGGAGGAGAATTCTAGCGACCGGCTGCTCTGATCGGTAGTTTTCCGTGTTTTTTCCGATCAACACCAGGCGAATGCCGGAGCAGTACCCTAACAAACGGGCCACGGACCGCGCGCGATTTTTCCTTCCGCTTCCTTGTTCCATCCTCTCCCCTTACACACACACACACACACACACACACACTTACACTAACATGCACTACACTACCACATATTCCGGGAGACCGGTCGGGAGCTTAGAGTTTGTCCCGACTGAGGCGGTGCCGGTACTGATGCAATAATAAAATACCGATCGATTTTATCAAAATCTTTTAATTACAACTGCAGTGTTCGTTATTAGCTGCTCCTGACATTCCTTGAAGTTAGCTGCCTTTATACATTCCAATTCAATTTCCGGACACTAGACCCCCATTCTCCAGAATCTACCTTCGCCCTGTTCCAGCACATTGTCTCTTGCTTGCCAGCGTTCGTTCGGCCATTCTCTGCCTCTGCGCCGGCCGGCCAGGCCCTGGAGCACGCGCGAGAGCCAGGCAGCAAGTCAAAGGCGAAATTAACGAAACATCGTTAGTCCGGGCGCGATCCGCCCTCGCCGGCCGAGAGACGGGCCGGTCGGCCGAGCGTGCGAGCGTGGGAGCGTGGGAGCCGCGTGCAGGCACTTTGGCCGAAAGTCCCCGCGTGTCCCGACGGACGCGCCTCGCTTCGTTTTATGTTGCTGACGCGGGGATGCTCTCCAACGCCCGAGTCGTAAATGAAAGCGACAGATATATTACGCGTTTCTGCTCGACTTGGGGCGCGACGCAGCGAGGTTTTTTGGAGGAAAAAGTGCGCAGCGATTTGTCAATGCGAGTTTTCGTATTCTGAGAAAATCGATTATTTTTATTTGTGATGGTAAATAGGCTTGAATTTAAACTGAGAATAGCCATGAGCTTAATTAATTTCTGTTTCTGAAGATCAATTGAATTTAAGAAAAATAAAAAAAAATTTCTGAGGAAGGTCTTCTACTAACATTTTTGGTTTAATGAAGTATACTTCGATTTTTCTACAGTGGTCGATGACATTAGGTCATTGTTACTCCTCGCGTCTTAAAAAATGAATATTTTTAATTCATTGGCGAACGTCCTTCTCAATGTTGCTCGTGGCCTCAGAAATGTGCTTACCACTTTTAAAAGGTAACAGTTTATAAGACAGGATGTGTAACAATGACCTAATATTATTGACCACTATAGAAAATAAAATTACATCTTTAAAACTAATTGTTAGCTTTAAATGACAGGTAACCAAGAATAACGACCACAATGCATTTAAAATTTAAACTAGTTTTGTAACAACAGCACATAATTTCTCGCTTCTTTCGCGACAGCTATACAATATTATATTTGAACATTGACCTGCTAAAGGGTCTCCAACATGCAAGCATTTCGTCCCTGGGTCGGGATTCGAATTCAGGTTGTTAAGAGTCAGCATCCTACTCACATTACCCCCTACACCACCAGCCTCACAGCTGAACATAAACATCCCAACGATTTTAAAGAATATGAATATTGGCATTTTAAAAAAATAATTAATTTTCATTTGCATTAGTTCATGTTCTCAAGAACAGTTTTCATTAAGAAAGAAATATCTATAATCTCATTAAAAGTACCAGCCTCTCCGTAACAGTTTCGGCGCCGCGAAGACCACCTTCCTCAAAGGCAATAATTACGAGGGTGGTAGTACAAGAAATATTGTCCGTTCAATTTAAAATGACAAGTCAGAAAATATAATTTTATTCTCAAATTACGATCAATATCCTAACATACGACATCATAGTATTCCTCTTTTTATGATCCATCCATTACTGCTTAGACAAATATACAGTTCTATTTAAAAAAAATCAAAGATGATTAAATTTATCGGACACTAAAAATATTGCAAACAATATTTTCATCTCTTATTACTTTCCCCGTGACTTCTTTTTTTTGAGCGAAAACTGCACTTCCATATTGTGAACAGTTTAAAAGTTATGGCCCGTAGTTGGGAGGGGGTAATAGTATTATTTATAATATTATTTAGATATCTTTCACATTAATGTTTTCGTTACTTTTTTGGATGAAACCTCATTTTCTCTTTTCTATGTAACTCTACTCCTGTAGCCCGTGTCCGATATAGCATTTATGTATTGCTCCTTGTCATTCAGAAATGAAGCAACTCACTTTCTGTTCCCATCATACGGAACTCAAGTGTCATGAACTTGAATCTACTCAAGAAACGAAGACTTGAATCTAAATCCATGTACGGAAGAAAATTCAGAGCATGCAAGAAAGTATTTAATTTATTTTATTGTGCATATTAAGTTACATTAAAAGGGAACTAATCAATGGCGTAGCTTAAGTTGGTGTCACCCGGGACCAAACTAATGGTGTCACCCCCCTCCCTAAATTAAGTATAAAAATACCTACTATATCTGAATAGTTTATACATTATTTAATAAAAATACAAGATGGAATGATGAATACAACGATGCAACATTACGTACGCACCTTTCCGACTCTTTGCCCATTGCACGTGGAGTTTCTCAAGGATCGATTTTAGGCCCTATTCTGTTCCAACTTTACGTAAACGATAGGCCCTCGACGATTCGAAACGGAAGAACGGTTCTCTTTGCAGATGATACGAACATCTTTTGCAATAAAGAAACAGTAAATAGTACAATATCAGATGTTTCAAATTGGTTTCGAAATAACAAATTAATAGTAAACGAAAAGAAAACGGTTTTAATGCGTTTTCCATTTCAAATAAACAATTGTGCTCCATTGAAAATGAACGGTGTACCATTGACTGATGTTAAGCAAAATCTCTCAATTCAGTCAAACCTTAAATGGAACGTCCATTTAAATGAATTGAACACAAAATTAAGTTCATTATGCTACGCGTTCAGAATTCTTGCAAATTCAGTCAGCCTTCACACTGTTCGTTGTGTATATTTCGCGAATGTGTATTCCCGCTTGAGATATGGCATAATATTCTGGGGAAATACATCTATAGCTCCCAGACTTTTAGATTACAAAAACGAATTGTACGAATAATAACCAAATCCCACCCACGTGATTCATGGAAGCCTCTCTTCATTAATCTAGGAATTTTACCATTACCTTGTCTGTTTATTTACGAATCAGTAGTTTTTGTCAAAAATGACTTGCTTAAGGGCGGGAATATATTTTCAGAAAATGCCGATGTCTATTACTATAACACTCGACGTAGAAATCATATTCATCAGGTGACAGTATCAACATCCCATTACAAAAAATTCACATACAATACATGTACATTATTTTACAACACTTTGCCAGATGACATTAAACGATTAAATTCGATAGAAAAGTTTAAATCCCAAGAGAAATCGTTTCTGCTGCATAACTGTTTCTATACAATTATAGAGACTATACTGAGCAGAGACTATACTCCTCTTCTGTAACCTATTTTACGACAAGAAATAACTTACAGCTCTTCGGCCCCTTGTGTTACGGTTGTTTTGAGTAATATCATGACAATGCAGATTACAAGGGGAAGTTGTGACTGTCAAATACATGACAGTCGACGAAATTTGCCTTGGCGTTGCGCTCAGGTCCAGATGATCTCTTAAAATGGACATTTTTTGTGCCTCGTACAAAAAATAATCAATTCCGTGGAAAATGGGCATTAAAGTAGGTAATAGTTTTTAATAGGTTACCTTTCCAGCAGTTTTCACTGTATGTACAAGTCTTTTATTTAAAATTTAATAACCCTGATGGATTTGGTAATTGGAGTCAAATCAACGAATTAGTGCCAAACCCTGGTAAATGTAAGGTCTTATCATTTTATTAGAAACACAAAATCAATTTTAATTATACGTTTAAATAATACATATTTACAATGTGTGGATCACTTTAAAGACCTTGAAGTCACTTTTGATAGGTAGTACCTTTAAACCTCATAATATGGAAATTATTACTAGTGCTATAAATCATTCGGATCTCTTCTGACACTATATCATAATACAAAATCAAAAAAAGTTCATCTTATTTGATTCATTAGTTAGAAATAAACTAGAAAATGTTTGTGAGGTATGACTCCTGATACTGCTAACTTATCAAAGGCCCTTGAGTCTTGTCAACGAAGATTCACTAAATATTTATATTTTAAGTCGACTGATGCCTATCTTGTAAGAGGAATATTGAGTGAGATATCGTGACTTTCATTTGGACAGTGTTTTTGATCGAAGAAAGCTACAGATTATCATTTACTCCTTTAAATTAATTCGCGGTATGATCGACTCCCCTGGTCTGTTGTCGGGTATCTCAACATAAACTACGCAATTTTCCCCCGACCAATATTCAGATTTTTCCCCATATATATGTAAATAATCTTAAACTATTTAAAATTTCTAATTTAGTCACTGATTTGTTATGTGCTCTGCGGTTTCGATTAATTTGCTTAGCGACTCTATGAAGTACTTGTTTCGTAATGCATATCAGTACGTAATCGCCTCAAATGGGTAACGTGTTTGTGATCCTGTAATTGGTCATAATGCCTGCTGGATATCATTCTGAATAAATAAACAAATATTAAATTCACCGAACATATTTATAATTTCTCTTACATGTTTATTAAAAATAGTGTTAATTAATTATTCAAATATATTGTCCTTTTATTTGACAGCCTTATTTTCAGTCAATCATTGCCTCTCATATTATGTTTTGCACAGTGATAAACAGTGGCAAACCCTCAACTTCTCCATCGGGGACTTGCTTCCCGCGTTGCTTTCATTAGCGCATCCTTCCCTTTTAACGCTCTTCTAGCAACACGCAAATACAACGACGCGTCTCAAATGAGCATTCATGGTCTGCGTTTTACAGCCGCGCAATGGAATAGAAGGGCGGAAGTCAAGGCGACCAACGACGCACGGCCCTCTAAAGTCGCCCGAGATAAACTGCGGCATTTGCATGAATACATTTTATCGGTCTCTTCCCAGGGAGAGCTGGAATCCGAGGCGGCGCCGGCTTCTCCAGCGTCGGGGTCCAGTTGCTGCCGCTCCGAGCACTCGTAAACTTTTATCTCCGGGCGCCCGCTACACCGTGTTGCGAGCGCGCTGCGGTTATCGCACGGTCTTCGTGGGAGCGACCTGCTCCCCATCGCCCCCGCCTCCGCCCCAGCCCCGCGCCTCGGGGATTCGCCGGCGGGCACTCAAGGGGGCCGCTTGGGAACTTGGGCCTTCTGCTCGTTACGGTTTGTCTTCTCTTCTCTAGCGTTCGAGGAAGGGATTGATTGATTGATTTTTGCGTGTTTCCGGGCGCGCCAACTGCTTTGGTCATTATTCCCGTAAGTGTAGTGCACGTTTCTTTCCCTCTGGAGATGGCGGTGATTTTCCCCCGCTGGATGGCGAGATCCGGCGCCGACCTTCCGTCGGCTAGTGGGGTTTCCCTCTAAACAGGACTCTCCCACCAGCGGGACACCGCCCCAGCCGGGACTAGCTCTAAGCTCCCGACCAGTCTCCCGGAATATGTGCTAGTGTAGTGCATGTTAGTGTAAGTGTATGTGTGTAAGGGGAGAGAGGATACAAGGAAGAGGAAGGAAAGATCGCGCGCAGTCCGTGGCCCGTTTGTTAGGGTACTACTCCGGCATTCTCCTGGTGTTGATCGGAGAAACCACGGAAAACTACCGATCAGAGCAGCCGGCCGCTTGAATTCTGCCGCCCTCAAGACTCGAACCGAGGACTCGAGGAAAGGAATTCCCATCGATTTTATGCAAGAAATTGCCTCGCTGCAATTATGTTTTAGTCTTTGCGCAAGCTGGAGAACTATCAATGTTTTGTACAACATTAATATGAAGATATTAGAAGTTTTGTAGTCCTGCTAAAGAAATCGTTTCAAAATGTGTCATCAAAATTTAAACGATCTCTTTATACCTAATTAAAAATTTCACCATTCTGTGTAATATTCGAAGTTTGTGCGTTTCAGAGTGAATGGAAAATATCACTTTTTTGAAAGTTTCTTTAGTTAAAGATTATTGTTTATATTTAATTAAAACCAAAAATTTTTTTAAGGAAAAATAATTTAATTAAATTTTCGATTAATTAAATATGTAATTTGAATGCATTTAAAAAAATAATGATATATGTATTATAAAAGCTATTGTAGTTGAGACCTCCTTTGAAGCTCGCTACATCTCCAAGGCTGTCAGATCCGAATACAGTGAGACTTCTCTAAAACAGACACACAAGGGGGGGGGAGCAGAAAGTAATCCACTCAAGATAGGTGTACGCTGCTGAAGGGTTTTGACTAATCATATTTCATGTACTAATAGTAGTCAACAAGCCTATGTATTTCCAAAGTGAGATGAGTCAAAAATTAATGTTTCTAGGAAATTCTAAAATCACTATTACGCGGGCCTAACAAAGCACCATTATCGAAGTATTCATATTTCAAAAATGTATGAACACTATGAAAAATTACTCATAGTTCACATTGTTTCTTTTGAGGCTGGAGTACAAAACGGGCTTATTCTAAAATGTTTTCATTGAATTCACAAATGTGTGATGACGTTAGATTGTGACACTTTTGTTTTTCAACTCATTTAAATAATATTTTTCAAATTTGAATTAGAATTAAGTTGCTTGAACATCTTTACGTGGTAAAAATTTTAACTACACTGTTCGTAAAGAAGACTTACTATGTTATATAGTTTTCGCACCGCATCGTTTTCACTGCATTTTATCCCCAGTGACATATGACTCGTGATCATTGGAGAACGTGATATCCTCGTTATTCTTGGAGAGGGATATTGTTCACTGTCCTCTTGAATTGTTACAACTGAAAGTACAGTTGTAAGCTGTAGAAGTAAATTATGGAATATAAAGAAATGATTACGAAATATCGTTAACTTACAACACTAACATGCAAACCTTAGCAGCCATCATGTTGAGGTATTGTGGGAAACTGAGATTTCAATTTTGGCGATCCAGTTGGCTATTAATTGATTTTCATTCAGATGTTTTGTTTTAAGGAAGTCAACAAACACAAAACGACTTTCCTTTTCAGACTAAAAAAAACAAGGAAACATTTTCATACATTTCAGAACATCAGATTCAGCGGTGATACAAATATTTCAAGTATTTTAAAAAATAAAAATATATTAGTAAAATTGGAAAGCTTAACCAAATAGTTTAGGAACTTTTGTCTGTTAACCCTTTAACAGTATGAGCACATATCAACAACATTTGTGTCATATGCACTTGAAGTAAACAGCATAGTGATTAACCCCTAAAAGATGCGGCCTGCAGGGGATGCCGCAGGAATACTGCATTTGCACCCCATTATCCAGAACAGGATATAATGGGAAACAAAGTAGCGTATAATTCTCATGGCCTCTCTCGGAAACTCATCACAGAAGCAAATCCTCCGCCTAATGTGCGTGTAAGGTCGAGCGCGGGAACAAAATATGCAGCGAACTTTAGCGTAACGCAAGGCGAAAAACCATCGTGTCACACCAAGAGAAGACATTATTTATAACTCACTTTCGCTTTCCATAGTAAAAGAATGTGAGCGTATCAGTCTCTAATAACCATTTCTCTTGCCTGAATCCTTGAAAGGAACATCTGAGTAATAATGTGTGCTTATATTATATTTATTTTGTAATGTAATTTACTATGCTTTATGTGAATTGCAGATATCGAGTAATATTTTTCACTAGAAAGCATAAACGGTATTTAGTTTTTCAAACTTTTTTAATCTTTAAAATAACCTCTGAACTCAACTCAAGTTGACAAATATATACATATATATTAAAAAGTGTATCAATAATTGGCAATGAAATCTAAACATCTTGAAAATGCGTTTTATTAAATTTTTAAATGTTTGTAAATTAAAAATATATTTTAATTTTGGTACAAAGAAAGCCAAATTTAACACAGAAAGCTTAATATTTATGTAATTTTCCTAAACAAACCAGATACCAACTGGAGCTCGCTGCCCAGAGCAAAACGCAGGGAAGTAACGTAATTTATTTTCCCTAGTGGCATGCATTAAACCCAGCAGCTTCATCTGACGATATTTTATCCTAGGCTTTGACAGGACGCCATGCTAGCTCCGTGTTTGTTTAATTAAATACAGCGTATTTTAAAACCGTCCTGTAATGACAGGCTTCATTTCATTAGGATTATCACTTAGCGATGGCAGCCGGCATAAACCCTTCGTGGGGCACGATCACAGTGCACAGCTCTGCTCGCTTGGACCCATGGGCAGGGGTCGACACACTTCCCACACTTTCCGCCAGCAGGGTCACGCACCGTTCATGAACAGACGCGTTATTACAAGCACAGCTTACTATAGATGGTGTTAAAACAATTTCGAAAAGGAGAAATAGGTCTAAACAACTTGAAGCTAGCATTTTTCGTCAGTTTGGGGATGCGAGAATGTTAATAGTTTCAAGTAATACTGATCAGTGGTTACATGTCGAGACGGTAACTTCGATTCGTGGCTGAAACAAAGAAGCACACAACTGTTAGTTATATTTCTTCTTAACTGCGGTGACTAGACCTTTCTGGCATAAACACGATATTATGTGTACAGGCTGTATATACTATTAATTATAAATATTTCGTACATGCACACCAAAGGGACACTTTAAGTTATTGAATTTATATGCTTTTGATAGATTTTATGGATTTTTGTTATTGATGTTGATTTTCTATAGTTTTGGATGGCACGTTTTATAAACTTGAATAGTATTTGACTTGCATACATTTAGAAATATCGAATGTCTCATGCAAAAGAACTAACGTTTCTCAGTTTCATATTCGTATCATCAAATGTACTCTCAGTCGACAGGGTTTTGAAAAGTATTACATTAAAACATTGCTGGCAAGAGACACTGGGATTAATAAAACCGTTAGGACAGTTCCCAGCACAAAAACACGTTTCAAGTGCAGTATTTTCTTTATACAACTAAATTGAATGCCTTTCAAACCTCCACAAATGAAATTGAACAACGCTAATAACAATTATGTTTTGTTTGTTAATTTTGTTTTTTTAATCTATTAATATAAGAAATTGTCAAAGTCACTTACTGAAAATATTGGTTCTAATACATGTCAATGAAATGCATTTGTAATTTATTTTCATAGATTTTTACTGTAACTGCCACCAAAAGAGAAAAGGGAAGTTGTACTTACAACTTACTAAAATTTGGAACGTTTCTTATTAATTAAAGACAGTGGCTTACAAAATTGAAAAATAAATTAGATGCCAATAAAAATTTCACTAAAACAATGTGTAAAAATATTGTGTGCTCATATTTGCCCTTCGAAAACGCGAAAGGAAAGTAGCGGCTAGCCACGTGAGAGAATCGAGCCACACTTTACCAACCCCTACTGTGTGGGGAACGAACTGCCCGCAGCCCGTTGATCACGCTTCAGTCATTAAATACTTGCCTTAATCACTTTTTATGCTGGCCCGTCCAATATGTTCCGCCAGCTTACGCGATAATCCCGCATTTGTGTAACTCGCGCCGCCTCTCTTCCGGGCCTTTTGTCCCCGTTTTATGGGATTTCATACTTTTATTAGATCACAGTTACCGGATGCGCGCGTAATAAAGCGCGCCTTGGGGGCGTGGCCGGTGCCTTGCCGGCGACCCGGGCCACGCGGCGTCACGCGTGTTAAGGCCGCTCCACAATAGACCGCGAACGGGAACGCGAACGTGAAGGCGAGGACGCGAACGGGAACGTGAAGGAAGGGAACGGGAACGGAAAGGCGAGGACGGGAACGGAAGGCGAGGACGGGAATGGGAACGTGAAGGCGAGAACGGGAACGGGAACGTGAAGGCGAGGACGCGAACGGGAACGGGAACGTGAAAGCGAGGACGCGAACGGGAACGAATGGTACGTACGCGCCACAATAAACGCCAACGGGAAAAGGAATAGCACTATGAATGTGTAGCGGCAACTTCAAGAAACAGTTCCCGAAACCAAAGAGCTTCTGGCTATGCTACTGTGTTCCTCTTTGTATTGCCATCTGTCTGATGTGTTTGCGAGATCTGCAATGAATAAAACAATAGTTTAACGAAAGAATATTAATAAGAAAAATATAACTATAGGTACAAAGAATGTCAAAACTACTACGAACTTACAGAAAATACAACTATGAGAAACTAAAATGTTGTCAATAAGCAAACAGCTTCAATGTACTTTAGCGAAACATTTTAAAAAAATGTGGGAAATTTTAATGGTGAGTGTTAATATGAATAGAAAAACAATTGTACTGCAATACCTAAAAATAACTAAAATAACTCAACAATGACTAACAAAACCCGTTTCAAACCCTAACCTCGCAAATCCACGCTCTAACCTCAATTTCGCCCTACACTCTCAATTCCGCTTCAGACCAGTGTCGCCTGTCGCGCGCAGTTCGCGCGCTCGATCAGCTGGAAAGCTTCGCCGCCATTTGCTGCACTTTCATTGGTCGAGAGGCTTCACGTTCCCGGGCTGAGATAGATGTTGGCCAACCTTCCCGTTTCCGTGAAGCTTCGCGTTCCCGTCGTGTTGTGAACGCCTGCCTGAGATGTCCATCTTTTAACTTTATTTACGTTCCCGTTCGCGTTCCCGTTCGCGTTCCCGTTCGCGTTCCCGTTCGCGTTCCCGTTCGCGGGCTATTGTAGAGCGGCCTTTAGCGTCCAAAGGCGGCGACGGAGGCCCCCGCAGCGCCCATCAAGGATCGTAATATTGCTCACACACATTCGCGGGCAGAGAGAGTCAATAATATTTTTTCTACTCCTATTGTATAATCCTGTCATTTGATGGCTGCTACTCGTTGCTTAATGATACTCATTACGATACAGATTTCATTATGATACAGGAACTTGACCAATCACAGAACAGTTAAGAAATCAAGTATTGACTATTTATCATTGATTATTATTTTAGTAAATGTCTTTTTTCGAATGTGTACATTAAAATTGCATTTAATGTTATATTATGTTTATCAGTTTTTATTTCTTTTATTATCAGTAATTTTTATGTGGAATATTATTTAAATTAAATTGGATCGTAATTTCACTTTGATCCTCTTCGACTAGTGACAGTTATTGGAGGGAACATTTGACTGACGTGAAGACCAGAACTCAAGTTATTATGTGTTATATGTTGCTGCCGTGTGTTTGTCCTTTAAAACCGGTCAATTCTTGACTTGAAATGTCTAGTGCATCAGAGAAGTTGGCACCTCCAGAAATAGGAGTAAAAGCGAAAATGGTGACCTCGGAATTATTGCCGCAACTTGCCACCTGCGGCGAGTAGGGAGACACGTGAGAAGTTTACGATACTCACTTGTACCTTGCTCGTATCGTAAGATCACACTCGTATATTAATACCCATCATTACATCATCGTTTGATAATGTACTATTATGATGCTCGTGCTGGCTGTGGAAGCCGGTCATAGGAAGACGGGACAAAGAATGAACGGAAGATGGAATGAATGGAAGAGAAAATAAGGTCTCATTGAGGAATTCTCTAGAGTTGTCGGGATAAGAGCTGACTCTGAATCTTTAATCTGCTGTGAAATGATTCCTATCGAAGGTTGATGAAGTAAATTAATTCCTAAACACGCATTTAATTTTTAAAAAATCACAGGATTTGCATATATTGTAAATTGCACATTGGATGAATGGAACAAGATGTAGGCATTACATATTTAGATATCAAATTTAAAGAAACATATTTAATTTAATCCTTATCAACCCGGATAACAAATTTTAAACGCATTAAAAAAAATCAGTACAACCAATGCCAAGACTTTTGCCAAATTTCTTTAATATTGACATATATTAGTTTGAAAATTACTTCCGGTCTTTTCGCGGTTTTGCTACATAATATTTGCATTCAATTTGATTTTTTAGCGTCACAGCTGTGTGTCTGTTTTCCCCACTTAATCTACTTCGTCCCACTCCGCAACAAATATTCGCGATGTCATTCGATGAATGCTTCAATCAGAAAAAAGAGTGGGAGACTAATATTTGCGACTCGTACTCAAACGGCGTGACGCTCGGCTAGTCCCGACGCTACGAAGATGCATTCTGAGAAGATTCACCGTTAACTTTTCCACGGTAGCCAGAAGATATAGGAAGATATAGGAGGATCAAACATTTTTGCAAATACGTTAGCCGAGAACAAGGCGTTTCCCGCCTGTTCGAACCTAGAACGGTCATCAAATGATGCGCTGCATCAACTTATGTCACTGCAGTGCCTCTGACCGGGAGGTCCTAGTTTCGAGTCCTGACGGCGGCCGGATTTTCTCCACATTAGCTTGTCAGTTAGGTGGAATTTAGTCGCTGTCTGGAGGTGAATAATAGCGGCTGGATGCTGTGATCGGTAGTTTTCTGTGGTTTCTCCGATCAACACCAGGCGAATGCCGGAGCAGTACCCTAACAAACGGGCAACGGACCACGTGCGATATTTCCTTCCTATTCCTTGTCCTATCCTCTCCCCTTACACACACACTTACACTAACATGCACTACACTACCACATATTCCGGGAGACCGGTCTGGAGCTTAGAGATGGTCCCAGCTGGGGAGGTGCCCCGCTGGTGGGAGAGTCCTGGTGAGGTAGGTCGGCGCCCGATCTCGTCATCCAGCGAGTGAAGATCACCGCCATCTTCCGAGGAAAAACGTGCACTACCCTTACGGGACTAATTACCAAAGCCGTTGACGCGTCCGGAAACACGAAAAAATCAATCAATCAACAATGTGGTCTCCGAGTTTGCGCAGCTTTTCCCGGAGGCCAATTTCTGTAGCGCTGGGTCGAGCTCCAACAATAACTGCGAGGACGAAACTCGATTCGACAATCGATTCGCGCTAACGTGCTCGTTTCCGCAAAATCTAATTTGCACCGTCAAACTCATATTTTATTAGTACTTACGTTATAAATGTCAAGCAAAATAGGAACGGAATAATACAGGATGTATTCATACCCATTGTCTACCTACAACTTTCAGTTCCGTATTAGATACGTCGCCAAAAGACTCAAGCTCGACGGTTAATATCTACTCAAACGTTTCCTGTTTAAAAAGTGCTCATTCGTCAATCAAAATGGCGTATCATAGGTCTCAGTGCGTCGTATATGAACACTTTCCGCATTTACTACCGCGTGTGAGGTCACAATACAAAATGAATGAACTATTCTCATCCTGTTTCCCGATCACTCCCGTGCAACATCTGCTCGTAAATCAAAATTGACAGGAATTCCTTTCCATCGAAACAGCCCCATTGTTATGCATTGTCGCGGTACGCATGATACACAGACTACACAATTCCACCAAAGTTTCGAATAATGCTCTCGGATTTTCGTGCATTTACGCTCCGTCCTCGTCAGAGAGAATTACACATAAAGCGGGTTACGAAGCCAACCGGCAAAGCAACGTGGAAATCCGCAAGTATTATATAATTATTAGATCCAAAAAACATAGAGAAAAGTTCGTGGGAAAAAATTCTTTTGAACATTCCTTGTTTTATGTAAAATTAGCATGCTCAATATGACAAAGATTCGTTGTCATATTGTTGTCATACATCATATAAACCTTGTACGATCTTCGAGGACCATATTTTACTTCCCAATGCTTAAAAATGTCATCTTAAAACGTGAGATTAATAGTTCTTCATAATCTTTTTTATAAATTTTAACTTTCTAGCGCTTTATATCTAGTATAAAGCGCTATAACATTTGAAAAAGTTGCGTATTCCTTTAAAAACCGTAATCGAGAATTTTACAATTCGCGATTAAGAATTTACTGAATCTGAAAAAAATTTAAAAAAAATGACTGCCTGTATGTTTGTCTCACTGCCTGTATTTCCGTGTGTTCGCCCGTAAGTCCGTCAATAAACACAGTAGTGCGTAAAGGGTCCTCTTAATTTAAAAAAAATATTTATCTGTGAACGGTTTTGTTCAACTTGAGGTCCGATGATTTTGAAACGTATATTATAGTATACGAACTACGGGGAAAGTATAAAATGCCACAGGAGAATGTGTCGAAATTTTGGTAGAAAAAAACGTTTTATAGAACTGACATAAAAAAAAGTGAGTTTTCCTTGCTGTATATAAATGTAGCAAATTATTGCCTTGTATACGCAGTGAAGTTTGGGCACACCTTTAGAGTTATCCAGAGTCAGTAATGTTTGTTTTCGAAATTATCTTAAATATATTATTTTGTTGCTCAATGTTGAAGAGCATGCACACTTTCTTTGTTTTCCCTGGTTTTCCCCGGTCGCTTAAGGCAAATGCTGAGATGTAATCTTGTCGCGTTTGTGAGCCCAGGGGCATGACATCTATAAGTTGAATTATTTACTTGTTTTTATTTACTAAATGTATTTATGAATAATGTTACAATTTTTATCTATAAATTTATGTATTATGTGGTTAGGCGGAAGAGCGGGCCTGATGGCCCGAGTCTCGCCACATAAATAAAGTCGTTATTATTCATTATTATTAAGTGAGGTCTTGATAAAGTTGTGGGCCATTCATATAGAAAATATGTTTTTACGAAACACCCGTCCATCCGCCTCTGAACAAATCAATCGCCCAAATCATTAGTAGGACTTTCTTCAAATTAATCCTTTCGTGATTAATCTTGCCGCATTCAAAGATCTGCGAATTTGAAACGAATTGCTTAGGTGTACTTTTTTTAAATTTATTTATTTATTGTCGCATCAACTACATGATCATTAGCGACGGGTATAAGGTTACAATTGTTTACATTGTAATACAAGGATGTAGGTGTACTTTGTTTCAAGGTCCTAGAACAGTTTTGAAATTTTCGACTGACGCCAGCTTAGTTTTTTTTGTTTATCTTTGTTTATATAAATAGTTAGTTTCGTCTTTTAAGTCATTTATTTTAAGAACCTTTGTTAACTCTAATCATTTTATGAATTACAGTATCTATTATTTATAGACAATCAATTCCTAATATTTTTTATTACTTGTATGAAAAACGATTATGAATTGGCTGTCCATAATTAATAAATTCTGCAATCCACAAAATAATTATGGTTAAGAAAGGTTCTAAAGAATATATTGCGTGCGAAGTGCGTTTTTTTCCAGCCTATAAACACGTTGCAATTCTATTTTAGTATCTGTTTATGTAGAGAATAGTCGTTCAATAAAAGAAACACAGTTAACGTTGAACAAGATCTTCAAAAAACCGTCATTTCCTTCTGTATCAACGCAAAAAAGATCGCAAGTGCAGAAAATGTTCATCAGATTTATACTTTTCCATACTGCTAAAATGGAAAATATTTTAAAATAAACTTGCAGAAAATGATTGTAAAATATTGTTAAATGTGTAGTAATTGTTCTTAAAATATGTAAAATTTTCCTTCAATTATTCTGCAATTCATCCTGAGGTCCGATATTAATCTTCTCTATTAGTGCACGCAGGATATCGGATTGGCATTGGTATGCGACTGTTGAGACATCTGAAATTTAAAAAATTCTAAAAGTTTAAAACAGGTTGACTTTAGCTGAGAGCATTGCCTGTCTTTAACCGAGAGGACAGGGTTCGATGGCCGACGGAGGCGGATTTCATATACCAGGTAGATGGCTTGATCGAATTTAACCGCTGTGTGGAGGAGAATTCATGCGATCTGCTGCTCTGATCCTTAGTTTTCCGTGGTTTCTTCAATCAATACCAGACGAACGCCAGAACAGCAAGAAACGAACAACGGACCGCACGCGATCTTGCGTTCCTCTTCTTTGACTCATTCTCACCCCTTACTTAATCACATGTACACTTACACAGGCACTACACATGTCAAAAGGCCAGTCGGGAGCTTAGAGGTTCTCCCCACTGGGGCAGTGCCATGCTGGTGGAAGATACTAGAAACCGTCCGCAAGTCGAAGTGTAGGTCTGCACCGGATCTCACCATCAAAATTGGGAGGAACACCGCCAGATTCAGACATAAAAGCATTCACTTCAATAAAATTATTAATGAACAATGTAGTTGAGAGGCCCATAAACATCAATCAACCAAAGTATTATTTTTTTGTATCCGCTACATTTTTTGAATACCTGCATTATTAAAATTAGCTATGTTTTCTTAATTATATATTCCATTTACAAATCAAAAGAGTGAAAATAACGAATGCTGCTGAAAGTATATGTGCAGAAATTCAACGCTCTTAAGTTCATTATTGTCTATGTCTACAAAAAAAGGGCGATTTTAAGTCGGTTATTGAATATTTTAAAACATAGACATGGTGTTTTGCATTTCAAGCAGTTTGCGGAATAAGGATTTACACACGATAACTGAAATAGTCTGCAGTTATCATTTTACCCAATAGTTCAAAATTATACGAGAAGCTATGTGCTATGTTGTAGCACAACTATTTCATTACTGTCTTATTTATAAAGTTATGTGTTTAAAGATCTTCTAAAGAGAATGCTGCTATCTGTGACTGAATGACAAAATGGAGATGAAATCCTTAGAATAAAGCTATGCTTCGGAAAACCAACTTGCTTCAAATGGAGTACAATTTATTTAGGGAAATGCCTGGCTAATGAGATTTGTATTGATAAACCACTTTTACATCACTTCAACATGTATGTTCCTCCATTAATTAATTCTTTCTCTATTAGTAGTTAAATAAAGTACTATATACATTAGATTAGAGAAATCCACAATATTTTTCGTTGTTCATCTCTTTTTCTAACGTGATTGTCCCGTATGGCCTCCTGAGAAGTAACCTTGGATAATTAAAAATGTTTTAAGCGAGCTTCTAACATTTTTTCATGGGTACAACAGAACTGTATTAAATATATTTAAATAAAACAATGTTAGAGGAAATATAAATTTAATGTGTGAAATTTTGTAGATTTTTTACAATGAAAGTCCACAAATCCATTTTTCTCCATTTGTATTAGTCCTTGCTTGTTACGTGCCATCCACATTATTGACATTAAACATTTTATTCGATGTATTTGGATTTCGTATGACACCTAAAGCAAGTTGGGCAGAAATTATTAATTTCCACATCGCTAAATCCGCAAAATAAACTACATGTCATTTCTAATCTCAGGCGTGGAGATTGCGTAACCCTCCATCATTACATGCAGCGTATTTCCGAACTGTTACGTGCAAGTTACGTAGCCAATGAGGGAGCAGAACTCGCCTCGGGGACTAGGCTCGTGCTGGAGGCTGCTTGCCGTGACCCGCAGAGTGGCAACAGCTGTGCAAACTGCCCGAGAGGTCTGCAAGTGGTGTGGGGGAGGTGGTTGGGAGTGGAGGTGTGGAAATGGTGGTGGGGGTGAGCGGGGAGGGGGGGGGGGGGGGGGGTGAGGGGGGTGATGCGGGGTGATGCGGGGTAATGCGGGGTAATGCTGGGTAATGCTGGGTGATGCGGGGTGATGCGGGGTGATGCGGGGTGATGCGGGGTGATGCGGGTGATGCGGAGTGATGCGGGATGATGCTGGGGGATGCGGGGTGATGCGGGGTGATGCGGATGATGCTGGGGTGATGCGGGGTGATGCGGGGCGGCGCGGGGCGGCGCGGGGCGGGGCGTGTTTCGCCACGCCTTGCGGTGTTTCGAGCGCGCCCCCGCGTGATAGGCGATTCCCCGCCAGAGGGCGGCTTACGGGCCCGGGCGCGGATCGTGCGATGTAATGGGAGAGGAGTGGAGTGTGAGATGCGGCGGCGGCGGCGGCGGCGGCACCGCTGCCGGCGAGAGGCTTTCGGCGGCGTTGACAATGTGGTGAGGACCGGGGAAGGGTAAGCAGGAGGTGGAATCGCAGGGTGCGGAGAAAGGAGAAAGGAGGATTTGAGGAAGGTGATTAGAGCAGGAAGGTAAACCAGAGACTAGAAAATGGAAAGGTAGAAAGATTAAAGCTAAAGAAGTCAAGAACAAGAGGTATGGACAGGTAGAAATAGTGCTAAGAAGGAAAGGTGGTCGAAATAAAAAAAAAATATGTGCAGATAAGAATGAAGCATCGGAAATCAAGATAGCTGTTCTGTTTGTGTGTCGAAGGAAACGAAACTTTTACTTGTCTGTAGTAATTAGAAATTAGAGGCGAGCAAATCACGAAAATTATCACTAGCAAGAAAATATTATGCGAAGGAATCTAATTATGGATGCACTATGTAATAATGGACAGCAAAATAATATCAACGCTCCCAGTTTTAGAGGAATGCAAACTCAGTGATGACGCACTTTAGATAGGAACGAAAAATGTCAACAGATTAAAGAAAACAACATAAATTCCTGAAAATGAACGAGAACTCAAGAGGTGAAGAATGCTGTGCAAAGTAATTTCCACGTCGTGAACGGGCGGTGGGGGGATGTCGACGGTCAGGGCAACTCCTTGGGCGAGATCTCGGTACCAGGTTGTGGGCGACGGCAACAGCGCAGGTGCCTGGCTGGGCGCGGCGGGGCGTGGCGGGGCGGGGTGGGCAAATGGCTGAGGGTGCGCGCGAGCGAGCAGCCCCGGGGCCGTTGGAGATTGGGCAATTTCGCCCCGGGCCGCACCCAGCCGCCGCGCCACGCCGCGCCGATCAGGATTTCGTGCGAACGCGGTGATTGCTCCGGCAGCCCCGCCGCCGCCTCACCTACGCCCCCTCCCACTGCCGCCCCCGCCGCCCCGCCGCCCCCGCCGCCCCCGCCCCCGCCGCCTCCATCCCCGCCCCTACCTGCGGCCCACGCCGTCTGCCCGGGCGTCGGCGTCGGCGTGAGCGTCAACGTCAATGTGTGTGCCCCCAGCGCTTCTCCCTCGCGCCCTCGCTGATGATGCATGCCATCTTCCAGCCCACACGCCTAACGCCACGTTTGATGAGACGTTGTCTGTAGGGCCCGGAAAATTATGTAACAACATATTTTCTTATCGTAACTCTGTCCAGTCGAGTCAACGATATATCCACGTTTCATATCACTTAGTGCCAAGAAACGTCGATTTTTTACTACATATTTTTACATATTTTACCCAAAAGTACGTATATTTGCATATTTTACCCCAAAACTTATTTTTACATATTGCTGCAATTTGTTTTCTTTAACTACTCGTTTTCCCTAATGTTTTTGATAAGGAATCTTTCAGACAAATTATTCCGCATTGTCAAACATTTTTCTGTACCTTCTTTAAAATACCGCTATTGTATCGCGTTGAAATAAGCCAAGTTCACAAATACCGACAGTATTGAAAATAAAAGGGCAAGGCGACGATGCAGTCCAAAACTTCTGGTGTGTTAGTTATCAGCGCGAGTGACGCAGAGAACAGAAAGAGAGTTTGGTTTGTGAAAATGATACGTTTAGCAGGTGATATCGTGCCACGCCGCATCTCCTTGGAAGGTAATTCTTCAGTAAACACAAAGAAATCGTGGATTTATATTACTTTATATGCTTTTCTGAGCTCAACTGTTTTATCCAACGCACGGCTGATCTTGGTGAGAGAATCCATTGAAAAATAATCAAATCTACATTGAATCAGCTTACAATTGTAAAATCGTCTGTGAACATAATTTCATTTTTTCATCCACTTTCTTCTTTCAGAGTACTGATCAGATCAGATTAAAAAGTTGGGTAAATCACCATTCCAGAATATCTGAATCATGTTCTCATTCGCGAGATTTGTTTCACATATCGCTGTATGATTTTTTTACATCGTTCTAAATCCGAGACTTACATATTCCGCTCTCCGGCGAAATGTTTATTCATTCATTATCTCTTAAACCTTGGATGTTCTTTGACCGAACAAATAAATACGATCCAAATGTAAATTAAAGTTTCACATCCATACAATGCCCTCCACGACCGCACCATAAATAACTTAAAAGAGAATATTACGCCATTTTGCCCGGCTTGCTCCGGACCTCGCTCTCTGGATCTGGGGAGCGCCCTGCTAATTGGGTTCTCTCTCCGTTCTCCTCGTTCGCTGTCTCTGCCATCTTTCCCTCTCCTTAGCTTCCGTTTCCGGTCCCGTGGTCCTCGGGATTAGAAGGCTCCGCGGGAGAAGTCATATCCGCGCGGTCCAGTCAGCAAAAAAAAAAAAAAAAAAAAAAAAAAGAAAGAAAAAGAAGACTTGCTTAGTCGGTGAGCGTACGCGCTCGCTGGCAATTAACCACACGCGGCAGAATATCTAGGTGCGAAATCTGATTTTCTACGTCTTGATTCTGTAGTAATCTATTTCATTAATATATTTCCGTATCTTTAACGCTTTTCTAACATGCCGTGCGCGAAACGCTATTTATCGTGCTGGTTGTCCCTGTGCGAAACATCTTTTATTTATTTATTTATTTTACGTAAAAAAACAGTTAAAAACTGCGTATGACGTGCTATGGGGAAAAGTGAATTGTGTGCACATTTTCAAAATTCTGTGATCCCTACACTGAGTCATATACTACTTAAATTTTGAAAAAAAAAGCTCCCATGTAATAAAATCTATTTTCAAGGATAAAAAAGCAATAAATTTTGGCTCTTATCCATGTTTTTGTTTTTGCACAGTGTGCGAAACATCGCGAAGGGTGTGAAACATAGTGTGGGAAACACCTGTAACGATTTGCAATTGTTAGTTGTCAATGGACTGGGTCAATAGAAAAGTGCTGAGATTTGAAGTTATAAAGAAACATTTTTCAGAAATGATTCATAAACTTATTTACTTAATAAAACTTACATTATTAAATAAATTACGCCTCTGTTGAAATTGTGTCATCTTTTGTTATTTCTAATATCAGTCTTGGATTTTGTGATATGTAACTAGGAATGTAATTATATCCTTCTATTGACAAAAATTCAATTCAATTTGATAATGTCGATAATACATTTTAAATTATCGCATTATGACTGCTGGTACAACAGTAGAAATGCTGTACTATTTAGCGTATAAAATGAATGCAGCCTTGGAAAGAATATTTATGTTCCCTTCTTAAATTAATAGCTTACATTTTATTGGCTCTTTTTTCTAAAATCTCCTTTTCTTTACAGGTAAGGATGCTTTGCCCATGTGCTCAGCTTTCGTGACTTCAACACCTAGTCGAGGTGTTCATGGTAAGAGAGACAGCAGGAGACTCCCACATTGCACTGCGTTAAATTAACTCATAGATATGAGTAGTTTCCATGTAGAATCCTTCATAACTGCACTAGTGTAGTGTAGTTCATTGTTATGAGTCATGACACGCAAGTTTAATTTCCTGCATTTCTAAGACACTATAAACCACTGACTACCGTAATCATAAAATTTTGTCACGTAAATTTACTTGCGGGTACCAGCAGAGGAACTCTCCTACCACTAGTTAATAATCACCGGCTTAATTGTACTGTTTTACTACAGTTTCAATTCATTAACCTCGTTACAAACGTTACTTCTGCATTATTCTACCTTCATATTTCACAGTGTTGCATTGTTAAGATATTTTAATATTATTTAATTTTTATATACCTTTGAAAATACACCAAAAATGGCTGCATAGCTTGTTCTAGTATGAAGAAAATTGTATTAATCTATTTAATGACTGGCTCGGAACACATAACAGTTTTCATGGCTGTAGTTGAATATCGATCTTCATGATCGATTGACTCAATTCCGTAGTTGTTAGCGGAGCACGGTACTCAAATTCAACCATAGCTGCTTCATAAGCCGAATTGAATTATGAAGCAAGAAGACTGTATATTCATGTGCTTTACCTAGAAATATTAATAAAAGTTAAACTTTATGTTCTTCTAAAATTGGGAGCTTTCAACAGCGACAAAATTAAATATAAGACTATTGTAGCAAATTTTATTAAATGAAATAAATTTAAATTATGATATATTTTAAAGTTCTTTAGTAAATTTTTTATATTTTTCATACATTAGATTTTTTGGGGTTATCTAAATTTATTTTTGGAAAACTCTGGAGAAAAATAAAATTTGTGTATTCTAAAGTGAAAAGTTTAAACTTCAGACACAGATATTCTAAATATGGAAACCCTTTGCTAGATTACTAAATGGTTAAAAAGTAGTGCTTGATTTTAAAAAACTCAGAAGATAAAACCCCATTTTATTTCATGTGATGTTTTTCGTAATTTAATAATTTTCAAATCAAAGAATCATTTATCTGACTGATGCATAAAAAACTGACAGTTTAACCCGGCATTACTCGCAAGGGTGGAACTAGCTACAATGATTTATTGATGACATGTTTCATAAAGTGGCGGTTTCAAAAGAGAGTATCACGCTCTCTTTATGTGTAACGTAAATTGTGACTGTATTCTTCCATGTTAGTCGCCTTAAAATTCCTAAATTATTGTAACAAAATAAGACATGTTCGAGGTTGAAATTTAAACTTTAAACGAAATTGAAATTTATGTATGTTGGCACAATAAATAAAAAATGATAAAAGGGAACTCTGCCATTATTTTTGTCAAGAGGAAATCACATCTTAATAATCATTTTCAATCTTAACTCTATTGCTCTTACCATTTTATATGGATTTTACTATTAAAACATAATAGACAAACGTTATGTTATAACCGTAGATAATTTTAACAACATTTTCGCAAGGAAGAGATAATTTAGAAATATACGAAAAAGAAGAATACTACAATGCACATATTCGTCAAATATACTTGAAGTTGTGGAATATGACAATCGAGTCAATTTCATGCTACTGCCAAATAAAACAGAAACCTACATGCAGCAATCCCTTCTCAATAAAGCGTATTTCCGAAACAAAATAAAGGAAAAAAGAATTCTCCGGACAGAAATTACAAGCGGATTACGTTGTATAATGAACGGCTTTCATGCAACAGATTTTTCATTTAAAAAGCCGGCTCGCGGAGCGTATTTCGGTCAACGGGGGTAGAAAAACGGAAGAAGGACTATTCTCGCCAGTAAATTACGTCTAATATGCATTAAATGTGACATTTATGAGCGCCGGGACTCGGCCAGTACGTTGTCAATTTTTTTCCGGAGAGAGACTAACACCCTCGAACCAATCGCACAACACCCGCGTGTTTTACTGCGACTGCTTGACGCGTACCTTTGTGCAATCTTCACATCAGCGATTTTACGAGTGCGTAGCCTATCGGCGACGCATCGCCAAACATCGCCACTTGGCGCAGTGGTGCAATTCGTTGCAGCAACTGAAAGATTTACGAGCGACGCTCATTGCGAACGAAAGAGTTGGCGTCCAATGAAGCAAGACGGAACGACCGAGCAGTGAACCCCCAACTCCGCGCCGTAATTCACACGCGTCTGCTCCGACCGGCGCTTCTCGTTGACAGCCGCGCACCGCGATCCATAACGCACACAATACACTAATACATTCCGAGACCGGGCTGCCTTGACTTCATAAATTTTTTTTAACTAGCGCTCGTCGCCTGTGGGAGCAAACAGAGAGCGAAAATCACACGCCAGCAGGAAAGAGACGTTAGCTGTCAGTCGAGTTGCCGCTGCGAGGGGTTGCCGCCGCGGAAATTAAAGCTCTGAACGAGACAAAGGAATCGCTCACCAGAGCGAAGCCTCTTTATCTTCCATGCAGTGGAGCCGACACGTGGGAAGAGGAGGGGGCGCATTTTGAAGGCGCCCACCGCTGTAAAAGCGGAATAAGTAAAAGAAGCTAAGCATTTTCCCTATTTTTGAACTAAAAATCTTGGAGACTAAGCCAACCGTACCGGTAGCGGTAGCTCAGTGCATCAACTGATGTCACCGTAGCGTCTCTGACCGGGAGGTCATAGGTTTCCACTCCCCACGGCGGCAGGATTTTCGACACTAGCTTTTCAGCTACGGCGAATTCAGGCGCTGTCTGGAAGAGAATTTCAGCGGCCGGCTGCTCTGATCGGTAGTTTTCCGTGGTTTCTCCGATCAACACCAGGCGAATGCCGCAGCAGTACCCTACGAAACGGGCCACTGACCGCGCGCGATCTTTCCTTCCTCTTCCTTGTCCTATACTCTCCCCCTTACACACACACTTACACTAACATTCACTACACTATCACATATTCCAGGAGACCGGTCGGGAGCTTAGAGCTTGTCCCGACTGGGGCGGTGCCCCGCTGGTGGGAGAGTCCTGGTTAGAGGGAAAGCCCACTAGCCGACGGTAGGTCAGTGATCGATCTCGCCATCCAGCGAGGGGAAAAACACCGTCATCTCCCGAGAAAAAAACATGCGCTACACTAACGGGACTAATGACCAAAGCAGTTGACGCGCCCGGAAACGCGAAAAAATCAATCAATCAATCAGAAGTCAACCGTTGACTCTCTTCCTGTATCCAGTTTTCTTGTTGACTATAGTCTTCCATGAGTAATTGTCTTTAAAAAGTGTTCTTCTTCGATCTCCAACCTGGTCCTTTATGTTCTATGCAGTGGAGCAGCCACGTGCCCGCCCCCGCCGCCCCCGCCGCCCCCGCCGCCCCGCCGCCCCGCCGCCCCCGCCGCCCCCGCCGCCCCGCCGCCCCGCCGCCCCCGCCGCTCCCGCCGCCCCCGCCGCCCCCGCCGCCTGCCCCCGCCGCCCCCGCCGCCCCTGCCCCGCCGCCCCCGCCGCCCCGCCGCCCCGCCGCCCCGCCGCCCCGCCGCCCCGCCGCCCCGCCGCCCCCGCCGCCCCCGCCCCCAGCGCGGACGCTCGCGTCTGTCGCTGCGCGCGACATGACGTGGACATACGTTTGTAGATCGCAACCCGCCGAGCGTATTGATGGCCTTCGCGGAACGGACTGATCTCAATACTGCACGTCATGAAGATTGACTTGCTGCGGGGTCACTCCTGTCGCGTCAACAGAGAATAGCCAGACTACGCTTCCGATTATTCTACTTGCAAAAATGGTAATAATGAATTACTAGGTAAAAGCCATCCAAGATGGACATTTGGAGAATAATGGAGGTAAAGTTCAACGTACAACAATCGTAGAATAGATATTGTTATTATTTATTGAAATAAGATATTTGTTCACAGAACTTTTAAAAAATTCTGAAAAAATGAAAAGCGAGTGAGTGTTCTATGTTAATACTTGCCGTAGCTCTTTCCTTGGCCTTCTTACTAGCAATATTTATTTAGCATTAAGTAAAATAAGGCACTCAAGGGCTAAGGGACAAGAACACCAGTTTCCAGAGCTCCCCCCGTCTTGTTGTAGATGGGAACCCAAATTAGAAACTAATTCGCTCCCCAAGCTTTCAAATGAGTGCTCAACCGCCCTTACTGAGAGGAAAGGGAGCTGCGATGTCAAACAATTTCTATCAATTGTTTGACGCATAGCTCTTCATGAATTAGTACCGTTCATTATATCGGAGTGGCATACACCATTAGAATATTCAAAGAATTACTTAAAATTTTGATATTATTTTTAAACCGTGCATGCCATGAAGTAAAAAGATCTTAACACGAATCACAGAAAATGAAAATAATTCAATTATATGTTTAGTTAGTTAAGTTAACTTAATGCCTTATTTTACGTGGCGAGACATATGATCTAGTATACAGATGAATGTCATTAGTATTCAAGGTTTTGAATTCCAGTAATGTGAGTTTCTTTTATTAAAATAAAATAAAATTTGCTTGATAATACCGTTATGTTGTTACAAATATTAGAAAACGACGTCCAAATCCTTCATAACATTTATATATATCATTAAACATTTCAAGTCGCACGTCATTTGAAAACACCTATGGTCCTCTTTAAAGCAAGGCGGCATATTCCTGATCTCAAAAACAATACCATAGGAATGAATTACGTCATTGGGTTCACTAAAAACTCCAAAAGAACATAAAGCACTTCTTATGCACAATTTGCGGTTTGCTTAGAGAATGCTTGGAGAAGCATGAACTTCAGCCCATAATTCCTCTGCTTAATGCACCGCTTCTTGTTGCCGGAGGAGAAATTATCGCCGTTTTCCTGGAGTTCTATCTCAGCTTTTCACTGAGCCCTGTCGGAATAAAGCAGTCCCATTGATCTAAAAGTTTTTTGGTAGTTTTTGGTTTTGGTTATAAATTATTGTTAATGATTACGTCTCACCGATCACTCACCATAAATATCATTTTTTACGCAGGTATTACATATATTTTACACGTAGATTTCATACTCCAGGTTAAATATGCAAGCTATTGTTCGCCGAGGATATTTTATTTTTCGTGATTTATATTTTATGCTAACGTCGATGCGTAATGCCGTCTGTCAATTCAGAAAGTATACACGTATCATACATTAATAAAATCATTTTACTTTCAAATTGTTTTATGTGTACCAAATGGACAATAAAATCGAAATTATTTTAACTTAATGGCAAATGTCTGAAGTAAATACACCAGTAGATAATAATTAGCCATTGTGATCCAGTGATTGTGATCCATCGCAAAATTCCAAAGAACATAGTTCTGAATCATTGCCTTCAATAGAATACGTAAACATACGAATGTAAACATATCATTAAATCAGTATCAGATAACCTATTAATCTGTTATTTGTTCCATATGTGTCTTCATCACGTCTTATATGAAATGCGTGTAATATTAGCACAGTACTGGACAAGACAATGAAGAGATTCATTATCTACGAAAGGAAGACTAGATTGGTTATGTTTTGGTTGACTAGATTGGTTTGGTTATTTTGGTATTGCTCTAGATTGGTTATGTTCGTACCTTAAACAACGATCTCAGAGAGTGGAAATACCTTACTGGAATGATGGAACATTACGTACGCACCTTTCCGACTCTTTGCCCGTTGCATGTGGAGTTCCTCAAGGATCGATTTTAGGCCCTACTCTGTTCCTACTTTACGTAAACGATATGCCCTCGACGATTCGAAACGGAAGAACGGTTCTCTTTGCGGATGATACGAACATCCTTTGCAATAAAGAAACCGTAAATAGTACAATATCAGATGTTTCAAATTGGTTCCGAAATAACAAATTAATAGTAAACGAAAAGAAAACGGTTTTAATGCAGTTTTCCATTTCAAATAAACAATTCTGTGCTCCATTGAAAATGAACAGTGTACCATTGACTGATGTTAAGGCAACAAAATTTTTAGGTCTCTCAATTCAGTCAAACCTTAAATGGAACGTCCATTTAACTGAATTGAACACAAAATTAAGTTCATTATGCTACGCGTTTAGAATTCTTGCAAATTCAGTCAGCCTTCATACTGCTCGTTGTGTATACTTCGCGAATGTTCATTCCCGCCTGAGATATGGCATAATATTCTGGGAAATACATCTTATAGCTCCCAGACTTTTAGATTACAAAAACGAATTGTACGAATAATAACCAAATCCCACCCACGTGATTCATGTAAGCCTCTCTTCATTAATCTAGGAATTCTACCATTACCGTGTTTTTTTATTTACGAATCAGTGGTTTTTGTAAAAAATGACTTACTCAAGGGCGGGAATATATTTTCAGAAAATGCCGAAGTCTATTACTATAACACTCGACGTAGAAATCATATTCATCAGGGGACAGTATCAACAGCTCATTACAAAAAATTCACATACAATACCTGTACATTATTTTACAACACTTTGCCAGATGACATGAAACGATTAAATTCAATAGAAAAGTTTAAATCCCAAGTGAAATCGTTTCTGCTGCATAACTGTTTCTATACAATTAGAGACTATACTGAGCATCACAAGAAAAGGAACATTAATTTTAACAATGATACATAATGCATTATTTACCATTTGGACTGTATAAATGAGTATAAACAACCAGTAACAACTATTGTACTACAGCTTCCGGGTCAATGACCCCCATCTCGATCAGGTTTTTCGTCCAGTTTCCCTGATCCATTGAGCAAATGCTGAGATGGCCCCTTGTTTTGCTTCTGGACATAAATGTAACTTCATTTTCTGTGCACGTCTTCTAGAATTCAGTGGGAAATACAATTATTCAAATTATCGTTTCCATGTTGTCGCGGCATGAAGTAATAAGAGCCAAAATTTATTGCTTATTTATCTTTGAAAATAGATTTTATTACAAGGGAGTTTTTTGTTTTTTTTTATCCCTTTCAAAAATTCAAAAATTCAATGACTTAGTGTAGGGATCACAGAATTTTGAAAATGTGCACACAATTCACTTTTCCCCATAGCACGTCATACGCAGTTTTTAACTGTTTTTTTACGTAAAATAAATAAAAAATAAATAAATAAATAAAAGACACTATCTCATCAACGACAGTCGGAGCATATCGTCTTGAATAATATTTTATATAAATTTTTCTAATTTTTGGTAAATTTAAAATAAAAAGCATGTTAAGATAGGACAAAAAATTGGTCACCTCACAGAGCTCCCAGAGAGTGAACAAAAATGTTATCACCCGTGGGTGATATAGAGATATTGTGATGGCATGTTATCTTTATCTTTTTAAAGAAAATTGAAGTGTATGTGATTTTATAATAACTTCCTTTTAAAGATGATGTAGAACCCAATGCAATTGTTTTTTACAAGTTTTGTGTGTTTGTTTGGGGCAATCTCCGAAAGGGGTCTAAGCGATTTTAACAGTTTTAAACAAAAGTACAGTATTTTGACGAGCATAATTTCTTTTGTGAAACTATTATTTGCTATTTGATAAAAACTCTTTGTTTCTTTTGTGTATATTTGCTGTTTTCTTTCGATATTAGTGAAATTGTGCATCCTATGACCATCAAAAAATGGAAAATTTCTATCTACTAACGACAGTGCATTACTACCTCCACCTACTTTCACCATCACATAAAGCAAAATACAAAGTGCACTCTAATAGCGTTTTCCATTCGCCGCACTAGTGCGCACTCTGGACAGCTTTCGTGTTCCATTCGACCGCTAGGGCGCACCAGTGCAAAGAACTGCGTGTTCCATTCGCACATCGACACGGACCCAGGGCGCACTAAACTGCACCGACGATCGCGTCAGTGCAGTCCAGTGCACCGGGCCATTGTGAGGTTAGGTACGGAAGTTATCCATGCTGATTTAGAAATGTGATGGTGAAATTCTGAAGGCAATTGAGGAACTTCTTTCACGCAGGGATACTTCGAATGATCGAGTATATTATGTTTTGCAAGAAATGTCTTAAAATAAAGTTTAAGATTTACACGAAGTTCGGAAAATCAGATTGTATTGTCCTAAAAGTTAACCTTGAATATATATATATATATATATATATATATATATATATATATATATATATATGTATATTAACAAATTTAATGTGTTAATATATCATATTAACAAATACAGTGCTATTTAGAAACTAAACTGTTTTAGGTATGACTCAATTTCGAAACGCTAATAAAGAGAAAATAAAAATAGTGACCCTTACAAAATCATTCAAATATATATGCCAAGAAATGTTTCTCTCACGCCCATGCACATACCAGCAGAAATGTTCATGTTAATATTTTTATTGTTTTCAATAATCAAACAATTCTACAGAAACCTTTCGGTTCAAAATCTTCGATCACTGGCAAATTCGAAAAATGAAATTATTACTCATACGCATTTGAAGTTTTCGTGTTTTTTAAATAAAGAATAACACACGTTAATAATTTATGAATTAAGAAGTAACAATTACCAAAAGACTGCATAAAAATTATAACGACGATCGTAATTCGAAATTATTATTTTTCGAGTTCTATCATAGTGACTGACCAAGAATAGCTGTGCATAATTTCACTGCGTAGCGCACAAGCACTGACTCAGTTCCGGAATCCGTTTCATTCGTGGCTGCCCCTTACGCGTGTGGGGCAGCACTGTTGCGGAGCGATGACGTTTCTGCCCTGCACTAGGGTGGTTTTCAGTGCAACGAATGGAAAACGCTATAAGATTTTCGCTAAGAGCTCAAAAACAGTGAGAAAATCTACGAAAATAATTAAACATTTCTTAAAGGGATATTCCACAGAAGGGTGGGATGAAGATATGCCATAAACAGAACAAATTATTTTTCCTGTCTAACAGATGTTTGTGATTAATAAGAACCTGAGTAACGTAGGGTACTTCAGATAAATAACCATTAAGAAGGACCTCTAACTTTACAAATAAAATAAAAATTACGAGGCATTAAAACAATAAAAGCGCCATTGGTGGACAAAACTACTTGCGAAAGAAGTTTCAAAACCCAAAAAAGAAAGCTGTAACTTAAAAATACGATCTAGGAATAGCAAGTAGCGAACTGACTTGGCTATCCGGGAGACGCCGCGTTCAGGGCACAGGTGCCGACGTTTCGGTCGCCATTCTGCGCCCTGTGTCCTAGACGCGGCGTCTCCCGGATAGTCAAGTAAGTTCGAATTCCGGCCGCGGAAGCCTACGCTCTCAGCAAGTAGCAAGTCGTGGAAAGAAAAATGGTGAAAATGTGGAGGTGGCTAGAGAAGGTCAGGATGAAACGAGACACGCCAGGCTGAGAGGCGAAGAGAAGAGTCGGAGAGGCCGCGACGGCGAGGTCACAGGGTGCTCGGAGAAGCACGCGAAAGAGAGAGGAAAAGAGGAAAGGGAGAGGGAGGAGCAAGGGGAGAGGGAAAGCAGAGAGGAGGATCGGCTGCAGCGCCCTGCTAACAAAGCGGTCGCAAGAACAGTGGAGCCGTAACGCTGTAATGCACTCCGCTCCGAGCGGCGCGGGGGCGCCGAGTGGTCGCTTTTTTAGTTCGCGCCCCGCCGCGCGGCGCTGCGCAGCGCTGCGAGAGCTCCCTCGAGCGAGTGTCCCCCACCCCCACCCACACCACACGCCGGCTCCGCTTAACTGGCCTTTCTTCACAGAGATTTGCCAAAAACCAACTGGTTGAGTGATCCACTGATTGATTGATTGGTTTCCGGCCGCGTCAACTGTTATGGTCATTAATCCCGTGAATGTAGGTAATGTTTTTTGTCACGGGAAGTTTTCTCCTCCGTCTGGATGATGAGGTCAGGCGCCAACCTATTCGCCGGCTGGCGGCTTCCTCCGGCGGAGTCGCCGGCGTCCTCCTCCAAGTATCTCTCACACCAGGCACGCCCCGGTCGTGACAAGCTCTACGCGCCGATCCGGCGCCGACCTACCGTCGTCTAGCGGGGTTTCCCCCTAACCAGGACCTTTCCACCAGCGGGGCACCGCTCCAGCCAGGATGTGTGTGTGTGTGTGTGTGTGTAAGGGGAGAGGATAGGACAAGGAATGGGAAGGACAGATCGCGCGCGGTCTGTGGCCCGTTTACTGCTCCGGCATTCGCCTGGTGTTGATCGGAGAAACCACGGAAAACTACCGATCAAAGCAGCCGGCCGCTAGGATTCTCCTCCAGACAGCGACTGAATTCGACCTAGCTGAAAAGCTAGTGTCGAAATTCCTGCCGCCGTCAGGACTCGAACCTAGGACCTCCCGGGTCAGAGGCGCTGCAGTTGGTCCCTCGATGCGTTTGGTAGTATACAGTGTGCGTGTGTGTGTGTGTGTGTGTGTGTGTGTGTGTGTGTATGAAGAGACGATAGGTCGAGGAAGACGAGGGCTAGATCGCGCGCTGTCCGTAGCCCGTTTGTTAGGGTACTGCTCCGGCATTCGCCTGGTGTTGATCGGAGAAACCATGGAAAACTACCGATCAGAGCAGCCTGCCTCGAGACTTCGCCTCCAGATAGCGGCTGAATTCGACTTACCTGAGAAGCTAGAGCCGAAAATTCTGCCATCGTTGAGGCTCGAACCCGAGAACCTCCAGGACAGAGTCTCTGCAGAGACAACGGCAATGCTTAGATGGTCCAAAGGAACTAACTGGTCCATGCGATTCTCAGATAATTCTCGTATTTTTTAATATTTTTAGATCGAGCTACTGAATTGTAATATAACGAAATTGCTAATTTATTTCCTTTGAAATGTGACTACTCCTTCAAATATTTGCATCAATATGAAAATATAAATTTTAATACATTTACTTGTTAAATAGATTGCATTTACTTTTTCATTCTCTTCCCCACTTTCCAAGGTTTCAACCTCTACTAAAAAATGTAACTGGTTTCTAGTTTCTATACATATAAGTTAAATAAAAGTGATTGATGTTTCTTAATTTCATGTTCAAATATAAATAATAAAAACATATGTAAATGCTTTGAAACGTGTTTGAAAATATTTCATATGAAAAGCAATTTATGGAAAGCAATTACCTCGAAACGAATACTAAGGAAAAGGGTATATTAAATAAAAAATCACATTTTAAAATAATACATTTTCAATGAGTTTCATTCCTCGAAGGTAGAAGACAAGTAACACATTGATGCACTTTCATGCTTATGAAACACCATTAAAAATTAAATAAAAATATCACACAGAGATTCAATATCCTGACTAATTGTTTCTAACGAAATTCAACAGGTTTTAATTTTTCTTCATGCCATCTTTTCCGCCTCTCTCAAAAATAAAGTCGTTCTCTCTAGTTTGATCTGCCGGAAATCCGAGAGGCCAAGCCATTTTAATATGGGGGATTGCCGGGAACTCCGGAGCACGGTGGGGGTGGGGGCGGGGGCGGGGGCGGGGGCGGGGGCGGTGTGGGTTGACGCTCATCAGGCGACGCTCGCTGTCTCTTCGGCGCCGACGGGCGAACGCGATACCGCCCCCGCCCCCACCCCACCGCGCTCCCGCCCCCCTCCTTTACCGCCCGCACGCCCGCTGCTTTTCTCGATTTATTTATTCTCGGAGATCGCTCTCTCGCGGAACGAAATGAGCTGCGAGGACGCCGGCCCCAGGATTCGCTCCCCGCTCCGCCACCCCCACCCGCTCGCCTGCGTCATAGCCTGCAGGCTCAATCCTCCCCCCTTCACCCTCGATATCGTTTTGGACACTTCTTGCCCCTTTGCGCTCTTTCTTCTTCTAGTTGAGAGATACGCTTTCACACCCGAAATGGGTCTTGCGGTTCCAATCGCACGTGCTCCTTCTCATCTTGCCCTTGTCCTTTTTACTTTCTCCCTAAAGAGGAGAGAGAAAGTTGTGTAATGCTGCGCGGAAAAACGTCTAATTCTCGGCTGAAAAACTTTTAATTTAAAAGTAAATTTAAAAAATTATACAAAAATGGCATTGGTGTAAAATAATAGCATACTATGTTAGTCACTAGAAATTTCATAGAGCTTCCACGTGTCTACTATGTAAAGTAGCATTAAGCATAAATTAGACATCCATTTAGTAATAGGAATTGTAATGTTCATGTTCTGATAGATCTATTAGTACATTTCTCAATGAAACAGTAAATGATAAAGGCATTGAATTCGCATTAAATTCACAACAGACATCTATGTGTTATGTTTTATTTCGAATACTGCCGCACATGTTCACTCAATATCCTAAGTATCATTTATCCTATTTATCATAATTATCATAAGTCGAAGTATCATTTTAGAAATTTATAAACTTACTGTATTTGACAATTTATTGAAAAACAAAATTACATTAATTGTTTTCAATTTTAATTGAACTATTTTGGGATATAATACGTTCTCATTCTAAGTTTGCTTCGCACTATAATATAGAATTTGATTATTGACCTTCCCCAGGCATTTTACTAAGGCCAATGCAGTGTGCTATTCGGCTCATAAAATATTTTAACAGTTACTCGAGTACATGTATTATTCAGCACGTACCACATTTCACACAGTTGGATTTTTCTCAGAGCTTTTTTCTCTTTTTCAGCCGCACCCTTTTTATGTCTTGCCTCTTTCTTCTGGGTCAGTGCTTTCAGGATCAGAATTATTGGTGGTAGAGGTCAGAACAATATTTTTCTATGGTGAAATCCCCCGTAAATTTCAAAAGGTGTGCAAACTCTTTGTTTTGGGATTGTAATACGTAGTAAATACTTGTCTTTTGTTATAAATTATAGACATAAAATATTCTAATTCTTCAGAATAGAAATGCATTGTCTGAAAAAATGAGATGACTTTCTTATTGATAGCTACAAAAATACGAATGCTAATTTTATTTCTTTGCTCCTCTGCTCTTTAGTGTGATTCAAACTTGCTTTCATCGTTCTTCGTTTGAGAAAGTTAGTCCTTCACTCCATTTGTCTCTCGACTAAACTCGATACGTCTTCATCTGGCCTTAATTCAGTTCTTTATATCCTATCTTTTCTCTTCTTTCCCGATCACAACAAAGTCGAGTTGTCGAATGTTCACACTTTTTCTCCAGATAAAGGGAGAGATGGTTCAGACTTTAAAGGAGAAAGCTGGATGAACTAAAAATATATACGCGTGGTTAGTATTTCAATAATACTACTAATATAAGTTAGTAGTGCTGTTAGACATACTACGTGAAGTAATCTAAAAACAATTTTGTAATTAACATTGATGCAAAGATGGTGAGATTTTGTGCCCGATGGTAATCATTCTGCACTAGTGTTGGGCATGCATACGAAGTCTCTCACTTAATCGAAACGTGTATCTACCAGACACCAGGTCAAAATGATATAATGCCTGCAAAACAAACGGCACATATTTAATTTTGTTACATGACATTAACCACTACACGTTCATTAACAAAAAGTGATCTACTGTAAATTTCGTATATGTCCTAGAAGTCTCTACTTAACATTTTTTTCCGAGGCTTGATGTAAATGCTACTCATTTCCAAATATGTTGTTCGAATATTTTTACGAAATTAACTAAATAAGTAGACGAAGTTCGATCCATTGCGTGTCGAGCGGGATCCCGTGCTCCGCTGACGCGGCCCAGGAGCCAAACGACCTGGCTGAGCGAAGCTGGGGGGTGGGAGGGGTGGCGGGAAGTGGGCTCAGACGCGGTGAGCTGAGATCGACTGAACGGAGCGGGGCGTGGCGAGGTGGCGTGGAGTGAGGTGGATTGGGGGGGCGAAGGGGCGGGGCGGCACGGCACGGGATGGGGCAGGGAAGAATTGGAGCGGGGAGGGTGGTTGGTTCGTTGATTCGTGATTCCGGGCGCGTCAACTGCTTTGGTCATTAGTCCCGTTAGTGTAATGCATTTATTTCTTCGGGAGATGTCAGTGATCTTCCCCTGATGGATGGCGAGATCCGGCGCCGACCTACCGCCGGCTAGCGGGGTTTTTCCCTCACCAGGATTCTCCCACCAGCGAGGCACCGCCCCAGCCGGGACAAGCTCTACGCTCCCGACCGATCTCCCGGAATATGTGGTAGTGTAGTGCATGTTAGTGTAAGTGTATGTGTAAGTGGAGAGGATAGGACAAGGAATGGGAAGGACAGATCGCGCGCGGTCCGTGGCCCGTTTGTTAGGGTACTGCTCTGGCATTCGCCTGGTGTTGATCGAAGAAACCACGGAAAACTACCGATCAGAGCAGCCGGCCGCTAGAATTCTCCTGCAGACAGCGACTGCATTCAACCTAGCTGAAAAGCTAGTGTCAAAAATCCTGCCGCCGTGGGGAGTAGGAACCTAGGACCTCCCGGTCAGAGGCGCTGCAGTGACATCAGTTGATGTACTGAGCTACCGCTCCCGGTGGAGCGGGAAGAGCGGGGCGGGGCGAAGCAGAACGGGGGGAGCGGGGTTGCGTGAAGCGGGGCGGGTAAAGCGGGCGTGGCGGGGGGGGGGAGCGGGACGTGAAGAGGGGAGGGGAGTGGGGTGAGCGGAGTGGGGTAGAGCAGAGCGTGTTGGAGGGGCGGGAGGGGCGAGGGGATTTGGGTGAGAGTGGATGAGTGAAGCAGCGCGGAGGAGTGTGTGGCAGAGGGGGTGGAGTGGAGCGGGGTGGGACGGAGCGGGACGGGGCGGGATGGAGAGAGGGGCAGGGTGAGTGGGCTGGGGGAGCGGGGCGGGGGGAGCGGGGCGGGGGTCGGAGCGGGGCGGGGGCGTGGCCGGAGGGCGGGGCGGGCGGGCGGTGTTGAGAGGGGGCTGGGTTGAGCGGGGTGTGGTGGAGCGGGGTGGGGTTGATCGGAGCGTGGCGGAAGGGGGCGGAAGGGGTAGGAGCGGGGCGGGGCGTTGCGGAGCGGGGCTTGGCGGGGCGTGGCGGAGCGGGGCGGCGGTGATCGGAGCGTGGCGGAGGGGGCGGGGCGGGGAGGGGCGGGGCGTGGGGGGTTCCTTGAGCGGCTTGTGCGCCGGCTGAGCGCCGCGCGCGCGCTTCATTACCTCGGCGCCGTCGCATTACCTCGCGCGCGGAGGCGAACGGCGCTGGCCCCCGCTCCCTCCGCGCCCCTGCGCCGCCCGCGGACGCGGAGAGCGAAATGTAATCCCGCAGCGCTTCGAGGGACAGGCCAGCGCGCTCGCCGTGCATTTCGAGTCCCGCTCACGCCATGTGCAACGCCAGGTGTGGGAATCACTCGCCTCAACTGTTGTTGTCCTCATAAAAATAAGTGATACCATTTCCCTGCAAACATTCCACACTTTACAAGTCAAAAGGTGGTATTCGCCTTCATAAGGCATTAAGCTTTTTTTTTATTTTTAAAAACTTTTTATAAACGTTTTCTAAACCTTCCTATTCCAAATCCAAACGGCCAGTTCCTTATAACTTCACCTTTGTATACACGTTATCTCATCTATGGATTTTAATTTTACAAATAAAATTTGAATTTTTTTCTCGTGTCTCAGAACTCATGGTTGCGCACGAAGTGGGAGTTCTAAAAATAGCTAGATCTCTAAATGTAAAAAGATTCGGAAGGGTCGAAAATAAAAACGTTTGACATTGGAATCTAACTTTTAGCGTTTCTGGCAAACCGTACTGAAGGGTGAGTAAACCTTTAAATCTTAACAAAATGGACAAAAAGGTCTCATATTGTAGGTTGCAGCCTAACAACTTACCCCGTGTACCTGAAGGTAAAAACATTTCTTGAAGAGCCTACGACGCATCGTTTCCAAGCTATGAGCAATGGTAGACTGTCTTGAATATTGCTGACTATTGCGAGTGACTATTGCGTTATTATTAGTTACTATTGCGTGCATCTGAGTGTTTTCTTAAAAAAACGTCAAAATCATTCATCTTTCCTTATCGTATTACATGTAAAGGAGATAATAATAATAATAATAATAATAATAATAATAATAATAATAATAATAATAATAATAATAATAATAATAATATACAATTACAATGAGTACAAGAAAAAATTCAAAGATTAACTTAAAGAGATTCATTAACAATTATTATTTTGAAGAAAGTATTGAAGGCGGCCCTTTAGAACCGCATACTGCCCAAAGATTACGTACTACATCGTAACAGCTTTTCTCATTAGACTAGCTAGGTCCTAAATTATCTGATTCAATGATTTTAGAATTAAAGTACTAGATATTCATTTAAAATTGATTTACACAATTTTGGTGTCTCTTAGTCTTCAGAATAGGTAAGTTGCTTTTCAGGTGAACTCATTCTAGTCGTGAAAATATGTTTATGGCCAATTCGTTGTTGAAGTTTGTAGATTCTCTCTTTTATTGAGAATGAAATACATTATGGTAAATAAACAGTACAAGTTGGAAAGAAATATTTCCTGTTGTTAATGTATTATGTCTGGTAGAGTATATAAGAGATAAATGAACAAAAATGAAATACAGTAAACCCTCGTTACCACAAACTCGCTAAATATGAATCTCGTCTTAGCGTGAACAAAACTTCGATCCTGGCAAGGCATTATAGTAACACTGCCATTTATAATAGTCGGATAACACGAATATTTATAACACGAACTTGTCCCTTGGAATTCGTCTTAATGGGGGTTTACTGTAGATGTTAATTGGAATAGTTCGTACGTATAAATATGACGTTTCATCAGTTCTATCTATTTTTATTTTATTAATGTTATATTTCAAACGAAACGAACGAGAAAGTTTATGAGAAACTGTGTACAATTAAAACTCTTTCTTTGTCACATTAATCTCATAGCCAATTTGATATTTCATATTCACTCTATGTTCGAAGACATTTAAAAGTTACGTCACCATCCTCAGTTTGTCCTCAAGTCGTGAGAGTCACGTGCAACCATCGGCAGCGCCAGGTGACTGCAGGGAGGGGAGGTGCTGCGATGTTTCGCAGCATACCACAATAGCCGTGCCACTAATTGACTCCAGCATCCGAGTACAGAAGCCCTCGGAGACCCGCCTCTCTTCATCGGCGGAGTTGACGGCATTGTTGGCATTGGTTGCGTCATATCCGACGTAACAGCCTCTAATATCCGGGCGGGCGACTCGGGAACTACGCCTCAAGTTCGATTACAAGGGACTTGAGCGTTGATTAACACTACCTGTTACCTGTCGTAAGGGGTCTCTGGTGTGAGATCCTCTAACAACTCCGGATCTCCAAAGCTTTTCGCCACCCACACGACTTTGGACCCGTACTCCCCACTTAACGCAAAAATAATGGAACGGCGACTTAGACGGGTTCATTAAATTGAGTGCCGTGAGGTTCCCCTCCGGTTCGAAACTTCTCGTAATCTTCTCAAGATTCAAGGCAAGTTTCACGGAAATACGTAATGTCCTGTACCTTAACATATTTTCTCGGAATAATTCTAGCAAGTTATCCAAGGCGTCCTTGTTTGCCCAAGTGCTGTGGAGTTTCGTATCGGTTAAATTCAGTTTGTCTTAAGAGAACTTGGCAGAAAGCGAGATGCAGGAGATTTGAGTGAAATAACACCAGGTGTGCAAGAAGCACAGTAAGAGATCTACTTTGAAGAGTAAACTCTTCTTCGAAATTTGCTCGTTAGGTCTTATAAACGTCGCTTTGAAGAAATTTTGCCTGTTGACATTTTATTAATTGCTTTGGTTTGCACCTTCCATGTAGTACGTTATAAAACCAACACAAATATGTTTAAATAAGTAAAGTAGCTTTTGTTACATCTTGGATGACTGATTAACAAAATGATTCGTGCATTTTGTTACATATTGTTTGTTAAATGTATTAAAAGTTTCCTCCAGGGACGAGTAATACATGTTATTTTAATATTTAAACTAGCGATCCTGGGCTAGCTGTTTGGGACACATTTGTCTGCGTTAACATGTCCAATTTAAGTGTAGTTCCGATAAGCAACAAAATAGGCAGGACTTAAACAGAAGAAAATGTCTATAAACTTCACATTCATTCTGAGATGCTGAATACGATTGTCTAATGAACTTATTATTAAAAGTAACATCCAAGTTTCTCATCTCTGTACTGATTTTCTATTCAACAGATTACAGGAGATATTAATATCACGTAGGTACCTGAATTGAATGAATGCCTTATTTTACGTGGCGAGACTCAGGCCATGAGCCCAGCTCTTCCGTCTGACCACGCAAATTCCGTTACGCTCCTTTCACCTACTAGGGGAGAAAGAAGGTATTACTTGGGCGACGAAACAGGCAGTTTGAATTTAGCTCAGAGGCTTCATTTAGACTTGATAATCTTTTACATACAGTAAATCTACTAACATGTGACAGCCGGCTTTACGTCCCCTCCGAAGGAAGGCGTACAAAGGATTTTTTCGCCCCTAAAAATCCACTGCTTCGATCGGTTTTGAACCAGCGAACTTGAGTATAACAGCCTGATACGCTAACCGTTTCACCATCGCCGCCGCAAACCTGGACTATACTATACAGAAAAGTTAATACTAGTATATAGAAAATGAATGTAATTTAATACTCTTTGTCATTAAAATAAATTTTAAGAAAGTCAACACAAAAATTAGTATTCAGGAGTACTGATTTTTTAAGTGATGTGTGTCCCAAAACAAAAAAATAAAAATATTTGGTTAAAGATTCATTGTAATACTTTATTTCGTCAATTTAAAGAAAAAATCGAAACACAGTTAGATTTAAAATATAAAACGAACACACGTCGTAAATAAATAATAACCTCATACCTACACAAAATCCTTCTTTTTAATTCTTGTTTTCAAAGGTGCGAAAAAATAAGTAAGAAGTGCTTTTCATACTCAAAATTACGACAGCGAAACTTTCAATACTTTATTTCAAGGGAATATGATGAGCGATTTGCATAGCCTTTTGCATTTTGTAGTTGTTTCAGCTATGAACAACTCACACACCTATCTCTGAGTACCATGTTTATTATGCATATCATAATTATTGACTTAATTTATAATATTTCTGAAACCTCTTTCACCACTTGAACACAGAGCTACTCTTCTCAAAGCATATTGCTCAGAAGTAACATATTAGAACTACATATCACAAGAAACAATAAGTAAGAAAATTTGTATAAACATTAATGCACGTGCGAAATTTTCCTTAGAGGAAACAATATATTTAACAAGGCAAGCATCAAAAGGTATACATCATTACTATTTATTATATTTACTTATTGTTCTTGTTTTGAACAGATTGTAAATTTACAGTTTTAATAAAAAAAAGTTACTACGAGAACAAAAACATACGAGTACATCGAAAGTAACTGTAGTAGGCACGAAAACAAAGAACGAACATCCTAACAATCAAGAAACGATGAAATCACCGACCGAAAGAGAGAACACATCCCGCATAAAACTTAAAAGCATGCACTCAGCTAGCTTCCTCATTCAATTCTTCAATTTTCCTCATAATTCTGTACAGAACACATCACCGTATTCTGAAACCTATCGTATTTCTTCTTCCCAACAGCACCACTCAAACCTTATGAGGACAGAAACGTTAAAAAACAATTGACAGACATAAGCGATTCGGTGTCATGCGCAAATATCATTAATCGATTTGGTTTGATGGCATTTGAAAGAAACTTCTTAAAATTGTGCAAAGATAATATTTCTAAATTTGCTTGAGACGGTGTTTAGTTAATGCTTTATTTAGTTAATGCTTAATTTTACGTGGCGAGACTCTGTCTGCAACATCTAAAATACCTAACAATATCTGACGGTGTCTGCAACATCTAAAATATTTTTTTAATTAATGTATTGTCATGTCGTTCTTCAGCATCATTAAATGTTCGATTACTATTCACATTCATTTCCCTCAGCTAACTAAATAAAACCCAATAAAGAAAATAAAAATTTTCAATGGAATCGTGATACTAGATTAAGTTAGTTAGTGGTTTATTAGTGATACTAATTAAGTTAAACTAGTTTGAATTTATACAAGCGAAAATAACGTAACCGCAAAACAAACACATGCATATTATAAACACTCAACACATTTTTATTTTATTGAGTTTTCAAAACGACTATATCGATTTTTTAAACAATGTAACATACAATCAATGAGGTTTCTCAAAACGGTGAAATAGTGCATTCATTAATCACTTGCCAAAGGAATTCCAAATACAAGATTCATTCCACTCCTTAGGAATTCCTTTCTATGCACGCGACTCCACATTGCCCTACTGGTTTTCCTCCGCCGCTGGTACTTCGCTCCTTTGACTCGCTACTATCAATTTCGCCTGCTGTATAATCTTCCAATACGAAATTTAATTTCGCTTGGAAAGCTTTGAACCGAGAAATGAAATCCTTTGTGTTCGAAAAATTGGGAAATATTGAAATATTATATCCTCATTGGTTTACATACAGGACGCTATTTTTTGCTTCCAAAACTCGTCTGTTCTTACTGATTTTCTGCGCGCTGTACTCCAAAAAATACGCCTCTCTTTCTCTTTAGCTTTGATCTTCACGCAAATATTGTTTCACACACAAGCTAATATTGCCGGGCACGAAGTTTGAATACACATCTGACGACAAAGTCAATATGCGCAGGTTGACACTTCCATTCAGAGCGGAATCTTCCTGTTTCGAGCGCAGGGGATTATTTAAGGGATAGCACCAGCCGGGCACTGGATATGCTGTCGCAGCCTTATAAAAGTCTCCTCGAAGCGTCATTAAGCCTCTTCGGATTTAGACGCTTCGGCGTCCGCGTGAAGTTTTGGGGAGGCGGCTTCGTCTGGCACCACGTATAGGGAGAGAACTTCGCTTTTAGAGCGCTACCCGTCGCCGGAGGCTTTGCGTCGGGGTTGGTGCCGTATCCGGCCCGCTGAACACGCGCCAGTGGAGTTGAGGTGCTAGATGCGCGGCCGGACTTGTGTTCATGCACTCGCACTCGTGCCCATGGTGGAAATGGTGGATACAAGACCGTTACCATCACGAATGCCCCATAGTTCGTCTCCAACTCCATAAACATTTCCACATAGAACCGATTACCAAACACGTTATTTTTTTATCCACCCTCTCCTTCCAAAATACCAGATATAACCAAACTAACCCTGCCAAGGCTCTGCAAAACTCAACTCACAGAAACCGCATTAAAAATAAATTTCATTTCCATACGTTTCTAAATAAATTCTCAAATCTCGATCCAAAGTAGAGATATTGTACAAATATACCACTACCACTCTAGTAGTAATGTAAGTTGTATTTTAAGATTATTTGTAAGATTATTGTAAGTTAATTGTAAGTAGATATAAGCAACTATAATAAATGCAGAGTGTATTAACACTGATCTGTGTATTGTTCTATCCAAAAGGAACTCAATAAATAAATAACAAGTGCGTTAATATTCCCTCTATGGTTCGTCCGCCAAATTTTGGGTTGTTCTGGTTTAAATACAGGAAAGATGGGGATGGTCTACAAGAAACTGATGTTCACAATTTTGTGAGATTCCAGTATCTGCTTGATTTTTTCATAAAACTGCAACATTTCTAAAGAAAACACTATTAAAACGTTCTTACTTATGTGATTCTTCAGACTTTATGCAAAGACAATTGACAATACATCACCCTTCAGAAAGGTGGAAGAGTTAAATATGGAAAAGCTAACAAGGGCTGAGCACAATAAAAATATTAAACACAAATAAAAACCGTCCGTCAACCGTTTTTATTTGTGATACTTTGATTTGTGATACTTCTTTACGATACTTTGATATTGGTCTCAAATTACCATTAGTTATCTATGAAAGTCTCTTAGTCCCTATATTCACAATATGGCTAACGAAACGTAATTACTATCTCGATTTACGATACATAAAACGAGTTTGTGAGCTATTTTTCCATTACTAAGCTGTTTGCAATAGAATGACTTGCTTCGAATCAAAGTGTTTTGCGCACGATGCGTGCATGAAGTTACGCGCAGTGCAGGGATTCCCACTTTTAATTTGTGAGGCTCAGGCCGAACGTTGGTATGCCTGACGCGCGGTGCTGGGGCTCTCTGCATGCCTCCCTGTGGCCTCCGCTTTATTGAAACGGTGAGCTCGACACAACACGTGGGGCCTTTCAGCCCACTGCATGCATGCCCTCTGGTTTGAAGCAAGTACCTAACAAAATATTTAGTGAAAATAATACTATATACAATATATAAAAGGTTGGAGATTGTTGAAATTTTAATAATATTTGAAATTTCAGATATGAAGTTCGAATTCAAAAATAGTACGGCCACAGAGATGGATGTAATCTACGATAAATAAAAGAATGTATTTGTCTTCTTTCATTTGAAATATCCCAAGGCATTCTCCGAATTAATACACCGTATATCTTTCAACACTCCCAATATTTTAAAGATATTTCTTGTTGTTCAGCTTATATGCTTTTTTGGGTCTTTAAAATACTAATTTAAATCAACAAATTTAATTTTCTTCCTTTTTTTTTAAATTTTCAAAATTTATATAAGTTAATTTTAATATTAATTTATATATCACAGTTAAATTAAGGTGATTTTATATTCTGAAAATACCATCGCCAAAGCGTTATCTGATACGTAAATTTTCATCTTTTTACCCAAACCTAAAAATAAGTGAACGTTCTCAAGGTTAAGGTGGCTGTCTACCCCAAGGTTAAGGTGGCTGTTTACAATTAAGGTGGCTGTCTAGCCCAAAATGATGAAAATCGTAAAGCTTCATGTTTTAAAATTTTTATTGAGTTGTATGCTCCCTTTTATCATTCTTTTGTGTGCTTCCAACCGTCTCTCGCCACGTTTCTTAGTTTTTGAGCGGACAAGCCTTGACTCAAAAATGGGGAGATCACGCCCTAAGACAACAGGAGAACAGATGAGCCTATGCTACAATCGAATGGGAACCAAGAATTGGATGGCAAAATCCAGAAAGACAACGAAAAAAATAGGAGGACAACTTTAAAGAGTCAGCTGGCAGCAAGTGGATGAGACCGGCAGCATGCAGAGCGTCATGGAGGTCCCTTCAAACAAGCTGAATCGTGGAGATAGAGAAAAGTGAAATCAGTAAGTGTTGTGGAAAAATATAATATTAAAAACAGATTGTATAACAGCCAATTACATGACAATTGTTTAATTAGTAGTAATCAATACCTGCTTAATATGTGAAATTTATTCATTTGCGTAGTTGTATTCAACCAAACTGCATAGGCATAAGCCCTTGTAGAACTTCCCTGGGAAACCAGGAGGCCTTAGTCGTTAAGAGATTGTAACGGGCTGATGATGATATAATAATAATAATAATAATAATAATAATAATAATAATAATAATAATTTGTGTTATGAATAAAAAAAAAAATAATTAAAAAAATATGTTTCAAAAGTCAAATGAAAGAAACTTTAATACAACTTGTCACTGAAGTCACTTGTCAGTTTGTCACTTGTCAGTGAAGTAACAAATGAAAATAATATTTTATTACACATCTCCATCTCATTATTTATGTTTCTATTATTCTCAAACTCTTGGACATCATTTTCCTTATGGTGTTCTAGTACTGCACTAGCATTTCTTGGCGACCAGGCGCCTGCTGTGTGGAGCTCTTAAACAACCGCTAGGGGTTCTTCAGCGAGTGGTTCCGTACCACCTAACGGTTTACAGGCACTCCGCGGACGGCCGTCCACCTGCGTGTGCAATGGCCCTCAAACTGGGAGCCCGAAGTTACGGCGACTACCGCCACCGCCGCCGTCACCGCCGCCTGCCTGACCTCGTTTGGCGCGGATCGCGAACTCGAGCACTTGACTCAACTGGTGCAGCGGTGGCCTCGCCCTCCGCTTGGGGTACGAGGGGGTTGCACTAGTGGGAAGGGTTACCGGAGCCCCAATGGCAATGCCGCAAGCAACTTGCTGCCTTTTATTTTGACCTAGTTTCCCCGTCTGCCAGACCCATGTCGGCCTTAGTGAGAAGGGAAATGATGTTTCTTAGGCTGTGCTTTGGAATTAAGAAATGCGTTTGCAGATTTTGCTGTTAGTTTCCGAATGGGGATTTGGCAGGAACAATAAGATAAATCTATGTGAATTAGAAACGTTCTTGCTCTAAGAAGTCGAGGAAATTTTATGAACTTTTCAACTTAACATTTTGTGAAACGTATATTCTGGAAATGAATGTCTTATTGCTTTGAATTTCTCAGATGATTCAAAAGAAACTGAATTCTCGGCCAACGTCACTGCACAGTATGACGAACATTATAATAAAATTTAAATACAATTTTTTCATAGAAAATAACAAATTTAATACTCAAGAAAATGTTGAAATTTATTAAATATTCCTGAACAAACGTTCTATCTCAATGGCCAAACAAATGCTAAACTCATCATTTAAATAGTCATATCATATTTCGTGTGATTTTATATGTTGTCAGTTGTTATCTATATATTTAAAAAAATAAGGTACTCTGCCATGGCTTCCTTTAGAGCTTCTACTGAACCGATTGTAGTATTTTTTCCGTTAAATGACAGAATATGATCGCTAGATGTGTTATAACATTGTTTGTGTTGATTCACCAACATTTACGGTGTAAATTAATTAATTAAATCATTCTTTAATAGTACGCTTATCAATAGTCAATTGTTTTCTTCCAAAGGGTGGCTGTTTCAAAATGAATTATATGAAACGCTAGATGTGAGTCCACGCTGCTTCATGGTGGCGTTGCTTGATAAGATGTGTTTACAATTCGTCAAGGTTTTGTTTCAGTGTAATAGTTGCATTGTGGCATTGACAGTTTGCGTGTATTTGCTTTTGTGATGTATTTTGTAGATAACATTCGGACAGTGGGTTTTGCACGATTGTACTAAAGTAGTGAAGTTGTTCACAGGTTATGTTGAATTTCGAATCGTTGCCCACGCGCCCCAAAAGACGCAAACGTACTACATTAACTGGACGCAGGGAAAGGGAAAGTCAGCGTAGGTGTCGTGATAGTGAGGTCATTTCGTTTTTTGTTGGGTCGTTGTCTATGAAATGTCAGTTTTGTTCTGCTTTGTACTTCCCATGCGAGAGAAATTCTGCAAACGAGTTTACTCTGTATTGCTTAAATGGGAAAACAAGTTTACTTTCGAGCAATATGCCAGAAGTAATCAAATTTGCTTATAGGAGATGATGACGCATCAAAAAATTTAGAAATAATATCCGTCAGTATAATAGTGCTCTTTCTTTTGTGTCATTTGGTGTATTATTATAATATGTGAGTCATATTGCATTGCCACCTGGTCATGGGCCATACGTGTTCTAAATTTTGGGAACTCCACATCACAGATTATCTTCGTTATACGGATGCAACATATTGTGAACATTAGTCTGGGCATAGTATTTTACATTTATCTCAAATCTCACCGTCAAATTTTGACGGTTTCTCACTAGTAATTATATATTTCATATAGTCATCTTTTAAATAATTTTATAGATTGCCACCTTCCCCTTCCTCGCGATAACGTTCTTCCTCGCGCTTATTTGGCCGCGTTATTATGGTAAATGTGTATCGCTCTGATGTCTATACGCTTTTGTAATGTTTTTATTTACCGTATCCTAATAAAATTCCCAATGTTTCTGCGGCACCCATTTATGTAATTGAACATTGTTTGAACGACATTACAAATCTTATTCCTGCCGTGTGAATCAAATTAAAACTAAAAACCATATAATCTACTCGCAATTTCCGTCACTCACTTTCCCATTTATACATTCATTCATCCATCATGATAAAAGCACTATTTTCGTGCCAGGGTCCCACAAGATGTATTTTACCACCAAAGTCTCGACCATGAAATTTGGCAACATTTTAGGAGGAAGGAGGACTGCAGAGGAAATGTTAAGTAGTACAAACTGTTGTGAACAAGTATAGAACGTGAAAGTAATACATTTTCAGAATGTTCTCGCTGTTAGCTGCACTTAAGTATCAATTGCGTACTGCAACGTATGTTTTCGTAATAGTAATTCTACACGAACTTCAAGTTCAAGAACACACAAGAATTTAATTAAAAATAAAGGCATATTTTGCCAAACTCTAAAGAAGGAAATACGTGTTCGATTTAAACGTTTTTCTCTATTTTTTAAAAGAAGTGTAAGTAACGTATTTTATCAATACACCTTTCTGGGGTACTTCATTTTCGACATGCTTCTCTAATTTTAAAAGGAAGTGATCACTGGGGAAAGCTCGATAATATTAAAGATATTTTATATTTACAAGGGTGATTTACAGGTGTGTATAATTTGACTTTAATCGATTTTTTTTCTTTTTGATTAAGTACTAGCTGATTCCTAAAACGAAGTTCAAATACCTGTCGCTAATTCCAATGCAATGAATTTGATTGGTTGGTTGGTTAGTGATTACGGGCGCGTCAAGAGCATATGTCTCGTACGTGTAGTATATGTTTTTCCTCAGGGGAAATGGCAGAGATCTTCCCCCGCTGGATTGCAAGATCCGGTGCCGTCGGCTAGTGGGGTTTCCCCCTAACAAGGACTCTCCCACCAGCAGGGCACCACCCCAGCCGGGACAAGCTCTAAGCTCCCGACCGGTCTCCCGGCATATGTGGTAGTGCAGTGCATGTAAGTGTAAGTGTGTGTGTAAGGGGAGAGGATAGGACAAGGAAGAGGAAGGAAAGATCGCGCGCGGTCCGTGGCCCGTTTGATAGGGTACTGCTCCGGCATTCGCCTGGTGTTGATCGGAGAAACCACGAAAAACTAACGATCAGAGCAGCCGGTCACTAGAATTCATCTCCAGACAGCGACTGAATTCGATCTAGCTGAAACGCTAGAGTCGAAAATCCCGCCGCGGTAAGCACTCAAAGCAGGACCTCCCGGTCAGAGGCGCTGCAGTGACATCCGTTGATGCACTGAGCTACCGCTCCCGATTCCAATACAATGAAGAAAAAAAACTTGGTATACTAAATATTTCAGAAGAAAAACGTTAGGTATACGACTGTTCAACTTGTCCGTTCAATCAAGACCGTGGGGCGACGAGCGCCTGCAACGCATTCCTGCACGGATCATTAGGTCGAGAGGGCACCGTCGTCGCCCTGCGAGTGTCTGGATCGTCTTGACGCCCTCTGCGGTGCGGGTGGACTCTCGCCCGGTGCCGGGTCCGTCTCCGCACTCGCTCGCTCGCAGGCCACGTAAACGTCCAGCGCCCGGAAGGGGCGATTCACGGGCAATCTCATCAGACCCACCCCCCACCGCGGGCGCCCACGCCGCAGGTGGCGCCACGGAGAAAGATTGGACGCGAGACGAAGCGTGGGGCGAGGTGAAGTTACTCATTGCCAGTGCAATGCACGTGATACGATTAACAATGCGACAACAGCACAGACTTCCGTAATAATTTAACATTTACATTCCAAAGCATGTTCCCCATGCTATTAAAATATTTTAGTTTGTATTTAGAATCTGTGAGTACAAGGAGTTTGTAAATAATTTCTGCGTAAAATGCTAAAATTAAAAAAAATCGTTAAAGACTTGTTTCAAAAAGTTTAACAGTTCATCTTAATTATGTAAACTTATGAGGCTTTCTACTGTTGAAATTATTTTAAATCCGATTTTATATTCAAATTAATTTTGAAATGAGTATGTGTAACTGACTTTGATATCAGAAAAAGTAGTGTGTGAATAGAAACGGAAGTTTTACAGACTCTTCAGGATTGTCACATTGGCCTTGCAAAGTTTGGTAAAGATTAATACAAAACAAAGTAATTTGTATAATATGTTGATAGATGCACTACGATAATTATTTTTCACCTAAAGGTTCACCTAATAGGTTTTCTAGAAGCCAGCAGCAGTGCGTAAGTTAAAATGTTTAATCTAGTAGCCATGTCTGTAAAATAAAATGAAAGAAAACTAGTATTTTATTAAATTTTGAACCTGTAACATGAAGTAATAATCTTATATAAATTACACCGTAGTTTATATAAAATTGATCTTATTACTTTTTCACAAGGGTTGGATGTGAAAAACTCCTGGGCAACGCTGGGTAATTTTTCTAGTATGAATATGAAAAACCAATTTCTTTAAAAATATAAGAAATATAATATAACATGATTTTAATATTAAATAGTTTTATTTTAGTCGCACATATTATTCTGCATATAAAACGCAAGAGATCATTAATAAATGTTTCGTACAAGAAATTCACAATATTTCAAAATTCGAACCTTGTGGTATAAAAGGTAATTAAGTTATAAAACTTACTAAGTCTAGAGAAAAACATAGGTTATGGACAGGGTTGCCACGCGTCCTACTTTCAGTATGACAGTCCTACAATTACAATGAATGTCCTACGTCCTAATGAAGCCTAATTATTTTCTGTAAAAATTTTGATGTATATTCAATTTTATTCTAGATATTAAAGATGTAAAAATGTATACTTCAAGAAAAGGAAATGTCATTTTAATGACAACTGGTTACAAGAATATACAATGCTTCAAAAAGTAAACATTCAAAAATTTTCAAGCAGCATGAAAATAATGAATATCATCGCTGGAAGATGAAAGATCTGCTAGTTCTCAATTGATGGAAAAATTGTCATTAAAAAGGATACTCCTGAAGAATTACAAGTTATTGCAATTGAACTAGCTCTCATATATCATACAGTAAATCATAACCAATCCTATAATTCGTTGGATTGTTTGATGAAACTTGTTCCTAAAACATAGCCTAATTATAATATCTTTTGCAAAATTTCTTGTGGAAGAACAAAATCACAGGCAATTCTTGAAAACGTGTTAGGGCCAAGAATATGAGGAAACGTGATTACCGAAATAAAAACGAACGATTCGTATTTTTCTATTATGACTGATGCATCTAACACGAAAAATGGGAAAATTTCCCCATTAGTTGTATAGTATTTTTCACGAAAGGTTGGTTTGCAGCAAAATCTAATTGATTTTTACGAAAATTGCGATGAATCTGCAGATGACATGTTTGCTTGCATCAAAGATATAGATTTTTCAAAAGTTACAGCTCTAAGCGCTGACAACTGAAATGCCAATTGTATTCATTCGCTCTTCGTCAATTTACAAAAAGTAAATCCAAATATTGTAAAAGCTAATTGTCACGCACACATATTGCATAATGCGTTGAGATATGCTTTGGAACCTAGTTTTAAAAATCAACGCACATTTGTGGTTGTTATCGGTACGTCGAAGTAAATTTCCAAGCTTTTGTGAATTTTTAAATGTTGAATTTACTGATTTTTCACGCCATGTTGTAACTCGATGGATCGTTACTACCTTGTGTAGATAGATTGTTACGAGAATGGCCGGTTTTAGTTTCATATTTTCACAGTAATGTTAATAACTTGTCTATAGCTTTAAAAAACGCTTTGCATTTTAAAAACGAATAAATCCCTGCGACAGTTGAGATGAATCTATTGTTTGTCAATCACTTGCTTGCAGTATTTCAAACCTCCATTACATTATTACAAAAATATAGTACCACAATTATTGACTTATACGCAAATTTGAATGACTTTGAAAACAAGTCTTCTCTAGGATAGAGAAACAGTTTTTCGGGTATCAAGACATGCAAAAACAGAAAGACTTGACTTTTTATGAAAATCAAAAGTTTGAAAAAGAACTTTTCAATTTTTATAGCAAAGCCTTGTTTTATGTGGAAAAAAGATTTGAATTCGATGAACAGTCTGTAATCGAAAAGTTATCAAACCTTAATGTTAATAATTCAGAACTGCCAGAATTTGAAATGTTTGCTGAAATTGTGGAACTATTACATATTTCAAACATAAACATGAACAAGTTGTTTGATGAGATTGTATTTATTAACAACATTTAAAACTTTTAAATCCCTGATTGGCAACAAAATACAGACGACCGACAAATGATTTTATTTTCCAAAATGTAAGTTCAGATAATAGGACAACTTGAAAATGATGTCTTATTGTGTATGGACAATCTTAATTAAAATGTGTATAAGAAATTAATTGGTCTAACATCAGTGTTATTTTATCTGATATCAATGTAATTTATTAAAAAGGAATTGTGTGGACAGTGATTAAGTGCTATGGGTTCATATGTATTTCAATGAATTTACTTTCATGTTCATACAAGTGTTTCTTCCATGTATTTTTTTATTTGAAAATACTTCCTCTCTGAACTAGCGACGCCCGCCATTTTCTACGTCGTAATTTTGTTACGGCACTCCCCCCTGCGTTGAGATTGGCTACGATGGTTTGTGAGGCTCCGCCTGCGACGTTTCGTCATGACAAGGGCTGGCCAAACCGTGCAAAAGCTGAACTTAGCCGCAGACGGCCCCGATCAATTTTTGTTTCCAGTACTTTACAATTTTATGAGAAAGTTCGAAACAACATTAAATAATGACGCAAAGAGTGATGAAAAATATAAGTTCAGACATTTAATGTAGTCATTAAATAAATAATTTAAATTAAATTAGCATTATCATCACCTACAAATTTATTTATATATATATATATATATATATATATATATATACAACCCACCCTCCGCCGGCTAGCTCAGAATGGGTTTTCAAGGTGGGCGCAAAATAAAAAAATACAATTAGAATAGCGGGGATCAGGGTCATGTGGGCCGTTGTGGATTGAATGCATTTAAACAGAAACTCAAGTCGAATCACTTTCCACTTACTTAAGTATATTCTAATTAAATTTCTGTTACAGTAAATGAACATAAAACACTTTACATATACAAGAGTTTTGTCCTGCTGAAAAAAAGAAAACAACTTACACTCTCAATAATTAACTACACTGTTTCCTTTCTCTCATTTAAATCAATTTCACAGAATACTTAAAACTTTGCCTAATCATTCCAGTCGTAAATTCCTAGTTGCAACTTTACAATTAGCTAAGTTTTTCTTGAAAGAAAAGATTGATTCTATTTTTACAGAATATCGGTATAAAGAACCTGTACTAATACTTTCTTTCCGAAACAAATTATTCCTTCTAATATCTACAAATTGTTCAAGTTGGCACGACCTTACTGTGTCTTTTCACGGCGTAGAGAAATCTACGGCGTCGACTCTTCCAGTCGCTCGGTGTCCTTGTCCTGCAGCTCGGTCGGGAGCAAAGCCGCCCTCTGCAGAACCGCACGGTCGCCCTTTCCAGTACCGTTGTTATTCTTTCGTATTCTTTTATAGAATGTAACTAGCTTTTAATTCCATATTTAAAAGAATCTACAATACGACAACTGAGTCTATCGTATAAGAAGAATAAATAAAAAATAAGAAAACTGCAAAGAAAAGAAATGAATGGCCTCGTTAGTTTCATGCTATTCACACTCCTCTCTTACAAAGATTTTAAATGCGTCACTTATACTTTCATCCTTTTCCTGATGAATTGTTTTAATGCCTTGTAATATGATAATTACCTCCTCGAATGTCTTGAAGAGTTTTTATCGTAGATGCAGTCCTGAAGTCCGTAGCAGTACGAGGTGCCGCCTTCTCGTGATCGGTAGGTCCTCACTCTCCAGCTGTTACTTCAGAAAGAAAGCTCTTTCTCCCGACTCTCGGTGTCGCATACTCTACCGAGACGCCTCCTTACGGATATAGTTCGTAGTTTCATTTTCGATTGTATTCATGCGCGTTGGCGCGTTCAAACAGCTCATCTTATTCTTGAATATTGATGTGCTCCGTTTTCCGAGACCTCGCCAAACGGATGGTCACATAACCCCTTCTTTCGAAAAAAAAAGATTTTGTGGAATTTGATTTCATATGCCGAAAAAATCTTTTAACCAAACTTGATGCTTTTCCTTTCTTCTGTCTTGATTCTGGAATGTCGAGCTATCTTGTTTCTTCCTTCTCCTTCTTCTTTCGTCTTTATTCTTTTATCCTTTCTCTTGACATTTATTCTATTCTTTAAAAGGTCGTAAACTATGGAAATTGTACTTTCCGATTGTCTTCCCACTTTCCACTAGTGTGCTTTCGCAGCAACGGAAGAATATTTCAATGTGCATGGCGAAATTAGGAATAAACCTTGAGTAATAATTCACGCAACCTAATAAACTTTTGAGTTGTTTCGTGTTTTTAGGCGGTGCAATCTTATCTATTTCTTGCATTTTCTCCAAGTTCATCTTGACTCCGTTGACTGTCAAATCATACCCCAGGAATTTAACTTGTTTAGTGCAAAAATTACTTTTTTCCAAATTCAACTGTAAATTATTTTCAAAGAGACGTTTCAGCAAAATATCTAGCTTGTTCATGTGTTCTTCAAATGTCTTCGAATACACGAGCACGTCATCAATATAGATAAAAGCATCGCTAGACATCTCTCTGTCAATGATATTGTCTAAACATTGCACAAGAGCAGATGCACTGTTCTTGAGTCCAAATGGCATTCTTTGAAAACATACGAAATTCCCCGGTGAATAAATCCTGTATATTGTCTACATTCAGGTGCTATCGCTATTTGCCAATACGATGCAGTGAAGTCGGTTGAACTCAACCACTTGATGCCGGATAATTGATTAGTTAAATCCTCTACACGCAACGGTCTGTTTCTGTACGGTAGGGTAACTTGATTCAATCGTCTTGCATCTAAACACAACCTTATCTTCCCATTACTCTTTCTACGAGCACTATCGGACTTAGATAAGAGGTTTTGGACTTCATGATAATATCATCTTTAACCATTGTAGCAATGAGCTTATCCACCTCCTCCTTATGTTTTTCTGGAATGACATATTGGTAACCCGTGAATGGCGTTTTATCTGTTAGTTCTATTTCGAATTGAAAATCTTTTACTGGATTCTTGTTTTTGCAAAACACTTTCTGATTCCTAAGTAATACTTCAATTAATTGTTTCTTCTGATTTTCATTAAGATTAGAATTTCTTGCACATGCGAACGAATTTTCAGCTTCACTTCTTCTTCCTTTAAACAATTCGCCTCCCAATAAGTCCATGTGAACGAATCAAATTCGAGATCCTGTTGATTGATCCGGTTGTAACGTTATGGTATTTTTTCCAAGGTGATAAACAACCCATATTGTTTCATGAAATCGATCCCCAGTATGAGCGGATATAAAAGTTCCGGCGCTACTAGGCACACAACTTGATACTTATTCTTGCCTATCTCTATATCCAAATAAACTTGTCTTGTTATTGGCTTTGATTTTTTCCGATTTGCACCTATCAGAAAAGACTTTACGAGCGCAATGTAGGTACCTCCACTCCCTGGTTTTTCAATTCATTCAACAAACTTTCCGCTATGACGGAGGTCGCACAACCTGTATCCACTAGTACTGACGTATCAACACCCTGACATTTAACCTTAAGCTTCGGACACTGTCGCCTGGATCCGATCTGCTTTTGTTCTTCTTCGTTCCACGGTTCGTCATCAAATGAGATTAATTTGATCGATAATATCGCCACCTCTTCTTCCCTAGATTCTTCTATTAGGTTTGCGGCGGGATGGCGTGTCGAAACAAACCTTTCTAATTTTCCGTCTCATGTCCGCGAGATGTACTGGGTTCAGTATTTCTGTTTTTGAAAACTCCTCTATCAATAGAATTTTTTCTATTCCTATCCTTAGACGGCGTCCTATCTTGACTAGCATAGGTCTGTTCTTCTACGTGCTGTTTCGATTTGTAAGTTCCTCTTTTCTCTGATTTGTTTACATAATGTTGCTGCTGCCTGCTATCTTGGCTTTCTCGACCACTAACATTTGCCCTTGCTCTCTGTAACCTCTCATTGTACACGAAAGTCGCATCATACAATCCCAGCTGCGTTATTAACTTTTCCGTGGACATTGGCAAGAGATTCTTAGCAATTTTGTGTAGCTGACGGAAAATGACGTGTTAACAAACAGACAATTTCGTCATCCGGGATCGTCGGAGTACATAATTTGAAACTAGCTAACTTCTCCTCTGCATATTCTTGCATGGACATCGTACCTTTCTTCCACGTACCATACATTACATTAACTTTGAAATTAATTTGAGTTTCATTGTTCCAGTATCTTGAGTAAAATTTTTCTTTAAATTCTGTCATAGTTTTTGGTAATTCTCCTAAACTATCTGCCCATATTCGTGCATTACCCTGCATCATCTGATAGACTATGTGAGTTTTCTTATTGTCCGGAACATAATTTAAAGAAAAGAAATTATCCACCTGCCTCATAAATACGCATGGATTTTCATCTCCGCTGCACTAAATTTAGGAGTACACGGTAATGAAAAATACGTGTGCGGAACGCTTCCTCCACTCGATGGTAAATTTTCAATTTGATTTTTCAATTCTACAACGTCATTCGTACATGCTGTAATTTGGTGTTGTAGAACCCCATCTTGTTCCGAAAGAGCTTTTATTCCACTATCTAATTTACTAGCTTGAACCTTAACTTGTTCAGTAACTATTTTTTGAAACTTCTACACCTTGTTCTATCTCAGTCTGCCTGTCGGACACGGTGGTTATAAGATCTGATTGCATTTCGATCCTATTTTCAAATCCTTTCGTAACTTGATCAATCTTCTCTTCTAATTCATGACCCAGTTCCGTGAATTTTTCTTCTAACTTCTCGTGTTCCTGCCCTAATTCTTGTGAATCTCATTCTTAAATTCGACCTTCCACTGTTCTGCTAATTCAGTGAATTGCATTTTTATATTCTCTTCTAACTTCCTATTATCTTCTTCTAATTTTGTTTCTAAGGCATTCTTGTTCTCCTCTAATTTAGTTTCTAAAGCATTTATTGCGAGTTATTCTCCTCTAATTTTGTTTCTAAAGCATTTATTGCCGAGTTATTCTCCTCTAATTTTGTTTGTAGTTAGTCCCTAATTCCTTGTTCTACTTATGTTTTCCTCTGTCTTTTCATTCTGCATTCCTAACCTCGTATCTAATTGCTGCATGAATTGTCCTATTAATCGTTGCATCATTAAATTTGCCCTGTCGAGGTTTCGTTGTTCCTCATCCGGATCTTGTGTTGGCGTTTGTTGTGATTCCGTCGGCGAGGCCATGCTAGTTTCTCCTGACGTTCCTTGTTCTACTTCTACCGTTTCTTTCGCGATCATGGTACTTGGAGCTTGTCCTCCCACTTCCCTATCGCTATCTGAATCCCCAGACGATCCTTCAACGGTAGTTAAATTCCTAGCCGCGTTATATTTATCTGCCATTTTGACTGTATTAACTGCCTAGAATCAATCAATCCTCTTTCCCAGACACAATACACTTTTTACAAATTATTACACACACCAATACCAAACACTATCTCGAACAGATAACACTTTCATATAATACCCTTTTTGAAAAACACTCCAGAAAAAACACACTTTTACACAACACTTTTTTTTTTCTCTGTAACCTGTTCAGCAATCTTAGTGAATTGTGATTCAATTGTACTAGAAATTTTGGTTCCACCAAATTTTGGTCTCAGTTTTTTTCAAATCGAGTTTTGGTAAATGCATCCAATAATCGAGCCCCGCTTATGGGCGCCAGTTGCGACCCACCCCTCCGCCGGCTAGCTCAGAATGGGTTTTCAAGGTGGGCGCAAAATAAAAAAATACAATTAGAATAGCGGGGATCAGGGTCATGTGGGCCGTTGTGGATTGAATGCATTTAAACAGAAACTCAAGTCGAATCACTTTCCACTTACTTAAGTATATTCTAATTAAATTTCTGTTACAGTAAATGAACATAAAACACTTTAATATACAAGAGTTTTGTCCTGCTGAAAAAGAAAACAACTTACACTCTCAATAATTAACTACACTGTTTCCTTTCTCTCATTTAAATCAATTTCACAGAATACTTAAAACTTTGCCTAATCATTCCAGTCGTAAATTCCTAGTTGCAACTTTACAATTAGCTAAGTTTTTCTTGAAAGAAAAGATTGATTCTATTTTTTACAGAATATCGGTATAAAGAACCTGTACTAATACTTTCTTTCCGAAACAAATTATTCCTTCTAATATCTACAAATTGTTCAAGTTGGCACGACCTTACTGTGTCTTTTCACGGCGTAGAGAAATCTACGGCGTCGACTCTTCCAGTCGCTCGGTGTCCTTGTCCTGCAGCTCGGTCGAGACAAAGCCGCCCTCTGCAGAACCGCACGGTCGCCCTTTCCAGTACCGTTGTTATTCTTTTCGTATTCTTTTATAGAATGTAACTAGCTTTTAATTCCATATTTAAAAGAATCTACAATACGACAACTGAGTCTATCGTATAAGAAGAATAAATATAAAATAAAAAAACTGCAAAGAAAAGAAATGAATGGCCTCGTTAGTTTCATGCTATTCACACTCCTCTCTCTTACAAAGATTTTAAATGCGTCACTTATACTTTCATCCTTTTCCTGATGAATTGTTTTAATGCCTTGTAATATGATAATTACCTCCTCGAATGTCTTGAAGAGTTTTTATCGTAGATGCAGTCCTGAAGTCCGTAGCAGTACGAGGTGCCGCCTTCTCGTGATCGGTAGGTCCTCACTCTCCAGCTGTTACTTCAGAAAAGAAAGCTTTCTTTCTCCGACTCTCGGTGTCGCATACTCTACCGAGACGCTCCTTACGGATATAGTTCGTAGTTTTCATTTTCGGATTGTATTCATGCGCGTTGGCGCGCGTTCAAACAGCTCATCTTATTCTTGAATATTGATGTGCTCCGTTTTCCGAGACCTCGGCAAACGGATGGTCACAATATATATATATATATATATATATATATATATATATATATATATAAATAAATTGTCCTCTATTGAGTATATTAATATGTGACAACCCTAGTTATGGAGAAAAGGGAAAAGTGAACAATAATAAAACGGGTCGGTATTTTGGCAGAATGGGAAAGTACACGAAAATAGAAGAATGTTCAATGGCAAAAAGTATTACCAACCACAAGTAACCTGAGATATAGCGTCTTTGACGGAAACAGTAATTTCTGGATTCGTACAGACATTTTATTGAACAGAACGGTCTGCGAACTTTCGGCACTGTCCCACAGTAAAACAGAATAAGAAAAGCAAAAGAGGAAGTAGAAGTGGAAGAACGAAACTCCCGAAGTGTAGTGGTAGAAGTCGCAGAACAAAGAATTCGTTGAAAGAGCTAAATTCGATTTGGTTGGCGAGAACTTATCGAGCTGTGAGGGGCACTAGAAGTAGTGAAGGCGGCGACGGCGGCGAGCTCAGCGGTGGCTGGAGCTCGTCGCGTGGCAACGCAGTCGCGGTGGCGGCGGCGTCACTTTACTGGTTGTTCGCTTCCCGGGCGCCTTCTCGATTTTCCCCCAACACGTCTCATTGGCGCCGTCTACGCGGCACCGTCCTTCAGCACTGCCCCTGAGCCCCGCCCCTCAGCCCGGCCCCTCAGCCTCGCCCCTCAGCCTCGCCCCTCAGCACTGCCCCTCAGCACTGCCCCTCAACACCGCCCCTCAGCCCCGCCCCTCAGCCCCACCCCTCAGCCCGCCCTCAGCCCGCCCTCAGCCCGCCCTCAGCCCCGCCCTCAGCCCCGCCCTCAACCCCGCCCTCAGTCCCGCCTCTCAGGCCCGCCCTCAGCCCCGCCCTCAGCCCCGCCCTCAGCCCGCCCTCAGCCCGCTCCTCAGTCCGCCTCTCAGACCCGCCCTCAGCCCCGCCCTCCCCTTCACTTCTAACGCCACTTTCTGCTCCCCACATTACACTAATTTCCCCTAACATCAGTCATCAGTGCCTTCGCCATTTTTTGCCATAACATTACTCCTTACGTATCTACTCACAGCAACTCTCGTTGCTTGGTTGGTTTCCGGGCGTATCAACAGCTCAGGTCACTACTCCCTTAAGTGTAGTGCACGTTCTTTTCTTCGGGAGATAGCGGTGATCTTCCCCCGCTGGATGGCGAGATCCGGCGTCGACCTACCGTCGGCTAGTGGGGTTTCCCCCTAATCAGGATTCTCCCACCAGCGGAGCACCGCCCCAGCCGGGACAAGCTCTAAGCTCCCGATCGGTCTCCCGGAATATGTGATAGTGTTGTGCATGTTAGTTAAACTGTGTGTGTAAGGGGAGAGGATAGGACAAGGAAGAGGAAGGACAGATGGCGTTCGGTCTGTAGCCCGTTTGTTACTGTACTGCTTCGGCATTCCTCTGGTGTTGATCGGTGGAACAACGGGAAAGTACCGATCAGAGCAACCGGCCGCTAGAATTCTCTTCCAGACAGCGACTGAATGGGACCTAACTCAAAAGCTAGTGTGGAAAATCCTACCGCCGTCAAGACTCAAACCTAGATCCTCCCGATCAGAGGCGCTGCAGTAACATCAGTTGATGTCTTAATAGCTCCCGGTGTAACTCTTGCCATTCAATGATATTTTCCAACTGCCTCTCACAAAACGCCACACTGAAACCAATTCTTCCAATCATTTCACCATCTCACCCTTCACACCAACCCAACATCATCTTCAAACCATCCGTCTCCTGTTGCTACTGCCCCTCCTTTTATCGATTCGTCCCATCAGATCTTCCTCAACCACTCTCTTGCAATTACACTTGCGTCGGTGGCAGTGGTTGGCTGGCTGTGGGCTGAGCTCGGCCAATCGCGTTGAGAGCGCCCGCGTCGCCTCGCGCTCTGTTTGTTCGTGGAGTCCCTGGCAGACGAGGCTCCCCGCATATCGAGTGCTCTGCCCCGTCCATGCATTATCGCCGTCCCAGACACGCCGCTGCCGGCTCGCTGAACCGCGTTCCGACGGCATTCGTTATCATTAATTAATGATTCGCCGCCAAGAAGTCTGCCTCTCTCGGCGCCCGGCGACCCGCACGCTGTAGCTTTTTCTCCCTCTTATTCCCTCTCCGCCTCCCTCCTCCTCCTCTGTACCTTTCCTCCTCTACTTCGTGATCCTTGGAAGATCGCGCGGAAAGCCCCATCGCCATGTGCTGCTGGATGGGAAGAGGCGGGAGTATTGGCAGGGGGGAGCGGAGGGGCGGCGGCGATGGGTGCGGGGGGAAAGGGGGGGGTGGGGCCGGGACCTGGAATGAAGCAGGGGTGAGGGTGCAGAGGAGAGCGGCAGGAAGGGCAGAAGAGGTGGGGGAAGCGAGAGGGTGGGGGGAAGGAGAGGAGGTGGGAGCGACGAGTGACGGGGGCGCGGCCAAGCAGGGGCGAGGCGGGAGAGGGAGTGGGAGCGGTGACGTCAGAAGTGGTGGGGCCGAGCGGGAGCGGGAGCGGTGGCGGAGTGGGAGCTTTGGCGGGGCAGGGCGGGAGCGGGAGCGGAAGAGGGAGCCGGAGCGGTGACGAGAGCAGTGGTGAGGCAAGGCGGGAGCAGGAGCGTGGCGGGCGGAGCGGAGCGAAGAGGAGCGAGCGGTGACGAGAGCGGTGGCGGGGCAGGAGCGGGAGCGGAAGAGGGAGCCGGAGCGGTGACGAGAGCGGTGGTGGGGCAGGAGCGGGGCGGAAGAGGGAGCGGTAACGAGAGCAGTGGTGAGGCAAGGCGGGGAGCGGAGCGGTGGCGGGGCGGGAGCGGAGCGGAAGAGGAGCCGGAGCGGTGACGAGGCGGTGGTGGGGCAGGAGCGGCGGAAGAGGAGCGTAACGAGAGCAGTGGTGAGGCAAGGCGGGAGCGGGAGCGGTGGCGGGGCGGGAGCGGGAGCGGAAGAGGGAGCCGGAGCGGTGACGAGAGCGGTGGCGGGGCAGGAGCGGGGCGGAAGAGGGAGCGGTAACGAGAGCAGTGGTGAGGCAAGGCGGGAGCGGGAGCGGTGGCGGGGCGGGAGCGGGAGCGGAAGAGGGAGCCGGAGCGGTAACGAGAGCGGGCGGGCAGGAGCGGGCGGAAGCGGAGTGGAGCGTGGAGAGAGCGGAAGAGCGAGCGGAGCGGTGGCAGGGCGGAGCGGAGCGAAGAGGAGCCGGAGCGGTGACGAGAGCGGTGGTGGGGCAGGAGCGGGGCGGAAGAGGAGCGGTAACGAGAGCAGTGGTGAGGCAAGGCGGGAGCGGGAGCGGTGGCGGGGCGGGAGCGGGAGCGGAAGAGGGAGCCGGAGCGGTAACGAGAGCAGTGGTGAGGCAAGGCGGGAGCGGGAGCGGTGGCGGGCGGTGGAGCAGGAGCGGAAGAGCGAGCGGGAGCGGTAACAGAGCAGTGGTGAGGCAAGGCGGAATGGAGCGGTGGCGGGCGGAGCAGGAGCGGAAGAGGAGCCGGCAGTACGAGAGCATGGTGAGGCAAGGCGGAGCGGAGCGGTGGCGGGGCAGGAGCGGAGCGGAAGAGGGAGCCGGAGCGGTGACGAGAGCGGTGGCGGGGCAGGAGCGGGGCGGAAGCGGGAGTGGGAGCGGTGGAGAGAGCGGAAGAGCGAGCGGGAGCGGTGGCGGGGCGGGAGCGGGAGCGGAAGAGGGAGCCGGAGCGGTAACGAGAGCAGTGGTGAGGCAAGGCAGGAGCGGAGCGGTGGCGGGCGGAGCGGAGCGGAAGAGGAGCCGGAGCGGTAACAGAGCAGTGGTGAGGCAAGGCGGAGCGGAGCGGTGGCGGGCGGAGCGGAGCGGAAGAGGAGCCGGAGCGGTGACGAGGCGGTGGCGGCAGGAGCGGGGCGGAAGCGGAGTGGAGCAGTGAGAGAGCGGAAGAGCGAGCGGGAGCGGTGGCGGAGTGGTAGCTCTGGTGGGGCAAGGCGGGAGCGGGGGCGTGGCGTAGGCGAGCGCGGAGGGGCAGGAAACATCGCCGGGTGCAGAGGCCTCGGCAGCAGCGGCCAGCGTGGCGGCGGGGGCGGGCGGGGGCGGGCGGGGGGCGTTCGGAGGCGGTCTTAAGGCGGTACTTTAGTGCAGGCTTCGGGAAGGAAGCAAGAAGCGGCCGAGGGAAGGCGCTCGAGTGCTTCCCAACCCCCGCCCCCGCCGCCCTCCCCCTCGTCCGCAGACCCGTGTTTCTCGAGCGCGAATGAAATTGAAATCTATGAATTTATTCCTCTCATACGAGGGTTCGTTACAGAGCTCTTCGCTTTACTTACGCGTTGCGCGAAGTGAAAACGAGGCGAAAAGGAACTGCGAAATCGGGAGCTACCGTTGGAACTTAAGTGTTTATAGAAATAACAGAGACGAAAGTTTCGACTCGTTATAATTTTCTGCTCCTGGGCCATTAAGACTGCAACAGAAAAGAAGTGTGCGAAAGCTTCCCGGAGAGATTTAATGGTGATAAAATTAGCCATATCTTCCAGATGAGTGCAAAGAGGGACGAGTAGAAATAAATATTCCCGGGATGCTTTCTGACGCTGTTATTGCTTCAACTTGCAATAAATCGTAGTGGTTTTTTGCTCAGAAGTAAACTCCTTATCGCTTACCTAGCAAACTCCACGTGCGCGAAAAATTTCCTGAAGTTTCTTCCGAACTCACTCTTCCGCTATCTACCGCCACACCAAATTCATATATTCGCCGCGTTAATTTTTAATAGACTCCAGCCAAGAGCCCTATCTTTCCCTATCCATTAATTTTAATGCTCCTGTTAATATTTTTAGCAGACGAGCCAAAATTGCAGTCCGAAACCACACCCACCTCGACCACCTACGGCATTATTTAGCCGTATACTTCATTATTTAGTGCGCCCCTGGCGGCGGGTCCGCGCACTAACGTCGCAGTTCGCGGCTGACGCAAAGAGGGGGTGGGGGGCGACGCGGAGCCCCCGACGGCGCGCGTCTGTCTCTTGTTTTGGGGTTCAGGTGCGCCCGGCTAATTGGGGCGGACGGTTCGCCGCTATTACGGCGGCGGGGCCCTCATAAAAATACGCCCGTAATTAGAACGGGGTAACAAGCGCGGGGCCCCGCGCGGCCGCCGCGCCGGGCTCGCAAACATGTCTCGCGGCTGAGGCGCGTCGCCTCCCGCCGGCGAGGGGGCGGTGGCGGTGACAAAGGCGGGGGCGGGGATGGGGTGGGTTCAGAGAAGGGAAGGGCTGAGGAAGGAGGCATAGACTGTGGCAGGGGCGGGGACGGTGACAGTGTTGATGGTAGCGAAGTGCTTAGGAGCGGGAGAGGAGCGATATGGGGGCGGGGATAGGATAGGCGGGGGCGGGGATGGGTGGGTGTAGAGAAGGGCTGAGGAAGGAGGCATAGACTGTGGCAGGGGGGGGGACGGTGACAGTGTCGATGGTAGCAAGTGCTTAGGAGCGGGAGAAAGGGGCGATATGGGGCGGGATAGGATAGGCGGGGCGGGGATGGGGTGGGTGTAGAGAAGGAAGGGCTGAGGAAGGAGGCATAGACTTGGCAGGGGCGGGACGGTGACAGTGTCGATGGTAGCGAAGTGCTTAGAGCGGGAGGAGCGATATGGGGCGGATAGGGTAGGCGGGGCGGGATGGGGTGGTGTAGAGAAGGAAGGGCTGAGGAAGGAGGCAGACTGTGGCAGGGGCGGGGACGGTGACAGTGTCGATGGTAAACGAAGTGCTTAGGAGCGGAGAGGAGCGATATGGGGCGGGGATAGGATAGGCGGGGCGGGGATGGGTGGGTGTAGAGAAGGAAGGGCTGAGGAAGGAGGCATAGACTGTGGCAGGGGCGGGGACGGTGACAGTGTCGATGGTAGCGAAGTGCTTAGGAGCGGAGAGGGGCGATATGGGGGCGGGATAGGATAGGCAGGGGGGGGGATGGGGTGGGTGTAGAGAAGGGAAGGCTGAGGGAAAGGGGGCATAGACTGTGGCAGGGGCGGGGACGGTGACAGTGTCGATGGTAGGAAGTGCTTAGAGCGGAGAGGAGCGATATGGGGCGCGATAGATAGGCGGGGGCGGGATGGGGGGGTGTAGAGAAGGGAAGGCTGAGGAGGAGGCATAGACTGTGGCAGGGGGGACGGTGACAGTGTCGATGGTAGCGAAGTGCTTAGGAGCGGGAGAGGAGCGATATGGGGGCGGGGATAGGATAGGCGGGGGCGGGGATGGGGTGGGTGTAGAGAAGGGAAGGGCTGAGGAAGGAGGCATAGACTGTGGCAGGGGCGGGGACGGTGACAGTGTCGATGGTAGCGAAGTGCTGAGGAGAGCGAGAGAAGCGATATGGGGGCGGGGATAGGATAGGCGGGGCGGGGATGGGGTGGGTGTAGAGAAGGGAAGGGCTGAGGGAAGGAGGCATAGACTGTGGCAGGGCGGGGACGGTGACAGTGTCGATGGTAGCGAAGTGCTTAGGAGCGGAGGAGCGATATGGGGGCGGGGATAGGATAGGCGGGGCGGGATGGGTGGTGTAGAGAAGGAAGGGCTGAGGAAGGAGGCATAGACTGTGGCAGGGCGGGGACGGTGACAGTGTCGATGGCAGCGAAGTGCAGGAGCGGGAGAGGAGCGATATGGGGCGGGATAGGATAGGCGGGGCGGGATGGGTGGGTGTAGAGAAGGAAGGGCTGAGGAAGGAGGCATAGACTGTGGCAGGGCGGGGACGGTGACAGTGTCGATGGTAGCGAAGTGCTTAGGAGCGGGAGAGGAGCGATATGGGGGCGGGATAGGATAGGCGGGGCGGGGATGGGGTGGGTGTAGAGAAGGGAAGGGCTGAGGGAAAGGGGGCATAGACTTGGCAGGGCGGGACGGTGACAGTGTCGATGGTAGCGAAGTGCTTAGTAGCGAGAGGAGCGATATGGGGCGATAGGATAGGGGGGCGGGATGGGGTGGGTGTAGAGAAGGGAAGGGCTGAGGAAGGAGGCATAGACTGTGGCAGGGGCGGGGACGGTGACAGTGTCGATGGTAAAAATGCTTAGGAGCAGAGGAGCGATATGGGGCGGGATAGGATAGGCGGGGGCGGGGATGGGGTGGGTGTAGAGAAGGGAAGGGCTGAGGAAGGAGGCATAGACTGTGGCAGGGGCGGGGACGGTGACAGTGTCGATGGTAGCGAAGTGCTTAGGAGCGGGAGAGGAGCGATATGGGGGCGGGGATAGGATAGGCGGGGCGGATGGGGTGGGGGTGTAGAGAAGGGAAGGGCTGAGGAAGGAGGCATAGACTGTGGCAGGGGCGGGGACGGTGACAGTGTCGATGGTAGCGAAGTGCTTAGGAGCGGGAGAGGAGCGATATGGGGGCGGGGATAGGATAGGCGGGGGATGGGGTGGGTGTAGAGAAGGGAAGGGCTGAGGAAGGAGGCATAGACTGTGGCAGGGGGGGGACGGGGACAGTGTCGATGGTAGCGAAGTGCTTAGGAGCGGAGGAGCGATATGGGGCGGGGATAGGATAGGCGGGGCGGGGATGGGGTGGGTTAGAGAAGGAAGGGCTGAGGAAGGAGGCATAGACTGTGGCAGGGCGGACGGTGACAGTGTCGATGGTAGCGAAGTGCTTAGGAGCGGAGGAGCGATATGGGGCGGATAGGATAGCGGGGCGGGGATGGGGTGGGTGTAGAGAAGGAAGGGCTGAGGAAGGAGGCACAGACTGTGGCAGGGCGGGACGGTGACAGTGTCGATGGTAGCGAAGCGTTTAGGAGCGGAGAGGAGCGATATGGGGGCAGGGATAGGATAGGCGGGGCGGGGATGGTGGGGTAGAGAAAGGGGAAGGGCTGAGGAAGGAGGCATAGACTGTGACAGGGCGGGGACGGTGACAGTGTCGATGGTAGCGAAGTGCTTAGGAGCGGGAGAGGAGCGATATGGGGGCGGGGATAGGATAGGCGGGGGCGGGGATGGGGTGGGTGTAGAGAAGGGAAGGGCTGAGGAAGGAGGGATGGTAGCGAAGTGCTTAGGAGCGGGAGAGGAGCGATATGGGGGCGGGGATAGGATAGGCGGGGGCGGGGATGGGGTGGGTGTAGAGAAGGGAAGGGCTGAGGAAGGAGGCAGACGTGGCAGGGCGGGACGTGACAGTGTCGATGGTAGCGAAGTGCTTAGGAGCGGGAGAGGAGCGATATGGGGGCGGGGATAGGATAGGCGGGGGCGGGGATGGGGTGGGTGTAGAGAAGGGAAGGGCTGAGGAAGGAGGCATAGACTGTGGCAGGGGCGGGGATGGGGTGGGTGTAGAGAAGGGAAGGGCTGAGGAAGGAGGCATAGACTGTGGCAGGGGCGGGGACGGTGACAGTGTCGATGGTAGCGAAGTGCTGAGGAGCGGGGAGAAGCGATATGGGGCGGGGATAGGATAGGCGGGGCGGGGATGGTGGGTGTAGAGAAGGGAAGGGCTGAGGAAGGAGGCATAGACTGTGGCAGGGGCGGGGACGGTGACAGTGTCGATGGTAGCGAAGTGCTTAGGAGCGGGAGAGGAGCGATATGGGGGCGGGGATAGGATAGGCGGGGGCGGGGATGGGGTGGGTGTAGAGAAGGGGAAGGGCTGAGGAAGGAGGCATAGACTGTGGCAGGGGCGGGGACGGTGACAGGTCGATGGTAGCGAAGTGCTAGGAGCGGAGGAGCGATATGGGGGGGGGATAGGATAGGCGGGCGGGATGGGGGGGGTAGAGAAGGGGAAAGGGCTGAGGAAGGAGGCATAGACTGTGGCAGGCGGGGACGGTGACAGTGTCGATGGTAGCGAAGTGCTTAGGAGCGGGAGAGGAGCGATATGGGGGCGGGGATAGGATAGGCGGGGGCGGGGATGGGGTGGGTGTAGAGAAGGGAAGGGCTGAGGAAGGAGGCATAGACTGTGGCAGGGGCGGGACGGTGACAGTGTGGATGGTAGCGAAGTGCTTAGGAGCGGAGAGGAGCGATATGGGGCGGGGATAGGATAGGCGGGGCGGGGATGGGGTGGGTGTAGAGAAGGGGAAAGGCTGAGGAAGGAGGCATAGACTATGGCAGGGCGGGGACGGCGACAGTGTCGAGGGCCAATGCTGAGGACGGGAACGGACGGAGTCGGGGGGGGGGGGGGGGGGGGGTGGCATAGGTGAGGGTGAGGACGGGGCGGAGGCTGGGTGGAGGGACAGCAACGCGCTCGCTGAGTGGGGACGTGCTGCTCGGAGTCCTACGTGGCTGAGGTTGACACTCGCGGCCGTGCGGCCTGCAACCGGCCGTGTCGCTGTCAGCGCCGTGGAGCAGACATGGTTCTCACCTTCCGCACTTCTAGCTCTTTCCTACGACGCCGGTTCCGACTGATGCGTTCCTCCGTCACCAGGAAAATGAGTTTGTTCTGTGACTTCCTCTCGCATGCAAATGACGTGGGTTACGCATCCTCCTCTACTCATCATTACATACTAATCATGAACATCGTAAGCTAATGCGAAATGTATGCAAGTTATCAGGGCGAAATGAGAAAAGTCCATTACTCCACTAGAAATTAAATTAAATTGTTTTATTTAAAACACGAGAATTTTGTTTTATTCCTCTCGCTATTTTTCACATCAACACTTCGTTCTAGCTGCAATTACATATTTGCATTGGTATGCTCCTGCAATTAGTACATTGTTTTGCTTTAACAAGGTTTTTTCAAAAAAATGTATTAAATGAATATTTTACTCTAATGAACAGTAATTTAATTACATGTGCAATAGACATACGCTCCTACAGGAATATTCGATCGAATTGATGAGACATTTAATTTGCTCGACTTTCAAAATAACTCAATTTTGTTTAGATAATAAAATCATGTGCTGGTTGTATCATTACTTTAATGTATTTTCTATTGTGATTCAGTTATATCTCAACTAGATACATTTTGTTCCGAATTTCCTGTAATAAAGCACATTTGACAGTATAATAAGCAATAATAATAATAATTATGTTTGGCCACCTTCTCGCACCAGTTTGTATAGATATTAGGTGCAGGATATTTTAATGCACAATGAATGAAACAGGTATAAAAAGTATTTATCCTCAATAACGAAGAATAGTAACAATATTTTCTTGCTCTATTTATCTTAAATGTAAATGCTTGCCGCTCCGCAAACGTTCTTCATTTAAATAGGTTCATAGATATATTTCTTTACAAATGTAATTAAAATGTTAAAGAAATATGAGTTTACGTAAAAAATGAACATATTAATATATATGTTATGAGATATTATGAGTTAATTATTATAGAATCACATATATTAATAAAAGAGTATTACAGAAAAATTGAACTAAAAACTGATGTTACAGTAAGCACTTTCAAATGGCTCATGTTGAACAACAACAAATGGAAATCGTGAAATGAAGAACCCAACCACCTTAAGTTTGAAGAAAAACGCGAGCGATCGTGGCGATGCCTAGACGCAGCCCTCCGAATCAGAAAGCGCCTCCTAAAGACAATCGTGGCACGCCCGCACGTCCCGACGTATCTGCAGATATTATCGCGTGGGCGTAATATATGAAGCCATTAAGCCACTTCCCGCGCAGGCGCGTTTCGGGGTCTTGACGGCGCCTCCCTTAATAACTCTGGAGGATCTGCGCGTCGCAGGTGGCTGAATCCGCACCGCGCGAGGCCTCGAGACAATGGGAGCTCCGCGTCGGGGAGTTAACGCCGGCTATCTGCGGTCCGGTAACTCCTCCAAGTTGCGAACCTGGCTTCGCAGTTGCCTAACTGCTCGCTTCCCCGTCACTCGAAGACGCCGCTCCGAGACGGGCGTGGGCGGTGGACGGACGGCGGAGGGGCGGGGACGACGGAAGGGAACGGCGAGGGAAGGGGGTGACGAGCTCAACTGCCTGGGCCCATCGCTGCCAGACGGCGCACACTGGTTGAATCGGGCCAAAAACCTGGCCATAATAGCAAAATTCAAAATGCGCGTTCCGAATTCTCACTTAGCACATCTCGTTCTGAAGACATCGGAGCACACTACTTCAGCTGGTTGAATCGGGCCCAAAACCTGCCCATAATGACGAAATTCAAAGTGCGTATTCGGAATTCTCACTTAGCAAATCTCGTTCGGAAGACATTGGAGCACACTACTTCAGCTCCAGAAAGTTATTTTAATCATTTTTGTTTTCCTCACGGTCTCGTAAAGTTACCATTGCTCGAAACACTCGAATTTATTAATTCTTGTCAACGGTATGTGTGAAATTAAAAAAAGTTTTAAATTTTTTGTGGATTCTTTTGATTTCCGAATAGAAGACACTTTGGCTATAAGTTAGATATATTTTTAAGAAAAAGTATCAAATAATTTTATGAATAATACCGCTATATACTATAGAGCGTAACAATGTTAGTCCCGTTTATTCTAGATTATATTTTTTGGCCTGCGTATTGTTGCCTCAATAATGTTTTTAAAAGTCAAGTTGAATGACCTTAATCAGAATAACACACATTTAGCTGCACATATTTGCACCTTTTTTGTTTTATAACCTCTTTACTGCAATGCTACATAGTAAACTTTAGCACTAGATATCCCGGAATTGCCTTCTACGCCACAGGGAATGATTTTATCTGTATATTTTTTCGATTTTTCCTTCTTATAAAGAATCTTCTTAATAAGAAAATTACTGATATAATTTTTTGGAATGATAACAATATTAACACGCAATCGTGAGAAATATTATGTACTATTACATCAATGTTTCTACACATATCATTATTTTTATGTCAGTTAGCTATTTCCAAACTGCTATTTTGAATTTTGAAATTTCATTGTGATATTCGAAATCAGTAATCTCCAGTACTTCCCATACGTATTTTTGTTTTCAATTTTGTTTGTTTTTAAATGAGTAAATCCGTCATATTGAAGCCACCATTTTGAATTTTTAAATTTATTTATGATATTCAAATTCAGCGACCTCAAGAACCCATTGATCCCCATTTTTACGCAAATCGACGCGCATTTGCAATTGTGGCCAGGTTTTAGGCGCGATTCAACCAGTGTGCGGCGTCTAGGATCCGCGAGGAACACGATCGTGCAGGGCCCCGCGCTGCCCAGGTCGGGCGTGAAGCTCGGCGAGTTAATCACGATAAACCGGGCGCGCGAGTGATAAGGCGAGATGGTCGCATCTCGGTCCTCATTCGCTCCGTTGTAGCTGCGGTGCTCATCCGTTATTCTAGGACGCGCACGTAAGGTGAATACTAAACGGTGGTTCAATACGATCCCGGAATATTAATTAGGCCGTCACATGATTTAGTTCAGGAGCGTTCAACAGAGTTATCTCACTTTATGGATCGGTCCCAGTACTGTTTCATCGCATGTACCAAACCATCGTAATGAATTTCGTGCCATTCTCCAAATAAAATACATTATTATGTATTAAATTCTGTTTTAAATGTATATATTGATGAAACTCACTCAATTCACGATTTATATTTTTGGCTGCTGAAGTTAAACTGAACTCCCAATACACGAAAATAAATTAATTTTGGAGCAAGATAATGCAATTCATGAAAGATACCATCCAGAGATTGCTAATATGAAGCTTCAGAACTGAAATGAAATTATTGCGAAGGATCTTATTCGGTGAGAAATGTAGAATAGTTAGAATAATCCATTCTATTATTTATTTTTGTGAAAGGGTAATAAAATATCAATTTTAGAATGTTAAATTATATTTAATTAATGATACATCAAGATTGCATTTTGAACTAAGACAACAGACAGTCCTACAATCTAAATTTTGAATCGTTCCCGTTCATATCGGTTCACTCTCATTAGTCTGGAGGTACATAATACCGATCAATGAAAACGGTGATGGCGATAATATAGCTCCAATTGGGCCATGCGTAGCATGACCACAGTGATGTCTGCGTTATTGACAAAAGCTCAATATATGTGATTGCGTAATGGCTTCTTTCATTTACGCAACAATATAGTAAAGCTCGCAGGTAGTAGGTTGCAAATATATAAGAAATATTAATGATGTATATTTTACACGTAAAGTTACGTGCAACTTAACCAAACGAATTTATCTTTATTCAGACAAGTTAAACACATTTAACGTCATAAAGGTAACTGATGCCTACCAAATACTGTTTTCCAGTGACAACCTCTCATTCATAACTTCATTATCTGTGCACGTCTTCTAGAATTCAGTGGGAAATATAGTTCTTCAAATTATCGTTTCCATGTTGTCGCGGCAAGAAGTAGTATTCCTTAACGATGAAGATAATGGGTTAAAACCCAAAATTTATTGCTGATTTATTCTTGAAAATATATTTTATTACATCGGAGCCTTTCCTTTTTTGATTCAAAATTCAAGTAGTATATGGCGTAGTGTTTTTATGACAGAATTTTGAAAACGTGCACAGAATTCACTTCTTCCCATAGCACGTCATACACAGTTTTTAACTGTTTTTTACGTAAAATAAATAATAAATTTACCAATGAAAATACCGAGAGTGGCAACCACTGCGCAATGATTTTTCCGTTCCGCAAGACGTTAGCTTCCCCATGCAAACGCAAGGCGGCGTGGAGCAGCACAGGCATCCGAGATAAGACCGATCGGCCGGCGGCTGGAAGGGTGTCGTCACTTCCGGCGAGACGCAGCAGCCCTTCCGCGTGCCTGGAGATTTGTCGCGGCCTCCTGGAAATTTGTTTCATCTCGACGAGAATATCCGATGGCCTCCTGCCAGCTGCTCCTGCACAGACTCGCGGCCCCCACCCGCCAGTAGTTGGCCCCAGCGGCTGCAGATAGCGTGGGCGAGGCGCATCCTCTCCGCAGGATGCGGGCGCAGCCGCGCTCGAAATAGTCTTCACTCGCGGAACGTCGTTCGCTTAACCGGGTTTCTTCCAATTGGCTTCTCGGCCTGGATATATTAATACACCTCTCTCGGAAATTTTGCAAAGGAAAAGAATCACATTAATCTAATATCGTTAGAAGAATTTATTAAATGACCATTGATAAGTTCCTTATTATTTAAGTTGGTTTGGTTTTTTCGTGTTTCCTGGCGCGTCAACTGATTTGGTCATTAGTCCCGATAGTGTAGTGCATGTTTTTTTCTTGGGACATGGCGGTGGTCTTCCCCCGCTGGATGGCGAGATCCGGCGCCGACCTACCGTCGGGTAGTGGGGTTTCCCCCTAACCAGGACTCTCCCACCAGCGAGGCACCGCCCCAGTCGGGACAAGCTCTAAGCTCCCGACCGGTCTCCCGGAATATGTGTAGTGCATGTTAGCGTGTGTGTGTGTAAGGGGGAGAGGATAGGACAAGGAAGAGGAAGGGCAGATCGCGCGCGGTTCGTGACCCGTTTGGTAGGGTACTGCTCCGGCATTCACCTGGTGTTGATCGGAGAAACCACGGAAAACTACCGATCAGAGCAGCCGGCCGCTAGAATTCTCCTCCAGACAGGGACTGAATTCGATCTAGCTGAAAAGCTAGTGTCGAAAATCCTGCCGCCGTCAGGACTCGAACCTAGGGGGAAACCCCGTTAGCCGACGGTAGGTCGGTGCCGGATCTCGCCATCCAGCGGGAGAAGATCCCCGCCATCTCCAGAGGAAAAACACATGCACAACACTTACGGGACTAATGACCTAAGCTGTTGACGCGTTCGGAATCATTACCCAACCATCGTAACATCGTTTTTAAGAAACAATATGGTCTGTTGCAGATTCAGATTGTTTATTTTCGGATGTACAAATTGCCATCTGCGCATTTAATCCGCTCGCCGGCCTAATGGGGAGCCGCGTCAACCAAAAAAGAGAAATGCGTAAAAAAAATTAAGCGACCACCCGATTCCGCGAGAACGCGCGCGATTCCGGGCTTTTTATCTGGCAAAAGGCCGCCTGGCGGGCGAGCGCGGGGGAGCCGGCAGCGGGCGCGGAAAAGGGGCCGGAGGAAAATTGAATGCAGGATGAAACAAGCCGCAGGTGGAATGACCGCTAACGGAGTTATTGTAGGACAAATGGCATTAGAACAGAATGCATAAGCGATTCCGCCCTGCCGGATCCGGCCGGAGGTGGAGGCGGAAAGGGAGGCGAGGCGGCGGTGGCGGCGGTGGTGGCGCGTAGCGGGAAGGGGGGGGGGGGGCGTGCAAGGGTGGGGGTGGAGCTGGAGCGGGGGTGGGGAAGTAGGGCAACGCTCCGAGTCTCCTCGCTTTGGTGTGTGTGTGTGTGTGTGTGTGTGAGTGAGTGTGGGAGATACGAGTAGCTCTGATGCGAGAACAGAAGCAAGGTCAATTGTGAGGCCACAAGAATGGTAAGCGTGTGAAAATGGACAAGCACCGGGTTACTATAGTCAGGTGAATAGTCACAAAGAAAAAAGGTAGATTTACTGAATGAAATTTATTTCAGCTATTTTATACGCTGTGACATTATATTTTTATTGTGTCTTTGAAGTATTATTAGAACTCCCAAAAAATTTAAATTATTATTTGAAACTATTGGGCAGTTGTAGTAAATCTAAATATTACGGTAATATATGGTAGTACATGTGATTCGTGTGGTTCTATACCAAAAAGTATAATATCATTGATTTCTTGAATATTTTAGTTAGCTTATTTCAAACAAAGGCTTTTTAAGTCGGTTGGTATTTTTACGAGGCAGCATTTGATCATATTTATTCATTTTCGAAGACACTGAGAACCCTCACGGTAATACTGTTACACCAAGAAAATACAGTGACAGCCCACAGAAGAAAATTGCACCACAAGGCACAATCGATAAAAATAGCAGCAACTCTAGCGTTGGAATACATAGGATGATACGTAGAGGAAGACAATGTTAGGGCGACTCTGAAAAAACACATAGAGATTGTGAATGAAGTTTGGGAGAATAGTTAATGTTATAAACCGTTCAGTGAACACCGCGTAGTGACAGTGCTTCCTCTTAGTCCAGATTATTGACTTCACAGTAGTTAATTTCTTTTAATAGAAGTTGATTTGCCTTTTTTATTCATCACGTGCCTGACTACTCGAAACTCTTTCACACTGCATTAATATGTTTATTCCATCACCTTGTTTCTATCAAAATTCATCAAGCATTATTTCTTGCACCAAATACTAAAGAAAATACACTATAAATAATGAACGACGCATACGATGACGTCAGCGCATACGTTGCTTGCCCAGAGACAGGCCCAGAGGCACTCACATAAGCACATACGTCCATTCTTACACACACGTCCATGAATGTTGAAGGAGACGAATCCATACTAAGGACTGAACTCCAATCCTCGGTTGCTTAAAGCATGTACTGTGGTAAGTCTGTGACGTGCTTCGTACTCCCGGCCATTCGGACCTACGCAGAACATGTCTATAGTTAAATCTCCAACGTTGCTCTAGGAGACGAAGCACTGGTGAGGATTCTAGCGAAATTGAAGAGCTTAGTACCAAAGCGATGTGTCTCCAAAAATTACAATTTTTCAGAAAGGGAAAGTATTTATATTCAGCATAGCTTCACATTCACTAACAGACAGACAGACAGGCCGACAGAAAATCATTTTGTTGTAAACCAATTTTCGGTTTCAAGGACCTACAAAATGTGGGTACTGACTTCACAACACGTTAGAGGAAGCAATTTACTACAAATAAGGAAAAGAATTATCCACTTTTTCGGTATCCCGGTTCTAGAATACGATTTTTCTGCCGAAAAATTGCCGATTTTTGGCGCAGGATTACGTAACTTTCTCTATACTATGTATGTATGAATTGTTGTTGAATGCATGTTGAATTCACGGTAAGAAAATTGTTTTATAACACAATTAAGGAATTGGGCTGTTTGGCATTTGCATTGAGTTGAATAGCGAAAAAAAATTTGAATCAAGATGTCAGTGTTAAAATGTATGAGACTAGAAAAATAATTGTCTTCAAGAAACTTCTGTAGGCAGGATACAAATGAGAAAAAGGACAATCAACTCTTTCGGTTAGATTCCACCGTGAGACAGAATAAAAATACTCATAATGAAACAAACATTTTGCATCAAATTGTTTCAAAATATCTACAGCGGATTATCGTCGACAATTATATTGGTACGCTTCACTAAAGAAAACTCCATATTTGTTCACTGAATTGTTATAATCATAATGGAGTACAAGATATAAAAAACTACATTACACTAAAAGCTAAAATGATACACGAAGTGAAACAATGTGCTAATATTACAACATACAAATAAAAATAACCAGTGGACGGATTAATGGCAGTTAGATGTGGGTCATGACTCATGCCAAACATTTGTTACAAACGTTCATAGTTTTTCAAGAATAAAACAAAATTTACCCGTAAATTACAATTAGAGAATTGTATGAAAAATAACAAATGAAGCCGCACGACCCTAATAATATGAACTTGTATTAACACATTAGCAAATTTGTCTTGTTAACAAGTCATAATTTTACAGTTGCAAAAAATCGCTGCTCAACCTATTAGTACGGTTATTTCCTTGCAATGCTTGCCATATTATTACAGTGAGTACAGGAGGTACTACTCGTGTCACTGGATAATCATGTTACCAGAAAGACAATCCTTAACTCTATTAGGGTCGGTTTACATGAGTCTTTGACAACCCACATCTAAAGCTCTGTTACAAATTCATCCACAGAAGACAGAACTATGTATAGATAGTGCAAAGTAGAGAATGCGAGTCTCGTTAGAGTGCTCATACCATAGCAAAGAGCATACAAACACAAATTCGTATAGTCTTGCAGATAGCGGTATGGTATCTCTGAATGTATTTCGTTGCAAACCGTGAAAGCACAGCCAGCCGACCAAACAAAACAGACCGGTGGCGGAAGTGACGAAAGGATGGGGATAATGGCGCGCATCAAGAACGCGCGGTGACGCGTCTCGCCCGGCGCTGGTAACCATAAACCAAGCGAAGTGGGGCGCCGCCACCTCTCATGACAAAGGAAACATTATCTGTGGCGGTGGCCGAGGAGAATGGGGCTTGAAACGCGGCTAATTCGCTCACGCACTCGCGCCTGCGGTCCGCTGCCCGGCGATGCGCCGCCGGTCACCCACGCCCCCGCAATGTCGACCTCAAACCGCCGTCCCTCGCCCCGCCCCCCTCCGCCACTCCGCGCCCCTTCACGCCTCGCCACGCCCCGCCACAGTCGCCCTGGCGCGCCACGCCCCGACTCGCCAAAAACCCGCAACGGCCCCCTCCGACATCCCGCCACGCCACGCCCGCCCCCCCCCCTCCGCCACTCCGCGCCCCTTCCGCCCCCCCCCCCCAGTCGCCCTGGCCGCCCGCCCCACCCCGCCTCACCGCTTCCCGCCGACCCCACCACACCCTACCGATTCCTCCTCCCACGCCCCCCCGCCCCCACGCCCCCCCGGCCGCCCGCCGCCAAAAACCCGCAACGGCCCCCTCCCGACATCCCGCCACGCCACGCCCCTTCACGCCTCGCCACGCCCCGCCACAGTCGCCCTGGCGCGCCACGCCCCGACTCGCCAAAAACCCGCAACGGCCCCCTCCCGACATCCCGCCACGCCACGCCTCACCGCTTCCCGCCGACCCCACCACACCCTACCGATTCCTCCTCCACGCCCCACCACGCTCCGCCACGCCACGCCCCTTCACGCCTCGCCACGCCCCGCCACAGTCGCCCTGGCGCGCCACGCCCGACTCGCCAAAACCCGCAACGGCCCCCTCCCGACATCCCGCCACGCCACGCCTCACCGCTTCCCGCCGACCCCACCACCCACCGATTCCTCCTCCCACGCCCCACCACGCTCCGCCACGCCACGCCCCTTCACGCCTCGCCACGCCCCGCCACAGTCGCCCTGGCGCGCCACGCCCGACTCGCCAAAAACCCGCAACGGCCCTCCCGACATCCCGCCACGCCACGCCTCACCGCTTCCCGCCGACCCCACCACACCCTACCGATTCCTCCTCCCACGCCCCACCACGCTCCGCCACGCCCCGACACGCCCAACACGCCCCGACACGCCCCGACACGCCCCGGCACGCTCCGACACGCCCCGACACGCCCCGACACGCCCCGACACGCCCCGACACGCCCCGACACGCCCCGACACGCCCCGACACGCCCCGACACGCCCCGACACGCCCCGACACGCCCGACGCACGCCCCGACACGCCCGACACGCCCGACACGCCCGACCGCCCCGACACGCCCGACACGCCCGACACGCCCCGACACGCCCCGACACGCCCCGACACGCCCGACACGCCGAGCACGCCCGACACGCCCGACACGCCCCGACACGCCGACGCCCGACACGCCCCGACACGCCCCGACACGCCCGACACGCCCGACACGCCCGACACGCCCCGACACGCCCCGACACGCCCCGACACGCCCCGACACGCCGCGCCCGACACGCCCCGACACGCCCCGACACGCCCCGACACGCCCCGACACGCCCCGACACGCCCCGACACGCCCTGACACGCCCCGACACGCCCCGACACGCCCCGACACGCCCCGACACGCCCTCGACACGCCCTGACACGCCCCGACACGCCCGACCGCCCCGACACGCCCCGACACGCCCCCGACACGCCCCGACACGCCCCGACACGCCCCGACACGCCCCGACACGCCCCGACACGCCCCGACACGCCCTGTCGTGCTCCAACACGCCCCGCAACTCCCAAGCTCGGCCCATGGAGTAGCATTGCGCGCTGTAAACGAGCTTGTCTCCAGGTGACCTATTTCTGTTTGCTTCTAGTTTTACATATGCATTCTTAATTTTGCAATATTTTCTTAAGACGTACAGCATCTACATCACGCTACCAAATATTATGTTCAAAAATGGCGTTTCTCCAACGTTAACGGAATTCGAAAAACCAAATTTTTCAATGAAAATTTGCGTGTACGACTGTTTTTCTCTTCTGCAATGATTTTAAAGACAAATCTTTTCTACTATTAGAAGACCGAAACATTAAGAAAATGTCAGTGTCATTTTGGCGCCGATAGGTAGCAGTTGGGCAATAAGGGGAAGCTAGCCTAGACTAAATAGACCAGAAACCTAACTAGTGCGAGAAAATGTGTGCATTTTTAGAAACAATAGTTTATTAAATAGTCACCATAAAAATCATGATTTCTCGTTTCTTTAACAAACGCAAAATCAAAAGTAAATTTTAATCGCTTCTCGCACTTCATATTTACTTTGTAGAACAGTTGGGTCGAATGCATTTAATATTTTAAGTTCATTATATCTAGTACATCACAATATTTAGAAAACACGTCGTTATTAAATTGACTCATACAGCACAAATACTTTCACGAAATGCAGATATAACTGATTACTGAAAATCTCATATCTGTTCATTTGATTTATTACAATTCCCTGGACTCGTAATTCAAGTCATCGATACAAATCCTGTATTAAACAAAGTTCGAATATTTTTTTCCCATACATCTACGTATATTAAGTTATTAACCAATCCACCAAGTTATTATCTAGCAACAATCTACGGGTTCTATGTGATGCATGTCTCTTTCCAGGTCAGCAATTAAAGTCGACTTCTTTATGAGCGAGTCCAGTCCGCAAATTAATTTACCAGTCTAATAATTCATTAGGTACCGGATCTGGGTTGTTTCTATTAGTTACCGATTGAACTGCCCTCCTACACGTGTGGTGTACTGAAAATTTGTTTTAGGCGACGCCATTGGCAGCTGGTTTGCCCGAAACGCTGCTTCATCAACATAATTAATTACCAGAGTCCTAGATATATCTAATTAAATTTTAATGCTTTCGTAAATAAAGCAAATCATTTACCGGTAAATGATTGCTGAACCGAACTCCACTCCGCGCTGAGCTTAATTATCGACATCTCGTTAATATTAATCTGCAGCAAGCAGCCAGCGGTGTCCTGGAACTCCCTTCTCAGGTACTTTCGCGTGTAACTTTGATGGAATAACCTGCGGTTATGAATTAATTATAGGCCCATCGTTCAGCTTGCAAGGGATGTTACTGGGTTTGGGACGAGCCACAGTACATAGGTGGTACATAATTCGATATTCCTGAAATGTTGTGAGGACACAGACGTTTTCCTGAAATTTTGGGCAATAATAAATTACAACATAAGAAACAGGATGAATCTATCAATCTTCGTGATCACGTTAATGCGAATTAACATTCAGCAATATGATTGAAATATCTGAATCTGAAACAAAATATTCATTAAAACAAACATTATGGACATTATTATCCTTAGAGTGTACTTCTATCCTTTACTTGATGGGTACATACTTTTTGCATTTATCAATGTTTTTTTGTAAGTGAACTAACCTGTATTTCTTTTGAATTTTTAAGGTATTCTCAAAACTGTGTTGAAAAAAGAACTTAATAAATTAAATGATCCTCCTAACGCTCTAAAAATTACAATTACGTAATTTTTCAAGCGTTGGTAAGATCGTTTAATTCACATAACAATATGTATTGCATTAGTTTCTTGCAGAATGTCATTTAAAGCTCTTGATAAAATGAAGAAAGCACATTTCGTGTACAAAAAATTAAATAAACCAATCATAATTTCCTTTCATTAATTTCTGAGCTACAAAGTAAACAACATTACAATCTTATTCAAAATATCATTGAATATTTACAATTTTAAGATGAAAACATCTGAATGAGCATCGTCTGTACGTAGGTCTGATACGTTCTGGGATAATTATGACCTAACACCATTATCCCCTTATCTTATTCTCATGTATAGGTCTCGTTGATATCGTCAACTCTATTTAGCATGCACAAATTCATTATGCGCCCTGAGAACGAAATAACGCTTGTCGCGTGTTTTCCGCGTGTTCCTTTCGTTATCTTCGTCCTTTGTGAGCTACTAATGACGTCCTTTCGGGACAAAAACCGGAGAGGCTGTCAGTCTGGCAGTGTCCTCTCTTTTGTGCAGGATAAGGCTGGTGAAACCTTCACAAATACCGCAGCCACTTGCACAAAAGTAAGACAAATTGGCCCATTTAATTAATTTTGCGCCGGAGACTTCATTTTTCAACGGCGTCCTTGTACGCGGCTGCGGAGTCCTTGGAGCGAGATGAAGTCCGCAAGAAATGGAAAGGAAGAGGCCCATGAAAATGCAACGAACGAGTGCGAAGAAGCTGCATGAAAATTCCTCTATCGCGTTCTTCAGGCATTCAAGCTCGTCGCTGGCCTCCCACGCAGATGGAGAGATAAACAGAGGCCCAGCGGTAACGAAAGGCAAGGGTCATGAAGAAAGCATGAGAGTCGCCGAGCCGCGCCGAGCCGCAGCCAAAAGGTACAAGGAACAATATCCAGGGAAGAAAAGAAACGCAGTCAAGCTCCGAAGGAGGGAAATAGGGCTCTTGAAAAGGCACCGGCTCAAAAGAATATACACAGCGTAGTTCTTGCAGTGCGAAAATTGTCACTCTTAAAGTTATTTTTCCGACTAAATGGCAGCGTTTTACGGCTAAAATAATGTATGTAGCAAAGGGGTGTTTATACAACTACGATCACCTCCACCAACCAGCTCATTATTTCTAACAACTACATCTAAAAACTTCAAAAGCACCAGTATTATAACATAAGAGTACTGGATTGAACAATGAAGTAAAATTCCGATTGCTGTGTTTTAAGAAATCGTGGGAGAATGTTCAGAATTACCGCATTTATTTCCTCTTAATCATTAATGTCGTTGGATATTTGGAAATTCTTAACGTGATTACTAATAAATTTACTATAAGGAGTTCACATATTGTTTTAGTTTGTACATTGATTTTGATTTAATTTTCTCATATAAATTCGTGACGTCCTTTATTAAATGGAGAATAATTGCTCTTTGGAAAGAATAAAGCAGAGGCTTGAATTTAGTATGTATAGTAGTTTCCAAATTTTAATTATGACATGGAACTTTTTTAAGATTCGATATGTCACTCGTGTTTCTTTTATTTAAAGACATATTCATTACACTTTGGAATTCAAAGAATTAATGATGAGAGCAATCAGTCATTTCGGACGCAGTAATCCCATTCAATTAACTTACTACAGGCAACACTCACCGTGTTGGGCTGACATGAAATTTTACCATCTTGCTCAGCACCTTCCAAAACTCCTACATAAAATTTGTTCACTGCTATGAAGCATTTCAAGTAGTCTTTTTGTGATAACTAGTACTGAGACCTTTGAAATGATTGAAGACGTTATTGTCAACAATACTATTTATTTCAGTAAGAGCAGCTTTTGTTGGCTTAGCCATCATTATCAGTTTTCTGCTGTCTGGAAGTCACAAAAACGACTACCAGACAGCAGGAAACTGATGATGATGGCTAAGCTATCAAAAGCTCCTCTTATTGAAATAAATAGTATTCGCCTTCAATCATTTCAATTATGTAAATGTCAACTATAACTCACCGCTAAACCAATATTGAGCCCTTCGAAGAGCTGAGTGTCTGTCAAAGCGCGAAAATCGTCGTGCGTCGCCGTGCAGGGTCTGCGGCCCTTTTGACAATGTCGTTTTCAATTTTTTTAAGCAATACATTAAATTGGAACGCAGACATTCGGAAATACTGATAAAACTTTCCTTCGTCATCAATTAAATGTCTGAATAATGTCCAATATTCTCCTTCGGTTTTCCGTTCTTTTATATAATCGTGAATCCAGTAGCGTCGAGGTTTTTTTTGTTTTGTTTTGTTCTTCTTCCTCATCCAATACTATGGCAATTATTGCCAGTTGTCTCAATTTTAAGCTTCTAATAGCCATTCCTATTTTTAAAATGTCTGAAACTGACTGAAACACGTCCACGCAACACTGACACGCATGCGAAAGTGAACGGATTGCATACGGGCATCATACAAGTTACATACGGGTTGCATACGGGCATCAAACGGGTTCTATACGTTGCAGTGGGCACAATAGAGCGTATCGTGTTGCTTTACGTGTCTGATACGTTCCTAGCACGGTCATGGTATGTTGCGGTGTAGTGGGCAGAGACCTTAACTCGTGCACCGCTTCAGGCAATCCGTCGGCCGGGAGTCCATTGCCTCCGAGGGCACGAGGGGTGAAAAACGGGTGATCACATGGCAGGTTTGAAAAGACGAGAAGGTCGAACACATGCTTGGGTCATCCAAATACAATTATGGCAAAGCTATGGGTCACTGATAATGTTTCATTCACTTTGGAATAAATAAATAGGTAAATACACACATTTCACTTTTCGATGAAAACCAAATTTTAACAACAGTGGTGTCTAATAAAAAAATGTCAAAACATAGAATGTCATCAAGTTCACCTACGTAAGTTTATTTTCCAGTTTCCTTAATAATAGCATTTATTTAGGACATCCTAAACTCACTTTGCTAGAATAATTTAGAACGCATGTCACTCTGCACTTTAAACCAAAAGGAGACCAACGGACCCAGGAGACCATTTGCCGTCAGTTACAAAAGAACGAGTGCGTTAAAAATCTGTCACGGGTTGACACAAGTCGCGTAGCATTCCTGACGCTGCAGATGCAACGGTTTACCCGCGAAAGGTCGTGATGCAAAATCCCTCTAAAACCCTATTTCAAATTTTCTATAGCACTTAAATATTAGGATAAGTGGGTTCTGCATGGTGTTCTACAAGCTGGCAAACTTTCACAAGTATCCGAGCCTCGAACACGGTGAGTGTTGGCTGTTAACAATCTCAATATTAAAAACGACATAAATGCACGTTGATTAGTGATTAATACACTTTGGTTTAGAGGTTTATCAGTTTTTTTATCTTAGATGGTTTAGGTAAAAATGTATCACGTATGTAATAAATTATCATGTGCATAATAGAATAATAGCACAAATGTAATATAGAATACACTTTTTTGTAATCGATTTCTACTCAATAAGTATATTTACTCATAGCCTTCACATTTTACATAAAAGTTCTTTATAAAACCACACCAAATTTCTTAATCACAACGTTTTGAAGATCACTAGTCTCTGTATGGTTTTATAAAGAACTTTTATATAAAATGTGAAGGATATGAGCAAATGTAGTTGTCTATAATACAATGAAGCCCAATTTTTGTAATATATTTATGCATAAATAGACATCTTGTATACCATATAAAATAAAGTGACTCAAAAATCTCGAAAACTACTACTTTTATTGGATTCATTTCAATTCCACGGCCTTCTTTGAGCTACCTCGTGAGCAAGGGCTACGAGGCCGTTGGTGTGAAAGTGTGTGCAGGGGCGGTTTCAGGCGATCATTTTGGAGGGGACCATCGTAGTCTTTTGTTAAATAATAAAGGTTTTGTATTGTTGGGTATATTACTTTTGTAAAGTATATATGATACTATACAATATTATCTTTTAAACAAACATAACTCTCACATAAAAATGTTTAAATCCGTTTTGTTAAAAAAAAGTAACAAAAGAAATCTCATGGCCTTGGGAGGGTGGATGGCCTCCTGGCACATTCCCTGCATCCACAACAGAGTGCGTGATATGATACTATAAAATATTATCATTTAAATAAATGCATTACTCTAACATAAATAAATACATAATCAATTTTGCCCAGTATAGGAACGTAACCAACAACATCTCTAGGTTTTTTTTGGGGGGGGGGGCCATGGCCCCTAGGCCCCCTCCCCTGCACCTGAGACCGAGTGCGTAGCGGGGCGTCGCCGGCTTTTTAACACATTTATTAATTTTTGATGGATTACATCGCGGTGGCGATGGTGTAGAGATTGGCGTATCGGGATGTTATACCTAAGTTTATGGGTTCAATCCCGATCGTGGATCATTAAGAGCCGTGGATTTTTAAGGGCGAAAAAATTCTTCGTACGCCTTCCTTCGGAGGGAAAGTAAAGCCGGCTGTCCCATGTTAGTAGATGTACTGCATGTAAAAGATCCTCAAGCGTAAATGAAACCTCTGAGCTAAATTCAAATTGTCTGTTTCATCGCCCAAGTAAGAGCTTCTTTCTCCCATAGTAGGTGAAAGGAGCGGAACGAAATTTGCTTGGTCAGACGGAAGAGCAGGCCTCATGACCTGAGTCTCGCCACGTAAAATAATTCATTCATTCATCGTTCAGAACCATCACTTTACAGAAGTTTTTCAGACTTATTGTAGTTAAAATATCTAAGGTAACTTAATCTATACATTGAAGAGGATACTCTGTGGGTGAACCTTCGTGTTATGAAATGTAGTTGACTAAAATTTTGAGGAAGGCTTCAAACGGAAATTTATGTTTTATTCGGGTATGGGTTGGACTTTTCGGTAGTTTGTAATGGGATGCTGCTGCTATGTCTGTTAGGTTTTGGTAGAAGTTGTGTGATATATGTGCTATTTGGTTTATTATTGTATAGATGTTTAATTCTGAATAAAGTTGTTTATTACTTCTGAAACAGGGAGCATTTGTGATTAATCTTAACATTTTGTCCTGCATTACTTGAATTTTATTGATATTGGCGGGGGGGGGGGCTGCGTTTGTCCACATGGGGTATGCATAAAGCAGTAGTGGTCTGATTATAGTTTTGTATATTGTTGTACAGTTTGTGTATGACAGGTATTTCTGTTTGTTGACTAGTGGTCGGAGTTGGAATGATTTATTTCTTCCTTGTTTAACATTGATGTCCACATATGTGTGTTTTCCGCGGTAGTTTTGTGTCCAGATAAAGTTGAAAGTATTTTATGAGTTATGATTGTGGGGTCCAGCCGATGGGGGGAAAGGGCGTGGCCAGTGTCTGTGGCTGCTAGCTCTGTGCTAAGCCACGTCGTTCATGGGGGATCACCTCCTTCCCCCGCTCCGCGCCCCGCACCCGCGCCCCTCCGCCATCGCCACCGTCGCCATCGTCGCCATCGTCGCCATCGTCGCCATCGCTGCCACCACCATCTCCGCAACCGCCACCACCACCGCCGCCCCCGCCGCCCCCCCCGCCCCCGCCGCCCCCCCCCCCGCCGCCCCACGCCATCGCCGCTCCCCGCCGCCACTGCGGCCAACGCCGCTGCCGCAACCACTGGCTCCGCCGCCGCCCCCACCGTCTCCGGCCACCGCCACCGCCACCGCCACCGCCACCGCCACCGCCACCGCCACCGCCACCGCCACCGCCACCGCCACCGCCACGCCCCGCCACCGCCACCGCCACGCACGCCACCGCCCGCCACCGCCCCGCCACCGCCCGCCCGCCCGCCGCCCGCCCCCCACCGCCACCGCCCCCCCGCCGCCCCCATCACAGCCGCCACCGCCGCCATCGCCGCCGCCGCCGCCGCCTCCGGCCCAGAGAAGGCGGAGGAAGTGTGGGGCGAGTGCGGCGGGATAATCCCCGGAGTCCGCTCGAGGGCCGCATTTAGCGCCGCCACGCAGCCTTTGTCCTCTGCCCTGGCGGCGGCGGGGGTGGGTGCGGGGCGGCGGGGGCCGCTTGGGCGTCGCGGCGAGTTGATGAGCGTGGGTGTGGCGGGGAGCAGCGGCGCCTGCGAGGCGGCTGCAGGCGTGGTCTGCGCGTGGTGTTGGGGAAGAAGTTAATTCTCCTGCGGATGGTCTTTGGGAATAGCGAGGTTTAAAGAAGATTAAATTGGCAGGATTGTGCGTTTCTACGATGACAGGAAGTGGCAGGAACAGCAAAAATGGTGAAGGATTCTAGGTAATGAACCGGGAGCGGTAGCTCAGTGCATCAACTGATGTCACTTTAGCGACTCTGACTTAGCTTTTCAGCTAGGTCGAATTCAGTCGCTGTCTGCAGGAAAATTCTAGCGGCCGGCTGCTCTGATCGGTAGTTTTCCGTGCTTTCTCCGATGAACACCAGGCGAATGCCGGAGCAGTACCCTACCAAACGGACCACAAACCGCGCGCGATGTTCCCTTCCTTTTCCTTTCCTTTCATCTTACTCTCTCTCTCTCTCTCTCTCTCTCTCTCTCACACACACACACACACACACACACACACACACACTTACACTAACATGCACTACACTACCACATACCACACTTTGGGACACTGTTCGGGAGCTCAGAGCCTGTCCCGGCTGGGGCGATGCCTCGCTGATGGGAGAGTCCTGGTTAGCGGGAAACCTGACAAGCCGACAGTACGTCGGCGCCGGATCTCGCCATCCAGCGGGAGAAGATCTAGGCAATGACATACTATATGAAGGGGCGTTACAAATGTCAGTGCGTTGAATGTTTCAACAATAAATGTAAGAATTGCTGAATACGCGGACGGTTATAAAAAGAAGGAAGAGCAGGCAACTTGTAAACAAGTCACTGAAAGTCGACAATATCGCGGCTGGGGAGCTGCGGGGACATGAATGAATGCCTTATTTTACGTGACGAGACTCAGGCCATGAGGCCTGCTCTTCCATTTGACAACGCAAATTTCGTTACGCTCCTTTCACCTACTGGGGGAGAAGTAAGGTATTAGGCGAAGAAACAGGCAATTTTAATTTCGCTCAGAGGTTTCATTTACGCCTGAGGATCTTTTACATGCAGTAAATCTACAAAAATGGGACAGCCGGCTTTACTTCCCCTCCGAAGGAAGGCGTACGCAGAATTTTTTCGCCCTGAAAATACCTACGGCTTCGATCGGGTTTGAACCCGTGAACTTGGGTATAACAGCCCGATAGCCTAACCGCTACACCATCGCCGGCGAATAATCCGCCGCCGCTGTGAGGTGTGCCTGAGCTAAGCAACGAGGTGTGCAGGAAGAGGAGATGGAGGGGCGGGGTGCGGAGAGGGCGAGGCGATTACAGCGCTGCTCGCGGGCGAGCGCGCCGCTGGAGGCAAGCGCCTGTGAATGGCGGCGAACGAGGGTGCGCGGCCAAAGGTGATGCTGCCAGAGCAGCGTTAACAGAAGCCCCGATAGACCGAGGGCGCGGGAGGTCAGCCGGCACTTCCAGACCGACGGCTTAGCACAAGACCCTCCCAAAAGAATGAAACATTCGGAATGGACAGAGAAAATTAGAAACAAGTCATGCTACCCCCTGATAAAGCTAAATTATAAAAAAAGGCTTGTTAAAAAATTAAAATTGGAACGGTATGGAAGATAAAATGTAAATGCAGATATCATCAAGAAATAACTATGTTTAAATAGAATTTACCTACGAGAAAATATTCTTTTAATAATAATCTAATTGTAATAATTCACAAGATGGGAAATTGAAATAGTCAGAGACTACAATTCATTGAAACGTCTATATGTAATACATTTGATATTAGAATGTTCATTAATTGTATCGACATCGACATCACTAAGGCCAAATTACATATATAAGCTATTTGCATAATAATGTGTCAATATTAAGAAAAACTAGTATTTTAAACATTCTTTACGTGGATTAACTTTTCTATTTTTTTTAAGATATAAACAAAATTTTCTCTTCTAGTTGAAATTATCATTATTTTAGTTAAGAAAAGTGGTTATTGCATAAAAAGTTAATACTGATGTGTATTTCAATGTTCTTCCGCAAATTATGACATTTAGCATTTCTTTGTGGAACTAAAATGTCTGCTAGTTAGATGCAGTCGTAAGAATATGCAAACAAACTACAAGGGCATCTGCTCACCAACCTTCTGAAACCCTGCTGGGGCTCCGCCCTCATCCTCAGAGCGGCTCGCATCCCGCCTGTAAATTTTCCCTTTCTTCTTTACGGTTCTAATAATATTTAGACAGCTTCCCCAATCCAGGGAGGTGCGCGGATTCTCATTTAAGAAGTTCTTCCGCGCCCTACGGAAGGCCTGCTCTGGAGGAAACGGTGATGACTTTTCAGACGTGGCTTAGTACGAATGGCCTTGCAGTCTAGCTCTTCCCCTCTGCACCGTTTCCTTTCTTCGCGCCCTTTTTCTCCTTCTCATGCTCTCCTACCATCCCCGCGCCCTTTTCCTCACTCGCGACCTCTCTCCTCACACACGCCCTCTTTCTGCTCCCCGCCCTCTCCTACCCTCTCCAAGTGCTGTTTCTCCTTCTCGTGCTCTCCTACCCTCCCCGCGATCTCTTCCCCTCCCCAAGGTCTTTTCCCTTCGCCCTCCCTTTTTCTGCTTTCCCCCCCTTTCTCCTCCTGCGTTTTCTCTTGCCCACACCTCTTTCTCCTCCCCGCACCCTCTATCTCTTCCCCTCACCCTCGTTCTTCATTGATTGATTGTTTTTTTTCTGGGCGCGTCAACCGCTTTGGTCATTACTGCCGTAAGTGTGGTGCATGTTTTCCTCTGGAGAAGGCGGTAATCTTCCCCCGTTGATTGGCGAGATCCAGTGCCGACCCACCGTCGGCTAGCGGGGTTTCCCCCTAACCAGGACTCTCCCAACAGCGGGGCACCGCCCCAGCCGGGACAAGCTCTGAGCTCCCGACCGATCTCCCGGAATATGTCGTAGTGCAGTGCATGCTAGTGTAAGTGTTAGTGTGTAAGGGGAGAGGATAGAACAAGTTAGTGGAAGGAAAGATCGCGCGCGGTCCGTGACCCGTTTGTTAGGGTACTGCTTCGGCATTCGCCTGGTGTTGATCGGAGAAACCACGGAAAACTACCGATCAGAGCATCCGGCAGCTAGAATTCTCCTCCAGACAGCGACTGAATTAGACCTAGCTGAAAAGCTAGTGTCGAAAATCCTGCCACCACCAGGACTCGAACCTAGGACCTCCTGGTCAGAAGCTCTACAGTCATTCTTCATTCCAGCATCATTTTCTCCTTCACACGCCCTCTTTCCACTCCCACGCCTTCTTTCTTCCCCCTCCTCTGCCTTCTTGCCCCTTTCCTCGCCCTCCACCATTACAAGCTCCACGCCACACTTCATCTACACTCTGAGTTCCCCAGCACACACCCGAGCAACCACCCTCTGTTTGCCCTAGCCATGATAAACTCGCCTTCACCTTCCGCCTTCCGCTCCTGTTGCGATCAACCTTCAGCCCCGTCTTTACCATAGCCCACACCATCGCATGTATCGCTGCTTTTACTCGCGATCGCTAGCACAAGCCACTCAACTCTCCATCACTTTCCGTAATGAAGCACATCCAGCCTCGGAAGATGTTTAAATATATCGAAGGCTCGACGTGCACTCGGCATAGGATTGTGTCATCTTACAACGTACTCTCTTACACTCGTTTATGCCATTTGAACTACTGAATAACATATCATGCTACAAACTAATTGTTATTTTATTCCGATAACTCTATCACCTGCTCTCCTTTAGGTTTTCCTGTCCAAACGGCCACTCTCTTGCTTGCTCGTTGTCTCTGCTGCCTGGAGCCTCAGTCCCGAAACTTCGCCATCCTTCTTCTTGCGATCATCACCGCTGCGGCCCCCACCTCCCCGCCTCCCGCCCTACGCCCCCGCGTGCGCTTAATTAGGCAAATTATGCGCTCCCCACGTCGCTCGCTGCCCCGCCTCTCCCCCACCCCCTCGCCCCGAAAATGGGTGACCTTCCAAGGGGGCCATCGGGTCTTCGTTATCGGCGCTCCTCGGTCACCGACAGCGTGGACGCGTTAACTCGACGCCCCGGCTCTTGGAATATTGACCTGCCCTTTGACCTCCGATAGCCGACCGCGGCGCCTGAGTTACACGCCCGATTCCAGGAGGTCATAATCACTCGGACATGTGAGCAATTTGAAAACGACCTTCGAAAATAAACATAGGTTTGGGTTAATTATTTTTTTATTGCATGATGATTTATTAAATGAGTAGTCGTATAATGAATAAATAAATGTTATAATTATTCATTCAAGGTTTATTAGATTTTAATTAATGTACTTAATATGCATTAAATAAATATGATTTTCATATTTATGGGTTTTGAAATGAAATCACTGATATGGGATTGATTAGTTAAATTGAGATCTGCATGATGTTTAAGCCTTTAGGGATTCATATTTTGGATGTCTAAATGTTGGAGTCTTAAGCATTAGTTATGGAATGTAAAGGAAAATTGAATGGTAAGTAAAATATTAAATTTTCTTGGCACCTTAGACAGCAAATTAATTTGTAGTATTTTCCAGATTTTTTTGTGGATTTCTAAATGAAAATTTAAGGAAATATCACAAACTTTCCGCAAATACATTCAAACTATTAAAAACAATAACATATTTAAAACATTGAACTATTCAAATGAAAGGGGATTACAGGAAAACAAAATATGTTAGTGTTGTGAAAGAAAATTAAAATAGATATTTTATTTCTTTGAACTTACTTCTTATGCAAATTTATTGTATGCCGTCAAGATACTTTTATAGCTGTCACAAAGGGTACCCCCGGATAAGATGGTAAAATGTTCTCCTAAAGCAAATGACGTATAAGTAGTTACATTATAATTCTCAAAATACTATTTCTGAAAGATTTAATAGCCTCAGTCTCATCACTCACACCCCCACAACCAAAACGTTTTTTAGTTCAATTTTTTTGTCAATTGAACACTACTTTATCAGACGAAAAATATGATAAATAAGAAACCAAATTATACTATCCGAAAATCACTTTTTAATATTTTCTCAGTCCCCAATTTAAACACAAAAAGTATTTTTGAAAAAAAATATTATTTCTTGGAATCGTGAAACAGGCTCGAAAAAATCTGAGAAGTTCCACTTAAAACAAAATTGTTGTGATTTTTTCAGATCTTTTCAACAGCTGGGTTGCAGTTAAAAATGTTTTTAAAAAATTCCCGCCTCTAAATCCCTTTGACTTTAAATATACTTTAAAAATAATTGCAACATTTTGTGCCTTTATTTTAGTGTTAAAATATAGTTGTATACATTGTTGAAACACTTAATAATATTTTGACGTGAAACTATCGCATTTCCTTTGCGTATATACTTATACTTACTTAAAAAGGATTAAGTAAGATTAATAAAGGACGTAGATTAATAAAGGATTATAAATCTTTAAAAACTATAATTTGTATCGGCGTTTCTAAGTTAAAAATATTACCGTGAGCTATAACGATGAACATAAATGTATAATATACTCTGTTAATGTGTGCAAAAGGTTTATGCACTTATTTTAAAATATATTTTAAGTCAAAGTAATTTAAAGATAGAAAATAGTTTTTATTTTTAACTGAAGCCCAGCTGTCAAAATGCACAGTTTAATTTTTAAGAGGAACTTTTGAGATATTTGCGAGTCTGTTCCAGGCTTTTAAGACACAATAAAAATTATTTTATTGTTGTTCCCAAGTACTTCAGCTCCTCTGCTATTCTTATTTCTCCGGTTTCCATAGTCAACACGTCATGTGTGTTGCCTAGTGTGCAGTATACTGTTTTTTTCTATATTTTTCTTATATTTTCAGTCAGATAAAATAGTGGTAAGTTGACCAACAAAAATTGAAATTAAAAAACACGTTTTTGGCTGTAGAAGGATGTGAGTGGTGGGAAGGAGGCTAAGAAACCTTTAAAAATATTGTTTTAATGTTAGAGGTATAATGTTACTATTCACATGTCATTTGGTTAAGGGGAACTTTTTACCATCTTACCCGAGAGTACCCTTTATTTTGCATTCTCAGTTTGTACAACGACCATCCCGTTCATTTATCCTCACTGATTTTTTCTTCGTCAAACTCAAAGATCTAGTTTTATAACTGCATATCGATATTCTTTACTTCTTTGCTGGGCAAAATAATATTTCAAAATCACTAGATTTTTGAAGAAAACATACGTCATTTCTGCTAATTCCTAACTAATAGAAACAAGGATGGTGGATTTGAGGACCCTATTACTTATTATCCGAATTTAAATGCAACCAAAAACAAGTCATGAGCACGCGCGTGTAGTACTCCAAACGCTGGAAATTGTAATATGCATGAATCCAAATTACGATGTCTCCAGTAATTTTACAAATTAGACACATTACTACGTTTATTAGACCGACTTGCACTTGAATCTTTGGTTTTAAAATAGTGTCAGTAATTCTTACCTGTCCTAACTAATATACTTTTAAGAATCATTGATATTTTTTCTGCAACCCTTTGCTCTTCCGGTCTTCTCTGCAATATTGAGTATTGGCAATAGATACCGCAAAAGAGGCAGTCACAGTATGCAGTGTATCCAAAAGTAGGAAAGAATGGACAGAGTTAAGAGTGCAATCTATTTTCCTTCTTACAGAAATGCCACTTAAACGAGTACCATAGTGAAGTTATAAAAGGAAGGTGTTGAGTAAAAAAGAGTGCTAAATGGAAATGGTAACAACAAATGAGAATCCGCCAGAGATGACAGCTCACTGGCTGCACAGTTCAGACTTGTGAGCGAGTACAGAGTAACACATCGACAATCCGTATCGTGAGCTGTCAAACGAATCTATAGAGATTGATTAGCAGATTTACGGCGGACAACATTCAAGCAATGGTGTGTCAGACCACAAACCAATCATTTCGCGAGTAACAGAGAGAGGAGGCCTGAGACTTGACAATGCATACATGCCGCCCTCAGGCGCCGCCTATTCACCGCTCGCGTGCGTTCTATTTGGACGTTCATCGCTTGCGAGGTATTCGCGGCGTCGCCTCTTTCCACCCTCCGCCTAAACTGTTTCGCAGAAAACCGTAAGTCGCTCCCACGCCTCCGCCCCGCGCCTAACAACTGCTCTAGAAACACCGACGTGTTCGGAGATCTGGGAGTAAAAAACGATTCTTGCTGGAGCTCCAAATGCGCAGCACGAACCTACCAAACAGACCTCGGACCACGCGCGATTTTTCCTTCCTCTTCCTTGTCCTATTCTTACCCCTTATCTACCCTTATCCTTACCCCAAACACACACACCTACACTAACATGCATTACACTACCACACACGCCGGGAGACCGGTCGGGAGCTTAGAGATATCCCGTTAGCCGACGGTAGGCCGGCGCCGGATGTGGCCATCCTGCGAGGGAAGACCACCGCTACCTTCCGAGCAAAAACACGCACTACACTGTCGGGACTAATGAACGTAGTAGTTGACGCGCCAGGAATCACTAACAATCAGTCGATCCGAAGGCACTGCGCTACATCCGGCGAACGATAGCAGCAACAAAAGTGTGTTTGGCCGCTACAGTAGTCCAGCGGAGAAGACCTCCAAAAGTCTTCCTCTCCTGGCAACTCTCTTGGCCCGGGGTCGCGAGGGCGCTCGTTAATGCGGCAGACAAACAAATCAGGGTGGCGGCCGGGAGGGGGCGGAGCGTGGCGCCCGCCTCGATGGAGACCGCGGCCTGATTAGCAGGCCTGCCCTGACCTGGCCTGCGCACAAAAGACCAGCAGCAGTACCTACCCCGCCCCCTCCCCCGCCCCGGCGGCCACCAAGGCTGCAGTGCTGCGAAGGCGGAATTCGTCTGCTCCATGAAATGACCAAAGAAATGTTGGTATCGCCTTATCTTAATGAAAGATGTGTATACGTTTAGAGACTGTTAGTAAATGTACGGCCCTAAAATGAACATTTCAACCTGGGCAAGTCACTTTGTCAATTAATTTCATGCATATAACAAAGAATTAAAAATATTTAAGTACAATGAAAGTAATTGGAAAGAAAATCACCAAATATGTACTACATTTCGAAAATAATTTTTAAATCTTTTTAGTGTTGTAATGAGCACTCTTCTCCATGATCACTCTTGTTACTATAAGAACAAGTGAAAGACGTATTTGATTTCACACACTAATCCTAAAGTGTGCTGATATGAATTCAAGTTTATAAAAATGTAATTTATTTCTCTTTGCACTGCCTAAGATTTATAAACTAACAGACTGAAATACAAAAGATTCAAGAACGTATAGAAGACACTCATAGAAAGCTTGAACTTACATAAGATAGATAATACTAGAACAAACGAAAAGAAAATAAGAACAAATTAAGGTGACATCAAAACATGAAGCAAGAAGCGAAAGAGTGAGAACTATTATAGTACATAGTAAGAAAGGAATGAATGTGTCAATTTGAAGAGATTAATAGGATGTATATTTTGCTGAAAAGGTTGACAAACGAATACAAGAACGGTAAAATGGCAGCGAAAGAGCCGAGATAAAGAAGTTTGGGGAGTAATGAATGTGGGTCATGTAGAAAGAATGTGTTCCACAAGAGACGGGCATGGAAAGGAGAATAAATGAGAAAAAGGACAAGAAAAGTGAAGGAGAAGAGAGGCCACAAAGAAGAAAGAACAAAAACGAGACGGAAAGACAAGAAAGGCGGAGAAAGAAGGAACAAGGAAGGAGAACAAAACAGGAAAAAACAATAAAAGGGAGAAAAAGAGAAATGAGAAGAAAGGACAAGAAAAGGGAAGGAGAAGGAATGTCACGAAAGAAGAAAGAACAAGAAATGACACGGAAAGACAAGAAAGGCGGAGAAAGAAGGACAAGAAGGAACCAGGAAGGAGAACAAAACAGGGAAAAACACCAAAAGGGGAGAAAAAAGAGAAATGAGAAGAAAGGACAAAAAGGGAAGGAGAAGAGAGGCCATGAAAGAAGAAATAACAAGAAACGAGACGGGAGAGAAGAAAGGCGGAGAAAGAAGGACAAGAAGGAACAAGGAAGGAGAACAAAACAGGGAAAACAAGAAAAGGGGAGAAAAAGAGAAATGAGAAGAAAGGACAAGCAAAGGGAAGGAGAAGGAATGTCACAAAAGAAGAAAGAACAAGAAACGAGACGGAAAGACCAGGAAAGAAGAGAACGAAGGACAAGAAGGAACAAGGAAGGAGAACAAACAGGAAAAACAAGAAAGGGGCAGGCGAAAGAGAACTGAGAAGAAAGGAGCAGCCGCGCAGGCGACGCAGCGTGGAAGCAGCCAAGCGCGAGCGTTGTCGATTTGCGTGGGTGGCGGGGCGCCGCGACGCCGCCGGGGAAGAAGGCCAGAAGGCGCGCAAGCGCTCACCGCGCGGGGAGCAGCGCTGCGCACTCAGCTGTTTCCCTGCGCTCCGCCAGCGGCCGCACGCCTCACCTCGCCCTCGCCCTCGCCCTCGTTTTCCGCCGCCCGAATGCCTCAGTCACCTCACAGCTTAAAGGGCGCCTCCTCCGTCTGCATATCGCACTTGTTGGTATTCTCAACTGGTAGCGGTAGCTCAGTGCATTAACTGATGTCCCTGCAGTGCCTCTGTCGGGGAGGTTCTACGTTCCCACTCCCACGGCGGCGAGATTTTCGACACTAACTTTCAGCTAGGTCGAATTCCGTCGCTGTCTGGAGGAGAATTGTAGCGGCCGGCTGCTCTGATCGGTAGTTTCCGTGGTTTCTCCGAAAACACCAGGCGAATGCCAGAACAGTACCCTAACAAAGGGCCACGGACCGCGCGCGATCTGTCCTTCCTCTTCCTTGTCCTATCCTCCCTTACACACACACACACACATACACACTCACATGCACTTAGAGGTTCTCTTGGCTGGGGCACTGCCCGCTGGTGGGAGAGTCCTGGTTTGGGAAACCCCACTAGCCGACTGAGGTCGTCGCCGGATCTCACCATCCAGGGGGGAAGATCACCGCCATCTCCTGAGAAAAACATGCACTACACTAACGGTACTAATGACCAAATCAGTTGACGCGCCCGGAAACACGAGAAAAGCAATCAATCAAAAAAGTATTCTGACGTTCGTATAGTACTCCTTTCCTCTGCTTCTGAATGTACTTCAACTACCACATTTCCATTGTAATCACTGGAACTTCTAAGAGAAGTCTTAGTCTTCTGCGGCCAGAATCATGAAGATTATCTTGGCTGTCCGGGTGACGCCGCGTTGAAGGCTGTATTGCCGACGTTTCGATCACCTCGGATCAGCCAATGCCGTTCGACCGTGGACTGCTCATTCCGCCCGACCACTCCGTGTCCTCACCCGACTCGACCGCCTTCACGGTTGATGGGCACTCTCCTGCTACGATTGGCCGAATGATTCAGCCAAGCGTACTTGGTCCCCACTCAAATATAAATCCGAGCGCAGACCAGTCCTGAAGAAGATCTCGAAAAAGATGATCGAAACGTCGGCAACACAGACTTCAACACGGCGTCATCCGACAGCCAAGATAATCATCATTGAAATTTTGTTTGTAGTTCGTGGTATTGATACACTCCCTGCACGCCGCTCAAGGCTCGTATGACGCGATTTATTCTCGCCTACGACGGCTGGCCTTTTCTTGCATTCGAGCCCTTCCTGCCATCTAGCCTGTGCCGCTCCGTGATGAAAGTCACTTGCTCGCAGAAATCATGAAGAACGTTCATTGTATCGAGCGCAACACCTTCACCTTCAAACTTCACCCCTCCCATCGAGCCAGCCGCGCGCTCGCCGGAAGCTGTGGCCCGGAGGTGTGTAGCGAGAAACCTCTCTCTTTCCGACAACCTCGCTCACGGTATCGACCACAAAACGCTGCCTACGGATATATTTAAAAGCTCTGCCACAGCCTCTGCTCCTTTTCGTGGAATTTGCTTCTCGCCTACGTGACAGAGCTGTCTTCGGCAGCTCTGGTGTTTTCGACAAGCAGACTTCTTTTTGCAACTTCTCTGCGTCATGGATTTCTACGCTACTGCGATTGCCTTCGATAAAGAGAAGTACATTCACCCATTACTACTTTTGCACGATATCATCATCGACGTGACAATGCTGACTTCGAAGCTGTGGCCTTCAACTAGGAGACTTCTTACTTACACACAACTCTCGCCGAGCTGGATACTCAGATTGTCATATAATTTTGCCAGCTTGTTCAGCACCCTTCAGAACTCGTAAATATTTATGTGCTATGAAGCATCGTAAGTGGCGTTTTGCGACAATTATTATTTAGATCTTTCATGACCTTTCTGACTGACGAAATCGCCGTGCACCGCTAGTGCTGCGGCCGTTACACGTACTCCGGGCCGCTGTCAGACGAGAAGGTCGAGCACATTCATGAATAATCTAAGAACAATTATTGCAAAGATATGGGACTCTCAAAATCTAATCACGGCCTCCGATAGATTGATTTTTGATTGACATTTTTTTTATTTCTTTTCGTTCGACCTAAGGTCTTTCGAGGAATTTCAGTTTTACATTCAGACTTTTTTGGGTTTTGGGCATTCCTTGACAAATTGAGGTTAACATTATCTGATTTATTTAAATAGTTTTCTCTTAGATGCTATTGATTTTTATCTTGATTTTGAAGGATCAACTGTTAGAATTGCCCTGTCGAGCAGTAAGACGAGAAAAGGCAAATATTCTACATTATATTATTGGTTTAGGGAGGTTTAAGCATGTCTTTGGGAAATTTGGATTTGATTTTCCTCGGAATGTTTGCTGTTCGGCCTAGATGCAATTTCAGAGAGGGGTGGGATGCGGGGAGGGAAGAATAAAAATGATTTGCTACTTTTTTATATGTTCTTTCACGGTATTGATTCGGAGTTCTGTGTGAATTTGATGGTTCGGTATAAACCACGGAGCTTTAATTGACTTCCTAATGACTTTATTTTGGACTATTGGAATTTTGTGAGTGGTGGTAGGAGCTGCGTTTCTTCACACTGGACAGACGGAAGTTAGTGTGTGTAGGATAATAATCTGGCATTTCGTATTAAGTGTTGAATGTCGATTTATGAGCGGGTACAGTTTTGATATTTTGGCATAGGATTTCTTTATAGCTGCGTGAACCATGGGGTTTCCAAGATATTAATAAATAATTTCACTTTTATATTAGTGATACAATTTTCACAATAATGGGATCTAATAAGAAATGGCAAAATGATAGTGTAACTCGAAAAATCATCAAACGCATCATTTTTAAGTTTCTTTTTGTTTGTTTGAATAATATCATTTGTTCTTTACAACTGGCCGGTAGAAGATTACTCGTGGGGTCACTGTGCACTTTTGAGCAAAGAGACCAAAAGTTAACGACTCCGCCATTTGTCATAAAAGAACCAAGACGGTACGGAATCTGACACGAATTGACCGACATCACGTGTCCTGGCATTGCCGATGCAATGGTTCGCCTGCGGAAGGCGCGATAGTTACGGAAGGACCGTCTTCAAAGCCCCATTACTAATATGCCATGGCAGTACTTCAAAATTTGCATACGCGACTTTTCCACGGTGCTCTATCAGCTGACGAAATTTCATTCGAATTCGAGTATCCGGCTTGGTTATTTGCTTCAGTTACTTATTTACTAAGACTACTTGAACTATACATTGCCTTCGGCCACGTAAGTCTTTACTTCAGCAGTACAATACTGACGCCCCTTCGATTTGATTTTTTCGTGTTTACGGGCACGTAACTGCTTTGGTCATTAGTCCCGTTAGTGTAGTGCATGTTTTTTCTCGGGATATGCACGGTGATCTTCCCCGTTGGCTAGCGAGATCCGACGCCGACCTACCGTCGGCTAACAGGGTTTCCCCCTAACCAAGCCTCTCCCACCAGCCGGGCACCGCCCCAGCCTAGACAAGCTCTAAGCTCACGACCGGTCTCCCGGAATATGTGGTAATGTAATGCATGTTAGTGTGTAAGGGGAGAGGATAGGGCAAGGAAGAGGAAGGAAATATCGCGCGCGGTCCGTGGCCCGTTTCATAGGGTACTGCTCCGGCATTCACCTGGTTTTGATCGGAGAAACCTCGGAAAACTACCGATCAGAGCAGCCGGCCGCTAGAATTCTCCTCCAGACAGCGACTGAATTCGACCTAGCTGAAAAGCTAGTGTCGAAAATCTTGCCGCCGTCAGGACTCAAACCTAGGAGCTCCCGGTCAGAGACGCTACAGTGACATCAGTTGATGCACTGAGCTACCGCTCCCGGTACGCCCCTTCCAGTGTGTCAGTATTGCATTGACGGTTGTGCAGCACTCGCCTTCCCGCTGGCCACGTCAGCCATTTTCTTCCGCCGCCTGTGAGCTCGTGTGTGGTGCCGAGGTCCAGTTACGGCGCTGCACACGCGCCTACTGCTGCTGGACTGCGTGGAGAGCTCACATTCTAACATCGACCCGGCTGCGCCACGCAGAGGTGTACACGCCACATCCACTGCGCCTGAAAAGTTTGTCTTCCACTCGCGTACCCATGCCGCGTGACTAGTGCATTGCATGCCAGGAGACTGAGCAATTATATTCACCAGTAGAACCGACGCTTCATTTAACTATGTGGATCATTTATTTATGTTCATTTTCCTGTCAGGACTCAGCCTATTCTCCCTCAAGATATCGTGTAAAATTATTAAATTTACTCACATTTATTCTTCTGTTGAAATTTCTTTGTAACTTCTGTATTAATATTTACCTAAATGAATTGTGTATGCAATTTTGGTAAATCTAGCTATCTTGTACTGACTTCATCTGTTCAATATTTTCCTGTATCTTGTTAGTACGACCCTTCTCCTCTGGGTCGCTACTCTAACGGCCAGGCGCGATGCTAAATCTTTTTAAACCCAGGCGGGCCCTTTTCAGTTCTCTGCCTCAAACGTTTCCTCGTCCTCATCATTTGCCCGTCTCTGTAGGTAAGGTTGGTTGGTTGGTACAGCTGATTCAAACATGTACGAGCCTGCACAGCTTATCGACACTTTATTCGAAAAACAATTCGTATTACAATCTCCTTTGAGACGTGAAATCTATTGAAGAGTGTAGTGGAAATATTTCACGTAAGTAATATATTGGAAAACCCATTTCTGATGATAATTGAATGTTCTAATTTTATTAGTGAACCGACAAAAGTCGACCGCTGCTAGGTGAAATTGGAGAGCAACATTAAACTTTTAGAGTGTACCATATACTTCGTCGCGGTCGTGTCGAATCCGTGTCTCCCCGGAAACGCCTCGTCCCGTCGCCGTGAATACCTCCGGATGCGTGGCGGAGCAGGTGACAAGCTGAGCCGCGGGAATGCTCGTATCGACAGACCTCGAACGGAATCCCGTCCGGTCTATCTCGGCCGCACAGCGCCCTGTGGTGGGGACTGGCGGGCGACGGGTCGCGCCCGGGCGGGCGGGCGGGCGGGCGGACCCGCCCCCACCCCCCGACATCCCGCCCCTGCTGCCCTCAGCGCCGGCGAATCCCAGCACAACGGGATTAGGGCGGGCCCGGCGGCGGCAGACCTGGCGGTGGCGGCGGGGCCAGCGGGGCAGTCGTTACTGCGTCAAAGCCCCAGGGGAAAGCAAGGCGGGATTATTGCTTCTTTCGAGGACCCGCCCCCTCCTCGGCGCTGACCGCTTTGCGCCTCTGCGACCGCCCCCTCGCTCACCCCCACTTTCCACTCCCACCTCGCGCCTCCTCGACCTCACCTGACTCCCTTCTCGCCCTTCACCCTCGGTCCTCTGCATTCTCTTTCCCGTCCTCCTCCGGCGTCCTCACCTCCGGCTACACTCGATTGGTTGGTTGGTTCTTAGTGGTTCCAGGCGCGTCAACAGATTAGACCATTAGTCCCGTAAGTGTAGTAGATGTTCTTTTCTCGCGTGGTGGCGGTAATCTTCCCCCGCTGGATGGCGAGATCCGGCACCGACCTACCGTCGGCTAGTGGGGATTCCCTCCTAACCAAGATTCTCCCACCAGAGGGGCACCGCCCCAGCCGGGACAAGCTCTAAGCTTCCGACCGGTCTCCCTGAATATGTGGTCGTGTAGTGCATGTTAGTGTAAGTGCGTGTGTAAGGAGAGAGGATAGGACAAGGAAGAGGAAGGAAAGATCACGCACGGTCTGTGACCCGTTTGTTAGGGTACTGCTCCGGCATTCGTCTTCTGTTGATCGGAGAAACCACGGAAAACTACCGATCAGAGCAGCCGGATCCGCACTCTCGTTCAGCCCTGCCTCTGCTATTGTTTTCTTGCATTCCACGCCTCGCTTCTCTGTTCTTGTACCGCTCACTAAGCAACTACCCCAAGCTGCTTGTCGCTTCTTTCACTGCGGAATTATGGTGCTCCCATGCCACCTTTGCCCCCATCCCATAAACCATAAACGCGTCCTCCCATCTCTCTTGGCCTTCAGGGTTCTAGCTATGCTTCACGATCTACTATGGAATAATGGAATACGAGTCACTCTTGTCTTTAGAAGAAAATAAACAATAAAAGTGGAACTGTGCAGTTAGTCTAGTAAACATTAAACATCTTTGCGGATTTGGAACTCTTGCCTCCACGCGATCGGGCCATCTATTTCTCGGACGCGGGGTCGGGTTTTGCTTCGCCCGTGGACGTGACCCGTACCTTTAATTTTTTCTGCCACATCCGTTTTTCTTTTAATGCTGATTATGAACCCTTCCTTTTCCGTCACCGGAAGTATAAAGTAACTAAAAAGAATGTACTCAAGTTGAATATTCGGAATGTATTTGGCAGTAACTCACTATTAACAGAGTTGTACATGACTATTTGTGCCATCACACAGAACTATTCGGTGGCGGGTTTTCGACTTATAGCTATAGAGCTAGGCCGAAAGTCTTAGCCGCTGTCTGGAGGAGATTTCTAGAGGCCGTGACATCTTCGATCAATACTAGATGAATGTCCGAGCAGTACCCTAAGAAATGGGTCACAGACCGGGTGCGATCTCTTCCTCTTTCTTGTTCTATCCTCGCCGTTTACACACATCCATGTACTTCACTGCCACATATGTTGAGAGACCAAATGGATGCTTAGAGTTTGTCCCGCCGGGAGGAGATATTCTTTCCCTCGCCGACTTGTCTCGTAGGTCGCTAAAGGATCTTACATTCAGCGGGGGAGAACCCTGCCACTTCCCACAATATAAATCATTCTGTGCCCAGAAACAATTTAACAATCAATAGCCTCGTTTCGGTTATTCCGAAGCTAAGTGAATGTGTGTTAATATCATTACATACATTGTCTCTTTATTTCTGTTGTACATGTTAATTTGCAAGGATACGAATGGGAATTCTGATACTAATAGTCATCCACAGCTGCCGACTTAAAGCTGAAAAACATGTTTTGATGTTTCAACATTGAATTTGGGTAAACCATAAAATAATATTATCTCACCTACTACACGAAAATCAAACATTGTTTGCGTCTACGAACCAATATTTTATATAGCATATCCCTTACTTTCAAAACATCACTGTTCGTATTAGAATTTTACGCTGTTAATTTACTAAATAAAACTCTAGACGATTCAACATTTTCTCATATTATTTAATATACTTTTTGCGCAGATAAACATTCTTTTCTTATTTTTGATATGATTACTGTGCACTAAGACACATATTTACATGCTCTAGGCAATTAATATGATAATGAATGTCTTCTTAATCTGTGAATTTATTTTACAATCCTTCAGAACCTTGTATCGTACAGCAAAATGTCATGGCATTAGAGATTGAACTATTTGCTCCCACTAAACATCTCTAAACTGACTTGTAGCATTGTGTTTTCAGATCCTTTCAAAATATTCTTTGTTCCTTGACCTTGAATGACTTCAATGAAAAACAAAACACTTCTACTCTGATCCAAAATTCTGATATTAAAAACCCACATAATTAGAGAGTTTTCTCTAATTATGTGGGTGTTTAATGAAGTTGATCTTACTTTGAACTGTGGACAATGTAGTATCTTTGGGTATCTCCTAGTCCAATTCCTCGGGTGCTGTATTTTCCATTCACAGCGAAGCTTTCTTGTTCATCATCGCCCTTGTGTCCAACTTCTTGCAAGCTGTACCTCGCAGATGCTTGTTCGTAAAAGTAGTTATACATTTGTTTGCTATGTCGTTTATGGTGCTTGTACACTGACTCATGCACCAAACGTCATTAAATCCTAAAAACAAACATTTCAGTTGCAAAAGATAACAAAGAAAGGAATAAAAGCTGGTAATAAATAAAAACTCGAATTAATTTTCAGTTGAATAACAATTTTCTTTGCTCTTACGTCTATATTTCCATTAAATCGTTTTATAATATTAAATTTATTAATATTTCATGAAATTTTTACCTCGCGTGGAGTTTTTCATCATATTCTTTAGACGTGAATTTATTTTCCAATAGCTCTATATGTTTGCGTGATAATTTGTGTTTACATTTCAATCAGCATCTATGTGAACTGTGTCCAGTTATTCCGTGATGTCATCGATCTTTCTTTAGGTGGTATTTAATTCAGACGACGATCGGCTATACTAACTCCTTTGCTATTATTGTTTACTATCGAAAACTATTATTGTTCTGAATAACTGTGCGGTCAGAGAATGACTAAGAATGCGATGAGTTTAGGCAAACATGCAAATCAGCATATCTGCAGATCAGTTCTAAATATCGGATCGAATCTCAATTTGTGAGGAAAACGAGTCTAAACATTTTAAGACGAAGGCATGAAGCTCAATTTAAACATGAACATATCTTTCTAGTTGTAATGCCGTGCCCAAAGAAAGTTTCCAAATAAACATTTTCTTTAGTTCTGTAGTATGCTAAAAAGTATGATATAAATTTCTCAAAATCTATTAAAGCAGTTCATGTAAAAAATCCAATTGGCATGATAATTATCGTTTATTCCATCGTGTAATCATTATTACTTCCAGTAGCCGCTGAAGAAAAATGAAATACTTCGGAGCAGATGCTCAGTATTATTTGGGTTTCAATTATAATTCAAGGTTAGTGATTTATCCTCCCGTCAATTTTAACACTGATTTCACTTAACTATCCCTTATTTTGTTATACATACCAATGATTGCCCAAGATTTGCAATATAGACGCAGATCAACGCTTAATTCTAAAATATAGTTGTGCGAAATGTACTTTCACAAAAAATATTGTTGGCAAGAATGGTGCACTATAATATAATAACTGTCATCCGAAGACTATTCTCTGTGTTTCACATTATCATAAAGATTAAAAGACATTTATAACATATGATTTTAATCAAGTTAAAACATTTATGACGCAACGTAACAATCCAAAATATTGAAATTATTACAATTGATTTCAATATTCAGTTACAATATCCATTGTATAATTTTAATTGTATCATTATTTCTTAAACTGAGGACTAATAACATCTATCACTGGAATGATTAAAAAAGTCAATTACATTTCCACAGTTTAAAAATTATTAGTTGCATTTATATATATATATATATATATATATATATATATATATATATATATAAATGCAACTATATGCACTTTCCGACATCATTAATAATATGAATGACCAATAATTCTACGTCAGTTCGATGATTCTTACTTGGGATATTTTTTATTTGAAACCTTTGTTCGGAAAGAACTAACGATATTAAAATCCAATTATTCTTTGTGTTAACTGTGTAGCAGATTAATTTGATCAGAATTAAAACATAGCTCTGAGTTTGACAATATACATATTTCTAATGAGTTATAAATTATATACACGTAATGCAGCTGCTTTTCAAGCAAGGATGTCGCTGTTTTCTCAGTAATTAAGCTCGCAACTTTGAATGAACCATCTGAAGAATAGTCGTGGCTCTGCGAGAAACGTGAACAAATTTCAATCCGACGACACTCCCAACATTTTGATTCCTCATTACGAAACATCTTCACGCACGTCATGCGACGTTCTCAATCGTCCCTGAATGTGCTAATCTAGCACTGCTTCCGCGTTTTAATCCTGTTGACGAGTTACTGCATTGTGACTAAATTCGTGAAGTGGAGTACAAACCTTCTAAATAGATTTATTCGTTAATTAAATGTAAAGAAATGAGAATTTCTCTATTCCGGAGCAGATCAACTGTAGAGCGGGGAACAATGAAAGGCGTACGATTCTCCTCCAGATATGAAAAGAAGTAATCTCATTTATGCAGTATGACAATGCAGCTCGGAGATACTCCTACTGGATAATGGAAAATTCAACAGAAAATTAAACAGACGTGACTTCTACGTTTCGTCGAGATGAGTTCTTGAGAAACCGTATTTTATTTGCATAAGAGTGAGTGAGTTAGTGAGAGAGAGGAGAGAGAGAGAGAGAGAGAGAGAGAGAGAGAGAGAGAAATAAGAGAGAGAGAGAAATAGGAGAGAGGGACAGAGAGGTAGACAGAGAACGCGACATGTGTTAAAGAAATATACAACTATTTTCATGTATCTTCTGCGAGAAGTGCTTTCTGCGAATCTGCACGGGCGAGTACGAATTTCCCAGTTCCGCGTTTCCAATTAAGAAAGACCTGAAAATCCGAAGCTAAGGTTTCCTTCGGCTGATATACAGAGGAAATTAACCTTTGATGGGGAACCTCAGCGTGGTGGGGCGGGGCGGGGCGGGGCGGGGCGGGTGGGGGTGGGGGGGACTGCGGCAAATCACTTCGTGCGTCGTTCACCGCTCGCGACGCCGCAACCCAACGCGAGAAGCCCTGTGAAAGACTAAACGCGCTAGGGGGAGTTTAATGGGTGACGTAAGGAATAAATATGGGGGCGGAATTAATAGAGAAAGGAAACGAAAATAAATGGAGGCGTAGACGGAATACTTTAATTAAAACAAATGTGGCCACCTGAAAGACGGATCGCGTCCGTGGAATTGATTGTCGGGGGAGCGCGAATAAGGAAAGTAATTAAAGTTTGTTTGTTTTTTTTAGGCAAAAGGTATCTGTTTTATGGCCAATGAAACCAAATATGGATGGCGGTAAGAAACGCGTTAAAGGAAAGAAAAAGAGAAGAAGATCTAACCTTATAAAATATAGTACATAACTGTCGCCGTTTAGGAGGTATCGGAAAGTGCGATGTGCTTTATTTAATGGCAAATTTAATTCGGTCGTACGACCAATTTTATCTCTCCTATAGATTTTCTTGGTGATGAACTATTTTAAGACATTTATTAGACAATAATCTTAGGTTTTGTCATTAATGATAGTAATTAACCGAACAAAAAACGATGTACTGCTAACCTTACGTATTAAATGTGTGAAACGCTCCCAGTAAAGAACATTAGAAACTACCCGTTATTTCCGTGTAACAATAATCTTATCTCCAAATTTGAAATAATCATTTGAATTTCTATTAGTAATAGTAATACCAATCCATCTTTGATATATTTTTAATTTTCCATAATAAAAGATGAATTCTTAACGATCAATTGATGAAATATTGAAGGCAAGTTAACGGGCTTGGTCATAAGTGAAAACAAACTACAAACTGGTTGTAGCATGAAAACGTAATTAATATATGTGCTGTATGATGAGCTGGAGGAGCATTTTTACGGGCAAGGAGCAAAGAAGAACGACCCTAGAAACAGTTTCACGTCTTGAATCTCCTTTGCATCACTCCGCGCCTGATACTGAATCGGTACACCTACACTTGCTCCTAGATTTTCTGGCGATTTTCCCGTTGTGATTACATTATATTTAAAAAAAACAGTGCAAGATCATATATTTAGGGAAACATTCAAAGATAGCTTTTGAGAAACACATCCAATCCAATGAAGAAATATTTACGTGTATTGGGAAAGAAGTTTTCAATATGCAATACACTTTTTATCTAACTCTTATGGCAACTTTATCCATGAAATTTCATTTGGTAGTAATAAACATTATCGTATCATTGAATGTTTCTACGATTATCTGATGTTTTTCATTGTAATTTTTGGTCTTCATTGATAATTGATAGTCTTCATTGTAAATTGCACTCCCCCATCGCATCATAAACTGTACCTGTTTGCATATTTTTTATCGCGTTCTTCTTTTATTTCTTATTTATTTCTTCTTGTTGGACAAATTTTACCCTTCGAGAACGTCAATTGCACAATAAACAGTTCGTATGTTTTTGGGAATAGCCATCCATTATTAGTGATTTTTTATTACTCGGAAGAAAGAAAAATACATGGGGCTAACTTAAATGAAACCAGGTTGAAGGTGGTTTCAATTGTAATTCAATACACAAATCTTTTATAGTTTCATTCCAATGATTATCTTCTTCCTATTTTTTCGTACTCATACTAAACGTTCAATTCCTCTACTTGCATAATCTCCCTATTCTTTGAATGCCATGACCTATAACTATATTCCTTTCAACTATATTCACTACATATATATATATATATATATATATATATATATATATATATATATATATATACACACACACACACACACACACACAATGTCTTTCAATGTTTGTATCCCTGTTCCCATCGTAACCCTATCCTGCAGAGTCCCTATCCTGTCGGATCGGCCACTGGTGAATACTCCCTTGCTCTGAACCAAGCGCACACGGGCTCAAAGCCAGGGGGATCCCATCACGCGGAACCGACACGGCACGACAGGGCTCGCGCACCCCTCTTCGCCCCTCCCCCTCCAACCAGAGGCGCTCAGGTGCTCTGCCCCGAGAACGATTGCTCTCCCGCGAGGGCGGCGGAGGGCAGGAGGGCGGGCTGGCGGGCTGGCGGGCTGGCGGGCGTGCGGGCGTGCGGGCGTGCGGGCGTGCGGGCGTGCGGGCGTGCGGGCGTGCGGGCGTGCGGGCGTGCGGGCGTGCGGGAGTGCGGGCGTGCGGGCGGGCGGGCGTGCGGGAGGGCGGGCGTGCGGGCGAGCGGGCGGGCGGGCGTGCGAGCGGGCGGGAGTGCGGGCGTGCGGGCGGGCGTGCGTGCGGGCGGGCGTGCGTGCGGGTGGGCGGGCGTGCGGGCGGGCGAGCGGGCGGGCGGGCGTGCGAGCGGGCGGGAGTGCGGGCGTGCGGGCGGGCGTGCGTTTCGGCGGGCGAGCGGGCGTGCGTGCGGGCGGGCGGGCGTGGGGCGTGCAGGCGTGCGTGCGTGCGGGCGTGTGGGCGGTGGGCATGTGGGCGGGCGTGCTGGCGTGCGGGCGTGCGTGCGGGCGTGCGGGCGTGCGGGCGTGTGGGCGTGTGGGCGTGTGGGCGGGCGGGCGTGTGGGCGTGTGGGCGGGCGGGCGGGGCCAACGCGGCGAGCGCGCGCCCTGGCGGGTCGAAGCCGTAAACGTCGGCGCCGCTGATAGGAGGCGCTGGGAACAAACGCGGGCGCTTCGTTTGGGGTCGAGGGCGCGGAATACGCATTCCATGACGGTTATGGCGCTCTTTCCGCAAACGTCACGCAGTGCGCTCGTTGGGCGTCCTCGATGCGAGTCCTTGGTTATGGTCACAAGGGATAGTTAACTATTTTTTATTATTGATTTGTGATTGAAGCCATGACAAGTCATAATCCTCGTAATTTTGGGCTCTGAACGGACGGGATAAAAGAGTAATGCACATCGCGTTATATATATATACACACACACATATACCGAGACAGACAGACAGAGAGAGAGTTAGTGAGAGAGAGAGAAAGAGAGAAAGGTATGTCGTATGAACTAAGCCATAATTATGTAATATAATAGAATGTTTTATTCTAAAAATGGAACTCTTTCGTTTCCTTTCCATTCCAAAGATTACGAAAAAAGTATCTTCTCCATTTTCTTGCACAAAGTTAAATTGTTTTAAACAGTTCATTCATCATATTCTAAATCACGAGAAAAACAATATTATATGTACTTAATTTGTAAAGCAAATCACATCAAGTCAATTTTCGATAAATAATGAAGTTTTATGGTAAGATTTTCAAGTAACATTTTTATTCTATTCTACAGAATTTCGTACTTTTGAAATAACTGATCTCATTTAAATCAATAGTATTTATATATTTTAAGATTTTTTTCTCACTTTTACAGCATTTAGGCCCCTTTCAAAGAAAGAAGACCAGCACTAAGTGTACATGAATGCTAATGTTGTACTGAATTTGAACCTATGCCCATTCATGAAATATTGAAACTATATATCTCATTTGAGCGTGTGACGTGTGAAAATAACATTCATTGAAATTTTTTGAATTTCAATTCGTGAAAGGATTTCACACCCACCTAAGCAATAAATTTAGTTTTCACGTGAACATCGTAAACCATGGATTTACAGTTGTCGGAAGGAAGATCTGAAAATAAGACTGCAACAACAATCAAATCAAAAACTGAAAGCACCCGTGGCAATGCTTTTCCAACGCATTCTCGACAAGATGGCGCCGCGGTAAACACAGCGTTTTAACGCAGGTCATAACGGTGGCCGGTCTGCAGTGCGGGAGCTGTCGTCAGCAGGAGGAGGTCTGCGGGGTCGGGCAGTGGGAGGAGAGCGTGAAGAAAGGGCGGGGCGGGGAGGGGACCCGCCGCATGGCGGGGAGGCGGCGGCGCCCGCAAGCCGTGTCGGCAAGTGCACGAAATGGCCGAAGCTGGCGGTGATTCCCCGCGTCGCCGACACGCCCATTCAATATCCAAGGCAGACGAGCCAGCCCGCACCCCGCCTCCCCGCCCCTCCCCACCCCTCCCCGCCCCTCCCCGCGGCACTTCCACAACTGCCCGTCGCCCGCAGACCGTCCTACCGCGACGTAAATCTGAAAGACAAAGTTTCTCGTGGGACCGTCACGCCGTAATGGCTTTGAAAATTTTGCGTAGAAAACGTTTATGTTCGTGGATCCGGCCAATGAACACGAAGGGGTGGAATAATGCATTGAGCGAGTGGTGCGATCGTAATTTTCAAGGGACGTCAAGTCTGCTAGACGCGAAGTTTGTTTGCAAGGGTTATGAAAATTCTGTAGGTGCTTGAAAGATATTGTTCTTTTCTAATCAATTTTTTTTTTCAAAAAATTTATGATGGTTTCTTTTTGAGGGAAGCAAGAGGAAATAAACTACTCTGGTACATCGTGTATCTCTTACAGAAGTAAATCAATCTTACTAAAATCCATCAGACTCGTGCAACAAAAAACCATTTTTCAGTCAGCGATAAAAATGCACAGAAAATATATCTAAAGAAAAGAACATATGTTGATATTTTTAATAAAATACGGATATTAAATCAAAGTGAAAGGTACAAATAAGAAAAGTATTACTAAAGAAGCCTAACGTGAAAATATTTCCTGCGAAATGTATCTCTTGAATTTTTTGTCTCCAATTGACATTGGTGTTAGAGGTGGGTATAAATCTTTGGTTATTAAAGTGTTCCTACTACTTGTGTATTCCACTAGTATTTAAATTTAATATTTTGCCTAAAAAAATTGCAATGGGAAGCAATTAAAAATTATTGCATATAATAGTGGATATTTCAAAAACCAAATTAGAAATAAATATTATTTAATACCTACTAATAATCAAACATTTAAACACATTTATAAATTAGTTTATGAGTTATCATTGTAAATGTCAATTGTGTTCTTTCAAATTATCTGCCCAAACGAATACTTGTGCTCTCAATACTATTCCACCTGAATAATTCAGGCCATCAGACTTGATATTATTCATTTCTTTGAAGAGGCCATTTAAAACAACTTTAATCCCGTATCACCTAGGAAAAATTCTCTAAACTTTCGCCTTGGATTGATTAATTGAAGTTTCCCATTTGCAATGTTTCAAATTAATATCATCACATTCCCGTACAGTCATTTTAGTTTTTTTCTTCGTTTCACACCAGTTTTGGAAACTCCATTCGCATAAATGGTGGGAAATTAAATCGGGTTAACTATTATTTCCTAAACCGTTTTTTACATCGAAGGGCTGGAAGGCCCCTTCAAGATTCTATATTTTATTCTACTTCGCAATACATACTCTTTGAATTTTCATGGAATGATTTACTTCTTTTTATCATAATTTACCACGGAAATGTATTATTTCTATTGTTTTGAGATAATTTGTAATATTCTCTCTGCCCTACTCAAAAACGAAAATAGGTTATATCTAGAATAATTTTTGACAAAGTGTAGGTGAAATTTCTTCTTTCGTTTCATACACGACCTACAGCAGTTCTGTTCCAACAACCAAATTTTTATCAGTTAAAGAATGAAAAAATACTGAAATAACGTTCTATCACATTTACACTTTCAAGAAACAAATATTTTGCTTCATGTGTCAATTTTTGCTACTAAATCACGTTTCCACTGCGGAAGGTAGGTTCAATTGTTTTTTGTTTTTGTTTTTTTATTATAGTCGCATCAACCAAAGGTTCTTAGCAACTTTTCAGTATTTTACATATTACACTTACATTACATTACATTTCATTACATTACATTACTTACATTACATTACACTTATAGTTCAATTTTATTTTTAATGTTGTTGAACATACGACCTTCCTTCAATGTGAATGAGAGCATTAACCTGTAGCTGCAGTATTAGCAGAATGCATAATTATTTTTGCTCATTAGCGTCCAAGAATCCCGTTTTCTACGTCAGTGGTCACGTGTCAATTAGCTGTAGGATTGTTTGCACGCGGTGCAGGATTAAACACGAATACAAAGCCAAAGCCCGAAAACGCAAATTACATAAGGCTCTGAAAGTCCGATCCCATTCAAGGGAGAATTACGTAATGGGCGTGCGCCGGGCTAATCGTCAAATGCCGTTCAATGGCATTCTTGTTAACTGGTTGAATGAGTAATTCGAATAATTTGATGACTGGAGATAATCAATCCCGAATCGAATTCTGAGCACATTATTGTTCATGTGGAACATTCCAATCGAGGTATGCCGCAAGAATCATCGCAGCATAAAGAATAGTGGAATTACAGGAACAATTTGAAGGTAAAATATATACATCACCGGTGCAACATGATCTGATAACTCAATTTTGAAAAGCTAGGCAAAATTTTAGAACATCACTTGTCACGTGGTTAGCTTCTACCTTTTATTATTTGACTTTGAATATTATTTTAAGCAAAAACATACAAGAATTATATACATTTTTACGATGATATTCAAATCGAAATGTGTAAAATTGAATACTTACTCTCGATCATAAGTGGACAATCAATCTTATTATTATAATTTACTATTTTCTGTAAAGCTTTTATTTAACTATTTTCCTGTATCCATACTAAACAAAATATCCATAGTTTAACAAACAATTATAATCGATTTTCACAAAATTATTTTAACGAATTAGGCATTGTGAAAATTCAATGCATTTTCCGGAAGCGGATTTTGATGATGTGATTGTTAGAAATGATATATTGAGAATAATTATTTTTCTCCTCGAAAAAACATTGATACAAAATTATTATCATGAAGTAAACTAATCTAAATAATAGTACGAATATTGTGTAATACATATAGTACGATACACGCGCTGCATACCCATATTAGTATACATACACACACGGACATTACAATCTCCAATAAATGTATAGTTCGAGTCTACAGTGTCAAATTGCTTTAGAATTGTCTATTTCAATGTACTTCATGCCTTTGGATACATAACCTTTCATCTAGCTGACGGTAGGTCGGTGGCGGATCTCGCCATCCAGCGAGGGGAAAATCACCGCCATCTCCCGAGAAAAAAACACGCACTACACTAACGGGACTAATGACCGAAGCAGTTGACGCGCCCGGAAACACGAAAAAATCAATCAATCAATGAGCACCTGAGAAAATAAATTATGAGCCTGAAAGTACTAAACAAGTCGAGTTTTTTCGAAAACGATTATTGCATTTGCATTAAGTATTTTGCGTATGCAAATTCATATCATGTAAATTTAAAAAAATTAGAGAGTATTATGAAATGGTGAACGCAATCATTTAATTATTTATAATAAAAAATTTGCAAATTTTCATATCCTGCAAAAGTTATAAAAAAATCATTAGAGAGTATTATGAAATGGTGGGATAACGTGGAATAAATGGGTAAAAATTATTGATGTGAACCAAATTTTTGCATAATCAACAGATTTTTTTATGATATTATTGCAATAGCGAGGTAATCAACCAAGTTGTTCTGTTCATTTACCTGAATCGCATATACAAGGATCTGTTTCGCCCCAGCGCAATTATTCTAATATGAAAAACTAGAATTCCATGTTGCCCGACAGCTTAAAAAATTCTCCTTCAGGAAAACAATTCCAAAAATTACTAGGAAGAGTTTGGAACTAAGTGAAAGAATATGCAACACACATCTTGTTCATTCCCCGCTTTCAAAGATATCCAAACCGTTGTCTGTAATTGCTCAACGTATTTTCAATGCTATTATTTCAAATTGAACATGTACTGGAAGGAGGTTTCCTAAGAGATTATTTGACACTGAGGATAAGGTTCTACGTGGTACATTCAGAGAAATAAATTCACAGTGACATGTGATATTTAAATAATCACCTTTACTTTGCACAAATCGCAGTGTTCGCACTTTTAGCGCGCAAACGTCGCACATCAAATATATTAAAGATGTACAGAGAACTATTTTCATGCCCTGCCTATTCGGCTCCTAGTTATCGATTTTAAGTAAGGTTTTTGATAGAATTTGATGTTTGAGTCTCAAACTTTAGCACCTCAAGTAGGTACCTTTTGAACGGTTAAAGTTATTACAATGCAGTTTTCACGAAAGTGCATGAGGCAACGAGACTAATCAATACATGAATTCATTTATATTTTATCACTTGTATTTTACGATATATTTGAGGTAACTTTGTTTTCTTCAAAGGAACTATACATAGTTTTCAGTCCATCATGACGAGCGCGAAAAGACGAATTCAATGATGTACATATTGTTATATGTTAGATAAGCATTTTGAGTAATATTCATTTTTGCGACTCGTTGTCGATATTTTGAATCCAAAAGTCCGCCAGACAAGGTCCGCAGCGCTCCACCAGCAAATGCCCGCTCGGGAAGGGAAGGTGATTAAGTATTTAAAGACAGGAAGCATATTACAAATCTTCACAAACGCCAGCAGTTTTTTCCTTAACTCTGCTTTCCATCCTTCCACATTTTCAGATTTTTGTATTACTTAAGGATAGAAGGATAAAAATACGGATTTGTCATAAGTAGTATTATTGAAATAAGAGTGTTATTTCAACATCATTTAAAGGTGTGAAATCACAAAATATTAGTGGGACCTTGAAACTAAACACTATAAGAATAAACTATTAAGATTGTTCGAAGAAAATTGGCATATTTTCAGCAAATAGTCTTATTGTTAATGAAATAAAAAACAGGAAGATAAGGACAATAACTATCCCTATCTTTCTATCCTTGATTTATTATTATATTCTTATTAACATTAAAATTGTTTCTCAAAATGTGTAATTGTGTTTCTACATTTGAAGACGACTTTCAAACACAGTATTACTATTATAATGTAATATGCCTATACAAGAAGTCGGTGATAACCTTGCTAAATTCTAATATTTATGTCATATAGAGTGTAAAATAATCTAAAATATATAATGTAATATGCCTATACAAGAAGTCGGTGATAACCTTGCTGTTAGAAAAGCAACTTAAAATAAAGTAATAAAAATAAGAGGCATTAGAGAAAATTTCTCTGCGTTTTAAAAACTAAGACTTTTTATTATCAGAAAACTATATAAAGAAGAGTGAATCATACACATAACAGATGTCAAAAGCTATTTGTGCACAAAACAAATTTATCAAGTTCAACAGGTGCGTTTACATCAATAATAGCTTCGATCAGTCAGAGTAGTAAATAAAGTCTACATTTTGCTTCCTACTACACAAAATTCCAATAGCATATTCACGTCCGTATTCTTTATCACCTTCAACTATGCGCAACGTGCAACAGTTTAACGTGACCTGAAACCCTCATCGCACCTTAATACATTTTTCAGGCGCCCAGAAAATTAAAACCACGCTTTTATTGCAAATGAGAAAATATACACCAGGCGAAGCTCGCGCTAACACGAAGCGAAACAAATTAATCTGCCGTTCGTAAGCCTTTCCAGAGATTTATTTCCCTTTCATGCTTTGTTGCAGTTCAACTTCGTGGGGAAGCTGCTGGGACCCAAAGGCAACTCGCTGAAACGGCTGCAGGAAGACACCATGACCAAGATGGCGATTCTCGGTCGCGGATCCATGCGAGACAAACACAAGGTGAGTCCATTAACATATTTATGTGCTGTTAGATTGAAATAAATAACTTGGCTCAATGTTTAGTTTTCAATTTGGTAGGTAGAATTCGGCAGAAAGGAAGAACCTGTATAATTTCATCAAATAATTCTATTCTTAAAGTGTGCAATAATTACTTCAATACCATTTCTATCCAGACAACTTAATCTTGACACAGATTATAATCTGTGTATAGTAGTCAAAATTCTATTTTCAGGCGTTTATTTTAAATCAGACTTTAATTTCAAAATTTAAAAAATTGCTAATAATACCTTAGGAAAAATAATACATTAGAGAATTCTTCTGTGCATGTTGTTCAGCGCCGTAGATTAAAGCCAACTTATTCTTACACAGATATGTAAAGTTGCCTTGAGGTTTAAATAAATAAATTCCCCCTTCGTCTTCAGGGGAACAGAAGTGTCTGTAGTTATTTTTCTCGAATACTTATAGAATATTTTGTGTGAATTGAATAGCATGTTGAATAGTCGATCGAATCGACAAAAAACATACCTCTGATCAATTCATTATGTAGGAAAAAACTGCTTTGGAGAATGGGGAGGAACTTTAAAATGAGGAGGAACGGTAAAAAATAGAAATTAACAGCTTTTGATACAAGGAAAACAGCATGCGGGCATGGAAAAGATAACACTTTCAACTGTACAACACACGGTTTCGTCATCCATGACTCAGCAATTATAAGTATTGAAGCCCTAAAACCTCTTTTTCGTGTTTCTTACAAAATGCGAGTTATGCAGTAGCCTACAAAAAATTCTTTATGGACGTTCAATTACATTTTTGGAGGATACCTTTACTCTGTAACTCGGTTTGTCAGAATCGCTCCACGTTGGGTTGTTTTATGAAGCTACTTTCACTTTTAAAACAATATTTAAGAAATGCGATGTTTGTATGAGTGATTTTTATAGTTGGGACATTTTGGAAATGAAATATTTTTAAAAATGAAAATTTTGGGACTTTCTGTTTCATTTTGGATGGTTCGGATTTTCTTTCGAAATCTAATTTCTTCCGGCAGGGTAGCCACTCTTTGCTGACCTAAAATTTAAGAACGTAATCATAAAAAAAGCTTAAAATAAATTTGTGAATTTTCATTTTAAACTCCGGTTAAACTTACGGAGGAACATGAAGGGAATAAGTGGCGAGAATAAATATGCTTCTTAACCAATTTTCAACGCTATAGTATTATGAATTTTCAATACTACAACGAGCCTTCTATTCTAGTATGAAACTAATTTTCACTTTTAAAGCAAATATTCACAAAGTGCGAAAAAGAAATGCTTTGCACAAAGTGCAATGTGCGAAAGTTGTCTTTGGTTTTGCTAGATACCCAGTAACCCGGGAAAAATAAAAACAAACAAAGAATGAAATAGTTTCGATTTTGACTGGATGCAAATATTTCATTGGGAATCTCACCAATTTCGTCATCAAGGAAGAGGCGACTCGACATTAAATATTTGATATTTACGTGTTGCGTTACGTAGCAGCAATTTTTTTACGTTTTTCATCCCTTAGTAGTATTTTTGAGGACCATTTTTGTTAAAATATTTAATTTATTGCAATATTACTCGAGAGTAATTTTTTTGAGCCGCGTGACTGTTTTTTGAAAACCCTTTATGTGTGGATTTGTTCAGTAGCATTCTTGCTGTTACAGTCGATTAGTTAATATTCTAGTTACATTATTATTATTATTATTATTATTATTATTATTATTATTATTATTATGACTTATGCACTTCTCCAGCGGTGGGAAACATTTACCGCCACATATGACATTGTGGCTAGGCTCACTCGTACGGCTCAGAGCAAGTAACGAGCAAGATCTTCTTTTATTTCCAGGACCTCTAACACTACATATCAGACACATCAGTGACAGTTTTTCTGATTATTATTATTATTATTATTATTATTATTATTATTATTATTATTAAAAATTGGGTAGATGTAATTCCGCATCTTTTATTCATACCTATTCCGAAGTAAAAATGAAAAAGCTTTTGGGAACGCAACTAAAACTTCGCACGAAAACGCAGCCTGCTTGCTTAATGTTCCGCTTGGCTCGCTCGGGCGTAATTCCGTCCCACTCTTTCCGCTGGAGGCCGGGGCGGGCAAAAGCGAAGACGAGGGGGAGTGCATTAGGGAAGCAGTTAATTACAGGTCCAAAGTCGCCCCTCAATGAATTATAACCATCCCTTCCGGAAGAGGAGCGTCCTGTAGAGAAACCAATCTGAAGCTTCTGTTTCTCATGTTCTCAGAGAGTAGCTAAGACGACTCTTTCACAATATTAAAACGGAAGAGATATATGTGTTCAGTTTACAAATTTACGAAACAAGAAAGCAGCGAGCCTTAGCGCGACCGTCAGCATTACGCTTATTATGAAGCATTCGCCATGACACATGTCTGAACATGATAGAATTCACTGGAAACAAATCAGTATTTAAGTTTTCAAAGGTCGGAAAACAAAAGTGCAATTTAAAAAACATTGAATAAAATTACATTACTGGCGATATGGCACCGTAAACATTCTCGACTTCTCGACTTCTTCATTCTCGACTTCTCGACTTCTTCATTCTCGACTTCTCGATCTCAACATTCTCGAAGGGTTACGTCAAAAATTAATATTGCAACTTGTACCAACTCCTACGTCAGCCATCTCTTGTACAATTTCCTTTATTGAGAAGAGCGTGAAGATCCTGAATAATTCAAGAATTCAAATGAAAATGGATATATTTTCCATATAATTCGGCATATTATGTTACATCTTCACAAAAAATTCAAAGAGAAACTTGTATCTTCATTTTGAAAACCATCTTGTATTTTTTGAAAATTGTCACCTTTTGACACAAAACTACGGGAAAACTACTAATAGTATGAAACATTTGAATGTGAAATAATTGGAAGATCTACTATTGAAGAACAGATTAATATAAGAAAAAACGTATCTACATAAAAATGTAGGACAAGTTTCAACAATAGTTGAACATCACTTTTTTTGATATTTCAAGGGCTTTAATGCAAATCGGATTTATATCTGTTTTACAGACGCACCACCTTCTCAACAAGCAAACATTTTTCCGGGAAAGGTGGCTCAGGGCGTTACCTGATGTCACTGCAATGCCTCTGTCCGGGAGGTCCTAGGTTCGAGTCGCGACGGTAGAACGATGTTCGACACTAGCTAGATAGATAGGTCGAGATCAGTCGCTGGCTGGATAAGAATTCTAAAAGGTGGCTGCACTGATCCATACGTTTCCGTGGTGTCTCCGATCAACACCAGGCAAATGCCGGAGCAGTACCCTAACAAACAGGCCACGGATCGCGCGCGATCTTTCCTTCCTCTTCATTCTCCTATCCTCTCCCCTTACACACACAGTTACACTAACATGCACTACACTTCCTTACATTCTGGGAGACTGGTGGGGAGCTTAGAGCTCGTTGTGACTGGCGTGGTGCCCTGCTGGTGGGAGGTACCTGATTGGGGAAAAACCGTAAGCCCATGGTAGGTCGGCACCGGATCTCGCTATTCAGCGAGGGGGGAACACCGCCACCTCCCGCGATAAAATATGGACTGTACTAATGGGACTAATGATCTTAGCAGTTACTGCTCCCGGAATTACTAATTAATCAGTCAAGCAAACTATTTAAAGAAAACGTTCGGAGCGATTTTTGAGAAAATATTATGAGCTTTGTAAAAAGAATTTCCAAAGCTTAAAAGATTCGTTTTAAATTTTATTTCAATCTAATTGCTCAAAGAGTATTTATTTTGGGGTAAATTCTGTGTATGTTTTAGGCGCTAGTGATAAAATCACTGATAAACTGGCTGTCAGATTGACTGATTAGTCCATACAGACGCCATTAAAATATCAGTACAGCAACAACAGCACCTAATTTCTCGTTTTATAAGAAACGTAATATTATCGTTGGTGATATATCTATTTGGGAACAATCCTTTTATGGCATCGTGGTTGATGATTGAAAGAGGGCCCCGTCATTGAGCTCGCCAGCAAGCGTCTTTTCTTAGATGTAATTTAAATCGATGTAATTTTTCATGTAAAATTTAAAAATAAATATTATAAGAACTTACATTTTTCGTTTGTTATTAAATGATTTAATGTGATGTCGATAAATTTAGGAAAAGCAGAATATCTTGTATTTAGTTATTTTAAAATCGCCTGTTATTACCTTTACTATTCTTTAGATTTTCCCGTTAATGTTCATTACATTTATATAGAATTTCAAGAAATAACGATTTACAATGTTGCTTTGACAAAAAAACTACTTAAGTAAATTGTATTTTTTTTTCATCTTGAAAATGCATGAGGTTAAACAACTATGACAGCAACTCATAGTGGTATAGTCACTCCTGTTTATTCAATTTTTCATCCTCGAGGACCTTTACGAACAACCATCCGTCCCTTCACCTTTCATTCATAATTTGTTTCAAAATCAATGAATCGGCTTATTACTCTTAACAGATACTATGTATAATGTGAATGTGAAAACATTATCTTGTTATTTGTGGGTACCACTTATATTCAGGTTCCCATTCATTACATAATTGCTGCTTTGCTTCAATTCTGAACATGTGTATTTCACGTACGCTACAATTACCTTTCGATGCTTACATGTGACACATGCATTAGCAGAAATGAAACAAATGTGTTTTTAATACAAGTGTATCGAACGTCTGCGAACACTAGGGACCAAGGCGCAGTATATCCAAACACTGCTAATGGCCTCGCCATGCAGAGACGAACAGCACTGAAAATGAATCATTTGCTCGGAATATCGATAACGCACAGTATGTAACACAAGAACAATAAACAGGGTCCTTTGATTTGTAGATTTAGCACAATGAGCGTAAATAAAATTTATGTTGAAACACGATATGCTCATTACCAATAGAATAAATGTGATGTAATACGTGTGAGCCAGAGCAGCAGTCGAGAAATTACGTTTACATTTCAGTGATACTGATAACGCATACGGAAGAGCTTTTGTGTGTTCATGAGATCGCATAGTTATGAGGTACTAAGTAGAAATTGGTTAAGTAAAATGAAATTCAAGGGTGTTTGCACATAAGCAGCCAAAATTAGTTCAAATTTGGAACTCAATCATTTATAACAATTCCTTAGTGCTAATTAACAGCAGCAAAGGATATACATTCTAAACGTTCCGCGTTTTAATTATAATATTTTTTCTGTTAAAAACCGCGGGTGGGCTTCCAGAGAGAAAGGCAACACGTCTTTCGTATGAAACTCTTTGGAAAGACTGAAACTGCTTTGAAAACTTTGAACTGAATGAAAATGTTTTACAGAACGATCTTAACTGTTTATGGAACTGGGCGTGCAGAAATAAGATGGAATTAAATCCGGAAAGAGTAAATTCATTTGTTTTACCAAATCTCGCTCGAATGTACACTCGAATTACAAGTTAGGAACTAACGATATACCGTGTGTAAAAAACTGAAGTACTTGGTTTGGTCCTGCGTAGCGACTTGGGTTGGTCGGATCATATTAACAATACGGTCAAAAATCATGGAGGGCGCTGCACTTTGTAATGCGCATTCTAAAAAACAGTAGTTCGAATGCCCGATCCTTGGCATATACTTCACTTGTTCGTCCTATTTTAGAGTACGGAGCGGCCTGCTGGGACCCGTACAGAAAGGGCAAATCGAGGCGTTAGATAAAATTCAAAAACGGGCCGGGAAGTTTGTAAATCATGGACGCGTTGATGGACGAGATGAATGGGAACCCTTATCTAAGAGACGGGAACGGGCGCGTTTATGCGTAATGTACAAGACATACAAAGGGCTCAGCTGGGCAGACAGAAAGCAAAGAACTGATGTAGGCAAGTTCTCCTTTGTGAATCGTACTATAGTAGATTGGAACAAACTACCTGCAAAAGGACTAGAGACTCTTCCTTCTAATGTAGTGAAATTTAAAAATATACTTAATTCTATGTAGGTCATCATTAATAGCACTGGGACTTTTATCATTATCATTATTATTATTATTATTATTATTATTATTATTATTAGTTTCATTATTATAATCGTTAGTATTATTAATAATATAGTCATGTCTCTTATTCAGTGAAGTGAAGTGAAGTGTAGTGTGGTGGGGCACGGAGGGGAGGAGGGAGTGTAGTGCAGCGCAGTGAAATGTGAAGTGAAGTGAAGTGGAGTGAAGTGTTAGAAAAGCTATAAGTCAACATATAGATAACTCAAAATTAATTATAACTAGGATATTAATCTCTAATTCTAATTGTAATTATATTTGTAAATATTCGTAATAGTTTTGTAATTGTATATCTAATTGTAATAATGTTTGCCACCGAGCATTAGCTCAAAGCGAACTTTAATAAATCTATCTATCTATCTAACTGCTTTCAAAGACGCTCGCAAGATTGCGCCAGCTACTGGAAACCGGCCAGAGACAGCATTTCATATTGTCAGCATTCCGAGAATACAACGCCGTTCCAAATAAGACGCGATGGGATCGAATTGTTCCAAGATCGAGAAGCCGAGTGATTGCAAGGCGCGCTCATCTAAAGAGCGAAGGAAATGAAAGCTAGAGTGTTATGTTGGTAGCGATCTACTTCACATCTGTGCAGATTCGGAGGACAGAGTTTTGGGCGCGGAGCTTTGCTTAACATCTTGTTACGCCGAATTAGGACAGAAAACTATCGTATTTTCGCTCAGACGAGAAAATACTGACAAATTCTTCAATACTCATTAATTCATACGCTTATGTTAACTAATAGTTCTTATATAATTGGCTTTCAGAATTTTCCCTTGTGGCAAGGGAGGAAAAGGCAGCATGAATCTTTTTGTCAACCCGAATCGTCTGTTGCTCTCCCAAAACTCTGATGCTCTCCCCAAAACAAGAAATTTTGCAGCCTGAACAGAGGGTTTAGTGGGTTGTTTAGCAAACGCAATATCATATACATGTAAATAAAAATAACTGTAATGAATATAATTATTTAAAAACTACGAACTACTAACATGGCGTAAAGAGCGGTAAAATGTTGTGAAAAACTTTAAAAAATACAAGCATAGAAACACATGGTTTCTGCGAAAATATTTACTGAAGGCTTTTCGTAAACTATATTTTGTTCTCAGCATATTTTCGAGGTAATCAACCTTTAAGAAATACATATCAAATAGAGTCAACTCATATCTGACATGCTTTTTTCACTCGAAATTATAAATTTCTCTGTTAATATAAATGCCATGCACAGAAAAAAAGAAGAGGACCTAGGTTTGCGTCCCGACAGTGGCAGGATTTTCGACATTATCCAGATAGCTAGGTTGAGTTCTGTCACTGTCAGGAGGAGAATTCTATGCCCGGCTGCTCTGATCGGTAGTTTTCTGTGATTTCTCCGATCAATACGAGGCGAATGCCAAACAAACGGACTACGAACTGCGCGTGATCTTTCTTTCCTCTTCCTTGTCCTATCCTAATCCTTACTTACACACACTAACACTTTCATGCACTACACTTCCACACATGCCAGGAGACCGGTCAGGAGCTTGTTCCGGTTGGGGCGATGCTCCGCTGGTGGGAGATACCTGGTTGTGGGAAACCCCATTGCTCTACGTTAGGCCGGCGCCGGATAAAACCATCCAGCGGGAGAAGATCACAGCCATCTCCCACGATAAAACATCCACTACCCTTATGACGCTAATGACCTTAGCAGTTAACGTGTCCCGAATCAATAATCAACCAACTGTGGTTGGTTCTCTGTGGAGAAAAATGATGTGCCTTTATTTTCAGTTCAGTTCCCGCTTTAATCTATTCTTGCTTGTTAAGCATGTCTTTAACATGGTCTCAAATGATATCTAAGATTTCCGGCGGGTAATATATGTAAAATAAATAAAGTATTCAGTTTGTTGTAGTGAAACAGCTGCAGTACATTCATTTACAAACATTTGTCAACGCAAATGATGATAAAGCAATTCCAAGAAGTTGCACTGTCATAAGTGTATTCGTGACCAATACTCCAAATGTGTATAAGTTATGACTAATATTTTCATGCACTACAAAACTCTGCGCATTTATTTACAAGTACGGTGAGATTTCTTAAACACGTCTCCTGTTACTTCCAACTACTGCGACTGTCGTCTCGAGTGACTCGTGGTCATTCTGCACCCCGGTCGTTGTGACAAACCGCAGCCCCGTGGTTTAGAACGGGGCGAGGCCGCGACCGCAGGTCGCCGGTCGCTATGCCCGCGGACACCTCTATCCTTTGGTCCTCTCGCCCTGCGGCGAATTGTTTCAGCCGGACGCCCTAATAGGCCATTAGCTAATTACCGCACGGACAGGCGGCAGGGTGACGCCTCTGCTCGGGCGAAGCGCGCCGGGCCAAGCCTCCCCGCCCCGCCCCGCCCCGCCCCGCCCCACCTCGCCCTACCCCGACCTGTCCCGTCCCGCCCCGCCCCGCCCCGCCCCGCCCCGCCCGCCCCGCCCCTCCCCGCCCCGCCCCGCCCCGCCCTCCCCGCCCCCCCCGCCCGCCCACCCCGCCCTCCCCGCCCCGCCCGACGATCGGCCCACACAAACACCCATGCACCCCCAGAGGTCGTTACGGATAATTACGTTGTACCCTGCACGCGCCCGCATAATTTTGATTCGCCAACACAGAAACGCACCACCGCGATTTATCAGCCGCCAGCGCTGGGTGATACTTTCCGCCAGATTGGGTAAGATATTTCCGAAAAAAAAAAAACAACACCAAATTCCATCCAGCGAAACGCGCCGCTGGGGGCGGGTCAGTCAGCGCCAGGACCGCGCGGAGGGACGGAGGAGGGCCAAAAATTAAACAGAGCACAATGAAACAGGAATCACCACCTACAATCGGGGCAAACGGGTGCGACCGGAGAGGACACGACACGCCTTTCTACTGGCAATAAAAATGTCGGCCGGCGGTGGAACTCATTAAGCTGATGAGAGGGGGATTCGCGTAATCCCAGAGAAGGGGCGGGGAAGGTTTGGGCGCGCGCGCACCCGTGCCCTAACAGCCAGGTCACGTGGATACAGGGACGCACTCTTGCCTCGCCGGTCGCTCACTCGTATGTAAACACTGCAGCTCAATAGATGAGGGCAGTTGTTTTCTTGAATCGAGAGCTCAATTTTTTATGCAACCTTCTTATAACGAACAAATGGAAAACCAGTCTTCTATGAAAAATGTGTAAAATAAAGCAAGAAGGTCAATGTTGTGAAAACATTTTTTTAGAAGTATGCATTTAACATAATGGTTGTTGTAAACTATGCCAAATGTTTGCGAATGTTGTCCTTCTGTAAAAAGCTATTGAACACCTTTATCGCCATCTGTAATTTCACAAGTACCTACTGAGAATACGTGCGCTAATGATCAAAACTTCCTCACGAATGATTAAGATTGTCGAAGAGAAGAGAAATTGTATATTAATGCTCAAGACAATATTCCTGCAAGGTTTAAAGAGTTTTAGTGTTCTTGAATTTGAAAATACAGAAATCGATTTTAGAGGAAATGGAAACACGAAGATTAAAATGGTTTGGTCACGTGAAAAGGCTCGGTTATGAGAGATGGCCCAGAAAAATCTCTGAGTGGCTCCCCTTAGACAGAAGAAAAAGAGGTAGACCCAGAGAAGAATGGCAAAAGCAAGTTATGAAGGACATGCAGAAAAGAGGCCTTGAAGAAGACGATTGGAATGATAGAGAGGCTTGGCGATTGGGATGCGAGAGACGGCCGCAGGAGCTGTAAACAACTCGCAAGAAGAAGAAGAAGAATTTGAAAAATCTTCTTTCTCTACGATCATTAATAATACACGTATTCTATTTAATAGAAGAATTACATGGATCCACATCCCATCATTACATCCACATCCCGTGGATTCCGTACTGGAATCCATGGCCTCTCGACCAATCACGTTCCTAGAATTTTTGGAATCCACGGGATGAACACGGACATTCTCTTTGCAATTCGCGCTCCTTTTGACCCGCAGGAGACAAGTGAATGATTTCGGAGTTTCATGTACGACACTCGCTCCCAAATCGCTCGTGTCGTGAACGTCAACTGTTGAAAAATAGCCCGCCGCCCGCGGCTGACAACCAGAGCGGCAGCCTGGGCGCCCACGGGGCAGAGCCGCCCCTACCCAGCGCGCCGGGAGCGATGGCTCAGTGCATCAACTGATGTCACTGCAGCGCCTCAGGCCGCGAGGTCCTAGGTTACACTCCCCACGGCGGCAGGATTTGTGACACTAGCTTTTCAGATAGGTCGAATTCAGTCGCTGTCTGGAGGAGAACTCTAACAACTGCTCTAGAAACACCGACGTGTTGGGAGTTCTGGGAGTAAAAAACATTTCTTGCTGGAGCTTCAAATGCACAGCACGACCCTACCAAACAGACCTCGGACCACGCGCGATCTTTCCTTCCTCTTCCTTGTCCTATCCTCTCCCCTTACACACACACTTACACTAACATGCACTACACTACCACATATTCCGGGAGACCGGTCGGGAGTTTAGAGCTTGTCCCGGGTGGGGCGGTGCCCCGCTGGTCCTAGTTAGGGGGAAACCCCGTTAACCGTAGGGCGGCGCCGGATCTCGCCATCCAACAGGGGAAGATCACAACCATCTCCCGAGGGGAAAACATGCACTACGTTTACGGGACTTATGACATTAACTGTTGACGCGCCCGGAATCATCAACCAACAGACCAACCAACCATCGTCCCCGCCCCCCGCTGCACCAGCGACTACAGGAGACATGCAGAGCTCCGTGCGCTCCTCACGACACGCTTGTTACCATGTGCGAGCAAGCGGAGGCAGCCGAACGCGGAGGGGAAGACTCGCCCTCGGCCGAGGCACGCGTGGGCAACGCGACGACGCGCCTCCTGCCACACCTCCCAATGGGCCTGAGCGCCACGGACACTTTGAGCCAAGTCAGTGCCGTGGCGAACAGAAGAACAGGAATTAGTGCAGTGCTGTGGGAATGAATGGTTATGTATATAATGAATGAATGGTTATGTATATAACGAATGAATGGTCATGTATATAACGAATGAATGAATGATGCGTGAATGAAAAATAAATTCAGAAAAGAATCAACTAGCAAACCCTACAAAAACATTATTTAGAATTAAGAAAAATATAATATTTTGCGTGTAAGTTAGGTATGCCAAAGTGCTACTACATAATTATTAAATTAGATTTAAGCTAGAATTAAGTTAGCTTAGTAAGTATTAGCTCTTTTTTACCTCTCCTCTTAGCTGCTTAAGCCGCAAGGCAGCAGCGCAAATTGTATTGCCATAGTTAAATAAATTCCCGCCACCTCAGGGTTACTGTGGAGGGGAAATATGAAATCCAGAGCAGAGCCCGGGCCCGGACGACCACCACCCTGACAGCCGCCGGGCATCCACAGAGGATGACAGTTTCGGGGTTACCGTCGGCCCACGGTGATGCCGTCGCTAGTGAGGCACCTACGAGAATCATTCCACTCGCGGCGACGGCAGTCCCAAAAGGCCCAGGGAATCTACGCGGTCGCTCTGAAGGTGTGGGCAAGGAGTCTAGATTCTTCACGCAGACCGGGGAGCACCAGTATACAAGTCTCCATTCCCGCGCGCCTCAACTCAGCGCCCACACCTTTAACCACTGCCCTGGTAACTAGAACAAGGCCCCCGCCCGGACTGCACGGTCGTGCTCGAAACAGTCGGACACGTCACCGACGAGTGTCGCTAGAACTCAGCATTACGGTGGGCGCGCCATAACTCCATTCAGGGAGGCCGCAATGGCGAGGGGTGAAAGGTTATCAAAGGCAACCAGGTAGTGGTGGATAATGAGCGCCCGGACCTCGAACTCGCACGGGGTCTACGTCGTTGATGTAGGCGGTAGTGGCGGCGCAACGATAATTGGACGAGCAACGAAGTGTGAGCGCAACCGTAATTGCGGCGCAACGGTATTGGCGGCTTAACGGTGTATGTGCGCAACGATAGTGGCGGCGCAACGATAGTGGCGGCGCAACGATAATGGCCACGTAAAAATAGTGAGGGCGCGACGGTAGTGACGACGCAACGGTAGTGGTGACACAACGGTAGTGGCGGCGCAACGACAGTGGCCGCGCAACAATAGTGGCGGCGCAACGATATTGGCGGCGCAACGATAGTGGCAGCGCGACGACAGTGGCGGCGCAACGGTAGTGGCGGCGCACGGTAGTGGCGGCGCCCGCCGGCAAGCCGCAGGAGAGACGAGGAACAGAAGACACAATACGGTGCCTCCCGTGCAGCTCTCCTCAGCGCCGCCTTCGCCTCCGCCGAAATGATACCGCTGGGGGTAGGCACCCTGGGCGCATGGTACCCGAGAAGCAATGCCGCCCTCCTAAAGGTCTAGAATGGTTATAAATTGAAAACATTACGACAACACATCGTAGCCGAGGACATCACCGGAGCGCGGCTTACTACTTCGCCCACACGGCTAGGCCTGGACCCAACCTTCACAACCTATAAAATACTTTAAGGACTTCGTCTGGATATAAAAGTAACCTGGAAAACCCACATAGGTATCAAAATTAAACAAGCAAGAAATACATTATTCCAACTTCGGCCACTAATCAACAAACACAAAAGCCTGTCATACGCAAGAAGTACAACAATATACAAAACTATAATTAGACCACTACTGCTGTAAGCATGCCCAATACGGACAAACCCAGCCCCCACAAATATCAATAAATTCAAGTAATGCAAAATAAATTTTTAAGATTAATCGCAAATGCCCTCTGGTTTTGTAAGTAATAAACAACTTCATTCAGAATTAAACATCAATGCAATAATAAACCACAACACAACTAAAATCTAACTACTGCTAACTATCTGCTAAAATCTAACAGACATACCAGCAGCATCCCATTACAACCTACCGAAAAATTCAACCCACACCCGAATAAAAAATAGATTTCTTTTTGACGCCTTCGTCAAACTTTTAGCCAACCGTGATTCTTAACCTTGAGGTCTCCCCTGGAGTATCCTCTCCAATGTATAGATTAAGTTAGCTTAGATGTTTTAGCTAAAGTAAGTCTGAAAATACATCTGGAAAGTAATGGTACTGAACGGTGTAAACCTTCCAAAATTAATAAATGTGTTTAAAAAAACAAAAGAAAAACAGGGAGATCGTGGACAAGATCTTCTCCCCTACACCAACGGCGGCAGCAGCAGCAGCGAAGTGGCACCCGCCCCTCATGCAGCAGCCGGAAGTATGTCGATAACAGTGAAGTGACCGCCCTTGTCACAGCTGTGGAAATGAAATTCCTACGCAAGATAGTAGGGAAGACAAGAAGAGAACAAATAAGGAATAATACAATCAGAGTGGAACTAAAAATTACACCGCTACTCAAAGAAATGGAAAACAAGGCTCTGAAGTGGTACGGACATGTTGCTAGATTGGCAGAGAACAGAAAACCGAAACTAATTATCAAAGCCAGAACAGAGGGAAAGAGATCACCTGGAAGGTCAAGAGGAACATGGGACGTCTACATACAGGATATATGCCAAAAGAGCTGAGCTACAGTAGGAGAGGTGTCAAATGGCATACCCGACGCTGAGAGGCATCAGGGGAAGAAGAAGAAGAAATAGAAGAAAAAGAAGAAGAAAAAGAAGAAGAAAAAGAAGAAGAAGAAGAAGAAGAAGAAGAAGAAGAGGAAGGAAAAGAAAACCGCCTTAGTGCCTTTGCCTCTAGTGTTTTTGTGTCAACCCGAGTGTCTGCCCTTGGTATCAACCTTAGTGCCTCTGTTACGTTAGTGAATGTAGGTTCGTGAAGTGTTAGTGTATCTGTTCGGTAAGTGTGTCTGGTAGATTAGTGCCTCTGGTAGGTTAGTGAATACGTGAAGAAGTGGATTAGGCTAATGAATAAACGAATGTACGTTATGCAAATCAGTAAATTAGTTTAATGACAAAGTGAATACATAAGGAAATGAAAAAAAAAACGCGAGGCAATCAATGGACAACAAACTAACATCCAGACAATATGTATTTACGTGAATATGTACATATGTAAATTAGTAAATTAGTTTAACGAAGAAGTGAAAGTCAAAATGAACGCTAAACAAATAATAGACACTGAATTAACATCAAGACGAGAGAAATAATAAGTAGAGGAATATGTGTACAGATAAAATAAAATAGTAGAATTTGTAAAAGAAAATTGTGAATAAAAAATTTTCTGAACATTCTGAGAGAGGTAGGATCTTTTTGATGGAACGTTTAAAAACCAACCATCCAAGTTCTTTTCAAGAATAAACTTTTCACGTCAATGTGGTCATTTATGTGTGCTCAATATGTAAATTAATTTTATTATTACGCATGAAATTTTCTCGCAAATTACGACATACTGAAGTTTATAATTAAGGTTTATAGGTCTATTCTTGAAGGGGTTCCGTCTATACGAATAGTACTTCTGACGTTAACTCGACAACTTCTAAATCTCATTTTCTGACTAAGATATAAAATGTTTTTTTAGCTAATAATGTGTACTATAAAACTTTTAAAGAGAAAAATTTTCATTACATGATTTAAATAAAAGCTCTGTAATATTTATTAACAAAAACACGACTACATCATAGCTTATACTCCTCGGAGCGCCTTAAGGGTCTTCTTAAACGAAAAGAAAGGAACTGGAAAATCGAAGATTAATATAAAATTTAATAAAACTGCAAGTAACAAAATTAAAAAGTTAACGACAATATGGATGAGATCTTCTTGAGAAAAAACACTATATTATTCAGTTATTTGAATAATCATCTATTTTTTCTTACTTTCATCTCGAATCATAAGTATTCAGATAGACATAAACACGAAGTGAATAAATTTTCAGCATGTTTATCGTTACAACCGTGGTGCTTTAATCGAGTAGACAAGTGCCCAAGTAAGGCTGAAATAAAAATGGAAATGCCGTTTTCTCATTCCGTATTTCTCCTTGTGTAGTCTATCTTCGCACTGCTAGCCAGGAAGCTTCTTCTCTTGAACCTCTGACCCGGAGGAGGGTAGCGCCTCAGGCAGAAGACGGCTTTACACGGAGGCTGTTCCAAAACATGTGTTGTTGCGAGAGTAAACGCCGGCTGATTCAGAACAACCCAATTACTGACCTCAAGGTCGCAGTTGCTCGACCTGGTAAGTTATTTTTTGTACAATAACTCTATTTCGCACATAACATTTGCAGTGTTGAGACGATATTGGAGTTATTGCATGCTCAAATTGATTTATTAGTATTCAGTATGATTTTTTCAATTTTTTTCCTGGAATTTAATTTTATACTACCGAAGAACTCATAGTGCTTACTAATAACATAATTGTGCTATGAATTTCGTACATCTATTTATTTGATGCCTCGAGTTGTATCATTATTTACAATTAATTATGATCTATCGTATTTACAATATGTTCTGGTAAATACATGCTCCTACAGTTCACATGTGATTAGTTCTGTTGACAATAATTTGTTTCTAATAGTATGATACCTTCCAGCGTTTAACTTCAGACGAAATCCATTACTTTCTCTTCATAATCTAGACGATTTTTTGCCTCTAGTTCCCATTCCAAAATGGCAATATCTTCACTTGGAAGAGAGCATCTCTCTTTCTTTTCATATGAAAACATTTGTTGGGAAAAGGGCAGATTCCTCTCGATAGAGATGTGGCGATCATTCTCTATCTCTTTCTCTCGATCTGGTGCTCGCAGGAGTTACGCCCGCCTCCCCCCCCGGGCCGCCTGGGCCGCGACGCGTGCGAAAGGTTCGTCGCCAGCCGTTATTCAACTGTTCAGCCGCCGCCGTCTCGTTCCCAGAGGCTCCTCCCCGCTTCCCCCTCCCTTGCTCCATCTCCCCGCTCGCGCCCACGGCCGTGCCTCTGCAACCCGCCTGGTCAATATTTTTCGTCTTCCCAGACATCATTAGGCGGGCAGGTTTATGCGTATTCGCGTCAGCAAGCGACGAATAGATTGGCGATATATGTACGGAGACCGATGAAAAAGTGTGGAGAGTGGATAAAATATACCTAAAGAGATATATAACATCAGAAAGTCTTGGAAGAGAATAGGACACATACATAGGACTGTACAGACAGGTAAATATTAGAGAACATGGAAAATAAATACATTAAAAAATGTCACTTTAGATAAAGGTCAATCAAATTTTTTTTTCTTCTCACAAGTTTTGAACATCAATTTGTATAAAGGTTAATCAAAGTATATTTTTTGTCCTCTCACCAGTTTTTTGTATTTTCATAAGGTAGTTTTTCTAGCGAATAACAGCTGCACTAGCGAATGATAGCTTCACATTTTTCTTGCGGATCCTCGATTACTTTCAATATCTTCTTCCTTACTTCTTGATATATCAAATTCTCGAAGTACATTTGCTCGTCGTGAGTCTTACACGTCCCAATTATCTATATTTACTTATGGTTATTCGAAAACAACTGTTTTCGTGAACAAAGGTTTGGGGAATAACACTGAAGAAGTCGAAGCCAGTCGTTTTCTGGAGGAGAATTCGAGTGACCGGCTGCTCTGATCGGTAGTTTTCCGTGGTTTCTCCGATCAACAGCAAGCGAATGCCGGAGCAGTACCCTAACAAACGGGCCACGGACCGCGGGCGATCTTTCCTTTCTCTTCCTTGTCCTATCCTCTCCCCTTACACACACACACACACACACACTTACACTAACATGCAGTACACTACCATACATTCTGGGAGACCGGTAGGGAGCTTAAAGCTTGTTCCGGCTGGGCGGTGCCCCGCTGGTGAGAGAGTCTAGGTTAGGGGGAAACCCCACTAGCCGACGGTAGGTCGGCGCCGGATCTCGCCATCCAGCGGGGCAAGATCACCGCCATCTCCAGATGAAAAACATTCACTACACTAACGGGACCAATGATCAACGCAGTTGACGCACCCGGAAACACGAAAAAATCAATCAATCAATGAATCAATCAGACATTGAAGAATGCAGAAGAATGGAGAAAAATCAGAGGGAGAAATTCGCTTAGACGTAATGGCGAACGAAACAGACGAAGGGAGATATGGAAGTAGCAAGGAACGGAGAGGCAACTGGTACAGCGTTAAAAACCAGAAAGTTAAAGAGTGTGAGGCTGAACGCGGGAGCCTGAGAGCTTGTACATGTTGACCTTATAACGATCGGACCATCCATCAAAACCCTTTCGTGTCTCTGCCTGGGATAGTGTATCATCACCAATGACGCCCAGCCTTCACACGGGGTCTTGTAGAGATAAACTATTTTTATTCACCCAGCCCAACGATCTCTTTCACCGCGCCGTCCAAAAGAAAAAGATTCATTACATCGCACGTCATAGATACAGACGCAATTTGCCACTCTACACAATAGAGATAATTTACTAAGTTCCCAGTCAGCCCATCCAATGTAAATGGCTCCAAAACACGGCGCATTAGGCATTCAATTAGGAAATGAAGTCTCCGCGCAAAATCGCGCTCAAACGTAGTATTTCGATATTGTTATTTCGTGTGCACGCAGCTAACATCTTCCGAAATCAACTCCGATGGCGCTCATATTAGCGTGATGGCTGGCGAGGCCAGTCCGCATCGCCAATCGGCGATAATGGAGCGATTAGGTCAGGCGTTATCTTCAAATCTGCGCAATTTCCAGGCAGCGCTCTCGGGGCGAGCACGCAGTCGCACTGCCACCCGGGGGGGAGGGGGAGAAGCACGCGTGACCCACGGCCGCGCGGGGGGAATCGACGTTTGGGAGACTGACGAGTTAATTGCTCGCATTATTGATACACCTAACGCCGATCTCGTTCCACAGACAGCAGTCCTGCGGTAATTGCGGAGTTTTCATTTTTATTGTTTTAAGGTCAGCTGTAATGAGATATCAAAGATTTTATGTACCAGTTTTGACGCTCAAATTGAATTGGCTTTCGGGTTGTATTGATAATGCGACGGCAATAAAACATTCCCATGGGGAATCGAGCTTGATTTTGTCATTGTATTGGTTTTCCCACTGTTCTAAGCTCAGTGATCTTAATTGGTCAGTCCCGAATCGCCCCATGGGCAGTTGTATCAAAAAGTTTGATGTGAGCTTAGATCAATGCATTTGTTCCATTGGTATTTCATGAACTAGATCATGTCGGCAATGGTTGTCATCGACGATAAAAGGGAATGAGAGAATTCATGAAAATGCGGTGAACTTTTCAGAGCAGCAGCAAGTAAACAGCAGTCAATTTCTAATGCAAAGTGATAAGGTTACAAAACATTATTATTATTATTATTGTAACGTACGTTGGTACGTATTGTAATATACGGATTGTGACGTACTTAAATTAAACAGTAATTATTATTTGATAACATACGTTTTGATAAAAAGTTAGAGTGAAATAATATATCGTTATTTATCTTAAGATCAGTCCCTATGAAAAAAACTTAGAAAATATGAAGAAATAAAACTAACTGGGCCCGAAATTTTTCATTGCATCTAAGCAATGCACAGGAACAGCACGCAAAGATAGTGCTGGACTGGGCCATGTGGCTGACGCATCTCTTGTGACATAATGGAGCAATTTGTTTTTCCTGCTGAACAGCATTTTCCAGGATTTTCCAGTAGTGCGAAATGTGTATTTCCTGCTGCTTGCTACGAAAATGAAGCGATAAAATTTTTCAAGGATCTTCACATTTTTCTCTTTCCCGACTAATGTACTATCAGTGTACTGTTCAACTTTGTGGCATTTCTGCCTCTCATATTCTTTCAAGTTCAATCATTCTTCGGTGGAAGGGGATAGAGGTACATAAAAGCAACATGAAGTAGTTAATGTATGTATATTTTTTTCATATTCACTATCTAATTATTTAATCATATGATCGTGGTTAATTCGTTGTTTTATGTATTTCACTGAATGTCTTCAATCACAGCATGCACAGACGAAATTTAATTCAAAGCAGAATAAACTCGTGATTCCGTTCGATTGGGGTCGATCAAAGACGCGGCGAGGGGCGTTGAGCAGCCGGGAAGCGGATGCTGGTGACTGCGCGGGGGCAGGGGAGCAGGGCGAAGGGGAGACGGGAGGGCAGTAGAGGCGAGGGCGTGCGGCGGGCGGTGAGGGTGGCAGGTGGCGCGGGGGCAGGAGGCGGTAATGGTGAGCAAGCGCGGAGGTGGGGGGGCGCGGGATGGGGTGGAGAGGGGACGGGGCGGGGAGGGCATTGAGACGGGAGGCGGCAGTGGTGAGCAAGAGCGCGGGGCGTGGGCCGTGAGGGGTGGCGAAGAGGGTGGGGGCCGGGGCGCGGGGCGGGAGCGACAGTAGTAAACGAGAGCGCAGGGTGTGGGCGGGGAGGCGCGGGCAGGGGGCGGGACCCGACAGTGGTGAGCGAGAGCACGGGGCATGGGCGGTGAGGGGCGGGGCGGTGCGCGGAGGTGGGATGCGGCAGTGGCGAGCGAGAGCGCGGGGTGGCGGAGGGGGCGGGGCGCGGAGGTGGGATGCGGCAGTGGCGAGCGAGAGCGCGGGGTGTGAACGGAGAGGGGCGGGGCGCGGGGGCGGGAGGGAGCAGTGGCGAGCGAGGCGCGGGCGGGCGCGCGGCCGCCTGTGGCGGGGCGCAATCGCGAGGGCCGGCCTTCGACGCGCCAGTTAATTACCGCGCCCTGCGCAAACACAGGCGAGGCAGCCCTGGACAGCCCCGCGCCGCACTCCGCTCTCGAGCGGCCCAGCGCAAGGGCGAAGCGGTAGCAATGCCAAGGACAAAGCATGGACGTGGAAATGACGAAAAAATGAATACAATAACGTATAAATGGAAACGTCGCCAAGTCCGACATTTAGTTTAAGGAAATGAGAAGAAAATAATTAGTGGGAGTTCAGGAAAAGTGCTAAGAATAGGGAAGGACAAAAAGTACTGGCAATTAGGAAATTATACAAAAATGTAAACGGTGCAGAAATAATAGTAAGTAAAATAAGAAAATCAAAGAAGAAATGATCATGAATTACCATAGCAGAAATATTTAATAAAAGCTGGTACGTTGAAGATGGGATCGAAAGAATAATTTCACAAAGAGTTGCTGACAGCCATATAACGAGAATGATTACAATTACCAACGGCTGGAGGCGAGCAACAGATTGATTGATTGATTTTTCGTGTTTCCGCGCATGTCAACTGCTTTGGTCATTAGTCTCGTATGTGTTTTCTCTCTGGAGATGGCGGTGATCTTCCCCGCTGAATGGCGAGATCCGGCGCCGACCTACGAGGTAACGGGCTTCCCCTAACAGGACTCTCCACCAGCAAGGCACCGACCCATCCGGGACAAGCTCCAACCTCATATGTGGTATGTAGTGCATGTTGTGTGAGTGGGTGTAACGGGAAGAATAGGACAGGACAAGGGAGGAAGGAAGATCACGAGCGAGTGTCGAAAATCCTGCCGCCGTGGGGAGTGTCCCGCGTGAATTCGACCTAGCTGACAAGCGAGTGTCGAAAATCCTGCCGCCGTGGGGAGGTAATGTAGGACCTCCCGGTCAGAGGCGCTGTAGTGACATCTGTGGCTTCACTGAGCTACCGCTCTCGGTGCGAGCATCAGAATGAGACGCAAACCCAGAGAGGCGGAATGGACGCGGAGGACAAGTATCAGCAAGGGTGCGGATGTGGGTGGCGGCGTAGGGATAGGTGCAGAGGTAGAGCCGGCGGCGGCGGTGGCGGAGGCAGCCGGTTGCAGTGGGACGCCCGCTCTGAGCTTCTGCCTTTCCCGCCCCCCCTCCACTTCGCCGCTGGCTCTGCAGCCAATCACCCGTGCCCCCACCCCACCCCCGCCCCCGACCAAGCACGTAATTGTCGCGGCGCGGGCTGCGCTGGTCCGCGTGTTTGGCTCAAACCGAGCCGTCCAATAAATTAATTCGAAGCTCATTAATATGTATGATTTACGAGGATTACCTCTGGACGGATGAGTGTGTATACCCAGCATAATTATTCGTTCTTTTAAAGAAGTGCGTCATTGCAGCGTGTTTATATTATGTTCATACAGATCGCTTAGTTTATGTCTAATCGTTGTGATTACGTGCTTGCAAAATGTGTGCTAGTGTTTTATGGATTCTTGAAAGGCGACGAAAATATTCAGTAGATGATGCTAGACTTGTGACTTAGGTAACTCGTTAACAGCTATATTTAGACAATGCTCATAATTGTGTTGAGAGTTGTTAAGACTAAGGGAGATCTTACATCAACTCGTGCCAATAGAAAAGGTTATATTATCAGATTCAGTACATAGAGTAGACATATAAAGACACAAGGCAAGACATTAAGTCACATGTCCGCGTGAGGGCGGACTTTGGCGACAGAGAGAGCGTGAAATGGCGGTATGAATGAACGAATGCCTTATTTTACGTAGCGAGACTCAGCCAATGAGGCCAGCTCTTCCGTCTCTCACGCAATTTCTCCAAACGCTCTTTCACCTGCTAGGGGAGAAAGAAGGAATTACGTGGACGACGAAACAGATAATTTGAATTTAGCTCAGAGGCTTCATTTAGGCTTGATGATCTTTTACATGCAGTACATCTACTAACATGGGACAGCCGGCTGTACTTCACTTCAGAAGGAAGGCGTACGAAAGATTTTTTCGCCCTTAAACTTGCACTGCTTCGGGTTTGAACGCCGTAGCGTGACATTGTCGAGCAACGGCAGAAAGAGCAGGACTAGAGAGTGCAGATGGCCGTTTATACAGGCCACTGCAGTGGGCGAGTGATCACCATAGAGATCACTCGCCCTGTGCCTACGTGTGACAACACGTCACGACCCACCCCGTATCGCGAGAACTGAATAGTTAATTTAAAAAAAGCAACACAAAAAACACGATTTTTTAATAGTTTTTATTATACTTGTTCGACATTATTATGTCTTTCAAGGGTTTTTATTATACATAGTATAAACAATCTTTTAAAGTACATTTCATCATACATGTACAATGCTTGAAGGACAGTAATATTTACAATTTCAGACAATAACAACTAAGGATACCCAGGAAGGTTCTTTCAGAAAAATGCATACAATATTTGGATTAAAAACAAAAATATTTAATTTAGAAATGTTGGAACCTGCCTTACGGCTAATTATGGAGGATGTAATAGGTCTTTAGAATATCTTGATTTTATTCGTGGAAAAGAATTTACCTTGATGTGTACAAAGGAGTGGCTGGGGAAGATGAAAGAGAAGATAGAAATTAGAAGAAAGTTCTAAAATCCAAGTTTTCAGAGGTTCTATAGATAATTATTTTAAAATTTGATCATTTCTGATATACCATGGAACTTTTAAAACATTTCTTAAAAAAATATTTTGCAGTACTTCCAGTTTTTTAAGTTTGCTTTTAGCGGCTTCTCCCCAAATTGGGCAGGCATAGGTCAGTGAAGGTCGTATATGTATTTAAATATTATTAATTGATCTATTGATAATTTTGATTTTCTATTTATGAATGGATACAATTTTAATATTTTTATATGTGTGGTATTAGCTATTGATGTTATGTGGTTTTTTCAGGTTAATTTGATACCTAATTAAAGTCCAAGATATTAACCAGAAGTGTCATTTGGAAGCCATTTAACTGCATGGTTATTAATTATTAAGGGATATGTGGGAAGAATTCGTTTTAAGGAGAAAAAACCCACGATGATTCCAGTCAATAAAACTATATATTTGTAGCAGATGTTTAAACCTAAATTGTAAGGTCCTCTTCAGTGCCCGAAACGTCCTTACAATTTAGGCCGAAACGTCTGCTACAAATATATAATTAAATTGTCTGGAATCATCGCTTTTTGTAATGTTTGATTTATCCAGTGAATCCTGATTTATTTGATAGTTAATGTTAAACCTTACGATGTATTTAAGAATTTTAGTCATTCATGATTTGATATTTATTTACCTAAAATAAATCATAGTTTCTTTAATATGACAGGGTTCTGTTTTGCCCCCTGCCTCGGTAGTCATTCAGACATTTATAATTTCTATTATCTCTCTGAAACAATGCGTAATTATCATAATGTGAGATGTCAATAACAGGGAAACGTCAATATTGTTGTTTCAGCTTCCAAATATATATTCCTGTGTTGTAATTTATTTTACACCCGATCTCGGCTTGCATCCCACCAAGCTTTTCACATTAATAAAAACTCCTGAAACTGAATTAAAATTGGTTATGCACCACTGCGTTATCGCGATTTTCATTCAAAATATTAAAACCCATTAGTGAGAATAACTAATTCACACAAGTGTTTAGTGAAAGCTTTTTAATATGTTAATGTTCATATTAAAACATCATTATTTTAGGGAAACCATGTTGATCCATCCCGTCATATTTTTCGTTTGTTAATGTTAAATATTAATTTAAATGAGAAGTTTGTATACCCTTACTCACATGTTAGATGTTTTCTAAAGATTAAAAAAATTGAGAATATTGTCTAAAAATACTATGAAATTCATAACTGCAGACATAAAATTCCTCTTTATTTACACGAGCTTACAACATCTTAAAATATACATTCTTATTAAGATATTTTAAATTATTTTTCCACTTCGCCATTGCTAGTTTCAAATTGCAAATTAGTTTCCTTAAAGCAGCTGTTGACAAATTAAAAAAGATGCAATCGATTTTCTAAATAAATATTATGTAAAAACATTCTCAATATAATATTTGACAAGAAATCAATAAATTACTTAAATAGAACTTTCTCGCGTAATTTGTAAAAAATTTACTCTTTTAATATATTTTTCTTTAAACAATGGGATCAGTTCTGATTACACTCGTCATAACTAATTCATATTGCTGTGTGTCCGAGCTATTGCAGCTGGCTTTCAGTTTCCGAGCTTTGAAAAATACTGTTCAGCCGTCCATTTCTGCATATCTCCAAATGCATATAAAATAAAAGCAAATAAGAAATGCTACGGCTATTAACGGTAGGATTAACAAGAGAAATCGTTGGTAGAATGTCACACGGAGAGAAATGTTATGGTACAGGGTACAATACATGTTTAGTAAGCATTCATACAGTAAATAAAATTATTCGTGTAGTAAAATTTGCTAAACAGTCCGTTGGACGAAACAGCCATTTCGTGAAGGCGAATAAGCACTTTGTTCTACGAAAATTTACTAAACCGTTTAGTTAGATGTGCTACGTAATTAATAACGTGAACTAAACATTTCTCGTATTTGGTTCGTATTTGTTCCGAAAACTCAGTCCACAATCGGAGCACCAAACGCAAGACAGTTTGTACACAGTGCTCTTTACTTTTTTGCGTTGTTTCGTTTGATGCGTACACACATTCCTTCAGCGTTTATATTGAGACCAATCGCACAGCGATGTTCACGCAGGCACAAAGGTAAATAAATGTGCAATATATAAAATTTCCTAAACGACTATTCTCGAAAAAGAGAATAAATACATCATATTTCATTTTATTATTTGTGGAACAATCCTTCATAATAGCCGCTTTTTCTCCGTCAAATGTCCATCTCTTAATACTATCCGAGCTGCCTGGTCCGGAAAACGTGAGACCTTGATAAGATAGGAAGTAATTTAGTACAAAATTAATTTTTTCGGGCAACTGCCAGGATTTTTTAACATGCCACAAGCGTGGTATGTGATCTGTCACACCGGGGATTTCCCTTTCTTCAAAAACCCCTCCCAGGGAATTGAAGCCACTACCTGACTTTTAAAGTCAGGTGTTTTTCCCAGGTGATGGTAACCCACCGTGAATTGACTTACACCCCCATTCATAATGTGAGCAGATCAGTACTTTATACTCAGAAACTCGTGTTAAGAACGAAAATTTGAAATTAAAATATGCACAATATCATTTATTATACAAAGTAGTTGCTCAGTAATTTTGCAAAGAAGTAGAACTAAAGTCGGTTTGCAGTAGCTACGAGTTCCAGCACTTTTCTGTATTATTAGACCCAAACTTCTAAATGAAGAGAAAATCACGGGAAAATCACAATTTCCCATCATTCTTTGTAATGATTATTGTGCTATTGTAAGTAACCAGTTCGTAATTGCTTTTAATCTCACAGATACGTACGTTTTTGTAGTTCACTATCTGATTGCAGGACTGGCAGTTGAATTTCAAGTTTCAAGAATATGAAACCTGTGTTCAACAATATTAAAATCATGAGATTTTTGACACACAATTTGATATTTTGATGTACAATTTTTGGAATGGCGAAACGAAGTATTTTTCGCCAATGTTACTAGGTAGCATGTTGACGACGTTTTGAAAACGTTTTTAAAAAACATGTCGCAATTCAAAGCAGCTAATATTGTCGCAATTTCACGTACTTCATCAAAAAATATCAGAAGAACAGCAGACCTTGATAATTTAGTATCACAGGGAAAGGTACGTGTTTGTGAAATTTGTAGAGAACCGACCGGGAGAGGTGGTGCAGGGCATCAACTCATTGCACTGCAGTGCCTCAGACCGGGAGGTTCTGGGGTTCCAGTCCCGACGGTGGCAGAATAGACGCCAGACCCAGACGCCAGCCAGATAGGTAGGTCGAAAGCAGTCACTGTCTGGATAAGAATTCTATCGGCTAGCTGTTCTGATCGGTAGTTTTCCGTGGTTTCTCCTATCAACACCAGGCGAATGTCGGTGCAGTACCCTAACAAACGGGCCACAGACCGCGCGCGATCTTTTATTCCTCTTCCTTGTCCCATCCTCTCCCCTTACACACGCTTACACGAACATGCACAACACTACCACATATTCCGGGAGACCGGTCGGGAGCTTAGAGCTTGTCCCGGCTGGGGCGGTGCCCCGCTGGTGGGAGAGTCCTGGTTAGGGGGAAACCCCACTAGCCGTCTGTAGATCTGTGTCGGATCTCGCCATCCATCGGGGCAAGATCACAACCATCGCCAAAGAGATATGCACAATACTTACAGGAGTAATTACCTTACCGGTCGACGCGCCCGGAATTATTATTAATCAAAGAAACATCTAGAGAACCCCTACCAGAAATGACGAAAAAAACATTTTTTCAGTTTGGGTCTAACACGGCAAGGTAGTGGCGCGGGGGCGGCGGCAGTAGGTTAGCGGGCCTTTGGCGGCGGGGCCCCCGAGTGAGTCATCTGCCGGCGCCGCCTCCGAGCGGTCGATAGACCGCGGGCGCCTGGGCGGCGCCCCGGCCCACGCGCCTTCCGATATTTAAATCCGATAACAAGTGTATCCGCGCACAGCCTCGCCGCTCCCAAGAGACGGCATTAGCATTTCTCCCCAAGGGCTCCTCCCCCCCGCCGAAAACCTCGTAGCAGGGAGGACAGGGGGGCGACTGGCTTGGCACAGCAGTTTCACGCACCCGCACCTATGGTCGAGACCTTCATCTTGCAATACGACCCTGAAATTTCAGTAAGTGACCTTGTGCCTACATTACGTACCCATATGTAAGAATCAATTTTCTTTCCTTCGATGATTTACGCATGGGATAAATACGACTTTACTAAAATACTCTTATTAATCAAAGTCCTCAACGAGCTATATTGCTGTTGTATTGGTCTATAAGGTCGGAATTAAGATAAATGTCAGGGGCAACTACAGGCAACAAGAAACCTGGTTACCCCGGAACCAGTTATGTGGAACAAAAGTTCTCTCCATCTTCATTTTAATATTATAAATATATTTTAAAGATAATGATACGTATCGTTACCTAACGAATAACATAACGTAGTTTAACGTATAACTTAACGATAACGTTTACTTAACGTTAACGTATAACATAAAGTATACTTTAAGTACAGTTAAATTAATATTATTACCGTCGAAAAAAAACACGTTTTCACATGATCAAGCTTGAAAACTGATAACTAAAGTAAGTTGTAAAGTTGTTTTTAAATTGGAGAGAACAATTTGCAGAAGTGACCAAATGAAAATATGAACTCGATGTATGAATCACACTTAAACAATATCCTTGGCAAGAATATGTCGCTTCCTTCATCACACACACACACGTGCCTGTGTATGTATATATATATATATATATATATATATATATATATATATATATAAATCTTTCCCCTCTGGATGGCGAGATCCGGCGCCGACCTACCGTCGGTTAGCGGGGTTTCCCCCTCACCAGGACTCTCCCACCAGCGGGGCACCACCCCAGCCGGGACAATCTGTAAACTCCCGACCGATCTCCCGGAATATGTGATAGTGTAGTGAATGTTAGTGCAAGTGTGTGTGTGCAAGGGGAGAATATAGGACAGGACAAGGAAGAGGAACGAAAGATCGCGCGCGGTCCGTAGCCGGTTTGTTAGGGTACTGCTCTGGCATTCGCCTGGTGTTCATCGGAGAAACCCCGGAAAACTACCGATCAAAGCAACCGGCCCCCTAGAATTCTCCACCAGACAGCGACTTAATTCGATCTAGCTGAAAACTAGTGTCCAAAATCCTGCCACTGTCATGACTCTGTAGGACCTCCCGGTCAGAGGCGCTGCAGTGACGTCAGTTGATGCTCTGAGCCCCCGCTCCCGGTATATATGTGTGTACATATTTATTATACATACACATTTACGTACACACGTAAACCCATTTACAAAACATATCGACACGCACACAATCCCACAAACATTCGCACAACCCGCTCCTCCGAGAGAGCCCGCAGCACGCGCACAATAACCGCGAGCGGAGCGGGGAGGCGAGGTGAATCAGCAGACGCAGCGAACGGGACGCGCAAGAATAACACGAGACGCGAGAGCGGGCGCGTGGGAGGAAAAACGCACCGTGAACAAAACAAGAGCAGGCAGACGCCGCGAAACGCGGCGGGGCGTGGGCGGAGAGGGGAGGAGAGGTGCTCGCTTTTTGTTGCATAAAACGCGTCGGTGCGGTTCTTATTTATGGGCGGCGCAGGCCGGCGTCCCCTGCCTGTCGCCGACGCGCCGCGCCGGCGCCGCAGGGCGACGCCGACGCCGACGCCGTCAGGGCGCGACGCCGCTTCTGCCGCTTCGCCTTGCCGTCCATCTCCGTCGCCCCCCACCCCGACCCCACGCGCGCTCCCGTGCGTGGCCCTTTTGCGCTTCGACCCTTCGCGGTGTGTTAGGCAAATGACAAGACCCTACTTCGTTTCTTGGGAATACAGAGGGTTTTTATGAGATATGGGTATGGTTCTATGTACTTTTTTCCTGGCGTCCCAATGCTATTTGCTTTCGTAAAATGACGTTCCACTGGATGGACAGCAGTGTATCTCAAGCTGTTGTTACATTGATAAGTATAACTTCATCAGCATAGCTTCATCAGCAAGCTTCGACCCTTCGCGGTGTGTTAGGCAAATGAGAATACCCTACTTCGTTTCTTGGGAATGCAGAGGGTTTTTATGAGATATGGGTACGGTTCTATGTACTTTTTTCCTGGCGTCCCAATACTATTTGCTTTCGTGAAATGACAGCAGTGTATCTCAAGCTGTCGTTACATTGATGAGTATAACTTCATCAACAAGCAATACCGGGAACACACGGGCGTCATAGTGAATTCTTTTTTTTCTTTCTTTTTATTAACACAATAAAAATTTACAATCTATTTCAATTCGAAATTATAAGTAAATATGATAATTCAAAATAAAATGATCAATGAAACAATAAATTATAGAAAAGTCCCCCATTGGTACTTTCCAGGATCAATATACAAAGACTATAACATTTCTTTTGTGTATCCATTCAACGTAGCACACAATGTGGATTTATTGCACTCTCGATTCCTATCTTCTAAGTTTCTATTTGGTTCTTTCATAAAAATGTGACTTCTCTCGCCGTTTATCCTTAAGATTTTCCTGTTGCCATAAAAATGAACTTTTAATAAACCATATTCCATTTTATTTTCATGACGTTCTTCTCGTTTACGTTCTTTCTTTGCCCATATTTTCCACCGATTAATTAATTTTAACATTTGTTTGCATTCAGCTGCCTTTACTTTAGTTCGCTTACTTCATCTCCGGAACTTTTTGTGCTAAACATATTTTGTCACCATCTCTAAATTCCACTTAGCCTCCCATCTACATTTTCTTTACGTTGTTTCTGCAGTGAAGACTGTAGAACTTTTTTGCCTTATTGGTTTGCGTTTACTCCACCTCATTTTCATTAATTTTGTCTCCACCAATCCTAGGTCTCCTCGACTTGCTAACACCGTAAATTCCCTCCCCCATCATGCTCCTTTCGGCTCCTCAAATTCCTCATATTGTTTCCTTCCAGTTCATGCGTTCTCCGCCACTTCTCTACTCATTAAAAATGTTTCCTGTCATGTCTGTGTTTGTTACGACTATATCCTTCTAGCATCAATAACCAGTTATCTCTATTTCCGACATTATTTTCTTTAACTCTCTGAACTTCCGCAATTTTTACTCTATAACCAATTCTTACACCTCTATCGTTCGTATACTTTCATCTAAAGTGCTTTTTTTTAAATTCACTTCAATAACACTTCCCTAATTCTCACTACTCTTATACTCCCTTTTCTCTCGCTAACTCCATTTAATCAAGCATGTCCTTAGTCATTTATCTTACATCATACATGGTTGGTTGGTTGTTAGTGATTCCGGGCGCGTCAACAGCTTTGGTCATTAGTCCCGTTAGTGTAGTGCATGTTTTCTTTCGGGATATGCACGGTGATCTTTCCCCGCTGGATGGCGAGATCCGGCAGCGACCTACCGTCGGCTAGCGGGGTTTCCCCCTAACCAGCACTCCCACCAGCGGGGCACCGCCCCGGCCGGGACAAGCTCTAAGCTGCGCGTGACAGGCGACACTGGTCTGAAGCGGAATTGAGAGTGTAGGGCGGAATTGATGTTAGAGCGTGGATTTGCGAGGTTAGGGCTTGAGGCGGTTTTTGTTAAGTCATTGTTGAGTTGTTTTAGTTATTTTTAGTAATTATAGTACAATTGTTTTTGTATTAACACTTACAATTCAAATTTCCCACATTTTTTAAAAAATGTTCCGTTAAAGTACATTGGAGCTGTTTGTTTATTGACAAAATTTTAGTTTCTCGTAGTTGTATTTTCCGTACGTTCGTAGTAGTTTTGGCATTCTTTGCACTTATAGTTATATTTCCTAATTAATATTCTTTTGTTAAAGTATTTCTTATTCATAGCAGCTCACGCAAACAATCAGACAGATGGCAATACAAAGAGTAACACAGTAGCATAGCTAGAAGTGCATTGGTTTCGGCAACTGTTTCTTTAAGTTCTCATTTCAACCGCTACTGGTTCACAGCACTGTCGCCTCTTCCCGTTCCCATTCCCGTTCGCGGGTTTTTAGGGAGTTTTAGCGCCAGGCGTAAGGAGATACCCTTAAACACTATTGATCACGTGACTATCGAGTTTATAAGGTCGTAATGAACAACGTTCAGAAGAGTTTTAGCAATTGCGACATTGCGTTATGCATTAAAGCAAATGAAGCATTTCAAACGTTGAACAAGGAAGTTGCATAATATATCAAAGAGTGTAGACCAAGTGCTGAGACATTTAAACCACGATACGAGACAAGAGTATAACAAACCTACATTTCGCGGATGAGAGTGAGCAATAAGAACAGATAAGACCCCAGTCATGGCAAACAGCAGTTTATTGCGGTGGTATATTTACATACACCTCACTGGCACCTGACGTAACCCAGCTTTGCCAAGGACTGTTCTCCGGAAGAGATTTTGCAGCGGCCATCAGACGAGTTAGCGATACACGAAGCGCACAGCGGTCAGGGAAGAGGGCGGGAATCTGCTAGCAGTACCCCGGAAGGTCGATCTGAACTAGCAAGGTGGAGGAGTGTTGGCAGGGCCAGTTTGGGCCTATCCGAACCGACTACGGGTGAAGGGAGGTCGGCAGAGCCAGTTTGGGCCTATCCGAACCGACTACGGGTGAAGGGAGGTCGGCAGAGCCAGTTTGGGCCGATGCAACCGACTAGGGGTGAAGGGAGGTCGGCAGAGCCAGTTTGGGCCTATCCGAACCGACTACGGGTGAAGGGAGGTCGGCAGAGCCAGTTTGGGCCGATCCGAACCGACTACGGGTGAAGGAGGTCGGCAGAGCCAGTTTGGGCCTATCCGAACCGACTACGGGTGAAGGGAGGTCGGCAGAGCCAGTTTGGGCCGATGTCAACCGACTAGGGGTGAAGGAGGTCGGCAGAGCCAGTTTGGGCGACGGAGGAGTGGAAGGTCCGTGCACACGAGCGACGAGCTCACGAGTAGCATTCGTCCCCTGGCTAAGCGGAGGCCAAGCTGCTTTACTGCTGAGACGCTCATTCCGAGGCGGAGCTACGCAATACGCTTAGGCGGGCGCCAGCTGTCTGCTACACCTACAATCGCTGAGCAGGGGGCGCTACCGCCCTGTTGTGGAGCAGCCTTAGGCGTGGGGCCACCGCAAGCGCCGTTCCCAAGTGCGCGCCCGCCGGCCCTCCGTCACCCGGGCGGCGCTGGGGCGTTTATGGCCGGGCGCGCAGCTGCCGTGCGCCGCGCGAGATTGGAGACGCGAAACCTTTCGAGCGCCGCGGCGCCACGCGGGGCTTCCGCCCGGCCACGCCCCCTTGCCACGCCCCCCTCCCCCCGCGGCAACGCCCACAGAGGGCCGCAATTCCACCGCTCGGAAAAAAATCCTCCGTTGTTGGTTGATTGATTATTAGTAAATCCGGGCGTGTCCGCTGCTAAGATAATTGATCCCATAAGTGTAGTGCGTGTGTTTTCCTCGGGAGGTTGGGTGGTAGGGCGAGGTTTTCCCCAATTAGGGTGATGCCACTGCAGCGCCTCTGACCGGGAGGTCCTAGGTTCCTGACGGTGGCAACAGTTTTCGATTCTTTTCAGCTAGGTCGAATTCAGTCGCTGTCTGGAGGAGAATTCTAGCGGCCGGCTGCTCTGATCGGTAGTTTTCCGTGGTTTCTCCGATCAACACCAGGCAAATGCCGGAGCAGTACCCTACCAAACGGGCCTGGGACCGCGCGCAATCTTTTCTTCCTCGTCTTAAGTGACATAAGGAATATTTCGTCCGAAAGAGTTATTCATTTTTAGGATATTTTGTATTGGGAATATTACGGAATGACCATTCAAAGCATTGGTAAATGCATACATTCAGAACTTCAGTCATTGATAAATCTACACGAAAAAAATACTCCATATTGGGATTAATACAAACACACCTGTACTATCTTCATTCCGTATCTGAAAGAAAATTATTACTGCGAGATACATTGGAATATCTTTAACTATGAAGCCAAATGCTGATTAGTTACAAACGTTTATTTTTAAATAAAGGGGAAACACTCTATAGACGATGCGTTATTTTTAATTCATTTCTTAATTCTTGTTTGTTCAAAACTTTGTTGGACAATCTCAAACAATGCGCCCCGAATGATGGCAAAGGCCAGCAAAACATCGATAAATCGATACTTTAATTTATTATCAGACGTTTTCTATGCCGAAAACATCGACAAAAAACATCTATGTTTAAATATTAATGTGTCAAGTATGATGAAACATTTCAAAGTAAATGTTCTGGTTCTGATGTTATACGTAACACGTCAATATTAGTTTACAATATATTCAGCCCTAAATTAGACCATCATCTTAATTTTCAAAATAATTTTCAATGTAGTAAAGGATCAAATCGTAGTTTAACGATATAGCCAGACACAAAATAATTTAAAAAAGGTAACAACACAGCAGAAAGGTTGCGAATACCAAACGGTTTCGTGCCCCATGGGGATCCAGAAAAGTGATAGTTGATTGCGAGCAATCCACAAATAAAATAGATAGTGGAAATTTTATTTATACCATCAGAATTTTATTGAAAACATTGATGTTTCTGCACAAATATATCGTTGTGAAGAAAACATCGTATGCAGTATATCGATGTTTCTGTTCGAAAATATAGATGTTTTAAAAACAACTTATTTTTTCATCCCTGTCACGGAACGCCATTTCTGCCGTCAGGGCCCACTGTACAGCGGCGGGCGTTTCGCAGCCGGAGATTTCCGCGGAGCTTTATGAAAGTCTGCAGGGGGAGGCAATATTCGCGAGAGAATTCCGAAACGCGCTTCTATAAATTCGAAATCACGGAATTTGATTTTGCGAACCGTGCTACTCGTTTCGTTTTTAGATCTGGATAAATTGCGAAAGGAACGTAGCACTGACAAAGTTTACTATGGGGCTTGATGAAAAACGAGAAATACTTGGAGGAGTGTGTGCTTCGGAAAAAGAGTTCCAAGCTTGTTAGTAAGCAAGTTCGAAATAGTGTATGAGGATACGCATCATGAAATATGTTCATTGCAACAATATCCTAGATTTGAAATCCATTTGGGCACCAATAGGTTTCTTTTCTTATCTTACCGATTTCAACACCTGATACCTAGGCTTCTAAAATCCAACGAAAAGTATACTTCGGTCCTAAAATGTTGGGTTTATAGGATAAAGCATCTTTTGCAAATTCGGTAGTGTTATAGCCTACGTGATTACAATTTTATTTACTTTGTAGTTATAATCTAAATGTTAATTTATTATGTTTGTATTGTATTCTACATTTTTCTCAAATCATTCATCATTGTTCGATATTGATATTTAACTTTTTTTGTCTTTTAATTATTTCCTTACATTTCTAAACCATTCACCATTTTAACATCCTTTAGTTTTGCGCACAAATTTCATTTCACTCGTTTGTATCCTTTGCAACGCTCCTTTTGCAGAAATCCATCAAGAATTCTCTTAATTCAACAATGCACCGTATTTTGAATCCTTACATTTTCAGAATGTGTATGAAACGTTACTTGACAGAAATTTTCTCTTTAAGTATTGATCTAATAACTAATACCACACGCTTATGAGCATTCCTCGTTGTGAAATGAACATAAGTAACTTGAAAGGGAATATTCAAAACTTGACATGTCCACTTTGTAAAATATGACTTGTAGTACGGCGTATGCCAAGCATTTCATTTCCAGGAAAAGTGCAGTGATACTTTACGATAAAAGATTAACTCATTTCAATAAATGTAGCCTGGTAAAATTTGAATTATATTTGTTTTTACTTTCCTTTATAGAGAGCGAAGTGTGCATCAGGTTTTAAATGTTTGCTGTCTGCATGGAGATCCCCACGCTCAGTCTTCACCTCGTGCGAGTGCTTAACGCAGTGCGCTCTGGTTGCAGGAGGAGGAACTGCGCTGCTCGGGCGACCCCAAGTTCTCCCACCTGAACGACGACCTGCACGTGGAGATCACGGCGTTCGCGCCGCCGGCCGAGGCGCACGCGCGCATCGCCTACGCCCTGGCTGAGGTGCGCCGCTTCCTCGTGCCGGTGAGTGCCACGACATGCATGCGCAGCGCTAGCGCCGCACACAGCCCCTACCACCCATGACATCGGAACGAGCAACGGCTCTCGGCTGTCCGGGTGACCCACTGGCACTTCACCTCACCCGGACAGCCTTCACATGCTCCGGCACAACCCCTACCACCCATGACATTGGAACGAGCAACGGTCTCGGCTGTCCGGGTGACCCACTGGCACTTCACCTCACCCAGACAGCCTTCACATGGCTCCGGCCACAAACCCTGCCACCCATGGCATTGGAACAAGCAACGGCTCTCGGTTGTCCGGGTGACCCACTAGCACTCCGCCTCACCCGGACCGCCTTCACATGACTCCGGCCACAAACCCAACCACCCATGGCATTGGAACAAGCAACGGCTCTCGGTTGTCCGGGTGACCCACTAGCACTCCGCCTCACCCGGACGCCTTCACATGGCTCCGGCCACAAACCCTGCCACCCATGGCATTGGAACAAGCAACGGCTCTCGGTTGTCCGGGTGACCCACTAGCACTCCGCCTCACCCGGACCGCCTTCACATGGCTCCGGCCACAAACCCAACCACCCATGGTATTGAAAGGAGCAATGGCTCCCGACTGTCCGGGTGACCCACTGGCACTTCACCTCACCCGGACAGCCTTCACATGACATCGGCCACGCAAGCCTACGATCGCGGATGGGGACTTGATGACTAAATCGTCACATGTCTGTCAATTGAATTGGACGTTTTTTCTCTGGCAATCTGTCAAATGGTAAAAAGTATTGATCAAAATATCCTCCAATTACAGCTAGCTATAACAAAAAAATCGAATTTTCCCATTAGTGAAATTTACACTACGTAATTTTCACTACGTATTTCATTTTCAACATTCAAATTCGTGAATATGCACATTGCACTATTCCATGAAAACAAAAAACAGTATAAGCGTTAAAAAACTTAAGGACAAATGGTATATTTTAGCTTGATTTTATCTTCAAATTTGCTAATAATATAAAGCTTTATACCTCTGAATTGAAGAAAAAATACAAATAGGCTTTTTTCAGCAATTGTAGGCATTTTCTCAGGACAAATGTTTAATAACCAAAGTTGCATTATGAAAGTCTGTCCAACGCATAATTACCAACACATCTTTTGGGGTGTTTATGTGATTTTGTTCTCCATATATACACGAATAAAGGTATTCTATATTTTATTTTAAAGAATTTTTAGAATTTATTTTAAAGGAAAAGGAGAATTTATTATAAACTGTTTTTACATTAATATAAACGATTTCTGTCTTGTGAACTATAACATTCCTGCGCACGGATTGGAAGAGAAATGGGTCACGTCAAGGCACAGTAATGGCGGAAGCCTAGACTAAGGTGAACCGTAAACCCGAGATCAGTCTATTTATACATAAAGAGAGAAGTGAAAGCGTTGTACGCCACTCTAAAGCATTTTCCTCAGAAACTATTAATGTTACAAAATTCGTGATTTTTAATGTAATTGAATATAAATTTTGTGATGTAGTGAACTATTTTTCTACCCTCTGTTTAGCCCAGTTAATGAAAAAAAATCTGAATACAATGAAATTTCTTTTTGAAATTGTACCTATGCAAAATAGCAACATATTTAAAAATTTCGAAACATGCCCTTTAATTTATAGTTTACAAGTAAGAAATTGTGACATTTAATTAGTCTACCAAGTTTAATGTATATAGAATGCATTATTTGTGCGAAAATTGCACTTGAATATGAAAATCATTCAATTAATCAAAAATCAATTAATTAATCATTATGTCACTATTTACTTTTTAAATCAAATGCCACATCTACTAATTACAAAACAATTGTCACTTTCTTCTGATATTTACAATAAATAACTTTATTCCTGAGGTGAATGGCGTGGATCTTGCACCAGTAATTACAATTATTTCCGAGGAAACCACAACTTTATTTTCACTCGTTGTCTTTGTAAAACGATTGCCATAAAACGTTTGTTGCCAAAATCCTTTATTGTACACATTTTGTCGGGAAAAAGAGTTGCCTAAGCACAAAATGCGAAAAAACACACATAATTCTCATAGCCAAAAATTTAAACAGAAAAATTTGTACACATTCCGTGAAGAAAGACAGAGCATCACATCTTTACTGAGTAGCTAATATACCTTAAAGAAGATGTTCTTCACAAAAAAATCCCGAATTTATCCCGCGAATGAAGGAAAAAAAGACTAGAACAGAGAAAATGGGGGTAACCTATTTACTTAAAAGGGTTTTAATTGCTATTTAAACCATTCAAATGGTCCAAAGATGAGAAAAGTTTACATTTTCTCGAAGACGAACATTTGGAGATCTTTTTTAGAAAGAAAACAAAAAATCACATTTTTAATCAAAATTATCTACCATGTGCTTAATAGCAGAGCAATTTAACCTATACGCCAGAGCGGGTTTACAGATAGAGGTACTTCTTTAAATAACACATTTCACATCAGCAATGAAAACTTACCTATATACAAGAAAGTTTCGGTAATAGACTGACTCCCCCCATACAAAAATTGTAAGGGAAAATTGAATATATGGCGTTACAAAAATAGTGGTAATAATATGCGCATGTGTTTTATTGTTGGATAAAATTCGCTCACAATTGCATCTGAACATCGTATTGCCTCTAGGAACAGACAAATTTCCAACAAATTTCCATCTAAATTTTGGGTAAGAGGAAGTTGTTTTGAGACAACCGGTTTATTTCAGAATGGTAAGTGTTTAAGCTTACATGATTCTAAGATAATAAAGGAGACGTGTTCATTAGAATATTTTTGAGAAACGTTTTAATAATATAATACAGGTTTTCTGCGATATTATGAAGATGATATTCCACAAAAAAGCTATGTGGTCAAAATTATATCTACTTTTCTTAACGTTTCCTTGCTAAGATTGCCACAAAACATAAGAAGAAACATTGTCAAAAGTAAGAAAGTGTGATTATGCAATCACAAAAAGTATTGTTTTGAAAACGCGGATTTCGGATGAAATAAATTAAATCAGGCGAAATAAACGACTCCCTAATATTTGATTTTAGTATTAATATTAAGACGAGAAAAATCGAATAAAAACGTGAAGAAAGCAAGAAGTGGAATTGCTTCTATATTATCGTGATTTGATGAACTAATGAACGTTATAATGCGTTGCCACTACATTGTAAGACTGACAAATACAAATAATAACCTACTACTGTAGACGTGAAACAAATTTGACGGAATTGAGAAGAAATCTACAGAAATGACTCAAGCCTTTTAAATAGTTTCCTTTTCTTCCAACTCATGTTGCTTTGTCCTAAACACCTAAACACTCATGTAACCGATGTTACATGATAATTGAAAATACAGTTGGTTTCAATATACTTATTTAAATTAAACCAAACATTTAGTTCTTGAAGTAATGCTTTAGAAGCATCGTCTTCAATAATACACTTGGAGCAAATGAACCGGCAAGTGGATCACACACCGTGTTTGTTCACGCGTATTGTTAGCCAAAATTTTGTAAGTTTCACTTGGCGTCACATACCCAGTACTTAAAAAAGTACAGACCTTATCGTGAATAAGATATTCACTTTCTGTACATGTTTGCATGGTCATGTCCATTCTAAACATAATTATAATCTCACACTGACAGACTTGCCCTCACCATGTGACAAAACGACGATCGGCTGCAATTCGTAGAATAAAATAATGAACAAATTACGTTAGATAAGTGTTCATCTACTAATTTCGAGATATTAACATATTATTTTTGTACGAAAAAATACAAAAAAATTGTTTTTTGTGCGATAATTCATTTAAAGCAAAAATTACGAAATTTTGTTCAATAGAAAGCTCAAACTTCTTTAAACAAAAATCCATCATGTTTTAAATATTTAAATCTTGTGCAATGTTAATTCTAAAAGCTGTTCAGAGAATACACCTAAGCAAACAAGTGTCCAGCTGGCAACTCGGTCCATATCCATCATCGAGGCCAAATAACATTAAAAGAGACACATTGAAATAGTGGCAAAATAGTTCCGAATCTAATTGTCTCTGTGAAATACTCAACGTCTCTATTATTGGCAAAATGTTCTGGTCGGGTAACAAAAGACAACGCCACTCTTTGAAACTTTCATACATGTATTTCGAATGTACCTGGAGTAAACTAAATATGATTTTACGTGAAAACGAATCACAGACATAAAAAGAGGTGAAGGAAAGAGGGAGTTCATTGGAGGGAGTGACCTATAGCGACGACCACAACAAACAGCTCTTTCATGTACACAGACTGTTTCCCAAGCTTTTATTACATTTCATGGTTTCACTCAAAACACGAGAGAGCTTTGACGTGTTTCAAATTTTATTAATTAACCTCACATACCTATATTACCTGTCAATGTTTTACTGTGTATTAAAATTATGTCCTAGAACACTTCATGCAACACATCACTGTTTTCAGAAAACACGAAATAATTTCAATGTATGCTATTAGTCATTGTAGTCACTTCTTTAGCCCTCGGGGATAGCTCTTGGTCAGCGTGCTTGCTTTCCATGACGCAACCCCGGGTTCGATTCCTGGTCGGCAAGATTATATTTATTGTACGTTTTCTTTGCAATGTCCCAGTATATGTTGTGAGAATTCTGATGTGCTATTGTTGACGTTCTTATGAGAAGAAATAAAAGAGGTCATCTTCGTCAACGTATTAGCTTTATTAAGATAGCCGGCTTTCAACGGCTTTGCCGTCATCGTCAGTCTACAAGATACAAAAAGATACAACAAAATTATAAATAAATACACAATAAGATAGATAATTAAATTACAATTAATGGATACATATAAAGTTTTTACAGTTAAGTACAGAGAGCAGATAACATTTTAAAAAAAGAAATGCAACGGGAGGATTAGTAACAGTTGTAATTAAACTTAAAAAAATCAATAAAGAAAGACACATTATGTGATTGCAAAAGATAAGGAAATTATAGCAGATAAAATTGCAAAAATGAAGTGGACTGTAGACTGCTGTTATCTGTATTAATTCCAATTAACCAGCAATTGTGCCAGCAACGATGCTAACAACGCATTAACCAGCAACGATGTTCAGAATTCTGATACATCGAATGCAATGTTGGTTTGCATCCTGACACATGCTTCCTAAGTAATTAATAGTCTAGTTTGATTAAACGATGGAGCAAAATAATACACGATAATGTCTATCTAAAAAACCTTTTATACAATTGCAAACCGTTTTTATTTCATTTTTGAACATAAATATAATTATACAATATATACATATGATTTGTTAAGGTTCATAAAGATTGATATCCTTACTGCCCATCATACGGGATGTAGTTACTCTATGAGGGAGAGGAAAAATCAAAAACTATTTCTTTCATGACTAGAAAAGGATACCAAAAAATATACTAAAATATTAAACATTTTGGAAAACAAATTTCTCTGTGCATTAATGCGTTCATTATGGACACTACTGGTACTTTTCGCCAATTACTAGGCGAATTACGTAGTGAACTTGTATACCTTTTAGGCATTCCACTTGCCTGTGAGGTGAGAAAACTGCTTAGGAGGACGTGCAACTTTTTTATCATCTCTCTCTGTAAAGGTTCCCCCACTGCTGAGGCAAGCTGGTGCTTTGTGCCAGGTGCGGCCGTTCTGGCACTTGCCGGATTCCCATTCCCCACGTCAATGTAGCCCGCGGGCCCCCATTTATCGAGTGTACTTGTCACCTGTGTCCGGCGAAGCCCGTGGGTTCATCGTCGCTGGCCTCCGGACGGGAATCAGATGCCTCCCAAGGGGCGCCACTGCTGTGGCTCGAAAGCCCAACTACTGCGTTTGGAGCACCGCAGATGATGGGAGGATTGATTGATTGATTGATTTTTTCGTGTTTCCTGGCGCGTCAACTGCTTTGGTCATTAGTTCCGTTAGTGTAGTGCTTGTTTTTTCTCGGGAGATGGCGGTGATCTTCCGGGATCCGCTGGATGGCAAGATCGTTGGCTAGCGGGGTTTCCCCTAACCAGGACTCTCCCACCAGCGGGGCACCGCCCCAGCCGGGACAAACTCTAAGCTCCCGACCGCTCTCCCGGAATATGTGGTAGTGTAGTGAATGTTTGTGTAAGTGTGTGTGTAAGGAAAGGATAGGAAAAGGAAGGGTAAAGAAAGATCGCGCGCGGTACGTGGCCCGTTTGATAGGGTACTCCTCCAGCATTCGCCTGGTGTTGATCGGAGAAACCACGGAAAGCTTCCGATCAGAGCAGCCGGTCGCTGGAATTCTCCTCCAGACAGCGACTGAATTCGACCTAGCTGAAAAACTAGTGTCGAAAATCCTGCCGCCGTGGGGAGTGGGAACCTGCAATGACATCAGTTGACGCACTGAGCTACCGCTCCTCAACGACTTTCAATGATAGTTAAACATGTAAAATGATCTCCTTCGCAATCCACAGAGAATGTCCACTTGGGCGAATCAAACGCCTTCCACCGTTGCGGCGCCTTTCCTTTCCCTCCATCGCCCTCAACGGCGCGCCTGGCGGCGCACTTTTGAACTACTCTGATGGCGCTACTTTGCATGATATATTGCGCGCGACCGCCCCGGAAACTTCGTCGCCCCCGCGGGCGCCACGTGACGAGTTGGCGAAGTTGCCCTCCGCCGGCGCTAACGCCCGCCGCAGGGCGAGCGCGTGGAAAAAACGCAGCGTTTTAAGTAAGCGACCGCATCACTTACGCGCGCAAACAACAGAAAGGCCTCGAGGCGAGGCGAGGCTGAATGCGGCGTATCGCGGACGAGTATCGAAAAGATGAGCACTGCTGTGCAGTCGGGTCAACCAAAGGAGACACGGAAGAATACCACAGACGTTTGTTTTCCTGGTTTGGCTAAGGAGTATTCTCTAGGGCACGTCTTTCTTCTAACGGGGATAGTTGATGGATTAAAATTCATGAATACTGAGATTATAGTTATATTGCGTATACGTTCAGTTTTTGTCCAAGTATTTTACAAGGAACAAACGTTATTTAATTGTTGGTGGTAAATATCTTTAAATAATTCAACAGCAATAGTTGAATAAGGTATGTGCTAAAATACAAGGACCAAAAATGAAAGTGAAAACAAAGAGACATACAGCCACTTCAATAATAGAGTTACACAGTTACATTTGTTGCTGGTTCGGATCAAAGGCCACTGTTGCGGAACATGGAAAAGGAATAATACAAATTGAGTCACAGAATAACTGTTACAAGACATTAATTGATTCACTTATCATTAACAATTTAAATCACAACGTATTCAGTGCACAAACAGTGTATATCCACGGATGATCACTACTGTGTTAATATCATTTATGGAAAGCTACCTTTCTTATCCACCTAGTGTACAAAGATTGTATGTTCGTATGAGAGGAATCATGCTTTACCCAGAAACCAAACACTGTCACTGCGTAAGTACATGCACGTTTACTAACTTTCAAGATTGACTTTCTTCAATTTATGAAATCCGAACATACAATACGTGTGCATTAAACCATCGCTTTATAAAGACAAGAGCAATGCATCATTTTTTTAAGTTCATAATACATTTCATTTTTAATAATCCTCAACACTAGTAGTATTCAATCAAACATCTCTTAGAAAGATAAACGATATGCAAAATAATATTTATGCAATTTGTCCCCACTATAGTGTGTCTATGCGTCATCAAATAACAAAAAATCAACATATATTATTTTCAGCAACCATAGAACATGTGTGCACTTAATAAAAAGTTAAATTGTAAGACTTCGTGGAGGCGATGGCGGGGCACCGGCGCGTCGCGAGGCGGTGCAGACGCCGAGAATAAGGAGCCACCGAATCTCGTCGCCTGAGGTGGGCTGGTCGGGTCGGGGGGGTCGGGGGTCCTCCGGGCGGGGGGGGGGGGGGGCGAGTGAAGGCGGGCGCAGCTGGTGCGCGCGCGGTAATTGTCGGGAGGAGCTACGGCGGCTTCCTCCGGCGGAGTGACTCCGGTTGCAGCCCGTCCGCCCCTCCAGTGTCGGGCTCCGTATCTCCGCCCCTTTGTCCGCGTCTCCCGGTCTCCGTTGCCCCGCCCCTCTCCCCCGGACACTCCCACCCCCGCGCTTCTAAGTCTCGTCCTCCCTTGGACGCGTTGCCATGACGCTTTCACCTTGAACGTCGCTCGGTTCAAGGTCAGCCCTTCTGCCTCCCCTTCTAGGGGTTTTCATTTTGATAATTGCTCTGGGGAATGGAATGGTCCACTATGACAAGGTACATAAGATTTCCAGCACGAAAAACTCTGATAATATATATTTTTAGTTACCTATATCTCATACCATTGGCGTTGACTCAGTTCTATGATTGTTTTTCATAGAACAATATTTTAATTTCGGACACTAGGGATCTCAATTATGCCAATAAATAAAGCCTTCTTTAAGATTAACTATGCCAAATCATTACATCACCAATTTTTTTAAATTTGCATTTTGCTTCCAATTTGTGCGTTTTTCGCGTATTATCATATTGTGATATGTTTTTTCAATCTCTATTTACATTTCAGGTCATCGCATTTTTGTAGTGTCTAATACCTCTTCAACTACTTATTAAACAGTTATAACTATTAATCTTCACTATGCATTCATTTCTGCTATTTTCATTCCTTTCCTCCTCTCTTCGATTTTGAAATTGCCTCTGAAATTACACTATTCGGTTAGCTCTTCTACTTACACTCTACATTACTATTACGTTAAATTTGATCTTTTTCCCCACATATTTCCTGAAAACTCAAATAACTCTGTAAAACAATAAAGTAATTCAACGCCACCTCTGCATGTAATCCTAAAATACGTCTTACCATACTCTACCTCTCCTTCCCTCTTCCTCTCTGCCTTTCCCTCGGTCCCTCTCAGTGACTCTTCCTTCTTCTCTTTCTGCCTCTCCTTCGTTATCCCTCAGCCTCTCCTTGGTTCTCCCTCTGCCTCTCCTTCGTTCTCCTCCTGCGTCTCCTTAGTTTTCTCTCAACCTTTTCACCGGTAGCGGTAGCTCAGTGCATCAACTGATGTCACTGCAGCACCTCTGACCGGGAGGTCCTAGGTTCGGGTCCTGACGGTGGCAGGATTTTCGACACTAGCTGTTCAGCTAGGTCGCATTCAGTCGCTATCTGCTCTGATCGGCAGTTTTCCGTGGTTTCTCCGATCAACACCAGGCGAATGCCGGAGCAGTAACCTACGAAACGGGCCACGGACCGCGCGCGATCTGTCCTTCCTCTTCCTTTTCCTGTCCTCTCCCCTTACACAAACAGTTTAACTAACATGCACCACACTATCACATATTCCGGGAGACCGGTCGGGAGCTTAGAGCTTGTCCCGGCTGGGGCGGTGCCCCGCTGGTCGGAGAGTCCTGGTTAGGGGGAAACCCCTCTAGCCGACGGTAGGTCGGTGCCGGATCTCGCCATCCAGCGGGGGAAGATCACCACCATCTCCCGAGGAAAAAAACATGTACTACACTAACGGGACTAATGACCGAAGCAGTTGACGCGCCCGGAAACACGAAAAAATCAATTAATCAATCAATCAATCTCTTTCTTTCCTTCGTTCTCCCCTTTTCCCTTTCTCTTTCTTCGTTCTCACTCTTGGCTTCTCTGTGTTCCTGTCTCTTCTCGTTCTCTCTCTCTCTATCTCTGTCTGTCTCTCTCTCTCCTTGTATTGCACCCGGTCTTGTCATTTATTTCTTTTTTGTATCCCCTGTTCCCTGCACTTGTGCCCGCGCTACTCCCCGATCGTCCCCCACCCTTTGCCTGCTCCGTGTCTGCTTTCACCACTTCGCAGCCGCTTTCCCCACCACCATCGCATCTTGACCTCGCCGCCATGTGCATGTAGTCGCCATCTGCTCCGAGAGCAGCGCCGCCACGCAGCTCGCCAACACGACAGCTTTGCGCTCTTCCGCCCTGCCCGCGCAGTGAAGTTGGCCCTAACGCACCCGAGGAGGTTAAGCCGTTTCTCCGGCGTGCGCCAAGTTAACTATTAAAACAGACAGCTTACGATCCTCGGACCGCAATTTGCAGCCACGTGGAGGAAGTCGTGCGGTTCACGACTGTTAGAACGAGTCTCGTTACGCATTTCATTGTACCTGCCCCGCAGCTCGCGAAAATAACAGGGAACCAAATAAAGGAGCGCTTCTTTCTCGGAACGGCCGCCGACGGGGATGTTCCGAACTAACGCCAGAAGCCAGCCCCTGGTCACGTGACCTGCTCTCACGAAGTTCATCCATATGCCTGTTTTGTGCCCCACTTCTTGGGATGAAGCAAACCGCACTTGGCAAGTCAATGTGCCCTAGTTTGAGAGAAACGCAAACGAGAACTGGAGAAGTGAATATGAAAGTTTCATTAGCGGAAAATTTTGTAGCTCGAGATCCGTGAAAAAAAAAATGAATTTCTTTTCTAATGATGTATAATTTGAGAAATTCATTAAGCTAATGCCCAAGTATGTTGGCTCATACTAACTGGTTTCCCTTTTTCTTTTTTTTTACTTTTTGTTTATACATTTAAAAAATTAATTTACAATCGTTTAGGGTATATTCATTTTAGACTATCCCTTGGAAACATGAGACATAATTTCATCCATCAGGCATTTAGAATTCAGTTTGTGCTGTAAAATTGCATTAATTGTTTTGGGCTCACAGTGCGACCGCTCATAGTCATTTAAAAGTATTTACATAAGAAATAACTTATATTTGAGAGAATTAGAAACTTTCGACCGTGTGATTTCGTCATCCTTCACAATTACTATTAGTACAGGTTCAGTGAAGTACAGATTTCTATCAACTGATATATTGAACGTCATTTATCGTCTTCGCCACAACTAGAGTTCCACTGGAGTACAATAAACGACTATCGAGTAGCAGAGATGTTTACAAAGGAGCTTGTGCAGTCAGGAGAATCGGATTACGGAAGTCGGTGCGTATCGCATTAGACAAACGTCAGAGGGGTTCGCGACGCGCATTTGAACAGAAGAGCGTCTTCAGCAGGATTCTGAGGTTACGCGCGCTCATGAGCCGATTAAGGTATTACAGCGGAGTAATCTGGCAGCCAATACCAAGGCGGATTCCTTTGAGCTTCTATAGTCCTTGGAGTTAGTGACAAAGCAAGTTTTTCGTGTTTCGGGCGCATCGACTTCTTCGGTCTTTTAGTTATAATAATAATAATAATAATAATAATAATAATAATTATTATTATTATTATTATTATTATTATTATTATTATAAAATTGTCGTTATTTGTGGCGAGGTGTTGCTCAGGTGTTGGGGCCTGCTCTTCCGCCTAATTACTTTCATGAATTTACAAATGCAAAAAATTTCAGTTGAGGCGTTCGGAGGTAATTAATATTAACTGAAATTTCGTGTCGCAGAGGAAAAAAATTAATTTGTGCCTACCATTGCACACGGACTGGGGTCCTATTGTTGGAGAACTGTTCCGACTGCTATTGATCGGAGAAACCACAGGTGATCCGATCAAATCAGTCCATCAGAACAGCCTGTCCTGACTGAGTTCAAGCTACCTATGTAGCTTGTCGAACAATCGGGGACTCGAACTCTCTGACCTCCCAGAGAGCCTGAGCAATCTCTGAGCCGTCTAGCTGGTACATAGCCTCCTCCACGTAACTTGCAACTTGAAATACATTTATAATATTTCGCATACATTTTATATTTAATGATACTACTATGTTGAATGTTGGTGTGGGGAAAGATTTTACGTAAATTTATTAACGTATATATTGTCTAAATTATAATAATTAGATTCTTCATGTTGTATTAAGAATCAACTTCTTGTATTCTCGCTCGAAAATAGAAGAACGCAAATTTTTAATAAAATTTTTGCGCATGTCAGCTTTAACAATTCCCTCATATTCTCAACAAAAACAACTTCAATTATTAGCTAAAAGCATAGTTCTCCTTCCAAAAGACTGTACGTATTTTCTCTATTTTCTATTAAATTTACAAAAGTTACAAAATTTTGAAAAAGGTGAGAGAGAGAGAGAGAGAGAGAGAGAGAGAGAGAGAGAGAGAGAGTGAGAGAGAGTACCTTTCTAAATCATATGTAGTTTTTCTGGAAAACTCAAAAATTATCTGTAAATATATTACATGTTCTCTTGTGAATTAAAAATTTAAAACGTATAAAGAGAGTGAGCAAAAATAAAAATGCCCAAAGTTAGGAAATAAAATATTGGATATTTTAAGTTTAAACAAATTACACAGCGGTTTTCATAAAATGGAAACAGAGCATTCAAACTGACCTATTTTTTTTTAAAATGACATGTTTTATAGTTAATGATGTGATAAATAGAGCCAAATCCAACAGCATATGTCTCCCCAACCAGCTGCCCCAGCGAGTTATCCGGAATCCCTCTCAACCATGTGCATGAATATCAATAGAGGATCGCGTGCGGCGCTCCCCGTGGCCTAATCCACTGCGGGATTACGCGGCCGCGGATTATCGCACGTTTCCCATTGCGAGCCGCAAGCGCGTGCGCGCGGGCGAAGCGTGAGGGCACCCTCTGCTCGCACCCGGCGTCGCCTCACCCCGCCCCGCCCCGCCCCGCCCTGCCCCGCCCCGCCTCGCCCCGCCTCGCCCTGCCCCGCCCCACCTCGCCCCGCCACGCCACGCCCCGCCACGCCACGCCCCGCCCCGCCCAGCCCCGCCTCGCCCGCCTCGCCCCGCCTCGTCCCGCCCGCCTCGCCCCGCCCCGCCTATCCCCGCCCCTTCCGCTCCGCCCGCCTCGCCTCGCCCCGCCCGCTCCGCCCGTCCGCCCGCCTCGCCCCGCCTTGCCCGCCTCGCCCCGCCCGCCTCGCCCGCCCGCCCGCCCTGCCCGCCCCTTCCGCTCCGCCCTCGCCTCGCCCCGCCCCGCCCGCACCTCCCGCCCGTCCCGCCCGTCCGCCCCGCCCGCCCTGCCCGCACCGCCCGCCCTGCCCCACCTCGCCCCACCTCGCCCGCCTCGCCCTGCCCCTTCCCGCTCCGCCCTGCCCGCCCGCCTCTCCCTGCCCGCCTCGCCCTGCCCCTTCCCGCTCCGCCCCGCCCCGCCTCTCCCGCCCCGCCTCGCCCTGCCCTCCCTCCGCCCGCCCGCCTCGCCCCGCCCGCCCCGCCCCGCCCGTCCGCCCTGTCCGCCCCGTCCGCCCGCCCGCCCTGCCCTGCCCTCGCACCGCCCGCCCCGCCCCACCTCGCCCCACCTCGCCCCACCTCGCCCCGCCTCGCCCGCCCCTTCCGCTCCGCCCCGCCCCGCCTCTCCCTGCCCGCCTCGCCCGCCCCTTCCGCTCCGCCCCGCCCGCCTCTCCCTGCCCGCCTCGCCCGCCCCGCCCCGCCCGCCCTGCCCCGCCCCGCCTCGCCCCGCCTCGCCCTGCCCCGCCCCACCTCGCCCCGCCATGCCACGCCCCGCCACGCCCCGCCCCGCCCCGCCCAGCCCCGCCTCGCCCCACCTCGCCCCACCTCGCCCCACCTCGCCCCGCCTCGCCCCGCCCCTTCCCGCTCCGCCCCGCCCCGCGGTGCTCCTTCCCGCGGCCCCCCTCACCGCGACTTCCCTCCGGCCACGCCCCCTGCCCTGCCCTGCGGCCGCCGCGCCCCCGACTGCCACTGCTCCACCCACTTGGGTGCGCTCCCGTCGCTGCAGATTCCGTCATCTCTAGGCAACGGATTCCCATGGAATTACATGTTTTTATAGGAAATAGATACCTACATTCAATATTTTTTTTAGAATTTGCAAGACATTCTGAATGTGTTGGAACTATTTTTTTATTTTACATATTTTTACATATTTTGGTATAATTACATGTTTACATATTTTACATACTACTACAGATTTTTTTTTAATATATTTATACGTCAAAAGGAAGGATGTTAATGTGATTGTATGTGATTACATTAACTAGATACCTGCATTCAATAATATTTTTAGAGTTTACAAATCATTCTGAATGGCTTGAAACTATTTTAATTTTACATATTTTTTTCATATTTTGGTATAATTACATATTTTTACATATTTTACCTACTACTTCATATTTCGTTACATATTAATACGTCGAAAAGGAACATTTCAGATGCGCGTTCGCATTATATGTTACGGAATCATCATTCTTAAAAATCATATGTAATGCTGCTTTCGTCATAATTGTCACCCCCCCCCCCGGTTACTGCGTACTTGGAAGTCAAGAATGAGAAGAATGAGCGCATTTCTGTGAACAAAAGTAATTTCAACTACTATTTTGCCCATGTTTCAACATTCGTTATTCGATCGAAAACTAACAACAATTTTTTTGCAAGAAAATTGTCTTACGCGATGTTTGATTGAGGGGGGGGATTCCCTTTAGTCACCTCCCTCACGATTCATCACTGGATACACAGTATTCATTGGAACACTGGCTTCTCGTAAACATTGTAAAATATACTATGAACATATTTTGTATTTCGTATAAAATTTTTATGTGTGGTGAAATCTAGTATAGGAATACTGCTGTGGAGGTAGAATCTACTTTCAGTCACTGCGAATGCTTGTTAAGAAGTGATTGGCGGCATACTCTGCTCGGAAAATGCTTGTAAAGAACAATTTTTAACACAAAAATGGATTTTTATTTTACATATTTTCAATCTTTCTTACATGTTTTGGAAAAAAAATAAGTACATATGAGTACATATTTTGCATTTTTTTATTACAATAAATTCCGTTCCCTAGTCATCACAAACGTCTCAGATAGATTAATTAGGGATTTCAGGCGCGTCATCTGAGAAGGTCAAATGCCCCGTAAGTGTAGTGCTTGTTTTTATAGCGTGATCTGGCGGTGATCTTTTACCCGCAAAATGACGAGATTCGGCACCGACCTCCCCGTCGGCTTCCTAAATCAGGAATCTCCCACCAGCGGGTCACCGCCCCAGTCGGAACAAGCTGCAAGCTCCCGACAAGCGTGGTGATGTAGTGTATGTATGTGTGTAAGTAAGGGTTGAAGTTAGGGCAATGAAGAGCAACGAAAGATAGCACGTGGTCCTTGGTCGGTTTGTTTGGATACTGCTCCGGCATTCACCTAGTGTTAATCGCGGAATCCACGGAAAACTACCGATCTGAGCAGCCGGTCGGTAAAATTGTCTTCCAGGCAGCAGCTGTATTCGACCTAGCTATGTAGCTAGTGTTAAAACTCTTTCCACCTTCCGGACTCAAATACTAGGATCTCCCGGTCAGAGGCAGTACAGTGTCATCATTTAATGCCCTAAGCTGGTAACGTCTCGGCATCCAGCTTCATTTTCACTCTATTATATAAATGAACTTTACGGTTCCTTACTGTTCAAACAAAGAAAGCATTAACGTACAACAATGGCTAGCGCGCTAGCTTTTCATACCGGAATCACGAGTTCGATTCCCAGATTGGGCAAAAGGAATGTTTCTTTTCACGATAATGTCCTAGTTCATATAGCTCGTTGACAATGTGAAATCTTTTCGCAAGTAGATAATCACAAATAGATGGCGTACCGGGCGATGATCTTTTTACCACAGGTCTTCCCAGCCCATGTCCGTCAGGCTGTGACACCAAGGCATTGGTTTGTCTGACGAGGCTGTAAAGCGAAGTTTAACGAAATCTGTCTTCACGAATACTGCAATATACAGTGTCGTATATTAGACTTACAGTAGATGTACTGCAAAACCTTCTTTCTACCCTAGTAGGTGAAAGGAGCGTAACGAAATTTGCGTGGTCAGACGGAAGAGCAGGCGCCATGGCCCGAGTCTCACCACGTAAAATAAGTCATTCATTCTTCATTCATTGGTTCATTCATTCATACATACAGTAAAATTGTTCTTTTTATTCCATGAACGTAAAAATTCTTGCTGCTCTATAATGCAATAGCGGAATAAATACAAATATTTAATCGCAGGCGGACTCTTTCATTGAGTCTTACTGTCGCATGACATCAGAAGTGTATTGTACACAGTGACGCATGAAGGCGACGGTTTCAATTTATTTTGTAAATATGTAGTAAGCGTTAAAGCGTTAAAATCTATTATTGAGGGTTAGAAAAAATGACAATAGTAAAAGTCCTCAACATGAAACCTACCAAACAGACAAACCATTTCAACAACAGACAAACCTCACTTGTTTAACGTTTTTTACCGATGTTTGAAACTAATGTATTTCAATTCAACGAACGCTTACGCTATTGACGCAATTTATCAAATATCACAAAGTCGTTTCAGATTATTACACATTCGGGAAGCAAGTATAAAATCCTTGTAAAAGTACTAAAATATAAAAATTACCTAAAATATATTTTTATATTCTTTTAGTAAAAGGTTTGAGTGAAAAATGGATGGCCCTAAAACTTCATTTATATACATGGGTTTTTCTAACATGGCAGTTGACATAAATCAATTGTTACTGTATCATCCAATCGAGAGCTATAACGTCACGGTGACGTCACTGTGGTGACGTTTAAGCTCCCGATTGGACCAAACCTCAACAGCTGATTTACGTCAACTGCCACGTTAGAAAAACCCAAGTATAGTTCGCAGATACTAGATCCACTCCTTTACAAGCGAGCTGTGCTTTCCACGCAATCAGCTTATCCAGCTTATCCAGCATGTGCGATATCCCGCTTGCCGGCTCCGCAACGGCTTGCCCCCCCCCCCCACATGTGTGTGTCCGTCGCCCCCCGCGCCCCGCGGTCGTCCCCTTCGGCCACCGCAGCGCCCGCGGGCCTTGCACCTGGGCCCTGGTGCGCGTGCGGGCTTTCCCACCCCTCCCCTCCCTCTCCCCACCCCTCGCCACCCACCCCTCCCCTCCCCTCACTCCCTCTCCCCCTCCCCTCCTCCCCTCCCCTCTCCCTCCCTTCCCCCTCCTCCCGCCACGCGCCCTGGCCGCTGATCCCCTTGTGCGGCTGTCAGCCGCGCGTCCGATAGACCGCCCCCCAGCTACCCCTCGCTTCCTCAGTGCCTATGTTTGACGTGCCCCGGTTTGATTGCGAGTCGCGCGGCCCCGCAGTCTTATCTCTGGTCATCGTCCGCCCATCGGCGCCGTTCCCTTCCCCCTGCGGTCGGCGACAGCTCCACCCACGCACCGCCGCGAATTGACAAACAGCGTCCCCCCCCCCCCACGGCCTCCCCTCCTGGGGCTGCGGGGAGGATTACTCGTGCGAGGCCTACAGACGTTGCTGCCGCTGCTGGTTCCACGAATGACGAAGATGGAGCTTGTTCCGTCAGAACTGATGTTGGTGCTTGGGAACGGATGGTGCTTGGGAACTGGGAACGGATTTATACGGACTAAAAGTATTTTAAATGTGTTAGTACATATGTAGTTATTTTCATCAAAATACGGAGTTCAACATGGACTTAAAATGATGAAAAAATGACCATAATAAAATAATACTTTTACTATTTATTATTACTACTATTTTTACTATTTTATTATATTTATACTGAATTAAACGATCATTGTGCTGTTTTTGGCATTTTACACTAACTTAATTGAGAGATTCATACAACTAAACCAACACATTGTATTCTGACTGGGTTGTAACTTGCATGAGAAGCTGTGTAAGTTGAATTCTGAAGTCCAAATCTCTGTGACGTCATACGATTCCCGGGAGGCAGCCTCAGAGGAAAGGAGAAGGGGTACTGAAACGAGGTGCGTTTCCCACAGACTATCGAGATCTCAAGGTCATCTGTCAAAAGATATCCAACAATTCATCACCTACTCACGACCCCCTTCCTCTCGCAAGACATGCAGATACAGGGCCTGAGGGCCGCAGACTGAATCTATTCTTCTTATAAATTAAAATTATAACAGTTTCTTAACTTGGTTTAACATTGTCAATTCTCCCTAATTTAAAAAAAAACTCTAATGTTTAAAGAATTACTGAAAATTTTTAAGCTCTTTTTGTTGAGATTCATTTTTAATATTTAATGAAATTTCACTGTTAATCTTAATACGCTACACGGACTCATTTTATAAGAAATAAGGAAAATATGTACTTTTATTCAATGATATATCAAAACCCAAAATTTTGGTAAAAGTAGCTTTTTTCAACCCTACACATTGTGAAACATAAAGATAATGCAAATTAATATCGATATTAGCTTATTTAGTAAATATGTATTTACATATAAATCCGTTCCCTACTTATTATTCCTCAAAAACGGGAAACAACTAGTGGAGTTAAAGCCAATATAGAATTTTTGAAAAGTTTGTATCTCCACACTCAGGGGTTAAAATCCCTATTCGATTTTTTGAATTTTTGGTGGGAAAATAGAATTTACGATGAACTTCGTTAATACTTTATTATTTCCCATAACTCTCAATAATCATTGCACACTCATCATTCGATATTCATCTGCGACATTACCATTTGCACCATGCCTGAAGACAGAAGTGAAGTACAGGAAAATAGAATAAATAACATCTACAAACTTCGAAACAGAGATGATGGTTTCCCAACAGTAAACAGTACGAGCCATTCTTTAGTTCTGCCAGTAAAAAGAATCTCTGGTGACTATCCCCTTGTTCTTTTCTCTCCTCTCATTACGTTTGTAGCAACACTGTGCTCTTGTTACCGTTTATTACTTACTACGTCTTTTGTGTATGCGGCCCCATTCTACCCTCAGTTTTTTTTATTTTCTTCTTTCGTTTTACTGCGCTCGACAAAAATCCATTTGGTGTGAAATTCCGACATCAAAGGACGACCGGGCGCAATTTGACCGATTTTTGAATACTTTGTGTATGTGTCTATACATCGAAGTACAACTCCATCGGTCTACCCATGTATTTGCACATGCTTTGCACTGTATTTCTGGTTGGCTAGCACGTTTTTTAAACGTGTGGTACATCGTATTGTGCTGTAAATATGTTTTGTATCAGTCAGCAAAACTTTTCCGTCTGATATGTTCTCTTCAGAAATACGCCCATAAAAATGCTCATATCGAAAATGAAACTATAGTGTCAGATGGTACTTGTCTTTGATACTTTTTTAAAGAGAAAGAAATATTTCAAATAGAAAATTTTTTTCCCAAATTTTTTTCCGTAAATCGAAAGAAACATTCGACGTAAATTCCTATCGTTAATACTCGTATTCCATATTTACCAGGACAGAGTGTATGAAATAAATATAACAAACTAATAGAGCATGTAAATAGGTTCAAAGATGATTATTTTTGCCAATGAACATATTGGAGATTTCATTCAATGGAGTTGGACATGTGACAGACACTTGAAATCATCGCATCATCGTTTGGTGTTTGGTACGTCACATCCTGCAGTTCAAGTGATTTTGTGTATCCGCCAAACACGAACACGAAACCACCAAACTCGTATGACGAGTTACTTGCCAATCAGGAGCAAATATCACACGTGTATCTTCACTATATGAAATTTCTGACATGTTCATTACCAAAAACTAATAATATCCTATCAATTTACGCTAAGATATCCAGTATAAACTACATTCTAAATTTTCATAAAATGAATTAAAAAATCTTTCACGTTTATTCCGTGAACATCCATGAAAATTCACCTAACAATATATAAGAGAAAATCTTAAAAACAAAATTTATTTTATATTTTATTATTTTTTGGGCAGTATCAACCGCGTGCAATATTTTAAAGTGGTGATTTAACCTATAACTACATGATGTTTATTGTCCGGCGAGTGTTCACACGAGAACGTCAAGTGTATGTGCAGTATTTTAGAAGAGAAACGACGCAATACAGGGCTCCTATCCTCCCAACACCGCGCCCATGTCCCATTTTTCACTCCTGAGTGGAGCCCCAACGATCGTCAACAAGCGGTGCAGAAAGCATACGATCGTCCTCGAAAGGACACGAAAACTACCGAGACTTCGCCCCGAACGCTGTTAGGGCTCGGAATCGTCTTGTTTATTCGTTCGGAACCATTCGATTTCTTTGTTCCGCGTCCTCCGCTCTCTCCAGGAAAATAATAAAGTTGAAGTGTTGTTTTATATTTATCCGTGGAGTTTTTACAGCGTACGCAGCCGCTCTCTCACTGTTGGTTCCCCATCGACAATATGGCGGCGATTCTCCTCGTAAATTGGGTCCATAAAGCGTCGTGGTTCCCAGGCGCGCCGCTAGGGTGCGCGCGCCGCGCTCCCGACGAGCACCGGGGCCAGAGCAGGCCAAGTGGGCGAGTGTGTCGACGAGTGCTTGTTTTAGCCAGAGTTGTTTCGAGTGCGCCCTCCCCACCCCCCCACCCCGCCGGCGTCGGCCGTGGCGACTGCCCGTAACCTGCCGACGAGTGTACGAGAGAGAGGGGAAGTGGAAGGATCTCTCTCGCCCGGAACTTTCGCGGCAATGCATTTAAATTGTAGCCAAGTTCCGGGAGCAAATACCTCTTCCCGCCGAAACTGTTCCTACGACTTTCACCAGGTAGTTCAGACTTTTTAGATGAGAACTCGAAACGAGATTTGCGTAAGTGCATTTTTGGGGGGAAATTTCTCTCGTTAGGGAAGACTGTATTACCGCAAAGGGTCGTGAGGCTAAAAATTGCTTAGGTCGAAAGCGATGAAGAGTTAGTTTGGAGTGGCAGATAGTCCTCTTTGAGAGTCCTGCAAACGATTAAGAGTGAAGTGAAGCAATGAATGCTTCTTTGTTAGCATTCATCTTAAAAGTCCAAGCCCCACCATCCTGTATTGCCTCTTTAACAATGGCCATGGAAATGGAGCGGTTAGTCAATAAACAAAATCGTACATTTCATCGAGCAAATCGTACATTTCATTACTTAGTGTCAAATATAATTTGAATTACCATGATATGTGATTGGCTTTTGTAAAATAGATATCTGTGTGTGATTACTCCTAGATTGACATACATTAACTTTTAAAACTCCAAATTAACAAATTGACTACTGTGATTACATCGTAATGAAATGACGATTTTTCTACGAGTAATCCTGACACTGACTGAAACAATTGCACATACATTTTTGCATTCTCGCAAAGTGACGTCCAACATCACATCCACGTATGTTAAAATACTCTCAAAGAATTTGCCCTTTTTCTGTTAAGAATTGCCAAGTACATTTAAAACTAAGAGGTGTGGATGTGTGTAAACTCGTCGAAGAACTTATGGTTACGTGTGGGAACTTTATTCCTATCCATGCATCATGGGTGTTGGCATGGAACACCGTACTATCCTTCACTTTTAAATTTAAACCAGTAAGTATATTTTGTCGACGACGTGAAAGTAATGGAGCGTTCCAACAGACTGGGGGCCCTGAATGCGTCATAGTAATTTCTCAGTGCCGACCATTTCCCACGAAAGAATTTTAATGGGTTAATAATGCGAATGAGAAATAAAATATACAGACCGTTTTATGTTTACCAGAATATATTGCAAATGTAGAAATGTATTACCAAAAACTGCACTGTATGATTAGTTAGTAACAAGCAATAAGTCTTGCCCGAAATGTTTCTGACACTCCATGGGCAATATCTAAAAATAATGGACACAATGTTCATCAATGAAAATAAATTATTTATGTGTATTAAAAGGGGATGAATGTTGTAACAGCTGCCTCAGATCAGGCGTTGGGGACATGACATTATAATAAAGCGTTTTCAAAATTTCCCAGATGATAAATGCCGCATGAACAAGGAGAAACCATTGACCTTATCGTCTCAGCTTGTCCAATTCAAGGAAGGACCGAATACATGAAGAGTCACGATAGGATGTGTAGTAACCCCCACTGGCAGATCTGTAACGTCCTCGAAGTTCCAAACAGATGCCCCAAGCGGTACGAACACTCACCAAAATCGGTGACCGTCTGTTGGACTGTGTACAATGTTGTGCGACCAACAAATTTAAACTGATCGCACGATAGGGGCAAACAAACGGGATATTGTTATCCAGTATTTGGAGAAGAAAAGAATCTACTTGTAGATATTTCTGTGCCTGGCGATCGAAACGTAGTCGTGGCAAATGAGACATCTTAAATACAAGAGTTAGAAAATCGGGATAAACAGAATGTGGAGCATAAAAGCACAACTCATCGCCATACTTATCAGGGCTCTGAGATTTGTGTGTCAAGGTGGAGTGCTTTATGAAATTATGTGTAGTAATGAAAGTCAGGAAGAGCAGGAAGGAACGTGTGGGAAGGAAAAGTCGTGAGAATGGTGGATAGATCCGAGAGATTCGGAGTAAAAATGCCCTGATGAAGGCTTGATAAAAACCCAAACGCTGGTAATTTAAATGATTTTTTTACTGACCGAAATCCTAGAAAATTCCATACAATATTATGGAATCAACGCGGTGAAGAAATCCAGCACGTGAAAAAAAATATTTTTTAGACATTTGCAAAATTCGAGATATTGTATGCAGTTCATGGCTGAACTGTTAGTTTACAGCTAGCATGTTTCATTTGTTTACTCTAAATAAAACTCTTATTGTTGTGATTTATAGGTAATTGTATTGTTGAAGTCGTATTGTTGAAAGTATTTGTATAAAAGTAATTGTATTGAATAAGAATATACGTGGTGCGTATAAAAATGCCCATCGTGGTGATGAAACAATTGAGAATCTGTTGGAAGAAAGCCAAATTTATCCTCCAATTCATTGCCAAACAATGTGCGAGCAAATGGGAAGAACAATAAAATGATCTCCTCAAACGAAATCAGAAGATGAATTAGGGAGCTAAAAGAAAAGGAAACAATGAGGAGGTTTCCTCAGAATATGTAACAGAAATGCACCATGTAGTTGAGTACATGCAAAATTTAGCACCAAAATTTTGAAGTCAATTTACTCAAATTCTTATATTTTTAACTTTAGGAACATTTATATCCAACAAAAATAATATACAAGCTTAATTGGTTTACAGCTCTATCTACAATGCCTTTAAAGTTAAAATCATGAACGAAACTACTAAAAAGGTCTGCCATTTAAATGTAAAAAAAAAACTCAAAAAATTTGTAATTTTTTCATAATTTAAAAAATTTTAAAATAAGAATTGTATTTCATATTTTTGAGCTGACTTGCATTAATAAAAGTTTAAATGTCAAATACAAAAACTCAACCCTCTAAGTACAATATTTTTTTAAAAATATGAGTATCTAAAAACCATAAAATTAACATGAGCAACAAATGGACGTCCTTCTCCCCATAAAATGTTTCTCAATTCGTTTCTCCTCAGTGGCTGAATAGAAACTGAGAAGAAAAAAACTCAAAAGAAGCTGAAACTCCTAAATTGTAACAATAACTTCTTAATTGCAATCCACATTTTGCGGTCCGCATTTGTGCAGATTCTCGCCTAACTTGAGAACTTCTGCTCCCTAAGGCATGTTTTAAGGGGTTAGAGTTCCACAACTTGCAAAGTTATGGACAAAGTACTCGCTTTTGCAGCGTATGGTGTGTTGCGGGTTGCCTTTGACACGGAGCAAAGTTGATTCGTTGTGGATCACAGATCTGAAGTTTCTGCTGGTGTCTGACCTCCCAAGCACGCTGTGGATTAGCTATACCCAACAGAGTTAAATCTCCAAATACACAAAAAAGTTCAAAAGAATGTAATTTATTAGAATACTGCTTAAGGATCGGAAATCCAGCTTTATCTCCCCCTCGATATATTTGCCTGCGTATTCAATATTTCCTGCACATTCTCATCATGTTAATTCGCATGTTTCATGCACGTTTCTCACATGTCACTTAGCATGTTTTCACACATGCTTCCAGCATTTACCATGAATGTTCTCTTGTTCATTCGCAAGTTCACTACCATGTTCTTTCGCAAGTTCACTACTTGTTTCCCTGTGTTGCAAGGTCTTGTTCACCACTCGTTAACCTGTTAAAATGAAAGGACAACATTTTACTTTAAAAGTTTTCATTACAAAATATATGTACAAAACATTTCTCCGAGGGGGGCGCTGCTGCATTGACTCTCCAGTTGGATGAAACGGGAAGTTCTGAAAATCTAGAGTACATACTTAGGGGAACGGAACTCCCCCCTTCCTCCAAAAAAAGTACTGCGAAACCTCATTCAAAAAATGTTATATCACAGAAAGTAACCCTTTTACAATTGTTTTAAGAGAGAAAATATCTTCACACTAGAATCCAACTTACATCGTTTCTAGTAGCCAGTGTGAGGATGAAGAAATCTGTCAAAAACCTGGTTTTAATAGCGATTTTCCGAGTTATAAACAACCATGAAGTGTGATGTAAAGCATTTAATCAAGAGGCAGATGTACTGCAGGTTGCACGTACGCCTATTTTCTGCCTACACAATCATCTGCGAACGTTTTTCGTCTTAAATCTGTTTCATCTAGGAGTAATTCCCTATACAGAATTACTGTTTTTTAGGGTAAGAGGTCTCTTAGACATTATAAAAAGCATTATTTTTCCTTCTCATTTTACAGATAAAGGGGTGAAAGTAGTTTATTACTGTAAGTTGTTTGCTGCATATCAAAGACTTTTCTCTACATATTAAAACGCGACAAAATGGCATAGACTTTCTCGTAGTAAAGTTTTCCAAATTCTTTCGTGTAGACTGGCGTGACAGTCTAGCCTAAGCCTCTTGCCCCATCCTCCTGTTCAAATATTCTTCTTTTTTCTCGTATAAATTACTCGAAATGTTTTCTCTTTTGCCAAGTTATATTAGAATTGAATTATGCGAAACGTTTTGTTTATGAGCCATTTAATTTGCAGGTAACGTGTAAATTCTGTTTGTACATTTTATGATTAATTAAAGATAACTAGGTAAATACTCGTCATATCAAACAAAAACACACACTAACTACAATTCTACGCATTGTACAAGCGATTGATGGAAGCAACCAACAAACACAAACTCCGTTGAAACCTTCCTTTTAGCAGAGACCAATAGGATCATGACATCGGTCTATTATCTACAAGCTACATATTAAAGACATATTAAAGAATCTCCCATCACAAACGTAATTCCTCATGTAAAACGATAAAACGGGGCTTTGAAAATGCAAATAAACCAAGATAAAACAATAGCAAAAATCTTCCCATTTAGAAAGTTTACTTCCTTTCTACACTAGTAACAAAAAATCCCCTAATCAACTGGACTCCGACAACAAAACCATAACATATATAGGTTTCCTTCAGAATACAAAACTAACCTCGAAACCCCACGTAGACATCAAAATTAAACAAACTAAAAGCAAACTATTTCAACCCCAGTCCCCCACATCAACAAACACAAATCTCTCTCATACGCAAACTCCATAATCATAAATAAACCATAATCAGTCCACTAATACGCCTTTATGTACAAACGCAGTCACTTCAAAAAAAACAAAAAACTAAATAATACGCAAATCAATAAAAACCCAAAAGTATCCAAAAACCTCATATGCATAATAATGCTAAATAGATACCCATTCTAAATATTTTAAAAAAATGACTGTCAAAATCAAGATAACCCCGACGTTCTCCCCTAGAGTGTCCTTCCCAATGTTAGATTAAGTTATCTTCGAATTTTAAGTAATTTAAGGCAGTACACACATTTTTACAAGCTTAACCGAGCTTCGATCCATGGATGGCTTGACGAAATTAATAGATGTGTTTAAAAACATAAAACTCAGAAAGAATTCATGAAACAAATGCTAAGATGGAAAACGTCAGAATGTTCGTCCTTTGACCTCATTGATGAAGAAACGATAATTATATGGTAACAAGTCATTTGAAGGAAAAGTTAACACAACAGAGAAAGTATCGTTGGCTCAATCTCACAGAATTATTAAATCTTCTGCTGTTGAGCGTGGAAGACCAGGGCCATTTTCCGAGAAGCAGATTGTTTGAACTCTTTATAGATCCTAGGAGGACTTTCCTGAAGGAAGGTATTTCTTAACTATGGAGAAAACTTAATATATCGGTTAGAAATAAACCCTCATAGGATGAGTAAATGAGGAGGAAATTAAATATCGATGACAGTGCATGCTAAATCTTTTGATGGCCCACTGGACTGTGAAATTCGGAGCAACCTACAAGTCCGTATGCGTGATTTGCCCTCTCCAGGTATCGCCTCCGGTGGAGCACCGGAACGAGCTCCAAGATAAAAATTGGTCTCCCGGCACGTATGATAATGTAGTGAATATAAGTATATGTGTGTGATGTGTGTTCGTGTGTGTGTGTGTGTGTGTGTGTGCGCGCGCGCGCGTGTGAAGCAGAGAAAAGGAGGAAAGCTCTCAGAGCAGTCGGCCGGTTGAATACTCCTCTGGACAGAGGATGAATAGGGTCCAGCTAAACACTTACAGTTCGCTTCACAAAATTCCAAAAGCTTCAAGGTCGCGCCATCGAATATGGTGCCGCTTCGCAGCTGATGCTCTTAATTTACTTACGCAATATACTGAGAGCGATAGCTCAGTGCCTTGACTGATGTCACTACAGCGTCTCTGACCGGGAGATCCTATGTTCCCACTCCCCACGCCGGCAGGATTTTCGACACTAGCTTTTCAAAACAACTGTTTTCGTGAACAAAAGTTTGGGGAATAACATTGAAGAAGTCGAAGTCAGTCGCTGTCTGGAGGAGAATTCTAGCGACCGGCTGCTCTGATAGTAGTTTTCCTTGGTTTCTCCGATCAACACTAGAAGAATGCCGGAGCAGTTCCTAACAAACGGGCCACGGACCGCGCGCGATCTTTCCTTCCTCTTCCTTATCCTACCCTCTCCCCTTACACACACACTTACACTAACATGCACTACACTACCACATATTCCGGGAGACCTGTCGTGAGCCTCTCCCGGCTGGGGCGGTGCCTCGCTGGTGGAAGAGTCCTGGTTAGGGGGAAACCCTGCTAGCCCACAGTAGGTCGGCGCCGGATCTCGCCATCCAGACGGGAAAGATCACCGCCATCTCCCAAGAAAAACACACACACTATACTTACGGGACTAATGACTAAATCAGTTGACGCGCCCAACTGGTCTCCCCGAAAAAATCAATCTAGCCGAGGCACTGCTGAGAGGGCGTGGTGGCCTGGCATAATTCAACGCGTTTCCAGGCGCGCGCCGCGTTTGAAGCGCGTCACCGACGCGCAAATGCATTTCATATGGCCTGGAGCGCCCGGTGGCCGCCTGATTAAAAGCCGCCTCGCGGAAAACGAGAGGTCGCTGCGGAAGCGGAGAAGGAGAAGGCGGCAAATGGGTTTTTGCGAGGGAAGGGGTCGGGTCCCACGGCAGGGACCTAGCAAATCTTGTGGACGCATCCAGAAGGTACGTTTTCCTACATCATCATCAAGGAAGAAAACATAATTTTATGGCAAAACATATAGCAAATACAGCTCGTGCTACAAACGTTTTCCCCTTCATCATCACCAGAGTTCAGATATTTATTATACCTATAGCAACATTTGTAGGTACCACTGTTTGACGCCGTCTGCAACACTACTTCACTATAATACATATAATTTCGACCAAACAGAAAATTATTGACGTGTAAAAAAACAAGGAAATTGTTAGGGTTGAAATCGATCATTGATATTCATAGTCATCTCCCCTCTGATCTGCTGCAGAAGATTTCTGAGCCGTGATCTGCATTGAAAGTCGTATGATTGTTCTCTGTATTGTTCAGATGATGTCATTGGTGGTGATTTCCACCTTTTTTGACCTTAGGAAATTGATGTCTGGTCAGCCTAACGAGTATTACAGAAACGAAGGGTTACAGTTGGCTCTCAAACTCTGGTTCCTATCTCAGGCGGCAGACTTCTTCGACGCAGAGATAGTAACCGCATGACAAATACCTAAACTCTGATGCTCATTATGTGGACCAATAAGTACTGTATCTACTATAACTTTTTTTGTGAAATTGTTTTATTTTCGTTGACGACCCCAAAAAAACGTGTTTCTAGATATGCCGCGTAGTAATGGGGCGGGGGCGCTGGCGGCAGTGACGACACCATGGACGTTCGCTTTCATTGATTGAATCAATTGCGTCAACTGCTTTGGTCATTAGTCCCGTGAGTGTAATGCATGTTTTCTCGGGAGATGGCGGTGATCTTCCCCCGTTGGATGGTGAGATCCGGCGTCCACTTACCGTCGGCTTGTGGGGTTTCCCCTAACCAGGACTTTCCCACCAGCGGGGCACCGCCCCAGCCCGGACAAGTCCTAACCTCCCGACCGGTCTCCCGGAGTATGTGGTAGTGTAGTGCATGTTAGTGTGTGTGTGTGTGTGTGTGTGTGTGTGTAAGGGAAGAGAATAGGACAAGGAAGAGGAAGGACAGATAGCGCGCGGTCCGTGGCCCGTTTGGTAGGGTACTGCTCCGACATTCGCCTGTTGGTCGGAGAAACCACGGAAAACTACCGATCAGAGCAGCCGGCCGCTAGAATTCTCCTCCAGACAGCGACTGAATTCGACGCAGCTGAAACGCTATGGACATTCCTGATGAAGGCTGGTGGGGCGGTGTGCATTTTGGTAATGGCGAAGTGGTTCGTCGCTTTCCATGCCCACACATCGTGCCTCACATACCCTCTCAGTACGCCGAGTCCTCCCATACCACACACTAGGTCGAGGGTGAATGCGGCTTATTGAACATTGAGCTACTTAATACATGTTAAAAAATAATAACTATATATTTTCAGCTTTTGGGTATTGTGTTTCATTTGAATATCGCAAGAACGTAATTCTTTATATATTTATTACATTTATTCCGATTTTTTAATTACTTGTACTATGTATCGCCATCGGTGCGTGATGACTGTGTAGAACCGTTGGACATCCTCCTAATATTTCTACGCTCCAGTTACAAAAAAATACTTTGAAAGAGGTATTTGTCACAGACTCATCAACTATTTGGTTTTAATAATTGGTAATCTACATAGTTTTATTTGAAACTGACTCTTGAATACTCAAGCATTATTATTATTACATAATCACTAAACAATTATGTAAAAGGAAAAGAATAGATCTATTATCCCAATTTTGTGTAAAAATACGTTTTAAAATCATTACGGCAGAAAAGCTCAGAATGCTATTTATTTTATTGACTGGTTTGACTTAGAGACTCTGCAATTTGGTTAGCTGAATCCTCTTATGCTATGAATCCTCTTATGTGGTTATGGAAGGGCTTTTTATCTACTTATCCCATTTCAACGCTCGGTATTTGCTACTTAAGTTGTCTACACACAAGCCAAACCTCGCTTAAAGGTTTATCTGTCGATTTAATTTTGCAAAGGAAATCTAAATTGGTTGCAGTTCTGTTGTACGTCGTACAGCTGTACAATCACTTTTTGCATCCGAAAAATCCCTTGAATACTCTAGAAATGGAACCCGTGATCGATGGAAACAAATGCCACGTAAACTACAATTAAATACAAATTACAAATGTAATAGAATCTGAGTATATGGAAATAAACCCATACATTTTATGTAAGGAATTTAATGCTGAAAAGGAAGGAGCTAACAACTTGGTTTTAAAAGTTACGAGCCAAATTGTTAAAACGAGGTGACAACTAGAACACTTTGTGAAATTGTATTAGTTTGAATGCATTGTTGAGTTTTCTCACGTGCTTCTGTTACGCTCGGTTCCAGGATGCAAATGTCCCGAGTTTCCAAGAGCTGTTTTCGTAACTGTTCTGCTTCCTGCGTCCAGGTTTCAATTAACGCTTACTCTACAGAATCCTCGAAAACTGCTAGCAGCGCTATCCCTTTAAGCTTTTCTAATCAAAGAAGCTCTGTTTGTTCACCCGAGGGCCCTTTTCGGAAAGTAGTACCTTCGTCAGTTACCAAAAAAAAGACGTTTCTATACATACAGCGCCAATACCGCCGTGACACAGTTTGCGTCGGAGACAAATACCCGGCGCGGAAGAGGACGTCATTGTTAGCCCAGACGGTCATTGTCTCTTTTTATTAGATTAACATTTTATATTTTGAGACTTCCGGAAAGTTTAAATTATTAACATGAATATTCAACAGACCATTATGAGTTAATTAAAACTTAATGAATTTGAATTTAAATCAGCGCCCCTCGGCGAGGGGCGATAAGGGCTTTGGTATCGAGGGCGAGGAGCAGACAGAGGGCGTGCGCTCGTGCAGCGCGGAATTGCAGCCTCTCCCTCTCCTGCGAATTTGACATTTCATCTTCCTTCGGTGCCTTCCAAAGCCAACGTACTTCCATTGCAGCACCCGAGGAAATTTTAAAAATGATCCCAGAAACAGCGCAATCAATTATTCACGAGGGAGAATCAGAATCAACTGGTTTAATCATTTAAACATATAAAGTCATGATTACAATAGAAAAAAGTCAGAATAACAATCTGATTTCTACTATGATAGTTTTTGTTTATGTACAAATTCTTCCTAAAAGATTTGTGAACAACAAAGAATTTTGTTGTTCAATTTAGTTGTTTCGTATATTTCGTTCTTAAATCACAAAAATGCTTTGGTATCATCCAAAAATGCATCTACAGTCAACTTTTGTTTCTATGATAATAGAGTTTATACAATAATTTTAGAAAAAAATATTGTTACAAAATATTCGTCCATAAATATACACCAACGTCTTTGAGTGGCAATGAACAACTACTACAATGTGTGTAGTATAAAAAATCATTCTTGTCAGATGCACAGTTAGTTTGCATGAAACATTTCCCCACAGTTGTTGATTAAATGTGGATGTGTGTAGTTTTTATTAGAAGGCGGAGAATCTGTATGTCGTACCTCTGTCTTATGAAGATGAATAGGTTCCTGGAAACTAGTGTTTCTTGAAAAGCTCAAGAAACACATGAATATATTGTGAAATTATTTCTTTTGTCATGTGATAATTTTACTATTGCCGAATCCGGATCCTATTTCAACAAGCAACTAATACTATGACGGGGAATACTTCCACTACCATTGTTAATATTGTTATTGTACCGTTGCCCTGCTATACTCACAAATTCTCTCAATGTTAACACTAATTTATTACATTAACTTTCAATTAATCATGGGTTCGACATACAACATATCCTTACCTGTTGCATGTGGACGTGTAATTGTATACAGAATCACGATTCCTGGAAGTTCTATTGATTGAATCCATTTATTAGATTGATGGCAACTAATATAAAATATCAGTTGTTTTCAACAATTAAAATTTAACATTTATTTTTGCAAAAATTACAAATTCTGTTGATCTCGTGATAATTATTTTCTATGTAGAACATTAAAACACAATATAGTTTGTAAGCTTAAGTAATATCTTGATAGATGGCTTGTCGGCAGACTAGAAGAAAGTTGTTCATGGAATCCTTGTTATATCAATTCTCGCATCCCTGTCTAAACTAAAAATGGTAGAGGATGTCCTCAACGATTTGCTGTTAATAGGACTTAATATTTCCCACAAAATTAATACGCTTTCGCTACTTTCCCTATCTGTGTTTCGAATGAAACTATAATGACAATATTCGCGACTATCTATATTCAGCTACTTATTGAAAAATCGTTCCATCTACGGAGCTATCCTAATAAACATCCCCTCGAAACACGGAGTCTATTTTAATTCGGAATTTCAAGTAGTCCATTAATACAATTTCAAATTACAATTTAATACTACAATTGAATACTACAATTTAAATAATACCAAGTTCTCAAACCTCAAAATAAAAATAAATTTCCTCCTCACCATCATTTAAATAATACCCAGTTTATGCTGGAAATCCTTTCGCTTACATCAACAGCTTACGTGTGTTCGCTTCAATGTTTTTCTAGACAATGATTCCTTGCGCCCTTCTACAGGATCACGTCCATCCAATGCCCTCTATACACTTTTGCGTATAATGTGTTGGGGGTCATGTCCATGTGCACAGCACTATGACGCCAAGCAACTTTGTTGATCGGTTGTCCTAACAACGCGTATGCTTTGACTTCCGATTTCGAAAACAATGTCATTATTCAAACGTTGGATGCCGATTTTAGCATTCAAATTCAACCCAGGGTTCTTGTCTTTTCACAACACGAAAATCTTCTTTCACAGAGAATCTTCTTTAATGTCGACCTTCTATTTGGGGTAAAGAAATAAGTACTGACCACTACCTCAGTAGCTCAGCACAAAACTTAAAAAATAAGCACTGGACGTTTTTCACTTCCTTCAAACTTACTGATCATTAAGTTATACATTCCAGTGTTGAGGAGTTAAAAAAGATAAATTAGTTGTATTACCTCTTTTTTAAAGTATAAAGTATAAGTTGAAAACATCCTATTCACAATTACAACACAATACTGCAAATTGAATTTGTTTGGCATAAAGTATGTGACAGACGTTCAGGGGTTAGAATATTGAGTAGATATTACTGAGTGAAGTGTCTGACCATCATTAAAATATTTATATTATCCAGAGAGTTCAAAATGAGAGTTGGGATATAAAGTAATAAAAACAATTGAACACGTGGAAAATTCAGTATTTTACGCAATGAATCACTTCAGAAAGAAATATGCCAATCGTTAATTGAGTTTCACGTAACGAATTCATCAACAATCGGTGCTTTTAGTGTATCTCATGTTCAACGAGACGGACTTAATCAGAACAAAATTCTAGGATAAATATGGTTTAAAAAGCAAATAATCACACCTAGTTTACTTTCATGAATTTGGACTTTTATATGCTGCGATGGTTCGGCCAGTATTCATATTACGTAGTTACGAGGATGACTAATGCTTTCAACTCTCTCTGGCCAAATTTATTTTCCTTGTCTCGACACCTCTACATATGATAATTGACGCACAGTGGCGTTGAGTGTGTAGAATGCGAGATACTTAACGGTAGGTAATGTTCCATGTCAAGATTTTGGATCATATTTTTTTATTTTTTGTTTCACTGAAACTTCATTTTTCAATGAAGTTATCCACTTTTTTCGACCTCACGTATTAGGGTTCCAGTTGCCAGTTCCATTTTACATTGACAAATAATGTGATATTAAATATTCATATAATTAACATACAATGTAGGCTTTCACGGCCAGTTTCTACAATATTAGACGTTTCCGGGTTTGTAGGCCGTGGTCAAACGGAGACTTATCCATACGTTTCGCCTTCAACTGTGGCAGGCATCCTCAGTGGCTTTACTGGCGGGGGGATGTGTTCTACCTAGCAGCACGTATGGCCAAGTTTCCGTTAGACGTCAAATAACATACATACACAAATAACATGCATACATAAATCACGACGAATAATATACATACAATTGTTCGTTCCGAATGCCAAAAATCCATTCCCTTAAAGTAAAGAAGTAAAGTTTCTAAAACAATACTTGTGTATTTTGGTTTTGAACCGTGCCAAGCCAATCCATTCCGGTCCGTTCTCTCCCACTTGAAACTGCACCGATCCCCTACTAACCTAAAAAACCCGCTGCTTGTGTGACAGGACTACAACGACGAGATCCGCCAGGAGCAGATGTGGGAGATGCAGATCCTGAACACGGCGCCGAGCAACGCGTCTTCGCGCGGCCGCAAGGGAGACGCGGGCGGGCTGGCGGCGGCGGCGGCGGCGGCGGCCGCGGCGGCGGCGGCGGCGGCCATGGGCGACGACGGCGGCGCCGCGGCGGCGGCCGCCGGCAGCAACCACCACCACCACCACCAGCACCACTCGTCCGCGGGCGAGCACAGCTGCAGCAGCAACGGCAGCCTGTCGCCGTCGACGCCGCCGCGCCCGCCGCCGCCGGCGGAGGCGGAGGCGGCGGCGGCGGCGGGGGCGGGGGCGGGGGCGGCATTGCCGCCCAGCCCGCGTCGCCGCCGCCCGCCGGCGCCCCGCCGCGCCCCCGCCGCCCGTGCCCGCCGCCACCCCGCTGCCCGTCGCCGCGCACGAGCCCGCGCTCCACCCCATGGACGTCGTCCCCGCAGGTAGGCACAACAAATGTTACAATCTTCTACGGGTTGGAGATCACTTTTTGTATTCATACTATTATTATTTACGTTATTATTATTCATACTATTATTTATATTATTATTATTTACATTAATATTTATATTATTATTTATATTATTATTATTTACATTAATATTTATATTATTATTTATATTATTATTCATATTATTATTTATATTATTATCATTTATATTATTATGAATTATATTATATCATCTGTTTATATTCATATTTTTATATTCATACATATATATATATATATATATATATATATATATATATATATATATATATATATATATATAGAGGAAATTGCATATAATTGAATTTTATGCTTTCATACATATAAAATGCGCCTGTGATTTTCAGTCAACCCGTATGCACAGATTATCGGCAAATGTATGACACCCCCTTTGACTTCGTCACAACATGAACTGCCGAATAACTGTATTGTGGAAAAATGCTTCATATTTAAAAGCATATAAATTTATTTTGTACCAAATTCCCAAAATTTGGCAAAATATTATTATTTTTTACGTCTCTAATGTGTCCCCTAGAAGTTTGTAACATTTAATATGAGGCATCTGCTTATACAGTTTAGTGATTGCACCGCACACACTTTAAAGAATTTTATGGGCTTAAGTGCTTTTATGCGCGTTTCATTTATGGACTGAGCATTTCGTTTATAAACGAATATACAAGTAAAATATTAAATGTATGTTTCTGTGGGAGGCTAAAAGCTTAAATTATGCAGACAACACCAACGTTGTTTTAATTAGAAGCGCATCTAGAAGCGTTAGAGTCAAACTACGTTTTCTGTATGAAAAAATCGAAATGCTCAAAAATTGTTCTGCAGAAATTGTTCAGTCTAGACTGCACACTTTCTGTGCGTCCAATCTGCACGAAACTTGTAGCGGAAAAAACAGCCTTATCTCTACAGCCTAAAACTTGGCTCTGATATTTATTATTTGGTACTCATAATTAACTAGGAAAATTATATCACGAATTCTCTGAAAATCGACTAATTAAATAAAGTATGTCGAACATGAGTTTGCCCCAGTCATAAGTCAGTTATGGTTTTATTTGAATATGAATTTATGAAGGAACAATAACATTTATTTACTTGAATACTATTAATATACTACCACACAATTAATACTATTATACGTCTACCGCTCGCAAATGGCTCAATAAACATTACTCTGTACTGCTGTAATTACTGCATTGCTTGCCATTCTGACTCATGTATTACACAATTATTACGAAATATTTGACTAAATCTAACATACTATAGATATCTATAATCTAGCGAGAGACAAATACTACTTGTATAAAATAGCCTTAATATAAATCCCGATTAAGGGATACGCAAAATCGCATATTCAGTCATTGCAATATTACTTTTACAAATTTTAATATTATGTAAAGATATTAGTTTGAACATTGTTTTGGAATGTGCACTCTACTATTTTCTAACTTTTATTGAATAAATATTCTATTTGAACAAAAGTTTGTTCAGTATACTCTACACCCACTGGATAAGATGTCGCAGAAAGATCTAGCGAGATGTAGCGCATTGTTTTGATAAGAAGACTTGAAATGAATGTAAAGGCATATGAAGATATATTTCATCCAAAGTACACTCTTAGACAATAAAATTTGTTTATTGAAAATTGTTAATTTGGTGTAGATTATGACTATTATGTATAATACTCATAACTTCTGCATTCTCTTTAATTCACTATCAAATTCCTTTTCTTAGGGCTTTATGCGCTTGTTTTGCATGTTTGACCCGTCTTGTTCCTTTCCCCAGGAAAAAAAAGTTTCAAATTTTTCGCACGAATGTAACTAATAAATTCGAAGTGAGAAATCACAATTCAACTTTTCTTGATACTCCCTTTTGTGTTCCTGATGTATCAAAAGATACTCTACTCGTACTACTGCGAGAAAAGGAAAAAGAAAAACAAACTATTTGTTTCAGTTTTAGATAATTTTTTCCTACTCTCTACTTATCTTTTCTCAAATTCCCTACTTAATCTGCACCTTTAATCAATTTACTTAAAGTAAAATAATTTCTTTCCAAACTGAAATTAATTTAAGTAAAAACACCAAAATACTCCGAATATTTCCAAGTGTACTTTCCCGTACCAACACAGATCCTCTAATAACCAACGAATTACACTGAATTTAAAAAATCCGGCCAGATAATTAAACCGAATGGATTTTTGACGACTGACTGACAAATAATATCCATTATGCTAAAACCACAAACGCCCTCATTTTGAAATAAATTATTAATTCCTCGTGCATAAACAATTTCGCGGGTGGTTGCAGTTCCGCCTGAGTGAAGGGCGGGGCGGCGGGCGGGGCGGGCGGGGCGGGCGGGGGCGGGCGGGGCGGGCGGGCGGGGGGGCGGGGCGGGCGGGCGAGCGGGCGGGGGGCTGGGGCTGGGCGGGCGGCGGGGCGGCGGGGCGGTCGAGAGCAAAAATTTGCCGCTCATCGGTTTACAAGCTATTTTTATAATCCATTCAATCCCTGTAGTAATCCTAAGAGCAAAACAGTCCGATATTTGGTCTACGAGCCTGATCGTGTTTGTGGCATTTATCCCGGTCGAGTTGGACGAAACATTATGATAGTTAATATAAAAGAAAAATGTTTTCGCAACGGGGAAAATTATTGTCATACTAAAATTCTTTAGAGAATTTGTTTATTTAAATTGAAATCAAAACGATCTGTAAATTTGTATTCCTGATTTTGTTATTCCACAACCCACCGATAGTGTTTCTCGTACAGATAATAATAATAATAATAATAATAATAATAATAATAATAATAATAACAATAATAATAATAATAATAATAATAATAATAATAATAATAATAATAATAATAATAGTGCCTTTATTGATATGGTGAGACACGGGCCATCAGGCTCGCTCTTCCGCATAACCACAGAGTATACGAACAAATTTTCACACAAAATTAATTTTATCATCATAAAATACGAGGCATTGTCCTAATAAAAAGTTATCATTTTAAATGAGTGAAAGTTATAAGTCGGCAAAAAGTAAAATGAAAATTCACTCACAAATATTTGAAATTTAACTGAAATGAAAGACATTACAATGTTCACAATTACAGCGATATTGGAGTAATGATTTTATGTAGAAATAAGGTTCTGTGTTCCGAGTACCCACTTGTGTAAGTAATTGTAATTAATTTCCTAGAATTCAGTTTCATTCTTGACTTAATTTTAATAAAGTATTTTAATTTTTACATCTGTAAATTGGTTACTAGGGATAAAAACGCGAAAAATCTTTAATCCAATGATTGTGTTTTCTCCAAAAAATTTATTGATCTGCAATGACATTAAAGATTACCGCACACAATTAAACATTCTGATACTGACAAATCTCTCAAAAGTAAAAAGTAAAAGTTGCATAAACCATTAATTGAATCCAAATTTCAAATTTTAATGATTCTCTTCTACTTATTTTAAAATCGCTTATAAATATGCTTTTTTTACTTTTCTCTCTTAAGTTACAGCTGTTTAACAGTGCCTCAGGCAATTTTGAAAATTATCACAACTTTGATACAATAAATGAAATAAATATACGTAATGTGCAGTAAAAAAATTGACATTAACAGAAGTTGATATACTCTTTTCGAACATTTTTGAACCATTCTCGTTGTGCAGCTATTAGTGTCATATCTGCGGTAAAACATCGATGCTGCGCTTATAATATATATCAAACTAACTCGCAACAAGCTCCATAGAATGCCCAGGGTTCTTGGAAGCAAACCGTAACACGTAACGTAATTTGTCTCTGCCCTACATGGATGTGATGTCACAAGTATGTTTCTGCAGCTTTACTCGCGGTACTTATTAAACGTTAGTGCCAAAACTCTGTGCACATCCGTTTCAGCTATCTCAGCTTCTCTGTTGCATTGCCTCTTTACTATTATCAAAAATTACACAGGTCGACGGATTCGTAACTTTTCTCTGTTCTTGCAACCAAACGGGTATTTTTCTCTTGTTAGTGAGGAGCAAAGCAAAACAATTGGATATAATTCCAAAACTTAGTTTTCGTCAACAAAGAATGGATAAAAAGCAATGAAACTGTTCAAATATGTCAAATTAAATAACTATTAATCATTTAAACACAAAATAACAAATAATAATACAAATACCTCATTTTAAAGGAAATTGAATTCTGTATCACTATTGTGAGGATATTTCTGAAAAACTAAGGACCACGGTTCAAAATGGCGAAGCTTTGAAAAACGTGAAAGGATAAATTTCTCTAGGTTTTAGAAAATATTCGATTCTTGCTAGAAAGTAACTAGAAAGCTATTGAGAACAAAAAAAACTCAATTTCAAAAATGTTACATCTTTTATTTTGAATCCTTTTCCTATATTCCGCTCTATGCAGTATAGGCGGAAAACAAGCTTACGAACTTTCTACTTTTACTCCTATACCCATCTCACTACGTTGTCACGGAAAACTCGAATACGTTTACATACCATACTTTGTACTCAAGCGAAGAAGTCGATCCTCCAATATATTTAAAATAAATAATTGTTTATTTTATTTCCAAAAGATTACAAATTATAGGATTTGAAATATTTGAACAAATTCAATTTAGTTTTGTGCGTGCAGCTTCGGAAGTACAATCGTAATTTTATACACGGATGACCTGGTAAAAAGAAAGTAATGTAATGCTGCGAAAAATTGATTCCAATATTTGACAGAAATACCCGTTTCGGGAATCCTTTATATTGAATACAGGGTTCATTGTTCCAAACATCTGTCAATCCGCCAGTCCGTCCGTCTGTGAAAAACACTGCTGCCTAAACTGTAAATTTTGCCCCTAAAGGAATGGGTCGTTCTTACCAAGTTCGTAATTTGAAACGGATCTTTTAATTTTTGGAGAATCTTGTAAGGTACCTTTAAAATTTTATGAAAATTATCTGCAATTTTTCGCTATTTCTTTCTCAAATTGAGCAAAGTGCCCTTATACACACGACAAATGTCCTATTATTCTGAAATGTAAATTGGAAAATTTCGTTTTTTAACCTGCCGATATCTTCTATATCCAATTTAAAGATTTGTTTTTCAATACGACCCTCGTTTACATATTAAATCTTTAAATCATTTAATGTGCATATTATTATTTGCAATATTATTTGTCGAGTAATCTTGATTTAACCCGGCTTTGTTCGCGGTTGATATAGTAACGCGGTTGGTCACGGGTGAGCCCTGCGCTCACCTAAGCCCATTCAAGTGACCGCTCCGCCACAATCGTTCAAAACGCATCGATAGATCCCCATTGTTTAAGGAATATACAGGAATGCAAATTACACTTTCTTTTGAACTATTTATTTAATTTAAAAAAACAAATAAAATAATTGTTATATAGGTAAAAAATAATTAATGAAGGTAATACTTGAATTGAAAAATAAACAAGAACGTCTGGTCTTCAAGTTCGGAACATGTTTTTTTACAGTTTCTATTGTTTATCCACTCAGAACTTTCACTTTCTTCTACATTATAATGAGATTGCTGGCATACTGTTACAGTATGTTCACCACATATAGATGCAGAACACTTGACACAATGCGATGTTCTCTTCCTGTTCTTCTTTCGGGGGCAATAGGAACTCTTCTGTCTGCCCTCTTGTGTCATTTCAGGTATTTGTGGTTTTATGCCTAAAATCTTAATTATTTTTAGTTTAAGGTCACTGTGAACGCCCTTTCTTTCAAATGTGATTTGGTCAAATCAAATGCGAGAGTCTTCATATACTTCCTTCGTGCCATATTCGTTGAAGTATTGCAGCGAAAAATAATTTGACTGTTGATAGCCGCAATATCCAACATCATAAAAATATTCTTATTGGCCATCTGCAACATACTCTTGACACAGAATACAAAGATTTTAGTTCGTCGATCACATCAACCCCTCCTTTTGTCATGTTGTAGAAAGTGATATCTTCCGGTTTCATGAGGTCACCAGACTCTTCATCAATGGTATCAGAATCATGCATACTGGAAATTAATATTACGTTTCTGCTCTTTTTGGGAACGTACGAAACGAGCATTGAATGTTCCCCGAAGGCAAAGAGACTGCTGTTGACAGTTCTGTTTTTAGTGTTCACAATGTCTACCGGAAGCTCTCTCTTGTTCTTTCTTTCTTAGAGTAGCGACCATTGTAAGATTTTTTCACGCACAAGTTCTTTCACTAGGTGAACTGAAGAAAACCAGTTGTCGACAGTTACATTTCGACCGCTGTTCTGTATGGGATGAACCATCCGTGTAACGACACTGCTGGGACTGTTGTCGAGGAAGAATGGTCTTTCTGGCTGTCTTCCTGCATAGATTTCCATCTTTGCTGTATAGAACATCCTAGAATCTACCAGGGCGAACACTTAAATTCCGTATTTTGAAGGTTTATTTGGCATATATCGTCTGAAGCTACATCTGCCACGAAACGACTCTTAACATTTCATCTAATGTGACATACTCTCCGACACTATAACTTTCCTCACATCTGTCTACGAAGCCTGTGTGTTGGTAACACGCAGACGAATATGTTAGGTCTCAGTCAAGGTGCCCAAGAGAAGTAATTCGTCGCTCGGTACAAACCAAAATACAATCGAATTTAAATAGACAAACTATTACCACTAGTACGGCTAGTATAATATTACATAATCGGTGAAAAAATACCAGAAAATATGTGTTATTAGGGACCACTAGTTTTCCCTACTTCACACGCAAACAAGAGAAAAACACTCTTTTAGTTCCAAGGATATTTCCCTCCTTGAACAGTGTTATTAAGAATTATTGTAGGATAAGTCTCAGAAAAATGTTACAAATTTCTAAGGCATAACTTCCATTTTGCCAATGATAATGTGGTGAGAAATTTCATATTCCGAAGTTACACGACTGCGTTTTTTCACAGCATGCTCCTGATTGGCAGTCATCTCATTCTGCTCTGGTGTTAGTCAGAAACAGCATCACTTTGAGTGCGTTGGAACGTGTTTCTGCTAATTACCTGTGCTAGAAAGCCGATTACCAAATTTGGGCACGTTGTCAAAAGCCGGCAGTTGTTTATCTCGGTCACCACGCTTCTCACCGGAAGTCCTAGATTCGAGGTGGCAATATTTTCGACGCTAACTTATCAGCTATATCGAATTCAACCCCCTGTCTGGAGGAGATTTCTAACGGTCGGCTGCTCTGATCGGAAGTTTTCCGTGGTTTCCCCGATCAACACAAGGCGAATGTTGGGGCAATACCCTAACAAACGGATTACGGACCACGCACGATCTTTTCTTTCTCTTCCTTGATTTTTTCTCACCTCTTTCTTACATGCACTTACGCTCACATTCACTGCATTAGCACTTTTGTCGGGAGACCAGCTGGGAGCTTAGAGCTTGTTCCGGCTGGGCCGGTACCTAGGTGGTGCGAGACACATGGTTGTCCCGGAAAATCCCCGGAAGCCGGTGTAGATCGGCGCCAGAGCTCATGAACCAGCGAAGGAAGATGACCGCTACTCCGGCGCTGAACACATGCACTTCACTTATGGGACTAATTACTATAGTACGTGACGTGCCCGGAATAACTAATTAATTATATTGTAACATTTATTCTGACATTCTGATGATTCATTGTCAGTGATTCCGGCCGCATCCGCTCCTTATGTTTATAAGTCCCGTAAGTGTAGTGCACTTTTTCTCGAGAAATGGCGGTGATCCTCCCTTTTCTCGAGAAGTGGCGAGATCCGGTACCGACCTCCCGTCTCAAACAGGTATCTCCCACCAGCAAGGTCCAGCTCAGGACCCAGCCGGGACCAGCTCGAACCTCCCGACATGTGTGATAGTGAAGTGCATGTGAGTGTGGGTGTGTGTGAGTAACGGCTGAGAACAGAACAAAGAAGTAAAATGAGGAAAGATATCGCGCGGTCCATGGCCGTCTGTTAGTATGCATTCGCCTGGTGTTGATCGGAGGAACCACGGAAAACTACCGATCCGAGCCGCCAGCCGCCAGAATTCTCCTCCAGATCGCGACTGAATTCGACCTAGCTAGTGTTGAAAATCACATCGAAACAAATAGCATCAAACATCAGTTGATGTCCTGAGCCACCTTTCCCGGTTTGGGTTATATACTTGGGTTTTCGTAACGTGGCGGATGGCATTAGGTCATTTTTACACCTCCCGCCTTATAAAATGAACATTTTTAATTAATTTCGTGAACGTCCTTCTCAACGGGGCTCATGGCCTCAAACATGTGCTCATCACTTTTATAAGGATCCCACAGACCAGCGCGGTACATCCGCAGCGGATGGGGAGCGCGGAAAGTTCCGAGCTAGACGCGGCTGCCGAATTCGCAGGACCGTTCACACCGGAGCGTCAATTATGAGTGAGCGTTTGGTGACGGTTGGCAAGGTCGGTCGACCCAGAGGAGAGCGAAGACTCCCGAACACGGGCGGACCTCCACGAAACTCGAGCTGTAGCGGAAGAAACGCGTCTGAGTGCGTTACAAATTTCGCCGCCGATTAAACGCTGCAAATCCTTTGCCGCGAAACTCACCTGCCGCGCAGGTCTGATCGTGCTCATAAGGCAACAAGTGACGCGAAACTTCCGCTTCGGCCAATCCGCGTAGGCAGCGGATTTTCCGCGTCGGTGTGTGGGAGCCTATAAAGACATATTTTATAAGGTCTGAGGTGTAAAAATGACCTACGCTATAAATCCGTTGCCGCGACTCTCACCTGTCGCGCAGATCTAAACGTGCTCATAAAGCAACACGGACGCGAAACTTCTGCTGGGCCAATTAAATCCGCGTTGGTCTGTGGGAGCCTATAAAGAGAGGAGGTGTAAGAATGACTTAGGCTGTAAATCCGTTGTCGCGACGCTCACCCGTCGCGCTGGTCTGAACGGCAACATATGACGCAAAACTTCCGCTGCGGATAATCCACGAAGTCTGCGGATCTTCCGCGTCGGTCTGTGGGAGCCTCTATAGATGCAGTGAAGTCGTAGGCTTCCGCGGCCAGAGTCATGTAAATGATCTGGGCTGTCCAGGTGACGCCGCGTCGAAGGCTGTGTTGCCGACGTTTCGACCATCTTGTCGTGGTCTTCCTCAGGGCTCAGCACAACAGCCCTGAGGAAGACCACGACAAGATGGTCGAAACGTCGGCAACACAGCCTTCGACGCGGCGTCACCTGGACAGCCAAGATCATTTACTCTATAGATGCATTTTGTAATGTAGGTAAAAAATGACCTAATGCCATCCACCGAGTTACGAATACCCAAGTATACGCGGGAGGTGGCTCAGGGCATCAGCGGATGTGATTTTCGCCCCTAGCTTGTCAGCGAGGTCGCGTTGAGTCGCGCTCTGGAGGCGGGCGCTCCGCCTGGCAGCGTGGCGAGGCGTGACGCGGCGCGGCGCGGCGCGCCGCTCTGTCCGCAGCTGGAGGCCCGCCGGCGGCGGGCGCCTGCGGGGCGGGGCGCGTGGCGCGTGACGCGAGGCGCGGGGCGCGTGTGCGCAGGAGCGGCGGCGGCGGCGGCTGCGGCGGCGGCGGCGGCGGCGGCCCCGCTCGTGGGGCGCAAGCGGCCGCTGCTGCCCGGGGGCCCGCGGCCCGCCATGTCCCCCACCAAGCGCACCGTGCTCTCCATTCTGGCGCGCGCACGCGCCGCTCAGGCCAAGGACATGGCCGAGTACCCGGCGCCCGTCAACGGGTGAGTACCACTGCGCTGGCGACGGCGCCCGCTTCCGGCGCTGGGAAATTGCGCTCACGATCTTCACCTTCTTGGGGCAATTTTGGATTCTGACACTCCACGTGACGCCCACTTGGACTCTCGATCCAAATTGGGCTTTAATCCAAATTGGGCTCCCGATGTTGACCTTCTTGAGGCAATTTTGGATTCTGACACTCCCGAGGATCCCACTTGGCTCACGATCCAAATTGGGCTCCCGATGTTGACCTTCTTGAGGTAACACTTGCCAGGCAATTTGGATTCTGACACTCCCCGAGGCGTCATTTTCGACCCCCCCCCTTAGCCAATGCACTGGCCCTCCACCGCGAGGTAACACATTCCCCGCTACCTCATTTGGGAGACTGCCCGAGGATTTACGATCTTCATAAAATTGTGCTCTAGATTTCATAACAACCACCACCATTTATGTTCTCACTGTACATCTTCATCTCATTTCGAGACACTGAGATTCACTGAATTGTTAAGTAGACAAATATTAACGCTGCTAAGCATTTGTTCAGAGGCATACTCCCCGTCCACTGCTTCCCTTCGCATGTAGGTTCATAGTCAGTGCATGTATCTCAACAATCAGAGTATTTTCACGGTGAGGGTAAAAAGGTACTATATTCATTTATGTTTTTTTTACGTTCGTAGTTTATTTTGTTAATTTACCAACTTCAAGCCCTAAATGTCAATAAAACAGTATTTTAGCATGTTTTTAGATATACAAATCAGATTGTTAAAAAATGGTGTCAATAATTGAAATGCTATCTGAAGGTCACGACACTGAACATACCTAATATGATTTACATTTTCGGTAATGCATTCAATCTTATATTATCCATTTTCACATTGATCTCATTATTAATCCGACTTTATGCAGGGTTCATTATAAATAAATCAATTACTTAATGAATTAATTTCACTAATAATGACGATATAACTTGGAATGGGAATGCGAAAATAGAAGGTTTTTTTTAAGATATCTGTGAACCTGATTTGTCTGCCATATTCCACATGGATAAACTAAGATTGCATCCGCGAACATACAGTTCGCGGAAAACGCATGAACACTATCCCCTTTCCCCAATATGTTTTCTTCCACAGAAAAGAACCTGCTGAAACTAGAAATGGTGGTGACAAAGAAAAGTTTCCCTATTGAAAACATTTCCTTAGGCACTATCTCAAGAAATAGACCCACCAATTAGATCCTTTCGTAAGAAATGGTATGGTGTTCACTCATAAATGTGACTTATGGGTAATGTCTACAGAAAAGTGAGACCGTGGTTAGAGAATGCGATTTGTTTCAGAGAAGTTATAATCTAAAAAGAGATGAGGTAGAGTGATTTCTCATTAGTGTCAAAGCAAATGTGATCGAAAAAAGTGTGTGGCTGTGAAAGTCATATCTCTGGCCGTGGAAAATAAAAGCCCACCAGTATTAATTTACATTAAAATACACTCGCTACGTACTAAATTCGCTTTGCTTCGCAATGTCTATTACATTGTTGTCACAAGATGTTCCTATTTATATGTGTGCATGGTTGGTCTCTTTGTATATTTATAAATACTATAATCCAAAAAATATCTTTGTATTTTTAGCATATTTTCTGTGCATTGATACGTTATAATTCAAAAGAATATCTCGGATGACAAGTGAAATAAAATTGCAACGAATGAAAATATTGTTTATATAATAATACACATTTGTTAACAACTTATTTACAACATATTGTTAACAAATTATTTGATAACAATTAGACAAGTATTTTATTATCTAAATGAATTATGCGTTACATAAATAATTAATATGGTTGTAAAAGATCTTAAGAATTTGTTCGCATGATAGAAAATAATTCTTAAATGAAACATACACAAATGTCAACAATATCAGGAAAATTTCTCTATTGCAATGATTGCCAGGGCTGTTATCTTAATAATAGGTATCCTTATTTCTAGACAAGCAAAAGTTCCATAGCCGGCCTGGATAGTCAAGGTTGCTAAGGCTAAAGCCTCGCGAGTTCGAATCCTGCCTCAGGCATGGATGTTTGTGTGTGTTTGGGTTATCTTTTCGTGTTCTTCCTACACTTCCCCCTTCAGTTAAACCCATCACTGTGGTCGCTACATGACCAAGTTTTTAAAAAGCAACCTACAAGATCCATTAAAGAAAAGATTTTTAAACATCTCACATTACAAACATATCCGACGTTAAGTGACCTGATTGTTCACATCCTTAGAAGGAACAGATTTAGATTTGCCGCACTCGTTATTTCAAAAACAACGTACACAAATTGTTGAATAATTTGGAGTTAAGCGAAACAATGACACATGTAAACATTAAAAATCACACAAGTCACAAAGACGGAAAGGAAGCTGCCAAGAACATTTCTACGATGCTTACAAGGTCGCCTCTGTAGTGATATGGCTCTTCGACTGACTTGGAAACTTTAGAAATGTTCGAGGCACTGTGAGAAATGTTTGTGAATTGTGTTTTTTAATTTTTTACGTTTTAATATGTTTTAGTTAACTCGGAATCATTGCAAAATTTTTGCAATGTGTTTTTAAATAATCAATGTTGCATGTCTAAGTCTGTTATATCTGACGATGTAATCAATCAGGTTAGGACACATCGGGTGAATTAGTAATGGGGAAACTTTAAAGAAGTTTTCGTTTTATGGAATAACCTCGTATAATTTTGAAAAGCGATATATCTCTCTCATACGTGTTATTGTACGTACGTAAGTGCATTTACCATTACAATATATATATATATATATATATATATATATATATATATATATATTACAATATATTACAATATATTGCCCCCTTCTTAATCCGAATATAAGTTTTATTATTAATTCTGCAATTAAATGTTGTAACTTGGTGGTAGAATATCTTAACTTTACATGCATTAATCTTCCGCTTCATAATAGAACACTGCGCTGGATTACACTGTACTGCATAATTAATAATAATAAAATAATAATAATAATAATAATAATAATAATAATAATAATATCGCCAGAAAAAATTGAAACTACACGAACTATAAGTCGTATATCCCAAAACAACAAAGAATTAAGTGTGACAGAACTTAAAGTACCTGCACCGCGACCTTTCTACTAGTCACCATATAGTATAAGGACGTAGGTGATAAAACACACTCATCTCCACTCCCCTGCGCGTACACACAGTCCCCACATTGCAAAGAACATGCGTCATACAATGTCGTAGTACAAACCCACGCCCCGCATTTTTAAACGCCAACGTGTCCGTATTTATCGAGGCAGACAGGCCGCGTGCCGAGAAGAGTCAACTGCGACGCGCGGGCCCTGGCGATTATTAAATATTCATTCCTGCGCACCTCTCGTCCCCAGCCGTTGCCTGTGAAATATAATGTCCCACGTACGCAGGAGGGGGAAAGGGGTGGGGGCACGGTTTACTGCTGTTTTGCCACGGAGGAAGGGAGGTTGAGGTGAGAGCAGTGTTCGCCGTGGTGATACGCACCCGCTGCATAAATTCCTCTACTCACCCACCTATCCCTTTCACCCACTCGCTTCAAGCCCCCCACTCCCCCCGCCACAGGGAGAGCGACCGCAGCGCCCCGCGCCCGCCGCGGCGGCTCCGAGAACGACAATAATGACAACGCGCGCCCGGCCGACGCATACAAATGCGGCGGACGACGCGCTGACGGGGGAAAATGAAAAAGAAATCCCATTCCAGAAAGGATTCCGGCCGTCCCCCGACTATTTCCAGGGAAGAAATATGGCCGCAACACGACCCGGAGGATGAGAAGGGCTGGGGCGCTGGTCGGGACGAGGGCTGCGGCGGTGGGGATTTAGAGCACGCGGTCGCGAAGGAGCCCATGGCAATTTCACTCATCTATTGGATTCACCCAATTCTACTGCAATTTCTTCCGGTCAATCATTTCTGAGTAGGGAACTATCGGAAGAGAGAAGCAAGATAATTTTAAATTTGATAAACAGAAAATATTTAATTATTCAAAATATTAAATTCAATTATATATATATATATATATATATATATATATATATATATATATATATTTAATTATATATATACCAGGTTCTGGATGGTAATCTATCTGGAGGTCATATGAAATTAAAATTGCGTCATAAATAGTAAGAATTCGTTTATAGAGTTTTAAATAAGAGTTCATTGTTGAAGTTTTTGTTTTCTGAGTTGCATTATTTGTCCGCATTTATATACTCCATTGGGAAATAAATTCAAAATATTTCCACAATAAATTAAAAAGGATTTTTATGAAAAATTTAAAATGCATTAAATATGAATATATATTGCAGTTTCATAAATAGCAAACTCGAGCAATACATAAATATTAACCAGTTAACAGCGATCAGTAACAGTTATGGATTATTATGTTATTCAAGTTTATCATATACGTGAAAGCAGTATTAATGTTATAATGATTTCCTGAATTAAAGTGACATATCAATTGAACTATCGTCCAGCTTGTGGAACGTCACATTATTTGAGACTTCTTGTCATAAGAATTCTGATCAACTGGATAAAGATATTATTTTTCGCGTCTGGCAGTTATAAACGTTCGACGTGAATTCTTTAAGTGCAAAAATGTGAAGAAATCAACATAATACTTGAATAAATAAAGACCAGTAACAAAATCATCGATACGTTTAACTAAGAATCAGAGAATTATGGACATTTTTTGAAGATTCCATTTTTATTTTATTTTAAAAGTTCTTCAATATTATTTAAGTTTTACCACATAAAATTAATGTAAACTAACATGATCATGGTGAACTCATCAATATGTCACGTTATTGGTTTAGTGGTGAGTTGTAGTTGGCATTTAGATAATTGAAATGATTGAAGGCGTTAATATTGTTGACAATGACAACGCCTTCAATCATTTCAATATATTGTTAATATAATTCTTCATCTATAACGTTTATAATGATACGTAACATTTTGTAAGAAGAACCCATTCCTTCGACCTTCGGAAAACAACATATCATTGTCTGCAGCTCGGCAACCTAGGAACCTTGTAAAGATCCCGGCCCCCGCGTTGTCTCCCCGCGCGCATGCAGGTGCTCCACCGACGCCTCCAGCCAATGACCCGCACAATGGCGACGGCCGCCCTCTGTCGAGAGCACGGACACGCGGCGGGCGCACAATCGAGGGGGCGGGGCGGGGGCGAGGGCGCGGAGGTCGCGGCTGTTGCCAGGCGGCTCGAGGTGGGTGGGCGCGGCGCCATTGTGCTCCGCGGGCGGCGCCTCCTCGCCACTTCCAGGTGCTGCCGCCGCCCCGCACCGCCCCGAACCGCTCCGCACTACCCCGCACCGCACCAGCCCGCACCGCACCGCACCCACCGCACCACCCCTCACCGCCCCGTCCCGTTCCGCTCTTCCCCACACCACCCCGCCCTGCGCCTACCCGACCCGACCCGACCCGACCCGACCCGACCCGACCCGACCGACCCGGACCGACCGACCGACCGACCCGACCGACCGACACGACACGACGACACGACACGACACGACGACGACCGACCCGACCGACCCGACCCGAACGACACGACACGACACGACACGACACGACACGACGACTCGTCCCGCCCCGCCCCGCCCCGCCCCGCCCCACCCCGCCCCGCCCCGCCCTGCCCCGCCCCGCCCGCCCCGCCCCGCCCCGCCCGCCCCGCCCGCCCGCCCCGCCCCGCCCCGCCCCGCCCCGCCCGCCCGCCTCCGCTCCGCCCCGACCCAACCTACGTCCATACGAAGATTCACAGGACGTTTTCTTTGAAACTCAAACTCATTCTTTCATTTTACTACATAACTGGACGCGATGCCATCGAAATACTCTTCCTGGCATTGCTTTACCATCCACTTCACTGCTACGAATAAGCATACCAGAGCAGTAAACGTTTTGTTTCTTTATTTTGGTCTTTTTCCTGATCATCATGCCGTTTCCCTCCCTACTCTTTACTCTGTACCGTGACGCTCGCAATGATCAACTAGCATGAAAATGCGTCTATCAGTTCCCAGAGTAGGTCATGCGTCGCACCACCTGATGTATGATAGGAATGTAAAGAAAACCAATTTTTCATTATTCTAATTGCTTTTAAAATGACATCATCACATTTGATTACGTATGGACGGGTCTCATGTGAAATTAATTTTTTCAACTGCACCATTAATGTGTACGTTCGACGTGGATACTACTTGTGTTTAAACAGACAATTTTTCTGAAAAGAAATATAAAGGGAAAATTCGTTGAGTTTACCAGGCGGCCATAACTCTCTCTCTTCTCGAACCCTGCTACATTCTTCCTTTGTAACACAACTCGCATCCAAGAAGCGCTCTGTCCCTTTTCTTTTCCCCAGCAGACGGAACGGGGGATGACGAATGTTGCCGTTATTACGAGGGATGCGCGGAATAGCATTACATCTCATAACTGGCCCCTCTTCAAATGAGTAGCACTCCAGCGTAACTACGCGCCGTCCTTTCAGCGCAGAAAAGGAGACGCGGGAGAGATGGGGAAGGCCGCGTCTATTTCGTCCCGCGGGCACTCTCTCCTTTCATTCGCGGAACTATGCTCTAGACCCAAGAGGAGCGCGGGAAATGTAGATATCTTGTTGCAGAGTCGTGACCAATTTGAAAGAATTCAATTTTCCATCTCTGTGGAATGTTTTGTAATGCAATAACCATCTAAGTAATTTTTTTTTCAAGATTACGCTTTGCACTGAACATTGGAGAGATCCATGCGATGATGTATTGTTTGGAAATAGTGTTTTTCATCGTCAACTTGCATTAGCGAATACACATAAAGGAGTTGGATTACAAGAATAATAGTACATGATGCTACTAGTTTATTCGTTGAACCGTTTTGCACAAACTGTTACTGAACGAGCGATATCAGCGGCGCATTTGGTAATTATTGTGAAGACAAAAACGTTACATTATACACGTGTTGCATACGCTATTTTTGTTGTGAAACATTATTATAAGTTGATTAAGAAGGGAAAATCATTTTATAGACTACTTTAAACTTGATACTCAGCTGACTTCATACATGCGACGCCACGTTCTATGTTGAGAGCGCGATTGTTTCGCTGATGTCGCTAACAGTGACTACAATAACCAGTCTTTAGCTAGGTCGAATTCAGTCGCTGTCTGGAGGAGCATTCTGGCGGCCGGGTGCTCTGATCGGTAGTTTTCCGTGGTTTCTCCGATCAACACCGGTCTAAAATCGGAGCAGTGCCCTATCAAACGGACCACCGACTGCGTGCGATCTTTCCTTCCTCTTCCTTGTCCTATGCTCTCCCCTTACACACACATTTAAACTAACATGCACTACACTGCCACATACTGCGGGAGACCGGTCGGGAGCTTAGATCTTGCCCCGGCTGGTGGGACAGTCCTGGTTATGAGGATATCTCGCTAGCCGACGGTAGGTCGACGCCGGTTCTCGCCATCCAACATGATCATCGCCATCTCCCGAGAAAGAAATGCACTACACTTACGGGATTAATGACCTAAGCTGTAGATGCGTCCGGAATAACTAACCAACCAATGACGAGTCTGTAACTAAATAACAAGCATTCATTCCTTGCCACAGGCGTTATCTGTGGCATCACATATTCAAAGGCCGTTCATCTCACGACAATTCGAGAACCTAACGTAATTAATACATCACAGAGGAGATTTATTCGTTAATCATATCCGTTTCTTCTCTGGGACCTTTCAACAGGTTCAGGTCGATATCTGTCCTGCTTCTTGATTCTAATGAAAGATATTTACTATTTATATGTGCACTGAAAAATTAGCCGCCGTCGCGCATTGTAAGTTAATGAAAAAAAATAATTTGATCAGTATTAGCCATTCTGTTTGGGCTAACGCCAAAGGCAACATTTCCTGCAGGGAACAGTGTGGCCGCGAACGACTCACGTTTGTTCTGTTATTGTTCGCTAATATCTGTACTTACAGGTTATGTCTGACAGTTTGCTGGGTGGAAAGCAGTAGTTCATTTTGAGGAACATGGTAACCCCGTACAAGTAAATCTGTGGATTTATTTTGTTAATTCGTCAGATAGTTACAGGGGATTCATCACAATATCTACGACAATCTATGATTTTACATAAATCGGCACAATTAAATCTATTATAATAAGGCCAATGAATTTACACATCTATTACAATTTTCGATTACACAATTCGAATATTGCAATTCATTTCAATTTTTAAAATTTCTGTAATAAAAAAATGTGGAATTTTCTGTATAAAAATTAATTCAATGAATGAATCCGAATTCTGTAAATTTCTGTATAAAAAAATGTGGAATTTTCTTTATTTCAGTAACTTCCAGTGCGAGACGCCAGTTTTTTTCACAGCTTATAGAAATAGAGAATATTTATCTATAGAAAAATTGCGAGGCCATATTTGAACCTGAACAGGTTGAAAGGTCCCTTGTTAGAGTTACTAAAGGTTTAATGTGTCATATTCTAACGAGAAACTTGACGTATCTTTTACCGTTTCTAATCAATTGAACATGTATTTCGCAAATTAGTTGCAGGTTTCAAAGCATGTAGTATTATGGGTAGAAAAAAACGAAAGTAGAGAGACTGAAATGTGAAAACCAGAACTGTATAAAATTGACTTGGTAAGGGTGAGAAAATACATGCCAGTTTATACAACACTTAAATTTCAGGAAATAACGTTCGCGATCTCTTGTTGCAAATCACTCCATTCCACTTGATTGTGGAGTAAATTCGTAGAAAACAATGTTAATACGTTTTCTCCAACATGTAGACAGAAGCAATATTTGTAGACGTATTTTAATAGCATTTCGCAGGAATGTACAAATAAGAATCAAGCCATTTCGTTAATTTATCACGAAATAAATGGAGAATACTCTCATTGGCAATTGAAGTAATTTTGCTTGTTCTTAATTTTACTGAAAGCAGTCAGCGCGGAGGAATATGGTCGTCGGTCGCTTCTGCAGGTGCTCCTGTTACACAGCGCAAACAATCTTCCGCCCGCGAGCACAAAGCCGCAAACACTTCCTGAGACGCGATCCGAGGGGCGTTGTGACGGATGAGGCGCCTTCCACACGTGATCAAGAACGGGACCGCGACCTCGCCGCCGCCCCCTCGGGCGCCCCAGAGGGGGCAGCGTCGGCCTAGCGAGCACAATGCACGGAACCGCCCACCATTCGCAACAGGTGCGGGACGAGGGGCGGGCCGCGCAAGGGCGGGGCGTGAGGCGAGCGGCGTGGGACGCGGAGCGAGTGGTGAAAGGGCAAGGGGTGTGGGACGGGGAGGGGGGAGCGAGGGTTGAGAGACGTGAGACAGAGAGAGCGGGGCTGGGAACATGGTAAGGCGAGCGAGGGTGAAAGGGCGAGGGACGGAGGGGGGGGGTGGAAAGGGGAGGGGGCTGGGAACATGGTAAGGCGAGCGAGGGGTGAAAGGGCGAGGGGGAGAGCGGCGTGGTTTGCGCGACGGGGAGGGCAGGGCTTGGAGCGTGAGGCTGGAAACGATGTGCGAGGAGAGAGGCGTAAGGGGGGAGGGGTACGGTAGAGGGAGTGCGAGTCTGAAGGCGGGGAGCGAGTGGGATGGTTGGGCGGGGCATCATGAGCAGCGCTGCCCCCTCCACCCACCCCGTCGCCCCCGCCCACGCGACCTCATTCACGGCGCCGCCGCCCCCGCAGGAGGCCGGGCAGGACGTGGACAGGGTTAGGATGGACGCGGGGGCGCGAACCCAAGACAAAGGCCCCGGTGCGGGCGCAAGGGCAACGGAGGCGGTAGAGGCAGGGGGGCGTCACCCAGCGGCAGCCTGCTTACAACCGGCTACTGAAAGGCAGACGCGCCCCCCCCCACACTGCAAAGTGGCAACGTCGCAGGCCGGGCGTCGAACACGGTGTAGCCTTTTGTGAAACGGTGCGTGTTTCGTTTACGGCTTCATCGAAACGAATGTTGATTGTTTTGCGCTTTGTTGATAGAGAGAAGAACGAATTCTCTACTGAAGTGGAGACGAAAGCGTCTTGTTTTCAACAACAACACACAGACAATTGTGAAAATATTCTGGGTTTATTGTAATGGCTGGATCCATTTAGATAGCACATCTGAGAGTGTAATCCTCTGTCTGAATGAGGTTCACTATACAGAATTTCAGAGTATTTCCGTACCATCTTTTATCTCAATGTCGGAAAGGAAAGTGATATTAACTGCCGAAAAAATGTTACTTTTCATTTTGAAGATAAATGCATTGCAAACAAAGAATAATTGGTGATATTACATTCAAATGTAAGAACTTTATAAAGTTATGTTAACTTGAACGAAACCTTCATTTTCTCTATATCCACTCCTGCATTTGTATCTTATGATGAAATATTATAGAAGGCACAAATTCCAATGAAACGGAAAACACGCTATAAACATTTTTCAAAGATTTACATTCCATATAGAGAAATGATTTCTTACACACCCCATGAAATAATTATCCCTTACTTGAAAGAAAAAAATGTGTAAAAATCTATTAATGAGAAGAAACACAATATACAAAACGTTTTTCGAATTTATTAGATTCATTTTTTCAATATTATTTAGTTCACTAATCTAAAGAACCTGGATACAATGCCTTCCTTCGTACTTTTTCTTCAGTGTTTTATATTCAACCTCTTCCAATGCCACAAAACGTTTAGTACAGTGGTTAATGCAAACAAACGGGCTCCATTCGGTCAAATAAAGGTTGGATGCGTAAAACACAAACGAACACTTCCAAAACCAGAGAGGGGCGTCGCTTAAATAACGAAACACGAGTTCTGGCTAGGCTATCAGGCGGCGCGCGAGAGGGGCCGCTTGATGAAGGCGTTAAATATCGCGAGAAAGGGAGCATGTGGGGGTGGGGGGAGAGAGGAGGAAGAAAGGAGAGTGCGCGCAAGGGCGAAGCGATAAAGAGAGGCCGGTCGGCCAAGTCGCGTACGGCCCCGGAGCTAGAAGGCAATAAATTCTGCATTATATAGTTAATACACTTCACTGCTCTACAGCTCTCTTGAGAATTTAATAAAACGCGGTGGGGTTATAGTCCCGTCTGGCGCTCCCAGAAGAATGTAATGGTAGAAAAGTAGAGACCGCACCAGGGGCGCAAAATACTGTCCGTATATACCCATGACGAGATGGGGTTCCCGTGCAAGTGTAATATTGGATTCTCGTGGCGGTGTGTTTGAGATTTCGCGAAGACAATGAATCTCTTTACGACGCAGATATCTCAACACTGGGCGAAGAAAACGTAAGTTTCTTAATATTTCTTCATTACGTGCAAAACACGGTTTTCTGCCCAGGAACTTCATTTCTTTTACGTTCTTCCTTTAAGTCATTTATGATCCTCTTTCACAACAATATAATAAAAAACTACAACTTTATTACCTGTTATACGTTGAGGTATCCTTGCAATTTTTAGACAATCAAATTAAAAAGAATCAAAACTTGTTGAAAAAGTTAGTATATGTTAAAACAACGTTTCGTTAACAGAATCATTCACATCTTCAGGTAGAATATTGATAAAAATTTTTAACTATCAAAAACAGAAATAAAATCTACATAATTAAACAATCAAAAAAGAATAAAGGTGAAATATCAAATTGATACACATTAAAAACTTTATCTATAGAAAGATATTAAATAAAACATAAGTATGAGGAAAAATGACAGAGCAACTCATCGGTTAATTGATAAAATATCAGCACCAAATTTGTTTATAGACCATATTTATGACCGATGTCAACTTATATGAAAGAATGACACATCTAGAATAACAAACAAAACACGTTAAATCTCCCGTGTTTGTAGGTGCATTGCTTAGAACTTAAGCACGGAGAGCCAGCGGGGAGAAGACTGGAGTAAGATTCGGGTAGAAAACGGAGGGGAGAGGGGTAATGAATGGAGCCAAGAGGTTGGATTGGGGCCAGAGTAAGTTGGAGTGGGAGTAAGCCAGAGGCTTAAGTAAATGAAATTGTGTAAATTTTTTTTAAAAAAAAATGTTGATTGTGTAAAAATTGAAAGGGCACATCAACGCATGATCTGTATAGCATTAGAAGAAACATTCAAGATAAGTATTTATTATCTGTCTACATCTTCTGCTAGGTGGTTCAGAATAAATGTTACAAATATATAGGACACCCAAGGATGGAAGATGAACAAGTGACGAGAAATTCAACATAGTTACACACTTGACATTCAACCATCACTCCCCTCATTAACATTCTTTTCATCTTACATTAGTAATTGGGGGTAACACGTATCCTCAGGGTTCATGCTCACTTGTAATACCAATATAGAATTTATTTTCTATTGATTGGCCTGTTAGTACTACAAACTTTCCCAAATCGGGTCCTTGAAATTCAATGTAGGCGCTGTAACTTCGATGCTCATTCCGTCTCCCTAAAAAATAATTAGTGATGTCTGAATGAACTCCCTACTATGAAACTCAATTCAATGTCATCTGAAAGTGAGTAGATCCTTCTTTCTCTGTTCGTCTTAGAGGCAAAGCGATCTTGAACAGTGCTCTTGAGAACAGACATTCCCGCGTGAGAGTTTGATTGAGCATCGCATATCTATCGTTTTGTTTAAGCCGTAGGAGACAACTATTCGAAAATGATGCGTACACAAGTGATTATGGAACAAAAGGGGTACGAATCTTGCACTTTCGTGTGAGCGTCTCAGTGTTTAAGAGAGTATTTACTCTGACTGCGACAACTACATATTCTAAGACCAAAAAGGGTAGAGGGGCATGTTGTATCCCGAGAGGTGGCAGTGTACCTAGCCCGTTTGAATGCGACTTCCGACGCTGACATACACCTCGATTAGCAATTTTTTTCTGCTGTTATTTTCCCCAGCGTCTTATCCGGTACAACATCTAAGTTCTTCACGGACCTCCTGAGATGTGTGGTAATGTAGTGCAGTAAGTGTACTTTCGTGAAAGGGAAAACAAAGGGGAAAAATAAAGACAATATCGCAGGGGAAGAAACTACGAAAAACCCTCGATCAGAGAATTGATTAATACAGATTCCGGGAGCGTTAACGTTTAAGGTCATTATTCCCGTACGTGTAGTGCATGCTTTTGCTCTAGAGGCGGTGATGATCATGCCCCGCTGGATGGCGAGATCCGGCGGCGACCTACCGTCGGCTAGCGGGGTTTCCCCCTAACCAGGTCTCTCCCACCAGCGAGGCGCCGCCCCAGCAGGGACAAGCTCTAAGCTCCCGACCGGTCTCCCGGAATATGTGGTAGTGTAGTGCTTGTTAGTGTAAGTGAGTGTGTAAGGGGAGAGAATAGGACAAGGAAGAGGAAGGACAGATCGCGCGCGGTCCGTGACCCGTTTGTTAGGACACTGCTACAGCATTTATCTTGTATTGAGCGGACAAACCACGGAAAACTATCTATCAGAGTAGCGAGCCGATAGAATTATCTTCCAGACAGTAACAGAACTCGTCCTAGCTATCTGACTATTTTCAAAAATCCTACCACCATCAAGATTCAAACACCGGGTGACTCCCAGGAGGCACAACAGTGACATCGGTTGATGCCCTGAGCCACCTCTTCCGTTCCGACCAAAGGAGAATTCTCCTCTAAAGTGTGACTGAATTCGACCCAGTCGCGTTGCATATGTTAAAAGTCCGTCACGCTCGGTACTCGAAACCTACAATACTTCGGTAAACGACGTTCCGGAGGCACCGTTGATACCGAAGAGCTATTGCAGTCGGTGCGGGTTACGAACCTCGCTCGCCCGCGAACCCCCCCCCCGCCCCCGCCTTCCGTCCGCCGCCCCCCGCCCGCCCCCCCCCCCGACCCCCCCCGGCGCGCGCGTTCGCAAGCGCGAACCGCGCGCGGCGTTCGCGACCGCCAATTCGTCAGCGCGCTAATTTGGTCGATAAATCTCCGAAGCCCCGCGGCGCGCGCCCGGGGCGGTGGGTGGGGGAGGGGCAGGGGCAGGGGAGCGATCGGCGGCCGTTGACCCACTGGGAGCCCCGGAGCCCCAAGCGGCGGCCGCCCTCGCGGGGGCGGCGACTGGCGATCGATAGGTGGCGGCGCGTTATCACCGTGAATGGCGTTGTCGGACGCGAAATATTCTTCTATTTGATGTTTCTCCAAGTGTGTCAGTTTTTTTTAAATAATTGGATAGTGTGTACGGAACATGATAGATACCTTCACACCTATTTGACAACTGCACAGCGTGTGGTATATTAATACAAAACGGAATTAATAGAAATGCCCTGTAATTATTTTAATAACTGTGTTAGAACCTTGAATTAGAAAATGATAAATATAGATTCATGACTGCTCATATGAAATATGTACCAAACAAACTATTATGTCGTAGATTTTCAGCGAGATGACTGGTATTTTTACAGTTTTCTAAATCTACCACTATATATTCTTGTGATATAAACATTTCATTCATTCATACTTCCTTTCGTAGGATAGACACAACTCGACAGGTATGCAGCACGTTCGAATTGTGTACACCAATAATAATTTCCTGCTAATGCAGAAAATAAATAATGTGAAATCAGGAATCAGCACATAAAGTATGACTTTGAAATTGAGAGTTTTGAATTATCTTAGTGGTGGAACAAAAGTTATTTTAAAACACTATATTTGAATGCGTATTAGATCTTTTAATAGTTTTAAAATTTTAATAATATGAGTCTATTAACTAATAAAACAAAGCGTTTAATCACTAATAAACAGCATGTAAACGAACACAAAGTAGATTGCAATGTTCATTCTTGCATGTCCAGCCTCGTATTCCAGAATTTTATTTCTGAGATCTGATAATTTGAGCACATTCAATTTAATCCCGTTCTGTTTTTTTTCGGTTAAATGAATCCTATTGCGAGAATTTGATCGTTAATTCACCTTTGCAACGCCACGACGCACGTCAGTTCTGCCCAGAATCTAATTATTATAAAATTAAATATGATCAGAAAAAATGTAAATTCAACTTCTAGGAAGAATTGATTTGATACGGAAAAAAATGTCGTCGATTCAGAAATTAATGAACATGGATCCCCGGAGAGCGATTTGTCGCTGACCCCAATGGCCAAGCAGCGCCGAAGGGTCGTGCGTCGCACACAACGCCCCGGTGTCATCCTGTTTTCTATCACTCCCTCGGCAGAGGGCGCAGCGGGCGACAGCGCGGCGCCCGACAGTGACCGGTGCTGCAACACAATCAGCAGCTGCGCAGAGCGGGTTGCATCCCCGCGCCTGAAACCGGCGGCCCGCCTCCACGGTTCCACTCGGCGGCGGCGGCGTGAAGCGGAGGTCGGAACGTCTAGGGTCTCACCGCGGCGGGGCGGGGGTGGGGCGGTTGGCGGGTGTCGGCGCCACCTGACGCGGGCAAAGGCTCCCTTAATAAGGAGTGATGTTAACAAGAGGCCTGATGGACAGCCGTCCGCTGAATAAGCTCGCGCCACCTGCAACAAGGGGGCACTTAAGGCGCGAAGGAGAGGTCGGAATTGGCGCTAAGTGGCTGTAATGACCCCGGAGTGCGATGCGGACCTGTAGACGCCGCCCCGCCGCTGCCCTAGCCGCCCTGCGCTCGCGCTGGCACGCGCTTCCGAGCGTCCTTATGTGCGCACGCGGCCCCAGAAATGAATGCTGAGTGTGCGGAAGGGTAGAGCCAGAGGGGGTTTCAGTAGACATTACAGAAGGAGGAAAAATTGAAAATATGGAAACCAAATACGTATACGAACGTAGGACAACAAAAAGGACAATAATAATAATAATAATAATAATAATAATAATAATAATAATAATAATAATAATAATAATAAACCATTTTGGTCCAAAGCCTTATCAACTGGATTATTGAGCACAATGGACCCGGTATTACCCTCTGAATCAAAACTGCCAAGAAGGTTTGATTTATTGATTTTGCAACCCTCAATGATGAAAAAATTACCAGCAAACGTTGACTAATACAGATACATTTGCTGTGGGAAAGCAATGGCGTGTTTTAAAAGAGAAATCTCTAACAATTGTACTGTCAGCAACTGCTGTCATACCGAAAACCCAGCAGATTGCTAGAGAACCTAGGCACGAAGAAGAGTATAACCATAGGTCTCCAGAACTCAGTTATTATTAGTACGTGCTCCCTAGTTCGGAAATACATGGAAGGTCATGTGATACTTTGAAGTTTTGAGTCCAGCCTCGGACACAGATGAACTTGCGTGAGTTTCGGTATGATTGTAATTGTCCATTTCATCATTATCATTATTATTTCCTTACCTCATTCCCCAGAGCTAACAACCCGGGGAGTGTAAATGTGGACTCAGCATACAAATGCTGATCCCCCAATAAAGTCAAGTGCATACCCCCGAGAAACAAGAAGGAGAGAAGAATGGAGAGAGGTCATGACAATGTCGTCACTGAGACCGGAAGCGGTAGCTCAGTGCATCAACTGATGTCACTGCAGTGCCTCTGACCGTGAGGTCGTTGGTTACACTCTCCGCTATGGCAGGATATTCGACACTATCACTTCAGCTATGTAGAATTCTGTCGCTGTCTGAAGGAGCATTCTAGCGGCCGGCTGCTCGATCAGTAGTTTTCCGTGGCTTCTCCGATCAACACCAGCCGAATGCCGGAGCAGTACCCTAACAAACGGACCACGGACAGCACGCTATCTTTCCTTCCTCTTTCTTGTTCTATCCTCTCCCCTTACACACACCCACCCACACACACACACACACACAAACACACACACTAACATGCACAATATTACCACATAGTCCGGGAGACCGGTCGGGAGCTTAGAGCTTGTCCCGACTGGGGCGGTGCCCCGCTGGTGGGAGAGTCCTGGTTAGGGGGAAAACCCCGCTACCCGACGGTAGGTCGGCGCTGGATCTCGCCATCTAGCGGGGGAAGATCACCGCCATCTCCCAATAAGGAAACACGCACTACACGTACGGGACTGATGACCTAATCTATTGACGCACCCGGAATTACTAACCAACCAACCAAATCCTCAATGCGAGGAACAGCCCCGCCCCACACAGTCGGAGCTCATTGTAAGTGCGCGACGTCCAGCACACGGCTGAGGCAGGAAGAACAAGTGCCGACACTACCCCGAGTGATGGGGGGGGGGGGGAACAGACGCAGTGATAGCGACAGAGGCGGCGGCTGGCGGGCGTTGACGAAGGCCCTCAGCGAGTCGTTTTCCTCGGCAAAGCACAGAGGGAGAGGGAAAGAGAGACGCTGCTTTGAGTGACGGATCTGAATTGGACGCCTGTGACGGTGGCGCTGGCAAATGTCATGCGGTGTTGTATTTAAACGGAAATAAAGGGACTCTCCCGACTCTCGAGTAGACAAGAGCGGACTAAGTTATTGCCTCCGATTTATCCAACCCCGAACTGCTCTCCCGGCTGCTAGACGTTATATGCAGAGTGTGACAACGTGTAAAGAACGAAACTGCCAGATATTGGCATTGGAAGTTACGAATAAAATATCACACAATGTAAAATTCTCAAGGAAACAGTGTGATAATTTGTAGGTCTTAAAGAATTTTTTCTCGTTTCATTTCACACATGGATTACTTCGTAAATATAATGAATTATTTTTAAAGCAGCAATTCTATGTCTAATTTATTCGATACCAGTACTTCTACAATTTATTTAGTATTTTATTGTATGATTGTAAAATATTATTCACAGTATTTTATACCATATATCAGTTGTATTCTCAAAAATCTATTTCATAATGAGTACATGAATACCATTTGGTAGTCTAGAATATACATCGCTTTATATTAACAAAGGTTTCTGATGATACATGGACAACATATATTCCCGTAAAAGTCATTGTCCGTAATACTAGTGTAGGGGGAAAGTCATTTAGAAATCTCGAGGGAGGGTGATTTTGAAGGGTTGTACACGTATGGGTCTACACACAACGTGCAGTTCGATGGCACGTGCACTGCCAGAAGGATCATTCTAAATGCTCAATACTGTTTATACACGTTGAACTATGCATCACATGTTCCTTATATTTCATGTTAAGTTCAATTTTTTGAAAAAAACAACAACACAAAAACCTGTAGTAAAACAAAAAATCAATTGAACAATATTTGCAATAGTTAGAATAGAGTGCAAAGATTATAATCAAATAGGGTCCATTAAAATTGGTCAATACCCTTAAGCATTTACTTGATATTTAGATGTAGCGATCGGATATTATATACTCATGATGGCAAATATTGCATTCCTAAAATTCATTATTTACACCAAACCCACGCGTCAAAATAAAACAGTAAGTAAAATTCATAATCACAAAAGTAGTAAACAGAGTTATATGAACTTTTATTCGTAAACACCCTTCCTCAAATGACTTGTCATTCGCAGGCCCGTTATCTCCGGGGTGCGTTTTATACAGCCACAAAGTACTTCCTTCTTGGAAACCACATCACCGTGTGAGGCGGGGCGTATCGGCCCAGCAGCTCGATGAGTGATGGTTTGACTCCAACTTTGCGCAACGCGCGGTCTTGGAAAATCCATGAAGATTGATGAAACGTCTCGAGTAATTTCGCGCCGAAATTTTCAGCGAAGACCAAAATATAGATCTGAATCATCGAGGAAGGGTTGCTTCTGGCAGGCGGGATGAATATCGCCAGTTCGTTAAGTTGCCGGAAAGGCGCACACGAAACGCTTTAACCTCCTCCCCTCCGCCACCCCCGAACTCCCCTCCCTCACCCCTCCACCCCCGCACTCCACTCCCTTACCCCTCCACCCCACACCCCCACACCTCTACACCTTCCGCACTCCCCTCCCTCACCCCATTCACCCTCCGAACTCCCTCCTCACCTCTACACCCCCCCTCCCATCACCCCTACACCCCACACTCCCCTCCCTCACCCCTACAACCCGCACTCCCCTCCCTCACCCCTACAGCCGGCACTCCCCTATCACCCCTACACCCCGCACTCCCTCCCTCACAAGCAAACTCCTACGGCACGTTACAGGCAACATACGAGACGCAGGCAGTATAGCGGGGGTCGTCTCTCCAACGAAAACGATATTTCGAAATAAAGTTTGCGCAGACAAAAAATTCTCCGGCGAGTTCGCGTGGAGAGTGTCGCGTGACGCGGAGTCTCGGAGCGCTGTCCCGGCGCAACTTGGGACCAACTTGCGACGGATGCGGCGATAAGAGGGGGGCAGGAGTCCTCTCTCACGACCTTCGAGGCCACGGCAGAGCACGGGGGCGGCAGGGGCGAGGGGCGCATCACGTGCATGGCCCCGTGCACACACCGCGCCCAAATGGACGGTTGTTGATTGATTTTGTCGTGTTTCCGGGCGCGTCCACTGCTTTGGTCATTAGTCCCGTCTTCCCCCTCCCCATCTTCCCCCGCTGAATTTTTATTTATTACACATACATACATACATTTATTTGAACTGCAAGTGGGTATGACCCGGTGGCAGTTAAATAACAATAATTACAATAATAATAACAATATTAATATGAATAACAATAACAATAATAAATTACTGCAGTACAAGCCGATCATGCAATAATCATACTATTAAGTATTATAACAAATATTTCAACTCTGTCATGATATCCAATAATTTTTCTCGGTAATTCTAAATTTAATTAAACTTAACTTATTAATTTGATCGTGTTCACTACACTTAACTGCACTGCACTACACTACACAACACTACATTGTTTCTGTTTTGAATTACACTTACCAGCACTTCACAGCACTTACTCATTTACTCATGGCGAGATCCAGCGCCTACCACCTATGAAACTTCACTCCACTTTGAAACTCGACTCTATTTGCAGTCACTTCAGTATTATGTATTTTTATACAAATACAACGACATATTCGCAAAAGAAAAACTCAACTCTTCGTACATCTGCAATAGCAAAAAGTATGGAAAACGTTCTTAAATGTAACACACTTTCTCCTTTGGTTAGAAGTAGAAAGCAATCACTAAAGAATCTATACGACAGTTTTGGCATTTTCAATCAGAAACAAAATTGGTTAACACAATTTAACGTTTTCACAATTCACGAATTGTTTAACACAATTCACAAATGTTGCTGATTAATTCTATTTGCGTATTTGCTACCTTCTTAGACTCCTGGAGTTTAACATCTGTTAAGACCGGGAGCGGTAGGTCAGTGCATCAAGTAGTAGCACTGCAGTGCCTCTGGCCGAAAGGTCCCAGGTTCAACTCCTATTGGCAGCAGGATTTTTGACATTAGCTTTTCAGCTAGGTCGAATTCAGTCGCTGTCTGGAGGCGAATTATAACGGACGGCTGCTCTGATCGGTAGTTTTCCGTGGTTTCTCCGATCAACATCAGGCGAATGCCGGAGCAGTACTCTCACAAACGGGCCACAGACCGCTCTCGACTTTTCCTACATACACACACACACACACACACACTTACACTAACATGCACTACACTACCACATATTCAGGGAGACCGGTCGGGAGCTTTTCCGACTTGAACGGTGCCCAGCTGGTGGGAGATATCTGGTGAGGAAACCCCGCTAGCCATCGGCAGGTCGGCGCCGGATCTCGCCATTTAGCGGGGGCAGATCACTGCCAACTCCCGAGGGGGGAAACATGTACTACACTAACGGGACTAACGACCAAAGCAGTTGACGCGCCCGTAAACACGAAACAATCAATCAATAAATTAGAACGTTTGAAGTTCACGAGTTTACTCGCGGGTCTCTTCTAGTTGTAATGGAACACGCCCGCCCATCGTCTTCGCGTGCGCGGAGTCATTTGGATCCGCCGTGCGGCGCAGCGCGTCGTCGTGGTTGGTCGCAGTCGTCCGCCGGCGTCCAATAACGCGCGTAGCGACCGCAGGGCTGCGCCTCCGTCGGGGTGGCGGCGGGGGCTGGCGCGGAGAGCGGTAAGCCGTCCTCGTTAGGAATATTGAGCAAGTTTCGCGGATTTTAATCGAACTTCGATAAAGAAGTTTTTTCTTCGTGCTGCTGTCGCTGCTGCCCCCACCTTCCGAGTTGGAAGAGACCGGCGGAAGGAGGCGCTGTGTTGCGACGCGACCGGCCCTGGCGAAGTGTCGTGCTGGCGTAATGGCCTCGGTTGTTACGGAAGTTTACGTAGGCAGCCGATGTGCGATGGAGTTCATGAGAGAAAGGAATGCTTTAAGTTTCTCGCTGCGGAACTCTTGTTGCAGTTGGAATTTACTATCATTACTTCGCTTGCTGCTATTCGCTTTCTCGCGAGTCTCTTTGCTGCATTCAAGTTCTATAGATCCTAATAGAATCATATGCTGTAAAATACTCAGTATGTCACCAAGAAATCTGTTTCATACTTTTATTTTCTGTCATTACGATAACTCTTCTAGTCTACCTTTGCTATGCTCTCTCTCTCCCTCTCTCTCTCTCTCTCTCTCTCTCTCTCTCTCTCTCATATATATATATATATATATATATTGTGTGTGTGTGTGTGTGTGTGTCTGTGTGTGAGTGTGTGAATGTACAAAAATGAGGGATGGTGAGTTTTCTGTAAAACAAAAGGTTTTGACAAAATGCACTTTGAAGAGAGTTTTTCGACGATTCTCCCTTATGCATTATTTATATTAGCAATTTCTAGTAAGTATTTTTGTTTTACATCCTCGGCATCAAACAGGAAACTAAGTGATCCAATTTCTCTAGTAACGTACGTCTCAATACCCGAACCCCTCCCTATTGAGTCACTGTCGGGAGGAGAATTCTAGCGGCTGGCTGCTCTGATCGGTAGTTTTCCGTGGTTTCTCCGATCAACACCAAGCGAATGCCGGAGCAGTACCCTACCAAACGGGTCACGGATCGCGCGCGATGAGCCCTTCCTCTTCCTTGTCCTATCCCCTCCTCTTACAGACACACTTACACTGACATGCACCACACTATCACACATTTTGGGAGACCGGTCGGGAGCTTAGAGCTTGTCTCGGCTGGGGCAGTGCCCCGCTGGTGGGAGAGTTCTGATTAGGGGGAAACCTCACTATCTGACGGTAGGCCGGAGGCGGATCTCGCCATCCAGCGGGTGAAGATCACTGCCATCTCCCGAGAAAAAAAACATGCACTACACTAACGGGACTAATGACCGAAGCAGTTGACTCGCCCGAAAACACGAAAAAATCAATCAATGGAAAACCGAACCCCTCCTTGTGCGAAGTGTGATCATAACCTGTTCCTGCCGCGGGAGGGGTCCTTTGCTGGGCGAAAGGCGTCCGAGTGCCTCTCATAGGGACAGTTCATCGCTCACCAATCGCCGCCCCGCGCTAAGGAACGCAGGGGTCTGAGGATGCCGCTCGCAGACGCTAGCGCTAACGCGGGGATCGGCGCATTCCTGGCCCCTGCGCAACGCCACCCGCCTCGCGGATTCGAACGCCCCTGCGCGACGCCACCAGCCTCGCACAGCAGATGCCCCTGCTTGAGGGCACCCGCCGCGCCTCCCTCTGGGTGTCCCGGAATCAATTGCAGGTCGTACGACTCACACAATTCACGGGGACAATACGCGACTTTCGAATTTTTCCTTGGTATTCTACTCTTTTAACTACTTCTATTCCTACCCATAATCATATATATTCACGTGACCCACTACTGTACGCGTGAAATCATAAGTTCAGAGAGTAAAACGTCAAGTATACGAGTTATATTTTGTATTTCATAAAGAGATTCCCAATTGCATTCCACGACTAACAAACGACTACTATGAAACACGATTTGTAATACAATAGTAGGTGAAAATCAATCTGAATTATTGACGAATACTCAGTTTAAACAGTTGGGATAATTTTTGAAATTTTCTGCCAAAAATATAAAAGATGGGGTTATTGCGAGAATCAACGTAATCTAATTTAAATCTACCCGAGGAGCAAAAGTTTGAAACAAAATACATCTCACTAAATGATTCTTTTCTCTTCAAGTTTGTAATAACTTGGGCAGAGTTGTAGCTACAGATTTCTCCGCCCTTCCCCTACGCACATAAGTGCTTTTTTTTACTCTAGCAACATTAGAAAGAATACCTTAACTGTGAAATGGGCGAGTCTACCTGGATAGAATTCCGGAGAAACATTACCTTTTCAAAGGTTAAATGACCCATAAAGTTTGGATGTTGCCGATGAGTTTCAGACGAAAGGGAGTTCTTCTTTATTCAGACGAAAGGGAGTGTAGCGTCTCAGAAAAAAAGAGCCAGGCGCCGAGGATGTCAAGATGGTGCAGGACATCGTTATTTTCTAACAAGTACGAAAACTAGAATATTAGTTTCATCTTTAGTTGCCAACCCATCGTGTAAACTAGGATGTAGGAAATACGAAACAATACAAAAAAACTTCAATATTTGAAAGCGACACAAGAAAAAGTAAATTAACTGTGCATCATTCACGGGGATATACTCAATCGGATACCACCATAAGACAACAGTACTTACCAAAAAAAACATAGGGTGAAAAGCCGACATTCGGTCGGCATGTTCTCTACAGTCACGTTGGGAGTAAGAAAGAAAGGAAGGAAGGAAGGAAGTAAAAGAGAATTAATTAATAACTAAAATAATGACGATAGGGAAAACTGAACAAAGCCGCTCTGCCGAAATTTCTCCTGAATTGTTTGGGAATTTACTTCACACAGTAAATGGATTTATATTTAACATAGAGATTTACTTGCATCAAGCTCTTTGGCAGAATTCACTGCATGCTGTTGTGGAATTAATGATTGATGGTTCGAATTAAGCGGCAAGCGTGGATGAAAAGAGTGCAGTAATTTCAAAACAACCCATGTGGTATGTCATAAAATAGGAGTACATTATTCTGTCACGCTGTTTTGCTAGAGTGTTTTTACTAGACTTAATACATAAAAAAACACTTGTTTGACTTTCACATAAGGATTATTATTTATGGATCGCATTCCACTGATGGTTTTAGATTCAAGGAAACTGCGAGTTGCTCTTCTTACAAAAGATGTGATTTCAGATTACAGATAGGTGTCTGAGGTGGACGATAAGTAGAATTGAGGGAACAGTAGAAAGAGTCTGCACGGAAATATTACCGAATGTTACAAGTACAACAAATTTTGGCGTGTGGATTAACCTGAGACATAACATCAGTATTCCAAATAAAATCAGCATTTATTCTCTACGAAGTAATTGCAGCATAAGGCCGCGAATAATCGCATATCGCGTTGACAATACTTCAAAATTGGCGAGCGGGAACTCTGTGGAATAGGCGACTGAATTTGGTGGTATAACGGTACCCGAGTTTGCGGGTTCAAACCCGATCGAAGCCGTGAATTTTTAAGGGCGAAAAAATCCTCGTACGCCTTCCTTCGGAGGGGAAGTAAAGTCGGCTGTCCCATGTAGTAGATTTACTGCATGTAAAATATCCTTGAGCCTAAAAGCCTCTGAGCAAAATTGAGGTCCTCCAGTTTCGTCGCCCAAGATAATACCTCCTTTCTCCGCTAGGTGGTGAAAGGAGCGTATCGAAATTTGCGTGGTTAGACGGAAGAGCGGGCCTGATGGCCCGAGTCTCGCCACGTAAAATAAGGCATTAATTAAACTAAACTAAACTGAAAGTACAAAATGTCCACAGAAGACGACCTGGAGAAAGAGACCTAAGAAGAGAGTAGGAACAAGACTTAGGCTGTGCATAAGACGTGTGGTAGGACACGCCATCGACAATGGCAGTGACGACAGCGTGATTGCTGCTCCGGGCGGCAGCGGCACCGACTGGGCGCAGGGGGTGGGGGGGGGCGAGAAGGGGGGGGGTCCTCTGATAGAGACCGACGCGAGGAATTCCAATATCTCTCGCCCATTACGTCGAAACACGGAACGCCTCGCCGCCCCGCGCGGCGCCTTGTTCCTCGTGCCGGCACAGGCTGCGGCCTCGCCCTCCGGCACAACTCTCCCTTTCCTCCTCCCACGCTCCACTCTTGTAGTCTCTACACTCCACTTTTTCTCCCCTTCATTTATTTCCTCGTATTTACATTACTCTTACCTTCCCACTCCTCCTATATCACACCAACTATCGCACTTTCTCTTCCTTCAGCTGGTATTTTCCTTTGTGTATCCAACCTCTTTCGTTTCTCTTGTCGTATCTTTTTTCATCAAAACTTCTGCCTCTATTTTTTGTCACCATCGGTTTTTAGTTTCTTGTTTAGTTTCGTTCATTTTTTTATCTTTCTTTTCTTATTTTTTTCTTTTTTGTGTTTTTTTTTTTATTCACTAGATGATTGTAAAGTTTGTGAAATTCCGGACACTTCATAGTATTATTGTTTGCGCGTTTTATTAGAAGACAGGGAACACAATAGTACTTTTCTTTTATATTTAATATTTATAATAGTACTTCTAATATAATAGTGCTAATAGTTATAATAGTATTTTATACAGTAATACTTCTCTTCGGTATTCAAAATTTAATATTTATATGACTTCTATATTTTATACTGAATAGTAATTTTGCGAGTTCGTAAAAGAGAGAGCGCTTTATGATTTTTTTCTAATTTGTACTCATTCCTATAATTTGCTGAATTTTTTTACCGTCGCCGATTGCGGGACTCATATTAATCATTGACTTCAATTCTGTGTCACTGATTTCGTACTTACTTCTTTGGGTTCCCTTAACGTTGAGTTTCCTGTTTAAACAAAATTGTACTTATTACTATGCTATTGTTTGTACCTTTCTAGACTGCTGATCATTGACAAAGCTCGTCGTGTGCTAGCATTCCTCTTGAGAGAATGAATTGCGTTTCGTATGATGTATGCTATCATGGTGCAATTCCTCGTCAATTGATGTGGAAACCTGGTTCGACCCCTTTACCGCGTGCCATCGCGTTCGCCCCCGTCACTCGCCTTATTGCTCCTCCATTGCCCTCCGTCCACGTGGACCGTGAGAGGGGCGCATGCGTGCGTTCTGTGGTTTGATTTCGCTCGAAGAATTTTCTACTCAAAGAATTTCCTGCCGCCACCGCATTCCGATCCTTTTGAATCTCGGGAATTTCGTGTAAATTAATAAACTCCTCCGACATACACTGAAAATGAAAGCAAAAACGAATACGAGACGATTTTCAGATGAAAATATTTCAAATTTAAAGACGAAAATGCGGTTTATTAAGCTGAATTAACAAAACCTTCAGGGCTCGTGGACATTAAATTTTGAAAATGTATATCTCATATTATAATATGGTGATTATGCGAACTGTACATTTCATAATGACTTCTCTTTCCACCTTTATTCATCAATTGATTTCTTTAGCGTATCTGCTTGCGAAATGACTCTCAAAAATGTAGAGGAAATATTAGCAATATTATACATATTGAAGCAATATTCTAAATTTGATAGAAACCATGTAAAATTGGAAATATGAAACAATTTTTTCTATAATATCTCTAGAGATATTTAAATTCCAACAAATCATAGATTTCGACATTATGTATTGGAAAGTACCCGACAAGTCATACAAAACAAAAGGAAGCAGCAAACTGCAAACAAAAAATCGTACAGTTTATTGCAATATATCTGAAATAGCATTCCCAATTTTGAATTCTTGTGTTTTTGAAATTTATTTGTTTTTTAATATAAATAAAAAAGTTGGATTAAATGCCTTGAGTCTGAATTAATTATTTTAAATTAAAGAGACAACGACAAAGACAGTCCTTTCTGACGAAAATATATCACATATCATTAGGCTGGGCACTATTGTCATTACTTTCTTTACGTTCTCCCAGTACAAGTGTGAAGAGACTCGAAATAGCCGTGGCAACATACATGCGTTGACAGTGGTCGTCTGGTATATAGAATTAATCTGTATACGTAGTAGCTAGCGAATCTACAATTGTACTATATAAAAAGGAGAGTTTTACTGACAATGTCAAAACAAATTATTTAATATTAAAATTCTGAAATTGATATTACAAAGAGAGATGTATTAAAAGCAGGACATGCCTCTTTAGGTTTTATGTCCTCGCGAGCAAATGGCCGCGGGTGGCTCGCAGCGGATGTCGCGCGGGTGGGCGACAGCGCAGCCGCTGGGAAAGAGCAAAGGGCAGCGGATGGGATTTGCCACCCACGCACAAAGCCTCTGGCGTGGGTGTGTCGAAATAAGCCCTGCCACATCACCCGGGAGAAGTGAGCACCCCCTCTGTTCCCGAAACGTCCAAGCCTACTCTGCCCTCGCCCCCGCTTCGGCCTCGCTCTCGAATTGCCCCTGTCCGCCTGCCCCGCCTCGCCCGCCTGTTCCCGCATCGTTCCCGCCCTCGTTCCGCTGACGCATTCCGCTGACCCGCCGATCCGTCCCCGCCTCGCCTCCCGTCACGCCTGTCCCTCGACCCCTCGCCCCTCGCCCCTGCCCCGCCTCGCCGCCCGCCCTCGTCCCGCCTCGTTCCCGCCTTCGCCCCGCCTCGCCCCTCGCCCCCGCCCCCGCTCGTCCCGCTCACCCGCCTCGCCCGCCTCGCCCCCTCGCCGCCTCGCCCACCTCGCCCCGCCTCGCCCCGCCTCGCCCACGCCTCGCCCACGCCTCGCCCAGCCTCGCCCGCTCGCCCCGCCTCGCCCCGCCTCGCCCGCCTCGCCCGCCTCGCCCGCCCTCGTCCTCGCTCCCCGCCTCGCCCTGCGCCTCGCCCGCCCGCCCGCCTCGCCCGCCTCGCCCCGCCTCGCCCCGCCTCGCGCCCCGCCTCGCCCCGCCTCGCCCCCCCTCGCCCCGCCTCGCCCCTGCCTCGCCCCGCCTCGCCCCGCCTCGCCCCGCCTCGCCCCCGCCTCGCCCCCCCGCCTCGCCCCCGCCTCTCGCCCCGCCTCGCCCCGCCTCGCCCGCCTCGCCCCGCCTCGCCCCGCCTCGCCCCGCCTCGCCCCGCCTGCCGCCCCACGCCCCTCCCCCGTCCCACATCGCTCCCAACTTCCTCTCCCCCACTCACGTCCCCGACTCGGCCCCGCCTCGCCCCCGCCACGGCCCCATCTCGACCCCGTCACGCCCCCTCGTCGACCCCTCCTCGCCTCGCTATGTTACGACGTGTGGCGCCGTAGGTCGCAGTGGGCGCGGGCGCTAATTAGTCTCCTGGCGGGCGCGCATTGTGGAAGCGCAACAATCACCGCCGCCGCCGCCCGCCCGCGTGACTTACCGGCCAATCGGAGCGCCCGCGGACGCGCCAAAACCGGCGGGCGGGCGCGCGTGGCCGCTGTGCGTTGATGCGTGCGCGCCAGGGCGTTGCTTTGTCTAGAAATGGCATCAGGTGGGCAGCGATGCGTAAATGTAATCGGTGACCTCTGGAGCGTTCATTGTTGCATTACGGGGGCGCGGTCTTTGGTATGAATCGGGAGAACAATGGCTGTAATATTTGATGTGTAGGTAGCCTTTGATGTACAATCGTGTGGCGTAGGCGCTTCGGTTCGCGTATCGTAATTTTGGGGCCTGGCTCGTACAGCGAGCTGATCATATTTTTAAATTGCCTTTCTGGAACCTCTGCAGCAAATGCATTGTAAAATTATTTTTGGATGTACTGAATTAATTTTGGGCTGATCACATCTTATCGTAGGATGCTATTGTATGAGCAGGTGTATTGTCCCTGCACATTCGATCGTTAAATAATAAAATAAGAACGGCCATGAATTTTACGTGACTAAACCAGAATGTCTGCAATTATTTTCTCACTATTTCACAAGCTTAGTGCGGGAAAAAAGTAGAAGTTAATACGAATTGAACTAATTGCGAACAATTCTCCCTTCAGAACAACGTGTGTCGATTACAGTTAACCTCATTCTCTGACAGAGGGTACTGTGTCTACGCGTCACAAAAAAAAAAAAAAAAGAACCGGACACGTGCGAAAAGCAATTCACAACGATGTCGACTCTTTGGAACGACACAACAAAGACCACTCGGGCGCATGGGTGGCCCAACACAGTGGTTTTATTCGCGGGCAGATATTGTTTCAGGAACACCGGCTTGCGTCCATTACACATACACACGGCGCTACAAGCAAACTGCTGGGTGGAACGAGCGGCAACGGGAACCTCTGCGAGAACTTGCCTCTTTGGGGCGGCGGCGGCGGCGATGGTGGCGGTGGCGGCGGCGGCGGCGGCGGCGGTGGTGGTGGTGGTGACGGCGGGGACAGCGGCGGCGGGGACGGCGGGGGCGTTGGCGGCGGCGGTGGTGGTGGCGGGGTGGCGGCGGCGGGACGGCGGCGGTGGGGCGGCGGCGGCGGGGCGAGGGCGGAGGCGGCGGGGGCGACAGCGGCGGGCGGCGGCGGCGGCGGAGGCGGCGGAGGCGGGGCGGCGGAGGCGGGGCGGCGGAGGCGGAGGTCGCGCCCGGCGTCGCGGCGGGCCGCGTCGAGTGGCGTCGAGCGTCCTGAGCTTGTCGCCGCACGCCTTGCGGAGGCGCTGGGGTCGAGGGGGAGGGGAAGCCCAACACGCGTTTCCAGGCGACCTGCTGCTCAGGCTCATTAGCGTTAGAGCGCCAGCCGCGGCGCCGCGCGGAGGAGGAGTGGGGGCTGGGGGCGGGCGACGACATGTGCCACCACACAGCCACTCCTCGACGAACCTTCTATTCATATCCGTCCACACACTCGTATTCTAGAATGAAAATGTCTTCAAAGGGAAAATACAAATACGGCAAACTTCACATTCTATTTCGTCTGTATCACACTTTAGAGGTACTTCTTCCAAACAAGTATTATAACTTCCAACAACAATTCCTTCCAACGAATAACTTTTAACGACAATTATTCTTTACTTTTTTATTACCTAAATTGGTAATTATGTAATTTGACTTATACTGACAGTTCATAGTATGCAACTCAATGACGGGGAATAATTTTGCCACACACGAAGTCTGAATATTTTTTATAATGAATAAGCAGTAATCAGATTGATAAAAATCATTAATATATTTACTAGGAAAGATAATAAAGTAGTAAATAACCGTTTTAAATTTGTCCAAAAATTATCAAATTTCAATTTGGTTCTTCTGGTGTGAAAACATTAAGCTCCAATATTGAAAAGATTTTGTATTAAAATAAGGAACGTTTTAATAAAAAAAAACAGAATCAATGGCATACTTAAAAAGTAAAAATGTTTGATATTCTAAGAGCTTCAAGCTGTGTAAGTAGTTTTAAACTAGCAAAATCATAATTAAGGACGTATTCTGGATGTGTGGAGACTTGCGTGTCCACTTTCGGCTACTCAAGCGATAAATTTCCAAAATACAGAAAGCAGCTTTAATGGTGATATTGTGACGCAATCAATCCTCATTTGTCCAATCGGACTCCAGAGGGCTGTGGGATTATCATACTACTCCAGTACGATTTATTGTGTCCGGGCGTATTAATTACATCATTAGTTTCCGAGGTGTAGTGAATATTAGGTCCCGGGAGGTGGCGCTGTTTGAATGAGATATTTGGCGCGAAGTTACATGTCGTCTTGAGAAGCTACTACAAGTTACTCCAAGTATGAGCATCTCCCCAAAGGTTCACCGTTCCAGCAGGGTCAAATTCTAAACTTCCGATTTGCCTCCCATCCCGATTAGTAGTGTAACATGTGTAAAGGTGTGAATCAGGGGAGAGGAATGGACAATGGGGTGCGCAAGATTGCGCAAGGTCCGTGATTCGTTTGTTAGAGTACCGGTAGTGTTCCGGTTTTCACCTAGTGTTGATCGGAGAAACCACTAAAAGCTACCAGAGCAGCCAACTGACACAATTGTCATTCACAAGCGGCTGAATTCGCCCCAGCTATGTAGCTACTAGCGCAAAACCGCCATTGTCGGAACTCGAACTAGGATCTTCCCGACTCGGAGCTGTAAACGCATGTGTTCCGCCTTAGCCATCGCAACCTGTCCCGTTGCGAGTTCCAGGAACAGCGGGAGCGGATGTTGGCCGCAAGCTGCGGTGGGCGCCCGCGCTTGCCACCCTCCAGTGGCTGCGCTGTTTATCGCAATAGCACGGGTTCGCAGCTCGCTCCTCCGCTAACGAAGGGGACGGGAGGCCCGCGCGGCGCCTGGGACGCGGCGACGGCAGGCGATGGGCGAGGGCGATGGGCAGGCGATGGGCGAGGGCGATGGGCGAGGGCGATGGGCTGAGGGCGATGGGCGAGGGCGATGGGCAGGCGAGGGCGATGGGTGAGGGCGATGGGTGAGGGCGATGGGTGAGGGCGATGGGTGAGGGCGATGGGTGAGGGCGATGGGTGAGGGCGATGGGTGAGGGCGATGGGTGAGGGCGATGGGTGAGGGCGATGGGTGAGGGCGATGGGTGAGGGCGATGGGTGAGGGCGATGGGTGAGGGCGATGGGTGAGGGCGATGGGTGAGGGCGATGGGTGAGGGCGATGGGTGAGGGCGATGGGTGAGGGCGATGGGTGAGGGCGATGGGTGAGGGCGATGGGTGAGGGCGATGGGTGAGGGCGATGGGTGAGGGCGATGGGTGAGGGCGATGGGTGAGGGCGATGGGTGAGGGCGATGGGTGAGGGCGATGGGTGAGGGCGATGGGTGAGGGCGATGGGTGAGGGCGATGGGTGAGGGCGATGGGTGAGGGCGATGGGTGAGGGCGAGGGGTGAGGGCGATGGGTGAGGGCGATGGGTGAGGGCGATGGGTGAGGGCGATGGGTGAGGGCGATGGGTGAGGGCGATGGGTGAGGGCGATGGGTGAGGGCGATGGGTGAGGGCGATGGGTGAGGGCGATGGGTGAGGGCGATGGGTGAGGGCGATGGGTGAGGGCGATGGGTGAGGGCGATGGGTGAGGGCGATGGGTGAGGGCGATGGGTGAGGGATGGGCGAGGGCGATGGAGGGCGATGGGTGAGGGCGATGGGTGAGGGCGATGGGTGAGGGCGATGGGTGAGGGCGATGGGTGAGGGAATGGGCGAGGGCGATGGGTGAGGGAATGGGCGAGGGCGATGGGTGAGGGCGATGGGTGAGGGCGATGGGTGAGGGCGATGGGTGAGGGCGATGGGCGAGGGCGATGGGCAGGCGATGGGCGAGGGCGATGGGCAGGCGATGGGCGAGGGCGATGGGCAGGCGATGGGCAGGCGATGGGCGAGGGCGATGGGCGAGGGAAAGGGCGAGGGCGATGGGTGAGGGCGATGGCCAGGCGATGGGTGAGGCGATGGGAGCGATGGTAGGCGAGGGGCGATGGGTGAGGGCGATGGGTGAGGAATGGCGATCCGGCGATGGGAGGCGATGGGTGAGGGCGAGGTGAGGGCGATGGGCACGGCGATGGGCAGGCGAGGGGCACGCAACAGAGCGGCGGACGGTGACCGCTGTCGCAGCGGAAACCGCAACGGTCACAAAGCGGCGAAAAAAGTAAAGGAGGACGCTGCTAGCCGGTTGGTTGGTTAGTGATTCCGGGCGCATCAACAGCTTAGGTCATTAGCCCTGTAAGTGTAGTGAATGTTTTTTCGGGAGATAGCTGTGATCTTTACCACGCTGGATGGCGAGATCCGGCGCCGACCTAACGTCGGCTAGTGGGGTTTCCCCCTAACCAGAACTCTCCCACCAGCGGGGCACCACCCAGCCAGGACAAACTGTAAACTCCGACCTGTCTCCCCGAATATGTGGTCGTATATTGCATGTTAGAGTGCGTGTGTGTGTAAGGAGAGGATAGGACAAGGAAGAGGAAGGACAGATCGCGGGCGGTCCGTGGCCCGTTTGGTAGGGTACTGCTCCGGCATTCGCCTAGTGTTGATCGGAGAATCCACGGAAAACTACCGATCTGAGCTGCGGGCCGCTAGAATTCTCCTCCACATAGCGGCAGAACTCGACTCAGTTATCCAGGTAGTGCCGAAATTCTGCCATCGTTGGGATTTAAACCCTAGGTCGTCCAGATCAGAGGCACTGCGGTGACATTAGATAGATAGATAGATTTATTAAAGTTCGCTTTGAGCTAATGCTCGGTGGCAAACATTATTACAATTAGATATACAATTACAAAACTATTACGAATATTTACAAATATAATTACAATTAGAATTAGAGATTAATAACCAAGTTATAATTAATTTTGAGTTATCTATATGTTGACTTATAGCTTTTCTAACACTTCACTCCACTTCACTTCACTTCACATTTCACTGCGCTGCACTACACTCCCTCCCTCCCCTCCGTGCCCCCACCACACTACACTTCACTTCACTTCACTGAATAAGAGACATGACTATATTATTAATAATACTAACGATTATAATAATGAAACTAATAATAATAATAATAATAATAATAATAATAATGATAATAATAATGATAAAAGTCCCAGTGCTATTAATGATGACCTACATAGAATTAAGTATATTTTAAATTTCACTACATTAGAAGGAAGAGTCTCTAGTCCTTTTGCAGGTAGTTTGTTCCAATCTACTATAGTACGATTCACAAAGGAGAACTTGCCTACATCAGTTCTTTGCTTTCTACATCGTATTTTCCAGGGATGGTCTCCTCTACTTTTATAATCAGATTTCTGTAATCTTTTACTGATGTCTGCCCATGCTGAGTCCCGTTTGTATGTCTTGTACATTACGCATAAACGCGCCCGTTCCCGTCTCTTCGATAAGGGTTCCCATTCATCTCGTCCATCAACGCGTCCATGATTTACAAACTTCCCGGCCCGTTTTTTAATTTTATCTAACGCCTCGATTTGCCCTTTTCTGTACGGGTCCCAGCAGGCCGCTCCGTACTCTAAAATAGGACGAACAAGTGAAGTATATGCCAAGGATTAATTGATATCCCAAGCAACCAAACCCCTGCGTCCTCCTAGTTGAGTTGCGTTGACAAATGTTTACAGAGGAACTTTCGTGAAAAGTTACATTTACTGTACAGAAGAGTAGCCAAGAACAAAATCTGCAGTTATTCAATAGATCAGCGGAAAGTGAGCAGAAACCCCTATTCGTATGGGTGTCTTTGACCTCAACGATGTAAACAATGTCTTCATTCCCTTATGTTACTGAAATAAAATCAAAGTAATTTGCCTCTTATGCCTAGGATTTATTTCATTTCGTACTTCATTCTGATATTTAATTCTGACAGTAAAGAATATGCTAATTGAATGAGAGTTAATGAAAAAGTAATTGCTCTGCAATGACTGATGTATAAGACAGAATGAAGTAAGAGAACCGTTTAGAGGGTACATGGACTGTGGCGCCTTCCTAAACTCAAACACAGCCAGGGTTGGATTGAAATGACAACACTGCGGAATTAATGGATTTCAAAAAATCACATTCATAAAACTATAAACTTCTTTTATCGTAAGTAGAATACCCTTGTCCTTTGATCATTTATACGACGGCATGAAAAGAAGATAGTTCATTTTAATTAATGTCATCTTTTTTGGCGATATTTTAAATATATTCAGATTAAATTTGAAAGTACATTTAATGGAATGCAAATCCCATCCCTCGAGAAATGAGACTTTACTCCTACGAATGGAGACAAACTGCTTTGACGAGAGGAGGGTACACAATCACAACACTATCATGCTGATCATTAATTTTTCACCATTTTATTAATGTTCATTGAATTGATTACAATATAAATTATCCTATTACCAATAAAAGTGCATTTCGTATTTCAAATTTGGCGTCGAGCCACTGGGACGTCTATTACAAGCCCTCCTTACCTAAAAGAATCTAAACTTGTGCTTTTCTTGATTCGCACGTTGTCGAGTTGGTAAATTATTCCTTCCACAATCTCATGGATTAACATATAAAAAAAAGTGAGACGGATTCCGATCCGAACGTAAAAATACGCATGTTTTGTTACTTCGCCAACAGATAGTACGGAGCCTCGACTATGACGCCCGGCCAATCCAATGAAATCTCGGACACTAGGTAATCCTAAAATTTGTTGCGTCTCTTTCACACTCGTTCGTGTTTGTTGTAAGTGACCACCAGTTCAACAAAAACTTTTTACCCATAAAAATCACTCTGTCAGAGCCAAAATATTCTTGTGAGTTGTTGAGCATAGAAAAGTCGTGTTTTTTGCATTCTCCGTGACATTTCTGATTTTCGTGGAAGCGGAACCAGCCGATCTGGGCCTCGCTATAACACACCAAATTAAAACTCGAATGAATGTACAACAAACTGGTGATATAAGCTTATTATTAACGTGTTTATCAAGGAAAAAATCAATAAAATTTATCAACGTAGTTTACTATTGAAATACACTGACTTCGAGTTTTCGACACACAAATAATCCATTATAAGATAAATACTTATTTAACCAAATAACCCAAATAACAAATTTTAATTAAATCTTCAGATTTGGACCTAGAAAAACTGGAAGCGGTAGCTCAGTGCATCAACTTATGACACTGCAGCGCCTTTGACCGCGAGGTCATATGGTTCGAGTCCTGTCCAGGATTTTTGACACTAGCTTTTCAGCTTGGTCGAATTCAGTCGCTGTCTGGAGGATAATTCTAGCGGTCGGCTGCTCTGATCGGTAGTTTTCCCTGGTGTCTCCGATCAACACCAGGCGAATGCCGGAAGAGTACCCTACCAAACGGGCCACGGACCGCGCGTGATCTGTGCTTCCTCTTCCTTGTCCTATCCTCTCCCTTACACACACACTTACACTAGCATGCACTACACTACCACATATTCCGGGATACCGGTCGGGAACTTAGTGCTTGTCCTGGCTGGGCGTGCCCGCTGGTGGGAGAGTCCTGGTTAGGGGAAACCTACTAGCCGACGGTAGATCGGCGTCAGATCTCGCCATCCAGCAGGGGAAGATCACCGCCATCTCCCGAGGAAAAAAACATGCACCACACTTACGGGAATAGTGACGTAATCTGTTGACGCACCTGGAATCACTAACAACCAACCAACGTACCTACCTAGAAAAAATAATTGTTTCGGAAATTCGGATCTCACGTTGTGCTGGGGTACCCTCCCATAGGGGAGGAAACAGTCTCGCAGCAAGCTGGACGAGATGAGGAAGAACGGAGGGGGGGCAGGAGGCAGTGTGCGGCCGACGCGGGGCGGCGTGGACGCTGAATAGGGAGGCCTAAACGCCCTCTCCAATGGTGTCCGCCGAGCCTCCCGCATGCACACACCAATACACACACACACACACACCAACATCCCCACACACGCAGACACGACAGCGTCGGTGGCGGCGGCCGTTTGATGAACTGCTTTATTAAGCAGTGAGCATTGTGCGTGTGCCATTGGGTTTCCGGGCGGCCTCCGCGCGCCCGGTCGGAGCAGCGGGGGGTGGGGTGGGGGCGGACGAGGCGCAACGAGAGGCCGCGTCAATGGGAGAGACTACAACACAGCGAGCACAAAGCTTGGAGACGTAGCGTAGAGTAATCGGAGAGCGCGGCGAAGCCGACAGAGCACGAGAGTAAACAAAAGAAGAAAGTGCAAGGAGACTTTATAGACATGAAGCTACTCTTAAGCTACTCAGTGCAGCTGCACTCATAAGCACAACCTCCTTCAACCAAACCAACGGTATTGCGAGTTAAAGGTAATATACGATGTGAGACTACAGGGGTGAGCGGTGAGAGTTGAAAAGTGTGGTCGACGATAGCCGGTTGACGAAGCTTTGAGCTGTTGCACAAAGAAGCTACAATGAATACTACTAGGTTCGTCAGGACGGAAAGCAAAACATTGAGATAATATGAAAGGAAAAACAGTGAGAGTCGGAGAATGCGTTAAAGGCAAATAACAGGATTAGTAAAAAGAAATTGAGCTGTGATGTTAATACGCATAGTACGATCGCTTTCAATTAAATAAGTTACATCTTACTTCGTTGATCGGACGTTACTTGCCTGTCGTTTGCTCTCATTCAAATGGCATGAACTGACAGAGAGACGTTTTTTTTAAAAAATAATATTCAATAAAGTAACTGAAGAAAGGTGAAATCGTTTACAAACGTACGTTGATCGTATTGAAGTAGGAAACTGAAGTAAGTGTAATTTAATTTGTTAGAAGTGTTCTGCCTTACCAAAAGATAGTCGATAATAATATAGAACATAGATACAAAATGTGGTGTCAATTTTCAATCTATTTTCCCCTTGTTTTGCATTATTCGCTATATTCAGCTAAAGACCTTTTCCAGTATCCGTTTATGCCGCCTGATCTCCACTTTATTGCGAGGCTGCACATAGAGCCCACAGTAAGATATGAGGCACAACAGAACGTCTTTTTCTAATCGCCGCATGACTGCGTGGCGCGTTGAGTACGCCAAAGTCATGTGGCCCTGTTGATCGGCGTGGTTTCCAAGGGCCGAGAATAAACGCAGCGCAATTTGCTTTTCATATAGAAAACAGGGAACATATGTAGGTAAATTCTCATTTGTAAACAGAACGATACCAAATTGGAACAAATTCCCTGCAGCAGTGCTGGAGACTTTCCCTCAGAATGTCAAAATTTTAAAATTAGACTAAGTAATAAGGTTAATAGATTTATTTTGTAAAATTGTATTTCGTAACATGTACATATTTTAATGTTGTTTGACGTTTGTTTGGTGTATTTTTAGTAGTTCCTTAGAGAACGCTACCAACGGACGTATTCTATGTATTCCTAAGTAGCAAAATAAATATTATATTCTATAACAAGTTATACGTCCATTCTTGGTTTGGATGTTAGTTATGCATTGCTTTGTCACATTTGCAAGGGATATGAACAGACAGGGTGGACGTTGCATTAAAAAAATTCAACAAATTAGCTGAAGGAAGACAAAATCCTTCATAAATTTATTCATTCATTAGTGACTCCGGACGCGTCAACTGCTAATATCATTAGTAGCCTAAAAAATAGTGCATCTCTTTTAATCGCTGGATGTGACAGTTATCTTTTCCTGCTGGCTCTAATATCTGGCACTGTGTGCGAGTGTAAGTGTGTGTGTGTGTGTGTGTGCGTAAGGGGAGAGGAGAGGACAAGGAAGGGGAAGGAAAGATCGCGCGCGGTTCGTGGCCCGTTTGTTAGGGTACTGCTCTGGTATTCGCCTGATGTTGGTCGGAGAAACCACGGAAAACCACCGATCAGAGCAGCCGGCAGCTACAATACTTCTCCAGATACTTCTACGCCAAAGCTCCGCGCCGGGTGCGCCAAAGTTGTCGGGCGTGTTCACCGGCCCGCGTGCAGGGCGGGCGGGAATGGGCGCGGCGCGGCGCTAAGAGCCCAGGGGCCTGACTACGCCAAAGCTCCGCGCTGGGTGTGCCAAAGTTGCGCGGGCGCGTTCACCGGCGCCCGCGTGCGCAAGGGCTGGGCGGGGAATGGGCGCGGCGCGGCGCACGAGCCCAGTTGGGGCCGGTGCCAAAGCTACGCGACGGTGCGCCAAAGTTGTTCGGGCGTGTTGACTGGGCCCGCGTATGCAAGGGCAGATCGGGGAATGAGCGCGGCGCGTCTCGGCGCTAAGAGCCCAGTGGGGGGTCGCGACTACGCCAAAGCTCCGCGCCGGGTGCGCCAAAGTTGTTCGGGCGTGTTCCCGGCGCCCGCGTGTGCAAGGCGGGCGGGAATGGGCGCGGCGCGCTCGGCGCTAAGAGCCCCGCCAAAGCTCCGCGCCGGATGCGCCAAAGTTGCGCGGGCGCGTTCACCGGCGCCCGCGTGTGCAAGGGCGGGGCAGGGAATGGGCGCGGCGCGTCTCGGCGCTAAGAGCCCAGTGGGGGGTCGTGACTACGCCAAAGCTCCGCGCCGGGTGCGCCAAAGTTGTGCGGGCGTGTTCCCCGGCGCCCGCGTGAGCAAGGGCGGGGCGGGGAATGGGCGCGGCGCAAAGAGCGCAGTTGGCGACCGCAGCCACAGGCGCGGCGCGGCGCGGCGCGGCCGCGAGGGCTGGTCTGCGGAACGGCCAGCACGACCCACCGCTGTGCCATACACGCGCGCGGCGGAGCGCGGCGCGGGAGCGTCCGCCAATCGACGCGCTGCAGCGGTTACCGGGGCAACGGAACGTGCGGCTGGGGCTTACGGCGACGTTGATTAAATTGACGGAGGTGGTTCAGCTCACGTTGTCATTGGACGTGGTGGCCGTAGCGTAGGAACGGAAATGATGTGGACGGTTGTTGATAGCGATAAGTAGGGCCTACTGAATACTGCTGATTAATTTAAGAAGTAAATATTTATTCCCCTCTGGTGGTTCATGGTCAGCGTGATAGCTTTCTGTGCGGCGGTTCTGGGTTTGATTTCAGACAGGAGCAAACACGAAACCGTAGCTTACTAATTTAAATCGTCTCAGTTTCGATACCTGTGTTGAGGAGAGAAAGCTTAGGCAAGCCAATTAAGTTAGGTACGTTGTTGGGAAATCGTCATGCTCACTACTTGATTCCCTTATCCTTCCTGGGTGGATAATAAATAAAAATAGAGCTCAGCCAGGAAACACAGGTAGCTGGCGATGGTCGGGTTAATCCCACCCTAAAATGCAAACTTCATATCTACAAGTGAGGTTCTGTTTGGCGTTCCTCAATCGTTCGTCTTCTTTGGCAGAATTTTTTTTCTGGTGAGCTCACAAATGAACAAATCGTGCGGCTGCAAACCCTGACAATTATTTCTATTGAAAAAAAGCGTTTTTTAAATCACGTCAAGCACATAAGTAATTCGACGTCCTTCTCTTGACATATTGAAATGATCATACAGTGGCACCGGTTTTGTAGAACATTTTTTATCGAAGAGTAGTATGCATTGATTAACAATTTTCAATGACGTTGGACAAGAAAGATTTTTTTGATAAATTTATATCAGTTTAAATAGTAACAGAAATAAAAAATATCTTATTAGATAAATGATACTTGTAACACTTTAATTTTCACTTACAATGAGTTTTGTAGTGTGTACATAAAAGAAAAGAAAAACTGGGTTACTTATTCATTCCCTTCCTACCGCTTCCAGAGAATTCCTAGTGTTTACTTGCTGATCTAAAGTTAGTAGCAAAATGTAACATAACAGTCGAATGGAACAGAGCATTTCGGACAAGCCGCATCATCTTGTTGGGCTGGCAGCGCTCGCTGCGGACGACCGTAAAGGCTTCCTCTGGGAGCTCGGGCGCCGCGCCGCCTCATGGCCTGCCCCGGCCCGCGCGCCCTCCGCGCTGCTGGCACACAGCGAAAGGAACAAGGACAGAGAGAAAGCGGCAGGAACAAAGAAAGAAATGCAGATGGAGGTAGGGAGGAAGAAAAAGAGATAGAAGCAGAAGGAAACAAAGAAGAAGAAAAAGAAGGGAAAAGAAGAGAAAGAAGGGAAAAGAAGAAAAGAAGAGGAAAAGAAGAAAAGAATGAAAATATAAGAAAAGAGAGAAGAGAAAGAGAGAACGAAAAAGAAGGGAAGAAAAACACAGAAGAAATCAAGAGAAAGATAGAAGGAAGGAAGGAAAAAGAAAGAAGGACGGAAAGAGAAAGAAAGAAGGAAAGAAAGAGAAAGAAAGAAGGAAAGAAAGAAAAAGAAATAAAGAAGGAAAGAAAGAGAAAGATGATGCTGAGAAGGCGAAGGCCGGCCAGTAAGTTTCTTTTAACGTCAGGCCTCGATAAAGGTGTGCAGCTAGTGTCGAAAATCCGCCGCCGTAAGGACACGGAACCCAGAACTCCCTTTGCAACATTCCCAGCCAGTCGCCACACTGGCAGCGGCAACGCCGGCTGGAAGATGAACATTAGTTTGGTGACATTGACACTAGGTGTCGTGTCGGAAATAATAGGACATGTGATACAATGCACTCTTAAACACTTTTTATGGTCTGGTTCTACTTCTCATTTTGCTTCTTTGTATATACCAAATATGAAAAAATATACATAGAAACGTGTTACTATTAGTATATAACAAATAATGGGAGCGTCTGTGATTCAACTTTGAGACAACAAGAAACGATCTAAAAACTAAGGAATACTGAGCTCTAGGGACTTTATTAATATAATATTTGAAGGGAATAATAACCAAATAAATAATAATTCTAGTACACTTGTAAGCATTACTCTAACATATGCGGAAAAATAAATATGTTTCGTGATTTCTGCTCAGATATGCCGACTCGAATATTAAACCGCAGTCAACACCCACGTCAGCAATATTGCAAAACATTCCACAGAAAAGTCTTTCTGAGCGACAGAGAACCTCCAGCTCTCCTCTATTCATACCATCCGCAGTGCTGGGCGCGTGGCCATGTTTTCGCAGATGTAAACAACACACATTTCAAAGCGCGAAAAACGCGCACAGCTCCTCATGCGCAAAGTAAAAAAAAAGACAACGCACGTCGATCGACTAGCGAGATGTACGACTGCCATTTGTCACCGCGCGGAGGCACAGGCCGGTTAAGAAATCAGATCCGCGCGGCGCCAGTCGGCCTTTTTTCTGACCCGTCGCCGCTCCGCGCGCTTTGGTCGCGGCCTCAGTGGGCCGAAACGACATTACAGTGCGCACACATTTTGGTCGCGTCATTTTATAATCAACAATTTCAACGGTCAAAAAGTTTCAAAAACCCCAAAACGGTATATAAAAAAACAAAAATAACACATCATAAAATAAAAAATTTTTTTCCTAAAGATCTTTTACATCCTCCTTAGTTGTCTCTTCTCACAGTTTCTATCATTTATTGTAAAATTTTTTACTTACAAATTTTAGAGGTTGCTATTTAGTTTTTCCTCATATTCTGTATGATGTTCATGTAATTTTTCATACCCTTGAAAGACAAATTTTTGTCGAACAAGGATCAATATATATTATTTAAAAAAATTAACACATGTAAGTTTTCATTAACTTTTCAGTTTTTTGTTTACGTGAGATTTCATTGTTTATTTTCATGTGTGTGTTCATACATTTCATATGAAATGTGAACCAATATTTCATGTTTCATTCACGCATTTAATAGATAAAAAAAGTTCTATCCAATTCTCTCAAACCCTTTGTGTAGTTAAAATTAACAACTCTATTATTGCTTTGAGAATTTAATTCTCAAGATCTGTTGTGGTGTAAAAATATGTTGTTGAAAATCGCTCAATTCTAATGAGTAATTAACAAATTCATTTTAAACATTATTTATTTTCTATATTGCATTATATTATACATTATTTATTTATTATATTGCTTTTAAAACATTTTTACAAACTTTCCACCAATAACAATTATATCTTTCTTATCTAATTGTGATATACATGCTCTAAATTTTTTATTCGTTGATTTTTCTCTCTAAATGTGGATATAATAACGTGTAATTAACAGTTCGATTCTTTCCCGCGTTCTTGTCCGAGCTTTTCGACCCAGTGTCCGCCTCCTCAATCGCTCTTCCACCGGGTGGACAATAATCCGGGGTATTAAAACAAGTAAAAAACTAGGCGCAAAAAACGAAGGGTGCGAACGCGGTGGACAAATCGAGGGCTGGGGTTGACCCGCAACGCCCTCTCAGCGAAGGGGCTTTTGTGGGTTCGTTTGCGGGTGGGAGGGGTGCGGGCGGGGGCCAAACACCCACCGCTTCGCTGGCTGCCCGCGGAGGGCACCACTGGCGTTCGACAGCGCCAGTCCTCCAGGCTTTATCTCGTCGCGCCATTCCTCATCCAGGTCGCGCTGTCCTCGCGGCCAAATGCTGCTCCTGTTCCGTGGGGACGAGACCCAGTGCAAACCATACCCTCCTGGATTTGCAATCACCTCCCCTTTTTCACCTCGTCTTTCTCCACTCTCCTACATGCCGTTATAGTTTCCTTTTACACCCCAAATTACAATTTCTCCACCATTACTTCGCATCTAAAGTACAGGTTTATTGTCGCTTTTAAAGTTTATGTTGATTTATTATGCTGTTAATGTATACGTTTATTTTCTTTGAATTCCTAAAAATATATTACGATATTGCCTTTTCTATTTCTATGGGCTCAGCCAAGAAACAGCATTATCAGGTTATATTCCACTCTATTTGAATAGAACACATCTTAACGCATAATATGTTTTGTTGAAAACGAATCTTACAAGTCACTCCCCAAAAAATATACAATATTGAATAACAGGGCACAATTTAATATCGATTGTGATCATTTCCATTGTAGAAATTAACATCTTTAATACCTGCTACTTCATTGAAGTATGGAATTTGAAATTGTAAACCAATAAGAAGTTTTTTATTTTCAAATTTTATTACAGATTTATTACATGACCTGTAATTATGACCTAAGTCTTTAAATATTTTCCAACGTATTGGTTGAAACATGATCGACTTGCTGACAAGACATTTTTGGAAAATACGCACGTGGCATAGTCTTCATTACATTCTTTCTTTAGTAGTTCCAAGAACGCACGAGCTCTTAACCAAGTCTAATCGTGCGAGCTGTACCAAACGTTACGGAAGCCAGCAAAGAAAAGCTTCATCAAGTCGCACCACTCCCCATTCCTCGCTCCTCGCAGCTTCCGCACGACCGCTAATACCCTCCCGTCCTCACGTCCGCGACCCACACGCCGCGCCGTCCTCACTCCCCACGCACCGCCCCCGCCCCACCCCACCCCCGCTCTTCGCCGGCGAGGGCTGAGATTAATGCTGCTGCTGAATGTTATCCATCAACACTACCGCGCCACCATAATTCATGTCACAGGTTTTCCATTATGTAAAATAGCGCCGGCACAAAAACACCATGTCGTACAAAAGAGTCGAGAGAATTCACAAGTGTAGGATGAATGGCGCTGGCCGGCACGAAGGGCGCTCGTGTGGGGACAAGGCCGCGGGCGGGGGCGGGGGAGGGGGCGGGGCGGGCGGGGCGGCCCGGGGCGCCGGAGAGTCGTCGCGTCTAATTGATTAATTAATAAACCCGACAATGGGGGCGGTCAGGGGGAGGGGCGGCGAGTGACTTTACGGCCCATCTGGGACCGGAGAGCCGGCGCCGCTGAGAGATACAACACTCCCGTCTGCCTGCGGTGGGCGGCGGAGCCGGCTCCGGTGCCGACTGGACACACGCTGTTTCAATGCCGCTGATGGAGCTGTACAATGATTCTATTCATGGTTCAGAGGAAGACCAAACATAGTGATACTACCTGGGTAAAAGCAGTCCTATTCATTATTTTTATTTATTGTACGTCAAAAAGAGTTAAGAACTGTGTATGACGTGCAATGGGAAGAAGTGAATTCTGTGCACGTTTTCAAAATTCTGTGATTCCTACACGAAGTCATATACTACTTAAATTTTGAATTAAAAAAAGTCGCTCCGATGTAATCTAATAAATTCTATGTTCACGTATAAATTCGCAATACATTTTGGGCTCTGATCCATCATGTCCTTCGTCAAGGAATAATACTCCCTGCCGCTACAACATGGAAACGATAATTTGCATAACTATAATTCTTGCTGAATTTTAGAAGACGTGCACAGACTATGAAGTTACATTCATGACCAGAAGCAAATTAAGGGGCCATCTCAGCTTTTGCTCAATGGATCAGGGAAGCTGGACCAAAAACCTGATCGAGAGGGGGCTCACTGACCCAGAGGCTACGGTACAATACCGGTTGTTTACATTTATACAGTCCAAATGGTAAATAATGCATTAAAAATGACTGTTAAAATTAATATTACTTTCCTTGTGATGATATATCATTATTAAAGAAATTTGCGACAGTGTGTCATTTAATTCGAACAGAAACTAAGGAATATATGTCTTCACATCTCGGCTTAGATTTTGTAAAACGATTTGTATAATAATTACTGATAATCACTCTCAGGTAAAACCATCCCTACTAATAGAAGATCGTATAGAAATTTCTTGTTTTCCTTTCAACATTAAATTCATTGTAACAATTTGTACATCTTTCATGAGTTTGATATATTGTTTCTCATATAAATTGTATCTAAATCAAATAACGCTAAGATTTGTTACGCGAATCATACTGTTTTCTACAGTTTTCTTATTCACTATGTTCTAAAAAAACGGATTTACTATCAGGCACATTTAAAAAAATGTCTCCACAAATATTTTTGAAAACAATGAATATTCAGCCACACACAGTGTAATTATACTTAATTGAAGTATAGAGCAGAGAACTTAATTTCAGGATGGAGTAGAAGCTGCATAATACTAAGCAAAAATAATTATAAAAAAATATTTATAGTTTTGAGATATTTTTATTTGAGTAAAAGCCCTGGTCCCTCTCGCTGCAACATCCATCTCCGGCGGACAGCCTGCGCCCGCAAGCCCATTCGTCATATTACCCGGATGTCAGAACGTCGCCGCCTACGCGCCTCCCAACGCGAGCCACGGCGGTATGTGCACATGCAGAGGAAGCACAAGAACCTTATTTGTTGAAAGCAGCGCAGCACTGCCACCGCGCGCAACGCAACATCCCTCTTGTGTCCAGCCGCCCACACGCCCGCGCGGCGCTGCCCTCACCTTGGCTCCCTCCGCCTCCGCCAACGCCACCTGCTCCAACGCCAACACTGCCTGCGCCAACGCCGCCTCCGTCGACGCCGCCTCCGCCAACGCCGCTTCCGCCAACGCCAACGCCGCCTCCGCCAACGCCAACGCCAACGCCGCCTCCGCCAACGCCAACGCCGCCTCCGCCAACGCCGCCTCCCAACGCCAACCTCCGCCAGCGCTGCCTCCGCCAACGCCGCCTCCGCCAACGCCACCTCCGCCCACGCCGCCTCCGCCAACGCCACCTCCCCAACGCCACCTCCGCTCCCAACGCCGCCTCCGCCAACGCCGCCCACTTCCCCCCCCCACCTCCGCCAACACCACCACCAGTTACCGTTGCTTCTGCCCTGTCAGCAGACACAAGCTTTTTCCATCCATGTCGACGTTCCCCCGCCTCCATCGCTAACAACATCGCTCCGTGTCCTCCATCGCTTGCTGCACCGCCATTGCAATCGCCTTCTCCGCCACTCCCATCACTGTCGCACCGTCACCTCCGCCCGCGCTTCCGCCGCCGCTGTTCTTGCTGTCGCTCAACGAGATCTCCCATTTCCCCGGCGCGTGCTCCCAGCGCGGCAGCATTCCGCACCGCCTTCGCCCTTCCTCTCTCACTCTCTCTCCCTGTCTGTCGGCGACGCGTGTCTCGCCGTGAGGATAACTACGTCTTCGCCCAGAAATTCCGCGGGCGGCTGAGACGCTTACGCGAACTGGAGACCCTTGGTGTTGGTCGAAGAGTTCATCACGCCTCCATAAATGCTCACGGGAAGAGATGAATACACAGCAATGCGTACTGTACGTGTTACTTTTATTCTGTCCCTTTCACGTTACGCACTAAATTTTTAACAAAATGTATTTTAAAGCAAAATTTTTTTAAAGCAAAATTATTTGCTTAAATTTCATAGCTTTGTGACCTACAATTAAAAAAATAATGGGTCGGCCCGGTGGCCGAGATCGCTAAGGCAGTTGTGTCGCGGGTTCGAGTCCCGCCTCGGGCATGGTTGTATTTGTGTTCGTCCTTTCACCCCTTATCATCACCCTTTCGTTTTATCTTCGTAGTTGCCATACCGTTAAATCCAATAGTGGACGCTGATGACGTAGATGATGCAAACTTAAATACCAAAAAAAAAAAACAATGAAATAATGATACTTGGCAGATAAAACAACTGGTTATTGTTTCCTTAGCAATGTTTTCTGACGACAGCAAATCATGGAACATTATCAAACTCTTAGCGAACAATGGAATAAAAAAAAAGATTGCAGGGGGAATCCATTAAGATAAAATGCAACCCGTTTTGTTTCCCTGAAGTTTAAATAGTCAAGATTCAAATTGTTATAATGCCACTCATTAGAATGTCTATTATTTGTTTCCATTGCTTATTTCCTTAGAACTCAAAGAGCGAATGAAAAGTTAAAAATGAATACATTCTGCGTCGGGCACCATCTCTTCTAGAAGGTTGAGTTTTCTAAATCCGTCGTGTTGCAAACCCTGTGCCGCCTTGACTCTGGAGCCCACTTCCTCCCTTCGCCCCACGCACTGCGACTCGCATCCTGCGCAACCGCCCACATTCCACTCGGCCTAAATGCCTCCCCTCCCGCTCTCCTTCCTTCCGACGTCGCTTGCTCCCGTCCGCGCGCCCCTGGCGAAGCGCTCACACCGTCTGCCCTGGCGGCCCGCCACGCTCCCCGCCCCACGCTGCCCGCCACCGTGCCACGCGCCACGCCCCGCGCGCCACGCCCCCGCGCCCCGCCCCGCGCTACGCCCCGCCCCGTGCCACGCGCCACCCCCCCGCCCCGCCCCCGCGCCACGCCCCCCCCCGCCACGCGCCACACCCCGCGCTACGCCCCGCCGCCACACAACCCGCCACGCCCCCCGCCCCCGCGCCACGCGGCCAGCACCGCGCCGCGGGGATAACGACGTCTTCACGCCGCCGCCATCTCCATTTAAAAATAAATTAGGCGCCTCAATGGCCCCGGCGCGGCGCGGCACGGAGCGGGGCGGGGCGGGGGCGGGGGCGGGGTAGGCGGACGAGGCGAACGCTTAATGGCCGTCTGAGCAGCTCGTAATTGAGCAAACGACAGATTTCTCGCGAGGGGCCGGCAATTGAGCATGCCGAGGAGGCGTTAACAAATCGCCGCCTTGGGCTGTTGCGCGGCTGCTTCGAGGAGCACAGGCTTCAGGCGAAGGAAGCGCAAATGCTGGATCGAGTTCTACTTTCCAGGCGGGAACATGATCTCTCGCCATTTCATGCGACACTCTCTGTCACGTTTTGTTTCTGTTTGTTCACAAATCCATCAGCATAGGTTAGTTATTCGTTGGATCAAATTAATTTTCACTATGAATGTTCAAATTTGAAACGTATATTCCAAGGATACGTTGCTTTATTTCTTTGTTTGGCGAATAGAAGTGCAAAGGCAGACAAATGCCATAGAAGCGTATTGCAATTATCAAAATTATTTTTAAGTATTAATAAAAATACTCTCAAACATTATTCGCATTATTCGCTATAAAATGTGGAAGTTTTAAGATTTTTCCCTCAAAGTGACGTTCTCTTTATAAAATATGAAGTGAGAGAATATACGATGAAAAGCCAGGAAAACATCGCCTTCTTCTTTGCTTTAGTATTATGCATTTGCTCTTGGAGGACGTCGTTGTTAAAAAAATTGGGGGGAATTAAAAATTTTGGTTTGGATTTGTTGTTGGGATTCAGACTAACTCCCTGGAATGACAGAGTCGACACTGAAGTAAATAAGGGTTGCAGAATTTATTTGCAAAAATTGGACGATTCTTTAATGAGTACGGACGTTACCTCGTTATAGCGCCTTCTCCAGGAGATTTTGATCTGAAGCAGAACGTTACAATACCAGTCTTTCTTAAAAAATAGTATATCCAGGAGCAGTGCCTGCGCTTGACATAGGCAGACCGAGCGCTCGATCGGGACCCCGCAAGATTAAGGTGTCCGATCATTGGACTGATGGGGAAAAAGTTCGTAAAAAATTGAAAACGAAATTAGAACTCGAGAAAATCGTTAATGTCGTTTTATAAGTCGCGGCACAGTAATCTGATATTTCATACAATGTTCAATTATGTTTTTAACGTAAATATATAATTATAGTAATTTTTTATATGGTAGAACTAAGAAATTAATCAAATTGCGCTAACATTAAAATAGTTACTGCTGAAATTCAAATTATTTCATGTGTTTAACTACTGACTTTATTAAACACTTACTAAACGAAAATTTGTTTAGAGTTTTAAGATCACCCTGGAAATACTATTTGACCACTAAATACTTTTACTTAGAATTATTATTTACAATATATTTCCAATTTTTATTCTAGCTTAAACGTTGCAGCTTTTGGTATTTGTTGAAATAAAGTAATTCATAGATACTTCCCCCATATTTTTATTTTTTCGGGGCGGGGGCGAGCTACGTTTAAGCATTGTCCCAGGCCCAAAATTTTCTACCTCCGGCACTGTCCAGGGGACTTTCTAAGTTGAGTGTGTTCGGACCGAATATTTATTTTAGGAGGAGAAAGTTATTATAGCTCCAGTCAATTCTTATATTAAAAAATCGTTTAAATGCGTGCGCATTTCAGTACATACGAAGAAAGCTCTTGAACAATATCTTTAACTTCGTGCATCTTTGGTTTTAAGTGCCAAAGAACTCTGTTTTTGAGTAATCAATTAAATTATAACAAATACAATACAATATTTGAAATACAACGAATCCCAGCTTGGTGATTTGCGGAAGAGCGTGAATATAGGAGGTGAGGCTTCCTTTACAAAAAAATCGTTAGATGATTTGTGTACTTTGAATAATGTCAGAAAAATAGAAACGTGCATCATTTTAAAAATATTATAGCATTTCAAAGCAACCTTACTGCTAGAAAATATGATGCAGTCACCAGTTACGAATTGTACCGCTGACCTTTCAAAACAACAGATGAAAGATCGCAACCGCCGGCACAATAAACAACGTTCTTTGTGAAGTGACGACATGAAAATTCCGCCTAAAGAAAAACCTTGTGGAGCCGCCTGCGGTTGGGGAACCGGGAAAAGGGCCGAGTTAGGGACACTCTTTGAAACAAAGGCTACTAGCACACTCCGGCACAGAGACGGAAGAGGAGGAGGAGGAGCACGAGGAGGAAGCCCTTGGTGATGACAGGATACGCCAAAGGTTCGCATCGCTTGCCAAACAACACGACGTCTCTCCCATTCTCTGCAACCGCAATTTTTTTTTAAAAAAATGGGCCGTTAAACGCAATATTCGGGTGTTTCGTTTCGTAATTCGCTGCATCAGTTGATGCACTGAGCTACCGGGAGCTACCGGGTGCAACGCCTCTGACCGGGAGGTCCTAGGTTCGAGTCCTCACGGTGGCAGAATTTTCGACACTAGCTTTTCAGCTAAGTCGAATTCAGTCGCTGTCTGGAGGAGCGAATAGCGATCGGCTGTAGCTCTGATCGGTAGTTTCCCGTGATTTCTCCGATCAACACCAGGTGAATGTCGGAGCAGTATCCTAACAAACGGCCACGGACCGCGCGCGATCTTTCCGTCCTCTTCCTTGTCCTATCCTCTTCCCTTACACAAACACACACACACACACACACACACACACACACACACACACACACTGACATGCACAACACTAGAAAATATACCGGGAGAGCGGTCGGGAGCTTAGAACTTGTCCCAGCTGGGGCGGTGCCCGCTGGTCCTGGTTAGGGGGAACCCCCACTAGCCGACTGTAGGTCGGTGCCGAATCTCGCCATCCAGCGAGGGGAAAATCACCGCCACATCCCGAGAAAAAAACATGCACTACACTAACGGGACTAATGACCGAAGCAGTTGACGCGCCCGGAAACAAGAAAAAATCAATCAAACAATCAATCCATCAAAAACCATTCCATAGCCGTCGTAAAATTTTTACACTTAAATCTCGTGCCAATTTCTCTGGACGCAGTGCACGGGAGCTCTAGTAAGCTTTTTACCTTGCCCGCAAACTTCACATGTCTACACTATGACAGTGGAGATTTTTCGGGATTTTGTGTTTAAGATCATTGCAGTATTCGAAGACGAACGAAAGTTGGGTGTTTGTGTTACTTTAAGTGCGTTTTTATTTTCCAAAGTCGATTGTACATATTTTTAAATTGAATTTACATTTTTAACTTTTCAGAGCCAAAAAATTAAATATACAGTATTTAAGTAAAGTACACCATACCAACGTCTTCTCCTCAGTTAGGTAATACGTTAATATTTTCGAAGACAGTTAAAAATCATGATATTATTTTTATAACAAATTAATTACTTTAAGTATTTTCATAACAAATATTAATAAGTGAAAATCTTCATTCTCAACTCGTATTTTCTGGTCAAAATTCTTTGAGCAAGATTTGGCTCTCATTAAAAAGAAAAACTTTTTTTCACTCCACAATTGCAAAACTGACATTTGTCTCTACACAGAAAAAATGCAGAGGTAACGAGTGTTTGCCTAAAAGTCTCCATCAACATCACAAAATATCAGGGAAAGTAGCAGCAAAATATTTATTTTAAACAAAGAAAAATAACAAGACGTCATGACAATAATAAATGTCTCGTAAAATGTCACTGAAAAACATTCAATAACTTTTTCACATTTATTTTAATTTTAACATAAAATATATACTAGGTAACCAATTTCAATTCTGCCTCTACTTTTCTTCAATCTGGATAGATAACCGTGCAGTCGCTGTGCCATTACTTCCGAATCCGCTCATCAATTACGCACGAATACGAGAAAAAGAAGAACGTTTCTCATTCTCCCCTTCCGCAAAAGAAAAAAATCTCCACAACCAAAATACGCTTTTCAACAGAAACTTAATAAACCGCCGCGAAGGATTTCGTCGTTGTTGGTGCAATTTCGTCTGTCACAACTTGTCAGAGGGACGGCTGCCCGCGGGGACCACCAAGAGCAGAAGCAGCTTAGGGCATTTGCGGGGGGGGGGGAGCGGGACAGGGAGTGGTGCGGTCGGTGCAGCGAGAAGGGCGACGGCGGAAGGGGCAGCAGGCGATAGGCCGCGAAGGCGCCACTGCCGTGGCAGGGGGCGGGGGCGGGGAAAAGAGCAAGCGTGGATGGGGATCCCATGAGGGCGCTCTCCAAAGCGCCACAGGGTGCCTTACAAGTTTTGATCCATACGGCGCCACGTGACAACATGTGATATCGTATTTGCTGATGACGATATGCGTGAAAACGTGTATCGAAATATCTCGTTGATTGATTGATTGATTGATTTTATCGTGTGTCCGGGCGCGTCAATAGTTTTCGTCATTAGTCCCGTAAGTGTAATGCAAGTATTTTCCTCGGGAGATAGCGGTGATCTTTTCCTGCTGGATGGCGAGATTCGGCGCCGACCTAGCGTCGGCTAGTGGGGTTTCCTCCTAACCAGGACTCTCTCACCAGCGGGGCACCGCCCCAGTCGGGACAAGCTCTAAGCTCCCGACAGATCTTCCGGAATATGTGGTAGTATAGTGCATGTTAGTGTAAGTGTGTTTGTGTGTGCGTAAGGGGAGAGGATAGGACAAGGAAGAGGAAGGACAGATCGCTTGTGGTCCGTGGCCCGTTTGGTAGAGTACTGTTCCGGCATTCGCCTGGTGTTGATCGGAGAAACCGCGGAAAACTATCGATAAGGGCAGCCGGCCGCTATTTCTCCGTCCGGTTTCCACAATGCGTTGAGATCGGAAAAAAGAGTTTGGTTATTTATTGCAAATCTGTATTTCAGAACTCATATTTCAATCAAATTCAGTAAGTTTTGAGAATCGATAGATGAGATGAGTAGTAGTCAAAAGCTGCCTTGAAAAGTTTGCAGATTTTGGGAAATACTTAAAGAAAGAATAAGTCAGTTCTACAGAAGAGAGATATCTACCTTTACTTAAATTTTGGTAATAAAAGACACGATAGACTTGAACTTTAAATGTGTAAATGAGAGTCATTTTTTCTCGCTATAAAATTTCTCTTCTTTTGTCTCTTTTTGTGTTACAATATGATAATAAATGTACCTTATTACACTTCCTTCTTTATAATTCCACGCTGTTCAAATAGTGCTCAATTTAGGCTATAGTTTCATGTCGTTATCCACAGAGGTAAACATATTTTCTGAAATATTTTGTATATGTAAATTATCTTACATTTCAATTTCACAGTTAAAATTAAAAAGAAACCTCGAAAATTGGTTTTAATAAAATATCATGTATCTACAGTGTGTCAAACAGCTGTCAACAGTAGGCAATATTTATCTGGAATATCAATTTCTATGTCAAGTAGGTAATGCGTAAGTTTCTTCATAAATAATATTTCACAATAATATGTTATTTATTCTACTTTGCTTGTAAATTACATGTGATATGAAGCTCAGATAGAAGTCCATTGAGCATCAACCATTAAATCCCTGAAGGTACAGTCCAACAACACACATCCCCCGATAAACATATGTGTAGCTAATCATATCGTCTGACCAGGAGTCGCTGTCTGGAGGAGAATTCTAGCAGCCGGCTGCTCTGATCGGTAGTTATCCGTGGTATCTCCGATCAACACCAGGCAAATGCCGGAGCAGTACCCTACCAAACGGGTCGCGGACCTTTCCTTCCTCTACCTTGCGCTATCCTCTCCCCTTACACACACACACAACACACACACACACACACACACACACACACACACTAACAGGCAATACATTACCACATATTCCAGGGCACCGGTCGGGAGCTTTGAGCTTTGTCCCGGCTGGTGCGGTGCCCCGCAGGTGGGAGAGTCATGGTTAGGGGGAAACCCCACTAACCGACGGTAGGTTGGCGCCGGATCTCGCCATTCAAAGATCACTACCATCTTCTGAGGGGGAACATGCACTACACTTACGGTACTAATGACCTAAGCTGTTGACTCGCCCGTTATCACCAACCAACCAACCATATCGTCTGCCCTATTTCATTACGAAAAGCCTCTTTCGTTTACCGAGGCATTGACCTTCAGTGAGGCTGCCTGCTGCAGTCGAAACATCCGCTTTAACCCGCGCGCAGAAACCGCACGGGCTCCGCGACGCACCGCGGAATCTCACGCATCCGCCCCGCACGGAGGGCATTGTTTCCGGGACACGCGACTGCTCGAGCGGCGTGTGCAAATGCAGGGCACGAGAGCCGGGCGCGGAGGCGAATCGCGCGGGAGGGCGGGGCAGCCGCGGAAGAGGAAGAAAAGTGAGGACGCGCGGGGAGGGTGAAAAGAGGTGGGGATGGGGTGTGGGTGGGGGTGGGGGTTCGAGTGATTGCCCTGCTCGTCGCCTTGCCGCGCGGAGCATGTAAATTTCCGGCTTCGCAAAGTGTATTCTTAAGCCGCTCTCGCCTCGGGCTCGGAGACTGCAAGGACGCCGCCGCCGGCGGCAGCGGCAGCGTCGAGGCGTCGCGACGCGCTTTCCTCACCTGCGTCCTCGCAGGTGATTTGAATGATGTATGCAGATCGGAGCGTTACGCCGAGGCGGTCGGGTCGCCTCGCCTCCTCTTTTCCACTCCCCTCCCTTCCCCTCCAACCCTCCCTTTCCGCTCTCCCGGCACTTCTAAGGACGCGCCCTATCGCTTCTCCGTTTCGCCGCCTTTCGTCGGATGTGCTGCGTGCCGGAAAAATATTTGCTGTCCCTTTCGAGCGTTTCGCTGTGCGAGCGTCAACTGCTACACGAAAGGGGCGGCGTTGCAGTCACCGATGGGGACTTGGCAGCCGCGAATGAATTAAAAGTCTGCTTCCGAGTGCCTGGCGGGAGGCTTTGAGACACACGATGACGACAGGGATATGCGTAATTTTAACGTACTGTGCAATGTAAATATGACGTGCGTTCAGAAAAACTAAAAGAGCTTAATTGTGGGTTTGGTCATGTAACATTTGTAATAGTTAAGCAAATTATTACTCGGTTGAAATGACGTTAAAGTCGGGAAGTTCAGAATGGTAAACTCCAGCTGTTGATACAAAATACATTTATCCCCTTTTTCGCTACCAGTGCGTGACAATTAGAGTTCTTTGACGAAAATTCTCCGTTTTCCGGCCACGATTACAATACTATCTCTTCTTACGAAGTAAGGGAGCATAATAAAAACATCGCAACGTAAAGAAATTTAAAAAGTAATTTCCAATTTCTCTACTCTAATTACACGTGACTGTTAAGTATGTAATTTGTGCTATTCATCTAGTCCTCTACATACACAAACATGTAAGACTTTTTATAGTGTACTATACTTCTAAAATAAATGGTATTCACATATTAGTATTTGTCAAACTAAATACATATGCAATCCTTTAGCGTAATAAAGCGGAAAATTCAATTCCTTCTTAAAGAGATTACTATTAGAAAAGACGGAATTTAACTTGCAGAAGCCAATATTAAAAATGAAACAATCATGAAATCCGAGAAATTCAACTTCGATGGATACTTATCAGGTGTCTTTATTACGTTCACGTTTCTCGCTATTATGAAATTTCCGACGTTAGCCAATACACTGCCTCCCTTTGTTCGCGTACGATACGCTATGGTCTATTAGGAAAGATAAATTGGCCGAAAGCCATCATGCAGCAGTTTGGATGCAGCCTGTTGCACTTCCCCCTCATGAGCTACGACAGTGTGGGTGTACAAACGACCCTGCTCAATATTACAATTTCGAAAAAGAGGAATTCAAAACTTAGATACAAAGTATAAAATCTTATGATACACTGATGACCTAAGCTGTTGACGCGTCCAAAATCACGAACCGTCGCGATGTATTCCGTACAACTGTTACAAACGCTCTGACTAAATGGTTTATGGGCAGAAGTCGCAAAAATTGGGTGGGATGGGGCAGGTGGCAAGAAGAGTATTTTTTCGAGGAATAGTTGGCGCCAATATTCCAAGGATCTGATGAGAAGCGAAAGACAGCTCAAATAAGGCAGGTGTTGTACAAAATACAACGGCGCGACCGGTGGAGGGTTAAGAAAGAATAGAATCTCAGAGAAGTGTTAATATTCATGGGAGGGAAAGGCGAGAACAAACTATACCATGGGACGATTTGATGTCCTCGAATAAAATGCCAGAAACCGTTCTCCTCTCGGTCATCGCTCAAGAAAACTATCTTGGGCGTTCGATAAATTGCTGATATCTACTACTCAAGACATTTTGCTATTAAATTTTGGGCCTGAGGAGTCAAGTACTGAGTTCGTCAATATGCAACCTCGTTGGGGCGAGAATTGGAACATCTCACGGACATAAATTCGACATCGGTCACACTATGGTACTTCAATAGTTTTAAGTGTTTCAAGTGTCTTCATTGAGACTATTAAATAATATTTTCTTTCTTTACAGTCGCATCAACATTTATGTCATTATCGACCACTATTAGAATCACCGTTATGATAACTATGAAGATGAAACGAAATGGCAATGATAAGGGGTGAAAAGACGAACACAAATACAACCATGCCCGAGGCGGGACTCGAACCCGCGATCCTTCGACCTGAAATCATTATGACACTACTGACTTATCGATCTCGGCCATAGGGCTGACTTAATATTCTTTGTAAATGAAAACCGCTGTATGCAATTAGTTATCAATGAACATTGAAGATGAACCAAGCCTTATGGAAATTAACAAAACTGAAAGGCATTAATTATTTTTAGCATATCCTCAGTGTGAACTAAAGTCTTGGGCTTTAGCGTATGATAAATAATACGTATGATAAATAATAGTACCATGCGGATTCCATGCTTAATTCATGAGACACACTAATATCGTTTTGCAGCTAAAATATTAGTTTATTATTCCTGAGCGTGTAGTTCGAACTGAAGCTTTTGGCAGTTAATTTTGTAAGGCCGCCTGGCCTATACTTTGAAAATCATCGCAGTAGATACATTTTAGTGCTTAGTCAACAGTCCTACACGGTGTCCATGATAATCCGTGAGAAAATGGCATAACCACATGCGCCACGTAACGAGAAAAATAGTGTACCTGTATGATGCTGATACAAGAGAGTAAAAAAAAAAGAAAAACCTGATGTTTCATGCTCTGACATTTACATTACTTTCATAAGACTGTGCCGTACTCGCGTGCAAAGTGATCTACCTTATTGCTACCTGTCGCCACCTCACAAAGCCCCTCAAAAATAGGGTAATAATACGATTATGTAAGAGCCATGGCGTTAGCTCCCGCTCCAAAACAACAATAAAAGGTTTAATAAATGCTTTGCTAACATGGTCTCCACAATACGTTTCATTTTAAATGAAGAAAAGAATATGCCAATATCTGCAGTTCCGTAGGACGTGAAATCTAAGTGACAAAAATCTTTATTAAATAACAATTCCTTCAACTACTAACATTCCCGCGCATTAGACCCTCCCTTCTTCAGCTCATTATAACAAGCCAAATTGTAAATGGCTTTTCTTTCAAAGAGCCAAAGTTTACCTTCTATCTTCAAATTAAAAAATAATACGAAGACATAGTAAACTTCAATACGCATAGCCGGGTACATAACTTCGGTTATAAAAACCGACTTTTCCGTTTTTCATGGTTAGAAGATAAAAGGGTTCATATGACTGTAGTACTTCAATTAGTACGGTATTTTTCTTGTATTTCACCCTTCGCATGATATCTCCATGTATATTTTAGGAAAATATACATTAAAAAGCTTGTCAGCAATTAAGTTTTACAGTAAATTCCTCGCAGGAGAAAGAGATTATTTTAACCATGACACGAAATGACTGCATTAGCTAACTCTGCAATTCCTTTCTCTCTTGAAGAGGTTCACTTGAAGTGTTAGATTGAAAGTCGGGAAGTCAAAAATAGACGAAACGTCAGTACGCCAATTTATGATGGATACATGTTTGATTTTGGTCTAACATAGGTAGGCTCTGATTAATTTCAGAGATTTACGTTGCCAGATCTATACTTGGTAGACCAAAAGAAAGATATCAATTAATGTGCTTAGGTCTCTCCTTTTGAATATTTTTGGACATTTTCTCTTTCCATCTAACTTTTTCACACTTTCACCTTTTCACACTTTTCACCTAACGTTTCGTCATAGGCATCTCGATATTAATTTTGTCAACCCCCACAAATCGCCATTAGAAAGCAATGTAAACTTTTCAAAAGAGTAATGCTATTGAGAATCGTTTCCCGCAATCACTTCACGCAATTGAAAAGACATACACGATAAAGAGCATGTGGTATATGAATACGTAAATCCAAAAAGCTTTTTTCCAATTCAGATTGGTGTATTTTATTTCTCGACTTTCAACATCCACTTCACCAACATTTTAATTCAAAATCTGCGTCAATCCATTTTTTTTTTTGAAACAGAAAACAATATAGGTATAATGAGAAGGAAATGAAAAAGCCACTATTTAAGCGCCCAAAATTACCAGGGCTTCGCTGAAAAAGAATGGCAGGAGTGTGCAGAACACTTGCCGCAATGAATTCGAAATCATGACAGTGTTCTGCCAGTTTCTAAAGAAAGCAAGGTTAGTTTCGCGCCCCGATGTTGAACGAGGTATTTTATGATCAGACCATGTCCATTCAAGAGGGGAAATGACAGGCCATCTACCTCAGTTGAGGAAATTTTTGAATGTTCGCGCATGTGGTTTCATTGCTATGAGATATTTCTTTTTTTATTATTATTTCATTTTTACAGATCATACATAGTTCAGTACATATAACACTTTACATATGTATTGATGGCTTACATTTTAAATTACCTAAAATTAAACTAAAAACTAATTCGGGTGAAGAAATCTTTTCCAGACATCTCTAAAAACAATCTATTTCGGCAAGTTTGGTTAGGAATGCGTGATATGGATATCTATTTTTTAATCTGGTTCTATGAGGAGTTTTCCGGAGTCTGAAATTGTCTAAGTGTGGAATTTGAGGTATGGAGTGATAGAACTGGGTTGAGAGATATGTCATATGGTGTTGTATGGAGTCAATTTGAAATTCTTTGTGGAGCTGAGAGTTTGAGACAAACCAAGGAGCATTTGTGATAGTTCTAAGAAACTGGTTTTGAAACTTCGGAGCTTGTTTAGGTTTGTTCTTGCAGCGGAGATCCAAACTGGACAGGCGTACAGGAGGAGTGGTCTAATGATACTTTTATAGATGGATATGGCGGTTGGGAGTGGGAGATGTGAAGATCGATTAATGATGGGTTTTAGTTGGTGTATCTTATTTTTAGCTTGCTGTATTTTAATATTGATGTGTTGGTTCCAGTTCAGTTTAGTATCCATGTTTAGACCGAGATATTTGACGGTACTATTTGGAGGGAGCCAGTTAATGGGTTCATTATTTATTGTGAGCGGTGCTGGAGGTGTATAGGGTCTTAAAGTGAATATTTTAATAGCTTTTTTGGTATGATTCAGTTTTATTTTTAAATATGCTGCCCAACTGTGTATGAATGAGATATTTCTACGAGATGTACTACTAGCTGGGTTCAGAATCTAACCAGTGAAACGAACTGAAGATTACAGGCACGAGGAACAATGTGGTTGCAAATATTAAAAACAGCAGTGAAAAGAATTAATGAATCTCGATCAGTACTGACACTACAATCTACTGATAAAACACTACAGACAATACAATCTAATGACTACATACTACTGACATTACTGACATTACAATCACTTCGATCATTACTGAAAATATATTTATTTCCTCTCCTTACATTTTTTGTTCCTCAATTTTAACAAACAAAACTTTTAATTCAATATTATGATCAAATCTTAAACATTTTACCTAATACTGATGATTGAAGTTTTCAATTCACAAAACGTGTAAAGATACTGGTATAAAATAGAGATTGGTCGTTGAAAAGTAAATGCATTATGCTTGTCACATATGTTTCTTATAAAATTCTAGAAATCATAATTAAAATTTACTGAATTTAAAATTACTATTATACTGAATATAAGGCTTCATAAGAATGCAAATTATGGCCAATTATCCAATAGACACTGTGGATCATTTTCAGATTGCGCTGTTACACGTCGACTGTCAGGTCTTCCTTCGTCCCTTGACGTCAGACAGAGAAGCGACAATCTCGGGAGTAGTTCATATTCGAATTTGCACCTCGTCTTCTCGTCAGGGCCTCCCTTTTCACCCGTCACCGTCTAACTGTACTGTTGCAAAGAGGTAACGCGAGGACTTCGTGGCAGGAATCTAGAATTTCAGGCGGTGTTTAACATCAAAGCTTGCTAATTCCTTTACGGCTTAATGAGGAACTCCGGGTTGACGAGCCAGGAAACTAATTTTTGAAGTTAAATTTCCCACGTTCGCCAACTGGGACGCAAATATACAAGGGGAACACGCGCGAATAATTTGACCTACCCCTCGCCCTCCTTCCTAAACATGTGAGCACGAACTGTGAAGGGAATATGGAATTTGATATGAAGTAAGTCAAACGAAGAAGTAACCCAGTTAATCTATATCTCTTGAATAGAATCGTAGGAACTTGATTAGTTTAGTTTGCAACCACAAAGACTGCGTAGGATTTATTGAGTACTTCTTGTCTCTTAATGTGCTGAAATTTAAAATGACTTCAGTTTTTCTCCATCACGAACAGTTTTTTTTGTTTCAAAACACGTTTTTTGTAATTTAGCGGTAAACCGTCAAATAAACAGTAATCCTGTTATTGGTTTCGGAGTAAATCGTATTGCCGTGAGTTCTATTGTATCTGCTTTTTTACTTTACCTCCAACATTGAGGCCGATGAAGTGTTCGATGTCTTGTCGTAGCTTTAATCTTTATTGTATCTTAGGTTTAATCTTTCAACATATTTATTAGCTCCATCTCTCCTTCAGTTGTCTTCACATTCATACACATATCTCCACGTCTTGAAAAATGGCTACTAGGGGTTGTGATAATTCACTGAAATATTTATTTCATTTGAGTTGAGTATGATGTTAAAAAGCAACTAATAATTATAAGCGAGCTACTGAATTAGCTTACCTAATTAGCTCACTTCGGACTGAAATTGGGTGATCAAGACGAAAACTGAACTCAGAAAGTGTGCAGAAAATGTGAAGATCTTTTGCTGCTTAAAGAATTGTTTCGTTTCAGAATTCCTTTGATGTGACATAAAGAAATCGTAGAAACGTTATGAGTCTTCAGTACAAGTACAAGAGGAGAGATTCTACCACGATTTGAACATATTGAAAGAAATCACGTGGGAAAATTGTGTCAATGCTGGGAGATTAGGGCCGTTATATAAAGCGCGTAACTTGGGATACTCACAAACCAAGAAGGACTAGAAGTAGCACAAGTGAAAAGAAAAAAGTTCTTATAAGCAACTCTAGTAGATAAAAATGTATTATTTGATTAAGGGTACAATAAAAATATCGTTCTTGGACACTTAATAGTTACTATTTTTGCCTCTCATAATATATTTATCCTAGATACTCTTAAATAAAAAAAAACTGCTTCAATTTTTGGTTTCAGCACACCCAAAAACTTAAAGGTAGTGCAAAAAGGGTACGCTTACGTTATAAGCTAAATGAGTACAAAATACGGAATGTAATAAATGTGTTAGTAATGTGTAAATGTGTAAAAGTATAAAAAACATCGAATATTCATTTTCATATGTAAGATATGAAAAACACTCTAAATCACATGTTGTCTAAGATCTAAAAATATGACAAGTCAAGAGTATGCAGAAGACGTTCACGAAGTGACATATGTAATCGACAGTGTGATCAAACACAAGATTTAAAATAACATTTTGAAGGGAAATCTCCCAGTTAATGCGCATGAAATGCATGCGTTTTCAGAACCTTCCTTTATGACCAAAGCACAAAAAGACGAATAACAGTTTCCTTGGCCCAATTTCCTTCAAAAACCTCTTCCAATATTTTGCAGTCTCAACAATAACAAACTGAAATCGTCATATTTTTGCTGAACATAAGTGTAGGGTTAGTTTTTGTCGGTTCAAAATCGATGTATTTTCTTCTGTTTGTAAATATCATGGGGTTCGTAATATTATGAGCTTCTGTAAGACGAGGGAATAAAAAGTAGGTTTCCTGCAGTTTGAATTGTTTTCTACATACTCAAACATCCTGTTCACATTCTATTGATGTTATTGATTTATTATTTTTTTTATTTAATAGGTAATTATTACAGCCAAATTAGAAACTTGATCCAATGTGGCTAGGCCGAAGGCCTTTAAGCCATTACAATACCTACATTCCCCTGAGTTCTAACCTTCGCCTTCTGGTATTCACCCCAAATGGCCTCTCCATCGCCTCAAAGCCGCGGAAACGAGACCATAAGGTACGGCTGAGGGAAAAACCCCTGAAGGGGGAAAAACCTGCCGCCAGAAGCCGAGTACATGCTACTCTATCCGGTTTTAGACTATTTATTTATTTGGCGCGGCGTCGGGCATTCTCCTTCCAGTGTTTGCCTCCCCCGCACCTGAAAACAAACAGCACCACAGAAAATCGTCCGCACCAACGCCTCTGCCCTAACATTTCCGTTTCCCCACTTCCTTCGCCCCTAATGTGCTTTATTTTAGCTGTCTTTTATTTTTTTTAATTAATTTATTTTATTTATTTAACTTATTTTAATTATTTATTTTAATTATATAATTATTTTTTTATTACTTGTTTTAAATTAATTTAATTTTAATTTATTTAACTTATTTTAATTATTTTAAGTTAATATATATATATATTTTTTTATTGACTTATTTATCTACTTATACTGAACAATTGACTACAATTCATAACTTTTTTTTTTTATTTTTTTTTATTTTATTTTTTTGTACTGTTTACTAACCTAACATAACTTACTGACTAACTTAATTATTGTTAGTTTATTGATTTATTACATATTTTTTCCAGTCTAGGCTCTGCCTGTACTAACACTGCTGTTTTCCCACTTTAATTTCCGTTTCTAGTGGTCCGAACCTTTCCGAGAAATGTTCCTAATTCTTCATGAAGTTAGCTCTTTATCCCCTAGAATGTTTTGGGCAAGCGTTAGTTCCTATGTTGGAAGTAGTAATTTCATTCCCATCCATTTTCCTCCAAGTTTCGGTCGCACTGAAAATTTAAAAAAGGATATGGATCCAGTCTTCCTATCACCGCAAAGCAACAGATGCCATTACATTCGAGTCCTTTAATCTACGTTGCATCCACCCCGACCCTGGAACCAAGCGTATCCCTCTTGCGCCCTTTCTGCAGTGGTTTACGTAACGTTGCAACCCCATAACGGACTTCTGCGAATTTGCGCAACTAGCGAACGTTTTTGGGCCGTTGCTGCCAGGATCTCTTGCCTTTAATATCCGCAAGTCTATCCGAAATTAACCGTTCTATGTCACGTGTTCCTCTATCTCCCACCATTTCCGGAGAAACGTTTCAGACCTGAACGTTCCAGTAGCAGTTTAATTTTATACGACCAGTAGCGTTGGTTGCTTCCCTGTAACTGCACCCCGAAAACATCTATTTATATGAGTCAGCCTGTTCACCTGCTAATTTAATCCAAAGTTTAATGGGTTTCATTTTAAAATCTTTCCAAATTCCTACACTACTGACTTCTCTTAGGACTCCGGCATTTGCTGCGAATCTAGAGACCCCGAGAATTAATTTGAAATAATCTGTTTCGACGCTTTCTAGTCGATCTATCCATCCATCCCAAATTTCTGCCCCATAATTCATTGCTGAGAACTAGCGATTTAAACATCGTCTGCACACCTTTAAAGGCAATTCCGAACCCTGCGCACTGCGCAAACGATTTCTTTGAGCGCAATTCTTCCTTTACTGTGCGCGCCACTATGTGATTACTCCATCCACCATTCATGGAAAATTTTGCCTCAAGATATGTAAATGTTTTAACCTGGTCAATCTCTCCTGAGCGTAAAAACCCTCTCTCCTTGTTACCCCAGATAAATCCATTCTTGAAGACAACTACTTTGGCTTTTTGAATATTTACTTTAATCCTCATGTTTCACTATACGTTTCTAGGATATTTAAACTTTTTGTAAGCCCTCAATAGTCTCCTGAACATAAAACTAAATCATCAGCATATAGTAGTCCGGGAATGTTCAGGCCCTCAATTTCCCGTGCAGATGTATCCGCATCCTGTAACCACGTCAATAAATCGTTTATAAACAAGATAAACAATAGCGGTGAGAGGACAGCCCTGTCTACTCTACTGTCGATTTTATTTTTGCGTTGTACTTCCATCACGCACCTGACACAGAAATTTATGTCTCGTATATGCTCTGCAACACTTTTAAAACTTTACGTGAGACGCCCCAGCTCATTAAGTTTTTGCCATAAAGCTTTCCTATTGATAGAGTCCAAAGCCATTTGAAATCTACAAACTGCAATATAAGTGGCTCCTGTTTACGCGCAAGCGCCTGCTTTACTAGGTATCTAACACAAAGATATTGTCGGTAGTCGCGAAGCCTCTCCAAAGCCTGCTTGCAATTTGATATTTTACTGTGCTTTTCCGCCCATTCACTCAGTCGCCCGTTGAGCATTTTACAAAATAGCTTGCTCAGCGCTGTAAAAGACTAATTCCGCGATAATTTTGTGGGCAATTCGTATTACCTTATTCTTAAAGACTGGTTGGGGGATCGTTGACTTCACGTTTCTGATACGATCCAGAATCAATCTTTGCATTAAATAAATTTAGAATACTTCTGGTCTATGTGCCCCAATCTGAAATAAATTGTGTCGGAATGCCGTCCGCGCCGCCTGCCTTCTTATTATTCATGGCTAGTATAGCCCTATTCACTTCATTCCAGGTTATCGGTCTGTCTAATTAGGGGCATCCTGGTCCGTGATAATATATATCCCCGTTTCAATATTCGCTATTTGAGCGCCCGTGAAAAGTACTGCTCCCACGCGTCTAGTGAAATTGCATTACTTAAATTCTTTTATTACGCAGTGATCTTATAACGTCCCAAATTGATTTATTATGATTGTTTCAAATTGCTCTATTCTGCTGTTCACTCTCCTGCCAAGATTTCTTCGATTTCTTAATTGTGGCCTGTATTGCCTACTAGTAACAAGCAACTATTTCTCGCTTCCGCAGTTCCACTGTTTCTGAACATTCTTAAGGCTACTATTGCTTCACGCCTGCTCACCCGACACTCCTCGCTAAACCATCCTTGGGTCAGTACCCTTCCTCCTTCTGATTTATTAGATGTACGATCACTTTCTGCGTCAACTGTATATATCAATTGAAACATTGCATGCAGTTTTTCACATTTTTTTGGGGGTATGTTATGAAATGTCTACCCTTAGGTGTGGGGATTAAACTTCAATATGCAAGATTGTTTTGAAAACGTTTCTCAAAGAATTAAGACACAAACGTAAATATTACATAATGTAATACAACATAACTGGTTTAAAATTAATACTGAACTCCCAATAAAAACTACATTTGTGCTAAAATGTTATTTTCGACGGTTTATTATATTGGAAGATTACTGGGATGAATTAGTCTTTGAAGAGATAGAGAATGTTTCATGAGAACTCTTATAACTCACGAGCTGTAACATATAAAAGCAGATTGAGGAGGTTTCATTGAAACTTTTAAGAGCTCTAACATATTTTCAATTTTTTAATTAAAAATTAAATTAAATTTTATGTAATCAGCATCATTTTTTGGTTGTTGCGATGAAATATTTGAAGGTCATTCAAGAAAACGCTGTTGCATTTATCTTGTAAATACATTTTAAGGCCATTTAATACATTTTTACATACAATTTAAATACATTTTTGCTTTCAAATACATTGTAATAGTACATTTGCAGGTATTCTTTTTTACTTTGGCAACAAAGGTATTATTGTTGCGGTACACATTCCTAATGATTGCATAAGTATTATAGTATTTAAAAGTTTATTTTGGCGCACTTTCTACTTGATAATAGCATATCAGGAATTTTGCGTCACTGAATTATGCATGTGTGAATTCTTCTGAATGGAACACACTGAAACTATGCTTACAAGAGCTTTACCTAAACGATGCCGAAAGAACTGTTACCAGCGGTAAGCCCACCGCAACATTTTTAAACAATGTCAGGATACACATTCTCAATTCAGTTTAAAAGTCAGTTCCGTCGCAAGAAACATTTGAATGGTACTTGCGCATGTCGATTACTACAGTAGCTACCACAAAATCACTGATTTTGATAATGAGTATTGTAATTTGATGTTTGGTTTAGTGAAGATAATCAAGAACGTTAGCAGTGTCATCTGATTTAACTTTCTCGATTAAAAAAGCATTATCACTGAAAATCACACTCAGAGTAATATTATCATCCCAACAATTAATAATTCCTCTTCGTCACATGATCAAATTGTTATATCTCACTGTAACGATTCTCTATATTTTCAGAGGCCTGTGCCGTGACCAACTAAAATCTACTTGTAATCTCGCAAGCAAAGCAATGTTCGGTTTTCGAAAAGTATTCACACGCACACTGCTTCAGCTTGCGAAACTTCCATCAGAGTTTACACCTTTGAGTAAATCCAAAATATCTATATGTGCAGTCGGTCCGACCTCGAAATATTCGTACCGGCTGGCCCTTTGGACGAAGGATGGCGAGCGCAGACTTCTTACGTGCGGAGAGAACCGGACGACGTCGGCGATAACTGGTAGCTGAGGAAGGCGGGACGTAAGACCAGTCGAAGGCGAGTACGTCTGTGCAATGACCCTCGCTTCAAAGCATTATTCCCCTAACTACTACCACAGAAACTAACCACTTAAATCGCTTTGTGTTCTAGTTGTCATCGAACTTAATCTACGAAATCATCGCGATTTCATTCTAATTCCAAAAAAATACTCCCGTCAATAACAGAACATTAACCGAATTTGCATGCATGTTTATAATACATTCCAGATATAATAAAAAGTAAATAGAATATTGCGTATTAATATTTAAAAGTAAACATTAAGTTGAATCTTAATCCGAAGAAATAAATATAATAATGGGTTAATAATAATAATAATAATAATAATAATAGAAAAAATAATTAACAAAAATAGCAATGCTTATTACTTGTTTAAAATAGCCGTGATGTTTTACTTTCATGTAGTAATAAACATTTGAAATTTTCTCACGCATTAATTACATAAACCATATTCTGTAGTACAAAAATCCAATTATTATGTATTACAATTAAAAAAGTATGGAAAATATATAAAAATCTAATATAGTGTTATTTTCCCTGAATTGTTTTTCAAATAATATTATCATGAAGCACATAACGTGTTTCCTCAAGTGTAACAAAAACCACCTTTTCTACGCACCGTCTAATTGGGGCTCTGCACCTCGCAGTCCAAACACAAAGCAGTTTGTCAGCGGCATCTGGCAGCTCCCGGGTTCGTTTGCTGGCAACGATCCCTCACGGCCCATTGCTCCCCTAAGGCGAGAGAATACCCGGGGGAACCACACGCCCCGTGCGGCGACCTCGCGAACTAGCGCTGCTTATTGTTAGCGACGGGTTGCGACTGCGGTTGGCGTGGCAGATAGCGCAGACGAACGACCTCCACCTAAGCCCCGCGCCCAAGGCCACCGCAGCTCGACGCTGTCGCCGCTTGCTCTCCCTGGCTGCCCTTGCTTTGCGAATCGGATCCGCTGAAAAATTGCAAGGAGGGGCTAGTAAATGGCCTTGGGCGCTGACATTTATGCCTCACGTTGGTCTTGTGAGAGTGAGTGGACATTCATGAAGCTGTTTTGAATTTTTAGTGAGTAATGTAATTTAGACGATATAAATAAACTATTAGTATCTGAGATTTCTCAGCCCCTTTCTGCAACACATACAACATTCATATTTACTTTTAATATTGTTACGTGCATCTGTCAGCTTTCCCGATAGCCAAGAAAGAGATGTAGAAACACTCCATTTCCACATTCAATACTGTCATATTCAATACTGATTTTCATTCATGGACCATTAATAACACGTTTTCATTACCATTCTCTGCTCAATGCTTTTTAATTTCTTCCCCCACCTTCTCTCAGTCTACCTCTCTTTGCAGTCTAGATTATTGCTTCAATTTCATAGAGCCTGACAGGCGCAAGCGGTGTTCATGTAGCGATGCTCGCCCATTCCGTCATCGCAGTGTTTCGTCATCCATTTTATCATCATCACCATTTTTTCTGGTGATTAAACCAGTCACATTGAGCTCATCGTCTCTACAACTTATTCATTCCGTTCGACTGTCTGCACGGTTTCCCAGGCCAACCGAACATCGCTGTTGCTGAGCCTCACGCAGCCAGATTAATAACGGCCTTCTCTTCGAACCGTTTTGCCCTTCATACTCTTCTTCCTCCACCGTCACCAACGCCGTCGTCGCTTCCGTTCCCCGTGTTCGTCGCCATGCCGCTGCCCGCCGCCGCGCGCTTTACGCCGGCGGCGGCGGCGACAGCCGGCCGAGCGGGCACAGCCAGAGGCACCGTGTGGTGAGCGGGAGTGGCGTTGCCGCGGAATGGGAGCGGGAGGGGGAATGGTGGAGAGTAGGGGCGCGGAGGGGAGGCGTGAAACTTTTCATTGATTGATTTTTTTTCGTGTTTCCGGGCGCGTCAACTGCTTTGGTCGTTAGTCCCGTTAGTGTAGTGCATGTTTTTTTTCTCGGGAGATGGTGGTGATCTTCCCCCGCCGGATGGCGTGACCTACCGTCGGCTAGTGGGGTTTCCCCCTAACCAGGACTCTCCCACCAGCGGGGCACCACTCCAGCACGGACACGCTCTAAGCTCCCGACCGGTCTCACGGAATATGTGATAGTGTGGTGCATGTTAGTGTAAGTGGTGTAAGAGGAGAGGATAGAACAAGGATGAGGAAGGGTACATCATGCACGGTCCGTAGCCCGTTTAGTAGGTACTCGTCGCCTGGTGTTGATCGGAGAAACCGCGGAAAACTACCGATCAGAGCAGCCGACGCTAGAATGAATTGAATTCGACGTAGCTGAAAAGCTAATGCGGAAAATCCACCCGGTGAGAGGCGCTGCAGTGCCATCAGTTGATGCACTGAGCTACCGCTCGTGGCCTGGAGGAAACGGGTGGGGCGGGCGGGGCCGGTTCCGGGGGGGCGGGCAGGCGGGGGAACAGGACATTGGGGGAAGGGGGGGGTGCGAGGGTCGTTCCCCCCGCGACTGTACAGGGAAAGGGAGCGGTGGGTCTGGCTGGAGAGGGGAAGCGCAAGTAGGTTTGTGGAAGAGGGGAAGTGCGGTGTGCCGGGAGAGAGGGTCGCGTAGCTCGCGGCAGGCTGGGGCAGGGGCGGCGGCGGGCAGGGCAGGGCGGGGCGGGCGGGGCGGGCAGGGGCGGGGCAGGGCGGGCGGGCGGGGGGGCGGGCAGGGCGGGCGGACGGAGGGAGGGCGGCAGGCAGGCGGGCAAGGCGGCAGGTGGGGCGGGCGGAGCGGGCGGGCAGGGCGGCGGGCGAGCGGGGCTGGGGCGGGTGAGCGGGGGCAAGGCGGAGCGAGGGCTGGGGCGGGGGGCGGGCTGGGGCGGCGGCGGGGCGGGCGGGGCGGGTCATATCCGCCCGACGACAGGGATACAGATGCGCGCCGGTAGAGCGAGCGGACCTCGCCCGCGGCGCCGGCCCGCAGCGGCAACACACTGCGCCCGTCCGACGCCGCATCCAATTGCCTCTCACCCCCCACGCGCCGCGCCACCGATTAAGACAGAAACGACTTACTCACGGCTATTCTACGCGGAAATTAAAACCGATAGTGTTTAACTATACACACAAAATGCCCAAATTAGGCCGGAGTAGCTCACAAATTTTATCGCTTTTTCTATCCGATTTCTATTGATTTATTTATTTTCTTTTGGATAGAATAAAACAAAGATTAGTGTTAATACACTCTACATTTGTTATAGTTGCTTATATCTCCTTGCAATTAGCTTACAGTAATCGTACAAATAATCTTAATATTCACCTTACATTACTACTAAATTGGAGAAATATCTTTGTACAATATCTCTACTTTGGGTCGATATCGGAGAATTTATTTAGGAATGTATAGAAAGGAAATTTATTTTTAATGCGGGTTCTGAGTTGGGTTATGGTAGAGTCTTAGCGGGGTTAGTTAGGGAATATTTGGTAAGTTTTGGAAGAAGTGGGTGGATAAAAAAATTAATATGGTTGGTAATCGGTTCTATCTGGAATTCTTTATGGAGTTGTGGATTGGAGACGTACCATGACGAACGATTTCTCTTCCGCTTCTGCCGTCTGGCCATTAATAGACTGTGACTCACCTATCTTAGGAGGTGGTATACATCGACCTTTATGTCGAGGTTCAACGAACCGCGTATGTACTATAACATAATATCGTTGATTTTAATAACTTTCAGTTAATTTCAATATTTGGAGCATCTTGGAACTCTGTTGGACTTAACTTCATTTGTGTAATTCTGTTAAATACCACTGGGGCTGTAGAAATTCTCAGGTAAATCCCCCTACTCGCTTCGCGAGTTGGAAATTTTGTCGACACTCCAAAGCACTTGTATTACCTATGATAAAGATACATGGGCACCACTCTTGTGTACAACAAAAAATGAATATCACCAACGATTTATTTTTTAACAGAAATCCTTAGTGCATATTATTAGAAACTTTGTGGTTCATTTGCTTAAAAAATAATTGACAAATCGCAGACTTATCGTGAAGTTCTATTTGACATTTCGGGCAAAAATATTCGAACTTTCTCTTTCGAACTCTCGCTTTCGCGTCTCATATGAAAACAATTTTCTAGTATGACTTGTAGGAAACCTACAAACAAAACAATATAACGGTTGCGCATCATTATTAGACATTTACAAATTTTCAAAGTGCTTTCTTGTAATATGCTCATATCGGATATAAACCTTGTCATTTTGAGGCCTGGAAATAAGTTCCTTATAGCGTAGTCAAACTACAAGAAGAGAGGCAAAGGATCGAAGAAAATTAAACATTTTGTTTTCAGGATTTATTAGAACGATATACGTTTGAGAAATTTCAAACTTGCACTCACAAGCAAAGGGTTTAAACAAATACTGCATAATGTTCTGGAGATAACAAAGTGAAACACAAAAGTACCAGCCCAGTGACAATGTACGTTGAAATATATTGGAATTGTTCTCTTATGTTTCTACTATTTGTGGCATCTTTTGTCAAGAGGACGATGAACAATTTTAATAAGTTACATTTTAACGTCCTTTTAATAAACTGAGGGCGCGAAAGTCATTTAACACACATGTTCGGCTAAAGTTTGTTCTTTGAATTGCAATGATAGGATTCGAAAAGACGTCATTCATTATTTAATTTAGTGTAGTACTGTTTTCTTCATTTAAGAAAATGTAATACTACAGTATCTTACACCCTTGGGGAACTGATTTATTTCGCTCTCGGTATATCTAACTGAAAGCGATTAAAATATGAAAGAAAAGAACTTCGACAATACCGGACTACAAAAGCCAACCAACTAGAATTGATATATTTGGATCAAGCATAGTCGACTATCTGCTTTGCATAGTGCATTATTCGAAGCACCCAAAGTATATCTGAAGCCACACGCAATCTAACTAAGTTCCCTGAGAGAGACCCAATGTGCTTGGTCTCAATGAACGAATAGGGAAAATGCGAGAGCAAGGCAGGAACCTAAAAATAGTATTAATTAAATATAACATAGTATTGTCAATTAATGTCTACGGACAATTCCATAAAACACTTTATTCCAAAACTCACTAATTTTAAAATTCATTCATGTTTGCGTAGCAGTAATATTTTTTATTTGTTCAATTTAGTCTATAGTTTCCCTCACTGTGGATTCCGTGATTTATTGAATTGACAAATTTAAAAACAGTGTTATTGAACTTGTTTTACTTGAAAACAAAAATCATAAGGTTTTACACATATTCAGTAGTTTTAATGATCTGAAATAATAATTTCCCAACTTTTATTCCTAATCTATCTCCCAGCAACTTCCTGAGATATATCAAGTGTTTCCACATTGATAACATTGATATCACATGATCCTGAAGAGCGATTACCTAACACAACACTCAGAACACCCTTGCAAAAGCTGTTTAAGAATTCCGAGACACAAATCGGCTCCGTGGGTTGAGAAATTGCCTGAAGAAGCCTAAGTGCTCTCGAGGAGTCAATATCGCCAGCGGCGACTTAGAGCGGTGGAAACCCCGACGTCGCAGCAAGAACTGCCCCTCGCGTCCAGCGCCTGCTCGAACAAAGCGGCCCCGAGGCCGCCACCCGCCCCGCTACCCCTCCCCTGCCGCCAGCCGCAGGAGGCTGTTCTGTAGGCACCCCTTCCACGCACACACCCCGCTGTTGATTGATTGATTGACTGATTTTTCGTGTTTCCGTTGACTGCTTTGGTCATTAGTCCCTTTAATGCAGTGCATGCTTTCCATCGGGAGATGGCGGTGATCTTCCCCAACTGGATGGTGAGATCCCGCGCCGACCTACCGTCGGCTAGTGGGGTTTCCTCCCAACCAGGACTCTCCCTCCAGCGGGGCACAGCCCAAGCCGGGGCAAGCTCTAAGCTCTCGACCGGTCTCCCGGAATATGTGGTAGTGTAGTGCATGTTAGTGAGTGTAAGGGAAGGGATAGTTCAAGGAAGAGGAAGGACAGATCGCACGCGGTCCGTGGCCCGTATGTTTGGGTACTGCTCCGGCATTTGTCTGGTGTTGATTCGAGAAACCACAGAAAACTACCGACCAGAGCAGCCGGCCGCTAGGATTTTCCTTCACACAACGACTGAATTCGACCTAGCTGAGAAGCTAATGTCGAAACTCCTGTCGCCGTCAAAACTCGAACCTAGGCCCTCCCGGTCACAGACGTTGCAGTGACATCAGTTGATGCACTGAGCTACTGTTCGCGGGTGCGTCGCTGTTGACGCGCAGTGATTTTTCTTCTTCTATCTCCTTGTTTCCTTCTTCGTTCTCCTCTCTATTGTTTTACGATACTCTGGGGAGACCTCCACAATCGGAAAGATATTAAAACATATGCAACTATTACACGAGTTGAGATATGTTCACACATCAAAGTTTCTGTATATTTAAATAAGAGCACTTCCAAACTGCCAAATTATTAATTGTTGTCATAGAATTCAACAAAAAACAGATTGTGTTAATTGCGCATTCATTGTTACATATATTATAAAACAAAATAGCTGGAAAATTAACGATGCTAGGAGAAGAGAATAAGAATTCCAATCTAATAAATGATCATTGAAGTGATCATTGTGTGATTGAATGATCATTGAAACGATCATGTGAGTAGGATGTGTAATAATGATAGAAAACAGAGTAATTTTAACACCGCAAGTGTAGCAACAAATAAAGATGAACCGGCACCATTAGCAAAAAAGGAAACAACACACATGCAAACAATAAAATAAAGGGAAAAACTCCGCCTGGAATTGTTCTTCGAAACTAGGGCAGAAATACACTTTACAATGCGCGCGTTTTGCAGAAGATACTTTTATGATAATACAAAACCTCAGGGTTGCAAAAACAGGACATTTCTTACGTACGATGAATAAAATCAACTACCACTCCTTGAACTGCTCCTCTTGGGCAAGCGTTTGCCTAGCCACAGCCCCCTCGGTCAGGGTGGCCAACCGTTCTTTGTCCTCGCGTCGAGATGCGCGCGGAAACAAATGACTGCGGGTGCCAACGCGTTTCTTGTGCGGGGTTCCACAAGGCGCGTTTGGGGGCCGGCGAACAAATTATTTAGCCCGCCCCGCTGAGAGCGCTTGCAGAATGAAGTTGCTTTTACACAAGAAAATCATGGGTGGCTTTCGGTGGACTAATGCAGTGGAGTTGCTCGATATTTCCATGCGACTGTTCAACAAGTCGAAGAATTCTTTTATGCAAGTTGGAATGAGACTCGTAACGTGTTTTCAAGTACAGACTCAAAATAGAACAGTCTTTTTGGATACATTATTCAGTGATTATGAAAGAAATAAAATGTAATAAACGTATCTGAAAATATTAAATATGAGAACAATAATGTAATTATTGGAGGATTTAGTACAAAGATTGATTTTTATATCAGTGTTTTGCAACTGATGTCACTGGGAGGTCCTAGGTTCGAGTCCTGACGACGGCAGGATTTTGACACTAACTTTTCAGCTAGGTAGAATTCATTCGCTGTCTGGACGAAAAAACTAGAGACCGGCTGCTCTGATCGGTAGTTTTCCGTGGTTTCTCCGATCAACACCAGGCGAATGCCAGAGCAGTACCCTACCAAATGGGCCACGGACCGCGCGCGATCTGTCCATCCTCTTCCTTGTCCTATCCTCTCCCCTTACACACACACTTACACTAACATGCACTACACTACCATATATTCCGGGAGACCGGTCGGGAGCTTAGAGCTTGTCCCGGCTGGGGCGGTGCCCCGCTGGTGGGAGAGTCCTGGTTAGGGGGAAACGCCGCTAGCCGACTGTAGGTCTCGCCATTCAGTGGGGAAAGATCACCGCCATCTCCCGAGGAACAAAATTGCACTACACTAACGGGACTAATGACGTAATCTGTTGACGCGCCCGGAATTACTATGCAACGAACCAACCAAACCACAAAATAACCAATCTGTGCGGGCTGTCGCCTTCTCGTCTCCCGAGCTGCGTCAACCGTTGCGTCCACCGCCACTCCGATGTCTCGCATATTGCCTCCTGCGGTTCCCTATCCGCCGCCGCTTCCGCTTCCCGCATCCCGCTTCGCGCTGCAGCGCAACGCGAGCGGACGCGTCGGAAACGCGGCGTGTTGACCGAGCGCATGCGACTCCGCATAAACGCGGGCGGGCGAGCGGCATATACGCCCCGCCAGATCAAACAAGCGGGACGGTGGCGGCGGCAGCGTCCATATTCCGAGCACGATCCACCTGGGGTTGCAGGCCTGTGCGCCACCTGGGCGGAAACTGGCTGAGGAACTATACATCACAGGCTCCTCAAACGGAACTCTGTCTCTTATTTTACCTTGAAATATGTGTCGCACTAAATCATTTTGCTTTATTTTCGTTGCATTTGAAAGCAACGAAAAAAATTCCGTAACATACAAGTAATATATTATTTTTAATGGAAAGTCTCTTGCACACACTGACACTAAGTGACAAAAATAAAGAAGGATATTATTTCTTGTTAGTGTAAGATTTCTCTAATTTCCATTTTAAATAACATCATGTTACTCGTTTACTACTTGTAGATGCGCTGTACACTGTAAAAAAGCTTCATGTTACTCGTTTACTACTTGTAGATGCGCTGTAACACAATATTTTTACATTACATTGTTATTTCTTCTTTCCAAAGCTTAATTCAAGTTTTAACTAATTCATTTAGCCTGCACAACTTCCATTTCCCCCACGTTTCATACACTAATGAAGTTATTCAATTGTGAACTGCTGAGAGTGTCAGAATTCGACCTAGTTAATGTGTATAACTAGTGTCGAAAATTCGCCACCTTTGGTGATGGAACCGTAAGACCTACCTGCCAGAGTCGTTGGAGAGGCAGCAGCAATAGCTGACGCTTTCGGTGGCAATGAATACATGTTTCAGAGAATTCAGAAACGGCAGAAAACGGGATGAAGTTATTCAATTGTGAACCGCTGAGAGTGTCAGAATTCGACCTAGTTAATGTGTATAACTAGTGTCGAAAATCCGCCATCTTTGGTGATGGAACCGTAAGACCTACCTGCCAGAGTCGTTGGAGAGGTAGCAGCAATAGCTGACGCTTTCGGTGGCAATGAATACATGTTTCAGAGAATTCAGAAACGGCAGAAAACGGGATGAAGTTATTCAATTGTGAACCGCTGAGAGTGTCAGAATTCGACCTAGTTAATGTGTATAACTAGTGTCGAAAATCCGCCACCTTTGGTGATGGAACCGTAAGACCTACCTGCCAGAGTCGTTGGAGAGGCAGCAGCAATAGCTGACGCTTTCGGTGGCAATGAATACATGTTTCAGAGAATTCAGAAACGGCAGAAAACGGGATGAAGTTATTCAATTGTGAACCGCTGAGAGTGTCAGAATTCGACCTAGTTAATGTGTATAACTAGTGTCGAAAATCCGCCACCTTTGGTGATGGAACCGTAAGACCTACCTGCCAGAGTGGTTGGAGGCAGCAGCAATAGCTGACGCTTTCGGGGCAATACATGTTTCAGAGAATTCAGAAACGGCAGAAAACGGGATGAAGTTATTCAATTGTGAACGCTGAGAGTGTCAGAATTTGACCTATTAATGTATAACTAGTGTCGAAAATCGCCACCTTTGGTGATGGAACCGTAGACCTACCTGCCAGAGTGGTTGGAGGCAGCAGCAATAGCGACGCTTTCGGTGGCAATGAATACATGTTTCAGAGAATTCAGAACGAAAGCACGAAACCAACGCGGTGAATGACCAGAAGGCGAAAGGAAGGCTGGGATGACGGAGGCAGGGAGATGACAGGTTCACGATGGAAGAGGCGAGGCGGGGAGGGCGAAACGGCGGCGGGGGCCTTCGCAAAGCCTCCAGACGCGGAGGCGGGGACGAGGGCGGGGAGGTTGGCACTCGCCGACGGCTTACTTGTATCCTGGGGCTTTCAGCTAAGGTCCTGAATCCACTTACGACACACTCAGCGCGGGGGCGGGGCGGGGCGGGGCGGGCGGACAGGTAAACAGCGGAAGGCTGCACGGCGAGGGGCCACGGCAGCCCAAGGCGAAGGCGCAGGCACCGGGAGCGGTGGCTCAGGGCATCAACTGATGTCAGTGCAGCGCCTCTGATTGGGAGGTCCTAGGTTCCCACTCCCCACGGCGGCGGGATTTTCGACACTAGCTTTTAAGCTACGTCGAATTCAGTCCGGAGGAGAATTCTAACGACAACTGCTCTCGATCGGTAGTTTTCCGTGGTTTCTCCGATCAACACTAGGCGAATGCCGGAGCAGTACCCTACCAAATGGGCCAGGAGCGCGCGCCGATCATTTCTCTCCTCTTCTCTTTCCTATCCTCCTCTCCTTACACACACAACTTACATTACACACTACACTACCACATATCCCAAGAGACCGGTTGGAGCTCAGAGCTGTCCCGGCTGGGGCGGTGCCCTACTGGTGGGAGAGTCCTGGTTAGAGGAAAACCGCGCTAGCCGACGGTAGGTCGGCGCAGGATCTCGTCATCCAGCGGGGGAAGATCACCGTGATCTCCCGAGAAAAACATGCACTACACCTACGGGACTAATGGCCAAGCAGTTGACGCGCCCGGAAATATGAAAAAAATCAATCAATCAATCAAGCGAAGGCACAGGCGGCGCTCAAGCATCCACTCCGCTGCCGGTGGCAACCTCTGGGGCGGCGGAAACGAAGCGAAAGAACGCCACGCAGCAATCAGGCAAGGAGAAGAGAAAGGAAGAGCGTCACGTAAAATCGGACGAACAAAAGAAAGTATTGGTCAGATTGGCTCAGGCAATGATACATGTTTCAGACAATGAAACGGCGAAGCACAAGACCCACTGACAGTCTGGATTGAAATTTAACCAGATCTACTACTGTTAATTTTATGTTATGTTGATTTTTATGTGTAACAAGATAATGGCTTAAACTTGTAATGTACAGAATCCTTCGACCAGTATCAGACTAATAAGTCCGGATTAAATAAGTGATCTGGAAAAGGAGAGTCTTGATACAATGAGATCTGTGAACAGTATGTAACGCATATGTATCATGTATCAACAGGATCTTCTGTCACTGCATAAATGAAGAGATATGGCAACAGAAGGAAATAATTTTGTTATTAAAATAATATAATTGAAATAATAATTCAATAATTGAACTCTATGTAGTAGAGAAAAGCGTACTTAGAGTAAAACGCACTTATTACTGACAAGAAAAAAATGGACGTATAAAAAATAGTGTACCAATGAAATGTAAAATGTAATACTGCTTTTCCATTTATAATGTTCTCCAAACTAAAGTAGAAAACTATTTCTTGTCTTCAATTTTTATTTACTATATTCTGGAATGTCACATGACAGTTTTTGTCTTATCATTGTGGCATGTGATAAATATTCAAGGATTCATTAATATTTTATTCATATTTTGACCACATTAATATCCTAGTGGTCAAAACGATTGTTCAAAATTCGATGGAATTATTTTGTAATGCGAAACCATTGGGGTTATACCAAAATACTAGCAATAGAAAAATGGCTTGAGTTATGTATCACATGACCAAAGATAAAATGAAAAACGTAACATCGTATTGAAATGAAATTGTTATAAGTGCTGATAAATGTACCTCTAAATGGTATTAGAAACTTCTTCCAAGCACAGTTTCTAATAGCGAGGTCAATTTCTTGTGCTTCAGATGCTGCGAGAATGTGAGAAAATGGCGAAACAGTGCTGGGTCATATGATGCATAATTCGAGACGAATTCTGCTGTGAGTACACATTTCTCACGCAAGTGATTGCAGCGAATAGTAATACTGAGTACCTTCGGAAATTACGAGTCGTGTGATAAATGACCAGAAAGACAACGTGTGGGTTTGTTTTCAGAAATGTTTCCGGGCTTTAAATATCTGTGTATCTAAATATGAAACAAATGTATCAATACTCACGTATAAGTTATCAAGACATTCTAGATAATATTCACAATCATTAAACGAGCGTTAGTCACAAAGTGATTCTTTTGCACTCACTTCATACACATGCATCTTCTAGTTACGAATAATATTCTCTGTAACAACAATACTCTGATTGTTTTGCGATTGCCTCACCCCTTCATTTGCAGTTTTTCTCAATCCATTTGGCCTCACCATGCGGACGCAGCAATCGGCAGTCGCAAGGGAGTCGAAGGAAGCGAGTGGAGCGGATTCGTTCCAGCTTTCGAATCCCGCGACCGCCCCGCCCTGTCCCGCCCCGCGCCCCTCACTGTCCCGCCCCGCCCCGCCCCGCCCCGCCCCGCCACGCCCCTCCCGCCCCGCCTCGCCTCGCCTCGCCCCGCCTCACCCCACCCCACCCTCCCCCCTCCCGCCCTCGCCTCTTCCCGCCTCACCCGCCACGCCCCGCCCCGCCCGCCCGACGCCCTGCCAGGCACGCTGCCGCACCCACGCAGCACGCCCACCACCTTCCACCCGCGCCTGCTAGCCGTCTTGCCCCTCGTCTGTCCCATCTTCACTTCTACGCCCCCGCCTCGCGGAGTCCCGTGGGCCAGGCTTTTACGTGCGATACGAAAGGAGAATCCGATTACCAGCCGGAGTTGCAATAGCATGGCGTTTTATTGCCGGGCCGCGACATAAATATTCCATTTCCGGAATACGCTCGTAAAATCTCCGGCTGGTACAATGTCGTATGCTCGGAAACATAATTTAGTATATATTTCAGCGGAAAATTTAGGCGGCATTTTAAATACTAACATTACCTCCGTTTTAGTTTAATTCAATTCAATATGCCGCACTCGTTCTGTGTGTTCAAATTAAATCCGAAATGTTCAAATAGAAACGAGAGGTAATATTATGATAAGATTATATGTTCATTTACAAATTTTTCGAATGACATTTCTCGAAATAAAAGTATATGATTCATTGAAATTCCCCACCAAAATAAAACGTCCCTCTATGCATATTTCTTTAAAGCTGGCAAGAACAAACTGCATTGAAAAATGAATATTAATAAGAGATACATCATTTCTAGGTTGTAATTATTAGCTCTGCGAATTATACTAATAAAGTGTTCTGGTCAATAACATAATAATCGAAATGATACAGTCACGATGTATAAAAAAGATGTTCTTAATCGTTTAGAGTAAAGTTTTTAATGTCTGCATACAGCTTCCTCACCTGGGAACCCTTATGAGAAGAGGAAAGTACATTTAATTACGAAACGCACTTGCGCTGGCAGCGCAACGACCCTTACCAGCGGGCGCCCTCCGAAACATCGCTGAGCGAGCGGTCAACGCAATGTGCGCGGAAGAGGTAGAAGGGGGAGGAGGGGAGGTGCCGACGGATTAAGGGGATGAATGAATGCCTTATTTTACGTGGTGATGCTCAGGCCAGGTGGCCTGCTCTTCCGTCTGACCACGCAAATTTCATTACGCTCCTTTCACGTACTAGGGGAGAAAGAAGGTATTACTTGGGCGACGAACCAGGCGATTTGAATTTAGCTCAGAAGCTTCATTTAGACTGGAGGATTTTTTACATGCTTTACATTTAGTAACATGGGACTGCCGGATTTACATCCCCTCAGAAGCAAGGCGTACGAAGGACGTTTTCGCCCGTAAAAATTCACGGCTTCGATCGGGTTTCAAGCCGCAAATTTGGAATACGAGTCTCATACGCTAACCGTTACACCATCGCCGCTATAAACGCCATCGCCACCGCTGTATACACCATCGCCGCCGCTATGAAGGGGGAGGGGGCTGCAAGGCCACGTTTCCTCGCCGGGGGCGAGACAGGTGGATGCGCCCGTCCGCTTGTCGCCGCCGCCACCGCTCTCACTTAGTGCAGTTTCCCGCAAGTTAGTCGGCGGGGGCGGGGCGGGGCGGGGGGGGCGTCCGTCCGACGCCAGAGTGCGTGGGTGTCGCCGCCGGCGAGGCAGGCGGACGGCGGGTCAGCCGACCGGCCGGGACGGCAGCGGGGCCCAAAGCCCGCAGGCACGCCCACAGCGGGGGGGGGGAGTGGGTTGTAACGAGTTGCACCTGACGCATTAGGCTGGGGCTTAAGAGAGGAGAATGTAGCATCCAGAGGAGAGGCGGGCCCAGAGACGGAAAACTATCGAGACATAAAGGTGTGTAAGTACGAGAGAGTACCAGGGAGAGACACGAAGGTCATAATAGACGTATGCCCATAAGCTGTGTTATACTTGGATTTTCTTAACGTGGCGTCTCAAGATCACACACGAAGGAGGGTGAGGGAAGGCAGACTCTAATAGGGAACCGCAAAAATCTGAGCCGTAGTGACGTTGCAGCTCCCCATTGGAGTCTACCTTCCCTCTCGCTTCTTCGCGTGTGACCCTGAGACGCCACGTTAAGAAAACCCAAGTATATATGTTGGAATGATCTCGGTCCGCAGCTCAAATTAGACGTGAATTTGAGTCAAAACACTTTTTTTGGGGGGGGTGAGATCATTCAACGAACTCATGACTACTATAGTATATTAGTACCACTAATAGATACTACTGGAGACATTCCTGACGAATTCTAAATATTCCCGAAAAGAAAGTGAGAAATAATTACAATAAACATGCCGAATGCATAAAATTAAACAAAAACCTAAAAATTTTTACCTAATTTAAAAGAAACACCTTAAAAAGAACAACTGCTTAATGAGAGCGACCGTCATTGATTGATCTATTCTAACTCAAATATGTCAAGAACACTTTCCCTTTCACAATTGCACACCTGCACTTCAGAGAAGATTTATTACACAAGTTTAATGTATTTATAAACGTGTATTCATTTTAGTCATTCAACATCAACGAAGAGCGATATTAAAAAAACGTTTTAAAAGAAATTGTTATGAAGTGGTGGTAGTATCACTGAGCTGTGATTATATTGCTGATTCCCATTGGAGACTCTTGCAAACTCCATTCAACTTTATAAATTTTTGATCTTAAAGAAAATATGAAGAGTAATGTGGAGTATTACATTATATCGCTTACCTCAAAGACAAAAGATAAACAAAGGTTTCGTCCCCTCTCACCTGAATCGTCGTTATTCTCGCGACAACTTAACTGTCGCAACAAAGACACTTTATTAGATTGTTTCATTACTAATCAGAGCAATTAAACGTTTACCAGTGATGTTACATTTTACGCAATAACACCTCAGATCAAAGGAGAATTTCTGGCGAATCGCTCCCAAATTAACCGCGCTCTTCTTGAGCGCACTGCCGAGTGTTACGATACGCATCGCAATCGCAGCTGAGGACGGGGATTGCAAGGTGAAAGATACCAAGATTCTCTTAGATTTTTTTGATTGATGGATTTTTTGTGTTACTGGGTACGTCAACTGCTTTGGTCATTAGTCCCGTTAGTGTAGTGCTTGTTTCTTTCTCGGGAGATGGCGGTGATCTTCCCCGCTGGATGGCGAGATCCGGGCCGACCTACCGTCGACTAGTGGTTTCCCACCAGACCAGGGCACCGCCCCAGCCGGGACAAGCTCTAAGCTCCCGACCGGTCTCCCAAAATATGTGGTAGTGTGGTGTATGCTAGTGTAAGTGTGTGTGTAAGGGGAGAGGATAAGAGAAGGAAGAGGAAGGACAATTTGTTGGGGTACTGCTCCGGCATTCGCCTGGTGTTGATCCGAGAAACCACGGAAAACTACCGATCAGAGCAGCCGGCTGCTAGAATTCTCCTCCAAACAGCGACGAAATTCGACCTGGCTGAAAAGCTAGTCTCGAAAATCCTGCCGCCGTCATGACTCGAAAGTAAGACCTCTCGGTCAGGTGCGCTGCAGTGACTTCAGTTGATGCACTGAGCTACCGCTCCCGGTGATACTCTTAGTCTATACTTGGGTTTTCGTAACGTGGCGGATGACATTAGGTCATTTTTACACCTCCTGCCTTATAAAATGAATCTTTATAAGTGATCAACACATGTTTAAGGCCATGAGCACCGTTTAGAAGGACTTTCGCGAATGAATTAAAAAGATTGATTTTATGACGTGGAAGGTGTTTATATGACCTAATGTCATCCGTCACCTTACAAAAACCCAAATATAGCAAACGAGAGATGAAATGTACATCGCCGTTTCCAATTTACGCAATCCGTGGGTCCGAAAAGCCCGCGGGTACTTTGAACTCGGTCCAAAGGTCGTGGGGTATTTTGTCGCCACTCGATCATTAGAATCTCCTTGATGCATAATAACTACGTATTACATTTCTTCATTTCCATTCAAAATTATCGCCTTTTTAACCGTGTTGGTAGGTTTTTTCTTAACCCTTAACTACTCTGGTGATATTTACTTGGGCCTAAGCCTTGGCGAGGTCCTTAACGTCCGTTATCTGAATGAATTTTTTTTCAAATTTTGTTCTTTAAATCAGTTTACAGTGTTTATAATAATAAGAAAAATGTAGATTACAAGCAGTTTTTCACACTGAATTTCTTTGATCTGAGCATAAATGTTTACAGCACTTTTCGCAAACTATCTTTAACTTTCTGTTTGCGTTTCTCGCATACATGTAGCGTCTTACTTTTCTGATTGATTCTGACACAAAGAATGTTGAAGGTTAATATAATCGCTTTGCGATTTTACTGTAAGACAAATCGTAAAGTCTAAAAAATATACAAAAAACATGAATCGAGGGAATGAAAAAGAACTCACGTTAACACTACTGTGTTGTATTCTGAGACCTTTTCTCCTCCAATTCCAAAAATAAACCTCCAATCACTTCACACAACCAGTCAAAACAAATAACACAATGCCACTGAGGAATACTGGCAACGCGATATCTAGTAATTGGTTTCCGAATTATGACAGATACTTTGACCGGGGGACTCCATGACTCCATCAGAGCAGTAAAGAGTTAAAAAGGATCGCAAATACGCTGAATCTTGGGGTGTGCGAGGCGCCGGTCGTTGGGCGGGCTGGTGGGAGCACCTGAGCCGCCCCTAATGAAGGAACTCATCTCCGAGGGCGGGGGCGGCGGGCTACGCAGAGAAGCTGCAGACTCGCGAGAGGAACTTGGCGGAGACGAATGCACCTGCCGCTGCCAGCGGGATCAGATGTGCAAGCACTGGCCCAAACGATTTCTGGAGATGTTTCAGAACACAAACGAGCACTTTCTCCACATTGCGTGTAGTTTTGGGAACACCAAACATTTGAACCCGTTGACATTACAAGAAAAAATACTATCCGGATTAAATTATGGGCGAAAAACAAGATATTTCTGGTACTGATTAATTTTTTATTATAGTTCGAGAAGCTTAATTGCACGTTAAAATAAAATACAAGAGTCGCCCGATCGCCGAGATCGCTAGGGCAGTAGTATCGTAGTGACCTCGCACCGGAGGGTCGCGGGTTCGAATCTCGCCTCGGACATTTGGGTTCGTCCTTGCACCCCGTATCGTCATCATTTCGTTTCATCTTCACAGTTACCATAACATTAACTCCAATAGTGGTCGCTAATGACCTAGATGTTGATGCGACCTTAAATAACCAAAAAAATAATAATACAAGATTGACCCTAATACTATGATTACTTGAAACTGACAGTATTCGTCTTATAAGGCGAAAATTCATATAAACTTACAGTATTTCTGCCCGGATGCTCGAAGTGAGGATTATTTCTCCCTAACTATGTATCTAAACTTAAAGAAAGCCTAGATTCTCGAAATTCTATATTCGTTACATTTATTACTATCATACTGACATGATATCACATTTCACGTCATATTCTTCAATATGTTTAGCATGACATCTAAAATCACTTAAAACTGGAAATATACCACACATCGTTTGAAAGAAAACCAAACACGCTTAGATTTTGCTGCATTTTGAATCGGGAATAGATGAAAATGGTTAAAAAAAGTATAAAAATTCCTTTTTATGAGATACAATTTATCACTATCTATGTCTTGTGTAAATACAATTCTAGGCCAAGTAAATAAAATAACATAATTATATTCTTGACTCTCCGGGTGACGACGCGTTAATTGATGTGGTGCCGACGTTTCGATCATCATGTCGTGATCTTCATCAGAATTGTAATATAACAGCGAAGATTGTAATATTGACTCTGGCGAAGCTCGACTAAATAACATAATACTGAAACTCTGCACTAGCGTTTTGCGCATAGTCTTCCAGGTGCAAGCATTGATCTGGCGAGGATGAGTCTAAAACTCTTAGAAGTGGCGGGCGCCGTGCAGACATTTGCCTCTCGTCCCCTCCTCCACCTTTGCAGCCATCCCGGCTGCAGCACGGAGCGTACGGGCAGGTCTGCGCTGGGAACGGAGAACTTAGGGACGACATCGTCCGCTGCACGGTCCCCACCCCGGCGCCCCCCCTTCCTCCCCCGCCCTCGTCGGCTTCCCCACCCCTCCCCCTCTCGCACTCCATCCCCCCCGCCCCACTCGCTTCCTCGGGGTCGACTCTCCACGGCTCTTGTCTGTTTTTTTCGCTCTCTTGCAGAGAGACTCTTGGCGCCTGGAAATACTTGGGAACTCTCGGTAACACTTCAAAGTGCAACAAAGAAAAGAGAATCTCGACATTTCGTCGCTGGCTCGTTCATTCAGCGCGCGACGCCCAGGGGGGAGGACCCCGGGGCGCGGGATGGGAGGGGGGCTACAGCACAGGGAGGGGGAGGAAGAGGGAACTCACCGGCAGGACCAGCGGGTGGGGAAGGCACCAACAGGAGGGCAACGCCACTTGAATATTTTGGATAATTAACGTGATTTTTTTTAATTAAACGCGTTTATTCAACAGTTTTTGTAAGCTTACATTTGTACACAAGATACTCATAATATTTTACAAAACGAACCATACCACCACCATAATTTAGACAAAGAGTTTACAACATAAAACTGAGAGAACAAGTTATGAAAAAAACAAGAGAATGAAATAAACAGAACTGAAACAACTTGAAAAGTGTGTCATCATTTGGAATATGACTTGTTGCTCCATTGTCAATATAGCAACCATCATTGTCACATTCGACTGATATCACAACAGATGTCACAGCTGTAAGAATAATATTTGAAATATTTTCATTCAATGAATTAGAAGGTTCTGATTTCTTATCTTTTTCTTGGTATGTTTTTGGTGGTCTTTCATCTTCAATCCTAACTAGAAAAAGTTATGTAATGCTGCAGAAAATCGATTTCGAGATTTCAACGGAAATTCACGTTTTGGGGTCCCCTGAAAAAGTGGTTATTTTCAAAACGTCCGTCCCTCCGTCCCTCCGTCCCTCCGTCCCTCCGTCCCTCCGTCCCTCCGTCCCTCCGTCCCCGTCCCCCGTCCGTCCGTCCCCCGTCCCTCCGTCCGTCCGTCCGTCCGTCCGTCCTTCCGTGAACACTACTAGCGCCTGAACCACACGCCACCAGTACCATCTTTTCCAAATTGAAGAAACCCCTGTCCTTCTGGCTCTAGTTGAAGCTTTGAAATTTTGATAAATATTCTTTAAAATTTGAGGGTACTTTACATGAAGCCCCGCAGACATAATTAACGTGATTCTTTTAAAATCGTTCATTCAGCAGTTTTTATAAGCTTACACGTGTACACAAGATACTCATAATATTTTACAATACGAACCATACATGAATACCACCATCCTAGTACAAAAACATAGTCAAAGGCTTTACAACATAAAACTGAGAGAACAAGGTAGTAATTAAACAAGAGAATGAACCAAAAAGGGAATACAACATCAACAACACCTTGGATGAGAACCAATTTATTGATGAATATGTTATATTTCGTTCTAATGCAAACTGTTGAGTGAGAACAGAATGAAACGACGTGGTAAGGTCAGTACTTTTAGATGAGGTGAGAAAATTCAAAATTAAACAAAATAGTAAGAATGAGATATGAAGTATTAGGTAGAAAGATTTGTACCAGCAAAAAGTCGCCAAAAAGCAACAGCCTTTTAAATTGAAAGGGAAATTTTTAAATGTTGTTATCAAAGGTAGCACAGGATAAGGAACAACGTTACGAATTTTACGGAAGGCTGCGTGAGGTGAAGTTAAAGAATGAGAACCTTAAAATTGAAGTGTATGTAGTTGGAGAATTGTGACTCGGCGATTATGAAACAAAAATTAATGAACGATCTTGTATAATATCCCGAAGAACTATATACCTCAAAATCGATAAATCAAATGTCTGGATGTGTCGACTTTCCTTGGCTCCAACTTCATCATTCTTATACATTTGGAATTTGGCAATTTGTACCTCTTCTAGTTGATAACTAAATCTATCATTTTCCTTCTAAAGATTAGCGATGTCTACGTTGCACTCAATAAGAGCATGTGAACAAATTGACGAGAGAATCAGGAGGGGGAGTAAAAAATGAATATGCGTGCCAGAATGAAGCTGGAAAAAAGGCCGAGGCGGCAAAAGGGAGAGAGGGGGAGGCGGGGAGGAGGCAGGGTGGAAGCGGGGGGGGGGGCGGGACGTGGCCGGTGCGGGCAGGAAGGCAATGCGGGGTGGGGCGGGGCGGCGGGATGTGGCAAGGGCGGGCGGGGCCGGGCAGAGGCGGAGAGGGGCGGGGCGTGGGTGGGGCAGGGGCGGGAATGGGGCGAGGGCGGGGCGGTGGCGGGGGAGGGCGGGGGCGGGGAGGGGCGGGCCAGGGCGGGGCGGGGCAGGAGCGGGGTGAGGGCGGGGTGGAGGCGGGTGCGCCTCCGCTGCTCGCGTAAGTTGGGGCGCGGGGGCGCTCTAATATCCGTCGGAGATTACGTCCCGGCACGTGGGCGCCCCTCCCCCTCCCCCTCCTCAGCGGCGTTTGACGCCGCGCCCGCGAACGTGATCAGGCGAGATCTGGCAGGACCTCGCTCAAGCCCCGATCTTCCAGCAATTTGCGCTGCGAGAGATGTGCCGTGTAGGGAGTTGAGCTGGCTGAGTTCAGTGCTTTTAATAATAAAATAATATATTACTGAATATATACTGAATTTACAATTTATTATGTGTCTACTTCTACATAGTATTTTTTTGTATGTGGCGTGTTTTTTAACAATATTTTTATTTTTTAACATTTACTATCTAAGTTTTTGTGAACATACAAAATAAAAAACTTAGCTTTAAATCATAGAATCAATTTTCTGGAATAGTGCGACCAAAATGAAAACAGTCGAAACAGACCAATGTTTTGTATTAATTGTCAATTATAATTCATCTGTTATATGGTAAAATTTTGTAAGTAGATAAAGTTGGTTAAGAACTTATGAACTTTTAACCTGTGATCATGAAATTTAAACCTAAGAACAATTATGAGAATTGTTTTAATGAATCTAATATCCATAAATAAATATGATTCTGTCGATGTAGGTCTGAATATGCTCTTTATGACATAGCATTAACTAAGCTTGATGATGTGGAATTTATGTAGAAGTGAATATAGGAAAACCACATAATTCTCGCTTTCAATTCAGATTCTCATACAAGAAAAAAATTACTCTGGCTGTTTTTCAATAGTCAATAAATCTCATAGTTTCTTCATGACAGTGATAATAGTAATGAAATTAGTAAATTCTGAAATTAGAACTCCAGTGGTAATTATGCTCGAATTAACCGAAAAACGTTATTCTCAAAATTATATGAACTTCAATAAGTGAATCACCTCATTTGCACGCTTGAATTTGTCGATCGGGAATCTGGGAACGTGAATTTCCGAGCACCATAACTTCATCGGCCCGAAGGGTCCCGGGTTTGAATACCGAGAAAAGTAAGGAACAGAAAGAATTAACATATCTAAGAATGCGATGTGATCTTAAATTCTGAAAATAATAAAGACTATATGAAATTAAAATAGAAGAATGTTTGTTAAATATGGTTAGCAACTTCAGATACATTCCTTTAAAATTCATCAGAAGTTTTATATCACGGAAATTAAAAAACATATTTTTCCTAACTTTTTGACACAACATTCCGTGTAATATATTCAAAAACTACACTATGCTTAACAAAATGAATCACATAAGTGGTAAGTGCACTAGATGAATACAGAACAATAGGAGATAGAACACATTCACTCTTCTTCGTGCGCTTCCTTGTAATTCAAATTCCACATTTTGGGGCTCCGGAGTATTAAGAAAGAGCCAGTCGACGATGGCCTCAGTTGTTGGGTTGAGCCACAACACAAAATACTGTTATATCCATTTAAGATCTTAATCTGCGAACCAGCAATAAGTCCCCAGATAACACTGATTTTCAGAATTTAATTCGGGAAACACGACAGACCAACTTGGAACGATAGAACAATGACTGATTGATTGATTGGTGATGCCTGTCAAGGTCATTAGTCCTGTAATAGTAATCCTGTAGTTAATAGTAGTCCTGTAATTAGTCCGTTAGTTTCTTCGTAATGTAACGGTGGACTTCCCTCGCTGAATGTTGAGTTCTGGCACAGACCTTCCCGTCAGCTAGCGGGGTATTCTCTAACCAGGTATCTCCACCCAGCACGCTACCGCCTCATCCTGGTCAAGCTCTAAGCTCTAGAGCGGTCTCCCGGAATGTGTAGTAGTGTAGTCCGTGTAAGTGTGTAAGTGTGTAAGTGTGTGTGTGTGTGTAAATAGGTGTGAGGAAGGGGAAGGGAAGATAACGTGCTGTCCGTGGCTCGTTTGTTAGGGTTCTGCTCCGACATTCGCCTGATGTTGATTGGAGAAGCCACGGAAAAATTTCAATTAGAGCAGCCGGCCGATATTAATCTCCTTCAGACAGCGACTGAATTCGATCTAGCTTCTAGCTAGTGTGGAAAATCCTGTCAGCTTCGGGACTCGAATCTCGGACCTCCCGGTCAGAAGCACTGCAGTAACATCAGTTGATTTCCTTAGCCACATTTCCCGGTAGAGCAACGAATAACTGAGCGATTTTCATTTATAAATATTGTGCTTTCAAATTGAACGGGAAGCGTTATTCTAGTGGTGCTATAGTTCTGCCTGCCTCGTAAAGGCACGCCTGTTTTCATCTTGAGATAAAACGAAGTCAAGGGAACCAAGAGCAAGTCCGTATTCATTTAAAATGTTAACTGAGTTTATTCTTTGTCGATGACAGACTGTATCGTAAAATGAACACCATTACTTGTTTGCTTTTATGTTGTCAAGAATAAGTCACTAGAAGTCCATGTCTAAAAGAACTAATGAAAATATTAGCAAAACCACGTTTTCAATCTTTCAGCATAATATAGAGTCTAAATGACATTTTTAAGCGCACACAAGAACCACTAAATAAAAGGATACCGCTGATAAGATTTTAAGTCCCCAACATGCAATAAGCAATAAATGCACCGCAAATAGAACCACAATTGCAACGCACGACACATGGCTATCTCGTAATTATGTGTATTGTTCACATACTCCTTTATCACGCCCAACAGACTTGCGACCTCGTCGTGTATTCAATTGACCTCATTAAACTGGCATCATGGGCACTCTATGGTTAGCTGACCACCACCTTCATTCATTACGTACCTATCCACCGGGAAGGGTTGTGGCCATACGGAGGGGGGGCGTGTTGAAATACAGCCTGTTAACGAGAACTTAATGTTTAATTGGGCGCGATTCACTGACCGCTGGGTGAATCAGCACAACGAAGGAAATAGGAAGTGGAAACTGGTAAGAGTTAAGAGGTAACCTGCATTCAGGGGGTGAACTTTTCAAACACAATAGAATAATACATATAGAATCATCATAGTTTTCAACTCATTATTTCTGGATGTAATTAATGGTATTGTTAGTGAACACTATTTCAAATGGTTTGCTAAAGATAGAGTCGTGTATAAAGCAATGTAGTGAAATGTAATGTAGTTTAAACTATATAATATATTTCATCTACTAATATCTTTATCTCTGTTATGGGATGATTAATCTAATATGAAATGAAATTATATTTTAAATTACATTCTGATTTTTGATACAGAGCAATGAGGATTGGTGAGATTTCACGCATCGTTATTGCTTTATTCTGATTAAATTTTCTGGGAAATAAAACATGTGAATCACTCCCCAACAACTTCGAAAGAAACTTCTCTGTGTAATAAATTATACCATAATAATTATGTTTTAACGCAATAGACGATAGACTTACGAACGCATTTGCACCATTTCATTCAGGAAAATAAATTCAATATATTAATATATACTGATACTAACTATTCCCAAACAAACGACATTGTAGTTAATCTCCTAATTACTCGGTTTCGTCGTCGTTTTCACTTTATGGTTCAGACTTTTGCCTGTTATGGACTATTGACATCTCTCCATCGGCTTCTGAGTCTTCCCACATCTCTTCTTCCTCTCTGAATGTAAGACAATAGCTTTTCAATAATAATTCGGTTATCTTCCATTCTACCAACATACTTAAACCAGTGCATTCTATTCACTAGAAAACTTCACTCGATTCCTAAAATTGTCCAGTTCAATTGACTTCTTGAAATATTTTTTATGAGTAAAATTGGTATCTCTCATGAACGATGTACAAATTTTTGAATCTATTTGAAGCATTTCATTGTTTTGGCAGTACCAATTTCACAATCTGCGTAATTTGAATGGTATATATTTATTTATTTTTGTCCTCAAAATGGATGGAAATATATTTCCGGCGGCAACGACACTATACCTATTGCTATACCTATACCTATACACAGATTTCCGGATTTAACAAAAACTCCATGATAAATATCAACGTAGTTTGTAGTAAATAAAAACAAACAAACGAGGATAATGATTTAAATATCATATCGTTGTATGTAATTGAAATGTATGTCATAATTAACTGTTTGTGAATGTAGCTGCAATGTACAGATTTAGTTTAATTATGTACATTTTGTGTACTTTTGCATATAAAAATATAAAGGTGATACATTGCGTAAAATGTCTAGAGCAAGTAGAATGATACATTTGTCTCAGTATTATAACCCATCTACAGATATCTACTTTTGCCAAAACAATTCCATTTCACATTCTATTTCTCGGAAGTATTGTTTAACAAATATTCCCCCATTCTTCATGTACGTCATTTGAACTCCCAAAATTATTTTCCTGCGTGCAGAGGGGAAAGGAATATTTTGGGATTGAAATAACGTACCAATAAAATGTGTTGCCCTAGTCCGACGTTGTACTGACCATCGTAAGTGAACATTAGTCGCACCTTCTGTTCCAGGCGGAACGCCGGCATCCCCGTGCTTCGTGAGGACATCATCCCAGGCAGCGGGCTGGTGTAGGCCGACCGCGGCTGCGGGGGCGGCGGCGGCGGCGGCGGCTGCTGCTTCGCCTACGGCGGGGGCGGGGGCGGCGCGGGCCCCGTGCGGCGACGGCGGCGGCAGCGGCGGCGGCTGTGCGGCGTCTCCGCCCCGCCCCCCCCCGCCCCCCCCCCGCCGCCGCCGCCATCGCCGCCGCCTGGAGACACGCACGCACGCACGCCCCCTGTCGGCGCTCGCTTTTGTTCCACGCGACAAAGACAGCGTCAACATCTGCCGGGCGTCCTCGCGTCGCCGCCGCTTCGAGTGCACCACCTCCGTCGGATGGTCCGCCCTTGGTCGCTCCATCCTGCAACCGGAAGCCGATCGTCTCACGCGATTGCTCTCTCTTCTCGTTGGGATATGCCGCAGCGTGCCCACTCACAAACCTTTGCCTTCGACTGGGACTCCGTGGAGCCACGCCCAGGGCACGTGGGGTGAGATTTGGTCTGGAGGGACGCGAGCCGGCCTCTACAGCACAAGGCGTGTGTGCGTGGTTCTTCCTTTACGATTCCTTCATGTTCCGACTCTCAAAGAAGTTCTTGGTAGTACAGTTGTCAACCGTTTGCTGTAAGTTCGTGCTCAGTATTTTTACTCGAAATACTGGCATCGTTACAAGAGCCCCGTGGTCACGGTATAGTTCTTACTGTGTGGTAGATATTTGCATGATGCCAAAAATGATATGTGTATATTTGATATTTTCATGAAAGTATCTGTTAGGTGGCACTGTAATACTATTATGATACTGGTCCAATGACGACTATTTCAAATATATTTGATAATGTACTTTGACCAAGCACAAGTAAAAATAAACTAGAAAGAAAATATATCTATCCCTTCGGATGGTTGCGGAAAGAACAGGGTGATGAAATTTTTAAGTTACCTCGCGTTTTAGTTTCTTGCTGTATGAAGTAAATGAAGTATGAGTGTAGAGAGTATATAAAATAGGAAACTGAAAGTGAAAGAACCTGATTTTACTCCTGATAGACCTTAAAGCAGAGAGTCTGTGCTCTGTCGGTGAAACCAAACAAGTGAAGTTCTCAATTCTTATGAGGGCTACTTAAAAAGACAATCACTAACTTTATCCCCCCAAAAATTGTTAAGAAAGTCAATATATACGAATTCCTTCCTTTGTAAAACTGAAGATCGTATGTCCCCGTTCATTGAAGACGTTCTTCAATGTAACGTAAACACAAATAATTATCAAATGAACACAGACCGTTCCATCTGTGCACCAAAAACGAAGAGTATTTTTAAAACTGCGAAAAACCAGTGCTTCGACTACGCAGTGTGAGATTAAATGAGACGTACATTTCACCGTACGTACCGAAAAAGTCGACTATTTGTGGACGATACTATTGTCTTCTTCCAAATCCTACTGTTAGTCACGCAAGAAGAAAACCGACTCTGCGTTTAAAGTCTCTTCATGATAATCTAGGCACAGAAATTGGATGTGACTAAAAATAATTTGCATGTCTTGAATTTATTTCATTGTACAAATCCCGCAGCCACAGCTTTTAATTCCGCAATTTAACGAAGCAGTAAATTAAAAGAAACTTCTTGTTCTCAACTTCTTTCCTCTAATTAAAAGTTAATCCTTATTACCCAGAAAATAACTGGGTCGTTTTCCAGCACGAAACATAGGCTACTTAATCATTCTTTTAAAACGAACCCACTGAACAATAGAACTGGATTAATTTATAAAATAATATTAGATGTAATGCATTCTATGAAATTATGTATTTTGTAAAATGTCTTTAAACGTTATGCTGTCTCTTCTCCTGTATATTTCAATAAGCTATATATCAATGTGTTAGAAAATTTGTATTATATGGTTTTCACCTTACAAACACTAGCAGTAGAAAACTTTCAGTGTTATTGATCTGTATCTATATCTGTATATTCACTACCTTGTCTTCATGTATTTTAATTTGTGACTTCAGCAATCCCTGTGCATTTCATATTGTTATACGAATGAAATATGAAAGAGTGTTTACTTACAAAGCGGTGATGAGCAAAGCTGTGCGGTGCGTGCAACTAGCAAAAAAATCTTAACCTCTCAGCGTCCGAGTGTGTAGAAAGGCAAAAGATGAACTTCGTTCCCTCAACCTCGTTTCTAATGGTAATTCATAATCATGTTTGTGTGAAAATTTTCAACGTAGTTATGAACATCAAGACCCTGACGGAGGCCTCGCCATTTTACGGTCTTCAAAAATCTGCCTCGAAAGTCAACGGGAAGCAACTGCCCAATTGTAGCTGGCATGTCACTCATGTGCTATGAGAGGTCTCTTTATGTTTCTCGAAAATTTCCTCTGTGGTTCCTTCCTTTGTTGCTAAATGGCCTAGCACAACAGAAACAATTGTGACAGGCACAAAAGCTACGTACCGGGCATCGACGATATGGCAAAATACGATTGGTGGAAGTCAATATGGACCAATACTAATCTAATTGTACTGCATCCTATCTGTGCTATGTGTTAATTTGCTCACTAAGGAATGAAACGCATTAAGAATGTTTGAGGAATTGGGGAAAGATCAAGTGTAATCCGCATTGTAACTTTTTCTCGAAGGACGAAATGTTTTGTCGAAATGAAGTTGACAGCTAAAGGAGAACGAGACGCAATTTGCCCCTGTATAATAAAAGTCAAGCATCTCTGCTTACATCAATTATTATTGACAGTCTACCCAATTAAGTCTGCATTAGGTCATTACAACGAATTCACATCCTTCCATTACCACCTAAAGGCGAACTTAATTCAGTCGCACAATTCTCTAGCTTCTTTATAAAATGGTTTAATTAAAACACAAATGCTCGAATTCAAAATACCTAGAGCTAGGGGCAGAGTTGAGTCTCCGAGAAAGTCAGTTCGTACCATGTATTGTGCTAGAACAAGAGATATATTTTTGAGCTAGTTTGACGAGATGAATGCGGATTATCGTTACAGAAATGTATTGAAGCTCAAACATGCTTAAAAAGCTAAGAATTCAGAGGCTTTTTGAGAACCCAGATAGTGGGGTGTTTTACACCAATTTATTTTTTCTAAGTGTCAAATACCTACTAGTACTCGTACTGGACGATGAATTACATGAAAACTGTTACATATCTATCCGAGAACAGAACCCTAAATCAGGGAATCAGAACAGCGCCTAAGTACGATCGTATGAAAAATAGTATTAAAGTAATTATCTAGCATAAATAGAATATAAGTTTATAGAAAACCGTTCTCTCTGTAAGCAATATACAGGACGGCATTATGTAGAAAAAATGGCGCAATCTTCCTTACTCGCATAGCAAACTTGTGGTAAATGTTTCCTCTCCGATCAGTGTATTAGTATCGAGGAACATTAATACTAATACAAAAACTGAAAGAAATTCCGACAGAATCTCGCCTTCTTTCTCTAGATCACGCTATGCTTTTCAGGTGAGATGTCGCTAGTCGACCGTCTTGTATAATGCCGATAAGGTACGTGGTATTCTTTCTTACTTACTTTCGGTGTCAATTATTTGCTGTTCTAGAGATTTAAGAGATGTTTAGCAATGTTTATATTGGATGTGTTTCCGTAAATAGGCCTATGTGTTTAATATCTCCAAAGATTAGAGCTTAAAGCATTGTGTTAACTGCACGTGACTTTGAAGCGATCTTTCTCAGTGGGTGGATCATCGTATCTGCAGCCACTTTGTGTGAGAAATGTTTGTTAAAAAATGTACTGAGAGCAGTTCAGAAGAGATTCAAAAGTTTCTGTTGATCAAGGAACTCTCGATATCTATGAAGATCGCTTTAAAGCCTGTGTCCATTATCTGTGTCGTAAACCCATTGCAGGAAAATGGAAATTACAACACAGTCGTAAAAGCTCTAGCTATTGATTACATATTTACAATTAGTGTTAGCAAACCTGCTGAAAATAAAAATAATTAATTATGTATAATATAATATATTGATGTCATTACATATCGCTAATATTCTATTAAAATGAGAAATAAAACTATTTGTTCAATACACGTTGCGTGCTATAAAAATATTTTAGAATGTCCACCTGTGGGTAAATTTGTTTGTAAAGGATGACATAGTAACAGACTTGATTAACAACTTTGTGGTTCCACATTCAAAATATAATGGAAGTGCAAAGGAAAGTTAATGAGAGGGGAAAGTTTAAGTCCACTAAATATAAACTATTCCGTTTATTGAAAATTCTACCGTTCTGATGGTTCATTATATAAACCCAAATCCTTAAATCCTGTAATTCTAGATTAATAAACAATAGTAAAGAATCACGACATAAATACTTCAGATGTTTGGAATTATTTTAATAGAGAGTGCTGTTTTCGTTAAATCTTAACATTATAAAACCCCTTTCCTCCAAGATCCCACAAATGTTGTTAATTTCTTCTGTTTGTTTGTTGGCCCTTACTCCTACTGAAACGTTGCATAAATATTAAAAATATGTGTTTTACTGTTATTTAATGAATTTTATATTATGTGCTTTTAATATAGATATTATTGCGGTTAGATTAAAAATTATCTGTAAATGTAATAAATATAAATGGGATAAATAAACGAAAATTCTAATTCAAAAGTAAACGAATAATTATTTCCTTCCATTAATTCTGAGTTAAAATCTAAGTAAACAACAAATCTAGTCAAAAGCAAACAAAAACTAAAACAAAACCTAATGATAAACTTATGTAAATATTAACGTCACTACGATTACCTGTTGTGCCAGTGAGTCTTATCCTTGCCGCCCCGTGTGCCATCTTGGCCCGGAGTGCACGGCATAGTCCCTTGCCTGCATGTTATCGAGTACTTATATATTGTTTATATACATCAAAGTTGTGTTTTATAATGATATATTGCCATTTGTCTTTAGAAAAAAGTGTAGTGTTTCATAAACGTTTTGTAATGAAATTTCAACTCTGTACGATTCCTTTGAATTCTACATATATTTATGAACATTTTTCATACATTTAATCAATATCAGCTTATATTTTATATTTATATTTAATGTGCAGAATTTTAATACAAATCACTTGTACGATGTAAATGTTTGCTCATTAAATTTCACCAAGTTTTCAAGCAAACTGCATCGCATTGTTTATTTAAATTTTGATTTATCTGTAATACAGAGTATGTAACACTTGTTGTCCTCAAGTATGTATATTTTGGTACACATATATTATAGTATTTGACTTCTATTTTTATATTTTAATCAATTTAATTTGTAAACCCTGTTGAAAATAAATGCACCACACAATGGACTGAGGCTTCTGAGAAGCTCTGGAATTTTGGATTTGCTTTTGGCTAGTATATTGTACTATTTTCCCATATTCAAACCTTCTATTGAAACATTCTTAAATAATATATGACGATGATGAAATAAAGGTTTTACTAAACATTTAATAAATACTATTTTGGGGGATCAAATGAAGTACTTTTTCTGATAAACAACGATTGTCTATGTATACAGTCAGTTTTGAGTCAATTTCATTATGAAAACAATTTTATGTGTGTATTTCATAATCGAAGAATTATAGATAAAGATAAATATATATTGAACCAATGTTATAAAGCATTTAGTTTTAGGAAAATAATCTTTAATGTAAATACAATCGAAAAATTCCCTCCTTTATCCAAATCCATCTTTTCCTTGTGCAAAAGAAATATAGCCATTTGCATTCCCTGATTCGTTTTCAAACAAGGTAAGTGACTTAAAGTTAAAACATTTTACATTACACTTTATACTTTAGCGTTTGTCGACAATAATTCTACGCCGCGATTTATTAACTTTGATTGAAATGTAATACCTAGTGAAATAAAATTTATTCACCTCTCGGCAAAAAGCACCCATCTCTACAATGAAAATTACGCATAATTTCTTTTTCGCCACTAACCATAAAGAACTTACTTTTTCTAATTGGAAATTGGAAATTCTCTTGGAAATTTTTCCAGCTTCAGGGAATTTTGATTTGGATTATCCGCACCGGGTAGTTACTATGTCCCTCATGTGGACATACATTAACCTTTACATTAGACATTGGCACACAAGCGGGCTCCTCGGTCTGTGGTAAGCACTCACAAGGCTAAGTTAATTGCTCTAAGAATTAGTTATGCAAAAATAAAATACAACTATATTTGTACACATTTAAGAGATTGTTAGATATGTACACATTTTCTTCAAAGCAAGCAGGAAGAAATAAACTATAAAATATGTGAGTAATTTATAGGACATATCTTAAAAGAAATGACAATATAAGATTATCATTTTTAACTTTCACGTTAATTGTCTAAAAGATTAATTTAATTTAAACATTAATTTTTATGTGCTGTTTGATTTCCGAAAGATGATTTAATTTCAAGGTAAGTTTATCTGAATTTCATCACTGTCCGCAAACCCCAAAAATTTGGAGGAGAAATCGTCGTGGTCTTATTGGTAAAAGAATGAAGGCATCGAAACAAGAACCAGGATTCCCCGTCGGGATGATTTGAACGATGTGAATGGGTAAGTTAAACCTAAATAAATCACAGATGTTAAGGTCCGGTATATAGATTGCTGAAGTAGAGGTAATGATTATGATATATGATAAGTAGAAGTAATGATTATCCATCCATCAAAAATATTGTAAGAATAGTACAGAAGAAGTTTTTCTAACCACGATGTTCTCTCCGCATGTTAATTCTAAAGCTTATCATACCCCTGTAACGTCACTGCACTAAATCTTTTATACGTCTGAGTCATATAATAAGCAATAAATTATTGTAACATATTATGATACGATAGTTTTGATACGAGTATGTTAAAAAACCATTCGTTACTATCAACTGTAAACACACGTTATTTCATTGCAGAGCGAATTATCCATCATCGCACAAGTACATCGTTTAAGCATTAGTATTTACTAGATTGATCGTTAAAATATTTGCTTTGGAAATCATAGTCTGCAATAACATTTTGTGCAAAATATCTATAATCTCACATCACATAAATTACAATTTAACGGTAGCGTAGATCATAGCATATAAGATTTGTTTCAAATTTATGAATATCAATGAAATAGAGCTGCGATTACTTTTACGACGAAAATATGACATTGTAAACATGTCACATATGAACTCATTTTCAAAAACCCCTTTTTGAAATTCAAAAATACAGTCTACATTAGTACTTCAGAATCATATAGAAATAAGAGACGATTCGTTCGTGTGCTTTAAAATACGGTATGAAAACACACTCATTTTAAGGATGATATCTCGAATAAAAACTTCAAAACACCGTCATCAAACGTCATCAAATTCTTTCTAATGTTTTAAAAACAGAAATACACATGTTTGGCAGATAATACCATTACATTAATTTTCAAATGTAGCTGGCCATTCTTAATCTCAATAATTTATTGTTGATATCTAATGAGAAGCGACATCAAACATGTAAACAATAGCCAAGTGTAAGAAGCAAAAATAATAATAATAATAATAATAATAATAATAATAATAATAATAATAATAATAATATTCTACCAGATATTGAAATGCTATAATGTTGGTAGAACAGCACGTACTACTTTCTTGCATTTCTAAAGAATATTTAATATTTTAACACTGAAATTTCTTCCACAACGGCAACGAGCTGAAGACCTGTCCCAAATAACTCGCTGTCAGAGGTCAACCAGCGGCAGAGAGCTCGCGCGAAAAGGTCTTATTCAGATGCCTTAAACAATAAACCGTACCGGGAGAGGTAGCTCTGTGCATTACCTGATTTTACTGCAGTGCTTCTAACCGGGAGGTCCTAGGTTCGAATCCTGACGGAGACAGGATTTTCGACACCGGCTTTTCAGCTAGGCCGAATTCAGTCACTGTCTGGAGGAGCATTCTAGCGGCCGACTGCTCTGATTGGCAGTTTTCCGTGCTTTCTACGATCAACACCAGACAAATGCCGGAGCAGTACCCTACCAAACGGGCCACGGACCGCGCGCGATCTTTCCTTTCTCTTCCTTGTCCCATCCTCTCCCCTTACACTCACATGCACTACACTACCACATATTTCGGGAGACCGATCGGGAACTTAGAACTTGTCCCGGTGGGGGCTGGTAGGAGAGTCCTTGTTAGGGGGAAACTCCACTAGCCGACGGTAGCTCGGCGCCGGATCTCGCCATCCAGCGAGGGAAGATCACCTCCCGAGAAAAAATCTACTGCACTTACGGGACTAATGACCACAGTAGTTGGCGCGCCTGGAGACACGAAAAAATCAATTAAAACGCACTGGGACCTCCCGGCTCTGCCCGGCACAGCCCGACGAGGCACGGCGCCGCTCGGTTCGGCCTGCCAGTCACCCATTAGAGTGGCCTGGCACGGACCGAAACCTCACTTGTTAGATAGATAGATAGATTTATTAAAGTTCGCTTTGAGCTAATGCTCGGTGGCAAACATTATTACAATTAGATATACAATTACAAAACTATTACGAATATTTACAAATATAATTACAATTAGAATTAGAGATTAATATCCTAGTTATAATTAATTTTGAGTTATCTATATGTTGACTTATAGCTTTTCTAACACTTCACTCCACTTCACTTCACTTCACTTCATTTCACTGCGCTGCACTACACTCCCCTCCCCTCCCCCTCCGTGCCCCCACCACACTACACTTCACTTCACTTCACTGAATAAGAGACATGACTATATTATTAATAATACTAACGATTATAATAATGAAACTAATAATAATAATAATAATAATAATAATGATAATAATAATAATAATAATGATAAAAGTCCCAATGCTATTAATGATGACCTACATAGAATTAAGTATATTTTTAAATTTCACTACATTAGAAGGAAGAGTCTCTAGTCCTTTTGCAGGTAGTTTGTTCCAATCTACTATAGTACGATTCAGTAGAGTTTAATTCTTTACATTCCAGTACATTCCAGTTCAGTACATTCCAGTAGAGTTTAATTCTTTCGTTAGAGAAATTGATGATTTAGCTTCGGAGGAAAAAGAGCGGGAACAAGGAGGGCAATGCACTCAGCGAAATCACAAATTCTGTAAACACTTCGTATTAGCCCGAACCAGTGAGGATTTTTTCCACAACCAGTATAAAATCCATTTGATTGGACTCAACTTGAGGCCAAAAGATTTCGATTTTTAAGGATTTGTTTTTAATATTAAGGGGTACTTGATAGAAAGCTCATACCACATTTTCAACACTTTATCAATGTTTCTCCCATTCTTTAATTTTCTTGGAATATATGCAGGTCCGATCACTTTTAAACATGGTAAAAGTCCGATTTTATAAAACAGTTGGCTTTTGAAAGAAACAGTGAACGTTTAACTAGGTCTAGTATAAGAGTCGAATTATCATTATTCAATTCACCCCCAAAGAGATCTCTTACTTTAAATATGATGTAATTAAACATCATATTTAACGTAAGAGATCTGCTTGTACATCTCAATTATTGTATGCCTATATACTCGTATTATAAATTTCCTCGGTTGAATATTGGAAGAAACAATGCGTATTAACTATTTTTTTAACTCTCCCTTGATATTCATCATGAGTTATTCAGTATTTGTAGTGATGGTAGAATAGAGCACTTTAAATTTTAAAAAAATATTATTTAGAAAACAAGCATCAAGAAACTATAGCATTTTATAGCATTAAAAAAATAATATTTAGCATTTTATAGCATTTTTTGAGAAAATTATTATTAAGAGATGTCCCTTCGAAATACGAATATATTCAGGTAATTTTTAGATTTTTTCATTAAAATCAGGAACTAATCGAAACTAATTTAATATTTCACCATTTGTGAACAAATACTTGAAGACACATTTCTAAATTCAAAGAATAATTCCTGTCATGTATATAACTGCACGCTTCTACATAACATTATTCATAGGAGAAGATAATAAATGTCTTGCAATTTGAAAATACACATTATTTTAAAAGGTTGTTTCATAAAGGTTGTTTGTTAAATGAAATCAATTTATGTTAATAACTATTTTCAATATGTAACAAAAACAGTTGAAAATTAACGGAGAGTATATTTCATTGTTCGCTTCCTTCAACCTATTTCTTCAATCAGTAACAATTAAACTGTATTGATTCAAAAACCGTTTACCTTCTACACTGTTGGCCAGTGTCAAAATTATATTTTTTCAAACACCGATGTATTGTCGATGTTGTATCCCTAGTTAGAGAGAGAACACGAAGAAAAAAATCAAATTCAATTTAGGGATTATATCGCAAAATCCATTTCGCCATTTGCGGACAATTTCGCATTTACCGCATATTGAAAACCTTCAGAAATATATTGCAGAAAGATGGTGTATATTGTTATCAGGTGTCTCTTACCATCTTCCTTCCTCACTTCCCAATGCAGTCACGAATTTTTTGATATGTCACCATTGTGTGGGTGTAAATGAAGGGAACGATTATCTCAAAATTATTAAACGGTATGCAATTTGATTCAATGACCAGGGCGTGTAAATCTTTTAATCCTGCCTTAAATTGGTCATATTGTAAAACATTAACGCTAAAGACCGGGAGCAGTAGCTTAGTACATCAACTGATGTCACTGCAGCGCCTCTGACCGGGAGGTCCTAGGTTCGAGGCCTGACGGCAGCAGGATTTTTGACACTAGCTTTTCAGTAAGGCCGAATTCAGTCGTTGTCTGGAGGAGAATTCTAGCGGCCGGCTGCTCTGATCGGTAGTTTTCCGAGGTTTCTCCGACCAGGCGAATGCCGGAGCAGTACCCTAACAAACGGGCCACGGACCGCATGCGAACTGTCCTTCCTCTTCCTTGTCCTATCCTCTCCCCCTACACACACACTTACAATAACATGCACTACACTACCACATATTCCGGGATAGCGGTCGGGAGCTAAGAGCTTGTCTCGGTTGGGGCGGTGCCCCGTTGGTGGGAGAGTCCTGGTTAGGGGGAAACCCCACTAGCCGACGGTAGGTCGGCGCCGGATCTCGCCATCCAGTGGGGGAAAATCACCGCCATCTTCAGAGAAAAAACATGCACTACACTAACGGGACTATTGAGCAAAGCAGTTGACGTGCCCAGAAAACACGAAAAACGCAATCAATCAATTAACGCTAAAAGTTGCAATATCACGCACTGATAATTTAATAGATTCACGATGATTCAAGAGAGTAAAACTAAAGAAGTATGGTAAATTTCAGATTAATCTGATCTCAGTAAATCGCGGTATATCTTATATTTAATATGGCAAACAGTAGTATGAAATACTGCATTAGAAATCAACGGTAGAGGCTGAGGAAAGCTTCAGAAACTTTCTGTAGAGACCATGGAATTATACGTGGTTATTTACTGAAATGCAGAAGTCCTGTGTATGACAATACACCACGAATGTTCGTAAGTTCTTCTACAATACCAACCAATAAACTGGTTTAAGAGTCATGCATTGAACACATATGCAACATCAGTAGCTGGTCCCAAGATTTCTTTTAATTTCAAAGTGATGAAGTTCTGCGTTCTTCGTAGAAAAATATAAAAGATTAAAGGTATTTTCAGTTATGAACGTTTAAGTACAAACTATGCACAATCCTTCTGTCAGAGGTGTCAAATCTTATTGAGGTAAGGTCAACATTCCTAATAACTTTAATGTACCCTAAAAGCGCTCCAGAATTTATGTTATTGAATTTGATTTCTATCATTTTTATTTGAATATTTTAATATAAAACAGTCAATTTTAAGAGAAATAATTTGTTTATTATAGTCTACAAATAATTATATTGTGTTATATTGTGGTGAAGATTTATACATTAAGAGTTAATTTCATGGAATTATTTACAGTGAAATGTCACAGACACATTTCATCTTCTATAACTATTCTTGATACGTTTTGCAGCTTGCAAAGTCACATTTGTATCTGTATTTTGTCGGCATTAAACAGCTTACTCTGTATTTCTTATATTGTTTCTCATATAACATCCTCCTTCGTAGACCACAGACCCCCAATCCACTGTGGATGTAATTAATCGTCCCATAAAACTCTGTCGATTAGTCAGTGGTTGAGTGTTATTCACATCCTCGAGAAGATAGAAAAACACAAAAAAGTTAAATTTTGTTTTTGTTTGAACCTTAAATGTACAGCTCTATAACTATGTTATAGGTAGTGATTTACTGACAGAATAAAACCAATCTATACTTTTCGTGGATTTCAAACCCACCGCTCGCCGGACTGACCTATCGCTTCCCCTGAGGCATCATAGAAACAACTGAGCAGTCAGTGACACCCCTGCCTCGTGCCATCGTCTTGCGGTGTCCCCACCTCTCCGCATGGCGTCTTCCGCGCCAATCTCCCCTTGACGAGCGCAGCACCTGGGCTGAGCGACGGAGAGTGGTGGCAGAGGTGGGGGCGGTGACGGGTCTGCACGGCGGCGGCCGTGCGGCGTGGCGAGCGGGGGCCGCGGCGGCGGGGGCGGCCGGGCGGCGGGGCGGCGGGGCCGCGGGGGCGGCGGGGCGGGCGGGGCGGCGGGGCGGCGGGGCGGCCGGGCGGCGGGGCGGCGGGGCGGCGGGGCGGCGGGGCGGCGGGGCGGCGGGGCGGCGGGGCGGGGGGCGGCGGGGCGGCGGGGCGGCGGGGCGGCGGGGGCGGCGGGGGCGGCGGGGCGGCGGGGCGGCGGGGCGGCGGGGCGGCGGCGGAGACGGCGGAGGCCGCGGGGCGGGGGTGGCGGGGCGGGGGCGGGCTATGAAGGGCGCGGCGGGGGTGGCGGAGGATGGAGCAGAAACTTTCGCGCGCAAGGCGTTAGAAAGTTATGAGGTCGCGAAACTAACGTTTCCGAGTCATTAACCCCCCTAAACCCTCGTTCATTATTTCACCAGCCGCCGGATTTGCTCCAACTTTGAAAACTTCCAGGTGTTCCCGAGAGTGAGTTTCCATTCAGATGCCTGAATTATGGGATAGAACTGTGGGCAACGGACTTGCAGTTTTTATAACGAATTTTCGGTGCATGACTTTCTGATTGGAATGTTCTCAGAGTTTTGTGTGGTTAAAATTCGTAATAATTTGAATTTTTTTAAAATCACCATCCATCCATCTATAGAACCCAACTGATGCATAAATCTATTTGGGTATATCCATGTATAATTATAATATATGCATTCATTTCCAAAATGTTTGCATTTCCCCTGTACTTTTTCAGACGAAACTTTATCAAATATTTAGCTTTCTTAAAGAATGTACTGTCATAGTTGTAGGACATATTCTTTACAGTAAGGAACACGGAAATGAACACTTTTTCTTATGAAAAAAATAACAAAACTGTGTTAAAATTAAAAAAGTAATATTTGAGCAACTTCTCCAGTGGAATTGGGCAGTCTATTGTGCTATTTTCTTTAAACACTCTTTCATAACAAGCTACACAATCCCTTCGAGATGTTTTTTATAATGATAACATGATTGTAAGAAAGAGGAGGAACTCTGGGTTTGTACTAAAAGTAACTTTAGAAGGAGAAACAAAATCTACTTTATAGTCTTTCTGTTAGCGACGAGTAATGGCAGCTGTGGTTTGCAGTTATTAACTTCCCCAAATAAATCATATTTTAGGTGACTCAAGTCTCCCATGTGACAATGTTCGACTACTCTCTAAATATGAAATATATGTTCATTAACAAATATACCAGTAAGTAAACTTAGAATCGGCGAAAACCTATGTGCACGTCGTGATGTAATATTTAGAATGACATCACGTTGAACACTGTTTTAAATCTATTTTGCAAGACAATATTTTTAATAATACTTGAGTATCTAATTAGTTGTTCTTGTGTTATTCGGTGCCCGCCTAAAACCAGCCTTGCGAGTCAAACGGTCAACGCAACGGAAACATCCTTCGTTCAAATGCTTTGGCCTACCGACTTTTGCCGAAAGCAGCGAGACTGATGATGATGGCAAAGACGTCGATAGCCGGCTATCTTAATAAAAATAATATGTTGACGAAGATGACCTCTTTTATTGATTCACATAAGAACGTCAACAACCCCGAATAAATATTCCCACAGAACATTCGCCCTGTGATGTTCGTTGCCTTGCATGGGCGCGCGAGTCTCTCTATTCGGAGGGGAATGACCGAGGGAGGCAAACAGGAAGTTCGTTTCCTCGCAGCCTTCAGTGGGTCAGGGCCGCGCTCTTGGGGGGCGTTGCGCCTCCAGGTGCACCACGGCCACGGCGGAATTCGAGCGGCCGGCTGCTCTGGTCGGTAGTTTTCCGTGGTTTCTCCGATCAACACCAGGCGAATGCCGGAGCAGTACCCTACCAAACGGGCCACGGAGCGCGTGCGATCTGTCCTTCCTCCTCCTTGTCCTATCCTCTCCCCTTACATACCCACACACTTATTCTAACATGCATTACACTACCACATATTCCGGGAGACCGGTTGGGAGCTTTGAGCTTGTTCCGACTGGGGCGGTGCCCCGCTGGTGGGAGAGTCCTGGTTAGGGGGAAGCCCCACTAGCCGACGGTAGGTCGGCGCCGGATCTAGCCATCCATCGGGGGAAGATCACCGCCATCTCCCGAGAAAAAAACGTGCACTACACTAACGGGACTAATGACCAATGCAGTTGGCGCGCCCGGAAACACAAAAAAATCAATAAAAAACGAACCCTTTTGTACACTTCATTTTGTGACAAGGAAATACAACTACACTTTTTATTTAATCAATCTTCATCAAGAAATAAATATTGAAAGTAAAATAAACAAACATTTAAAAACGTAAAACAACGGACTATAGTTTTCATCTTTCGTGAATTTACACAATTTTCTATTTTCACATATACGTGTTATTGCCCTTTTTATTATTCTATTCTGGGACAGATTAACCTACAAGTTTAACAAGCAGTTGCTTGAGAGCCCCATCCACGGTGCTGCTCTGCGGAAAAATATGCTTCACATATTTTCTAACATATTTAATGTAATAAATATAAGTAAAATTGTATATAAAAAGTATTAGTTTTCATTTGTATTTGTACAGAAAGTACTTTATTAAGATAAGTTTTTTATTTAATAAAGCTAGAGTGCCAGCCCTGTGGCCGAAATTGCTAAGGCAGTAGTGTCGTAGTGATCTCGGACCAAAGGCTGGCGGATTCTAGTCCTTCCTCGGGCATGGTTGTATTTGTTTTTGTCCTTTCACCCCTTATCATCACCATTTCGTGTCTAAAATCCCGCCACCGTGAGGACTCGAATCTAGGACCTCCCGGTGAGAGGCTCTGCAGTGGCATCAGTTGAAGCACTGAGCTACCGCTCCCGGTCAAAAGGGTTGGTTAATTACGATGGTTTATTTATTTATTTATTTATTTATTTATTTATTTATTTAACGTCAAAAAAACAGTTAAAAACTGCGTATGACGTGCTATGGGGAAAAGTGAATTGTGTGCACATTTTCAAAATTCTGTGATCCCTGCATAAGAATATAAAATTTTGAATTTTGAAAGGGAGAAAAAAAACAAAAACTATCATGTAGTAAAATCTATTTTCAAAAATAAATTAGCAATAAAATTTTGAATTTTGAAAGGGAGAAAAAAAACAAAAAAACTCCCATGTAATAAAATCTATTTTCAAAGATAAATAAGCAATAAATTTTGGCTCTTATTACTTCCTGCCGCGACAACATGGAAACGATAATTTGAATAATGGTATTTCCCACTGAATTCTAGAAGACGTGCACAGAAAATGAAGTTACATTTATGTCCAGAAGCAAAACAAGGGGCCATCTCAGCATTTGCTCAATGGATCAGGGAAACTGGACGAAAAACCTGATCGAGATGGGGGTCATTGACCCGGAAGCTGTAGTACAATTGTTGTTACAGGTTGTTTATACTCATTTATACAGTTCAAATGGTAAATAATGCATTATGTATCATTGTTAAAATTAATGTTACTTTTCTTGTGATGCTCAGTATAGTCTCTAATTGTATAGAAACAGTTATGCAGCAGAAACGATTTCACTTGGGATTTAAACTTTTCTATTGAATTTAATCGTTTAATGTCATCTGGCAAAGTGTTGTAAAATAATGTACATGTATTGTATGTGAATTTTTTGTAATGAGCTGTTGATACTGTCACCTGATGAATATGATTTCTACGTCGAGTGTTATAGTAATAGACATCGGCGTTTTCTGAAAATATATTCCCGCCCTTGAGCAAGCTCATTTTTTACAAAAACCACTGATTCGTAAATAAAAAGACACGGTAATGGTAGAATTCCTAGATTAATGAAGAGAGGCTTACATGAATCACGTGGGTGGATTTGTTATTATTCGTACAATCGTTTTGTAATCTAAAAGTCTGGGAGCTATAAGATGTATTTCCCCAGAATATTATGCCATATCTCAGGCGGGAATGAACATTCGCGAAGTATACACAACGAGCAGTACGAAGGCTGACTGAATTTGCAAGAATTCTGAACGCGTAGCATAATGAACTTAATTTTGTGTTCAATTCATTTAAATGGACGTTCCATTTAAGGTTTGACTGAATTGAGAGACCTAAAAATTTTGTTGCCTTAACATCAGTCAATGGTACACTGTTCATTTTCAACGGGGCACAGAATTGTTTATTTGAAATGGAAAACTGCATTAAAACCGTTTTCTTTTCGTTTACTATTAATTTGTTATTTCGGAACCAATTTGATGCATCTAATATTATACTATTTACGGTTTCTTTATTGCAAAGAATGTTCATATCATCCGCAAAGAGAACCGTTCTTCCGTTTCGAATCGTCGAGGGCATATCGTTTACGTAAAGTAGGAACAGAGTAGGGCCTAAAATCGATCCTTGAGGAACTCTTAATGCAACGGGCAAAGAGTCGGAAAGGTGCGTACGGAATGTTCCATCATTCCAGTAAGGTATTTCAACTCTCTGAGATCGTTGTTTAAGGTACGAACATAACCAATCTAGAGCAATACCACGAATTCCATATGAAGGTAATTTGGAAAGTAAAATGTCATGATCAATGACGTCAAAAGCTTTGAGAGATCTAAAAATAATCCAATAGGTGCCTCGTTTTGATCCAATGATGAGGCGACATCTTTAAGAAAAGAAAATATAGCTGTTTCGTTGATTTTGATTTTCAAATCCAGGGTTGGCAATCTAAAAGCGTTTTCGGTTTAGTGAAAAAGGGTTTTCCTTCGTACGTAAAAAGTCTCTCAATATTTTAAAAAAACGGGATAGAAGAGAAAGGGGGATAATTTTGAATTTCTTTTTTGTTCCCTTTTTTTGGAAAAGGGGTTTAATTTTACCCGTTTTAAAAAATACCCAAAAACTTTCCTTGTGCAAAAGATGCATTAAATAGGGGAGTAATGTAATGATTTACAAGATCCCCAATGGATTTTTGCAGAAAACGGTTAAAACTTTTACGGGTTAAAAGACCCCATAGTAAAAAAAAAAAAAAACCCGAGTAAAGAAGAGAACAAAGGAACCTGATGCTTGGGGGGATTTTGGGACTATAAACATTGACCCGGGCCCATTTTTTAAAAAACATTTTGAAAGTTATCCCAGTGAAATCGGCCAGGCAATAAAAAGTTTTTGGGAAATTTTTCCCATATTTTGCATGTTTGAATTGGAAAATTAATGGAGTCCATTGTTGGAGGATGAAACCATAAAAAGGATTTTTCCCCAAAAAAGAAAACGCGAAAACTTTCAAATTTCGATTTTGGGGAGGTAAAACAAAAAAATTAGTTGATCAGATAAAATTTACCCATTTAAAATCTTGAGGGGAAGTATCAAAATTTTTAATAAAACAGGAAAAATTAATTCAAAAGCGGGGGATTAGCGAAAAATGGGGGCGTTCCATTTCACAGTAAAAAACGGAAAACGGGGAAAAAAAAGGATTTAAAAAAAAAAAACAAGAGGGGGAAACATAAAATTTTAAAAACCGGGAAATTTAAAAAACCCAAAAACCCAAAAAATTTTTGGAAAAAGTTGGAAATTAAATATTTTAAGAGAACCGTGCGACCGCGATCTTTGTTTTTGAGGTTTGGAAAAAGGGCGAAGGGATAAAATGTAGGTTAAAAAGATTTTTTGGGAATTTTTCCCATTTGGTGGGGGAGAAGGAGATTTGGTGAGGGAAAAAAATTTTGGGGGAAGGTGGGAAGTTACGAGCATCATCCGAATAGTAACCGGAAATATTTTAAACGGTGTGTAAAAATGGGAAGGAGAATTTCGAAAAAAAAAAGGGGAATTTTTTTGGAACAAACCAAAATTGGGGCAACGCCCGCTGGACTTGGAGAGCAGGGCCTAAATTTTGCAAGGGGGGAGGGACGTTGCATGAATAAAAGAGGCCCCGGAAATTTTAAATTTCAAAACTCAAAAAATTTAAAAATTTTGGGATTTTTATAAAAAAAAGACGGGAACTGAAGAGGAGTCAACTTGGTGGGGGTGGAGGGGCCCGGATAGATGGCGAAAGGAAGGCGCTTTGCGGGAGTAATCACCCCAACAGAGATTTTTTGGGGGGCAATAGTAAAAGGGGAGCCAAAGCATTTTGACATTTGTTTGTTTAGTTTTGAGGGAAAAAAAGTCGTCGAAACTCCCGTGAATTGGAGATTTTAAGAGGGAAAATCTGACAGAATGCTTTCTCTGGGGAAATGAATGGTTTTTTTTTTTTTTTTTTTTTGTTTGTAAATATTTTGGGGGAATGAAAGAGTTTTTAAATCTAAAAATTTTTTATTGAGGAGGAGAAGTTTTTTTGGTTGGGAGGGGGGTTGTTTTAAGGTTGCTGTCAGAGGAAACCCCTTCCACCAAAAAGTAAATTTGAAAAGAATTTTGAAACAAAGGCAATTGAAAAATTTCACCATTTTCCAAAAAAACCCCAAGGTTTTCACCACCAAACGAAAACCCCAACCCCGCCGTAACCCCGTCCCCCCGTTCGTACAGACGCACCGAAACCACCCCAAAAAGGGAGGGAAAAGGGGTTTTGAAGTGAGGGGGGAAAAGGGTGAAAAAGGGGAAATTATAAAAACCCAACGCGAGGCTAATGGTTTTTGGTTTGTTTGGTAAGGGCCCAGAAAAAGGGAAAAGAATAGAAAAAGAAGTAAGGAGGAGAGAGAAATTTATGGGGGTGGGGAACCGGTGGGTTGGGGATTTTGGGCCCTTTTTATAGAGGGCTAAGTAGCTGGGAAAAGGGGGGTTTCCCTGAGACCCATTAAAGGGCGCCCAAACCGGGTGGGCTGGGTTGAGCGGGGATCAAGCAACGTGGGATCAGTGGTGAAGCAAATCTTTAAATCAGGGGCCGCCAGGGAGACGAGAAGGGAAAATTTGGGTCAGTGTAGAGAGCGGGATTTAAAACCCATTTCTGCCCCGGGAGGGGACACAATACAACACTTGACAAGGGGGTAGGGGGGGTGTAAATTGAATTAATGTGGGGGGCAGTAATAAACAGCAGAAGAGGAGTTAGGGAGGAACAGAGGACCCCGGAAAGATGGAATTGGGTTTAATTATGAAGGGAATTTGGCCCGATAAAATCTGGAGTGAGGCAAAGATGCAGGCGGGAAGAAGAACGAAGGTTTGGGATGGAAAGTAAGCCCAAATTTTGGGAACCCGGAGCAAAAATTGAGAAAAAATTAATTTCAGAAAAAAAGGAAGGGGGAATTAATTTGATATTGGAAGGCCCTGCAGGAACCCTCAGCTGCGCGGGCCCCCGGGGAAACCCCAAAAAAAAGGGGAAACAAAATTGGGGGCGAAGGGGAACCCAAAACAGATTATTTCCGGGGGGGGGTAACGAAAAGGGGCCCCCCTTAAACCCCCCGGTAACCCAAGGGGGTTGCCAAAGGACGTCGCGGCGACGTTAAAAAATGCGGGGAAAATCCCCGCGACAGGACGTGGGTTTGGGAAAAAAATTGAGGAATTTTTCGGGATGGAGAAAAAATTGATCGAAATCCGGTAAAAATCAAACAATTTTGGTGGGCCCGGGGGCCCGATAGCCGAAATCGACGAAGAAATTTTTCAAAAGATCGAGGAACTTGAACGACAGGTGTTCACTGCGCGTGGGAAAAAGGCAACGGTGGATAAAGGGGCATCCCACTTTACCCAAAACCCGTTTCCCATGGGGCCAAGGAGGCCGTTTTCGTTCCAAACCCGCCTAAGAATTACCCAGTAAACAATATACTGATGGGATGAAATTAAGATTGTCGAAGAGGCGTTTTTCCCAAAGGGCCCAGTATTGGTGGAAACCCGGACGCCACGCCACGTACATAGGGGGGAATGGCGCCCCAAAATTTTGGGGAAAGATATTGAACCAGCACCACAAATTGGAGTTGAAGAAGGTTGAGTCAGAACGCAAAGGGAAGGGGGTTCGAAAGGGAGTGACTTTTAGGGAAAAGAACCCGGAAAAAGGGGAGCGAGGATTTTAAACCCCGGGGGAAATTATACGAATTTAATCCGCCAGAGGGCCGAACGGCATTGGGGAAACCCTATTGTGGGAACAACATGCCGGGATACCATCGACGCGCTGATCGGGGGGGGGGAGGACTGACCAGGCGAACGACGGAAAGGGCCCGGACGCGCAGGGGGGAGCGGCCAAAGTTCCAGCAACGGGAATGGGAATAATGGGATTATGGGGAGGAACGGAGGAGAACGTACGCAATTGAACCGGGATGAAAACCAGGGGAAGAATTGGGGGGGAAGGAAAAAAAAAGCTAAAAGGGGATAATAGGAATTTTGGGGGAGGGAAAGAAGGGTGCAAAAAAAAGGTTAATTAAGCAGGGGAAAACCAGGGGGGAGGGGGAAGACGGGAAAATTGAAAGGGGAGAAAGGGGCCAACCCAAAGAGGAGGATGGGCGACGATCCCGGACAGTGATACCCAGCAACGATCATCGTTAAAGGGGGGAGAATTGCCCGGAAGAAAGCAAAGGGGTAAACAACCAAGCAGGGTTTTTTGGAGGTGTATGTTAGGGGAGAGAAGTAGGGGTTGGTGGGTTTCCGGGGTAGGGGAGTGCAGTGTGGGGAAGAGTTCTGTAATGCCCCGGGAAGGGCGATGTTAGTTGAATTGCCGACGGGGAAAACCCATGCCCGGATGGAAAAACCGAAAAGCGGCGAATCCCCCGGAAACAAGTCTGGTTGGGAGATTGATGTCGGAGGGGTGACCATTGAGGTAGCAGGTCGTCATTCGAGGGCTGATCCGGACGTCATCGTTGAGGACGCATTGGGGTTATTGGGGCCCTCGTCGACGGGGGGCCAGGGAAAGGGGCGCCGACGAGAGGTTCTATTAAACCCGGGCCAGGGCCGAACCTTTATGAGGGGGGTCCCAGGGGGTTTTTTTAGCTGGCCGTTTTAAAAAAAGATCCTGAATTTGGGTAGGGGCCGTGAAGGAGCCGGACTTGGGAGACGTCCCGCAAAAATTTGAAACCGGGAGGGGTTCGGGAAAATTTTTTTTGAATTTGCCGAGCCCGGGGGAAAAGGGACAAACGAAAGCTTAAGGGAAATACTCGTTTTTTTTTTAGGAATTTTTCCCCACCGCAAAAGTGTAGAAAGGTGGAAAACCAGTGGGGTAAAAAGGAAAAAAAAGGAGAATAAAGGGCAAAACCCTGATGTCAGTCCATTTGGGCGGGAAAAAGGAATGGGAGCATTCGCTCGCCTGGATGCGAGAAAATTTAAAAAGGGGTTCTTTTTCCCCGGAAGGAGCCACCTAGATAAAAAAGGGTGGTGATGGAAATTAAAGGGGGTTATCTTCAGTGGTTTTTTTTTTCATCCCGGGACTGGGGAGATAGAGGCCAAACTGACAGTCAAAAGGGTTTTATAAGTTTAAATTTGAGGGAGTTGTCGGGTTTTTTTCCAAGGTGGGGCTGGAAAAACCCCAAAGAATGGTTTGAGGCGGTACCCCTTTTTAACGAGGTTCCGAACGCTGTTACACTCCAGCACCCATTCGACGCCGGGGGGGTACATTTCGGGGGGAAGAATGGGGCGTTCGACGCAGGAAGATCCAAAGGGGATTAGGGGATTACCAAACGGTGATGCAAAAAAACCAGATAGTGAAGACCAAATTTAAAAAAACGGCCGTTTGGGGGGGAAAAGGCTCAGGGACATTTTATCGGGGTTTAGGTAGGGGGGAAGTTTTGATCCGTTCGCCAATTCCCTCTTCTCCGACCAAAAATTTTTTAAATTTTTCCCATCTAACGGGCCGTAAATAAAGGTAAAAAAGAAAATAAAATGTTTTGTTGGAAAACGATGGGCAGGGGAAAAAGGGGGTTTAAAATTTAAAAAAAAAAACCTTAAAGACACAGATAGTTTGAGTCAAGGGACGAAAGGGGGTTTATTTTAGAGGGAAAATAGTGGGAAAAGTGTGTTGTGTTTTTTCATGCAAAAATTTTAGGTTTAAATAATTTGTTTTAAGTATTTTTTTTCGGGGCAAGACGAAAAAAATTGTTTTGCAAATGTAGGTGTATTTTTCCGGGGGAAACGGGTTTTTTTGTGTGGTTTTAATGAGTTTCAGGGTGCCCGTGACAAGTGGAGAGAGAGGTGCTAGAGCCCATGTAGTGCTAAGTAAAAATTGGCAGGTTTTGTCCGTCGCGACTTCGCTGGAGTGTTTTGTATACTCCGCCGAGCATTTTTAAAGAGCCAAGTTCACGGTCAACAAAACGTATGAGCACAGTAGAAGGGAACAAAAACAAGATAAATTTTTTTGATGCTGGGTCAGAACTGGCAACATCTTAGGCGGGAAAGGGTTTAAAGATCCCCAATGGATGCATTTTATGAAAACGGTTCAAAAATTTAAAAAAGACGCCAAAAAAAAATAAAACCGAGTAAAGAAGAGAAAAAAGGAACCCGATGCTTGTGCGAGTTTTACTATAAACATTAGATCCGGCTATGATTTAGAAACATTTTTGGGTTATCCTAAAGGGAACGCGCCCGGGAAAAAAAAATTATTGGAAAATTTATATTTTGTATGTTTGTATTAAGGAAAAAAATTAATGGAGTCCATTGTTGGGGCGATGAAAAGGTATATAAAGAAGAGGTTTTTCGTATACTGCAAGAAAAACGCGATAACATATCGAATTCAGACTTTTGGGAGGTAAAACAAGAAAATTAGCTGGGATCAGATAAAATTTACCGATTTAAAATATCTTGACGGGGAAATATCGAAATTTTAATAAACAGGTAAATTAATTCAAGCAAGAGAAGGGTTAGGGGAACAAATTTCAGGCGTTCCATTTACAGTCAAAAAAGGAAAACAGGGGAAAAAAAAAAGGATTTTGAAAAAAGAAAACAAGAGGAGAAAATAAATTTTTGGAAATTGCCGGGGGAATTTTATCAAAACCAAAACGAGAAAAGGTTTCGGAAAAAGTTGAAATTAAATATTTTTAAAAGAACTAAGGGGAGCTGGGGTTGCCCGGGTTTTCGAGCGATTGGGGGAAAAAGGAAAGGGGTAAAATGCTAGGTTAACCCAAAACGGGAGTGTTTGACCGGTGAGAGGGATGGGTTTTGCGGGGGATTTTAAAAAAATTTTTTTAAAGTGCGGGAAATTACGAGCATCATCCGATATAGTAAACCGGGAAAAATTTTAAGTACGGTGTGTAATAGTCGTGGAAGGAGAATTTTTGAAAAAAAAAAGGGAATTTTTGGGAAATATTCCGGGGAATTTGGGGAACGCCCGCTGGACTTGCGAGAGCGAGCGGCGGTAGAGGTTTTGCAACCCGGGGGGGAGGGGACGTTGCATGAAAAAAATAAGAGGCGCGAAATTTAATTGGGAAATCGGGGAAATTTAAAATTTGGAGGGGTTTTTAAAAAAAGATGGCAGCGTGAACTCCGAACATGAGTCAACTGTGGGGGGCAGTGTTCCGGATATGACGACAACGGGGCCCCTTTTTGGGCGGGGTAATCACCCGGAACGGATTCCCTCTGGAGGCAAAGATACTTGGGGCCAAAGAGGGCATTTGTTTGTTTTTGTTTTGATTGGGAAAAAAGCTCGTCGAAGACCGCCGTAATTGGGAGATTTTTTAAAACGGAAAACTACAGAATGCATTCTGGGGTTTATGTATTGGGGAAAGGTATTTGTTTTTTTTTTTTTTTTTTTGAAATAGTTTGTGGAACGAAAAGTATTTATATATCTAATGATTGGTTTATTAGGAGGAGAAGTGTTTTTTTGTTTTTGTTTTTTATGCTGGGGGTATTGATTTTGCTGTCAGAGGTACCTTTCCGGGGTTTGGGGGCCAAAATGGAAAAAATTTAAAAGAACTTTAAATGAAGGCAATTGAATAAACTTCGGCCATTTTGGGGGGGCCGGGTTCGGGGAAAAACCCAACGGTTTTTTAACCCTCATTTTTGAGTATTAGACCGATCCACCCCGGGGCCAGTATTTTTGCCCGCGTCTGACAGACGCACCGCGACCACGCCCGGGATGAAAAGGGCCAAAAAAGCTTCAAAGGGGCCAAGGATAAAAAAGGGGAAAATTTTCATATGGCAACCCAACGGATACTGTTTATTGGTTTTTTTGTAAGAACAGACAGGAAAAAAATAGATAAAAGAAGTAAGGGGGAGAGAGAACTTATTATAGTGGGGGCCTAAGGTGGGGCTGTGATTATTTGGGGGGTTTTATAGATGGAAAGTGAGGGGGAGGGTTCCCGAGACCCATTACAGTAAAGGGGAATAATGGGATACCCTTTTAAAAATGAATCCGGGGAAATTTATCCAAACCGGGGGGAATATTTATTTTTTGATGATTATTTTGGGGAATTTTTAAGGGAAAAAGTTTTTTGGGAAAAGAACATTGGCCCCCCCCCTTTTGGGGAAATGGGCTGTTTTTTAATTTTTTGCCTGAAGATCCTTAGGAGATCGGCAATTTCGAAAAAATATTGGTTAAAGAGACTAGCTACTGTTGCCGGGTCGTTCACACTTATATCGTTATATTTTAAAACAACATTCTCTACGGGTTTTCTAGTTGATTTGGAGTATTTTTATTATATTCCACATTGATTTTGTTTTATTATTTGAGTTCAAAATATCTTGATCGTTTTCATGATTTTAGCTTCTCCTATGACTTTAGTAACTATGTTTTGTATTTTTAGAAGAAAGCAAGTGTTAAAATGAAATGAAAGAGTTGAAAAAAAAAAAAGAATTGTAACTATGTTTTGTATTTTTAAAGTAGATAGAAAATCTTGAGATACGTCATGACGTTTAGAAATGAAAGAAAGAATTCGCTTGTTTTTACAAGATGTCCTAGTCCCTTGTGTTACACAAGAAATGCTTTTCCGTGAAATATTTAATTTTCGTTTTTGAAGAAGAAAGCAAGTGTTAAAATGAAATGAAAGAGTTGAAAAAAAGAATTATATTTGTCGTTTGTATCAGCAGTATCAGCAGTAACCGTTTCCCATGACTCCTGCATCAAGTAATCAATGAATAATTTAATTTTACTTTTAGTAAACAATCTGTCATACGTGTATTATTTATTGTGTCAGTGATCGCATTTCGTATAATGGTAAGAATTTGTGCATCGTGGTCACTGTATCCTAAATCTTTTGTTTCAACTTCATATCGAGTAGTAGTTTTGTTAATTATAATTTGATCAATTGCCTTCATCGAATGTTGTGATCCGTGTAGGTACATTAATTGTAATGTCTAAATTAAGGAATTAATTAAATTGAGAAACTTTTCTTTCTCGCAAGATTCGACCAGAAAATCAATGTTAAAATCTCCGCATACAACAATGGATTCAAAAGAGCGTTTGCTGACTTTGTTAAGTGTTATCTCCAGGTTTTCTAAGAACGAAAAATAATCTGCAGTTCTCTTTGTTGGAGGTCTGTAAATGCAAAGTATTATCACTTTTAGTGAGGTAAGATGTACAACAGAAATTTCGAAAATATTTTCAATGGAGTACACATTTATTTCCGCCAAGGGGATAGAATCAATATTATTTCTAACGTAAATACAGGAACCCCATACGTAGGACCTTTATGGATTCTCTTCTCTCTGCAATAAAAGCCTGAGAGTAAAAGTTTGGAATTTGGAAAATGCTAAGTTCATTAGGAGATAACCAATGTTCTGTAAAGCAAAGAACGTTAATAACGATGTTGACACAAATGAAAAATATAATTTATTTTTCTCAAAGCTTTCATTTCTCTTTAACGCATGCTTTCCTATTAAAAAGTGAAAATGAAACATTTCACGAAAAAGTAATACTTGGATCACAAAAGGAATTAGAACATCGTGTAAAATAAACGTACTCTACTTTATTTCTAAACGTCATGACTATTCAAGATTTCTTATCTACTTTAAAAAATACAAAACATTGTTACGAAAAGTCATAAGGCAGGCTAAAATAATGAAAAACGATCAGTGATATTTTGAACTCAAATAATAAAACAAAAGCAATGTGGAATATAATAAAAAAATTCTACCAAATCAAATAGAAACCCCGTAGAGAATGTTGTTTTAAAATATAACGATATAAATGTGAACGATCCGGCAACAGTGGCTAATCTCTTAACAATACTTTTCGAGAATTGCTGCTGATCTCACTAAGGGTCTTCAGGCACAAAACTCAAAAACAGACAGTTCACCCAAAATTTTAGACACAATGTTCGTTTCCGAAACTTCTTCCTATGAAATTCTCAAAATAATCGGTAAACTAAAAAATAAATATTCGTCCGGTTTAGGTGAATTCCCGGATTCTTTAGTTAAAGACTTGTGCGTATGCCATTATACACCCGTTTACTCACATATTTAATGCATCTTATGCACAGGAACGTTTCCAGATATTTTCAAAACAGCTAAAATTAAGCCGCTTTTCAAAAAGCAACAAAATGAAATTCAAAATTATCGGCCCATTTCTTTTATCAGTTTTTTCAAAAATATTAGAGAGACTTTTTTACGTACGAATGGAAACCTTCTCACTAAACACGAGCGCTTTCAGATTGCTAACATGGATTTAGAAAATCAAAATCAACGGAAACAGCTATATTTTCTTTTCTTAAAGATGTCGCCTCATCATTGGATCAAAACGAGGCACCTATTGGATTATTTTAGATCTCTCAAAAGCTTTTGACGTCATTGATCATGACATTTTACTTTCAAATTACCTTCATATGGAATTCGTGGTATTGCTCTAGATTGGTTATGTTCGTACCTTAAACAACGATCTCAGAGAGTTGAAATACCTTACTGGAATGATGGAACATTCCGTACGCACCTTTCCGACTCTTTGCCCGTTGCATTAAGAGTTCCTCAAGGATCGATTTTAGGCCCTACTCTGTTCCTACTTTACGTAAACGATATGCCTCGACGATTCGAAACGGAAGAACGGTTCTCTTTGCGGATGATACGAACATCCTTTGCAATAAAGAAACAGTAAATAGTACAATATCAGATGTTTCAAATTGGTTCCGAAATAACAAATTAATAGTAAACGAAAAGAAAACGGTTTTAATGCAGTTTTCCATTTCAAATAAACAATTCTGTCCCCGTTGAAAATGAACAGTGTACCATTGACTGGATGTTAAGGCAACAAAATTTTAGGTCTCTCAATTCAGTCAAACCTTAAATGGAACGTCCATTTAAAATGAATTGAACACAAAATTAAGTTCATTATGCTACGCGTTCAGAATTCTTCAAATTCAGTCAGCCTTCGTACTGCTCGTTGTGTATACTTCTGCAATGTTCATTCCGCCGGGAGATATGCAAATATTCGGGGAAAAATACATCTTATAGCCCCCAGATTTTAGATTACAAAAAGAATTGTAAATAAAACCAAACCCCCCCCCAGGGTGATTATGTAACCCTTTAAATTAATCTAAATTTCCCCAAAATTACTGTGTTTTTTATTTACGAATCAGTTTTTTGTAAAAATGACTTCCCTAAAAGGGGGAAAACCAGAAAATGCTGAAGTCTAATTAAAACACTGACGTAAAAAATCATATTATCGGGTAAGACAACAGCCTTAAAAAATTCACATCAAAAATTTTACATTATTTTCAACATTTTTGAGAGGGGACATTAAACATTAAATTAATAAAAAAGGAAATCCTAAGTAAAATTTGTTTTCATAAACTGTTTCTATACAATTAGAGACTAAAATAATCAAAAAAAAAGTAACATTAATTTTAACAAGATAAAATGAAACCCCATTTGAACTGTAAAATAAAAGGTAAAAAAACCTCCCAACAATTGTACTACAGCTTCCGGCCAAGGGACCCCCATCTGGGATCAGGTTTTTCGTCCAGTTTCCCTAAATCCATTGGGGCAAATCCCGAGAGGGCCCCCTTTTTCCCTTCTGACATAAATGTAATTTCCATTTTCAGCATTTTTAAAATTTAAAAGGGAAATAATTATTAAATTATCGTTTCCATGTTGCCCCAAAAAGAAAAGAAAAATTTTTTTTATTTACTTGAAAAAAGATTTTAAAATTTAAAGGGGGTTTTTTTTTTTTTTCTCCCTTTCAAAATTTAAATTTTTTGCTTATTTATCCCCTTTAAAAATAGATTTTATTAAGGGGGTTTTTTGGTTTTTTTTTCCCCTTTAAAATTTTAAAAATTTATTGTTGTTTATCCTTGGAAAAAAGATTTTATTACATGGGGGTTTTTGTTTTTTTCCCCTTTAAAAATTTTAAAAAATTAATAGAAGATTTTAGGGTCCCGAATTTTGGAAAAGTAAAATTCATTTTTTCCCTATAGCACGTTTTATACGGGGGTTTTTGTTTTTTTTGACGTAAAAAAAAAAAAACCCTTTGATTTAGATTTTTTTGAGATTTTTCCCCGATAAACCGGTTTTGGGAAAGGGTTGTCAATGGTGGGAATGTTTATTTTTTTAAAAACCACACAATGTTTTTTTCCCTCTGACTTTTTTAATATTTACCCATTTTTTTCTCCCAGGCGGGGGGAAGGTTTAGGGTTTTCCCGGGAGGAAGGTTGGAGGAAAAATTAAAAGGATGTTTACGAATTTGGGAGGGGAACCCCAGAAAATATTCCGAGGGAAGAGGCAACAGGTTCGAAAAAGGGGGGGGGAGAAAGTAAAAGGGGGAAAGGGAAGATTTTTTGGGGGAGACTCTTTTGGGGATTTATGAGAAGGGGGCAAGGGTTTTACCGATGCATGTTTTCCCTCAAGGTTCCCTTTAAGACCATGCAGGGTAAGGGGTTTTGGTTTAGAGGGGAAATTTTAAATTTCAAAAAGTGACATTTGGATTTTTCAATGCAACAATTGTTTTTTGGGCTTAATTTCCCATAGTGTTGGTCCGTTTAAAAGGGGAAAAGAGAGACTCCCCCGGCATTTTTGGGAATTTAATTTTTTAAAAGCGTTTGGGGGCTTTCCCCCTTTTCTAAGATTCGCCCTTTCCAAGGGTTGACTGGGGTCCTGATTGGTCAGTGTTTTTTTTGGGGGTCCAACCCCGCATTCCCCTGCAAAACCCCCCGTTTGGGTTTTAAAAAATGAAAAGAAATTGGGGGGTAACTTCCACTGGGGGTAAGGGAAAAATTGGGGCCCTGAATTTTCAGGGAAAAAAAGGAATTCCGCTTTTAGGGTGAGGAATGCCTTTTTTTCAATGAGCTAGATGCGCACAAAAATTTTTTTGACGGCTTCCTGCCCGTTTTGGCTTTTGGTAATTTTAAAAGGAAAGGGGAGGGACCCCAAAACAGGAAATTTTTTCAAAACTAAAAAAATCTTTTAAAAAGGAATTGGACATGGTTTTAAAAACAGAAAAAACAACCCACTTTTTAAAATCATTTTCAAACTTTAATTGCTATCAGTTATTTGTTCTACATGGGAATAATGATTTTAATAAATATTTCATACGCTCACGATATATAAATGCTCAGCCGTTTCGATATGAGAATTTTCTAGGATAAAAATAATAGTTAGAAAACATGCAACTTAACGATAATTTTGAAATCTTCTAAAGGAAATATGACAAAATTATTTGCCCAGGAATTCATAAGTAATATTTTTGAAGGTAAACGTGTTTATATATGTTTATATAAACACTTGTATAAGTACGATTATAGTTATCAACACGTTCAAAATCACATTTCTTGTTTACATTTTCCTTTTTTCAAAAATAATACTACATCGAGTTCAAATGCATGACTGCATAAAAAATATTATATTTAAAGAAGTAACGTTTATCAATAAACGTGATTTCCAAATTTCCTTATTTAAAGCTTTATTACATCTTGATTATTTTATTATACATTTACATTCATTTTAGTACATTTCACTACAAAATAGATGTTATTTGAAGCTTCACAAAACAGCAAAACTGCCAACTTATGAACATCACAATGAGTATGTGGCCATTCACATCGCGATGAGGATTCAACCTCAGTATATTCTTGAATTTGTCCGGCGAGGAATCTCCCATACTTATTATTCAACAAAATTAACACTAATTTTCTCAACAATGTTAAAACTTACTATATTTTTGTGTCTCTATCTTTACAGTCTCTTCCGTACTGATATATTTTTTTAATATTTTTTGATATTCTTGCTTGTAGACAAATATAAAGCACGTCTCCAAGACAACACAGCTTCAGAACGACTATTTACAGATACTTCGACTTCATTTGATAAACGTTAGTTGGATGGACATCCTTGAATGTATTGACCCTTTATTAAGTCCGACGCCTTCTCAGCAATAACATAAACGACTGCCTGTAGATTACCAGATGGTGGAGAGGGAATAATTGAGGAGTCAATCACTCGCAATCCCTCTACACCCAACACTTTGAGATCGGGTCCCACCACTGCTGTCGGATCATCACGAACCCCCATTTTGCAAGAGCCAGCAGAGTGAAATTCACTTGCAGATGCCCACCGTACAGCGCAAGTCCAATACTCGTTGCTGTCGAACTCATACTCCTCGCATGCGGGTATGGAAACATTGTACAGCCGTGCACCTAACTCAGAGAATGGTCCTGATGTGTAAAACGCTTTTGTTCTTTTAATGCCCTCAATCATGAAAGCAATATCCTCTTCGTCTGAAAAGAAATTGGGGTCGATGTTGGGTTGGGAGTAAATACTTGAATCTTGAAGAGTGAGTGTGCCTCGGCTCTTCGGGCGATTTAATACCACCGCCGCCTGAAAAGTTGATTCATTTGCAATGGGAAGACTAAACCGTTGGAAAAACTCCTCTGTAAATCCCAAGCCAAGAGCAATTTCACGAGTTGCAACAATCGGCTGTGGGTAGACAACAGACTGCATGTTAGGCCAAGAGAAATTGACCGCCTCTTGTCCTACCTCGAAGAATTGAATGGCCTCTGCACTGAATCCAGACAAGGGACCATCGTGGTCCAAAATGTAACGCACGTAGTTGGAAAAGTCAGATAATATTTCGTAGCGGCTAGGTGAAATGGGGAAATCTATTTTTATTACCAATCCCAAAAACATGACATGGTCAAACAGAATGCGACCAACTGGAGAATCTACAATTGAAGGAATTCCCAATTCTTCCAGATGTTCCTTTGGTCCAATACCAGACAACATCAGGAGCTGTGGGGAATTTATGGAACCTGCAGATAAAATAACTTCTTTCTTGGAGAATACCCGATAAGTCTTGTTGTTTCGAACATAATCTACACCAACAGCTGTGCCGTTTTCGATGATGATTTTAACCACCAGCGAATACTTTCGAACGAAGAGGTTTGGCCTGTCTAGTCCCAGAAGGTACCCACGATTTGCACTCCAACGGGTGCCTTTATAAGTTGTGGTCTGAATGCGAGAGATTCCCGTTTGATTTGCACCGTTATAATCCACTTCAGGAATGCCGAGAAGTCGAGCTGCTTTCATGGAATAGTTGGTGAGGACAGTTTCGTATGGATAGCTATTCATTAGGTTACCTGTAATAAAGTAATAAAGAAAAATTGTTTGAAAATATAAAATAGTTATTTTTCATATTAAGTGTGTGAAGTTTCCGTTTTTTTCATGGTCGAGATTGAGATTTTTTGCCGAGACCGTAGGTCGAGGCACGAAGTCTCAATCGAGACCATGAAAAGGGCGGAAACTTTACACACGAAATATGAACAACATTTTTTCTACAACTGCATAAAATATAATACAAATAGTTTCACTATGTCAAGTTTTAAAAAATTTTTGGAAAATTTTGGCAACGACTTTTTTAATGGCAATTAAAACATGATCGTACTGCTAGCGATGCAAAGAAGTTGTCTTTTTTATGCAGAAGCAGAAAAAAGCTTTTTTTCATTTATGGGAAATAAATGAAACAATATGAGTAATTTGGCACAATTTACGAAAAGATTTGTATTGGATATCGATACTGTATCCAACATTTTTACTTTCTCGCTACGGAGTAGAAAGAAAGTTATGTATTGCTACGCCAAGAAACGGCAAATTTTCGGCAGAAAATCTCTTATTACCGCGTCCAGGTAACGAAAAAGTGGATAAATCCAGTTGCTAAATTTAGAAACCAAAATATTCTATCACGTGGTGTAGCCAGAATTAATGTTTTGTGGGTCCCTGATACCGACAAATCGAATGACAGCAAAAGGTCTGTCTGTCTGTCCGTCCATCTATCCGTCTGTGAACAACTATAAAGGTTAAACCGTTCATCCGATATTTTTCCAAAATTGATATTCCCCAATCGATCTGGCTGATGTCGCTGCCCATATTTTAATTTTTGGGAGCACTTAAACCCCCGGGACATTTTCCAAATTTTCAAAAAATTCTCTATTGTTTTGTATTCAATAATATTGTTGAATAGTGTGAAGGATGTTTAAGAGAATGGTTCGTTGAAAACCCTGATTTTTCGAAAATTGCAAAAGTTCAACATTTTTCAGCGTCTTCCTACAATTACAATTATAAAGATTTTTCCCTAAATGAAATCTATACCTTAAAGATGGATTTGAAAACAAAGTTATGTACAATTTTTCGAAGATTTGAGTACTTTTTGCGTACTTTTGTTTGAAAATATGGACAAGAAAGTACGTTATGTTTTAGTACTATTTTGTATAATTTGAGAATTTTAAGAATAATATTTATGGGCGTCGGAGGATAAGCATTTGAAGCTGTAAAAGGCCTTGGAAGTTGTTATCTTAGCAACATTTGTTTTCATTTCTACATGATTCGGATAAATAGTTTTAATAAACAGATCTGTATGTTGAGCAATAGAGTCAATTTTTTTTATACTCTGTAACTGAAGATGTTATGAAGTGGACTAATTTTCTGTCATTTAAGCAGTGTGCAGAAACGTTTTGTAAGAGAAGCCGTTACAGATATTGCAAGAAAATATGTGCTGTTTTGTAGATTATGGAGTTAGTTTTTTATGCTTATTTGCCAAAGGGAAAACACCCTTTTGAAACTTTGCATGCCACTTTTCTTGTATAGATCGTGGTAAATCTTGGGCCTCACACAGTATTTATCACACTTGTTAAATTGCTTCTTTTGGTATTGAAAGGATTAGGCGATGAGCTGGAGACAGTAACATAAACCACATCAGCAACAGAAAACATCCAGATATTCACAAATATCAATAATTCTATTTCGGTCAAAGTATGACTTATGTTATTACTTCGTATGTCGTGTTCATACAGTGAAGGGCTTGGTTCAGCATTGAGACCAGTCACACTTTGACCAAAATCGAGATATTATTATTTTACGATAGGCATGGGACTTCCTCTGGTTGATGTGAAATATATTGTTACTTGTTCAAGACATTGCTATTAATGTTAGTCACTTCTGGACGATGAAAACGTTGACCTAACAATAAAAATATGAAAGAAAATACGCGTATTCAGAATTTTCACTCATAGAAGTTGCCGAAACTCATAAATGTAAACTCGCATGTCTTAAATTACAAATGTTTAAATTATCGTTTACTCTCAGAGATGAAGTTAAGCTATTATTTTGTTTGGATCTCAAATTATAGACTTGAAAGAAGAACATATCGCAATGGTAGTGAGTGATTAAGAAAGTTCGGTTCAAAACTAAGGCCATGTATTGTGTTGGACTCCTTTGCATCCTGGTATCGAACCCTAGAGACAACTATGAAAACGTCTGGCTATTTCATTGATGAAACTAGAAACTATATTTCCATACGTAAATTTCGTATATGTGAAAGAGGTGGATACTTGCAGTCGTATTTTCATATACTTTGCTGAGATCGGACGACTTACTTTCAAATTTCATACATTTACCGTTATAAAACTATCGACAATAACTGTGATGTGGAAGAGAAGTTATATGAGAGTGCAAAAGCCTGTTATTTATAATTTCCCGGTAAGTATATCAGAAATAAAGAACCCAGCTCAAATTTAGAATCTCGTTTAACATCTTTGCCTGGAGATCACGTTGCTAATAACTACACTAATAATTTTATTATAATGGTAGTTGTTTTCAAATAAAAATGCATTCTGTGAAGTTATTTCCAATTAAAATAAGCTTCGATTGTGTTTAAATTCTGTAAGTTTCACCGCGCAATATTCACAATATGATTGAAGTGGTTTCAAAATATAATAACTTTATCATTGTCTTAGCTATCATTTTTAATGGATAAACCCCGGAAGTTCAGGCATTTATTTTACTTAAAATAGGTAGGCAAAAAGGCATTACTTTTACTAAAATATGTACTAAAAAGGTATTTATTCCGGCTAAAGTAGAGTGATAAAATACAGAAAACATTGAAAAAGATTATTTAAAGGTAATAAATGTAGAAAAATAATAGTTAAAATGATTCGCATTTTTATTCTAAGTAATATTTTCTTGACTACTTACATGGGAATAAATCATCAATTAAAAATCAAAGGAAATCAATAAATACATTTTTCTTGTTAATCTTGATTGCACGTGCCCGTACGGTATGACGACTACGAATTTATTTTTATCGTGACGCTGTCGCTACGAAATGCTATTGTGGGGTTTCTTTTGAATCTTGAAATTGAATCATTGCAAACGGAACTATAAATTGTGTTCTTCGAACTAGTGTAATCGCCAGAAGGTAAGAGACAACAATAACAAACTGAGATGAAAATATCACGTACAGAGCTCTGCCCTCAAAAGGGATCTGAGATCATGCTCAAACATAGGTCGAGATTCCTCTTGGGCGAAGAAGTCTGGTAACATCAATGATTAATATTAAGATTCTTCACTGGTAGCGTCTTATTTTCCCTTTTAGATAATTAACACAACCTGACACTGGAGCCTCCGCATCCACAATACTTATCCATGGTTTCCTATTATCCAGGCTATTGTCCATGCCATCCGGTTTTCCAGGCTTGCAGCTATAATACCAGCTTTGTAGACATTGGGGCCAAGAGGGGGAAAAGGGAAATTAATTACGAAAAAGGCAGAAAATGCACAAATAAGGCAAATTCCAAAGTAGGCATCACAAGCTAAAAAGGTAAAATGAAAATTTACTAAAACAACTCAAGAAGTCGAATTAATTGATTCCTATTATTAAAAATCGTAAAATTGTGACAATAATAAAAAGGAATTTTGCCAAACTTCATCTACTAGTGAAGAAAGGAGGTATTATCTTGGACGACGAAACTGGCGGATCTCAATTTTGCTCAGAGGTTTTATTTAGGCTTGAGGATCTTTTACATGCAGTAAATCTACTACATGAGGCAGCCGGCTTTACTTCCCCTCCGAAGGAAGGCGTACGAAGGATTTTTCGCCCTTAAAAATCCACGGCTTCGATCGGGTTTGAACCCACAAACTCGGGTACGACAGTCCGATACGCTAACCACCGAATCCGATGTTATTCCGTTCTCTACTCTATTCTATACTCTACGATTCTTTTTCACTCTTATTTAACTTGAAAAAAGTTGACGATCTATACGACAACGTACCTTTGGTGCCGTGATAAGGACTACCTTGTAGTTCCGGAATCTGCAGGTTTTCCGCCTTCTTGAAATACGGCAGCAGGCTCTGGTAGTCCCAGCCGTCGTTGCCGGAGGCAGCCCAGGAGTCGTAGTCGCGCCTGTTGCCGCGCACGTAGGCCATGAAGTTGTGCACCGTGCAGCCGCCCATCACCTTCGCCCGCGAGCACAGGCAACGCCCCTCGGGCCCCAGCGGGCAGCCGCCGTGCCGCTGGGGCACCATGGTGAAGTTCCAGTCGGCGTACGGGATCGTCCCCCTGCGCATCGCGAACCCCATTCACCAGCTAAGCTTAATGCACCATGGTGTACAAGAAAGGATTGAAGGCGTTGTCAATGTCAACATTAATATGTGGGATGTCCTAACAATTTAAATTTAATTCTTGAATTTATTGAATATGTTTCTCCTAGTTTAAAACGTCCATAAGCTGAGCTATTGTGTAAGGATGAGTAGACATTTTTGAGATTTTTAGTATCCATGTTTTTATGTCTTGAATTGAGAGTTCTTTGTGTAACTGTTCATTTCTTATAAATTGATTCAGTGGTGAATTGTAGTTGATATTTACATAATTGAAATTATTGAAGGCGTTTTCATTGTCAACAATACAATTTATTTCAATAAGAGCAACATTCGTTGGCTTAGCCATCATCATCAGTTTTCTGATACAAGAAAATATAAAATTAGAATTAACATACTAGTTACCTAATTTAAAAATCATTCTAAGAAATGAAAGGAGAAGAATTAGAAGATCTAACTCTCCGCCCCCTTCTTTCTTTCATTCTTTTCTTTTCTTTTATTCTTCTCCTTTCATTTCTTAAGATGTTTTTTAAATTAGGTAACTATGTTAATTCTAATTTTATATTTTTCTTGTATCAGATAACTGATGATGATGGCTAAGCCATCGAAAGCTGCTCTTATTGAAATAAATAGTATTGTTGACAATTACAACGCCTTCAATCATTTCAATTATGAAAATGTCAACTAGAACTCACCACTGAATCAATTTATAAGAAATGAACAGTTACACAAAGAACTCTCAATTCAAGACAAAAACATGGATACTAAAAATCTCATAAATGTCTACTCATCCTTACACAATAGCCCAGCTTATGGACGTTTTAATCTAGGAGAAACATATTCAATAAATTCAAAAATTAAATTTAAATTGTTACGACATCCCACATTTTATTATCAAAACACTATTGCAAACCTTTCTTAAATCAATAAAAATTAAGTGTAATTCTCTGTTCGTTGAGATTTTATTTTCAAAACGTTGTTTAATAGAGAATATGTTATCTATACAAGATGTTGCTACTCTGAAATCACAGTTCCTCAATTTCATTGACCTCCATTTCCAGTCTTCGAGTCAAAATCTGTCCATACATTCTACTCATTGTGGCTATTACACTAATTAGTTAGTTTGAACAGTCGTTCCCTTTTTGTGAATGGAACTAATTCATGCATTATTTCATTCTTCAGGCACACGATTGGCGAAAATTTTTCTGTTAAATAAGATTGTCACATAATGAAAGAAGGCTTGGTGTATATTTTAATAACTCAATAGGTAAGCCTTCAGGACCAGTTGACTTACTCCTTTCATTTTTCAGAGCTTGTATAACATCTTGAGTTGTGATTGCTAATAGAGACTGTAATTCTACATGTCTCGTTTAACTAACATGAGTGGTCAAGTCTACCTTCTGCGAACAACTTACAATAATGTTCCTTCCATTGCTGGAGACTAATCTGATTCAGAAATATATTTTCATTCCGATTTTTTATTTAATTTTGAAATAGTTTTCCAGGTTTCCCTTGATCGTCAGCTTTCTAAGTAGAAATAAAAAAACTTGGTCCCAATATCGAACCTTTACTTTACATACTTGTTTTTTGACGAAGTTTACTTGTTTCAAGCATGCAGTTCCGTACAAAGGATTATGGGTCAAGAAACATCTTTTATATAAAAATTCCTTTTCCTTTACCAATGCTTTAAGATTTATGTTTCACCAATAGCACACGAAAAAAGTTGTCGAGAAATTGACGATGAGACTCACAATGTGTAGTGGATTTGCCATCATCATGGAACTTTGTGAACAAACACATCGTTGTGATCGGTAAAATTTATATTAGGCAAATTTCATTGATATGTCGATACAAACCTATTAATATACTAGTGTACGATCAAATCCGGCTAAAAAACTTCGTAATATAAAATATCTAAAGATTTTAAGGAATATGTATTAATTGCACAGTGATCCTTAATAATAACATTCAATTCTAATAATACACACTTCAGTTCTATTCCTTTCTTCAACGCTGTTTCAGAACAAATATTTTGAAACTTTTTCAAATGTTTCACAAACTTTAATTATCTTAAAAAGTATTTCGATTCACTGTACAAGATTGTTGTTTCATCTGGATTGAAAAGGAATTTCATAATGTTGCTTACTTGAAGAATGGAATATCCATGGCGTAGGTCTCGTCTCCACCCGCCTCCAGCAGCAGCACGCCCAGTCGCTGACCTCGGAAAGTCGGTTGCCGAAGCACCACCATATGCCGCCCCTGCCCCGACCACGATGAAGTCGAACACCGATTTGCTGCTGAAGTCGTTAGAGCCCTAGAGAAATCAACCAAAGTAAGATGCCGCCCCTGCCCCGACCACGATGAAGTCGAACACGTTTCTGCTGAAGTCGTTAGAGCCCTAGAGAAATCGTCAGATGCCGCCCCTGCCCCGACCACGATGAAGTCGAACGATTTCTGTGAAGTCGTTAGAGCCCTAGAGAATAGGAATCAACCAAAGTAAGATGCCGCCCCTGCCCCGACCACGATGAAGTCGAACACCGATTTGCTGCTGAAGTCGTTAGAGCCCTAGAGAATCAACCAAAATCAGATGCCGCCCCTGCCCCGACCACGATGAAGTCGAAGACCAGCCAGCGACTGAATTCGACCTAGCTGAAAAGCTAGTGTCGAAAATCCTGCCGCCATCTCCTGATTCGAACCTAGGACCTCCCGGTCAGAGGCGCTGCAGTGACATCAGTTGATTTAATGAAGCCGGAACCTTACGTAAGCACGTGAAAGTAAAAATGGAGAAGGAGAGAAGCGACCAATGTGATGAGTCGTTAGGAGATCGCGGAAGAAGGTCGAATCAGATAGGTGCAAGATGGTGCACAAAAAGATTCCAACGTTTTGACAGGTTTAACCAAAAGCATCTCCTAATTTAAAGTTTTAGCAATCAGTGAGCGCATGTGAACATAAGATAAATTGAAGACAGACACTGTTCGATCAATGGCAAGCGGAATTGAATTCTGCCACGCTGCGGTTTCAGAACTGTCGACAAACGTTAATAACAAGCTTTTCAATTAATGTTTTTCGTCAACTGATAACGTACAGATTCAGTATTGTCCCGAAACAATTTTGTTTTGTTTTATTGTGTTTTAGAGTTTTAATTTTTGTTACGGTCACGATTGTATGTTTTTATTAAAGAGTAATTTGTTAGGGAAATTGATTCGCATGAAATATAACGGTTGTTTAATATTTAGTAAATCATATTCAGTTGGGGATTCTGATCAGACTTCGAGATCGAGCAATAGAAAGGTTATTCAGAATTAAGCTATCGTCAGATATGCACACATAATATTTTATTTGTCGATTGAATAAAAATAATATTAAATCAATATTTCCCCCACCCACATACCACAATGTTAGTGGTATCAACTGTGTGAGAGTGAGGTATTTCGTAATGTTTCCTTGAATGTTCTGCTGACGTGGTAATGCAATGGGATAGCGTTCCCTTACTTAGTTTAGCACCTAAAGATGTAACAAAACGAGTTACGAAACGTGAAACTACTGAATAAATGATTGTCATAAAAAACTTTGGATACTTTTATTTGTAAAAATAATATTACCAAATTTTCCATCAATTTGGTAGCATTTTAATGGCATATACTTTAACATATTCGTAGATATTTACCGCTGTATTTGGTATTCGGGAATTTTCCTTATTATGGCCAATAATAATAGAAATCAAGTAACATTATAATTTCTGGTTCCGCTTCACATAAACAAATGAAAAAACATACATGGCATTTTTCTATAAGAATTTCCAAGAAAAATAACAATAAAAATCCTGTAGTTATTTAATATTTCCCATTACTCTCCACTTGCTTGCATTGCCATTACCTATTATTATTTTAATTGAAAATTTATTTAAATCTATACCGAAACTTGGTATTTTTACATAACTGAGATTTGCAGGTCCCATTTGAAAACTTTCCTGTTCATGAAGTCCTCAGCCTACTTGATCGTTGGTCTCACGTCCATTCTAAATTTCCATTTTCAGCTCAGTCCAGTCCTATTGTGGTATGTTCTTCTTTTCTATGTCTGGTTTATTCTTTGCTACACTGGCATTCCTACCATCAACAATTTACACTATCTCGCAGAACTTTCCATCACTATCCGATCGCTACTGAGTTGGAATCTATTCTCTCCGTCTGTTTATAACACGCGCTATTCTTTTGTCACACATGATGCGCAATACAGTACCTACTTGGGTTTCTTCTTAGTTCTACTACATAGGTTCACCCCTTCTTCGCACGCATTCTCATTTCTAATTGGCTAATACCGCAAAAGCATTTTATTTAGTTATGCTTTGACTATAGATCCTTGGATTCTGTTCGTAATTTAAGTAAATATCCACGGAAATTATTCACGTGTCCATACGATTAATTATACTATTTATACTATTATACCACTTAATAATACTATTTTCCCCATATTTGTCACACTACTGTCCTTGACATTTTCATTATTTATCACTCACCATATAATTCTTTTGTTTCCCATTGTTGCTGTCGTTTATCTTTATAGTTTACACGAAATTTATTTAATTTGTGATAAATCATCAGAGTATGTATATTTGTGTCTTCCATTCACCCGTCGTTATCAACTTCATTGTACAGTCCATACGCCCAGGACTAGAAACCCTGGGGGATAGACATCGGATTCGGCATAATGCTGACCCCCGCCCCCCAGAAAAGGAGTCATGAACACTTGATACGGGATAAATGTAACTGAGTAAGGGTAACGGTAAGTGCAGGTGTATGTCCGCGTGTTCCTAGACGGACAATTCGTGAGAAAAATATGATAATAATAATAATAATAATAATAATAATAATAATAATAATAATAATAATAATAATAATTTATATTTATTAAATATAATTTTATTTGATAGTAATATGTTTTAATGTTCTATTGTATGTGTTTCTACATCATTATGTAATCATGCTCTGATTGATATCTGTGTGATTGTACAATACCAGGAAACTGTGAATAATAATAATAATAATAATAATAATAATAATAATAATAATAATAATAATAATAATAATAATAATAATAATAATAATAATAATGGTAAACCCCACGCCCGGGGGTAGTAACCTTTACCTGAGAGTACATCTGCTCCTCTTGGCCAACCTGGAAAGCGAGTTTTTCCAGGAGTGAAGAAGGAATGGCATCCTCACCTCGAATGCAATAGCTAGTAAGCACTATGGCTGACAATGCAACGATCACATCCATTTCTTCAAAATCTGGAATGAATGATTTTTAATTTGATTAAAGTTGCTGCTGCACTTTGATGAGAGATGATAAAGGCGTTCAGTTTCAAATATGAATTGTTTAACCCACTAATATATCTCTTCCACATTTGTACTTAGAATCCTCCGTAGTAATATTTTATTAATTACAAAGAACTAATTGGAGCAAAAAAGGATAGGATAATCAGTTAGGGCCGCAGTTGACTGGAGTTTTGACCATTAGCTACACTAAAACAACGCCTACATTTTCTTTCATATTATTATAATTGAAACCATCAACATTTGAAAATGTATTTAATGTGCACAAATACCTGGATCGAACAATAATGTATTTCAAACTCTCTTCTTTAGTCCAGTCGTTTTAAATGCATGGATCGAACTACAACTGAAACAAAGAACAGAACAAAAATATGGACAAACCATCTAACTACTCAAATCTTAATGGAAACCTCTCACGCCTCCCTCTTAATGGAAATTTCACCCAATCAACATTTTCCATTATTACCCAACTAACGTAAAATACCGAAACAGTTCTTGACGTGAATAGTTGGTGAGAACTACAAATAGTTATTAAAATCAATTATGAACTGTTTGTTACGAATCTTCTATCTTTGGCCTGGATCAGAGCATTTACGAAACCCTCAACATCATCAACAACCCTTAAGGGGGAAAAGATCTATCTTCACAGGGAACCACAAAGCACCATCATAAGTTGATCTGGAGGAAGAATTAGCAATGACAGACATGTACACATAATTCAGCAAATAATGCTCTAGAATCGTCTGCCTAAAATATTCAATAGAAGCCTCCACCGCGGAAACTTAAGATGAACTAAATTAGCAAATTGCATTAAGTAACAGAAAGAAAACTTAATATAGAAAATTGCATTTGGACAACTAACTCTTTTAACGTTTACATTATGAGCATATAGCTTCAATCATAATGCAACAAAAATATACAATACAATAGTAGAACAAAAATATTTCTTCTTTGTGCATCTCTATTTCCATTAATAATACTGTGACTACGATTGGGAATTTTGGTTAAACTTGGTTTCATCCCATCCCAATAATAATTTGAAATGGAATTGGGATAATAAAAACAGCAATTAAACAAAACGACGGTAAAAAACCATTGCGACGGGACACATGGAGGTTTTAGAGAATTCTTGGATTTAAAACTGAGAGCAACTTGAGTTATCCTGAATAGTTCAGCAAACAGGATTCGAGATTTTTACAAAATATCATGTGAAGTTGAACGACGGATATTTAAGTTGCGTGGTTGCTGGTGCTCATAGGAATAAAGTGGTATGATATATTTGAATATAATAAAAAGTATTGGTTGCTATAGATTAATATTACTTTAATTATTTGAATAATAGTTGAAAGTTACTTATCTTGTGTTTTAATTTTACTTCTATTTCTCTGAACGAAATGTAACAAAGTTTTGCCATTTTGTTTTTATTTCCTAATCCAGAGTAAGAAACTGCAAGTTCAGAAATGTCAGCAAAATTACATATAATTTTTAATTTTCGCCAAATCCCATGAACAAGAATCTCCGTAATTTTATGATCTGTATTTTTTTTCGAGAATCAAAGATAGGATAGGCAATGATACTCGTCTATAAACGAATTAAAAATTCCAACCTGTAACTACGATTGAGATTTTTACGTCTAAATACTATTGTTTTTTTGTTTGTTTTCAAAAAATACCGATTAGGGTTTGGCATTAAATACCTACCTAATATACACATCTAATTTAAAAAAAAATAAATGAACGTACCTGTGTAATGACAAACAAGAGCGAGGTTTCTGTTTCTCATTATAACAGAATATAAAGGAGACCAATGAATTACTAAACTTATTCAACGGCATTTTTTGAAAGATAGCCAAATGAAGACTATGCACTCATAACTCAGAACTAATGACGGTACGATAAACAATACCTTTTAAAGCATTTTTTGCTGTTATAAACAAACGTCAAAAATTAAAATTATATGATTACGTAAACCGTTCAAATTACCTGCACATATATCTCTACATGAAAAGCCTTTTACGTTTATTGCTCTTCACATATGCTTACGTTATCAAATGTAAAGATATACACAAAATGTCACAGTAAAACATACCGCCTTTTTCGCGAGCAAGCACAAGCTCTTGTGGAGAATGATTTTCGTATGGAATAATAACGGGCACATTTGCCAAATCTATTGTTGGAAAATAGAGTAATCAAAATTTTAGTATCTCATTCATATCGACAGTTTCCTAGCACTCAACAGCTCTCACCAGGTTGCTGCAGTTCACAACGAAATCCTTGGTGGAGATAAGTTGCGCGTTTTTTTTGTTTTTTTGTTTTTCATTTCTGTGCAACGTTTTTAATTCATAATTTAGTTCCGTCTTGGAGACTTGCAAACTCGTATGTAAAATGCAACGTTGCAGCTCGTACGTAAAATATCTTTAATTTCAAACCAGAAACCTGCAGTTAATATATGATTGTTACATATCCCGTTTCACAAGTGTGTGCAAACATTGAAACAGTGATTTTGTGTCGCGCTTCGTATAATCATCTTCCGTTCATATTATCGTGAACAGTACAAATGCGGCATCAGATTCCGTAACATCAGTATCCCTGAAACTTGTTAATTATCTTTATGAATTACGTCCTCAATCATTATGTTCACCAAGTAGTTTCTCTCGAGGCCCAATGCAAATGTCGCATATTTTTGTCTCGGCTGCACTTCTATCTACCTCTGTAACATTTTACAAGGCGTTTTCAGTGTGCGTGTGTGTTCCACCTTATAGTAGGTCATTGTGTTACATACACGCTGCCATAATATTCTTGACGTCTCCATATCATGTTTGAGAAGACGCATAAGAAGTGTGCTCGACTCGGTGAGCCACAAAAATTGAAGTGCTTTATTATGACACGATGTATTTATGTTTTCATTTCTTACAGTGCATTTGTGTGTAAATTTGCGTGTGGATTTTGATGTATTAAATTTGACTGCGCGTTCCTCTCGTCTGCGCGCAATCCAATTCATCCCGCTTCATCCGACATTTTAAGAATTTGCTAAGACATCATTTCAGCTGATCTTTAAAATGTCGGTGCGTACTTGCTTAATAAATGTAGTCTACTTTAAAAACCCCAAATCGCACGCTGCTGAAATTCTCCAGTATTAGACATGTTAGAGAGTGAAATGAATGTAAAACATGCAATTTTTTCATTCAAAATTGAATATCAGATACCATAATTACCAACAAACAATGACAAATTAGCAAACGACGATAAGCAAAGAGAGAAAGAAAACAACAAGAGAAATAAGACAAGCACAAAACTATGTTAGTAAATTGGTTTGAGCTCCACAAATCGTGTTTACTAGGCTGCTTACGTTTACTCTAACGGGGAGGAGAAGAAGAAGAAGAAGAAGAAGAAGAAGAAGAAGAAGAAGAAGAAGAAGAAGAAGAAGAAGAAGAGGAGAAGTAGGAGTGTAGGAGAAAAAGACCAGAAAAAGAATAAGAGGAGGAGAAGAATGTGTGGAGCTCAATACTCTGAATTTTGTATTTATTCTGAACCCTTATTTTTTGCTTAAGAAGGGCTCACACAGCTAGTACCTTTTAATAATAAATCTGGCGGAACACGTCTATGGAATTGTGTAAAATAATTTCATTTATAGAATAATTACCATTGGACATACACATTATTTCTCCATTTTTTAAAATTTATTTCTTCTTACTCGGCATTCCTGCCTTTGAAGGATGTTGATGCAAGGTTTACATGACTTTTAGGCAGAATCCTCCTCAGGTCTATGTGCCACTACACTTCCGGCATAAGTACGTTCGATTGATAGGTAACATGAGTTTGACAAGCATCGGTACTGTTGCGTAGTTTGTGTGTGTGTGTGTGTGTGTGTGTGTGTGTGTGTGTGTGTGTGTGTGTGTGTGTGTGTGTGTGAGAGAGAGAGAGAGAGAGGAGAGAGAGAGAGAGAGAGAGAGAGAGAGAGAGAGAGAGAGAGATATTTTCAGATCGTTGAGGAGGCTTTAAAATGTCCTAATGTTATGGTAGCGTGAGTTGATTCTCTGTGATTGTTCGTAAGTCTTTCCTAGATGGGGATTCTGGGATAATATTCGTTAATAGTATAAAGTTTTCGGTTGAATAAGTTTTTTTTTTTAATCTTGAGAATATAGTCTTAAACAGATTTTATTTTTAATTCTCTGTGTAGTTGTTGATTGCTTATGAACTTCGAGCTTTGGTAATGAACCTGAGGTATTTAATTTATAGAATTTGGAGTTTGTTTATGAGCTGCTCTTTATCCAAACGGAGCTCGCGTAGGTTAGTGAGGGTCTATATTCAACCAAAATCAATGCTAAGTATAGATTTACAATTTAGTGCGGGATAGAGTTTTGTAATTTTTGTGTATCTTATTGTATTTGTGGTATGTGCTTATCAAGTTAATATTATGTCTATTGTGAGTCCTAGGTACTTAACTTATGTTTGGTTTTCTAGTCATGGTTGTGTTTTGGATGAGTCAAGTGAGAGGTAATTTTCACGTACGAAGGGAGAAAATCTTTGCTTATGATTTTGGAGCGTTCATTTTAATTCTACCCTTCTCAATCCATTTCGAAAATTTAATTAAGTCATTTTTTAATTGGTTACATGCCCATAATAAATCATTGAGGTATGTGAATATTGTCGTGTCATCAGCAAACAAAGCTATTTCTGAGGTGTCTGGTTGAGGAATATCCGATAAATAGGAATTGAAGAGGATAGGAGAGAGGCGGGATTCTTGAGGGACATCTACTGTACGTTGTTTTAACTTTATAGTTTCTGTTGGTCAGAAAGCTCTGAATGAAGTTAAATAGTTAAGTGTTCCTAGTTGTAGCTTGTACAGAAGACCAGGATACCAGTGTCGAAGGCTTTTTTAATGTTCAGGAAAGCTGCCAAACTGTGTTGACGTTGATGGAATGCTGTAGCTATTGATTCGATTACACAAAGTAGTTGGTGGTTAGTTAAATATTTGAACCGGAAGCCCAACTGGGAGTCAGATATTGTATTGCTATTTTAAAAACAATTAATTAGTTCAATTAATGATATTTTTTAAAACGATAGATTGAAGAAGACTGATTAGCCTGTAATGTGATGGGTTTTGTCCATCTTTTTTCCTGGTTTGCTGAAGGGTAACATTATAGCTGTTTTTCAACTTTAAGGAAAATATTGTAGTCTTAGAGCTTCATTAGATAGTTCAGTTAGTGCTGCTACAGATTTTTGATTATTTCTTGAAGAGCTTTGTTGGAGGTTTTCCCGTAATCGGATGACTTTCTTGTTTTAATTTTGGTAATGTTTTTGGACGTTTCTGAGGGGGAAATAAATGAAGTTGCTATAGGTACCATTTGTACAGTTTAGGGAAAATCGTTAATTATAAGATTGAATGATTACATGTCTGAAATAGAATTATGTGTGAATGTGCTTTTGAAATGTTCATTTGCTGCTTCGGCTGTGACTGAATTGCAGAGCTGATTTGAACCGTGGTATTTTAAAGTGGGTATGACTGATTTTCCTTTACCCAGCTTTATAAGTGGTCCATAATGGCCTACTGTTTGGGTGAATTTACTTGATTACTTTTTGAAATTCTTGGCTTTATGAAATTTTGTTGCCTTGTACTTCAAGTTAAGGCAAACATTTGTTTAATTGGTTGATTGAAATTTTTCGTTACTGTTGCGTCTAAAATGTCTCGGACTATGGTGCTGTTGTAGAAGTAATGGGATGGCTTCCGTGGTGCAATTATTTGGAGAACGTTATCAATGGCGAATATCAGTATTGTATTGCCTTGAGGTATCGTTGAGTTACACCTCACTATGAATGTGAATTTTTACAGTTTAAATCTTCTTTTTGAAAAATTGGATTATTGTTGGTGTTAAATATTCTCATCAGAGAATATTTAACACCAACATAATATTTTAGTGGGAAAAGGCCTCTTTGGCAGTTTATACGCGCTAATTATGCGCCGCTTATTACACGCGCACCTTTTGTATGATATACGATGCTTATTGCAGTTGTTTCAATGTTTGTTGAGTTTTGATATTTAATTGGTACGTGCTTGATTAGTGTTCATATTAGTATGACAACACTACTGCCAATTCCGAGGGTCCGTCGTTTCGGTATATTGTGTACCCTGGTATGTAAAATTTTTCGATCATTATTAAAGACGTTACAGTTAAGCATGCTGTGTCTATTTAGTTTTGTTGTAGGATAATTCAAATAATGATTTTTGCCTTTCTCGGTCGTTTACATTCAAACGATTAAGAAAATGTTTACTATTTCACATTTTGGTTTTGGGGCGATAGGATGGTTTAAATTAAGTGTTGAATCTGATTTTGTATTTTAGGGATGGTAGTTACGATTACTTGGGGGACAATTGGGTTGTGATATATCCAATGAATGATTTATTTGGGGCGAATATTGATTACCTGATTGCAAGGGTGTTGACCAGTCTCACACTCTTGGTGGAGTGAAAGGTAGTTTTCATTATTAAGATTGACGAAATTGCGTACGTACTAATTGTTCTTAGAGCTTGTTGATATTGCGCTTCTGTGTTTGAGGTCGAGCTGGGTTCTTCAAATCTTGGTATTCACGGTAATTGGCCGTGCGTGAGCTTACACAGTTTACACAATTTGGAGTACTGTGTTTCGGTTTAGTTCATTGTGAGTAGTTGTGAGTCGCATTACATTTAACACATCTAAATCGACCATGACAGTTATCCAGAGCATGATTGAACTTTGACAGTTTTTGCACTGTATGGGAACATTTGGTTTCATTCTAGGCTGTGCCTGAATAATATAATGCATAAGTCTATAATATTGATAAATATTGATATAGATTCGTTTGAGATTTGATCATTAGTGTCTTTAAGGCCAAAAACAACCGTTTCTAGGGGTTTTCTAGCGTTGTTATACAGTCTAACTACCTTTGTGACTGAGTATTTTAAATTAATTAGTTCATTTTACTTTCACTTAACATTTCGGGAACACCTTTGCATATTATTGAGAATTATTTAATAGTTGGATCACAGTAGGAGTAGTATTGAACTTTTTTGTAGAGCGTTTTGAAACTTCTGAAGTCTTCTGTGGTAGTAAATATTTTTTTTTCGTTTTTAATCACCTTAGTTGGCCAGTTAATAATTTATCTGATCTGCCAATAAGTTGTGGATATTGTTCACCAATGACATGGATGCTAGGTATTTGAATATTAGGTTAACAGTATATTCTTTTCTTTTTGTACACATAGTGCACTATGTATTATGTTACGAAAATAAAACAGGTCATCTTTGTCAACATATTAGTTTTATTAAGATAGCCGTCTTTCGACAGCTTTGCCGTCATCATCAGTGTGATTCTACGACTTTCTTCTTTTTTCCAAGAGCAAAGACACGTTCTCGAATACAGCTGTTGAGGGAAGTCCGAATATGACTGTAGAGGGTGACGACGGCAAAGCCGTCGAAAGCCGGCTATCTTAATAAAACTAATATATTCACGAAGATGACCTCTTTTATTTCTTCTCAAAAGAACATCAACAACACCACATCAGAATTCTCACAATTCATCTGGGACGTTTGAATCAGTGCATTCCACTTCGATAAGTCGAAATGTAATATCAAAATAATAGTTTTTAATAATATGAAATATTTTATGCAAAAATATGGAAGATCTTATGTCCCTCTTAAGCTCCCTATGGTCCATACGAGTCAAACAAAAGATCCCTGTGCACATTTCCGTCATAATATTCCGTAAAATTCCAAGCCATCAGAAATACGGACGATCTACAATATGCAACCAAGAGGTTGCAGTATTAGAGCACAGGCAACTTCGATTTTCGACTCTAGCTACATAGCTAGGACGAATTCAATCACTATCTGGAGGAGCATTGTAGCGTCCGCCGGTTCTGATCGGTAGTTTTCCGTAGTTTCTTTGATCAATTCCAAGCGAATACCGGATCAGTAACTCAACAACCATCTCGATCAGGTTTTTCGTCCAGTTTCATGATCCATTGAGCAAATGCTGAGACAGCCCCTTGTTTTGCTTCTGGGCATAAATGTAACTTCATTTTCTGTGCACGTCTTCTAGAATTCAGTGGGAAATACAAGTATTGAAATTATCGTTTCCATGTTGTCGCGGCAGGAAGTATTATTCCGAAGGACAACATGGATAAGAGCTAAAATTGATTGCCTTTTTATCCTTGAAAATAGATTTTATTACATGGGAGCTTTTTTTTCAATTTTAAGTAGTGTATGACTTAGTGTAGGGATCACAGAATTTTGAAAATGTGCACACAATTCACTTTTTCCCATAGCACGTCATACGCAGTTTTTAACGTAAAATAAATAAATAAATAAAACAAGTCGATAACGGGCTTCGCGAGATCTATCCCTCCTCATTCTTGAACTCTTCTCTTGCACGTCCCCACACACACACACTCGCGCCTCACGACCACACATGGCGGGAGACCAGCCGGGGGCTTAGATCGTGTCCCGGCTAGGAGTGGTGACCCGTTGGGGAAGATACCTACTGGTAGAATCTCTCCAACAAGCAACATGCAGTCCAGCGAACAATGTCATGTTCTAGTGGAGGACAAAAAACACCGTCTCCCGGAATAAAAAATGCACTATACATACGGGACTAATGATACAGAGATTGACGCGACCGGCGATTCTAAATAATCGATCAATTCAATTCCGTTCATATGTTTGATCACTCATCGAACGTTCAGTTCTGATTGATTGATTTTTTCGTGTTTCCGAGCGCGTCAACTGCTTTGGTCATTAGTCCCCTTAGTGTAGTGCATGTTCTTCTCTCGGGAGATGGCGGTGGTCTTCTCCCGCTGGATGGTGAGATCCGGCGCCGACCTACCGTCGGCTAGTGGGGTTTCCCCTAACCAGGACTCTCCCACCAACGGGGCACCGCCCCAACCGAGACAAAGTCTAAGCTCCTGACCGCAATCCCGGAATACGTGGTAGTGTAGTGCATGTTAGTGTAAGTGTGTGTGAAAAGGGAGAGGATAGGACAAGGAAGAGGAAGGAAATATCGCGCGCGGTCCGTGGCCCGTTTGGTAGGGTACTGCTCCGGCATGCGCCTGGTGTTGATCGGAGAAACCACGGAAAACTACCGATCAGAGCAGCCGGCCTCTAGAATTCTCCTCCAGACAGCGACTGAATTCGACCTAGCTGAAAAGCTAATGTCGAAAATCCTGCCACCGTCAGGACTCGAACCTAGGACCTCCCGGTCAGAGGCGCTGCACAGACATCAGTTGATGCACTGAGCCACCGCTACCGGTACGTTCAGTTCTCCTATCAATTTGCATTTAGTTACTACTTTTGTGCTCATGTTTTCCTCTTCTGTGCGCGATTTTGGGCCAGTGTGCGCGATTTTGGGCCGCTTTCGGGCCATTGTGCGGCGGAGGGCTGGGGCGGGGGGCGCAGGCCGCTGCGGGTGGCAATTACCGGCCAATTAGTGGGGGAGGCACGTGCGGAGGCCCCCAATAAACTCGGCCCCATAAACGGAGGAAAGCGCGGCCGCCTGTATATATGGGAGAGAGGCGCTGCTGCCGGCAAGTTGGACCCGCGCTCCGCCCGCCACAGCATCATGCGCTCCCTGGTGAGTTATCCCTCGTTTGCTTCCTTCCGCGGGAACTTTTCTGATAGTGAGCTTCTGCTGTCGATTATTTCAAGAAACAAATCTATCAAATTCAGATTGTAATTTATCCATTTCAATTTTAATAGAAATAGTGTTTCTTATCAAAATGGTAAATTCATCGAGTGTTGTAGATTCGGATTTTTTTTCTGTTTTTTTTTTATTTTGAATTATTTAAGCGATAGCAAGCATGTTTCTACTTGATCTGGGCTGTCTGGGTGACGCCGCGTCGAAGGCTGGGGTGCTGACGTTTCGACCGACATATCTCGGTCCTCTTCAGGGCTATACTGCTCGAGGACCGAGATGTCGGTCGAAACGTCGGCACCCCAGCCTTCGACGCGGCGTCACCCGGACAGCTTAGATCATGACTGGCCGCGGAAGCCTACGATACCATGTTTCTACTTTTTGTTAGAATCAGTATAGGATTTCATAAAATAATATTTTCAAAAATAAGAATAGAAATATCATTTTTCTGTGACTGATTTCTGTAGGGTATAGACTCACAACAATCAATCCTATCTCTATGTCAATACGCAAGACATTGTATTAATATATTCACTAACTCAGTACATGAAAGTTGTTGAAGCTTGGAAATTAAGTGTGTGCACTACCTGGCAACACAGAAGATAACTATTTGAGTATGATGGAGAGATGATTCAGTCTCATACACGTTAAAGAAATCCTATAATTGTTCGTGTTTTTATATATCTAGTTTGAGAACTCACTCTTTCTAAGAAATCAAAACGTCACGGAAAACAAAATTCAGGAAGAGTTGCTGAAAACTGTGAAAAAGAACCACAAACCACTTCATTTTTTCTCTTTTTTCCTTACAATAAAAATTCTAACAGATTGTTCAATATATAATTTTACAAATTATAATTAATTATATAAAATATATTGCATTATATAAAACTAAATAATTATGTATTAGCGTCACAAAATAATTCAGCGTTAGTTGCGACAAACACTTAATATTGATGTTTTGATGATTTTGGACGGGACATTATCCTAATATGTAGTTAATAACATTCTTTTATAAGAAGGAACTTATGAAAATATACTAATTTACATAATACTTTTACTGTAAACACGTGACCACAAAGAGCTTTGATATCAAACGTTAAACAAAAAATGATAAAAATGTTAGTTCTATTTTGATTTTAATAAATGATAAATTCCAAGATATGTAAGGCAAAAATTCAAGAGATATCACGTAAATCAGTATTATTTTAGGAGTTGTAACAATCTCGTGCCTTTTTAATGAAATCTAAATTTTGCAATTACAACCAAACTGCATCAACTCTTAAGACTTGTCAGTAAGATCTCGAACTCGATAACTATTGTTAATATCAACAAAATCTATCTTTATTCTCGTATGACAGATTATTATCTCTGGAGGAAATATACATCTTTGAAGATGGTATGTAATCAGTCAATTATGAACATTAAATTTTATTTTACATTATGTGATTTTATAATAATTAACTATAACTTTATTTGCAACAAATAACGCTTCTTGCAAGATTGTAAGTCGCAAGATCTGCTGCGGTGGCTTGAAAAGGTCTTCATTGATTGATTGATTATTTTCTGTTTCGCGCGCTTCAACACTTGTGTCCATTACTCTCATGTCATATCTCGAGAGACGACAGTTTTCCTCCCTCGCTAGAACGTTCTATCCGGCGTTGACCTACAAATCTGCCGGCGGGGTTTTCCCCTCAAGACATCTCCACCAGCGGAGCAAATGGACAACGTCTCAGCTTCCGACGTGTGTGATAGTAGTGTTGTGATTAAGCGAGAAGAGGGGACAAGAATGATGAAAGTTCACCCACTCATTCCCAGGCTTATTTGTTTAGACACTGCTCCCGCATTCGATTGATTGGTAAAACTAGGGAAAATTATCCATTAGAATAACCGGTCACTGAATTTCTCCATCAGTCAGTGACTGAATTCTACCCAGGTGTGTATGTGTGCATATATATATATATATATATATATATATATATATATATATTCTAGTTAATTATTATGAAATCACAATATGGAAAATTAAATTTAATGTTCATAATGGACTGATGGCATAGCACCTTCAAAGATGTATATTTCCTCCACCGATATATATAACTCATATATATGGGTCAAAAATATGTCACCATCGACACTCAAGCCCTAGGAGAATAAGAGGTATTGTCGTAGCAACAATAGTTGTCCTGAGCTACGTTAGCTGGAGAAGTTATGTGAAATTAGGAGTATTTAATTGATAATTCACATCGCTTTAAAGTAATGAAACTGAACGAGAATGATCAACAAAACATTGCGTGACTCTAAACAATCCTCTTCACCAATTCAAATAACGAAAACGTATAGCAGGAGGCGGAGAAAGAACCAGTATAATAACTGTTCGCCCTAACGGCCTTGCAAAGCCTCAATTAACCGCGTCGTGTAGCTCTCGTCGCAGAGATGCGTAAAGTGGGCTGTGCGTAACGGAAACGCTGGCGAGACCGAACACCGACTGGGCCACGAGCGAAAATAATGGCGGTAGGGATAAGGGGGCAGGGCGGGGCGGGGGGGGGCAGGGTGAGGCGGGGCAGGGCGGGGCGTGGGAGGGCCGGGGTGAGGGGGGCGGGGGCGGGGGCGGAGGCGGGGCGGGGCAGGGCAGTGGGGCGCGCAAAGGAAGCGGAAAGGAGAAGCAAGAGCAGTTTTCGATAGCGCACTTGGGCGCTCGGATCGCTGCACAAACACGGCTCCAACGCAGCGCGGTTGACCGCTCGCTCCACTTTCAGTTATTTGGCGAGCTTCTTCTAATCTGATCATCTTTCACCCTCTGATGCTCCATCCAAGAATTAGAAATTATTATCCTTCACAGAAGAATTCGAAATTAAATAACAAAGTCAAATTGAATTTGTTCAGTAAACGGCTATAATGAAGATATTTCATAGCAAATGAAATTGACCTAACGTTTTAATAAACTAGATCTTTGGAATACCCATTCAAATTGTAGGTTGCTATTTGCATGATTATTTGTAATATCTCTCTAAATCGGTTCCTTTCTATAGATAATGACAATATTGAATCGAATATCAAGTGGTAGTAAACAATCCAACAACTGAAAATTCGAACTAGAAATTAAATTAATTTTCTGAAAATACAATTTAAATAATATACAATTCTTTGCAGTTAGTGTGTAATGGCCTTTAACTTCATAACAACTGCGCTTTGCCATCCACCATGCCACCGTTTTTAAAGCTTAAGCTTACTCGATAGTGAAACTGCAATAGTATAGTACTTTGTACTTCGTGAAGAGTATATGATCACAATTGTTGGAATGAATGTAATGGTGTTTTTATAAAGAATGTTTCCATTTCCTGAAGTTGCATTCATTAAATCGTATGAGTGAAATGTCCACTAATAGTCGGAGAACTTTCTACTACCCTTATAAATTCTTAATTTCAAATTATCCGAACATTACCTTTAAAAACTACCGTTAAACATACTTTTCAATTATTTTCAAAGAGCTAAAAAAAATTGAATGATTCAATAATTAGAATTATCTAATTACAAATGTTGAATGCGACTGTTGTCAATTAAAGGGAATTTTAATAGTTTCAATCGTTTTCGTTTCTTTCTTTAGTGAATAATCCGTGTAAATACCGAAAATTGCCCTCCCGTTCATTGTTGACTGCTGGTCCATGTTCCATTGTGACCCATATTGAAACCATGAACTGCACAGGGTACATTGGTTTCTCTGCAACGGAAAAAGAGAACGACTTCCGGCCCGAAATGACTTTCGTTGGGACGCGAATCGCTCACGGCAGCATGGGAAGGAAACAACCTCATACGTGGTGACGAAGCCGTGTTTGATTGCACCGGAAATGACCAGAACGATCAGCGAACGATGAATCAAAGAAATGAGAAAGAAAGAGAACGTGATAGAGTGAGGCATCAATCAAAGATATTTTTTATATTAGACTGAAAGGTTCGTACCGAGCACAAAATCGACGGTTTCGTGATAACATTATGCCCTTAATAAAATAAATTAATATGTTACCACTATAATAATAATAATAATAATAATAATAATAATAATAACATTTAACCCTTTTACATAGAAAACAAGAAGTATCGTTTTCGGTATTTAGAGTAGATTGCCCAATTATCATCACCTCGAGTTATTTCATTTCTTTCGCAAAAAAAAAAAAAAAAAAATGCAAAAATCGAAACCAGTGTTAGAAACTTGAAACATTTGTGATAAGTATTCGGGCCTGAATGTTTTGGATGTTGTTCTTAAAATGAAAAACAAGGAGCTCAGAGCTCTCAATTTTGTCCTCAGGGATTTTAATTATATCCCGAAGATTTTTTAAAGTATGGTTTTATTTATTTTACGTCAAAAAACAGTTATGACGTGCTATGAGAAGAAGTGAATTCTGTGCACATTTTCAAAATTCTGTGATCCCTACACTAAGTCATATACTACTTGAATTTTGAATGAAAAACAAACGTTCCCATGTAATAAAATCTATTTTCAAGTATAAATAAGCAATAAATTTTAGGCTATGTCCTTCGTCAAGGAATAATACTTCCTGCCGCGACAGCATGGAAACGATAATTTGAATAACTATATTTCCCACTGAATTCTAGAAGACGTGCACAGAAAATAAAGTTTCATTTATGTCCAGAAGCAAAACAAGGGACCATCTCAGCATTTGCTCAACGGCTCAAGGAAACTGGACGAAAAATCTGATTGAGATGGGGTCATTGACCCAGAAGCTGCGATACAATACTTGTTACATATTGTTTGGAATTATACAGTCCAATAGTAAATAATACATTAAATATCACTGTTAAAATTAATGTTACTTGCGTTCTGTTGAAGCTATACTTAGTCTCTTATTGTATAGAAACAGTTATACAGCAGAAACGAGTTCACTTGGGATTTAAACTTTTCTATCGAAATTAATCGTTTATTGTCATCTGGTAAAGTGTTGTAAAATAATGTACATGTATTGTACGTGGAGTTTTTGTAATGAGCTGTTGATACTGTCACCAGATGAGTATGATTTCTACGTCGATTGTTATAGTAATAGACATAGGCATTTTTTGAAAATATATTCCCGCCCCTCAGCAAGTCATTTTTGATAAAAAATACTGATTCGTAAATCAATTTCTAATAGGCTTCTAATAGGTCTAAAACCAACCCATGGCTAAAGTAATAATACATTTTATTTCCGGAAATGTGTTCAAAGCATTATTTCCTCCTTTTGCACCTGACAGTTTAAGGTGTTTTACGACATACGTGGAAGATACACTCCAACCCATCTGGTGATGCTATAAATGGTTCAGCATAAAATCTATTGGATTTATTAATTGTACAATAGTTTTGATGATTGTATTACACAATTAATTCAAACACCAATTTAATAATCCTTGTACGAGTATGGTTTTTTGTTTTAAATCGTAGTAATATGTAAATAATGGCCTCATGTAAATGTCATGTATTTATATGGTAAATTATACGTAACAAAGATCATAATTTTGAAATAATAATCTTTAGGATTTAAAAAACACCTGGTGTATTAGAGTTATAATTTACTGCAAAACCTTTTCACGGAATATAAGTAATATTTGTGGTTATAAACACATAAAAACAAAATACAAGTCGAGAGTTCCCTAATAATGGACTTTTGTGGCAAAATTGCAATTTGATTCTAAATTCTAATGAGCGTCCTGTCTTTCCAGGTCTGTAGCGCCCTCCTGCTGGCCGCTGTGGCCTGCGCGGTCGCTGCAGCCGAGCACGCCGCCTCCACTTCCACCACAACCGCCGTCCCCACCACCACCACCACCGCCATCACGACGTCCCCCCCCCCCCCCCCCCCAAAGGCCTTCCAAGGACGCCAAAACGGGCACACCGGTGGTGGACGCTCGGAGGTGGCCGGCGGACCGCACTCCATGCACCATCAGCACCACCAGCACCACCGCCCGCTCGCCGCCTCCCGCGCCCCGCACGCCCACCCGGGCAGGTTCCGTTCCCAGCAGACCACGCCCATTTCCGCGGGCGGCGCCACGCAGCCGTCCGCCAACGAGGCGAAGACGTCGGGCCCCCCACCCGCACAGCACGACGGGCGTGGAGCAGCACATCCAGCCGGTACACTCCGCCCCCGCAGCTCAACACGAAAACGAAGACGAAGAAAGTCTGCACACGATTCCAGAGACGTCATTCCACGTCGGTGTAGAACACAAGCCTGGAGATCAAGATCAGTTCCAACAAGACAACTCTAACGTGCGTCAGGAAGGTCACTTCTCCGCGCCACATTCCGCCTACCGTACCACAATAGAACATCCCATCACCGAACCAAGAAACAATTTTAACAGCGATCGAGGCAGTGAATATCACGCCTTACCACTCACGGCGGAAGACGCCCAAGTGGGTGGAAATTTTCGAAATGTTTTTCAGCACACTCATAATACCGACAGCAATGAGAATTTCTATCAACCGTCTGAATTGAACTCCAAAGCTGGTGATTTCATAAGACCTAGTGCTTATGAATTCGAGGTCACAGAACATCCCGTGGTAATAACTAAAGATGGAATTCAAAGCGGAGCTTTTTCCAGTTCTGGAGGGGCGTTTACGTCATCCGCAGAGCACCAAGTCAGTTTTGAAAACATAGTTAATCATAGTGAAGATATCGAGAAAAAATCGAACACTCCCGAAAATTTTGTAAGCTCTTCCGACGACGGATACGGCCAAAAACTTAAGAATTTCAAAAACAAATTTAATAATAATATTCCTCATGAAAATTTAGCAGTTATTTACAAGAACGAATATGAAAATTCCGGAAAACCACGACAAAATTTCAAGGAAGTATTCACGACTGAAGATTTAAAGGCAGTAGAAGGTAAAAGGGGAATTCCAGAGAGAAATATTGCGTTGGAGAATGCTCACAAGACATCTTGTATTGATAAACCATCAAATGATGCTACGAAAGTAAATTTCCAAAGCTACGTTTCTCATCCAATTCAAACATCCAATCACAATAGTGTACGGTCTCGCTCTCCAGAATACCTGCGTCAAAGAATGCCTTTGTTTAATGTGCGCCCTAAAGCCGTTCCAATAGGAGTATACAAACCCAAACCGCAAGTACCAGCAATCGTTGGAGACTACGAACATCAACAAACAGCTGCATCAACCCAAAATAACGAAGTTATTTCACAGAAAAAACCTGAACCCATTCACGGAGGCTTAAAAGAACTTGTTCCAGTGACTCTCATTGCTTCCAAACACCCCGGTTTCAGATTAAATCCTCATCATATTCCAGGCTACCACAAAGTTCCTCATCTCTCAGTCATACCATATGGAGCTCAGTCACATCTGCCAGTGAGACCATTGGTTAAACCTGTTTATTCTGTACCTCTCCAATCTTACCGCTACGTCCCTCTTCCAGTTCATCCAACGTATCCAAATTTCGTGCCTGGTTTCAATCCGAAACCTCTTGTCCACGCACCCGTTCTCAAAGACCAAACGTCTTTGAAGACGCCTAAACTCGTGTACCTTCCTAATGCGGTTTACGCCGGAAAATTACAAGAAAATGGTGTAGGCGTCAAACCCATTCTTTTGAATCAAGACATAAATACACAGAAGCAGCAAGACAACATAAACCTGTACGAAGCACTCGTCAGGCAAAAGATCAATTTCCAAGAACCGTCTAAGGACGGCACAATCAAACCAGTAACAGAACCATTAACGCAACACGAACCGTTAAAACACACGCAGGTCATCTTCCCGGACCATCCTAAGCCGACCAGCCATCAGTCGTACACGTTCGTCTACCCGTCTCACCAGCTGTCCCATCAGACGCGCGTGCAGCACGGGCAAGACGCGGTGATCCCGGTGACAGAAAGCGGGCACGACCTCCCGCCGCCGGCGACCAGGTTCACCTTCCAGCCGGCGGACGCGGTGACGGGGCCGCGGGACGGCAAGAGTTTGGTGCACCGCGCGGGGGCGCGGGGACGGGCTGTCCCACCTCCGCCAGCCGTCCTCGCCCGCGGAAGAGCTCTTCCCCGCCGCCTCCAGCGCCAGCGGCGTCAGCCCAACGTTGGGCGCCAACGGGTGGAAGCCCATCCTGCGGCCCAGGGACTTCGCGGCGCGCAGCTCGCACGGCGCGCCGGCGGACGGCGGGCTGGACGGGGTGGACGGGGTGGACGGGGGGGACGACGCGTGCGTGGAGGCGAGCGCGCCGCACGCCGTCACGGCGTCCGCCCCCGTCGAGGCCACGGTCGACGCGCCGCACTCCACGGCGCCCGCGCCCCGCACCTGAAAAGGCCACGCCCCCTCCAAGCGGTGTCACGCTCCACGGCATGGCACAGGCCAGCTTTGTTGCCAAAGAACGCACACCGGCACACAGGTCAACGACTTTTTCACATATTTCTATGGCAGTTTTTCTAGCCGATGTTAATTTATGGTAGCGCAAAAAAGTTCACAGATGTCATTGACTCACATTTGCAATATTGGACTTTGGTTTTGATGGTCGTAGAAATTACTTGCAGTTGCAGAAAAACATTCATATAAAAGTATTCATTCTACTCCCAAGGGATACTGTTGGCATCCTTTGAAGAACCAGTATATCATTTGCTGTTGCTATTTATTTGTATTTATAATATTGTTAATTGCACTTTCATTGTTTTGGTTGTTTATTTTTGGATAATAAAACTGTTAAAACAAAAAAGTCTTACTTTGAAGATATTTTCTCTGCCTTCTTTTCTGTACATTTTTTCTCTCATTCCAGAGTCATGTTCCTTTAGTTGTTGTGAATTGCTAGTTTTTTTTTAAATATTTTATTACTAACATTCTTTATTTTCTCGTATACGCACGTATACATGGATTAATGAACGTGATATAGAGAAAGTTACTTAATGCTGTGGAAAATCGATTTGGAGATTTCTACAGTTATACTTTTTGGGATTCCGATTTCTTTTATGTTCGTCTCTCTCTCTCTCTCTCTCTCTCTCTCTCTCTATATATATATATATATATATATATATATATATATATATATATATATATATATGTATGTATGTATGTATGCTCAATTATGTTCATGTCAGGGGAGTTTGGTAGCCAGTGGAAGTATTTAAATTCAGAAGAGTGTTCCTGCATTCTGGACGTGTGGGCTGTCGCATTGTCCTGCTGGAATTGCCCAAGTTCGTCGGGATGTACAATGGACATGAATGAGTGATCAGGTGATCAGAAAGGATGCTTACGTATGTGTCACCTTCCAGAGTCGTATCTAGGCGTATCAGTGGTTCCATATCACTCCAACTGCACCCCCCCATACCATCACAGGACCTCCACCAGCTCGAACTGTCGCCTGTTGGCATGCAGATTCCATGGATTCTTGAGGTTATAGTCATCAACAGACCAACCGGCATTGACGGGCCCGGGCAAAGCAAAGCTTTGTGTCGAGCAGTCATCAAGGATACACGAGTGAGCCTTCAGCTCCTGAACCCCATAACAATAATGTCGTTGAATGATTCGCACGCTGACACTTGTTGATGGCCCAGCATTGAAATCTGAAGCAATGTGCGGAAGGGTTGCACTTCTGTCATATGTAATGATTCTCGTGAGTCGTCGTCGGTCGTGTTCTTGCACAATCTGTTTGTTGCCACAGAAATACCGAAGGTTTTGATGATATACTGGATTCTCGATATTCACGGTACACTCGTGAAATGGTCTTAGGGGAAAATCCAAATTTTATCGCGTCCTCGGAGATGCAATGCCTCATCTCGCTTGCGCCGACTGAAACACCATTTTCAAACTCACTTAAATCCTGAAAACCTACCATTGTAGCAACAGTAACCGATCTAACAATTTTCACAGACTTAGGTGGTCTTATATAGTAGTTGTCGACCTGAGCGCTGATTGGTTCCAGATCTCTTTATTTCAATATGCATCGCTGTACCAGCTTTTTGGCTCTTCAGAGTACAAGTATCTATCAAGCGTTTTCTGCAAAGAAATAAAATAAAGTATATTTTAGCAATTAGTTTAATTTTGCGATGAAATAAGCATTAGCAAATACTGCCTTCCCATCAAAACGTTAAATTTCTCTATTAATGAAAATAAATTACGTCACGTTTTTTATGAGATATCAATTGTAGAACATCGGGGAGGTTGATCTATTAAGTGAAGTCGTAGGCTCTTGCGGCCTGAATCATGTAAATGATCTTGTCTGTCTGGGTGACGCCGCGTCAAAGACTGTGTTGCCGACGTTTCGACCATTTTTTCGTGGTCTTCCTCAGGGCTAGTCTGGCCAGCCCTGAGATCAGCCCTTCAGACCAGACCCCCTTTAGACCAGCCCCGAGGAAGATCACGAAAAGATGGTCGAAACGTCGGACACACAGCTTTGACGCGACGTCACTCGGACATGCAAGATCGTTTACATGGTTGATCTATTAATTTGAAAATAAAAATGAAAACGTTAGTATTTTCGCAACAGTTAATAAGAAAGTGTATGTGCCATCTCTTACCAGCAGCCACTTCACCCCCGCCCCTCACCGCGCTAGGGCAGAGTGAAGCAGGTTGCCTTTCGTAATTGTGTTGCTGAGCTGCGAGTATCAAAGGCGGCTGCAGCGGCTGGGAAATCCGCACTAATTAGTGTTGCAGAACATGCCAATTACGAATTAAATTGCGAGCATTCCTTCGGAACAGCGGACTTTTCGTAGGGCCTGGCGAAGCTAATCCAATTATTTCCTTTCTCCTTGGACGACCTCCCTTTGGTTTGCCGTTGTACGGAGCGGGGCAATTTCTCCGCGTGTATTTGTCTTTTCCAGTGGTGCGCGGAATTCAAGTTGTGGTGTTCTTTCTTATTTCCACGGGTGCTTTACAATTTCCTTCGTAATGCGATAGATGCAATTGTATTCAGCTTCCTGGTGTCGTTGAATTCAATGCCGAAACCAAATCTGTTTCAGTTCTTGCACAATAAATAATTAACTGAACACGAATATTCAATATCAGAGTTAAAATGTGGGTAATCTCCCACATTTTAACAAGGGGAAGATGGGCTGGTAAATGAGTATGTAAAAGCATACCTTTAAGTACTGGCTATAGACAACAATAACACTTGATGCCATTCTAAAAAACGAAGAAATACAATGGACATCCAGTAATTTTACACACGTACACAAGAAAACTAGCGGTTCTACAACAGCCCATACTTTCTCTCATTATTGGAAATAGTTACGTAATATTGAAATATTATAATTTTTTTCATACTAAAAGCACGTTTATAACTTGAAACGTCAAATTCAATCGAAGCGTCTATGGTGCATACCCCAATTTCCTAATTTTATAACTGAAACAAACATGAATAAATTTAACTGTAAGAGTATTTGCATCACATAATACAGAGAAGCAAGAATAATTTCACGCAAGTCTGCTTTGATTACCTTTACGTGGACTTCCAGTTTTTGAATCAGCGATCAACGTGTTAGTTCTAAGTTTAATTTATTTCCTTCTTTTGATATATTTCCATTCATAAGAAAATTATCTACATCATGCAGACATAACAACCGACAACAATGGGATGAAATCAAAGAATTTTGAAACCTCTGTGTTGGAATTTTGTGAACTGACTATGTGTCCAACAGGGCGTACGAAATTCGAATTTGCAATTTCAATTTTTTAAATTTTCTAAAATACACAGAGTGCGAAAATTGGACAATCACCAATATATTTACAGTTCTTTGCTACCACACGAGGAAAAAACTTAACTTATTATTTGAATTCTCAGGAAAACATTAAGTCAGTGCATGAAAAACTGGTTGAATTTTAATTTTTCAAACAAACAAAAATAAGTTAAAAACAAATTTTTCTTTGCTGAAGAAAAGATTTCTGTGTGTCAGTTAATTTTCACTGCCGTGGAGTATGATTTTAATGGAGAAAAAAAGTGGAAAAGTAATAAAACTTTAACGGCAGTAAACTGTATCTTCCCCCTTAATTTTCTTCCAATGCTCCAACAAGTGAATTTATCAATGTAAATCGATCGATGATACACAAGACGTCCATGTTTGTGTTTTAGATTCTTTAACAATCCTTCTAGTGAGAACTCCGGTTCTCTTATAAGCTATCTTATTACCTTCGGAACTTTTCTTTTTAAACCTATTAAAAGCACGTTTTGTTGCTTTAATGACATCCCGGCATTCGTTGTTCCATCAAGGAACTGTCTTCTAGTGGCCTTTAATTTGATACTTTTCAATAGCTTGGTGAGGAGCTTCCATGATATTAGTTAAATCCTGGTCCGCATGATTGATATTAGAAACATCCTTGAGCCGGAAGTTGGTCAGGACCGAACTGATAATTTATTGAAACAAGGACCACTTCGCTTTGTTAAAGTTCCGTTTGTCAATGGGTGGGAAAGAACTGTTATTGAAGCTAGAGGTTTCGATATCGATAATAATGGGAAAATGTTCGCTATCATATGGGTAGTCAAGTACATTCCATGTGCAGTTTTGTGAAAAAGGAGTCGAAGCAATGGAAAGATCGATGACACCAAGTTTACCATTGCTAAGATTGATGATATGGGTGGGCTCACCCGTGTTAATAATGCCCAAATTAGAATCTTCCACGAAAGTTTCTATCAATATGCCCCATTTCCCAGTCTTATATGAGCCCCATATTACGTGATGACCATTAAAATCACCTGTAATCCATGTTAGTTTAGAAAGTTGTATAAGGATATCACTAAATTCCGATTATTTGAGATTGTGAACGTTGGGAATGTATATATTACGTATATACTGACATACAGATGTAATGTTCATAGCAACAGCCTCCAAGTCTGACTTGATATGAATATTCTCTGCCAGAAGAGGATTTGATATATATGGCAACACCAGCAGATAATTACTAAATTTACACCAACAGCACTGATAATTACGAAAATTGGCTGAATAGTTAAATTTAAAATTGGTTTCTTGCAGACGTATTAAGTCCCAATTAATATTGCCGCACAGTAATTGTAGATTTTCTATGCGACAGTGATATCCATTGGGATTTCATTGAAGAATTTTCATAATTTTAGTTGCGATAAATCCTGCCGCCGTCAGGACTCGAGCCTAGGACCTCCCGGTCAGAGGCCCTGCAGTGACATCAGTTGATGCACTGAGCTACCGCTACCGGTCCGATTGCAGAAAAATACGACTATATTTGAGAACAGAAACAATGGGGTGAATGTCGATTCGAAATCATTAGTTATACGTAAAACGGCTGCATGACTGTGTTCCCTCATCAAGTAACAGTCATGAAAAGCTATCGATGTGTTTTTTTACTTCTCACAAAAACTTTTTGAGAAAGAAAGCATAATTTTAACCCTTTTTTAAAAAAATGAAAATACCTTGCTTTTTTAGATTTCATTATCATGTATATTAGAGAGGAACATTTTATAAACCGTTACATCATTTAACAGCCTTCTCCAAAGAAGAAAGGTATGGTAACAAAAATCACTCTTTACAATTCACACACACACACACACAAACCCCACATAGCACCTTCCTACAACGATCTCCTTCTCTAATCAATGGATTAAGCTGAAAAAAGCTAAATCAAGCTGAAAAAAGCCTTCCGTTCGAGAAATCTCAAGACCGCAAGTGTAGAGAAGAGTGGTGTGTAGTGAAGTGCAGTAACGTTATTCAAGATAAGGACTACTTACCAAAAAGTGCGGTAAAAGTGCTGACCGTTAATATATAAATTACTGGGTAGATAAAGGATATGTAGTGACGTCAAGTAAAGAGATGGGTATGGAAAATACAGGGGGCCAATTTCTCTGTATTTTGTTATATTTTACTATTGGTGTTTTTGTTTGTAATATACATTATCTGTGTTTTTAATATTTGGATGTATTGTTTCTTTTAATTTTTAAATATTGTTTTGCGTAACTGCCACAGAGCGTACGTTCATTTGCAAGAATGAATTATTACCACCGTTTATGTATTTATACAGTAGCGCAACTCAGCGCGTTTTTTACTTTCTTTTTTTGGGGGGGAGGGGAGCGGAGGGGCTTTTTAGAGAGGCCCACGCATACAGCAAGCGAGTCTGCTGAAGACAAAGTAAAACTACGAATACAGGCTACTGAAGTATACGGATTTGTTTATTAAGAGCTGGTTCATAATTTAAAAGATAATTTGTATTATTTCTTGATCTCATGGCTTCATATTTCTAGGATTTCAAGGGCAAGTCATTAAATAAGACGTAAAATTACATCAATCCAACGTTTTAACCTTACATTTGAGATGAATCGGAACGTATTTGATATGCATCAACTGGTCTTATCCTTTTCCAGTTAACTCATTAATAACAATGCGGTATCGAAAGGAAGCGCGCTAGTTTTGAAATTAAAGGAAAGAACCCTGAAATATGATATCGTAGGCTTCCGCGGCCAGAGTCATGATCTGGGTGACCCGCGTCGAAGGCTGAGGCGCCCACATTTCGATCGACATATCGCGGTCCTCTTCAGGGCTGTACTGCGCCAAGATGTCGGGCGCTCCGGTGTATGTAGTGGTTGGGCCAGGCTGTGATAGGCTGAGGTGGCGGCCAATCGAAACGTCGGCACCTCAGCGGTCGACGCGGCGTCACCCGAACAGTCCAGATCAACAGTGAAATATGTTTTTTATTTATTTGCCCAATAAACCTCCAGATATAAATTTGTTATTACTTCGTAACACAAATTATATTTCCCCCTAGACACCCCTAATTACTACTTAGATTACTTAAATTTGTAGATTTTTTCATGAACAGTACATAAATACTTGTTCTTTCTCATGACTTCACTTTCAATGAAGACCATTATTAAATTTAAATAATTTCTTTCCTTATAAATTGTCCAAAACTTTTAACTCACATGGTTTAGTTACATAGATAAGGAAATTAAAACATATTAAAAAACATTCACGTTTTGGTTAGATTTAGCACATCGATGCTGTATTACGAATGGAAAGGCGGCGTAGTATTCCTTGATCGCCGTGGGGATTGCTAGAGTCGTTGACAAACACGTTATAGGGCATTTTACATGGAGCTTCGGTATAAATACATATACTGTGTTATTACTATTGTTATTATTATTATTATTATTATTATTATTATTATTATTATTATTAATTATGTCGATTGAAATATATCTTAATAGTTTTTTATGCATAATAATAAAAACTTGAAAACAGTCTTTGAAAGACATTTTTGACTAAAACTAATTGTGTTCATTATTTGACTCGGGAGATGATTTTTAAATTGAAACCAAATAAAACTGCGCAGTTAAATCACAATTCCGTTTAACAATATGTCATTTACAGAAAAAGAAAAAAATATATTTAAAAAGAATATATAATTAAGAAAAGAGGGGGAAAGGCACTAAAACCGATGTCTGCAAGTAATTATTATAAGAGTTATTTTGGTACTTTATCATTGCTCTCACTTATTTTGTTACTTTAAAAAATATCACAATAATCTTTGTAAACAATATTCTAGTCGAATCAAATTTTTCAGGTCACATACTATAAATTCGAGTAGCCTGACCTCTTTCAAACACCTTCAGGCTATGGATAGACTGTCGAGTCTAAATTAAAAATTTCACTAAACTTAGTGAGAAGAATATTAATTAATAAATTAACGAATAGAATAATCAAAAGATTCCTCATGAAGGTTTTTTGTAAAAATGAAAAACGACTTCTACTCGGTATATTACAAAAATATGTTTCTTATTTTCAAATATGTATAACGGTTCTCCAAAAAGTAAGGACATTTTTATTAACAAAATGATTGGCGTGTAATGTCTTTGCGATAACATAGCAAACACATTGTCATTATCATGAAAACATTAATGGAACATTTTTATTAACATTAGCAAATTCATGTTCATTCATTTTTTTACAGAATATTTTAAAAATTATTGATACATAATGTAGATGGACTATTATTCTGCTTACTGAACGGCATAAAATATCCCTGTCACCGATACTAGCCCTTAAAGTCGTAATATTCCACCCGCCTAATTATTAATTGGGAATTGACTGGCAAATAAAACGTAATCAAACCGTAGGTCAGTCGAACAGCTGAATATCGGTTGAAAACCATCAAATCAACGTCACCCTTCCGAAACCGCGTGATGAAAAACGTAACAGGGCAATTTTTTCACAATTTACGGACAGCGATGGGCAAAGCGCGGCTAATGGAATCCGCAACGACCGAAAAAAATTCGAAATGGATTTGCTCGGAATTTACATCTCGTAACTAATTCTTCCGGTCACGTGCACAGTGATGTCCGTGCAAAGTATATGAAGCCTGAATTTCATTTCATAGCCATTCATTTTCAAACATCCTCCCACAATATGTATTTTTCCAGTACCTTTCAATTCCATTTCTCTTAAGCGACGTTTCTCTAAATGAAATGCTTATTGACAGAAAGGATATGAACACTGTTAACAGCACCTCTCCAATTAAAAATTAAGAATTAAGATGACAATTGAAATAATCATCAACAAAAATTTCCATTGAAGGTTTTTTCAACCAATTCATAGTCTACAAATTAAGACATTCGATTACTATTCCTTTGGAATGATATCGTTTCAAAATCCTGTTATAATTGACCAAGCCTAGATGAAAAAAGACGTTAAGCAAATTTTATTACCCATAATGGTTGATTTATATTTCTAAACTTAATGGATTACTACAGGAGTAATTGATTTACGTAGCTATATGGGAAACATACTTAGTATATATTACTCATGCATTAAATGTTGAATCTGGAAGACGTTGAACCAAAATTAGATCATTACAAAAATATTTATAAAATATTTTTCAAAATATTCAAGAATGTCATTCCTAATATTAATTATTCTTACCAGATATTGTTTGCAAAATACATCGCCTTTGCATGAAAAAAAGGAAACGAAAGGTTCAATGAATTTTTGGACATACTTATATGTGAGCATGTCTACCAGAAAAATTAGAAAACCTATTATTAAAGTCATTGCATTGCAAAGGAATACTGTAAACTAATAATAGCTGATACATGGTTCTAAAAATTTTAGACTTCCATCTATTTATTTTTACAGTCGGAGAGTAGTTATTTTTCAGTAGTTATTGTTCAGTTCAGTTTTTTTTTTTTTGTTACGAACTCAAAACAGTAGTTTGTTTGCGGACGCAATAGTTTATGTTCGCAACGCAACAATTTATGTTCATTGCGCGGTAAGTATATGTTTTTGCCCCGAGAGCGACTTCTCAACCGCTCGAGCAAGGGGCTCTCGGGATTGAAAGTCGCCCTCAGGGCAAAAACATGTTATAAAACCGGTGGCGAGTACAACGCTTTGTGGTTTACAAGTTCGTTTCTGAATCAAACGAGAATTCGAAATATTCTTGCGTCTAAAGTGAAAAGATGCCTTGTAATAAGTCATTTGTCAATATGATATCAGGTAAACAAAAGAGAATGTGTATCCAGTTACTTTTGCATAATCGTTGTTGGACTGATTTGTTCGTACAAAATGAAAGAATATACATTCTGAAGTTCCTGCAGAAACTCTCGGAAAAGCAAACAACATATTATAAATATTATACATCTTACTACTACTAAAGGTACTGCTACTCAAGAAGGATGTATGACTCTTGAAAAAGGTGATACGTAACAATGAAATATAAGTGAGTGATTGAACTCCTGATTTCGCCATGAGTAGGGTGGTGTTGCGGGGTGAGAGTAGATGTTTGAGGGATTCGTGTGTGTGGTAAAGGAAACATTTCGTGTGTGGTAAAGGAAACACGTCGCATTTCATTATTTTTTTTTCAATTTTATCTGCTACTTGTTCCGTATCTTTTGAAATCACATAATGTGTCTTTCTTTATTGGCATTTTAGAATTTTTAATTCGAACTGCTATCTATCTATATTAATCCTCCCGTTGCATTTCAATTTTCGTAATTTTATCTGATTTTTGTTATAAAAATTTAAATGTATCTATTAATTGTAATTTAATTTTCTATCTTATTTTTTATTTTATTTGTATTCATTTATATTCTCTGTATTAAATTTATTTATATTCTTTGTTATATTTTCTGTACCTTATAGAATGATTATGACGGCAAAGCCGTCGAAAGTCGAATGTCTGAATAAAAATACTATGCTGGCAAAGATGAACTTTTATTTGTTCTCATACTATGAACCAGATTAGTTATGTCTATGAACATAATAAAACAAATGAATGAAATTGAAAAAAAATCTGACACTTTCAATCATAGAAGATATTTTTTAGTTGAATTGAAATTCTAAAATTAATTCCTTCCAAATATTATTTAATTTTGCGCAAAACATCATGAGCGTTGGTGAACTTATTACATCCTAGCATCGAATTCATGGTTTTGTTTAATTTTATACACATTTTTTTCAGAAATTATTCTTGGAAATTTCGTAGTTTCATTATAAAGTATTTTGACATTTTCAAAATTCAATTTAAGACCAATTTCTATTATATGGGTCGTTACCGAGTTCTGTCAGTTTGATGGCTCTCTAATGTTCCTTTCATGTTCCTTTATTGTAGTTTCTATTTTTCTTTTAGACAGACCAACGTATTTTATATCACAAGAGAGACAACTTATTTGTTAAGTCGTTTTCAAAAATGTCAAAGATATAATAATATCTTACAAGGAAATAGAAAATAAATTGTTAATCAAATAAATTGTCAATCGTTGTTGATATTTGTTTCGTTGAGGTAATTATTTATTCTTGCAAGGGTAAGTTTTTCGAGTATTTTTGATCAGGGACAAGAGCCAAAACTTATAGCTCGTCTCTTGGAAGTACGCTCTTGCAATACGCTCTGAGGAAGGCCACAATATGTTGGCCGAAACGTGAGCTACGATCAAACCGACGGGGCTTGTCCAGGACAGCTAAGAGACATACTCCGGCCGCGGAAACCTACGTAATCAAAACTTATAGCTCATTTGCCCTTACAAATAGTTCTGATAAACAGGAGCAAATATTTTCTTATCAATTCTTCAGAAACGCTCATTTCCTCCTGCAGTCAGAATTCAAGTAATACATGGCATAGGATAGGGATCCTAGAATTAAGAAAACGTGCACCCCATAGCACATCACTTACACCTTTATTAGTTAATATGTTGATCAATCCACATTTCAAAATGTAGCGTGATAAAGGGAAATATTGCTATCAGTGACGTTCGGACACCTGTAGTTGAAAAAATATATATGAAAGCTGTCCTTTACTTAGTTCATCGTTATAATTGTTACACACTTTTCTAAAAAGGAATTCTTGGTTGAGACGTAGGTGGGAACTCCTTACACTAAGTTCTGTGATCCCACTGGGTGCTCGGGGTCGAGGCAGGCGTGGACACGGGCGACGGCGCTAGCGACCAGCGGGGCGACGGCGGCTGCAACGCACCGGCAGAAATTTAAAAAGAAAAAAAAAAGAAAGCGAGGGGCGAAGAGGGAGCGGCGAGGCGCGTGGACAGCATGTCGCTGCGTGCCTGGCGTGCCTGCGCGGCGCGGCGGGGCACGAGGCGGGGAGGGGTGCGGGGGGGGCCCCCCCCCCCCCCCCCCCCGCGGCCGACCCCCGCCGCTCCCACACACCATCCGGGCCCGAACCCCGCTTCTCCTGCAGACACTACGGGGCGACCCCCGCGCTCCCACACACCCTCCATGCCAGACACCGCCGCCCCACTGACTGACCCTCCGGGCACGCCCCCCCGCCGCTCCCACTGACTGACCCTTCGGGCCCGAACACCGCTTCTCCTGCGGACCCTCCAGGGCCGAACCCCGCTGCTCCCAAAGACCCTGAGGGCCCTACCCATGCCGCTCCCACGCACCCTCCGGGCCTAAACCACGCCGCTCTTACATACCCTATGTCAGACACCGGCGTTCCCACTGACCCACCGGATCCGACCCCCGCCGCTCTCACACACCCTCCATGCCAGACACCGCCGCCCCCTGACCCTCCGGGCCCGACCGCCGCCGCTCCCACTCACTGACCCTCCGACTGAATTTAGAACAACTGTTGCTAAAATGCTAAATATTTACTGGTTTATTGACAGTAATTCTGGACGGAAAACCCCGCTCAGAAATATTTTTTCGTCGTGGCGTACGTGCAGGAAAAATCTCTCCTACGGAAGGAAAATATGGCAATATTTCCGTCTCGTACGTAAACGAACTAGCCCCCTGAGACAGCATCCTTTCTATCCCTTGGGATGTTGCACCAATTGCAGACAATTGTGCTTCTACCTTCTAGCGATTGGTCAGCGCGTCCCTTCCCCTGCCCTCCCCCTGGCCGTAGGGTGGCCAAGTTTGTCGGCGCGGTTGGGAAAATTGAATTTTTGTGACGGAAAGGGTAGCTATATACGAAGTAATATACGTAGTGTAGAAACAGTTATTTAAGGCTCGATTCAATTTAAAAAAATTATTACTTTAACGGAAATTCACGATTTAGGGTCCCCTGAAGCCAAAAAAGTATTTTTTTTTTCAAAACGTCCGTCTGTCTGTCCCGTTGCCCGACTCTCCGTCCGTCTATGAACACTAGACCCTTAACTATTCGTAGGATTTTTTCCAAAACGAATATTCCCCGACCGATCTGGCTTGACTCGAAATTCTGTGAATTAGAAAACATTCTTTAAATGTTGGGGGTACTTTACATGAAACCCTTACAACATTTTAGAAACTTTCTCAAAAATGGCTCCAAATTTTTTCTTTAAATTTCTTGTAAAAATAGAGTAAAATACACTTATAAAGGTGGCATAGATCTTATTTTCACATTTAACTGTAAAATATTTTCACCGTGTTTTGAAGCTGAGAAAAAATTAAACATGAAAATCACGTTTTTCGTTGTATTTCTGCACCAGATTGCCTAAGAGGCTGATTTTTTTGTGAATTTACGGCATTTTTGTTCTTTCATATGAGCATCGCAGTTATCGATTTGATTCGGTGGCAGTTTTTCCTACCTTGTTCAACTATACACATTGTTCTCCATAATTCTGTTTTTAAGTCATAAACATTTTTTTAAAAATAATTTTCGCGCAATATTGAGTGAAATGTGAAATATTTAAAAATATCAAAAACAATGATTTCTCAAAAACGGCTCCAATTTTTTTCTTTAAACGTTTAGTAGGAGTTGTTCTAAACGTACTGAATAAGATGACCTAAACGCCATTTATCCTTTATTTTTTTATTTAAAAAAAATTTGTAATTTTATTTAACATCTCTCTCACATCATTCATATTTACATTATGTACGATATGTATACATAATTGATTTTGCTAAAACATGGGCTTCAAATGATTTCTTATAAAGTTTCTCGAAAACTCAAAAGTGGTTTGAGACAAAACCGAAAACCTAGCTCAGACCAAAGAAATTAAGAAAATAACTGTTACGAGAAAGTATGTTCCATTCTGTAGCATCACAAGTTTCTTCTCTCTTGAAAATTTCATTCGTTTGGTCTTCTTTACTAGACCTTAATGAACATCCAACAAAAAATTAAAATGCCAAGATATATCCTTGTAGAAATCAAAAGTTCGATAATTTGTCACAAATGTATTTTCCATGTGGTTACTACGAATTTTACAAAATGTTTTCTGAAGATATTTGAAAATCTAATGTTACTTATCTTACAGATGTGCTTATTTGAAGATAAATGTATTAAAACATTCTATGATGAGAGTTAGTATTCTCTCAATATATATTTCTTAGTTGAAGAAATAACCAAACTAGTTACATCTTACACATCTTCTCACATCTTTTCTTTCAATAAAGTTTCTTCAATATATTGTTTATTTTGTACAATACAAGATAAGCTAACATTAAATCAAAATAAAAACCAATGTAATATAATGAAACTTAGAATATATATAAATAATATTTTTTATATTAATAGTTGTTAATAAAAAAAAATTGAATAATTATTTTGAATTTTTTTTCTAAAGTACCAATAACAATTAGTTTAAGGCAGTCGCAAGAGAACAGTGTCGTAAGTCAAACACAGCTTAAAACATTTCTCCAATATGTTGTCCAGAATTCATTTGTCAACATTTCGGTTGCAAAACGAAAAGCACGTTTATTGACGATGCAGCACCAGTTTCAATTCCCTCTCTCAGACACTCTCTCTCTCTCTCTCTCTCTCTCTCTCTCTTCTCTCTCTCTCTCTCTCTTTCTCTCTCTTTCTCTCTCTCTTCTCTCTCTCTCTCTTTCTCTCTCTCTCTCCCTTTCTTCTCTCTTTCTCTCTCTCTTTCTCTCTCTCTTTCTCTCTCTCTTTCTCTCTCTCTCTCTTTCTCTCTCTGTTCCTTACATTTTTTGCTCTGTTCTTTCCTTCTTATTATTTTTCAGCACTCAAAAGGCATTTTTTAATGTGAATGTTTGTGTAAATGTTGGTTAATCATGGTTAAACGATGAATTCTTGCGATAACTTAAATTGAAATACAATCACATTATGTAACACGTCATTGTTGAAAACAAGAATATTCTACACTATTAATAAATTATTTAATGTTATATGTAATTATGTCTTATCAATAATAGTAATAGCGGGAAATTGTGTTTCACTTAA